>OX411768.1:13964884-15367126 GCA_948252205.1 Orthosia incerta
GGCATCCCCCAAGTGTCACCACACTGATTGGTCCTGTGCTTTTCGCATCCACCGGACTCCCGCTACTATTGATTAAAGATTTTATTGCATTCCCTAAAATTCTGTAAATTTTTTAGGGATTTGTTATCAAATTTCTTTTCATGTATTTTTTGTTAGTCTTTGAATTGTTCTACACACTAATATAAGAATCACAAGTGTAAGCCTATTCAATTTAATTTTATTGTTGCTTCAATAGAACCACTGCGCATTTTTGCAGTTTTTTTTTTTTAAACTTTGCCCCACACTAGGATTTTTTCCTGTATCGTGGGTGCGTTTACAAACATAAACTCACATACACAACACACCCAGAGCCGGAACAACTATCTGTAGTTCATACAAATATTTGTTCCGTGCGGGAATCGAACCCGCGACACGCAGAGCAGCAGTCAATCGCTCAACCACTGCACCAACCGTGCGCCCAAAAAAATGTGTGGGGCTTAAACCCTTTATCGATAAAATTAAGTGTAAATAGCGACCTTAAAGTTTTATTACAACAAGCCCGAACACATTACTAATTATGATTGTACTAAGAGCAGGTTCAAGTTATTTTAAACTCCTGCTGCGATTGAACTCCATTTCGGGTTATTGCCACTCGATTTTATCAAGACCATTAACCCTATTTCCTTCACAATTTGTTTTCGTAAAGCTAACTCCTCATTTCTAGGTTATTATGACATTGAACGTATTATCAGACGAAATCAGGTAGGTTGGATAAATCTAAACAAAGAACAGACATGTTTGTGCTTACTTATCAGGAATTATGGAATTATCTAGAAATGAGGATAAAAAGGTATTCCCCCTGAAACTGTGTGGGTAGACCGTAAAAATAATAATGTGTCAACAATGTCTGTATAATTTTGGTAATTTCTAGGACGAAAAATGGATTTCTTTAACGTGCAGTTGACTCTGAAAATAATCTGGGAGTATCCTTATTCGATATTAAGACAGTGCCAGTGGGCAGATCTTTCACAGGATATGTGTCACCTTCTGTCCTGTTCACCAGGCACAACCACGTGCACCCGATTTAAACGAAGTCAGAGTGGTAGGACAAAATACTTGTAATAGGGATTAGCCTCAAATTTTGTCCAACCACTAACTAGAAGACATCCTTAAACATAGGGATGTTTCCTGGGTAGTGGTTGGACAAAATTCTTGGGTAGAAAATGCTTGTAATAGGGATTAGCCTCAAATTTTGTCCAACCACTACCTAGGAGACATCCCTAAACATAGGGATGTTTCCTGGGTAGTGGTTGGACAAAATTCTTGGGTAGAAAATACTTGTAATAGGGATAAGCCTCAAATTTTGTCCAACCACTACCTAGGAGACATCCCTAAACATAGGGATGTTTCCTGGTTAGTGGTTGGACAAAATTCTTGGGTAGAAAATACTTGTGATAGGGATAAGCCTCAAATTTTGTCCAACCACTACCTAGGAGACATCCCTAAACATAGGATGTTTCCTGGGTAGTGGTTGGACAAAATTCTTGGGTAGAAAATACTTGTAATAGGGATTAGCCTCAAATTTTGTCCAACCACTACCTAGGAGACATCCCTAAACATAGGGATGTTTCCTGGGTAGTGGTTGGACAAAATTCTTGGGTAGAAAATACTTGTAATAGGGATAAGCCTCAAATTTTGTCCAACCATTACCTAGGAGACATCCCTAAACATAGGGATGTTTCCTGGGTAATGGTTGGACAAAATTCTTGGGTATAAAAATGATAATTCTATTTAGTCCGTCAGTAAGACTATCAAATAATATTGGACCCGTACTTTTTGTTTTATCAAATAAATAAAAAAATACAAAGATAAAGCGCATCAAAGTTCAGGAGTGGGGGCTTGTGATGTCTTTTTGTCAGTAGAAAGTGTATCACACCGTGACGTCACACGATATTTCAATGTATTATTCGTAATTTTTTGTTTACGTGGCAAAAGAAACAATACGTGTGTACGCACACGTACATATTTTTTGTCAACCACCCTATTGTAACGAAAAGAAGATAAAGTTGACAACGTCTGCGGTTGACTACTCAACCCTATTTTAACCTTACTACTGAGGGCATGGGTGAAAACTAGACAACTACCAACTGAGTCAAGTTTATCTTTGATATTATAGGCTTCTCATGGGTCGCGGATAAAATTGTAAGAGAGTTTCGCGGCCCTGGCACAAGCAACTCAAGGAACACGGGTGGGTTTTAGTCAGTAAAAGTCTGACACGCCCTTCCGCTTCACCCAGAGCGGGAGAAGTCGTTGGATGATTTGCAAACCCAAAAAAAAAGGTATACATCCTCATGGATACCTTCCGCTTGAGAGAAAGGAGGGCTATGTGCGGTTGTTGAACTCCTTCGGAAAAATACCCTCCAGATACCATGAGTCCAGTATGGTTTCAGTATGCGTACTGCTAAGGGGTGGAATTCCCTGCCGGAGTATATTTTTGCAGATAGATAAAACACAGAAATTCTTTTTTTTGCCTTTAGTAATGCTCATGCATACTGCACTACCACGGGCAGATACAGCAGTTATGTGGGACTCCAACCCTCTAAAACTACACGGTATCCTCCTGTGCCGCTTACGGTGGGAACACAGGCACGCGTTAGCACTCACCGCATACACACCGCAATGTGCACCTTAACTCAAGGTTCAATAGGTTACTTCTAGGTAAGCGTACTCCATCGCTCACTATCAGAGCAGATACTGGTCAAGTGCGAGCCTACCAATAAAGCTGAAAAGAAAAAAGAAAGACATCCTATATGCGGACGATGTCGTCATCATCAGTGAAGATGGGAACTACCTAGGAGACATCCCTAAACATAGGGATGTTTCCTGGGTAGTGGTTGGACAAAATTCTTGGGTAGAAAATACTTGTAATAGGGATTAGCCTCAAATTTTGTCCAACCACTACCTAGGAGACATCCCTAAACATAGGGATGTTTCCTGGGTAGTGGTTGGACAAAATTCTTGGGTAGAAAATACTTGTAATAGGGATAAGCCTCAAATTTTGTCCAACCATTACCTAGGAGACATCCCTAAACATAGGGATGTTTCCTGGGTAATGGTTGGACAAAATTCTTGGGTATAAAAATGATAATTCTATTTAGTCCGTCAGTAAGACTATCAAATAATATTGGACCCGTACTTTTTGTTTTATCAAATAAATAAAAAAATACAAAGATAAAGCGCATCAAAGTTCAGGAGTGGGGGCTTGTGATGTCTTTTTGTCAGTAGAAAGTGTATCACACCGTGACGTCACATGATATTTCAATGTATTATTCGTAATTTTTTGATTACGTGGCAAAAGAAACAATACGTGTGTACGCACACGTACATATTTTTTGTCAACCACCCTATTGTAACGAAAAGAAGATAAAGTTGACAACGTCTGCGGTTGACTACTCAACCCTATTTTAACCTTACTACTGAGGGCATAGGTGAAAACTAGACAACTACCAACTGAGTCAAGTTTATCTTTGATATTATAGGCTTCTCATGGGTCGCGGATAAAATTGAAAGAGAGTTTCGCGGCCCTGGCACAAGCAACTCAAGGAACACGGGTGGGTTTTAGTCAGTAAAAGTCTGACACGCCCTTCCGCTTCACCCAGAGCGGGAGAAGTCGTTGGATGATTTGCAAACCCAAAAAAAAAGGTATACATCCTCATGGATACCTTCCGCTTGAGAGAAAGGAGGGCTATGTGCGGTTGTTGAACTCCTTCGGAAAAAATACCCTCCAGATACCATGAGTCCAGTATGGTTTCAGTATGCGTACTGCTAAGGGGTGGAATTCCCTGCCGGAGTATATTTTTGCAGATAGATAAAACACAGAAATTCTTTTTTTTTGCCTTTAGTAATGCTCATGCATACTGCACTACCACGGGCAGATACAGCAGTTATGTGGGACTCCAACCCTCTAAAACTACACGGTATCCTCCTGTGCCGCTTACGGTGGGAACACAGGCACGCGTTAGCACTCACCGCGAAAACACCACAACGTGGACCTAAACTCAAGGTTCAATAGGTTACTTCTAGGTAAGCATACTCCATCGCTCACTATCAGAGCAGATACTGGTCAAGTGCGAGCCTACCAATAAAACAAAATACTGGATGCTGAAGGGACATCCTATATGCGGACGATGTCGTCATCATCAGTGAAGATGGGGACTACCTACAACAGATTCTAGAAAAGTGGAGGGAAACTATGGAAAAATCAGGGCTGCGCATGAGCAGAGAGAACACACCATCTGTCTGCAGAACACCCAGCTAAAAGAAGTGGACCATTTCAAGTACCTAGGGTCAGTCATCAGTACAGATGGGTCAATAAACACTGATGTCACCCATCGCACAAATTCCGGGTGGATGAAATGGAGAGAACTGTTCGGCGTGTTATGCGACAGCTGAATGCCCGTGCGCTCAAAGGGATCAGTATATAGAGCAGCCGTCCGGCCGGCCATGACATACGGAGCTGAATGCTGGCTACTCAAAAAGCAGCACGAAAATTAGTTACACTGCGCAGAGATGAAGATGATCAGGTGGGTAGGTGGAGTAACAAGACTGGATCATGTCAGAAACACACAAATTCAAAGTGAGACCTATCCCAGACAAACTTCAGGAGAGCCGTTTGCGGTGGTACGGATACGTTATGAGGCGACCATACGACCATATGACCAGAAGAGTGCTAGATATCGAAACTAAACTCCGAGGACGAGGGTATGTATGGGGAATCACATGGATGTCCGTAGTAAATAAGAGCCTTAAAGAGGCCCAAATCAACAAAGAGACGACCCAGGACCGAGCTACCTGAAGACACATGATACGGAGGGCCCAAATAAAATGGGAAAGGGCCAGGCAAAGAAGAACTGGATGCTGAAGGGAATCAGAATACTATGCTGCCAACATAAGTATAGTTTACATAACGTATTGCTTGTAAACTATATATATATGTTCCTTATAGACTCCGAAACGGCTGAACCGATTTTAATGAAATTTTCAGACAATCTTTAGATTGACCCAGCGGATAATCCTGTAAAGTTTGGTGGCGATCGGAGCCACTTTTTTGAACTGTCAATTACAGTTATGCTATTGTTTTTATATGACGGGAGCGAAGCCGCGCGGGTTAGCTAGTAGGTTATAATCCACATTAACTACAACAAAGGGAGTCGTCTTATTATACCATAATAATGAATAATCATGTACAGGAAAAATACCACATAAACTGCATTGTGTTATTACTGTACCTAAAAGCTGTAATATTATTAATTCACAATAATTAAAAAAAAACTTATTTATAATTAATTATTTAATAACTACGTTGTACCTACCTAATGTGAAGGAGTATTTATCCTAGGCCTTCTTTTAATAGTAGTTAATGAAAGCCATTGTTTATAAACAGTTTTAGTAAACAAATATTGGTTTATTATGTCATCTGCTGCTCCTACCACAGTGTCTCAAGACGAAAGTCAATGACCAGTGTGTGTTGCCAGATGACCTATGGCTCTGAGACGTGGTCGCTTACAATGGGTCTCATCAGAAAGCTTACAGTCACTCAAAGTGCAATGGAGAAGGCTATGCTCGGCGTTTCCTTGCGTGATCTAATCAGAAATGCAGAGATCCAGGGTTACCGATATAGCCCGAAAAATTGCCAAACTTATGTGGTAGTGGGCAGGGCACATAGCTCGCAGAACGGATGGCCGATGGGGCAGAAAGGTTCTGGAGTGGCGACCGTGAACCGGGAGACGTTGCGTTGGAAGGCCTCCCACCAGGTGGACCAATGACCTGGTGAAGGTTGCGGGGATCCGTTGGGTGCGAGACGCACGGGACTGGTCAATGTGGTGACGCTTGGGGGAGGCATATGTCCAGCAGTGGACCTCTTACGGCTGATATGATGATGATGATCTGCTGCTCGTTGATATTAATGCTTAATTTTTATTAACTACTATTTACCTACCAACTAGCGTATATTTAGAAACACAAGAGGCTCAAGACAACGTGTCATCACAGATTATTAAATATAAGTTATTCAGACTATAATCTATGTCCGTGCCAAATTTCATCCATATCCGTCCAGCCGTTTGAGCGTGAAGAAGTAACAAACATACAATGGCACACACACATGCTCACATTCTTTCGCATTTTTATTATTAGTGTGATGTGATTTGCCAAAATCTTTATCACAAGTAGAATGTCACTATCTGGAAGCGGCATAACAGTTGCGTTGCCATAACAGAGACACAAGTGGTATAATCTCACGTTGTTACTACGCTACGGTTAGAGTTGTAAAAAAAAACGTTTTTTTAGATGAAAAAAAACTTGAAAAAAAAATCTGGAGAAGGTTTTTTTCAAGAGTACGAAAATAGAAATATAATAAGGCGGTTATCGTATATAAGCTGATATTAATTTTTTTTTTGTTTAATAAGAACATCCATTGGTGTTTTGTTAAATAGTACATAAATGTCTTAAAATAATTAGCAACACCCACTGAAGATTACCATCTACGGACTGGTTTTCTTAATTACAAAGAAAAGATGATTCTGATTGTAACAAATTAAGTATTTTCTAAGTTCATAACAATAGGTACCCATTGATTTGACATAATTTGACTTTAATTAAAACAAAACAACCAAATTTAGTGTTTCACTTTTTCTGAAAATAAAAAAAACAAATCGAGAAAAAAACTGGCCAAGTGCGAGTCGGACTCGTGCACGAAGGGTTCCGCACCATTATCGCAAAAAACGGCAAAAAAATCACGTTTGTTGTATGGGAGCCCCCCTTAATTTATTTTATTTTAATTTAATAATAATTATTTTTGAAGTGAACATACAACTAAATATTCTGTGAATATTTCAAGCGTCTACTTGTGCCGTTATTAATATCGAGCAAAAAACGGCAAAAAAATCACGTTTGTTGTATGAGAGCCCCCCTTAAATATTAATTTTATTCTGTTTTTAGTATTTGTTGTTATAGCGGCAATAGAAATACATCATCTTTGTGTATTTCAACTGTCTAGCTATCACGGTTCATGAGATACAGCCTGGTGACAGACGGACAGACAGACGGATCGTGTTGTCTCAGTAATAGGGTCCCGTTTTTATCCTTTGGGTACGGAACCCTAAAAACGACGGTGCCAAGTTTTTTTTCATGTTTTTTTTTTCAAGATTGTGAAAAAAACATTTGGTTTTTTTTCAATTTACATCTCTAGCTACGGTTAAACCAGGACATAGCAACGATGCTTGGTAACATAAATATATTTATTATTATGTAGCTGTAGGTATAGTAGTACATGGTTCTTCCCCGGGAAACGGCCCTCACAAAGAGCTCGACTACCGTATACCTAAATAATAGCATATTGAACTAGAGCAGAATGGCCAGAATTTTCCTTAAAATATTTAGCTAATTAAACCAAACCTCTGCCATATTGTTCTCATTCGAAAACGTATAGAAGACCGACGGAATTGCCACGTTGAATCATCATCATCAAAGTCGTCTGCCTGCCCTTTTCCCATGTTACTTGGGGTTGGAGAAACACGTTTTCTTCTTCCATACCTTCCTGTCCCCCGTCACGCTGTCACCGACTCCCTTTTGTTTCATATCACTCCTCACACAGTCCATCCATCTTTTCTTTGGCCTTCCGTTCCCACTCTGTCGTTCTCCAATGAATGCCAATATTAATTCTTTGGTCAAAGACGTCGGCAACAAGCCATCGGTACATGGTAGACATCCCACCCATACGCACAAGAGTTTTGCAAATACTTTCATTGTGCGCACAGCTAAGGAGTAGAATTCCCTGCTGGAGTCTTTGTTTCCTGATAGCTACATCCTAGGGATCTTTATATCAAGAGTTACTTCTAGGCATTGTGCTTTCACCGTCGACCACATCATCGCTTACCATCAGGCGATATAATAGTCAAATGTGAGTGAAACAAATAAAACCGGCCAAGTGCGTACTTCGCACATTTAGGGTTTCGCACCAGACCGCAAACTTAAGTTGGTTGTAATAGGAAAAATTAAGGAATTTCAAAGAAAAATCTGATATATCAATATTTTGGTATTTGTTAGTAAAATATAGGTAATAATAAATATTATCTTAAGAATATATAGATATATAAATATTATTCTTTCAAGTTCATAAGGTCAATGGAAAGTTAAAAAATCCTTCGGTACAAAATTTTGTGAAAAAAGCAGGCTCTTTTTAAAAGAGAAATACAGTATTTATCTACTCAATAAAAATTATCACCAAATTTGAACTTCGATGGGCAGTTAGAAAATTCTCCGGAACTGAACGGAGTTTTCCAATACTTTTTATAACCAAGAAACACAAATGACATGTGAATGAATTGTGTCATTGTGTCAATTTTTCTCTTCGAATCCCCCTTTACTTGTATGAAAACCCCTTAAAAACATTTAAAAATTAACCCCTAAAGACGGACAGACGGACACGTGAGTGACAGCAATAGGGTTCCGGTTGGAAACTTCGGGTACGTAACCCTAAAAAAACGTCCGGCCCTCGGGTTACACAGTGGCGATCAGTTGTTGAGAAAAGGTTTTCCTTAAGAGCAACAAACAATATCATAAAATGTATTATTATGGTTTAGCTAATAGTGACATTGCTTATAAAACTGCTCGGCATTTCCGGCGGTATCCATCTGAGGTTACATCACCGCGGCCATTCGGCTATTGTGTGGTTATAAATAACACAAATTGAAGCTTCTCAGTAAATGAAATATTATGTTTGGTAGTTTTTGAGAAGAGATTTCCTTGTTTTTGTTGGCGGTACCTCTAAGCCCAAAAACATTAAAAAAAAAAAAAAACAAAAAAAACCTTTTCTCTCTTTCTTTAATTGCGCATAACTTTTTTGATAGATCATAGGGAACGTGCCATAAAGGAATAAGATACGTTCGCTTTGAATTTTATCAAAATTTTGCTAGGCTACATATTTCAACCGATCAATTGAAGGTCATCTACTGAAAGGGTACGGAACGAAAGTTACTGCTGCATTCGTTACGGTCGGGCGGGTCTAATTTTAGGTATTCTAAATTGGTGGTGGCGCAGTGGTATCGGTTCTGACCCTCGACTTACAAATCACATCACACATCACATCATTAGCCTATTAATGTTCCTATTGCTGGGACACAGGCCACCTCTCTGTGAGAGGGAATGGGCCGTATTCTACCACGCGGGCCCAGTGCGAGTTTGTGGATGTCACATGTCTTCGATTTTTGGTTCTAGGACATGCCAGTTTTCCTCCACCGTTTTTTCATCACAACTTCATCACCACTGCTCTTAAAACGGTGAAGTTTTAAGAGCAGTGGTGATGAAATAATTTACACAAAGTAAAGCGCCTGCCTGGGCTTTAACCCACAACTTCTAAGTCGCGGCCGATACCACTGGGCCACCACTGCTCTACACTGGACTTACAAATACAACCCGCGGTATTCCATGAAGTGCTATTTTTTTTTGAGGCTATCCCTCCGCACTATTCCCAAACCACTGCAACTCCTGAAAGCCAGAATAAACTAAGGCGACCACCAGAAAAGGGCCGAGGCAATGAAGCTCGACGAAGTCCCGGAGAGAGTCCCCGCAGGGCTAGGAAGAGTTTCAACTATATTTTCAATTCACCAGTTATGCAAGAAATATACCATGAAACAGGAGGCGGGCCTATGGCCGCCTGCTAACAACGTAAAATATAAATTACTAGCTGTTCCCCGCGGCTTTGCACCCGTGGACCACCCTACAGGACCCGTTTTCGGGATTAAAATAACTTTTATACAAAAAAATACTACCGACTTAAAAATGTTTTTTATTTTTCACTTTTTAGCTGTACCTACCTAATAGGCAAGTTGTTTAGTAAGTTTCCTATTACGCCAGAATAGATTACCCGAATATCATGAAACTTGAACAAAACCGATCAAATGACAGATCTGCTTACCCCTTAGAGCGTACGGGCGTGATGTTATCGTCCCGTATCAGTCCCGAGAGATTTGCCGTTATTTATTGAAGAGTTCTGTTGTATATCTCCGAAGTTCTTCATCAGATCTTCACCAAATTTAAATGGGACCAATTTTGGAACATACTCTTTCAAACAAAAAAAATATTTTCTAAATCGGTATGACGGAGAGAATTGACGGAGATATCGGTGAACATACATAAAAAAAAAACATACAAGAAGTCGAACATAGAACCTCCGCCTTTTTCGAAAGTCGGTTAAAAATAGCCCATGTCACTCAGGAATAATATAGCTTTCTATTGGTGAAAGATTTTTTTAAATCGGTCCAGTAGTTTCAGAGCCTATTCGGTACAAACAAACAAAAAAATTATGTTCTCTTTATATTATTATGTAGTATAGATATATATTATTATAATTATATATTATATATATTAATAACATAATTATATTGTACGTTATATTAGAAAAAAAATATTATTTGCGGACAACCATTTTTAGATTAGAAATGTTTTAATTATACGATTATAACAAAAAAATATTTTAAAATGTAAATGTAAAGTGTGTACAGAATTTAATAAAAGGAATAATAAAATAATAATATATTCGTATAATTTTAAAATTATAATGTCTAAGAAACAAACATCCAAAGATATTATTACCGTCCATCAATTCTTAAAGAAAGGAGTTTCCGGTTCCCAATAGTGGAAGCAATTTTGGCTGAATTTGAATTGCACTTGAAAGAAGAAGAAAGAAAGAAAAGAAAGAAAAATTGTTTATTCTGCACAAACTAAACGCACAATACAAAATAAAGAGTGGCATTCACTATAGGTACAAATTAGCCAAAAGCCTCGTATTTAAAACGAAAAATTTTTTTTTTGTCTCTTGCTTGATGAGAGCAATACACCCACTGACCTCTAATATACAAGTACGCTGGACTTCATATTATCGATGACAAAATTAAGACATTTGATTTTCGCCATTTTGGCGCTGATAGCAACGTTACTTAACGTGAGATTCCATGGAACTAATATTAGAGATGGGACATAGCCTTCGGTATGAAAATACGTGAGAATAATTTAATACTTAGGAGAACAAGAAAATCCCAATTATTTTAATTGAGATTCATTTCTAAGTAATAGTTAACTTGCTGTAAAGGTTAACTGAAAAATACTTTCAATCAGATTGCAAGCTATAAACTAGTGGATAGCGTGCTACTAAAGTTATAGCGCATTACTGTCAGATCAGTGAGATTTAAATATGGGGATAGGCTAACAACTTATCCTTAAAACTAGTATATTTGAGCAAGTATCTGCTCGCTCAAGTATACTAGTTAGTTAATACTTACATTTACAATAGTTTGGATTCACTCGGTTGGAACATCATTCATACAAATATTTGCGTACGAATGAGATGGATAATAATTTACAACGGACATATATATTTCTCGCTCTCATCGCTGAGATCCTGTCTCTGTAGTGTTAAGGTGCAAATAAGAGTGACATCGCATTCCAGCGACGTGAAGACTTATATCAGTTTTCAACTCTGTTTCAGATGCAGATATAAATTGTTTGACTTAAAAACATTTGTTAATAAAATTATAATTATCATGATATTATTCCAGAATTAATTCCAGACAGGAACGAGGTGATTGATACAAGAAGAGAGAGGCCTGTGCTCAGCAGTGGGCGAAGTCGGACTGTGGATGATCATGATGATGATTCCAGAATTTAGTATTACACATTGCTTTTTAAGATATTATTACTGATTATCAGGCATTCATATAACATTCATCACTAATAGGTACCAATATGAGATATTTAGTTGCAACATATTATAAGAAGTCAATACAGTAGATGAGTGATACGCCTTGCCAAGTCTACTATTTTGATATAAGTGTAATTTAAAAATATTACTAATACTCATATACTCGTATTAGTTAAAATAATATAATATTTCTAGGCGAATATATTAGTATTACCTAATCTTGAGAAAAATCGGTATTAACCTATCTCTAAATGTGTCAATTTTAGTTTCTGAGAACAGTGAGAACCTCGAGTGGGGCGCTTTGATTCGGCACAAAAATCAACTGTCATTTCATCTAATATATGTAGTCCAGCGTACTTGTATGATAGAGGTCAGTGAATACACCATACCTGTGGGTGAGAGGCCAAAGACAATTTACTTGCGTAATATGTTTCGACATTACCAAATAAAAACAAACAAAACATTAAACAAAATGCCGATTACTGAGTGGAAAACAACAAAAACAAATAGGCTGTGCGTCGCATCTGTGCAAGAATAGGTAATTGCTCAGCTTAATGCCGTGACTTCAGACGAACCTATCGTCAACAGCGCTGATTTTCAGCAAAAACCTCGCGAATGACGTAATGACGTCCCCACATGTGAAAATACTATAGCTTGTAAGCAAAATTTCGTACGAAAATGAGTGTGACTGAACCGACTGAACATGTTGAAAGTAAGTACAAGAACTAAAATAAAAAATATACATCAAAGTCTCATTATAAACTATATACCTATGTCTGTATTTATGCGTTACATAATAAAATAAAAGATACATAAACTGAGAGGTATAATAATTACCTATACTGAAAATAAAAATAAAATACTATGGTGTGTGTATTCCTAAATCTAATTTAATAATCATTATGTCTTATGCTTAAAAGTGATTATAATAAAATTGAATCTTGCTAGCTAGAGGACGTATATAAGTAGGTAACGACCAGGAAGGGGTATTTAGTAGTTTGGCCACGAGGGGGAAGCTGCATTCGTGATCCGGTAGTCTGGGCCAACCTTAATACACGAGAAAAGGCTAGCCAGATAATCCTTACGCTGGCTAGGCGGACGTGACCTACCAGAATACAACAGTTCCAATTATAATGATGACGACTAACTCATAGGACTTAAACCTTGACCCACGCGGCTTCGCTCCCGTAAAGTGGGTACCTACCTACCTTACATACATGAATGTTGCGTAACTTTAACCGCTTACGCAGCGCACGCAACGGAAGCTCTCAAAAAGGAATATTTTTTCCGTTTTTGCAACATTTTTCGTTTATGCTCCGCTCCTATTGGTCGTAGCGTGATGTTATATAGCCTATAAGCTTCCTCGATAATTAGGCTATCCAACACATAAATAATTTTTCAATTCCAACCAGTAGTTGCTGAGATTAGCGTGTTCAAACAAACAACCTCTACCTACAGCTCTAAAATATTAGTATAGATGAGTTGGTCGTCATCAACAAAAAGATTTCATCCAAAATTTCCATAACACAAATATGTACCCACATATAACATACCTAGGTATGTTATTCATACACTATACAACGAGTATCATTCGGCAGCATCAAGTTAAATTGTTATTAAGTATTTTTATAGCTAAAAACCCATAATTGTACCCATTTTTTGATGAATACTTTTTTTTTTTATAGCTGTCAAAGCCGACTTCTAAGGCGCAGGCCACACAAAAATGGCGTTGGGCGCGGACGGACATGGCACGGGCGGCTTCCTGTTCCATTCAAATTTCATACAAAATGCATGGAAATAAAGCGCAATTTAGGACACACGGTATGGCGTTGCTCGGACGAGGTTATGACTAAATTCCGTGTGTCCTAAATTGCGCTTTATTTCCATGCGTTTTGTATGAAATTTATTTATTTATGTACACACAAAAACACATTACAGAGAAAATAAATAATACAGATTGAAGAGCACAAAGGTACTGCTTATTTCATTAGAAATTTCTTCCAGCAGACCTGCGACAGGAAAGTTGGATGATAAACGAAGACACAGAATTTTGAATGGAATAGGAAGCCACCCGTGCCAAGTCCGCGCCCGACGCCATTTCTATGTGGCCTGCGCCTTAGATTGTCTCGACTATAATTGCGCAATAAATTCGCCCTCAGCAATAAAACAAAATGTCATGACTATGACATAGGTACCTATAGCCTTAATATGAGGTAAGTAAATAATTATTACTCCAATCTCCTACTAAATACTATAGGAATGTGCGCATGTATATTCAGGTAGTTACCGTGTTTACGTGTTAACTAGCATGTGATATTATTTTACTACGTTTTACTACCTTTTACGCACTATTGCGTAGTACAGATGTTTAAGGAAATGAGAGTGGAAAAATGTTAACAAGGTCGACAGGAATGTGTAAAGGATAAATTTTGGGAAATACGTAGAAATGAAAGGACATGATGTTACAATGTTGGGAAAGTAAAGTCCCTGATTGTTTATTTAGCAGGTAATTATGGCTATCGGTACCGAGCGACCTGAAAAGCTGTTCGTTTCCTCATTTAAGTCGTGGGTTTTTTTATTATTGACTAGTTTCCTTGCAAAGTTGAGAAGGTACACGCCGGAATAGCGGCCCAACTTGTATCAAGTGCAAGTTCGATTATGCATGCAAATACTGTTCTCATCTCTGCAACGGATCTGCCAAATACCAGCTTGATGAACTAGAGTCGATCGAAAAGCGGGCCAAAAGCTCATTGGCAATAAGGTACTGGTCACGTCAAAGCTCCAAAGCTTTGAACATTGTCACCGAGTTGCCAGGTTGTCGGTTTTTAATCATAATTTAATTCCGTCTATCCCGTTTTATCATCGGACTACCACACGTACGGCGATGCCCCGTCGAAACATGGTGGACATCTCATCCATAAGCACTAAACGTTTTGGGAATTCTTTTGTAACGCGTGAAATGGAGTGAAATTCCCTGCCGGATTCTCTGTTTCCCGATAGCTACAATCTAGGGGTCTTTAAGTCAAGAGTGAATAGGTTACTTCGAGGCAAGCGTTCTTCACAGTCAACCACATCATCGCTTACCATCAGGAGAGATAGTGGTCAAGCGCGAGCCTATTCTAAATAAATAAAAATAAAGATTTTGTCCAGAGGCAACGCCCTCGTGCAAGTCGGAAATATCCCAAGAGAACATACTCGCGAGATAAAAAGTATCCATTATACTAATCTAGGCCTTGGTCTACCCGTGAGTCATCTAAATTCTTTTTCTTTCTTACTTTCTTCACTAAACACTTACGGCCGTTTAGAAAATAAGTATAATTAGTATGAATATGCTTGCGTTTGATCAATCTCTCACCAGATGATAAGCAATGATGTGGTCGACGATGGAGTATGCTTGTCTAGAAGTAAACAGCTTACTCTTGACTTCAAGACCCCCAATAAAAGCAATCAGCAAACACAGACTCCGGCAGGGAACCCACTCCTTAGCTGCACGAAAATATTGCCAAAACAGTAAGTGCGTATGGATTGTCCACCATGATGATCGTGCGTATGGATTGTCCACCATGATGATCGTGCGTATGGATTGTCCACCATGATGATCGTGCGTATGGATTGTCCACCATGATGATCGTGCGTATGGATTGTCCATCATGATGATCGTGCGTATGGATTGTCCACCATGATGACCAAGCGTATGGATTGTCCACCATGATGATCGTGCGTATGGGTTGTCCATAATGATGGCGCGTCGCTGTATGCCTTATTTACTTCACTCTGGGTTTATTAAGGCGCCGATTCCCTTGAGTTGCTGATTTTAAAATGAGAATCACGTCTAAATGGCTAGTCATATTTTTATGAAAAAAATGTATGTTATATAAGACTATTTTCTTAATAATTTGATCTGAGCAAATTTTGAGTTTTATTCGTATAACATAGTGTAGTTAATTTGTAAAGTTATGTCTAAAACGGATAAAAACACGACAATCTACCAAAACCGCAGGGCGTATTTTAATGAAACCGACACCATCTCAAAGACAATTTCATTATCTACATTTTGATCTGAGGTTTTTTTTTTTAAAGTCATGGAATAATAAGGAAAGTACAAAAAACTACTAAATTTCGGGTCGCGCGGGTGTGAAACGAGTGCGCGTTTTGTTCCCTCAAGGTCGTTGGCGTTAGTCGTCGTCTTAATGAGAGGTTTTGGACTAAAATCGCTAATAGGGAGTAATTCCTTTTCAGTATTATAAAAGTTTATTTTTGTATTGTAGTAGAACAGTTGAAAATAGAAACATACGTGTAGGACGCTGAACCTGCAAGTAACGACAATGTCGGCAATCAATCTGCAGGTAGAAAGAAATAAATTCTTTAGCGCAAAATATAAGGCACACGACAATTTCACAACAAATATAGAATAGTAAAAAAAACTTTATTTTGTTAAAAAAAATAAAATTAAAGAAAGTGTGCATCATCACTGCGCCAAACAGCATAAATGCCAGACAACTTGTGTGTGCCTGACGCTGGTTTTCAACAGAACTTGTGGTTGTGAGGTGTATCGGACGTTAATCAGTTTCATTAGTTTTATAAGTAATGTGTGATTGGTGATCATATGTCATATAGGATTTTAATATTCAATGGGTTAGTCCCAGACCCTTATCAATCAATTGGTAACGATAAAAATGATGAAATATTATTTGCAACACAATACAAAACATTTTCTAGACTACAAAGATAATTTCGTCTCGTTCGTTATCTAAAATGTATTATGTAAAACGTACCTACATGATTGTGCCGTATTGTTTATGAAGAATTATCAATGGAATATTTAAAACAATAATACATTATATTTTTCGGCGAATTCAAACGCTGCGCTGTATGCCTATTTGGTTAAATTTTTGCACGGGGAGAATGATTGGGTTTTTTGTAGCGAAAGTGATAAGAAATAAGTTTGGGCATTGATTACGTGCGGCAAATCACGTAGTAACCCTTGATGGCGGACGCGGTGGGGCCGCAGGGGAGGAGGAGTGTCGGTATAGCGCTGGCCGCTCTCCCTATCCCCTGCGGGCGAAAAATGGTAGGTGGCGGGGCCACTGACCTGTCCCGTCACAGGGGGACCACGATACACGGGGTCGTCTAACGCCCATGTGCTGGTTTGGTTCCTTGGGTGGTCACGGCGTGCAAATGTTCAGATGCGCCGGTGATGGGGGTATTCCCCAGAGGAGGAAAGTAGTAGCAGGTTCACGGATGAGTGCTTGGGGGAGGCCTATGTCCTGCAGTGGACGTCTTTCGGCTGATATGATGATGATATTCCTGAAGTTTTAGAGTTTTCTGTTTCATAAGACAAAGATGATTACAAAGGCAAATAAAATGAATACGTAGATGAAGGAAAATACAACATAAAAGGGGGCGTGTGTATATCGATGACATAATTATTAATTTAATATATCAGTTATTATTAAAGATACGTTAACTTGCCACACATTATGATATCGACATATTTGTGTAAGATTACGTCAAACAACAAAGTACTTAATTACAAAAGAAAACAAAAGATTTGTATAATGTACGAGATTAAAATAATCTTTTGATTTCCAAATTTCAGAATGCAATTTATCATTACCTGTAATTTTTATAAGGAAAGTGATAAGAATTTACGTAAACGAGGTAAGTAGTAGCAGGTTCACGGATGAGTGCTAACGGGTGGCCGTGTTCCCGCCATAAGCGGCACAGGAGGACACCGTGGACTTTTAGTGGGTTGCGTTCCCACATAACTGCGTTATCTCACCGTGGTAGTATCCATGAGTATTTCTCCAAGCAAAAATAAAAGAAGCTGTAGCGTTTACGATCACTAGACCAAATAGTAATGAATAAATGTCCCAATGTCACAATGCCGTACCATTGACCCCTCAAAGGTTGGTAAACCCCCCAACTATTGCCGTCGATGACCCCGAGTGCCCCCCGCAGTTACCGTAGAGACATCTCCTATCAAACCACAGATAATAAGTACATAGTGACGTATATTACGTAATCCAGATAGTTCTTCTTTTGTTTAACAATGAGTGAGTGTGAGATTCGTTATCGGGATGCGTGATACAGTCATGTATTCTACGTTGAGAGTACATGCGTTTCTTTTATGTAATTTGTTGATGTGTTTTAATCGATTTCTAGAAAGAATTAGTTGGCAATGTGATGTTCCCACTGCTCGGGCTCGTGCTATCTGGGTGGGCCGTACCTGGCCGTCGCCTGGCCATCATGGCCCAGCAAAGGCGTGCAAGTGATGCCACAAACAGTAACTGAATGTATAAAACTTGTTTTGTGTTTTGGCGAGTCTGGTCTCCAATTGGTCCTTTTTTTAAATTGACATGTTCCTGATGTTGAATGCCCATGTTACACCCACTCCTATCAAGGTCGGAGACTCTACACTCGAAGTTGTGGGCGACTATGTCTACCTGGGACAAACGATCCAATTGGGTAGAGCCTACTTCAAGAAAGAGGTCAACCGTCGAATCCGACTTGGCTGGGCAGCGTTTGGGAAGTTGCTCGTCCAACTTACCACAGTGTCTCAAGACGAAAGTCTATGACCAGTGTGTGTTGCCAGTGATGACATATGGCTTTGAGACGTGGTCGCTTACAATGGACCTTATCAAAAGCTTACAGTCACTCAAAGGGCAAAGGAGAGGGCTTTGCTCGGAGTTTCCTTGCGTGATCGAATCAGAAATGTAGAGATCCGTAAGAGAACCAGGGTTACCGTCATAGCCCGAAGAATTGCCAAACTTAAGGGCAGGGCACATTGCTCGCAGAACGGATGACCGATGGGGCAGAAAAGTTCTGGAGTGGCGACCGCGAGCCGGAAGACGTTGCGTTGGAAGGCCTCCCACCAGGTGGACCGATGACCTGGTGAAGGTTGCGGGGATCCGCTGGTTGCGAGTGGCACGGGACCGGTCAATGTGGCGACGCTTGGGGGAGGCCTATGTCCTGCAGTGGACGTCTTTCGGCTGATATGATGATGATATTCCTGAAGTTTTAGAGTTTTCTGTTTCATAAGACAAAGATGATTACAAAGGCAAATAAAATGAATACGTAGATGATGGAAAATACAACATAAAAGGGGGCGTGTGTATATCGATGACATAATTATTAATTTAATATATCAGTTATTATTAAAGATACGTTAACTTGCCACACATTATGATATCGACATATTTGTGTAAGATTACGTCAAACAACAAAGTACTTAATTACAAAAGAAAACAAAAGATTTGTATAATGTACGAGATTAAAATAATCTTTTGATTTCCAAATTTCAGAATGCAATTTATCATTACCTGTAATTTTTATAAGGAAAGTGATAAGAATTTACGTAAACGAGGTAAGTAGTAGCAGGTTCACGGATGAGTGCTAACGGGTGGCCGTGTTCCCGCCATAAGCGGCACAGGAGGACACCGTGGACTTTTAGTGGGTTGCGTTCCCACATAACTGCGTTATCTCACCGTGGTAGTATCCATGAGTATTTCTCCAAGCAAAAATAAAAGAAGCTGTAGCGTTTACGATCACTAGACCAAATAGTAATGAATAAATGTCCCAATGTCACAATGCCGTACCATTGACCCCTCAAAGGTCGGTAAACCCCCCAACTATTGCCGTCGATGACCCCGAGTGCCCCCCGCAGTTACCGTAGAGACATCTCCTATCAAACCACAGATAATAAGTACATAGTGACGTATATTACGTAATCCAGATAGTTCTTCTTTTGTTTAACAATGAGTGAGTGTGAGATTCGTTATCGGGATGCGTGATACAGTCATGTATTCTACGTTGAGAGTACATGCGTTTCTTTTATGTAATTTGTTGATGTGTTTTAATCGATTTCTAGAAAGAATTAGTTGGCAATGTGATGTTCCCACTGCTCGGGCTCGTGCTATCTGGGTGGGCCGTACCTGGCCGTCGCCTGGCCATCATGGCCCAGCAAAGGCGTGCAAGTGATGCCACAAACAGTAACTGAATGTATAAAACTTGTTTTGTGTTTTGGCGAGTCTGGTCTCCAATTGGTCCTTTTTTTAAATTGACATGTTCCTGATGTTGAATGCCCATGTTACACCCACTCCTATCAAGGTCGGAGACTCTACACTCGAAGTTGTGGGCGACTATGTCTACCTGGGACAAACGATCCAATTGGGTAGAGCCTACTTCAAGAAAGAGGTCAACCGTCGAATCCGACTTGGCTGGGCAGCGTTTGGGAAGTTGCTCGTCCAACTTACCACAGTGTCTCAAGACGAAAGTCTATGACCAGTGTGTGTTGCCAGTGATGACATATGGCTTTGAGACGTGGTCGCTTACAATGGACCTTATCAAAAGCTTACAGTCACTCAAAGGGCAAAGGAGAGGGCTTTGCTCGGAGTTTCCTTGCGTGATCGAATCAGAAATGTAGAGATCCGTAAGAGAACCAGGGTTACCGTCATAGCCCGAAGAATTGCCAAACTTAAGGGCAGGGCACATTGCTCGCAGAACGGATGACCGATGGGGCAGAAAAGTTCTGGAGTGGCGACCGCGAGCCGGAAGACGTTGCGTTGGAAGGCCTCCCACCAGGTGGACCGATGACCTGGTGAAGGTTGCGGGGATCCGCTGGTTGCGAGTGGCACGGGACCGGTCAATGTGGCGACGCTTGGGGGAGGCCTATGTCCTGCAGTGGACGTCTTTCGGCTGATATGATGATGATATTCCTGAAGTTTTAGAGTTTTCTGTTTCATAAGACAAAGATGATTACAAAGGCAAATAAAATGAATACGTAGATGATGGAAAATACAACATAAAAGGGGGCGTGTGTATATCGATGACATAATTATTAATTTAATATATCAGTTATTATTAAAGATACGTTAACTTGCCACACATTATGATATCGACATATTTGTGTAAGATTACGTCAAACAACAAAGTACTTAATTACAAAAGAAAACAAAAGATTTGTATAATGTACGAGATTAAAATAATCTTTTGATTTCCAAATTTCAGAATGCAATTTATCATTACCTGTAATTTTTATAAGGAAAGTGATAAGAATTTACGTAAACGAGGTAAGTAGTAGCAGGTTCACGGATGAGTGCTAACGGGTGGCCGTGTTCCCGCCATAAGCGGCACAGGAGGACACCGTGGACTTTTAGTGGGTTGCGTTCCCACATAACTGCGTTATCTCACCGTGGTAGTATCCATGAGTATTTCTCCAAGCAAAAATAAAAGAAGCTGTAGCGTTTACGATCACTAGACCAAATAGTAATGAATAAATGTCCCAATGTCACAATGCCGTACCATTGACCCCTCAAAGGTTGGTAAACCCCCCAACTATTGCCGTCGATGACCCCGAGTGCCCCCCGCAGTTACCGTAGAGACATCTCCTATCAAACCACAGATAATAAGTACATAGTGACGTATATTACGTAATCCAGATAGTTCTTCTTTTGTTTAACAATGAGTGAGTGTGAGATTCGTTATCGGGATGCGTGATACAGTCATGTATTCTACGTTGAGAGTACATGCGTTTCTTTTATGTAATTTGTTGATGTGTTTTAATCGATTTCTAGAAAGAATTAGTTGGCAATGTGATGTTCCCACTGCTCGGGCTCGTGCTATCTGGGTGGGCCGTACCTGGCCGTCGCCTGGCCATCATGGCCCAGCAAAGGCGTGCAAGTGATGCCACAAACAGTAACTGAATGTATAAAACTTGTTTTGTGTTTTGGCGAGTCTGGTCTCCAATTGGTCCTTTTTTTAAATTGACATGTTCCTGATGTTGAATGCCCATGTTACACCCACTCCTATCAAGGTCGGAGACTCTACACTCGAAGTTGTGGGCGACTATGTCTACCTGGGACAAACGATCCAATTGGGTAGAGCCTACTTCAAGAAAGAGGTCAACCGTCGAATCCGACTTGGCTGGGCAGCGTTTGGGAAGTTGCTCGTCCAACTTACCACAGTGTCTCAAGACGAAAGTCTATGACCAGTGTGTGTTGCCAGTGATGACATATGGCTTTGAGACGTGGTCGCTTACAATGGACCTTATCAAAAGCTTACAGTCACTCAAAGGGCAAAGGAGAGGGCTTTGCTCGGAGTTTCCTTGCGTGATCGAATCAGAAATGTAGAGATCCGTAAGAGAACCAGGGTTACCGTCATAGCCCGAAGAATTGCCAAACTTAAGGGCAGGGCACATTGCTCGCAGAACGGATGACCGATGGGGCAGAAAAGTTCTGGAGTGGCGACCGCGAGCCGGAAGACGTTGCGTTGGAAGGCCTCCCACCAGGTGGACCGATGACCTGGTGAAGGTTGCGGGGATCCGCTGGTTGCGAGTGGCACGGGACCGGTCAATGTGGTGACGCTTGGGGGAGGCCTATGTCCTGCAGTGGACGTCTTTCGGCTGATATGATGATGATATTCCTGAAGTTTTAGAGTTTTCTGTTTCATAAGACAAAGATGATTACAAAGGCAAATAAAATGAATACGTAGATGAAGGAAAATACAACATAAAAGGGGGCGTGTGTATATCGATGACATAATTATTAATTTAATATATCAGTTATTATTAAAGATACGTTAACTTGCCACACATTATGATATCGACATATTTGTGTAAGATTACGTCAAACAACAAAGTACTTAATTACAAAAGAAAACAAAAGATTTGTATAATGTACGAGATTAAAATAATCTTTTGATTTCCAAATTTCAGAATGCAATTTATCATTACCTGTAATTTTTATAAGGAAAGTGATAAGAATTTACGTAAACGAGGTAAATGCTAGTCCCCTAATCTAGGTCTGAGTACTAGATTATATGCAAGATGTTCATTAGCCACGTTCCCCGAAATAATATTCTTAATGATTTTGCAGTAGTTTTGTTTTTTTTTTCTTTTTTTTTATTTGTGATGGGTTTGCTCTTGAATCTAGTCTAGGTCAAAGGTGACAGAGACAGAGTCGACGATGGAGTGAGCTTACCCAGAAGAAGCCTGTTCACTCTAACTTTGAAGAGATTCGGGTTGAATGCGTTCGGAGACACTGACGCAGGTAGCGAGTTCCATTCATTCGCTGTGCGCATTATGAAGGATGTTTGGAAGCGTTTGGTGCGAATTGGTGGAATGGCAACAAGGTAAGGATGATAACTTTTTGAATTCAAAGTGTTTTCAACCAGGGCTCACTGTGACCACTGCCTGAGAAAAGCTCCAAACAGAGTGGCCTGGAAGCAGCTCGTCAGTGAATTCTTCAAAATCTTCACGACGGGACTGACTTTCATCAATGAAGAATACAAATAAGAAGAAATATTCAACCAGTGCCGGTTTCCAGTGATGACATATTATTATGGCACTTAAACGGTGCTTACAATGACCTCATCAGAAGATTGAAAGTCACCTAGACAGCAATGAAGATGGCGCGGGAGCACGCTTTATGCGAGAAGCATTGGACCGGGTGATGTGGCGACGCTTGGGAAAGACCTATCTGTAGACGTCTTTTGGCTGGGATGCTGATGTGTTAACCGATTGCCCCAGAAGGAGCGTAATACACTCATGTTTTTCGGCAGTATTATCCACTCCATAAGGGTATTAAAATGTGTTAATTGTATCTATGAATCAATCAATCAATTACAAAAGTGTTACATTTACGTCACAAAATCACTAGAAGAAACCTATGACTAAAACAACTTGAGTCTACAACTTTATCTATAAACATAATCATGCTATAATCTTGTAAGAAGAAGAACTAACATTACGTCAGGATTATATAATAAACAAAACGTATTACATAAGGCGGAATAACTAACCGCGTCACTGCCTCAGTGACATTCAGAAAAAAAATAAAAGATTCAAAGATGGCCGCGTGTCAGATTTGGCGCCAAGTGAGTCATTCAGTTCCGATGAATCAAATAGAATAAAATTATTTGTGTAAACAGTTTCTTCGTAGTTATTTATCATTTATTCTCGAGTGTTTTATTTAATTTTCTTTATTGAATCATAGAGCGAAATGTGGATTTATTGAGAGGGAGAGGAAGGCCAAAGAAAAGATGAATGGATAGTGTTAAGAGTGATATGAAAGAAAAGGGAGTCTGTGACAGCATGACGTTTCGCAGGGCGGAATGGAAGAAGAAAATGTGTTGGGCTGTCCCCAAGTAACATGCTGACTGATGAGTCATAGAGAAAACTTTCACGAACTTTAAAATTTTGGTGCGTCATCCACTTTCTTGTAAAAGTCGAGCGTCTTGTTTTTTGTTAACATAAATAAACGTTAATTAGTAGGTGAATGTCAAAAAAATGTGTAGATTACATATTGTGTGGTTTTGGATTAAAAGGTGATTGGCATTTAAGCCAAAAAAAAAGAAAGGTGCATGGCAGCGAATTATTTACATTTTGGTTTTGATAATGTTGAAACGTGTAAGACTTCCTCACGTGGGTTTAAATAAACCAGATTAACCAAGTCAAAAATGACATTGCAGGTTTCTAGAAACCATCAACATGCAAAACCATCCAAGGGTCAACCTCTTAATTACTTACGAAGTTCAGCTTTTCCCACCGGCCTACCACATTCCTGCCACAAAATTTTGTGAATATTGGGCACGGAAAGTTTTACCCAGTACTGGGAAAATACAGTCCAAAACAAAATATCACGCGTTTAATTATTACCAAAATCTAAAAGATACGCTAGACAAAAACATGAATTGTTACTAACATTAACATTAAAAGCGGGATATTTACCATGTTTACTGTGTTGTGTTGTGTTTTTTTATGAATTGTTACGACTAAAGTCCAAAAACACCGATTTGATTATTTTATCTTCAAGTATCAATCGTGAAGACCGGTTTTTTGCATAAGGGGCCGGTCTTGAATGAGTCACACTATGGTTAGATCTGACGTTATAATACTGGGGAAAATGCTCATGATTCAGAAAAAGACATTCTTTTTGGAACAAATTTTTGATTAGGTGCCTGATACTGGTGACTCATCGAAGATTTTCGACTCATGACGTTGTGTTACTGCGTCGCAGTGCTTTTTATTCTGACGTCATATTGTCTTCATGGTTATTGGTCTGATACGATCTTTTAGTCATCTTTTACGATGCGGAAATGTAGTGGGGTAGGTACCGAGTGGTTCCGGGTAAGAAATTACCTGTACGCCATTTATGCACGTATGGTTAAAGGGTGATGTAAAAGACAAATTTAGAATCAATGCTTCAACGACTAGGGTGATGATGGGATGGTAGCTCGATCCTTTATTAAACTAGTTTAGATTCATAGCAAAATTTGGATTTTGTTAAATACACTATTGCCCGAATAGCAATCCGTCTGCTATTTAAAGATTAAATCCAGAAGTATGCTGCTTTGTAAGCTTATTAGTGTTTTTCTTTTGTGAAGCGTTGGTATTATAAAAAAAAAAAAACATCTTTATAGGAAACTCTAATCTAAATTCCTTGCAAGGAACTTAAACCTCACTGTGTGTCCCGCTGTTGTCCAACAAAGACCACTTTCACATGAGTAATGAGCAATGATGAGTAGCAAGTAGTGGTAACGTAGGAGTAATGGTCTTACGAGTTATATTTTCATCATCATCAACAGCATTTCAGTCAAAATACGTTCACTGCTGATAATAGGCTTCCCCCAAGTGTCGCCATATCTTCGACCGGTCCTGTGCATCTCGCACCGATTGGTACTTTGTTTATTTCATCACGACTGCTCTCAAAACGGTAACTTAAAACCTTGTTTAAGGAACTTGTCCCACCACCGACGATCAGCGAGCAGCGAGTCAAAATCAAAATCAAATAGTTTATTTCAAGTAAACCAAAAAGGTACTTTCGAATTGTCAAACAAAAAAAATATGATTCTGGTTGCAAATTCGCAAGCGTCAATAGAGGTCTCAATGGAGAAGAATTTGCAAGAAGCTCAACGGGCGCTCTATTCCATCAGTTTTAATTACAAATATTTGGTAACATCATTCTTGTTGAAAAAACACATATGAGAAAGATGTAAAAAGACGTGCACGTAAAAGCGTCTAGAGTAACAAATAACTAAAAAGTATACAATAACAGACTGAGGCAGCTAAGTTATGACCAATCCCAACTGATGGCGCCCGTTCACGAACATGACGCATGGATCGGCACCACTCAGCTCAACCATCATGAAGGGAACCGAATGATTCAACATGTGTCACCATCAGAGATAAATTAGAGAGAGTATGACACACTCAACTGCCAAGGCACACAGAAGTAAAGTCGAAGAAGTCGAAGAAGAATCAAGTCGAGTAGAGTTAGAACCTAGAGATGAGTTGGCGATTACTCGCACCACTCGCTCGGGGCGGCCGCACTTTAGGTAGAAATGACCGCTGGTTGGTCTTTCGGCGTGAGTTTTGACCGTCAAGCGAGCATGCGAGCATCGCTGAGCGAGTATAACTTTGATAGTTCTTGTCGCTGCGACAAACTAGTGGTGAGAGAGGTCTCGCCGGCTGTGTGAACAGCCAACGATCAACTATTACTATATGTGTCTCTTTTATTGACACGGGATCTTTTGAACGTTTCTTCAGCGAGCAAATAGTCGATAGCTAATCGCTTACTCGTCAGCGGTGTCAAATGCCTAAGAAACTTAGCGGAATGTTCATGAACCAAGAATTCATGACATGTGTGAATTCACCCACCAACTCGCATTGATCCCGTGTGGAAGAAAATTTCCCACTCCCTTTTATACAGAAGAGGCCTGTGTCCCAGCAGATAGAATATTATAAGCTACATCGCCCGTAGTTCAGCAATGGTCCTGCGCTATGGAACCTAACCAGCAACTGGAACACAAGGAAAATCCGTAAGTAGCAAAAAAACCTTATCATGTAAGTATGTGAGTTATTTCAACAATTTTCTCGTGTCGACCTAAACAACCTGATGACAAATACTTACGTGCCGATAAGTGTTATCGGATTGTAAGCGATAAAACAATAATAATGTATTTCGTAATAGATTTGCGACATTCTTTTAGCTAACAGGATGTAGAAGAAAATCGTTTTATTGTATATGTATGAGTTACTTCCAATGTGTGAAATGCTGTATTAAAACGTTTCCGGTGAAGTTAAAACACTTTGTGAAGCAAAGTTTGGCTGAAATAGTAGATTGGCCAATCCCAACGCACTATTTCCAATAAGCCACTGCAACTCCTGAAAGCCAGAATCAATAGTAACAACCACCAGAAAAGCGCCGAGGCAATGAAGCTCGACGATGTTCCGGAGAATGAATTTAACTGTCTTCGATCCCGCAACGCAATGCAAGGACAAGGGTAACATGTAGTACAAGTAGATTATGGTTCAACTCAGTGAGCAGTTTGTAATTTCAGCCGAAGCGGGCTTGATGTTATGAAGCCGAGAGTGCAGTAACAAATAATCACGACTATAAGGTGACGTTTTTAGGGTTCCGTACCCAAAGGGTAAAAGAAGAAGAAAGCCAAAGAAAAGATGGATGGACTGAATGAGAAGTGATATAAAGGAAAAGGGAGTCAGTGATAGCGTGACGAGGGACAGGACGGCATGGAAGAAGAAAACCGCCGTTGCGCCGGCCCCAAGTACCATGGGACAAGGGCAGGCAGATATATATCTACCTGTTTCTTTAGTCTTCCTAAGTTGAATCACGTGATACCTATTCGGTTATCAGTCTGCAAAAATTCTTCAAAACCGGATTTTTAATCTTGAATACAAGGATTTTCCTTATTAAACTCAAAACAACTACTTAAGTAATCATGTTTACAGTTATTTCTAAATAGATAAACAATTTGATGGCTGGGTATTCTACCAATAAAGCCAATAAAGTGCTTATAACGACAGTAAATCAAATATCTTTGATTTTATACTTTTAATTCAGTTATTAAGTAGTAGAATACACAATTTACTGGATATAATTATACATACGTAATAGGGCTTGATTATGTGAAAGCAAAATATTAAATCATACCTATCATGGAATATTCGACAATTTTTTCATAGATTATAAATACGATTAATTAATTTGTTTGTTGATTTTCAGTTACATCAAAGACAAGTTGTTAGACAATTCCATCTTTCTTTTTTAAACTGAAAAGTCTTTGCTTTTTCAAATTCTCGATAAAGTTACAATTGTCTTAAAAAGTTGGTATTTATGAAAATAACATAAATCAATAAATTAAGGCGGAAAAAATCGGCCAAAGCCAAAATAGAAAAAAGAAATAGTAAAAACCGGCGTAGTGCGAGTCGGACTCGAGCACGTAGGGTTCCGTAGCATTATCGCAAAAACGGCAAAAAAATCACGTTTGTTGTATGGGAGCCCCACTTAAATATTTATTTTATTCAGTTTATAGTATTTGTTGTTATAGTGGCAACAGAAATACATAACCTGTGAAAATTTCAACTGTCTAGCTATCACCGTTCATGAGATACAACACTCAACACAATGTCTGCCTGGTGACAGACAGACAGACAGACAGACGGATCGCGGAGTCTTAGTAATAGGGTCCCGTTTTTACCCTTTGGGTACGGAATCCTAAAAAATAGTACTTAAAACCTAAAACATAAAAGAAAAACAAATTCCAAAAACGGAATATCTAAGCAGGTATCTTTGAAATACGTAGGTACTTCACCTAGTGCTTTTGTTTTAACAGGTAAAAAAACAAACTGTCACCCATGAACAAAACTGTTAATTCTGCGTTCCGTTTACGCACATGCAAACGTAAACGCAAAAGTTACAGGATAACTACAACTTGATGGGTAAAATATCCCACCACGGGATTGGTGACAACGTCACGCATTAGTGGGTGTGTACAATGTGGGGTTGCCCCATCATGTGATCTTAATTAGCACAATGAAGAGGTAAATTGGTTGTTTGTTTGCATGTAATCCACCAATAAGGACGTTTCCTGGGTAGAAAATGATAATTATTATTATATGTATACTACTTTTTATTACTTACTTACTTTTTTTTTTTTTTTTTTTCCATCAGTGTGATTATCCAATAATATTGGACCCGTATTTTTTGCTTTATCAAATAAATAAAAGTTCAGAAGGCTTGTGACGTCATTTTGTCAGTTTATAGTGTATCACACCGTGACGTCACACGATATTGCAACGCACTGTATTGTCGTAATGTTTGGTTTATGCGGCAAAAGAAATATGTGTCCAATATTTTTAGGTAATCTAACTATGGACTAAATAGTTTTTTAGGGTTCCGTATCCAAAGGGTAAAAACGGGACCCTATTACTGAGACTCCGCGATCCATCCGTCTGTCTGTCTGTCATTCTGTCACCAAGCTGTATCTCATGAAAAAACAGAATAAAATAAATATTTAAGTAGGGCTCCCATACAACAAACGTGATATTTTGGCCTTTTTTTGCGATAACGGTACGGAACCCATCGAGCGCGAGTCCGACTCGCACTTAGGCGGTTTTTTTTTGTTATCGCCCCTACTAGGGCCGAGCAAATACGCGTTCCGTTGACAATAGCACCAAAGTCACGGGAAACACCTGAATAAGCGACGTCAGAATCCAGTGATGTCAGTTGCGAAGTACGCATAACCAGCGTATAGAGGCACGCTGATTATGCGTACTTCGCAACGGTGATTATAGGTACCTATAGTATGGATTGGTTTAGATCAGTGATGGGCAAATTACGGCCCGCGGGCCAGCTCCGGCCCGCGAAAGCATTTAATCCGGCCGCGCCGACGGTCATTCGACACGAATCTACTTAGTAGAATAATAGACGCATAGGTAAAGGAACCAGCTAGACTAGCCGCGATTGTGATGGGGGTCGCGGGGCGCGGGGCGAAAAGAAGCGTGGTGAAGAGAGAGGCTCTCACGTTTACCATGGGGTTCCTGTTCAGGATAAGGCGGGAGGAAACACCTAGGTGTCACCATTGTGTGGATCGCCCGGAGGACACGGTGGAGCATACGGTGGAGGTCTGCCCCACTTGGGTGGAGCACCGCCGTATCCTCGTGGAGGCGATCAGCGGTGGCGACCTCTCGCGTCCGGCCCTGGTTCAGGCCATGGTACGGAGCGAGAGGGCATGGGAAGATGTCACCTCCTTCTGCGAAGCAGTAATGCTCGCGAAGGAGGAGGCGGAACGCGTGAGGGAGACGCAACGGAGACCCCTCACGCCCCAGGCCACCGCAAGAGACGCCCTGGGCGTCGGGAGTAGCAAGCCGATTCCCGGCCACCATAGGCGCGGGCTTGCGGACGGCGAGTAATGGGTAGCTCGCTGTCCGATATGGACCAGGCCCGAGTCAACGGCGTGTAGTGTTCCACGCGCGCCGCATCAAAGAGATGTCAGCAAAATTGACGGAGTCCGCTAGGGCCGATGCCTGTCTGGGTCGCGGATAAATTTGAAAAAGAGTTACCGCGGCCCTGGCTCAAGCAACTGAAGGAAAACGGGTGGGTTTTAGTCAGTAAAAGTCAAAAGTCTGACACGCCCTTCCGCTTCACCCAGAGCGGGAAAAGTCATTGGATGAAATCAAAAGCAAAAAAAAAAAAAGGGGCCGTCGAATAAAAGTTAAATTGTAATTTTTTACATTTGTGCAAGTTTGTGTACAGTAATGCTGTAATTTTTTTATATGATTAAAAGTTTCAACACAAAATCCATTTTTCCTATAATTCTGGCCCTCCTCTGAAATTTCTTAAACTTTCTGGCCCGCCATTTAGAAAATTTGCCCACCACTGATTTAGATGGTTATCATGTCTGCGATCTACCTAGTTTTGCTAGGTAACTAAATTATTTTGACCTTATGTATTATACTATGATATAATTTGAGGTAAACCCAATTCCACCTACGGATGTGAACGGGATGATACGACCATACGTGGGAATTGGCACGTACCACAAACCAATTTATTTTTAATGTGGGGAAAACTATACTAATCTTTAGTATTTTTTACCTTTGACGTCATTATGATATGCCTACTGTTTCAGCTAGTATGTTTTTAGGGTTCCGCATCCGCATCTTACCTCAGAGACTCGTAGTACTAAAAAGCTATAATTTGGCATGGATATACATATTAATGGAAAGGAGCAGTGGTGGCCCAGTGGTATGAGCAGTGGTGGCCCAGTGGTATCGGCCGCGACTTACAAGTTGTAGGTCGTGGGTTCGAGCCCAGGCAGGCGCTTTACTTTGTGTAAATTATTTCATCACCACTGCTCTCAAAACGGTGAAGGAAAACATCGTGAGGAAACCGGCATGTCCTAGAAGCAATAATTCGAAGACATGTGACATCCACCAACCCGCACTGGGCCCGCGTGGTGGATGATAACGGCCCATTCCCTCTCACAGAGAGGAGGCCTGTGTCCCAGTAGTGGGAACATTAATAGGCTGATGATGATGTGATACATATTAATCACGGCGTGATTAATATGTATATCCATGCCAAATTATAGAGGAGCTCGTGGCTAAATAATAACAGCCGCACGGGTCGATCATCAAGGTTAAGCAACGCTTGACGAGGTCGGTCCGTGGATGGGTGACAATTTCAACATACCGAGTTTCCTCCGTGCCTCGGAAAGCACGCTAAGCCGTTGGTCCCGACTGTCATTTGAAGATCTTTGACAGTCGTTACGAGTAGTCAGAAGCTTGAGAACTGACACAAGTCTTGCCAAGGGGTACCGTGTTACCCAGTTACTGGGTTGTGGAGGTCAGGTAGGCAGTCGCTCAATGTAAAACACTGGTACTCAGCTGAATCCGGTAATACTGGAAGCCGACCCCAATATAGTTGGGAAAAGGCTTCATGCAATACTAGAAGTAACCATCTCCAAGACAATGCTGAAATGTCTCATGTGCCTGCAAAAATACCATACATGTCCTATAAACCGGAACACAGAAACTTTTGGCGCTAAAAACAGGTAGATGGTTGTACCTCATCAGCCTTTTAATGTTCCCACTGCTGGGACACAGGCCTCCTCTCTGTGAGAGGGAATGGGCCATAATCCACCACGCGGGCCCAGTTCGGGTTGGTGGATGTCATATCTCTTCGATTTTATGGTTTTCGGACGTGCCAGTTTCCTCACCGTTCCTTCACCGTTTTGAGAGCAGTGGTGATGAAATAATTTACACAAAGTAAAGCGCCTGCCTGGGTTCGAACCCATAATCTACAACTTAAGTCGTAAGTCGCGGCCGTTACCACTGGGCCACCACTGCTCTAAAACTGCTCTATTAAAATGTGGTGACAATATTTATAATTAAAGTACCTACTGAACGTAATATCCTATGTTCTCCAGCTGGGGCAGGGGCGTCTACTGTTTTCTGGCGCCCATGTGCTGGTTTGGTCCCTGGGGTGGTCACGACCTACAGTGTGTTCTGGTGCGCTGGTGACGGGGGTAGTCCCCAGAGGAGGGTCCGGAGACGGACAGCCGCGGCGGGTTCGCGGTGAGTGCTAACGCGTGCCCGTGTTCCCGCCATAAGCGGCACTGGAGGACACCGTGGAGTTTTAGTAGGTTAGAGTCCCAGATAACTACGCTATCTCCCCATGGTAGTGCAGTATGCATGAGCATTTCTCAAAGATAATAAAATAAACTTATTACAAAAAAATACTACCGACTTCCAAATAAAACTACAAAGTGAAAAATAACTTTATTTTTGGAAGTCGGTGTCTTTCGTGGGTACCAATTTATTGCGTTATGGACAGCGACTTCCTAAAATAAAGTTATTTTTCACTTTGTAGTTTTATTTTGGGCGCACGGTTGGCGCAGTGGTTGAGCGATTGACTGCTGCGCTGCGTGTCGCGGGTTCGATTCCCGCACGGAACAAATATTTGTATGACCTACAGATATTTGTTCCGGCTCTGGGTGTTGTGTATGTGAGTTTATATGTTTGTAAACGCACCCACGATACAGGAAGAAATTCCTATTGTAGGGCAAAGTTTAAAAAAAAAAAAAAAAAAATTGGAAGTCGGTAGTATTTTTTTGTAAAAAGTTTTTTTTATTTTTCACTTTTTAGTTGTACCTACCTAATAGGCAAGTTGTTTAGTAAGTTACCTACTCGTATAACGCCAGAATATATTATCCAAATATCATGAAACTTGAACATAACCGGTAAAATGAGAGATCTGCGTACCCCTTAAGAGCGTACTGGCGTGATGTTATGTTATGAAATGGTATAAACAACAAACAGACATGAAATTGCAGCAATCCCGAGAGATTTGCCGTTGTTTATTGAAGAGTTCTGTTGTATATCTTCGAATTTCTTCGTCAGTCCAGTTCCAATTGACGGAGATATCGGTGAACTTACACAAAACATACATAATGTCGAACATAGAACCTCCTCCTTTTTGGGAAGTCGGTTAAAAAAGGGGGCGTCTACAGTAGTTGTCCTCCATCGTGAACGCAACTTCACGCTTCATCTCGCTCCACGTCATTCCGATGCTCGTCGTTTCTGCCAACTCGGTGCGCCGCTAGGTTTGATGAGGACAGCCAAATCTTTATCAAAGCTCGTTATGTAATACTGGTTTAAGATATAAACTCATAACCTTTCTATCACATAATAGGTTAATACTCATATTCATATATCGCAGTTAATTCCATTACATAACAATTAACTTACTTTGTTTTTAACAAAATTATGCAATCAAAACAAATCCTAAAGGTCACATTATTATGTCCCATTCTAGATAAATAGTCGACACTGAATGGCGTATAAGTCATTGCAGTACCGTGCAAGATAGTACCTGTGTTTACAACCCAAAGATAGGGAATAATCGACTCTATAGCCAGGAAAATAAGGGTCGTTTTATCAATAAGGGCTGCAACAGAAACTGCGCAATTGATTTACCTATTGCGACATGTTTTGGTCTTATTTGCCTTATCAGATATACTCGTACGTTCGAAAACTTTGTTTTCGTGCTAGTCCCATTTGTTTTGACGCGCATATTACTGAAATGCGTTAGTCATATCAATTTCCGCTGAAATTCGTAGAATAATCTGCGGTTTTGTCAACATGATCTTGTTGGCATTGAACAGCTGTAGGGAACTTTTTTTTAGGCTGGCAATTAACCAATTTACTAGATCATTTTTAGTAAAAAATACTAAGAAACAACCTGAGTGAGAAGAAGTTAATATAAGAAACAGACCCAAACCTTAAAAGCTCTACTTAAGGTTACACTAGTCAACGGCACGAACTATTTTGTGCGCGGGGTTAAAATGCATTTTATATCAACCGACAACACGTGCGGAAGAGATAGAGGCTTTGATGAGCAGTAGGAAGCTAGTTCGCGTACGAATACACACTTTTGCAAATTTGTAGCGAAATGGATAATGATTTATTACGAATCCGAATGCGCGAAATTTTATAAACAGACCTTTGGGAGTCTGGATATCATGAAAAAACAACTGAACGTATCTGTTCAAAATAAAATTATTTGCATTGATGATCTACTAATCTATCCCTGTATGGTGGCCGTTTTGCAATTTTCCGTCTTCTTATGGCATTTATTTGCGCCCAAAAATGCGTTAAAATTAGTGTCGAAATGTGGAACTTTCGTCCCTCATAACTTTCAAACATTTTCTTTTTTTACTTATTTGCTTCCATACAAGGCTAGATAATGATGAGACAAATTGATATCAGTTTTTATTTTGAACGTACACGTAACCTTAAGTAACGTGTTGTCTAATTTGACGAATGTCTCGTATGTCATGCCTCGTACGCCCCAGACGCTTCTCAAAATAGCCCAGATTTCACCCATGTAAGTACCACACCACTACAGGATGTGGTGATATTGATATAACCGCAGAAATGTAGAGATCCACAAGAGAAGTTACCGAAATAGCCCGAAGAATTGCCAAACTTAAGTGTCAGTGGACAGGGCACATTGCTCGCAGAACGGATGGCCGATGGGGCCAAAAAGTTCTGGAGTGGCGACCGCGAACCGGAAGGCGTAGCGTTGGAGGAAGGTTGTGGGGATCCGCTGGTTGCGGGACGCACGGGACCGGTCAATGTGGCGACGCTTGGGGGTGGCCTATGTCCAGGAGTGGACGTCTTTCGGCTGATATGGTGATGATTATGATGAGGAATATTTTCAAGGGCTTTCCCTTGATGCTGATCAAACCATGCCATCGATTTGTAACCAAGCCATGCCCAACTCCAGAATCAAATAAGGCTTCACCATTCTCAACCCATATCAAAAGTATGCAATTTAATTTTTACAGTGAGTTAGGAAAACTGGATTCCTTGGTGTGGTTATTTAATGAAGACCATATTCAGCATTTCAGGAGTTATCCTCAAACGGCTCCGAAAACTTCTTCTTTTCGTGAGAGATTGTTGCCACCTCTGGTGTCAGAGTTAATTAAGCCACATTAAGCATCTTCAGTCTTGGTGATGGCTGCGGAAACCGCTGGATGCGAGCTGCATAGGACCGGTCAATGTGGCGTTGCTTGGAGGACGATGTCCAGCAGTGGGCACGACTGACGATGACCGTATTTAGCATTTCAGCGGTTGTACGAAAGAGTTATGATTATCGTGCAACTGTGTACCTATTCGTCATTTGACTCAAGAGTCGAGCGGATTACCGGAAGCTGCAATCTGTAACTCATGCGCTTTGTGTTCGTGTCGGCACGTGTAAAGTTTAGTATTTCTGAAAATTTTAGTGTTTTTTAGTGTTATTGCGTCGTGATGTTGATTTTACTCGTACTTGGTGTCCGCGATATGGACTTTATTTATTGCTGTTCTAACATCGAAATCTGCTCAGTCATAACATCAAGTAACATCATCATATTCGTTCAAATAACCCCAAAAGAATTTAAGTCTCGTAGCAGGTGGCATTCTTTGGTTTTAAGAGGTGATTAAAAATAATATACCAATTATATGTTTAAAAGCAATCTGAAACCAAATTATAACTAAAAAGGATAAAATAAAAAAGGTAATTCAAATAATCAAAAAACCCGACTGCTTAAGAAGCGAACTAAAAAGACGTAAAATCATTCTATGCAGTCGGAGGATACAACGTAATCGCAAGCTGACTGACCAAAATCAAGATATATCCACCAACTGCCGGGATTTTGATTTTTTGAATTTCAATTTTATAAAAAACTAGCTGTTACCCGCGGCTTCGCTCCCGTGGACCACCGGACCCGCTTTCGGGATTAAAAAATAGCCTATGTCACTCAGGAATAATGTAGCTTCCTATTGGTGAAAGATTTTTTTAAATCGGTCTAGTAGTTTCGGAGCCTATTCGGTACAAACAAACAAACAAAAAAATCTTTCCTCTTTATAATATTAAGTATAGAAAATGTTCCGCTTGAAAAACCTTTTGGAGGCCTGGCTTTTATCATCAATTTATCACAGTACATAACAAAATATCTACTCTACCTACCTTTCGACCTTCAGGCGTTCAAAATAATATTATTGAGCATTACCTAATTAACGTTATCGAACGTTTCTAGATAAACTGATGGCCTTGTTGGTGAAATTACTTAAATTAATTAATAATCAAGGATTTTTGTTATTTATAATCACTAGGGATCGTCCCGAAACTTTCATGATGTAAAAAGTAAACCATCTTAGATGCCCTCGAAATGTTTGTACTATTTGAAATTGTTTAAAGTAATCACGATTAGGTATTTTATCAAAATGAATAAAATAATAAGGAAAATGATTTAGAGGTTCCCGAAAATCTTATAATTTTATTCTTTTTATTCACTATTGGTCCCACCAAGTGTAGAGACACTTGTAGAGCCCTATATCCAGCTGAAATAATGATGATGATAATGATATGGATGGGTAGAACAAGACTAAATAAACTGTTGATGATTGGATGACTAGTGAGATGAAGGCAAATAAAAATGGCTTCTTCTTCTTCATCGTGTCGATGATTCCATTTTTAAATTTTTATTTAGATGTTGTTTTTCGACCAGAACTCAGCCACATCCACAGCCCTAGCGTTGGCCTCGCACAGGTCCCTCATGGTGCAGGTGTTTGTGCACATAGAGCAGGACAAAAGATGGGGCATCGTTTGCGGTGTGGTTCCACAATCACATTGTGGCTGATCGGAGTACCCCCATCTGACCAGGTTGTACCTACAGCGGCCAACTTGGCTTCGCAGGGATTTCCAGGTAGGCCATGGCAGTTTATTCCCAGCTGGGAGGTTTTCTGCAGGATCGATATAGTCAGTTGGAGGGGGGTATTTGAGGAGCCACAATTTTCTACGTGCTTCGCCAGGGCTGTTGTCGTATGTTGTTTTAGCCGACTTAAGGAAGCTACTCCGGTAACAGCTGGCACTCGGTAACGCAGAGTCCAGCTGGCCAATCTTCTCACCACGATGATTCCCCAAAGGCTACTACCAGAGCGAATTAAATCGGAATACCTAAGATCCAGTGAAAACTGCTCCCAGATCCGACGCCGTCGTCTGGCTGAACCCGCTCTGAACGTCATCTCGATAAAAATGGCTGAAAAAGACATACTGTGCCTACCAAATATATTGATAAAAGGCCTGGAGGATCATGACATAACCACAAGAATCTCCATTTTTCGATAGTCCTCATCATTCATCATTTCAATCTAAAGACGTCCACTACTGGACATAGGCGTCACCTCACTTATCGGTCCTGTACGTTTCGCATCCACCGGACTCCCACAGCCTTGACCAGGTCGTCGCTCCACCTAGAGGCAGGCCTTCCAACGCTGCATCATTACACTCCAGAACTTTTCGGCTCAACGGCCATTGTTCTGCGTGCAATGTGCCCTGCCCACTGTAACTTAAGTTTGGCAATTCTTCGGCATATGTCGGTAATCTTGTTTCTCTTGCGGATGTCTTCATTTCTCATTCGATCACGCAAGGTATTCCAATAGTGGATAGGTTTAGTTTTAGACAAGTATGCTCCATCGTCGACCACATCTATGCTTACCATCAGGTTAGCAATCAAACTCGAACCCATCAAATAATAAAAAAAATATAGGACGGAAAACATCACACACACATCAACAGCCTATTATTGTTCCCACTGCTGGGACACAGGCATCCTCTCTGTGAGAGGGAATGGGCCGTAATCCACCACGCGGGCCCAGTGGACGGAACCCTAAAACCAATTTATTTATTATCTGTGAATTTAATCATACGTGACACCTGTGAAAGTCAAAACAAACCATAGATAATTCGTGATTCATCATAAAGCGACAGCGTAGAAAGCGAGGCAGCGCTTCAAAGCGCTTTTTCGGGAAAGTTTCGTTCTTTACTTACTATTGCACAACTTACCTACTTTGTTTTCAATCTCCATACGTCATAGCATACGTGGCATTTGACGACACATCGTCAACAGGTTAGGACATGTTTCAAAATAATACTAAATAATAATAAAACAAGGATATGACCTTGATGGACAATATGCAATAATTGTTGTGCAATTGTGTTTACCGTCATGCGTTGGAAATTTTTAATCGTATTGATAATGAATTTTGTAGGGTGTGTAGCCGGAAGCTTCTATGATAAGGAAAGGATAAGAAGAAAGATAAATAGAGAAACAGGGCCGAAATCGGTCTAATGGGGATCTACTAGCGTGCCGTCTCCCTCGACATCTCGAAGGCTTTCAATAGGGTCTGGCACGAAAGCCTTATTGGTAAGCTTCCTTCATTCGGTTTGCCCGGTGGTCTGTGTGATTGGATTGCAGACTTCCTGAGAGATCGGTCCATTCGAGTGGTTATCGATGGCTGCTCGTCGGACCAATTGGATATTAATGCCGGGGTCTCTCAGGGGTCCGTACTCTCAGCAACATTGTTCTTGTTGCACATTAACGATCTGCTGAAGCCAATCTGGTCAAGTTTAATGCTGTTAAAACCCAGGCGTTTCTTTTTTCCGCTAAAAAGAGCCAATTTCACCCGGCTCCAACTTTCCGTGATGTAACCGTGCCAATAACGGACCATCTTGAGCTTCTTGGCGTTACGTTGACATCGACTCTCAATTTTGGGCCATACATTGAGGCAAAGGCTCAGCTGGCTGCCAAAAAGTTGAGGATCCTTGCGAAGGTGAGAAGGTACTTCACGCTGGAACAGCTGCTCAACTTGTATCAAGCGCAAGTTCGATCGTGCATGGAGTACTGTTCTCATCTCTGGGACGGATCTGCCAAATACCAGCTTGATGCACTAGAGTCGATCGAAAAGCGGGCCAAGAAACTCATCGGTAATGCGGCACTGGTCAAGTCAAAGCTCCAGAGCCTTGAACATCGTCGCCGAGTTGCCAGTTTGTCGGTATTTTATCGGTTACATTTCGGGGAGTGTGCAATGGAATTACATGATTTAATTCCGCCCAGCCCGTTCCATCATCGGACTACCAGACGTACGGCGATGCGCCATCGGTACATAGTGGACATCCCACCCATACGCACAAAACGTTTTGGGGACACTTTTATTATGCGTACAGCTAAAGAGTGGAATTCCCTGCCGGAATCTGTGTTTCCCGACAGCAAGCGTGCTCTATCGTCGACCACATCATCGCTTACCATCAGGTGAGATAGTGGTCAAGCGCAAGCCTATAGATAATAATAAAAAAATAAAAAACAACTGGATAAGTATAGCACTTGTGGTACCATTACCACCGAAGCAGGCGGTTTTTGATGCCGCAGTATAAAAAAGAAAATATTGAGATCAATCTGGCATATTAGGTTACTATATATTGGTTTCAAGATCTAGCTAGAGTTATGAAAATGAAATGGGCTATTCTTAAAGTTTCCCTTAGTGTAATCTAATCAGAAATGAAGAAATCTGCAGGAGAACCAAGTTTATCAACATAGCCTGAAGCATGGTCATACTGAAGTGGTAGTGGGCAGCGGATATTGCTGGCTGAACGGAGGGTCGATACAATAGAATGTGGAGTGGCGGACGCGTTCCGCTGCATTAGAATTTCACCCACAAGGTGGACCTGGTGATAGCCGCGGGAGTCCACTGGATCCGAGAAGCACAAGACCTGTGGATGTTGAGAGTCTTTGAACAGGACTTTGCCCTGAAGTGGACGTCTTACGGCTGAAATGATAATGATGCAATTTACTTCACCCTTACAATTAAAAATATTGGTCCTAAAAATCTTAAATTTTCATTATAAAGTCTCGAACAGTTTAACAGTCAAACGTTTGAGTCATATTTAAAGTGAAAACAGCAATAACAGTTTTCTTTTAAAAATCCAAATCACTAGGAAAATATTTAGGTGAATAGTTTTTCGCATATTACTCAACGGGTTTGCTCTTGGCACAGTTTTTGCGATATTCTCGGCAATCGAACGGTTTTTTTGGGTAAATCCGAATGCCAGTGTTAAAATTTGTCCCTATTTTTTTCCTAATCAATGTGATTTTGAGGAAATAAATTTTCTATATAATTAGTAACTAGCTTCTGCCATCGGCTACGCCCGCGTGTATGTCAAAAAAACCGGCCAAGTGCGAGTTGGACTCGCGCCGTACCATTTTCGCAAAAAACGGCCAAAAACACACGTTTGTTGTATCGGAGCCCCACTTGAATATTATTTTATTCTGTTTTTAGTATTTGTTGTTATAGCGGCCACAGAAATACATCATCTGTGAAAATTTCAGCTGTCTAGCTATTACGGTTCATGAGATACAGCCTGGTGACAGACGGACAGACAGACAGACAGACGGATCGCGGAGTCTTAGTAATAGGGTCCCGTTTGTACCCTTTGGATACGGCATCCTAAAAATTATCCTAAGGGAAAAAAGTATCATATGTGCTATTCTAGACTATAATCTATCTCTGTGTCAAATTTCATCTAGATCCATCCAGCCGTTTGAACGTGAAGAAGTAACAAACACACACACACACTCACAAACTTTCGCCTTTATAATAGTATAGTGTGAAACAAACATAAAAACATAAAATCACGCCCTTTTCTCATGGGTATAGGCAGAAACTTTGGAACGCCCCCTGCTACGAGCTAGGAACGACGAGGGATACGACACATATGACTAAAAGAGCCAATCTGCCTAGCTTTTTCCCAACTACATTGGGGTCGGCTTCCAGTCTTACCGGATTCAGCTGAGTACCAGTGTTTTACATGGAGCGACTGCCTATCTGACCTCCACAACCCAGTAACTGGGTAACACGTATAGTAAGTACCCCTTGGCAAGACTGGTGTCAGATTTCAAGCTTCTGACTACCCGTAACGACTGTCAAAGATCTTTAAATGACAACCGGGACCAACGGCTTATCGTGCTTTCCAAGGCTCGGAGGAAACTCGGTATGTTGAAATGGTCACCCATCCACGGACCGACCTCGTTTAGCGTTGCTTAACCTTGATGATCGACCCGTGCGGCTGTTATTATTTAGCCACGAGCTCCTCTCATATGACTAAAAGAGATACATATAAAATAATTGATCTATGGAGAGGATGAGGATGGCCAAAATAAACACATCAACACGGTCTAGGGATATTTCATACTCAATTAAATAACTCGAAAAGTACTGGCCGCATTGGAATATTTTATACACCGATTTGTTTGTAATTTATCTCAGACTAATTCCAAATTCAAATTTTTGAAAATTCTTTTGTTTCGGTGGCATAAAAATGTCTTGATGTGTAGGAGAGGGAATTTTCATTTGTGCGAAATTTAGAAAACAATACGAATTACGTTTAGTTACAGTTTTTTTTTCATTTTTAAACGAAAGATAAAGTTAAATTGAGGTATTGTAGCCATGCAACGCCAACATTTGACGAGGGCGGAGATGTTACGAGCTGTGGGAATGCTGGAAGCTGGTTCTGTTCAGCGTAATGTTGCTGAGGCCATAGGGACCCACCAAAATGTAATTTCAAGATTGTGGACACGCTATCATGCCACAGGTGAAGTAGCGGAGAGGCACCGGGGACCAAGTCGCATCACTACCCCCAGACAAGACCATTTTTTGTTAATTACTGCGCGAGCTCAACCAAATGCAACGGCGACTCAATTGGTCCAAAGGCTGCGAGTGGAACACCAAGTGCTTGTGAGTGACCAAACTGTAAGAAGGCGACTGCATGAAAGTAATCTACGCTCTCGTAGACCACTCCGGGTCCCACCTTTACGGAGATGCAATCGTGGACGACGATTAGAATGGGTTCGGAACCACGTGGACTGGGGCCGTGAGCAATGGTCCAATGTGCTGTTTACGGATGAATCCAGGTTCGGCTTCCATCCAGATTCACGAAGGACGCGTGTTTGGCGAGTTCCTGGACGATGGAGCCGTCTTCAGAACCCTCAGGAAGTTCACCCATACCAAGGAGGAACAATTATGGTTTGGGCAGGAATTCGTCTTGGAGGACGGACGGATCTCGTTTGGGTGCGGGGCAATATGACGGCAGAACGATACGTCCAACAGGTGCTGGGGCCCGTAATCTTGCCCCACAGAACACAAATGGGGCAAGATTTCCTGCTCATGCACGACAATGCCCGGGCACACACGGCGAGAACGGTAGCAGCTTGGTTACATACACACAATGTTAGGGCCTTAGACTGGCCTGCTCAATCGCCAGATCTAAATCCCATTGAGCATGCGTGGGATATGCTGCAAAAAAGAGCTCTGAAGGAAGTTCCTGAAAATCTGGCTACAGAAGATCAACTTTTTGCGCACCTCAGAAGGACATGGGACAATATTCCGCAGCAAGACATTGACAACCTTGTTCTGAGCATGCCGAATCGTTGCCGATGTGTTATGAACATCATGGGCGCTTTCTCAGACTACTAACTTCAAGTTTATAAACACAAATTAAATGATTTTTCTATTTTTTTCAGTTTTTACTCATAAATTAAAAGTTAATTCATATACGGTTTCCGTCTATGCTTCATTTTTTTTCCATAAAATCCTGAATCGAAGTACCTTAACCATGATTAAAAATGGTAGAATATTAAATAACGTATCTTTTAAATATATACATGTCATAAAAATAATTAACACATTGATAGTAATTCGCTTTTTTTAAAATATCCCTAGACCGTGTTGATGTGTGTATAATGACATGAATGAAATGGGAGTGCATGATAGCCTGACGGTTGACACAGACGAATTAAAGAAGAAAACGTGTTGTGCCAACTTTAGGTAACATGGGATAGGCAATGAGATTTTACCAATAGAGACGTCATACATACTCACTATAAATTAAAAAAAAAACATGCCGATATTTTACTATCTAATATATAAAATTCTCGTGTCACAGTTTTCGTTGCCATACTCCTCCGAAACGGCTTGACCGATTTTGATGAAATTTTTTGTGCTTATCCGGTATCTATGAGAATCGGCCAACATCTATTTTTCATCCCAAAAAAAAAAAAAAAAAATGGTAGGGTAGGTGTAGGGTAGGTGTAGGGTAGGTGTAGGGTAGGTGTAGGGTAGGTGTAGGGTAGGTGTAGGGTAGATGTAGGGTAGGTGTAGGTGTAGGGTAGGTGTAGGGTAGGTGTAGGGTAGGTGTAGGGTAGGTGTAGGGTAGGTGTAGGGTAGGTGTAGGGTAGGTGTAGGGTAGGTGTAGGGTAGGTGTAGGGTAGGTGTAGGGTAGGTGTAGGGTAGGTGTAGGGTAGGTGTAGGGTAGGTGTAGGGTAGGTGTAGGGTAGGTGTAGGGTAGGTGTAGGGTAGGTGTAGGGTAGGTGTAGGGTAGGTGTAGGGTAGGTGTAGGGTAGGTGTAGGGTAGGTGTAGGGTAGGTGTAGGGTAGGTGTAGGGTAGGTGTAGGGTAGGTGTAGGGTAGGTGTAGGGTAGGTGTAGGGTAGGTGTAGGGTAGGTGTAGGGTAGGTGTAGGGTAGGTGTAGGGTAGGTGTAGGGTAGGTGTAGGGTAGGTGTAGGGTAGGTGTAGGGTAGGTGTAGGGTAGGTGTAGGGTAGGTGTAGGGTAGGTGTAGGGTAGGTGTAGGGTAGGTGTAGGGTAGGTGTAGGGTAGGTGTAGGGTAGGTGTAGGGTAGGTGTAGGGTAGGTGTAGGGTAGGTGTAGGGTAGGTGTAGGGTAGGTGTAGGGTAGGTGTAGGGTAGGTGTAGGGTAGGTGTAGGGTAGGTGTAGGGTAGGTGTAGGGTAGGTGTAGGGTAGGTGTAGGGTAGGTGTAGGGTAGGTGTAGGGTAGGTGTAGGGTAGGTGTAGGGTAGGTGTAGGGTAGGTGTAGGGTAGGTGTAGGGTAGGTGTAGGGTAGGTGTAGGGTAGGTGTAGGGTAGGTGTAGGGTAGGTGTAGGGTAGGTGTAGGGTAGGTGTAGGGTAGGTGTAGGGTAGGTGTAGGGTAGGTGTAGGGTAGGTGTAGGGTAGGTGTAGGGTAGGTGTAGGGTAGGTGTAGGGTAGGTGTAGGGTAGGTGTAGGGTAGGTGTAGGGTAGGTGTAGGGTAGGTGTAGGGTAGGTGTAGGGTAGGTGTAGGGTAGGTGTAGGGTAGGTGTAGGGTAGGTGAATGTTTGGAGTTTTTATGGCAAAACAAAGTTTGCCGGGTCAGCTAGTGTATATATATATATATATATGTATAATCATTTATTTCAAGTTTCACAGATTTATTAAATTAAACATTCATACACACATAGTCACATTAAATGTTCAAATACATAGTTCATTATAATATAAATAGAAATTATGTATTAATTCAATCAACATGTTATTTAAACAAAGCAATCAATAACTAATAAATTTGTTACAGTATTGCCAAATTATCTACGCACAATGTGTAACCTACAGCAGTGATTAATATTATAGCTACCTCTATGGCAATTGGAACTTTATTTCTATCACTGAGTAGGTTAAAAGATCACAGAGATTTGAAAAAGGACCCCGTTGTCAGAAAGAGATAAACATACTGTTCAAACGTACGTTCGTTTCGCGGCCAGACGCAGGACGGACTGAGTTCACTCAAGCTAGTCAGCTTGTGTTTGTACCGCACAGACGTCGGTAAAACGTATCTACCTCAGTATATATATAATATAATTGCTGCAACTCAACAGGTGAGATAGTGGTCAAGCGCAAGCCTATCTACGATAAAAAAAAAACTCCTGAATGCCAGAATCAACAGTGGCGACCACCAGAAAAGCACCGAGGCCATGAAGCTATAGAATGAATTTAACTGTCTTCGATTCTGCAACAAATTTTATCAGAAAAGAAAAACGGAGGAGTAGGAAAATGTACAAATTGCCACTACCCTCCATATTAGGCAGGAGACAGGACAAACAAGGCCAATAGGCACAACGGGTCGTTTACAACTGGGATAAGCCCAGTTGCCTAGCACCAAGGATAAAAAATATCATTTATTAATGGGTCCTAACATGATGACAACTAGGACATCTCAAAACCGTCCCTTTTTCCCTTAATAGTACACACCTGACCAAGCACGGTGATGATAGGTGGAGTAAGGTAGTGACCGAGTGGCGTCCAAGGACTAGATGAAGAAATATCTGTCGTCCGGTGGCGAGAGAGGCTGACGAAATCGTTGCCATCGCGAGTAAATCCTGGATGAGACAGGCACAGGAACATGGGTAAAGGCAGAAGATGAAGGAGGTCTACGCTCAGCAATGAGCGAAGTCAGGCAGTGGATGAAGAGAAGCTTTACTCGTCACACTAATATTTAAAAGGCGAAAGTATGTGAGTGTGTGTGTTTGTTACTTCTTCAGGCCAAAACGGCTGTACAGATCTGGCCAAGATACTCATCGGCAATGAGATATTAGTTGAGTCTAGGCTCCAGAGCCTTGAACATCGGCGCCAAGTTGCCAGTCTGTCGGTTTTTTATCGGTTACATTTCGGGGAGGGTGCGATGGAATTGCATGAACTAATTCCTCCTTGCCCGTTCCATCAACGGACTACACGGTACGGCGATGCGTCATCGGTACATGGTGGACATCCCACCCATACGCACCAAACGTTTTGGGAGTTATTTCATTATGCGTACAGCTAAGGAGTGGAATTCCCTGCCAGTGTCTATATTTCCTGATAGCTACAACCTGGGAGTCTTTAAGTCAAGAGTGAATAGGTTTCTTCTAGGTAAGCGTGCTACATCGTCGACCACATCATCGCTTTCCATCAGGTGAGATAGTGGTCAAGAGCGAGCCTATAAATAATATAAAAAAGAGATAGATTATAGTCTGGAATAGCACGTAGGTAGTATATAAAATACTTTTTATCTCGGAAATATGTTACCTTAAAATAATTGTCGACTTTCATACGGGCGAAACCGCTAGCAGAAGCTAGTTTATTATAAATGCGAAAGTAACTCTGTCTGTCTGTCTATTACCTTTTCATGCTTAAACCGTTGAACCAATTTAGATCTTTTGTATAGAGATAGTTTGGACATAACACAGGCGTGTCTTTTTACCGCTAAAAGGAGTATTTTCGATCAAACTCCTACTTTTCGGGGTGCGTCTGTTCCTGTGACTGATCGGCTCGAGCTCCTGGGCATGGAGTTGACATCCAGTCTCAACTTTGGCGCCTCCATTGAGTACAAAGCCCAAATTGCGGCCAAAAAACTAGGCATCCTAAATAAAGTGAAGCGATACTTTACGCCTGGACAGCTTTTAACCCTATACAAAGCACAAGTCCGATCCTGCATGGAGAATTGCAGTCACCTTTGGGATGGCTCAGCTAAATATCAGCTTGCCGCGCTTGACTCGGTGGAACGCAGAGCCAGGAGGCTCATTGGCGACGTTGAGCTGGCGGGTGCCAGGCTTCACAGCTTGGCTCATCGCCGCAAGGTTGCCTGCTTGTCGGTCTTCTACAGACTGTACTTCGGTGAGTGTGCTGAAGAACTCCACGACCTCATCCCACCAGCCCCCTTCTACCATCGGACATCTAGACGTACTGCAAGTTATCATCCTTACCTTGTTGCCATTCCACCAATTCGCACCAAACGCTTCTAAACATCCTTCATAATGCGCACAGCGAATGAATGGAACTCGCTACCTGCGTCAGTGTTTCCGAACGCATTCAACCCGAATCTCTTCAAAGTTAGAGTGAACAGGTTTCTTCTGGGTAAGCTCACTCCATCGTCGACTCTGTCTCTGTCACCTTTGACCTAGACTAGAGTCAAGAGCAAACCCATAACTAATAAAAAAAAAAAAAAAAAAAAACATAGAATATATTTAATATGGTGAACTAAAGTAAGGCGGCCCACACACCTCGATGTAAAAAAATGGATATTAGAAGTACTAAATTTAATGTTACGCAGACGTCGGACGTCGCCGGCAATAGTTAATCTGTATGATGTAAACTTTTAAATAATTTTCGGTGTCATCATGATCATTATTATGAAATCATGGCATCGCAATCTTGATGACTTCAAAAATTATAAATTTTACAAAACACTGTGTAACACTGACTAGGCAAAAAATAAGAAAATAATACAGTTTGTCACTTTTCCTATTATCAGGTGGTATTGTCGCCAAATGTTTTGCTTTCATCTTTTGCCCGACTTAAACCGTTTCTCACAGATTTGGCCTAAGATTAGTACATTCCAGGAATTCACCACTCATGAATTCTCCAAAGGTGTGGACAAAAGGTTTATGTTACTCGTAGTATCCCACATTTCGTCTGTTTAAACATTATTATTTATTACACAGAAAACATACAATAAAATTATCAATTTTACAAAACACTGTGTAACACTGACTAGGCAAAAAATAAGAAAATAATACAGTTTGTCACTTTTCCTATTATCAGGTGGTATTGTCGCCAAATGTTTTGCTTTCATCTTTTGCCCGACTTAAACCGTTTCTCACAGATTTGGCCTAAGATTAGTACATTCCAGGAATTCACCACTCATGAATTCTCCAAAGGTGTGGACAAAAGGTTTATGTTACTCGTAGTATCCCACATTTCGTCTGTTTAAACATTATTATTTATTACACAGAAAACATACAATAAAATTATCAATTTTACAAAACACTGTGTAACACTGACTAGGCAAAAAATAAGAAAATAATACAGTTTGTCACTTTTCCTATTATCAGGTGGTATTGTCGCCAAATGTTTTGCTTTCATCTTTTGCCCGACTTAAACCGTTTCTCACAGATTTGGCCTAAGATTAGTACATTCCAGGAATTCACCACTCATGAATTCTCCAAAGGTGTGGACAAAAGGTTTATGTTACTCGTAGTATCCCACATTTCGTCTGTTTAAACATTATTATTTATTACACAGAAAACATACAATAAAATTGGATAGTACACAAGCTGTCCAATTTTATGCAAAGGCGAACTTAGCCCAGAATTGTTTTCCAATTTTTTTGCTTTATACTAGTAAGTCCTTCTGTATAGAAGCATTTTGATACACATTCCTCATGTTTAGTTGTATGAAAAGAAAACTGGCTTCTGACTGTATGTGGAGTGTTGTACTTTGTATTGTTGATGAAGTAAGTGTACCTATTATTAAACACAAATAGTTTTAAAAACACATTTATTTAATCAAATTGAGCAAAACAATATTTTGGCATCGAAAAACGCGCGAAAAAGTACATCCAGTCTCTAGTGACAGATCGTAGTGACGGGCACGCGTCTTCGATTGAGTAGTGCTGTGTAGCCTCGATTTTATCTCGCTAACACTATGGACGAAAGTCTAAAAATAAATGATAATTTAATTTAATTTTAATTTTAAAACACGAATCGATCTTGAACACACATTCATCATGCATTGCATAATAAATAGTTGTCAAACTGTATAAATTATCAACGAGTTGGTCCTATAGATAAGAAATTTCGGGAATCCTCAGATCCTCTATAAAAATACAAAGCTAAATACATTACTACTAATACAATACTTTCACCGGAATACATTAAAATGTATATTGCATAACAAATACAAAATTATACGCATGTGGAATGAACTTTGCACTTTGTACCGATTCTGTATGTCAGCATAATAAGATATATTTTTAACAAACTTCCTACACAGTATAAATATGGACAAACAGTATAGAAACTACCTACAAAAGCTCGAAAAGGAACACTCACACAAACATGCGCATCGACGCGCGAATTTTTTCCGCCCATTCTGTGACCTATGGATGTGTATGCGGGATAAAATCGCGCTCAAATAGTACTAATATATTTGCTCGAATAAAAATCGCAGAGCGTGTTCGCGATGCTGTCAGTAGCGCGAGCCGCTTAGGGGTCTCATCGTTTCGAGCGTTTATACTGTGCTTCATGGCTGTTGCAATTGATAACAACATACAGCTCAGACTAATCAACGAATTTGACCTATAGCCAAAAACTACCAGGAATCACCGGATCCTCTATAAAAGATAGGGAATCACCGGTTTCTCTATCAAACAATACAGAGCTATTGTAATTTTTATCCAAAATATAGAATGCATAACAGAACACAGGGGAAAATCTACAAGTCCGTGATTAGACCAGGGGACCATTAGCTCTTAGAGCGGTATCAATTTGAGATCGAAAAAGGGACAGATGTATTTGACTTGTATACATCTGTCACTTACTCGATATCAAATTGATACCGCTCTAAGAGCTTATGGTCACCCCCCTGTTGTCCTGTATAGATCAGAATGTTGGACTGTGAAAAAGTTGGACGAAAAGAGATTGCATGTCGTAGAGATGAGAATGTTGAAATGGATGTGCGGGGTGACATAAATGGATGAAGTGAGAAATTAGTATATTAGAGGAAGTTTGAAAGTTGCACCAGTGACAGAAAAGTTAGAAGGAAACCGTTTGTCATGTGATGAGGAGGGATGAAACGCATGTTACCTAAAGAGTTGTGAATATAAATGTACCGAAGAAAAGATGGATTGATATGAAAGAAAAGGGAGTCAGTGATAGCGTGACGGGGGCAAGGACGGTATGGAAGAGGAAAACGTGTTGCGCTGACCCCAAGTAACATGGGACAAGGGCAGGCAGATGATGATATATTGCAAAACATAATAATTATACCATACATGCCCGATTGATGGCAAAAGACCCCTATGACATGGGCTTAAAAATACTGGTGAAGTGTGAATGTACTAAGGTGCACCTCTGCCAACCCTAGGGAAACCAAGCGTGATGTTATGTTATGTTATCATTCAATGAAGTGCGAAGTTCAATGCACATAAAATTGAACTTTACACTTTGTACCAAAAGACCAATTCTGTATCGTTATGATAAGAGATATTGCATAATATTTACATCAAAACACTCTTGCACAGGTAAGATGATAAACACGTTTTAAAATATAATTATTATATCGTATGTCTGACTCATATTATTATCGTATAAATGTACAATGTGGGATTGACTATTAGTATTGCACATGTAATTGTTTCTTTGGAAGAGTTTGATATCGTCCTTTGATCACTGTTGTGCAATGAGGTAGGAAAACTATGGAGACGGCATATTCTACTATATGAAGAATAGTTATACAAATATCTATAATATCGACACACGCATGTCAAAAAGCGTTTTGTCTCTTTTTAACTAACCAAGAGCTGCTTACGAAAAGGGACACATCTAAATGTTTGTCAAGAACTGAACTTGGTAACACTTTTGAGTGACGTCAAAATCATGTCTATGCGTGACCAGTCGCCATGTTGATTGCCGAGTAAAATTGGTAGTTGTGTGCCGTATATGTACGTTTATCTGTGTAGTTGTGCTGTCAAACAGTTGCAAATGGCCTACCTCATTGGCAAATGGGCAGCCATCTTAATTGCCCGATTTATGTAGGTATGCACGCTAATTTCGTAGGTATGGCAAGTCCATAGGTTTATATGTCAGTGCTGTTGTGTTTTATGTTTGACGTCAAAACTGCACGACATTTCTTTTGATAGAGGTCGTCTGAAATTGCAATGCAACCTTACCTATTATAATTATGTATTTTCCTTTGACTGTAATAAAGTAATAATATCAGACTGCCTCACTGCAGGGCAAATAACTCTTCTTATAAAGAATAGGCCTTTGAGTTGCAGGTCAAAGTGAACAAAAACTGTCCGAATCTGGATTGGCAAACTCAAAATCTTAACTGCCCTGGTCAGGTAAACTTAAGAGTTTCATTTAAGGGTACACTGGTCGACGGCACGTAATATTTTGTGCGCGGGGTTGAAATGCATTTTATATCAACCGACAATACGTGCGGAAGAGATAGATGCTGTGATGACCAGTAGGAAGCTAGTTCGCGTACGAATACACACTTTTGCAAATTTGTAGCGAAATGGATAATGATTTAGGACAAAACCGAGTGCGCGAAATTTTATGAACAGACCTTTGGGAGTCTAGATATCATGAATAAACTAATAAATCTATCTGTTCAAAATAAAATTATTTACATTGTTGAACTACAAAGTCTGGATATCTTCTTATGGATATAATAAATATATTTGCGCCCAAAAATGCGTTAAAATTAGTGTCGAAATGTGGAACTTTAACGCTCATAACTTTCAAATATATATATATATTTTTTTTTAGCTCCATACAGGGCTAGATAATGATGAGACATATTGATATCATTTTTTATTTAGAACGTAGATCGTCAAACAGTGGAGTAATTCCTAGAATACGTTTGTATGGAAGAATTATCGACTAGTGTAACCTTAACACAGACTTACGTAATCTTCTGCTGTACTTATTAAGTTGCTTCAAAACACCTTCCTTCGTCACCTACTGCATCTAATCTTACCCTGCCTTGGGGTCGTTGAACCGTCAAGGATGCTATGCATGAAGATATAGACGGCAAAGTGGATTTTCCATCTAGAACTTTACAGTACTATACCGGAGTATTTGCATGAGACTTAAGGCGTATATATTCCCCAATGTTAACGCAGTACTGGCCGAGTGTCCCCTCGGAGCCAGAATATCAAAATTAAACCTCCTTTTGAACAATTTGTTTGAATAAAAAATTCTTTGATTTACATTTGCTATTTCAGTTATGAAGAAAAAAACACTAATAATATTTTTTTTTCTGTATTTAAAACATATTCTTAAACATCCAAGTTCGTTTCGATTTCGTTTTGGAGGAGTATACCAAACGTAGCGAAAAAATATCGTGTTGTTAATTATTTTTTATAGCAAAACTATTAGATACACGATAAAACAATTTTTCACAAATAACGTACATGAATCAATTTTTTTTTTTTTTTTTTTCAAATCTTTAAACCTGGCCGTTACTAACGCTGCTGACGTTGTTGTTGACGTAGTGATAAAGGATGCTCATTGCATGCTTGATGTATCCGTTTTACTGTACTAAATCCGTGGAAAGCCCTTAAATATAACTGGTGAAATGATGGTGTACATCTCTGCTTAGCCTACGCCTCGATACAGGCGAGTTGTTATGCATAACTCATCATCATCTGCCTGCCCTTGTCCCATGTTACTTGGGGTCGGCGCAACACGTTTTCTTCTTCAATACCGTTCTATCCCCCGTCACGCCATCACTGACTCCGTTTTCTTTCATATCACTCCTCACACAATCCATCCAACTTTTCTTCTCATAACTTTTTTTTTTTTTTTTTTTAAATTATAGATAGGCTCGCGCTTGACCACTATCTCACCTGATGGTAAGCGATGATGTGGTCGACGGTGTTACACGCTTGCCTAGAAGTAACCTATTCACTCTTGACTTAAAGACCCCGAGGTTGTAGCTATCTGGAAACACAGACTCCGGCAGGGAATTCCACTCCTTAGCTGTACGCATAATGAAAGTATTTCCAAAACGTTTAGTGCGTATGGGTGGGATGTCCACCATGTACCGATGGCGCATTGCCGTACGTCTGGTAGTCCGATGATGAAACGGGCTGGGCGGAATTAGATTATGCAATTCCATCGCACACTCCCCGAAATGCAACTGATAAAAAACCGACAAGCTGGCAACTCGACGACGATGTTCAAGGCTTTGGCATGGCATAACTCTATTCATCACATGACCATACCAGGATAAACGGTTTCCTTTCACACAATACTAATAGTTCTTAAAGAAGGGGTTCCCTAAGTTTCACAGAGATACATAATAACTTAGCAGAGGTCCATAATATATTCGCAGACATTGCTTTAATATGACGTCAAAACTAGATTATGTATGTGCAAATCAGTTTCTTATACAAACCGGATCATGCGAGTTGTACTAGGAAACATAACTTTAATTGTTATTACATAATAATGGGCATTATGTGGGTATGTCTGATACGAAGTTGTTAGTCTGGTGGTCACAACTTGCACGACTTTTTAACCGACTTCCCAAAAAGCTAAAATTTTTTTTTTTGGTCGCGGCAATGTTCGTCGTTTATGAACCGATTTTGATGATTATGTTTTTGTTGGAAAGGAGATATTTCAAGGGTGGTATCATGGTAAGGAAACCAAGATCTGATGATGGTATCCTTGAGAAATCGGAAGCGTACATTTAGCGATTTTGGTATTTTCAATAATGGAATTCAATAATGATTTTGGTAATAATGCAATCATTTGCACTCAGAAAGTCTCATTTGGTAAAGTGGAACTGATGAAGAAGACCACAAAGGCCACTGGAACTCCGAAATAAACCAATGTATCCTAGTCGTGTTTGGGCTTATTGGAATCGTCATATGTAGGTATATTATCATATGTACTATGTACTTTGGCTATAAAACATTTTCATGTTAATTGGAAAAAATAATAATTTTTTAACAAAAAATCAAACCGAGTTCCAAAACAAAACAAAGCGAAAAATTACTTTCTTTTCCGAAGTCCAATAACGGAAAACAATGGTTACAAAAGACACCGACTTCGGAAAAGAAAGTTATTTAGTGAATCCTCATGATGACAGGTGGAGTAAGGCTGTGACCGAACTGACCGAGTGTCAGCCAAGGGCTGGCAGAAGGAACTGTTCGTCCAGACTCTAGTTGGGAAACGGTTTTGTAGTCATCGCAGGTAGAACCTGGATAATGATGGCACAGGAGCAAGGCGGCACAAGAAGCGAGAGGGCTATGCTCAGTTGTGAACGAAGTCAGGCTGCGAATGATGATGATGAAATCGTCATGGAAAACTCCGCCTGTGGTGATATTTTTGTCGTCTGGGATGTCTGCAATTATTTGCGACATTTGCAGATAACACCGTGTAGATTTTTTTATCATTATTGCTAATTTTTTTTTTGGTTTACCATACGGTTCCGCAAATACTGCGCATCACACTGTTCCTGGATATGTGTCAAAGACGGGTCGCGGATAAATTTTAAAATAGTTACCGCGGCCCTGGCTCAAGCAACTGAAGGAACACGGGTGGGTTTTAGTCAGAAAAAGTCTGATAGCCCTCCCGCTTCACCCAGAGCGGGAGAATTCATTGGATGATTGCCCAAACCAAAAAAAATAATTAAAAAGCGTCTGTGTCTAAGACAATTTTTGTTATTTAAATTATAAAAAAAAACCGGCCAAGTGCGAGTCGGACTCGCGCACGAAGGGTTCCGTACCATTATCGCAAAAAACGGTAAAAAAATCACGTTTGTTGTATCGGAGCCCCACTTAAATATTTATTTTATACTGTTTTTTTGTTGTTATAGCGGCAACAGAATTACATCATCTGTGAAAATTTCAATTGTCTAGCTATCACGGTTCATGAGATACAGCCTGGTGACAGACAGACAGACAGATAGACGGATCGCGGAGTCTTAGTAATAGGGTCCCGTTTTTACATCTTGGGTACGGAACCCTAAAAACTGCTTTTCGAGTTCATCTTTCAGAAATACGACAGTTCCTGATTCCTGTGGGTCTATTAGCAATCGACATCGTCACTCATTACACGGGATTTACAAGAGCATAATTACCGAAACGAAAATGCTTCAATATCTGTGTGTTCCTAAGGAAATAATGTCGTGACGTTAATGCACATACACTGCATAAAACAGTTATTAATAATACAGATTTTGAGGAAAATCCTAAATATCTTACATACTGACGACATTGTGTACGTCACCAATGTCGCAGTTTCAATTCGGTGATCAAAATATATTTGATGAAGGATTAAGTCATTTTTATTTATAACCAGCGCATCATATTTGAAATCGGTTGTAACGTTTTTATTTGGTGATGATTAAAATAATAATTGCAATTACATTCGATTGAAAATGGGGGAATTGCAGAAAAACATAATTTATGTGTGTTGTTCAAATCATTCATCCTTAATTCTTTATTGTACACCAAAAACAATATTCAATATAATGTGATAATAAAGTACATGTACAAAGGCGAGCTTAACTCAATGTTGAGTTCTCTTACAGCAAACCCTAGAGTGACAGAGAATGATGACAAAAGAGGGTAGGATCCTGTGTACAATTTTAAAATAACCTAATTATAATCTACCTAGACTTTGAATATGTCGGGATCGGCTTGCAGTTTAGCGGTTTTTTTTGTGTAGTTAGGCTCGCGCTTGACCACTATCTCACCTGATGGTAAGCGATGATGTGGTCGACGGTGAACTTCGCATATCTAGAAGAATTTTTTTTTTTTTTTTTTTCAATTTCGTACGACTTATTGTCGGGCCTACGTTGTCCCCTCATATCCAAGTACTAATGCTGTAACATGGAAATATTGTAAACAAAAAATTTAAAAGAGTAACCATGGAGTTTCTTGCCGGTTCTTCTCCATAGGAAACGACTAACCCGAACCGTGCACCTTTTGTCGACGTTTTATAAGTGCCCATGTAGGCCTATGTAAAATAAAAATATTTGATTTTGATTTTGAAACCTATTCACTCTTGACTTAAGGGCGTACCCTGACCAAAAAATCAGCATGAGATATGAGCATTCTTATTGGCCTAGCGGCACTGGTGGCGCATGAATTACAGTAGTGAATACGCCCAGATTTTAGAATATAATATTTATAAAATCGAATATTGGTCTTTTGAAAAAAAATAAACTTACAAAATGTTCGTTATCAAATTGTCTATCCATTAGTGTTAGTACAAAAAATAAACAATGAACACTTTACGAGGAGATGCATGTTATCAATAATTATTTCTCATTTTTATGGTTTTGTTGGAAGGAGATTAGTGATACATATACTTAAAAAAAAAGTGTACTACCATTTTAGAAACAACATTATGTTGAAATTTAATGTATTTTTATTAATTGATATTTCTTTTTAAATAAAGAGTAGATAGCTCTTAAAAACTGCACAAAAACGACTAGCGCGGCGTTTTGCTCGAGGAGGCGCCTTAAAACAAGGATATAGCTATCGGGAAACAGAGTCCGGCATGGAATGCCACTCCTTAGCTGTACGCATGATGAAGCGGATGCAGCTAAATACCAGTTTTTTTTCTGACTGCATGTCTGATCTCCACAACACAATAGGGTAGTTGACAAAAAAAAACTATCTAGTCCGTCAGTTAGATAACCTAAAAATATTCGACACGTATTTTTTTTCTTTTACCACGTAAACAAAAAATCACGACGATACAGTACGTTGAAATATCGTGTGACGTCACGGTGTGCTACACTTTATACTGATAAAGTGACGTCACAAGTCCCCACTCCTGATCTTTGATGCGCTTTATCTTTGTCAATTTGTATTTATTCGATAAAACTAAAAAAACGTGTCCAATATTATTTGATAATCTCACTGTCGGACTAAATTGTTTTTTTCTACCCAGGAGACATCCCTATTACTAGTACTTGCATGATATTCGACAGGTAAGACGTAAGGTTCCCCTAGTCGAAGGCACGAACTATTTTGTGCGCGAGGTTAAAATGCATGCCATCTCATCCTACAACACGTGCGAATGTGATAGATGCTGTGATAAGCAGTAAGAAGCTAGTTCGCGTACAAATTAGCACTTTTGCAAATTTGTATCGAAAGGGATGATGATTTAGGACGAAAACGAGCGCGCGAAATTTTATAAACAGACTTTTGGGAGTCTAGATATCATGAAAAAACGACTAAATCTATCTGTTCAAAGTAAATGTGTTGGCTTTGTTGAACTACTAATCTATCCCTGTATGGAGGCCGTTTTGCAATTTTCCGTCTTCTTATGGTATTTATTTGCGCCCAAAAATGCGTTAAAATTAGTGTCCACATGTGGAACATTCGACGCTCATAACTTTCAAATATTTTATTTTTTTACTGTTTTGCTTCCATACAGGGCTAGATAATGATGAGACAAATTGATATCACTTTTTATTTTGAACGTATATCGTCAAACAGTAGAATAATCCCTAGACTACGTTTGTATGGAAGAATTTTCGACTAGTGTAACCTTAATGATAGCTTAAGTTCGTCGAATTCCGGATAGCCTTTCCACGTGACATACATATATTGGATGCAGTTACTTCTTCCTGTCTTCTAAAACATACAAACTGATCATTAAACTGTCTGCCAAGCTTGGTTATTACGACTATCAAATTCAAATTCAGGGATTCAGGAAATCATTATATGAATGTTCATGTAATCATTCCGGTCTCTTTTCTCGTAATAAACGTCGGGCTTGATTTTCAATGTTCGTGAAAATAAGTCTAGTTTTGGTATGATAAAAGAAAAAAAAACTGGCCAAGTGCGAGTCTGACTCGCGCACGAAGAGTTCCGTACCATTATCGCAAAAAAACGGCAAAAAAAACACGTTTGTTGTATGGGAGCCCCACTTAAATATTTATTTTATTCAGTATTTGTTGTTATAGCGGCAACAGAAATACATTATCTGTGAAAATTTCAGATGTCTGGCTATCACCGTTCATGAGATACAGCCTGGTGACAGACGGACAGACAGACAGACAGCACATTTAGGGTTCTGTAACAAACCGCAAAATCAAGTTGGTTGTAATAGGAAAAATAAGGGAAATTCAATGAAAAAATCTGATTGATCAATATATAATTTATGGGAGCAGTGGTGGCCCAGTGGTATCGGCCGCGACTTACAAGGTCGTGGGTTCAAGCCCAGGCAGGAGCTTTACTTTGTGTAAGTTATTTCATCACCACTGCTCTCAAAACGGTGAAAGAAAACATCGTGAGGAAACCGGCATGTCCTAGAACCAAACATTCGAAGACATGTGACATCCACCAACCCACACTGGGCCCGCGTGGTGGATTACGGAACATTAATAGGCTAATGATGTGATGTGATGTAATGTGATCAATATATTGGTACTTGTTAGTAAAATGTTCGTTCGTTTATTAACGTTATCAACAAATTTGGCGTTGATAGGTCAGCGGGAAGTTAAAAATTCTTCGGTACAAAATTCTGTAAAAAAAGTTGACTTTGGTGACTTCTCATTTCATTGTGTTTGATTTCCCTTCTTCAGGAGAATTTCTAAACAGGTATAAATAACTTTCAAAAACTACGCATATACCTAACCTATCCAATAAATTAATATCTACCTACAGTATACGTGCTTAGTAGGTTGCGAAATCCACCTGATAAAACCATTAATAAAAAAAACAATATGCATATTTTGTCAGTTCATGACGTTTGATTTGTCATGACTGACCGTCATGACATTGAGATCTACGCAGACTAATTTTTTGTCTACGATATATTGTAATTTAGTTTTTTGCCTAGCAGTTTAGCGCCAGATTAAAGTGGTTTGTTCCGGGTTCGATTACACGTTGGGTATTTAAGTGGAAAAAATGTTGGGATTGTTATGTTACATTTTTGTCGGATTAAAGACTCGCAATTTCACAATTCTTTAATATAAGCTTGCATACAAAATCAGATATTTTGTATGCAAGCTTATATTAAAGGATTGTGAAATTGCGAGTCGCGTTGTATTTGGCCAAATACTAATGCTTAAAATTTGCGAAAACATTTCAATAATAAGAAAATCAACGTGGAAGTTGAAATTTGTGCCTATTCACCCCATTTTACGGTATATAATATTCTTTTTTTTTTTTGCTTCGGTGTCTGACACACCCCGTATCAACACGTATCAACGCCTGGATCAGCCCTTTCTTTCTATACATTAGCACAGATCTCCAATAAATGTTTGGCAAAAGTGTTGAGACCTTTACTATCTTTTTGCCACTGACACTGCACGCCTGATGGTAAGTGCTGATCGCATTCTATGGACATTTATAATATCAGGGGTCTTCCAATTTTATTTATCCTTTTATTGGACGGCTCATTCAAGTGGCCATTAAACTTAACTCAACTCATAGATTTTTATATGTATTTTGAACCGTATTCGTGGGTGCACGGTGACCAGTTCACAGGCCATCTTGAAAAAAGGCGCGAATTTGTTATACCGCGCGGCGAACTTGAACGCTGGCCAGTTGACGGGCCAGTGTGCTTTATCGCGGGTTGTAAATGTTCATACGGTTCAATAAACAAATAAAAATCTATGAGATCATAACGACCTTGAAGTGACTGTCCAGTTTACTGGACAATTTGTATGAGCCATCCTAAAAGGGTTTTAATGCTGTCCAACACGTAGGTCAACGGAAATACCATTCGTTACGATCATTCCTTGAAATATTCAAACATCTACCAACAGCAATTTTACTTTTCATCACCATAAAAGACAATGAAAAATGGATGGATGTTCCATTCTTGAAAGCATCATTTTTTATGAGAACGTAAATGTCCGGTCTCATAAAAAAATATGCTTTCACAAATTGCCCAATAATTACGAACAAAATTACGGGGAAAATATATGAGCAATACATAACTGGGAAGCTTGAAACAATGCCAACTGCGAAAACTGAACTACATTGGAAGACCAGGATAACTTGGCAGCTCTCTGCGGCGCCACTTACAAAGAGGAACTGAAAATTCCGGTACATTTTCTTTTAGTCCCTTTTTTGCCGTGTGTCAGGATATATTGGGGATGTAGTACGGGATATTGCATAAAGATTATTCACGTTATGCCTTTGTGTGGTAAACAGAACCACAAGTGAGATCATTTTATAGAGCTGATAGATGAAATAGTTCCTTGAAATGACCGTAATCTCTATTAAAAGGTGACTTTGGTTTGTAGTGTGCTAGGTTGTGGAGGTCAGATAGGTAGTGGCTCCATGTGTAAAATATATTATCTATACTAATCTATACTAATATTATAAAGAAGAAAGATTTTTTTGTTTGTTTGTACCGAATAGGCTCCGAAACTACTGGACCGATTTGAAAAATTATTTCACCAATAGAAAGCTACATTATTCCTGAGTGACATAGGCTTATTATTTTTTAATTCCGAAATTGGGTCCTGCGGGGTGGTCCCCGGGAGCGAAGCCGCGGGCAACAGCTAGTATAATATATTATATAATAATGTTATAAAGAGGAAAGATTTTTTTGTTTGTTTTTTCATTTGTACCGAATAGGCTACGAAACTACTGGATCGATTTAAAAAATCTTTTACAATGCATGTGCTCGAAAAGAGCGTTTTCCAAGCAGCCAAACTGTGCGGAAAGTGTAACTTTTTTTACTAGTGGTTTTTACTTTCCTGTACTTTTTTAATTTTTAACTCCAACGTCAGCCTCGCCGCATAGAGTTTTTATTATTTGAGAAAAGTTTTAAAAATTAGTTAAGTACAGATTATCATTCATATAAAAGGTAAAACAAAACTAATACTTCATTTAAGACGTTTTTAATTACTCTAGATTAAGATTTTGATCAATAAATTAATTTTAAATATTCATTTAATATGTTTGGCAGAATGAATATTTTGCTCGTGCCTTTTTGCGTTACGACGCGACAGCTATTTGCACATGCGCAGTAGCTATGCCCGAGGAACTATGAACTATTAGTTAATCTGTGTATATATGTTCTTCACCTATGTTTCACAAATAAATAATTCTGATTCTGATTCTGTGGATATGCTGAACGCCCTTGAATGGCTTGAATAAGCGCCATTTTATTAATTTCTTGCTTGGTTCAGATATATTTTTTTATTTCCTCGCACAATGCATAGTAAAATGTTGTATGATACACGTGCGTAAGATGATTTCCGACTCATGTCGATTTATCCCCTCGTCGTCACCTACTTGCCGCACTCGTAGCATAAATAACTATAACCACTAGAAAGCTACATTATTCCTGAGTGACATAAGCTATTTTTAAATCCCGAAATCGAGTCCTGTGGGGTGGTCCACGGGAACGAAGCCGCGGGCAACAGCTAGTATAATATAATATACTAGCGGACGTCTCGCGGTTTCACTCGCGTAGTTCCTGTTCCCGTGGGAATACAGGGATAAAAAGTAGCCTATGTCACCCGGGGATAGTGTAGCTTCCCAACGGTGAAATAATTTTTAAAATCGGTCCAGCCGTTTCGGAGTCTATAAGGAACATACAAACACACTTTTTCTTTTATAATATTATACTGGTATTCAGATGAATCTGGTTGGACAGTGGGTCGACCCCAAAATACTTGGGTAAAGGCTATGTAGATTGAGTCCGTTCAAAGCTTAGATGGGTCAGTGTTTACAGATCCTAGTGTTAGCAATTGATGTACAGTAGTTACAGTAGATCTTTGTGTCTCTGAAGTTAGCTCTGCAAACCATTGCGCAAGAAACAGTTTGTCATCGAGTATACTACATAGAGTAAGCGAGATAGGACGATACGACAAACGTAAGCGAGTGAAAGATGCTGTGATACAATGCTATCTTCTACTTCAACATTGACACAAAAATAGTAAGTGCGCAGGGTCTTGCAGACAACTTCAGAGACACAAAGATCTGCTGTGACTACTGTTAAAAGTTTGTGGTAAAACCTGCCTGTTAGGCTTGTCTATGGAAAAAAAAACACTGAGAGATCAATAATTTTTTAGCTCCAGTGCATAATTTCAATACAATTGTTCATTTTAAAGAACAATATTCGCCAACTTTTCAACTTTACCTGTATCACAAAATCTTTTACATTTTTATATGAAAGAGCAGGTCAAAAAAAAAATTGCCCAGAAATCAATCACCCATGGCGACTATTTTAGATCACGCAAGCAAGCCCACAAGTCCCGATACCAAACCACTGCCAATGACAATTCAATCAGAAATTTCCTGAATCGTATGAGATAATATGCCAATTATAGTCGCCCACGTTTCAGTATGATTCTTGAGAGATTGCCGTTCTCTCTCGAAATTTTTGCTTTCACACTTTTCATCAACATTATCTGCCTGCCCTTGACCCATGTTACCTGCGGTCGGTCGGCGCAACACGTTGTCTTCTCCCATACCGTGCTGTCCACCGTCACGCTATCACTGACTCCCTTTTCCTTCATATCACTCCTCACACGGGACCTTTAATAAGCACCTTTTTGTCTTAGGGATCACGGACAGCCCACCGTGGAGAGCATGCATGGAGGAGGACGAGACTGCAGCACACTTGCTCCTAAGCTCCCCAGTAATCGCTGGTTACAGGGCCAAATACATCGGTGACCCAGGTACCATACAGGAGATAGTTGGCAACACCAAGGCGCTGCTGGCCTTCCTCGAGGAGTTAGGGTGGATTGAGTAAGAAAGGAAAATTAATCCCTCCCGTACGCAAAATACGCGCTTGGACGTGGACTTCCTGACACCAGCCTGTCTTAACCTTAACCTCCTCACACAGTTACTTAATTTTTTTGCCTTGACTTTCCCCTCCCTCTCCATCTATACATCTACTTTTATATGCACAAACAAACATTTCTAAAATCTCCACACCTACCCCGCCTAGCCTTTTTCCTAACTATATTGGGGTCGGCTTCCAGTCTTATCGGATTCAGCTAAGTACCAGTGTTTTACATGGAGCGACTGCCTATCTGACCACCACAACGCAGTAACTGGGTAACACGGTACCCCTTGGCAAGACTGGTGTCAGATCTCAAGCTTCTGACTACCCGTAACGACTGTCAAAGATCTTCAAATGACAGCCGGGACCAACGGCTTAACGTGCTTTCCGAGGCACGGAGGAAACTCGGTATGTTGAAAATGGTCACCCATCCACGGACCGACCTTCTAAAATCTCCACACCAAGCAAATATTTGTTTCCCAGAAATCAATCAATCGTGCAATACTCAACTTTAGAAAACCCAATTTTCTGCTACTATATTTGTGGGGAAAGCCCACATTCAAAGTCCCAACTCCAAACCACTGCCAATGACAATTCTATCAGAAATTTCCTAGGAACGCCACTCACTTCCTGAATCATATGAGATAATATTCCAATTATAGTCTCCCACGTTTCAATATGATTCTTGAGAGAACGCCAAGCATTTCGTTTTTATACGGTATCGGTGCCAATTTTAATGATTGATGTGTTGATTGAATGGAGCCAAAGGGTTTGTTATGAAACGTTTGTTTATGTTTGTTTACTGTTATTATCTTGTTCAATATTTAACTTGCATATAGCCGACTTTCCTGATTGATCGACGCAATTCGATTTATTTCACATTGGTAGATGATTTAAATTGGAGAGCGAGGAGCTCGTGACTAAATAATAACAGCCGCACTGGTCGATCATCTCACACGCAACGCTTGACGAGGTTGGTCCGTGGATGGGTGACCATTTCAACATACCGTGTTTCCTACGTGCCTCGGCACGTAGAAGCCGTTAAGCCGTTGGTCCCGGCTGTAATTTGAACATATTTGACAGTCGTTACGGGTAGTCAGAAGCCTGAGATCTGACACCAGTCTTGCCAAGGGGTACCGTACGATAACCAGTTACTAGGTTGTGGAGGTCAGATAGGCAGTCACTCCATGTAAAAACACTGGTGCTCAGCTGAATCCGGTAAGACTGGAAGCCGACCCCAATATAGTTGAGAAAAGGCTAGGCAGATTGATTGATAGATGATTTAAATTGCAAATAAGGAATCGGAAGTTGGGGATCCTTGCGAAGTTGAGCTTGCATGATAAACCCAATAGCTACAACCTAGGGTCTTTAAATCAAGAATAAATAGGCAAGCGTGCTTCACCGTTGACCACATCATCGCTTACGATCAGGTGAGATAGTGGTCAAGTGCGAGCCTAACTGAAATAAAAAATAAACATTCGACCGATTAGCACTTGAATCGTTCTTAGAAAATGCGAGTAGGATGCCTATCGACGCAATTTTAACTGCGTTGCTGCATCAGATAGGTCTCTTTGTCAACTACTAAGAATATTTTGGGGCAAGTTTACTGAAGAGTCATCTGGATAGATTACACAGCTACCTACATCATCTTCCTCCTCCTTTGGAGATGAGTTTTATCCTGCGGCCTGGAACGATGAATAACTTTGGGATACAAAATATCATCATAAGGTCTGATTAGCACACGTGCTTATAGTAAAAAATGTTTTTTTATGCACGATATAGACAAGCCCTAAAGGTTGTAATGAGATGCCTAGAATAACTGCAAGAATGCATTAAAAATTCACATTGTTAACCGACTTCAAAATGAAGGTTATGTGTTCATACAAAACAAAGGACTGTCTATTGTTTCTTTTCATGCATCGTAGTTAATGTTCTTTTCTTTATTTCCTCGTACTAAAACTTCACGTGTGTTCACTGCACGTGAGGTTATAAACAATGACATTCATTTTCGTAACTTTTCCTAATTATAATGTTGTGTAATGTTTTTATGATGTCATTATATCTTCTTGTTATTACGATTAGTAGCATTTTAATCGTGCCTAAGTATTAATAGTGGCAAGAGTCGATCTTTCAGAATAGCCAAGGCCGAAAAGTTGGCAAAGTTAAAATATAATTGCGAAACATTGCTCGCGGAACGGATAGCCGATGGGGCCGAAAAGTTCTGGAATGGCGACTGCGAACCGGAAGACGATGCGTTGGAAGGACTCCCACTAGGTGGACCGATGACCTGGTTAAGATTGTAGGAATGCGCTGTATGCGCTACGCACCGTTAATGTGGCGACGCCTGTGGGGCCCTCCCCCTATGTCCAGCAGTAGTCGTCTTCCGGCTGAAATGATGATGATTATGAAAGTTTTCCGATTTCTGTTCGTGAACGACCCATTCACACCTACCTACATACCGAGACTTCTTTGTGCCTACAAAAGCACGTTAAGCCATTGCTACCGTACGTCATTTGTAGATCTTAAAGTCATACCGAGTAGTCAGGAGCCACAAAATATGACACCAGTTCTTCCAAGGCATAATATCGTTGTACATCACTAAAACACAGGATTTTGGTCTAGTTTAGGAGGCAGCAGTTCGCCCTCATTATTCTCACTATGTACAAAATTTTATTGTTTTTAACCCCCCGACGGAAAAAGAGGTGTGAAATATAGAAGGAAATTTCCCTTCTGGGAAAACAAAGAAAAAATTAGACCATTGATAATGGAAAAATAATATGCTTTTTTGTATTCTTCTCAGCAAACCCTTTCATTTGATAACCATATCATAGCAGTGCACCAAAAATAACTGGTCCGTCATCTTGGGCCGTCGGCCGTCATGACGGCACTTAGCTTAACCATGCATTACTTACAGAAGTAAGGAGTAACCTCCTTAAATCTGTAAGTAATAATCCTATTACTAAAACAGAAGAAATATATGCTTCTGAATCTGGAACTGCTAAATTCGGCATTCCTCAAGGGACTGTCGTGGGTCCTTTTTTCTTAGAAAATAGTGTTGCGTCGTGCTTGTCTCTTAGAAGCCTTTAATGCCCACAGTCTAAAAGAGTTACCAGGTGATTTGATACGCATAAAAATATACTAGTATTCAGATTATAATTAAGACATAATAACAACATTCGCAAATTACGTCATATTGTTTAATGTGACCATTTAAGTATAAAAAAAACTGTTTTTTTTGAGACTGAATACTTGTAAAACTCGTTATTTTTTCTAACATTTTAATTTTATGCTTACGACGTGACGACAGCCTGCTGAATAGGCTCTATTTACTTTAATAGACAAAATAATTCTAGCTCGGTTAAAATACGAAAACATTGGACAGTAAAAAAAATATAATTACTTGAGTAATCGCTAGATAAATATAAGTGGGTAACCTCCTTAAATCTGCCTACTGTGTTTATTTATAATATTTTGATATTATATATCTTGTTCTATTTTTATTTCTTAAATAAGATAATATGATCCGTTTCCGTAAATGTGTCCGTGGCATCAACATTGGGCCCTATCAGAATATCAGCGCAGCGTTATTTTCGTTTTGATATCGTTGCTCATGCTGAGATAGGAGCCTTTTTGGTCTCGCACGGGGTAATTTATTTTTATTTTTTATTATTGTTTGTGTTTTTCTTATCTCGTGTCTCCTGTGCGGGTCACAAATAAATATTTTTCTTTCTTTCTTTACAATAAAGCATTATGCATAAAATGGCTACCAAAAAGACTATAAGTTCTTGTGCTAAATCAACCTGCTTTTATTTTACAAGCTTTTATTTAAATTGCAATGTATGTATGTATGTGAAAAGTGTGTTCGGGTCAAATTTTGCAACTAAATTTTATAGCAGTTATCCTCCACCGATTAAGATGAAGTTTTTCATACACGTCTCATACGACTACGCGCCGAGGCGCCGAAGCTCGATGAAGTCCCGGAGAATGAATTTAACTGTCTTGGATCCCATCTCGCAACGAAATTAATCAGACAAGAATAACGGAGGAGTAGGAAAAATCATATAATTGCCACTTCCCTCTATACCTGTGATGTGACTTAATATGTACTTACGTGAGAAAGATTTCCAAGGGTCATTATACCCCATCCACTATTAAATCACCACCACCATCAAAAATCACCACTACACCAACCATCGCGTGCGCCAGCCACGTGCGCAAGCGCACCACGTTTGTGTTACGCAAGGGACACGTGATCGTTACGCAATAGACAAGGTCGCGTTACGTAACTCTAGTCTATGGACTGGACTATTATCTAGCTAAGAGTTCTAGTTATATAGGTAGTTAGGTACATCGTGTGAATTGAACGGTGCAGTCACGTTTTCTGGGTATATATTTGTTTTGTTTGTGGGGTAGGTAGATGTAGTACCCTTGTTTAAGGTTACACTAGTCGAAAATTCTTCTATACAAACGTAGTCTAGATTATTCCACTGTTTGACGATGTACGTTCAAAATAAAAAGTGATATCAATTTGTCTCAACATTATCTAGCCCTGTATGGTAGCGAAAAAGTAAAAATAGAAAATATTTGAAAGTTATGAGCGTCGAAAGTTCCACATTTCGACACTAATTTTAACGCATTTTTGGACGCAAATAAATACCATAAGAAGACGGAAAACTACAAAACGGCCTTCATACAGGGATAGATTAGTAGTTCAACAATGCAAGTAATTTTAATTTGAACAGATAGATTTAGTCGTTTTTTCATGCTATCTAGACTGCCAAAGGTCTGTTTATAAAATTTCGCGCGCTCGGTTTCGTCCTAAATCATTATCCATTTCGCTACAAATTTGCAAAAGTGCGTACGCGAACTAGCTTCCTACTGCTGATCACAGCATCTATCTCTTCCGCACGTGTTGTCGGTTGATATAAAATGCATATTAACCCCGCGCACAAAATAGTTCGTGCTGTCGACTAGTGTACCCTTCATAGAAGTTTTGATGTAACAATATACTAAAAGCCTCTATTTACTGATACCAAATTAATTACAGTATCACTACATATTATAAAATAAAGTCCCCAGCCGCGTTTGTACGCGCTAAACTCAAAAACTACTGAAGGGCTATTCATGCGGCTTTCACTAACAGATAGAGTGAGAAATGAGTGTGGTTTTTGTGTATAATTTGGCACGGGCGAAGCCGGGGCGGGTCGCTAGTATTTTATTAACTAATTAAATCAAGTTATTGCACTTCGGCGTCGTACATCAGCGCGTCCCTTGACGCATATGCCTCCCCAGCCTCCTCCATTTGTCACGGTCTCGTGTAGCTCTGGCCCACAAGTCACCAGTTATCTCCACTATATCATCGTCCAAGCGTCGCGCTGTCTACTTCTACTTCTCTTTCATCCATATCTAACTTGCCATTCCGTTATAGCCTTAGACCACTTATTTTTACTATCGCGGAGCATCACCATCTTACTTTTCCATTTCATACTTTTTGTATGGAAGTCACGTTTTGTGGGTTGGATGTTTTTGTTTTGTTCGTGGGGTAGATAGAGGCCTTTGTTTAGTGGTAGTTTTGATGGTTTAGTATAATGCATTGTATTCTACAGATGGTTAAGCAGAGGTATATCGCACACATTTCACCAGAGGCCCGAGATAAGTGAAGTTCTATCGTCGAAAGCGTGGCGATAGCGAAAGGAAAAAAAACCGGCCAAGTGCGAGTTGGACTCGCGCACCGAGGGTTCCATACAAACCTCAGCTTAAAGGTATTATAGACCTGAGTATTTGATATGAGTTTCAATTTAATACCTCTACGCGTTCATGAGGAAAGGGGTAGTAAGGTTAAAATTATAAAAAAATATTTTTATAATATGATGTAACTAAAAATTTACGGTTTTCGCAATTTTACTTTATCTGTGCTATAAGAAGTTGCTTAGTACCAAATTTCAAGATTCTGTGTTCACGGGAAGTACCCTGGTTTTGATTACCTTGCGAGTGTCGAAAATTTGCGGAAATTTGCGGCATAAACGGCTGTATCTTTTGATTGCGTTGGCTTAGAATTTTGATTTTTTCACAGCTTTAAGGGGCAGTAGACCTGAGTATTTGATATAAATTAAAGCTTGATGCTTTCACGCGTTATTGAGAAAAAGGGTATTGACAGACAGACAGACGGACGTACGTAGGAACAACAAAGTGATCCTATAAAGAGTCGCCGGTTGAGACGACTTATTAAGTCGTGCAGTCTTGAGGGTTCCGTTTTTTGCTTTCGAGGTACGGAACCCTAAATTTTTTATTTATTTCAACCATCCATCCTCACAAACTCTCACATTATAATATTAATACTACTACTTACTTACTACTTACTCTGCTGATCTCAGTCAATCGTTTATAAGCATTTATCTCTCTTAAATTATATTTCCTTACACCACACACAGTCATACTGATCGCTGCCAATCTTTTATTTAACTTCTATTCTTAGTATATACTTATGCCTATTAATATTACACACACTCAAACATAAAACAAACACACAATATTTAAAAATCAAATATGGTTAACTCACCAAACGTTCTGCATCGCCTTGGCGTCCGTATGTCGCCACAAGGATCCAGCAGAATATCAGCGTCAGGTATATTGCCTGGCACATGCTGAGCTGGACTCCCATTCAGTGCAACTTAGAGACGCGCACCGCACAAGTATAGGTGTTCAAGCTTCAAGATGCAAATCTTGAAGTTTGAATTTTTTTTTATTTTTATTTTTTTTGTTCCTTTCGGAACAGGCTAAGGTCTGAGACCATGCTGCCTAGTCATCAGTATTTTTCATGAATTCTTTAGTATGCATTAGAATGCGGATGTAACGTATTCTAATGTTTTTTGGAGTATTTGGCAGCAAATTGTATCGAGTCAGCCTTCCCAGTAAGCTTTGCGGAGGTAGTCAATACTACAATAAAATTCTCCGCTCCATTACACCGAGATCGCTTCTGTCAATGATTTCACATATTGTCCAGTTGCGTAGACAGTTGAGACACAAAACTACACCACTTTTATATCACAATATCCACTAGGAATCAATTTGCAAATAATATTAACAGCCGCTGAAGTTCACTCGAAAAAATCCCGCCAAAAAGTTTTTTTTTTTTTTTAAGAAGATAGGTAGTTCGGCATTCCCACCGAGGATTGCCATAAACAATTTTATTTCCTTGTGTTGTTTTCTTCTTCTTTTTTTAATGTTGTTCTTTTATTGTGCGTTGCTTGTAATTATTATTTGTTTTTATTTGTCGTGTAAATTTGTCGTTTGTGCTGTGTCTTCTATTGTGTTTGTACTGAATAAATGTTTTATCTATCTATCTATCTAAAAATTTCAAAAATGTATGGAAATGTCAATCGCTATCGTAAATGTCTCCTGATCAATCCCTTACATTTTGGCATTTGGACCATCGCCGTCGCTTATGGATTAATACTTGAACCTCATGTAATAGCAGGGCGGGCTTGTTAGCATACTGAAGTAACAGATCCAGACACCAAACTGTTATTAAGGTATTAATCCTAAGCCTTTTTTCCTAGGAGTACAGAAATCTTAAAGCAACGGTCCTTTCCAATTAAGTATGTGTGACATGATCGCTCACAATGGGCCTCATTAGAAGGCTTCACATCACATCACATCATCAGCCTATTAATGTACCCCTGGTTTTGTGCTCCGTGATGTACCCACTGCTAGTACACAGGCAGTAATCCACCACGCGGGCCCAGTGCGGTTTGGTGGATGTCACATGTCTTCGAATGTTTGGTACTAGGACATGCCGGTTTCCTCACGATGTTTTTCTTCACCGTTTTGAGAGCAGTGGTGATGAAATAATTTACACAAAGTAAAGCGCCTACCTGGGCTTGAATCCACGACCTACAACTTGTAAGTCGCGGCCGATACCACTGGGCCATCACTGCCCTAGAAGGCTTAAAGTCACTCAAAAGGCAATGGAAAGAGCTAAGCTCAGAGTTTCCGACATAGCCCGAAGAATCGACAAACTTAAGTGGCAGTGGGCAGGGCACATTGCACGTAGAACGGATGGTCGTTGGGGCCGAAAAGCGTTGGAAGGCTCTAGGTGGACAGATGTGCTGGTTAAGGCTGTGGGAATCCGGTGGATGCGAGACGCATGGGACGATCAGTGTGGCGTCGCTTGGCGGAGACCTGTGCCCAGCAGTGGACGTCTTTCGGCTACAATGATGATGATGATGATAGCGTGGTAAAAGATTGTATACGTTATGTAATATTAACAACGAAATTCCTAAAAATATGTCATTATGAACAGCTTTTACTATGGGACTGACCCGGAAATCACAAATAAATCTACTGCCTTTTATGTTTACAAATGTACCAGCTAATTTTATTTTCGTGATTTCGGTGTCAGTCCCATAGTAACAGTCGTTTATTAATGATGAATACAATTAGCCGTGTTTAGAAATTGCATTATGTAGGGATTTGTGTCTTACTACAATGAAGTATGGTCATTTGTTTAAATAATTCTCTTGCCAGGAGTGATGCTTGTTTCAAGCACTATAACTGTCTCGCCCCGCAGGCTTGTTTCGTATCTTTTGCAAGAGCAAAACGACAGCGATCAAACGCTTTATGGCATAAAAGTCGGAATTGCCTGCAGTATAGTTATGGTAGGTCCTACACAAACGTTTGTTTATCGCTCGCTGTTTGTCAAATGCACTTATTTAACCTATCCAGGTTTAATGGTACAATATATTTAAGTGAAACTGTAATCAAGACTGTATTTGTAACAATAAAAAAATAAAAAACCGCCAACAACTCTAAAACTTTTGTATGGAAGAGCAATTATTACACAAAAATCGCTATCGTTTTGCTTATGCAAAAGATACGTTATTACGTATCTTTTGAAAAATCGGAGACACAACATTCTGTGAAGTGTTCATTTTAAGGTTTCATTTTTAAGGGTTTCAGTAAAACATCTTTTAAGTTTTTACGGTTACCAACGTCAAATTTTCTTCTATAATAATTTAAAAAATATATAGAATAGAATAGAATAGAATAGAATAGAATAGAATAGAATAGAATAGAATAGAATAGAATAGAATAGAATAGAATAGAATAGAATAGAATAGAATAGAATAGAATAGAATAGAATAGAATAGAATAGAATAGAATAATTTATTAAAAGTAAGTAAGTTCACAAGAATGTACATTAGGTGCAGTAGTATTATTTCTAAAACAATGGTATAAATAGTGCTTATATGTAAATTATAACTAAAATATTTTATTACAACTCCAAGATTTTAGACAAGAATTTCTATTTTTGGTAGGGACCTGCCCGATTTAGGTTCTTTCAAACCTGTGTTTCAGGCCATCACTTTACAAAAATAATAATTGAGTCACTTAAAATATAGGTAGGTACAAATCGAATTGAGAACATCTCCTTTTTCCGTCGGTTTAAAAAGGTACAGAGATTATATTAACCGTTACTATAGCCCCTTTTCGCACATTTTCGCATTAAGATTACCTATCTACTTGCACATCAGCAATTATGGAAAATTATAACAATAATTTATTTATCCTGCCCTAACTACGTCAGAGTTAACCTAAGCCCGATTCTATGATTCTTTTATCATATAACTATTAATTATTTAACCGCAAATCATTCACGTAATCATAAAATTACAGGAAGTATTATAGGATTGATCCGTAATGGAATTGTACTTTTATTAAAGTAAAGTCTAGTCATTGGTTTTCCCAACTATGATGCACTTAACAGGTTTGCTTGAGTTCTTACGTGTAGGCAAACTTAGAGGGCAATGTAGTCGTCCTAGACCCCTATGCGGTGGAATATATTGATTTTATATTAAAAACTGTCAAGCATTTTTCTGATTAGTTCAGGTTGAATTACCTTCAAGGAGGCTGTTCTAGAAAATGCTCATGCAATAACTGACGGCTGTCCAATGACGATTGATTGTACAAATATACGAAAATTGATAATTAGATCTCTGTATCAGATTCATATTTGGCTTGCCCAAGTATGATCACGTTTCTGAATTTCGTACTAAGCTCAAATGGCTTCCTATTCGCCTTCGCCGGAATGCCCACGGCATGTACACTGACAGCCCTAAATTCTTCTCCTAACGTACAGTCCATCCAAAGGTTGTCTGTAAGAGATTGCCCTGTGCGATAAGACCGCCCATTGTACGCCTTTTGTGAATGTTTGTCCTTCATTTTTTTTGTGGTGTACAATAAAGTATATGATAAATAAATAAATAATAATTAGCGCATTTTGTCGTAGACTTAATGGCCTGTCTGATGCCATCACAAGCAGCAACCACTTTATATAGTAATAGCTGAACAACACTCGTATCAAACCATTTCATTCTCAATACACAAGCTCCAACTTCCCAAAGATTTCTCCTTATATATAACCTAACAAATAACTCCAAAGTGACGATCACAAATCAACCCTTAACTCACAGACATGACGAAGGCTCGATAAAGACGTAAACAAAATTACATTATATAAATATGAACGCATAAATGTTATGCACCAAGTTTGTGTTGAAGATGACGTAGGACGTTTAATTCCTATGTAACAGGGGTGAGCCCCTTTGGATATACCCGCATTTTTATTTCAGGGCTACGTCTTAGGATTTTGTTACATGATTCGTTAATTCGTCTGAGTTATAAGTCAGGGATATAAGGTTTAATTGTGACTGACGTGCAAACGGTTAAGTAATGCTACTATTTTAAGAGCCGGCTAGACGGCCATAAACATTAAGTAAGAGGATAATAGAAGATATTTTGTTCTGGAACATTTACTTGGAAAATCGTCCATGGAATATTCTTGATCAATTCTGGGTTCCAGAAGATCTAAACATACTTTAGGTACTGTGGGGGTCGTAGTTGTGGGAGGTAAATTATAGAGGAAAATTGCTTTAACTTATTTATATTTTCATAAAGTATTCACGCTATGATGGCTTTTACAGAAGTGACAAGCAAAACGAAAATATCTTCTATATTAGACAAAGCGTAGCACCTAGCGTGACAAATATAATAATAATAATTTATTTATTGACACACACACAAGTTACAACAAAGAAACATTTTGCACAGCGAGATATGATAATCATCATCATCATATCAGCCGAAAGACGTCCACTGCTGGACATAGGCCTCCCCCAAGCGTCGCCACATTGACCGGTCCCGTGCATCCCGCAACCAGCGGATTCCTGCAACCTTCACCAGGTCATCGGTCCACCTGGTGGGAGGCCTTCCAACGCAACGTCTTCCGGTTCGCGGTCGCCACTCCAGAACCTTTCTGCCCCATCGGCCATCCGTTCTGCGGTAACCCTGGTTCTCTTACGGATCTCAACATTTCTGATTCGATCACGCAAGGAAACGCCGAGCATAGCCCTCTCCATTGCCCTTTGAGTGACTGTAAGCTTTCTGTTAAGGCCCATTGTTAGCGACCACGTCTCAGAGCCATATGTCATCACTGGCAACACACACTGGTCATAGACTTTTGTCTTGAGACACTGTGGTAAGTTGGACGAGAAGACACCGCGCAACTTCCCGAACGCTGCCCAGCCGAGTCGGATTCGACGGTTGACCTCTTTCTCGAAATTGGCCCTACCCAACTGGATCGTTTGTCCCAGGTAGACATAGTTGTCCACAACTTCGAGTGTAGAGTCTCCAACTTTGATAGGAATGGGTGTAACAGGGGCATTCAACATCACCTTGGTTTTGTCCATGTTCATTTTCAGACCCACTCTTTCGGAAGCTCTACTGAGGTCATCGAGCATTGTACTGAGGCTCTCCAAGGTCTCAGCCATGACCACTATGTCGTCGGCAAACCGAAGGTGAGTGATGTACTCGCCATTAACGTTGATGCCTAGGCCGCTCCAGTCCAGAACCTTGAATACATCCTCCAGCGCAGCAGTGAACAGTTTCGGAGAAATGACGTCTCCCTGTCTCACGCCACGCTGGAGAAGGACTGGTTCCGAGGTCTGATCCTGAAGACGGATTGACATGGTGGCGTTTCTGTACAGATACTTCAACACCTCAATGTACCGGTAGTCGATCTGGCACCGTTGGAGAGACTGCAGTACAGCCCAAGTCTCGATCGAATCGAAGGCTTTCTCGTAGTCCACAAACGCTAAACAGAGAGGCAGTTGTACTCTTCGGTCTTCTGTATAACCTGCCGCAGCGTATGTATGTGATCTACGGTGCTAAAGCCTTTTCGGAATCCGGCTTGTTCGGGAGGCTGAAAGTCGTCAAACCTGCGCGCGAGACGGAATCGTTTCAAGAGTCATCACGAATGTGATGACTCTTGAAAACAACTTGTAGACATGGCTAAGAAGTGAGATGGGTCTATAGTTCTTCAGCCGGGCATTGTCGCCCTTCTTGAAGAAGAGTACCACCACACCCCTGCACCATGCCTGTGGCGTTTTGCCCTCGAGTATGACGGAATCAAACAGCTTCTGAAGGGCCTTAAGGACCGGTTTTCCACCCGCCTTCAGGAGTTCAGCAGTGATTCCGTCATCACCCGGCGCCTTGTTGTTTTTAAGCTGTTTCAGAGCCATCCTAATCTCGTACATTTTTTGTAAAAAGTTTTTTTATTTTTCACTTTTTAGTTGTACCTACCTAATAGGCAAGTTGTTTATTAAGTTACCTACTCGTATAACGCTAGAATATATTACCCAAATATCATGAAACTTGAACATAACCGGTGAAATGAGAGATCTGCGTACCCCTTAAGAGCGTACTGGCGTGATGTTATATTATGAAATGGTATAAACAACAAACAGACATGCGATTGCAGCAATCTCGAGAGATTTGCCGTTGTTTATTGAAGAGTTTTGTTGTATATCTTCGAATTTCTTCGTCAGTCCTTCACCAAATTAAAATGGGACCAATTTCGGAACGTACTCTTGCAAACAAAAAAAGAATTTTTGAAATCGGTCCACAATTGACGGAGATATCGGTGAACATACACAAAACATACATAATGTCGAACATAGAACCTCCTCCTTTTTGGGAAGTCGGTTAAAAAGGCAAAATTGTATGGGATTGACAAGCGATATCGAAAAACACGTGATCGACCCCGTACATTTTGATATTTCGACTATCTTCTTCACTGACATCGAATATCACTTGTCTAGAGCCTCAGTTCCCTTATACTTATTATCTCCTAATGGTTTTGGGACAACCCGAAGTAAAACCTACAAGTTTTTTTTTAAAACGTTGCCCCACACTAGGAATTTCGTCCTGTATCGTGGGTGCGTTTACAAACATATAAACTCACATACACAACACCCAGAGCCGGAACAACTATCTGCAGGTCATAAAAATATTTGTTCCGTGCGGGAATCGAACCCACGACACGCAGCGCAGCAGTCAATCGCTCTACCACTGCGCCAACCGTGCGCTTAAATTGTACATCAGTATGATCGCATTTACAACCAGATTAGACATATACACGCCCTAAATTCTGTTACAGCATTTTACCAAAAGAGGGTAGTATTAAATCTATTTGCAGCTCAGACTTTTAGTTTAAAACCTTGCGACATTTTTGCTTCGCCGTTTAAGTGACTAAATAACCCAAGATCCCACTGCAAAAATCTGAATGTTATTTGTTTTTTATAAAATTTGATTTTTATGAATGGTTCTTGATCGTAGAATAGATTACTGCAGGGTTGCCTGGCTACATCTAGCTGCAACTAGTTTTTAATGTTTTGGTCCTACACTAGAAATTTCTCCTGTGTCGTTGGTGCGTATATTATGCAACATCATCTAGCTTTCAGTTAGCTGCCATTAATGGGTTGACAGTTTTAGCAGGTTAACTGGCAACCCACATATTGCGGCTTAGTTTTACCCGATTACGGTGAAGCAAAAGTGAGGGATGTATGTATGTATGTTTATTAATTTGTTCCCTCATAACTTCGAAACTACTTATCATTATTTGACAAATGCTACTTTGCAGAATTTATTGTAGGTGGCATACGACCACGGCTATCCTCTGAACACCACTATGAATATGTATGAAATACAATAAATTATATTATATTATTATATTAAGTTTATTTAATACCCGATACATATGGAATAGTTTGTAGATAACAATTTCAGATGAGAATATTTTCTTGTTTCATACTTTTTAGACCGTGATTTTTCAGTTTTTTAGGTTTTGGTTTTTGAACTTATTTTTATTTCAAATTTTCTACACTACTTTCTTTCGAATGACGTTGGATTTACTTCACAAATTTGTTTATTGGGGGCTTAACTATCTATTTTTTTTTCATTATCTTAGTTACGGCTATTCTACTATCAAGTATCAATCATGAAAATTAACTTTAAGCCTTTGAGTTCCTAAAACGTGGATCCACGCGAGACAAAATGACTTTTTAATTGTTTAAGTAATTAAGGCATCCAAAAACTAAAATACATACAGATTTTGGCAGAGTGATCTTGGACTAGGGAAAGAGTTACCGAACAGTCGAGATTGTACGGCTTCCCGTCTTTTCATGGCTCATTATTTTTATATGGAAAATGCCGAAACTTTTCTTCTAAGCCTTTCTTCCAAGGTTTATGTAAGTATTCAGAGATTTTTTCTAAGCCACGTGACGTTCGTTCACATGCCCTTAAAGTTTCGAAAGCGAAACCATAAAAGTTTCTTAAACAACGAAAAATTCAAATAGAAATTGTCTGGCCGCAGTTTCTAAAGTTTTACGTAGGCTTCTATAGGAAAATGCTAATTTCGACTTTTAATTGAAAGTTGTCGTTTCAAAGACTTACTTATATAAGGTAGGGTTGGTTTCTTTTGAGGAAAATTTGCTTGACATTAAAAAAATAACCTAGCTAATGGAATGTTTGGTACTTATCCTTTTGTGAAATGAATCTTGACGATATTCTACCCACTACAGGGCTTAGACATTTCTTGCTTCTATTTAAGGCTCCAGAGCAGTGGTGGCTCCAGACCAGTGTTATCAGCCGTGACTTACAAGTTGTAGGTCGTGGGTTCGTGCCCAGGCAGGCGCTTTACTTTGTGTAAATTATTTCATCACCACTGCTCTCAAAACGGTGAAGGAAAACATCGTGAGGAAACCGGCATGTCCTAGAACCAAAAATTCGAAGACTGTGACATTCACCAACTCGCATTGGGCCCGCGTGGTGGATTACGGCCCATTCCCTCTCACAGAGAGGAGGCCTGTGTCCCAGCAGTGGGAACATTAATAGGCTGATTATGTGATGATGATGTGATTTAAGGCTCCCGCAGACATACAAGACGCGACATTACGACCTACCATTTTATAGTGTTCTTTAATATCAATCAGCAACCTGTAGTTTTTAGGGTTCCGTACCCAAAGGGTAAAAACAGGACCATATTACTTAGACTCCGCGATCCGTCTGTCTGTCTGTCCGTCTGTCACCAGGCTGTATTTCACGAACCGTGATAGCTAGACAGTAGAAATTTTCACAGATGATGTATTGCTGTTGCCGCTATAACAACAAATACTAAAAACAACATAAAATAAATATTTAAGTGGGGCTCCCATACAACAAACTTGTTTTTTTTTGCCGTTTTTTGCGATAATGGTACGGAACCCTTCGTGCGCGAGTCCGACTCGCACTTGGCTGGTTTTTTTTCACCTGTGGGACCGAGACGTGTTCGGGCCGGCACAATGGGTCTTATCAGAAAGTTTAAAGTCACCCAAAGGGCCAATGGAGAGGGCTATGCTCGGAGTTTCCTTGCGTGATCGCATCAGAAATGAGGATATCCGCAGGAGAACCAAATTTACCGACATAGCCCAAAGAATTGCGAAACTTAAGTGGCAGTGGGCTAGGGCATATTGCTCGCAGAACGGATGGCCGATTGGGCCGAAAAGTTCTGGAATGGTGACCGCGAACCGGAAGACGATGCGTTGGAAGGCCTCCCACTAGGTGGACCGATGATGACTGGTTATGATTGCGGGAAGGCGCTGGATGCGAGACGCACGGGATCGGTCAATGTGGCGACGCCTGGGGGAGGCCTATGTCCAGCAGTGAACGTCTTTCGGCTGTAATGATGATGAACCTGTAGTTTTTTGTTGGAACAATTTCTATGAATAAATGATGTCGCGTCGTTGTCGCATTATCGCGTCACAGCTGTCTGTGGGGGTGGTTAACTTAGACAAAAACACTTTTTCTTTAATATTAAATCTCTACGAAATGTTGAAATTCTTCATAACCGTGACATGAGGTGACACTTTAAAATTATAGATAAGACAACTAGGTGTATAATCTATCACACTATCTGTTAGATTCACCTAGCATTACATCATCTAGATAAATCAACCGTTGGATAGGAAAATATGGCGTCAGTTACAACATTTGTTCTTGTAACTTTACGTTTTTCGTAAGGAATTATCTTTTTAGCACATCATGTGTGACAATTAAGTTTTTAATTTTGATTATGTAAAATGATTAATTTAATCATTATTTTGTGTTAAGATTAAGGTCTTAATTAGGTACGTTAATCCAGCAACCAACTTTAGGAACACTAACGATTTGTACAGTCAACTGCAAACACTTTTATCACTTTTGGATTTCGACATAAAGACTGCCAAAGTATGTTCGTGCGGTTCATTATACAATCTTATTCCTCGTCACAACCTGTTCAGGCTCCCACATACAGAAGAGATGAGACAATGTGTCAAGGATGCAACGGCCGTTTTCTATAAAAAATGTTCTATAATCTATATAATTAAAGGGTTGGGTCATCGAGGTTTCCCAGTTAATGCAGACGAAGAAATAAATAAATAAATAAAGAAAGAAAGAAAGAAAGAAGGAAAGAAAGAAAGAAAGAAATATATTTATTTGTGACCCGTACAGGAGACACGAGATAAGCAAAACACAAACAATAATAAAAATAAAATACCCTGTGCGAGACCAAAAAGGATCCTATCTCAGCATGTGCAACGATAAAGCATGTCAGAACAAATCAGCTGTGCAAGTTGGTTCGCATGTCTAGATAAAATATAGGGAACAGCTGATACTTTTTTTTTGAAGTAAAGATTTCATTCTTCAGTATAATAGTCGTCCTTCAAAGCCATACCAAAGGAAATAATAAAGTTCTAACGTTACATACCTCTTTTACGATATTTACAGATCGACGAGCACGGCCTACTGTGATAGGCCCGTGTCACACATTTTTATCACAGTTTGGGTACAAAAGCCGTGATAAAATTCATGACACAAGCCTACCACAGCGGCCGTGCTCGCCGGTCAGGATCTTGAAAAAAATCTTGGCCGGTAATCCAGTAGCATTGACTCATGCTCAACTCAAAATGTACAGTTGTGATTGGTTGGCTTGCTTTTTTGACATTAACTTGCTCAAGTCCAAGATCCTAGACTTGGATCGTACTCGTACTTGCTAACTTGGACTTTCATTTTCATTCAATACCTACCACACATTTTGCGAGCAAGAGATTAGGAGGAAAAACTGGCCAAGTGCGAGTCGGACTCGCGCACTGAGTGTTCCGTACAAACAGCTACATTCACTAAAATAATTAAATGACATTACAGAAGTTCATAAACTATGAGGGCACCAAACATTGCTCTAAGTATATAAGATAAACAGAATTGAGAGACAAAATTAACTTTGCCGTTGGAAAACTGTAGTCCCCATACATCGACATAAGTCGCGGTCAGTTTACCAACTGCAAATAAACTAATAATCTTTTTTAGGGTTCCGTACCCAAAGGTTAAAAACGGGACCCTATTACTAAGACTCCGCGGTCCGTCTGTCTGTCTGTCTGTCACCAGGCTGTATATCATGAACCGTGATAGCTAGACAGTTGAAATTTTCACAGATGGTGTATTTCTGTTGCCGCTATAACACCAAATACTTAACACAGAATAAAATAAATATTCAAGTGGGGCTCCCATACAACAAACGTATTTTTTTTTCAATTTTTTTGCGATAATGGTACGGAACCCTTCGTGTGTGAGTCCGACTCGCACTTGGCCGGTTTTTTTTTATGTAAGTTTAAATTGACGGATTTCTTGCCAAACTTCATGATTCTAGGTCAACGAGAAGTACCCTGTAGATTTCGATTCCCTTGCGAGCGTAAAATATGCGTCATTAACGGCTGTATCTCTTGATTGTGTTGATCTAGAAGTTTGATTTAATTGGGGTTGAGTATACGACAATAATTTCAACTCGAAACTGCCATGCGTTGCCGAGATTAAGGTTACACTAGTCGAAAATTCTTCCATACAAACGTAGTCAAGGGATTATTCCACTGTTTGACGATGTATGTTCAAAATAAAAAGTGATATCAACTTGTCTCATCATTATCTAGCCCTGTATGGAAGCAAAAAAGTAAAAAAAGAAAATATTTGAAAGTTATGAGCGTCGAAAGTTCCACATTTCGACACTAATTTTAACACATTTTTGGGCGCGAATAAATACCATAAGAAGACGGAAAATTGCAAAACGGCCTCCATACAGGGATAGATTAGTAGTTCAACAACGCAAATAATTTTATTTTAAATAGATAGATTTAGTCGTATATTTTCATGATATCTAGACTGCCAAAGGTCTGTTTATAAAATTTCGAGCGTTTGGTTTCGTCCTAAATCATTATCCATTTCGCTACAAATTTGTTAAAGTGTGTATTCGTACGCGATCTAGCTTTCTACTGCTCATCACAGCATCTATCTCTTCTGCACGTGTTGTCGGTTGATATAAAATGCATTTAACCCCGCGCACAAAATAGTTCGTGCCGTCGACTAGTGTACCCTTAAGGGCCTTGACAGACAGACGGACCACAAAGTGATTCTATAGGGGTTCCGTTTTTTCCTTTTGAGGTACAAAACCCTATAAAGGTGCGATTTCTATGACGCTGAGTGTAGTAGGATTAGTAAGATTTTCTTCTTACCTACTTTTAAATGTCGTCACCCTGAAGTCAATTTTTAATACACTGCAGTCTCCTCGAAAACAATGGGTATTACTATCCTTGCTTGACGGTTCAAAAACCGCAAGACTTTGGAAAAACTTATCATCGTTATGAATAACTTCAATGTGACGCTCTTTGCCAAGCCTCTCCATATTTAGGCATGTTGGTCTCAAAAAGGTAATTTCAGACGTCATTATAATTTATTTTCGCAATGTAGGTATTGTTTTATTGCAATTATTAATAGTACGGCGTCATAGGAGTGTCAATAATTGGCCCTTTTTCTGTGGTTTTTCGTTCAAACGTCATGACATTAGTTGTGATGGGGTCGTGTGATGTTGGGTGTTGACGTCAACAGTGAAACCCGCATGATTAGTGTTTATTTTTACCTTTGTTAATAGGGATGTTAACTGAAAATTTGTTTTGTAGCCGTTCATCTATACTATATAACCTATACTTATAATATATATATATATATATATAATATTATAAAGCTGAAGAGTTTGTTTGTTTGTTTGAACGCGCTAATCTCAGGAACTACTGGTTGGAATTGAAAAATTATTTTTGTGTTGGATAGTCCATTTATCGAGGAAGGTTATAGGCTATATAACATCACGCTACAACCAATAGGAGCCGAGCATAAATGAAAAATGTTGTTTTGAGAGCTTTTGTTGCGTGCGCTGCGTAAACGGTTTAAGTTACGCAACAATCATGTATGTAGGGTAGGTAGGTAGCTAGTTGACGGGAGCGAAGCCGCGTGGGACAACAATAGATTAATAAAAATATTGGACAAGTATTTTTTCTATTGACACGTAAACTTAAACTGACGACGATATAATGCGTTGAAATATCGTGTGACGTCACGCCATTAGTGTACTTTATACTGATGTCACAAGCGCTTTGGTGCGCTTTATCGTTGTAAATTTTCATTGATTTGGTAAAGCAAAAAACACTAGTTCAATATTATTTGATAATCTCAGCGACGGACGAAGGAGGAGCTCGTGGCTAAATAATAACAGCCGCACGGGTCGATCATCAAGGTTAAGCAACGCTTCACGAGGTCGGTCCGTGGATGGGTGACCATTTCAACATACCGAGTTTCCTCCGTGCCTCGGAAAGCACGTTAAGCCGTTGGTCCCGGCTGTTATTTGAAGATCTTTGATAGTCGTTACGGATAGTCAGAAGCTTGAGATCTGACACCAGTCTTGCCAAGGGGTACCGTGTTACCCAGTTACTGGGTTGTGGTGGTCAGATAGGCAGTCGCTCCATGTAAAACACTGGTACTTAGCTGAATCCGGTAAGACTGGAAGCCGACCCCAATATAGTTGGGAAAAGGCTAGGCAGATGATGATGATGAATCTCAGCGACGGACGAAATATAAATTTATTTTTTCTACCCAGGAAACACCCTTATTACTTGCCACAAATAAATAAAAATTAACAAAGATAAAGCGCATCAAAGTTCAGGAGTGGGGGCTTGTTGAAGAAGTCAAAAGAGAACTTTGACAGTATAAAGTATAGCACAACGTGACGTCACACGATATTTCAATGCACTGTATCGTCGTAATTTTTTGTTTACGTGGCAAAAGAAAAATACGTGTCTAATATTTTTAGGTTATTTAACTTACGGAATAAAAAGATATTTTAAGTCAACTATCTTATCCCACTCTTTAGCTATATCGATGCAGAATGAAAGTATTTCCAAAACGTTTAGTGCGTATGGATGGGATGTCCATCTTGTACCTACTGACAGCGCATCGCCGCCGCGCCGTAAGTCTTGTAGTCCGATGATGAAACCGCAGACTTATTAAGTATCTTTTGCAAGAGCAAATCGATAGCGATCAAACGCATAAAAGTCGGAATTACCGGCAGTGTAGGTATGGTAGGTCCTACACAATAGTTTTCTAATCGCTCGCTGTTTGTCAAATGCACTTATTAAAAAAAAAAACCGCCAACAACTTTCAAACTTCTGTATGGAAGACCACTTTTTCACAAACAATTTAAAAACAAATTTACTTACCAATGAAAGAAAACATTTCCAATGTCTCGGCTTTTTCTATAAATTCTTTACAGCTTAATATGGCATAAAAAGGCATTTTTCTAGATTTCTGTGGATTTCCGGTGCCGATATTGCTAAATGAAAAGCTCAGATTACGATCATTGATCGTAACTTTACTTAAGGGTACACTAGTCGAAAATTCTTCCATACAAACGTAGTCTAGGGATTATTCCACTGTTTGACAATGTACGTTCAAAATAAAAAGTGATATCAATTTGTTTCATCATTATCTAGCCCTGTATGGAAGCAAAAAAGTAAAAAAACAAATATTTGAAATTTATGAGCGTCGAAAGTTCCACATTTCGACACACATTTTAACGCATTTTTGGGCGCAAATAAATACCATAAGAAGACGGAAAATTGAAAAACGGCCTCCATACAGGGATAGATTAGTAGTTCAACAATGCAAATAATTTAATTTTGAAAATATACATTTAGTCGTTTTTTCATGATATCTAGACTCCCAAAGGTCTGATTATAAAATTTCGCGCGCTCGGTTTCGTCCTAAATCATTATCCATTTCGCTACAAATTTGCAAAAGTGTGTATTCGTACGGGAACTAGCTTCCTACTGCTCACCACAGCATCTATCTCTTCCGCACGTGTTGTTGGTTGATACAAAATGCATTTTAACCCCGCGCATAAAATAGTTCGTGCCGTCGACTAGTGTAACCTTAATTTTTTGACATACGAAGTACATACAATCGCGACATCTATTTAGATTTATGTCTGTGGTAATCACCAATTCATGTTTACCTAACAGTTACATCATTTCATACAAACGGAGGTGTGTACGTCTATATAACTGCTGAAAAATACTTACTACACACATTATATAGACCAAAATTTTTCTATGTCGTAACACAAACCAAGTTGCATAACAAAATAAAGCCTGTCTACCATAAAAATGATAAAAACATTGACAAATTCATCTTAAGCCTATTTCACTGTACATTGCGTTGCAAGCACCAGAATTTGACAGAATTTGCGTGAAAAACCGTCAATGGATCAAAAACTATTGTGTATAACATGTCGTTACTATGACAAATTATGTAATAAAACATAGAATAGGTTCTAGAAGCACGTGTTTTCGTCCACGTGACTAAAATCACGTTGCTCAAATGATATTGTTACGATTGTCACAATGTTCCGATACAATTGTGAACCTAACTTGTTCTGACATTGTTCTGTATGGAAACGTCTTGTTTTCTCTCGTGTTTGAATGAATGGAGACCGAATTAATTAAGTTTGGTAGCACGTGAATTATTGGTCATTCGGTACGCGTGATTTGGGTGTCTGTCTTAAACGTGTTCGAAGGTTTATGCTTGTAAAGGATAATCCCCAAATTTCTGACTCTTTTTGTTGAAGCAGATTCCAAAATGTTGTATCATTGCGTCTGAACTTATTTGCTGGATTTCCACTGCATATTTTCGTTTATTTCCAGAAGTTGCAGCTTTATTTTTTACAATCTTTGATTTAACAATGTATGTGTGTAAGTGTGTTCGGGTCAAAGCTTGCAACTGAATTTTAAAGCAGTAATCCTCCACCGATTAAGATGAAATTTTGCATACACGTTTAGTTTGGATGCATGGTTAGCTAAGTGGCGTCTTTCTAAATCCAATATGGCGGACGGCCCAAGATGGCGGACTGTGCACTGCCATGATATGGGTATCAAATGAAAGGGTTTGCTGAGTAGAAAACGAAAAAAGGTGTGTTAAAAAAAGATTTTTAATGAATATTTTTATTTTCTTTCGTGTCGCTAAACTCAATTTATAGTTTCAACCATTCAGATTTTGTCCGACCAGTATATAGCTACTCGGACAGCTCTCTCATTCTCGTTCAAATCCTTAAAGGTGCAGGTGGTCGGGTATGAAGGGTAGACAAGGAGGTGGACCATATCTTGTGTAAGGCCAAAAGTTACAGTGATTGGAAATAGGTAGAACATCGGGCACAGATATTCAACAAACAAAAAAAAAGTACTAACATACTTTATTTATTGATTGCTTCAGACGTTTTTAATTACGTGAATTGGTCTTTTGTTGTCTGACTTTTCAATTAACAATAATGTGTTGCAGCTGGTTTAATATTATTGTGCAACAGCCGGGTTTCGAACTCATGTCTTTTCGTTTCAAAATTTGACGTCTCACGCACTCTGCTGTTGCTATGGCCATACTCTCCATACTCACATACTCCGTACTCGTCTGTTACTTTTTCACGAATTTGGATGAAACTTTGTAAATGGACCAAAACCTGGATTAAAAAATAGCTTGCTTTTCGCAAACACATAACATAACCCCTGCATTACAGGATGGGTTATGCAGAGATACACTTTTCATCCCAGTATAATGTTCTCCTAGATCACTTTTCAAGCGGACGAAACTGCGGGCAAAAGCCACACTATGTCACACTAAATTATAAAGGCGAAAGTTTGTGAGTGTGTGTGTCTGTTTGTATGTTTGTTACTTCTTCACGCTCAAATGGCTGGACGGATCTGGATGAAATTGGGCACAGAGATAGATTTTAGCCAGGAATAGCACATAGGATACTTTTTATCCCGGGACTATGTCCCGTTGGGACAATATTCGAGTTTCACGCGGGCGAAGCCGCTAGCAGAAGCTAGTAATAAAAGACGAAAGTTTGTGAGTGTGTATATGTGTGTGTTTGTTTCTTCTTCACGGTCAAACGGCTGTACGGATCTGGATGAAATTTGGCACAGGGATAGATTATAGTCGGGAATAGTGTTGGAGTATAACGCTGGCCATTTTTATGAAGGTTTTCTTTTAAATTAAGCACTCTCTGTCAGTGCTGTCTCTGTCTATCTGTTAAGAAAACTATATGTCATATGTTTGTAAAATAATATATTAAAATGATTTTTCAACACACTTGCTCATAAAGTGGCTCTAATTTCACCCCAATTAGGCACATAATGATACCTGTTATCAAACTGTGACTTTTTCATTGCTATTGTTCACAAGTGAGTTATAGAGTTTTTTTTAATTTTTAGGTTGAGTTGCTTTGTTCTTAAAAAAGTTTCGATACAAAAAAGATCGTGCTCAATAGTACAAATAAATTAATGTACTCTTATTGCTTGCTCATTTCATGCAACTTCGTATTAATTTCAACTTGTACGTGCTTAATAAATAAAACTTTCACTCAAATATAAATTTTATTTGCTCTGTAATTAAGAAAAATTTACATTCCCTATTTTGTACGTGGCTAAAACACTATCCACGAAAAGCCATAAAAAAGAAACCTCATTCTTTTAGTCTATGGCCGATCACCATTGTAAGATGCGCGCGCATAGGAAAACTGATTAATTTTGCCCACAATTGTGAAAAAAAAATCACAACTCGTTTTTACTGTTTTTTTTTTGTATTATTTTCTTCACAAGTGTGTTGAAAAACGTCGTATGATACACGTGTGTATTGATGATTACCGTCCTCGGCTCTCTTAAGACCCTCACCTACGGCTCGGATCTCAATGGCGCCTCAGCGGTAATCACCAACATTGCACACTTGTACCATAATGTACTATTACAATATTGCCACTGCATACGTATTGCTTATTTCCATAACCCTGTAAAAAATAGCACATAGGATACTTTTACACCGGGCATATTATGTTCCCTCGGGATAATTTTCGACTTTCACGCGGGCGCAACCGCTAGCAGAAGCTAGTAATAAAAGACAAAAGTTTGTGAGTGTGTATGTGTGTGTTCGTTTGTTTGTTGCTTCTTCACGCTCAAACGGCTGTACGGATCTGCATGAAATTTGGCACAGGGATAGATTATAGTCGGGAATAGCACATAGGATTCTTTTTATCCCGAGAATATGTTACGTTGGGATAATTTTTGACATTCACGCAGGCGATGCCGCTGGCAAAAACTAGTGACATAATAAAAAAGGTTAAAAGGTATACGGCCTCAGGTCGATAAAACCCACAAACGATATTCAAATAAACTAAAATATATTAGTTAATTACCATAAGTATAAATAGATCTATTTCGACGTTTTGATTATCAAATCTTTTAAATATAAGGTCGGTTTGGTTAAATAAGTTCTATAAATACAAGGTAAATGTCAAACGGATAGAGGCGGTAAGATTATTATTTTTAGTGCTAAAGTTTGTACTGTAAATGGTTTATATAAGGTGGGGATAACTGTAGTTACGAGTTTGTGGAAAAAAGGACCAATTTTTTATTAAACATCATTGGTTGCTCTTTTTAGGGTTCCGTACCCAAAGGGTAAAAACGGGACCCTATTACTAAGACTCTAAGATCCGTCTGTCTGTTTGTCTGTATATCACCAGGCCGTATCTCATGAACCGTGATAGCTGTTATTTTTACAGATGATGTATTTCTATTGCAGCTATAACAACAAAGACCAAAAATAGAATAAAATAAATGTTTAAGTGGGGCTCCCATATAACAAACGTGATTTCACTGCCGTTTTTTGCGATAATGTTACGGAACCCTTCGTGCGCGAATCCGACTCGTACTTGGCTATTTTTTTAGGACTGCGTGTAACATAGTATTCCATAATACTGCTATTCCTGAAAGCCAGAATCAGCAGAGGCAACCACCAGAAAAGCACTGAGGAAATGAAGCTCGAAGAGTCCCGGCCATAAGAGCGGACTCTAGTCAACAAGAATTTGAAAAATAGGTATTTGAAGAAACTATTGCCGTCGCGCTGCGCCCGACCAAGCGAGCTATCAATGTGTGAACGAGTAGTGTATTTGTGTGTGTAAGAGCGCGCCGAGCGGCCGACCGACTCCGCCGGTGCACGCGCCCTCGCCGCGAGTACCGAGCCGCTTTACACTTTACGAAAAAAATTAAAGAGACGATGAATTTTGGAGAAATGTAGTTTTTTTAGGGTTCCGTACCCAAAGGGTAAAAACGGGACCCTATTACTGAGACTCCGCGATCCGTCTGTCTGTCTGTCTGCCCGTCTGTCTGTCCGTCTGTCACCAGGCTGTATCTCATGAACCGTGATAGCTAGGCAGTTGAAATTTACACAGATGATGTATTTCTATTGCCGCTATAACAACAAATACTAAAAACAGAATAAAATAAATATTTAAGTGGGGCTCCCATACAACAAACGTGAATTTTTGGCCGTTTTTTGCGATAATGGTACGGAACCTTTCGTGCGCGAGTCCGACTCGCACTTGGCCGGTTTTTTTAAATGCCTTCCGCCAGAAATTATTGATGGTCGTATACCACGAAATTTACCTGCAAGTGAAAGGATTGAAATTACGATAGATAAATGCACATTTTTACACGACTGCCCAAAAGAGGAGTGTTATGTTTATAGGGCTCATGTATGTTTTTGAGTTTCTGTATTCCACCATAAATTCTCAACGGCTCAACCGGTATATATTTATGTGGTATCTTTAGAAGCGTAACGTTATTAAAAATTTAAAAAAAAACTAATGGGAAAAAAAGGAAAAAAAAAGTATTTCATAAAATAATTACTACCTATTCTATCATCGACTAGCTATTCTAGAGCTTATTTAGTATATAAATAATAATATATAACAGTAGTATTAAATAATCATTCTTTTCCTAATAACATACCAAAAGAAATTAACTAAATATAACAGTAGGTACTATTCAACATCCCATAGAAAACGTATAAAATAAATTGTTTTTCCAAAAATATCGTTTTTTTACTAAAAGAGGTATGATATAAAAAATAAATCATTAAAAATAATTAAAAACGCCTGCCTTGCAGTCGGGGGATGGTTCCTTGGATCCGTTTTTTTACAGGTCCCCCGACTTCGTTGAAAAGATTGGTTTTCAGTTGAGCCCATTCAACACAAAAATAATTTCGCTTGTTTTTAATTTTTTGTTCAATTTTTTCATTCACTTTTCGACAAGCTGCCTTGTCAAAAAGTGCTTTTAATTAATAAGCGTGTTTTTAATTCTTTTTTTATTATTTTAATTTAAAATTCTATATTTTAATTTAAATACCCACAAACCCCACTTCTCCAAAATTCATAAAACATTTTTATAAGTATCTGCTTATAAGAAATCAAAATTTAGTTTGCATAATACTGGGTGTAAGACCAACCGAAAGACTGCAAATCAGCAGACAGGACGTAAGGTGAGCGAACGATTCAGAAGATCTGAGCCATCATTTTGAGGGCCGGGTCACCCGCGTCCGTAGGAAAATAAGCGTTTTGAATCCCTACACGTGGTCCCCGGATGGTGCTAATCATGTGAAGTACTGGTGGTAGGTTTCGACCGAAGGGCTTGTGACCACACAGCGGGCAAAGACATACCGCCACGTGGCCTAGCCTTGATCCGGTTACGATGCCCGGTGCAGCCATTAGAGGAGTTGGGTCAAGATAGCTGTTCCACTGATGGCAGGCTGGCCAGACTCACGCTGTTATGGATGTATCGGGAGACTGGTCGCAGAGGGCAGTGAGCACGTATGCAGCCACTTTAAAAAATAAGATGCAATATACCATTCGTATTATGAATTTGTTTTATATTGCAATTTTAAAGTAAAATTTTATTTGCAAGTTATTGCACCGAAAAAGGTCAAATACCATTTCTAGAAGGGAACCTTTGGAAAAAATAAATTTATTATATTTATATTATACAGCGAGCGTCTTTTGTTCACTACAAAGAGCCAATTTCATCCGGCTCCATCTTTCTGAGGTGTAACCGTGCCGATAACGGACCATATTGAGGAGCTTCTTGGCGTGACGTTGACATCGACACTCAATTTTTGACCATTATATTGAGGAATGCCTCAACATGCTGCTAAGAAGTTGAGACGGTACTTCAAGCCAGAACAGCTGCTTAAATTGTATCAAGCGCAAGTTCGATCTTGCATGAAGTACTGTTCTCGTCTCTGGGAAGGATCTGCCAAATACCAGCTTCATGCACTAGATTTGATCGAAAAACGGGTCAGGAGGCTCATCGGCAATGAGGTCGAGTCAAAGCTCCAGAACCTTGAACATCGTCGCAGAGGTGCCAGCTTGACGGTTTTTATCGGTTGCATTTCGGGGATTTTGCGATGGAATTGCATGATCTAATTCCATATAGCCTGTTTCATCATCGGACTACAAGACTTACGGCTATGCGCCATCGGTACAAGGTAGACATCCCGCCCATAGGCACTAAACATTTTGGAAATACTTTAATTTTGCGTACATCAAGGAGTGGAATTCCTTGCGTCTGTGTTGCCCGATAGCTACAACCTCGGGGTCTTTAAGTCAAGAGTGAATTTACTTCTGGGCAAGTTTGCTACACCGTAGAACACATCATCGCTTACCATCAGATGAGATAGTGGTCAAGAGAGAGCCTATCTATAATAACAAAAATCAGCTATTTATTTTCAACAACATTTGTTAGTTCGTTCGGTTGGTCTGTACCGAGCTTTATTCTGGATCCTGGCTTAATTTTCTAAACAACTTTCGATCGTGTATTCGCAACTGCATTTTTCAGATCTTATGCATGCCAAAGTTAATCATTCGACAAGTGCCTTCAACAATAATAAGTAATACTCACAATCACACGATTTATTAAATAAAATCTTTGTATAGTGTAAATATCGACATCGGTGTATATCACTAGAAAATCGATAAAAATATCGACAACCGCCACTTCCCTATTAATGTACGTGTAGGTAAGCCTTACCCTCCCTCGCCTCCAACCTCCCCCCGTAAAGTGCGAAAGGGACAACTGCAGCTCAGGCTGATTTTACCTACAAAAACCTTGGCTAAAAGGCGTTTCGTATTCCGCCGTTTTCTTCTTCAAAACTCGCCTGATCTTAAAAATTCTTATATCAAAATTTAGAGGAAAAGTATATCTATGCTTCTATCATTTTCTTTTTTGTTAAAAACTTATCAATTTTGTCTGAAAGTCGTCTGAACATGGCGATAAATACGGGCATTTTTTTCGTGTTTTTGGATTGTCATATTTCTTTTAGTGATTATGTTTTCGAAAAAAGGAAATGACAGGGGCACGTATTAATTAGACCTTGATTTTATGGGAAAAAATCATTGCTCTGGACGCATTATCCACGAAGAAAACAGCGGAATGTTTTTGTATGGAGAAAGGCCCAATAGAGTACGCTCTTAAACTGTCTCGCAGCAAAAATAATCAGAAAAGAACAACGAAGGAGTATGAAAACCTTACCATATTTTAAGTTACCTCCATATCAAGCAGGGGATAGAACAGAGTTTTGCCAATAGGCACAAAAGGACGTTTGCAACTGGGATAAGTCAAGAATCAAGCACCATGGATTAAAATTTACAATTAGTAAGGTAAAACTGAAGTGCTTCTGTGCTGAAGTATGATTGGGCGGGTCATTATATAGTAAGCAGAATGCATAATGATATATGGGCCAGAATCGTCACGCAGTGGCAGCCGGTAGACGGGCGTCGTCGCTGTGGGAGGCTTAGGAAACGCTGGCAAGGAGTCAAAAAGTTGGAAAGAGTGGAAAGCTATGGGGTAGAATTTTGCTCTGCAGTGGGACAATATAAATTAAAAAAACAAAAAAGTTAAAACAAATGACAACCGTATCTCTATTATCATCTGCCCTTTTCCTAAACACAGTTTAAATTCTTAAAATAGTAGCAAGATCAAAATTATTTAATCGTGCTACTATTTTAAGAATTTTCTTATGTTAAATATTGTACTAACATAAGCATATTTTTAGAACTCCTTACAGCCTGTGAATCCTGTGATACGGGATTGACTAGTACAGGCATCTTCCACAATTTTACCTATTATTTTCGTTTTTGTTTACGGGGGAAACCTTCAAAAGGCGCCTGGACTTTTGGGGAAAAGACCAGGGAGTGTGGGATTTTTACCTCACTAAATCCACCCCGGTGATCACCATCAGCACATAGCCGTAACTTCATAAAGGACCACTCCGGGACCCCCTCTGTGCATCGCCTGTTATGGCACATCCCTGGGGAGACTGAAAGAGCGCCTCCCCTGAGCCTCGCTGTGCACGTCAGCATGTGACAGTGCCACCGTCTTTCCTGGAGTCACTTGGTGGACGGACAGATTCCCCAATCTGAACGCCCGTGACCCCTCCATTATTATACCTACATTAGTTATCTAAGATTCATACAATGTTTTAACCTTTACTAATTTTCTGAATAAAGATTATTATTATTTATTTACAAGTGACACATGGAGCGGTAGCCTATCTGTCCTCAACAACCCAGTTACTGGGTAACACGACACCCCTTGGCAACACTAAAATGAACCGATTGAATCAACTGTCCAGTCAAGTTTTCGCCAAAACCCGATTCAGAATATTACATAACTACATAAAATTATATATATTCATACAAGGTTATATTTTTTTGTCGTTTACATAATTCAAATAGTCACGTGTGTGGTATAGAGATACTCGTAAACAATCGGTGCAATGGAAGAAAAAAGATTGACAAAAAATGTGTTGTTTTGACACGTGAGGTATGGTGGTAGAGTTGAAATAATTTTGCAGTTGTCATCGGTTTGGTTTGTAATTTAAGCAGTAAGGGATGGCTAGAGTAGGTTTTAAAAAGTCAAATCGTGGTCAACTCGCGAATTACCGAAAGAGAATTAAAACCAGTGAGTTTTCACGAAATTATGCACACGTGTGTAAACTATAAGCATATGACATAACGCAATCTAAATTCCTTTACACAGCGTTGCAAATCAATCAGAACCCCACAAAATTACAACATTCCATATCAAATTACCGACCGTATGAAAATCGAAGTGTAACGTAATAAGTATTTAACGAATTACACATAAGTGGATTACTGGTCACGTGAAGCGGTGGTGTGGTGACCTTGGCCGCCAGTGTAGCACGTTCTCGTATACTTCTGTCCCTGCAACTATGTTACACTGGCGTACAGTGGAATGGCACGTTTTTGTCTGAAATTGGAATTGATAACAGTGTTATGTAGCATGGAAATTATGTTGCCTGTAGTGATTTTTCAAGGTTATATTGCTGCTCAAAATTCAAGGTTAAGTAACGCTTGCTGAGGTGGGTCCATGGATGGGTGATGATCTTTACATGGCGAGTTTAGTTAGGTCTCAGCTGTCATCTAAAGATCTTTGACAGTCGTTACGGGTCGTCGAGTAGTCAGATGCCTGAAATCTGATACCAGTCTGGCCTCGTGGAGGCGATCGGCGGTGGCGACCACTCTCGTCCGGCCCTGGTTCAGGCCATGGTACGGGGTGAGAGGGCATGGGAAGCTGTCTCCTCCTTCTGCGAAGCAGTAATGTTCGCAAAGGCGGAGGCGAAATGTGTGAGGGAGACGCAAAGGAGACGCCATCACGCCTCTAGCCACCGCAGGAGACGCCCCGGGCGTAGGGAGTCGCAAGCCGATTCCCGGCCACCGTAGGCGCGGGCTTGCGGACGGCAAGTAATGGGTAGCTCGCCGTCCGATAAGGACCAGGCCCGAGTTTACGGTGCGTAGTGTTCCACGCGCGCCTCAAAGAGATGTCAGTGAAAGTGATGGGGCCCGCTAGGGCTGATGCCTGTCTGGGTCGCGGATAAATTTGAACGGGAGTTACCGCGGCCCTGGCACAAGTAGCTGAAGGAACACGGGTGGGTTTTAGTCAGTAAAAGTCTGACACGCCCTCCCATCATATCTTATGGGAGTGTATTCTTTGGCCGAAAGAACGCAATATTATGTTGAATAATGTACAGGCTGCATCAGGAGTTGTTTACTATACGGACCTTGTGGAAACTAGAACAAATTTCCATGCGTTCAAGCGTTTTTGCCATACCTATTATTGGAATCAAATATAACAGCTCACAATGTTAGGACTCATTAATATTAATGCTAATTTTTATCGGTGGTGCTAAGCAACTGGGCTTATCCCAGTTGTAAACGACCCTTTGTGCCTATTGGCCTTGTTTGTTCTGTCTCCTGCTTGATATGGAGAGAAGTGGAAATTTATATTATTTTTTCCTATTCCTCCGTTATTCTTTTCTGATTAATTTCGTTGCGGGATCCAAGACAGTTAAATTCTTTCTCCGGGACTTCGTCGAGCTTCATTGCCTCGGCGCTTTTCTGGTGGTCGCCACTGTTGATTCTGGCTTTCAGGAGTTGCAGTGGTTTGGGAATAGTGCGATGGGATTGTCCCAAAAAAAAAATGACACGCCCTCCCGTTTCATCCAGAGCGGGAGAAGTCATTGGATGATATCCCAAACAAAAAAAAGGGTTATCTTATTACCCAGTTACTGGGTTGTGGAGGTTAGATAGGCAGTCACTCCATGAAAAATACTGGTACATAGTTGGCAAAAGGCTAGGCTGATCGATTGTTACCGCTCAAAGGTGGTATGTTATGTATGATTACATGAACGGATGTAAGAATGTTGTTAGCACGTGGCGTTCTTGTAATTTCAGCTTCAATGGGAAAAAAGGCATAACTTTCTTGTTATTTATTTAGATTGTAAATTTTCATCGATTTCCGGTTGATTTTATGTAGGCATACTAAATCAAATTAGAATAAAAAATACAGTTATATAATATAACATCACGCCTAAATTTTACAAAGGTTTACCTGTAGAACATCCTAGTTATGTTTTAGTCTAATGTAAGAGGGAGTAAGCTTATTGCCATTGATCAAATCCAGACTCCAAACTGATACTCAGAAATACCAGATCATCATCATCATCATCATTTTAGACAAAAGACGTCCACTGCTGGACATAGGCTGTGCGTTTCGTATCCACCGGACTCCCGCAGCCTTGACCAGTTCGTCGCTCCACCTAGTGGGAGGCCTTCCAACGCTGCGTCTGCCGGTACGCGGTCGCCACTCCAGGACTTTTCGGCCCCAACGGCCATACGTTCTGCGTGCAATGTGCCCTGCGCACTACCTTAAGTTTGGCAATTCTTCGGGCTATGTCGGTAACCTTGGTTCTGTTGGGGATGTCTTCATTTTTGATTCGATCACGCAAGGAAACTCTGAGCTTAAATTCAAGAAGGAAAAACCCAGTATCACTGCCCGACCACTGAATCAAATCTCAGGAACTCAGCATTACCTCTGATAATTCAGTACATAAAAATGTTTGGAAAATTCACTCACGACGTTGAAAATAAGAAGATAAAGCATGTACTAAGCTGCACGTTTTTCCATACATATGAATACAATTGGTTACATAAAAAAACACACACACAATACACTGGCGTGTAAAATATTAGTACAGTCCAATTACTTCTCTGTTTTATAGTAATTCAGTTTTCTAGATTTCCTGGTCGTGATCAGGTCATGTGGCCATAATTCTTAGTTTAGGTTACAAGATTAGGGTTAAGATCTAGAAAATGTAGTTAAATTGTAAGAATGCAGGTAATGTTTACTGTGTGATCTCCTGTAAACAGGGGTAAACGAATTTTCATGAAGAGTTAAAATTGTTTATTTTATTGTTTGTAAAAGGATAATCTCTGGAAATTCTGAGCGAATGATGAAAGTTACACATCAAATACTACTTTTATCACAGAAATATACATGTTTCCTAAGTGATAGACCACAGAAGTCAAGTCACCAACACACAGTATTCATTGCAATAATAGTAGTTTGGAACATTTTCTAGCTTTTTACCGACTTCAAAAAGGAGGAGTATGTGTGTTACCTCAGAACTTTTTAATAGGTAAACCGATTTTGATGATTTATTTTTTTAATTGAAAACGGTTGCTTCTCATATTTTCCCAATTAATGAAGTTGGTAATGAATTTGATCAATATCTAATGAAGCACTTTGGAGCTTTTTTTAGCATGGTTTCTTTGTATGGGATGAGGCATCTGTGTGCTAGTATTATATTGTGGTATATATTATCTTGTGGTATAGATTAATGGTACAAATAATTAATGGATATATCCTTAATTAATAGCTATTTATCGTAAGTAAGTTCCGCATGTGATACTATTATGCACAACTACACACGTGACTAAGTTTGTTAGAATAACTGTTTATTGTTATAACAAAATACGTATATACACACACTACTAAGTGTTAGTCTGGGTCCATCGTAATAATTTTTTCATATACGTATATATATATAAAGTAATACAAACACTAGCAGTTAAATTCATTCATTTGATAAATAGGAACATGATTCTCACATACTTACAAATATTGCTAACATAGGTGTTTACCTATGTTAGCAATATTTGTAAATATGTGCTAACATAGGTGTTTACCTAATTCAACAACAACGGAAAAATGTGTGAGCCAATTTCTTCAAAAAAAAAGAGAAAAAAAATAATAACTGGATTTAATATACAAAGGTAAAAAGGCGTGATTTTATATATGTACCGTTATGTTTAATATATATGAATTCTGCCTAAACTTCAAAAAGATTTTGAAAGTCAGTCTTAACAAAATAAAGAATAGCTCTTATGAACCTAGCACCATGAAGAAGCAAATAGAAACTTATTTCGCAGTTTCCCAATGAGAGGATCATCATCAATTTAATAGTTAATGGAGACATCCTTAATAAATAGCTATTTATCGTATGTAAGTTCCGCATGTGATACTATTATCACAGATAATACAATACTAGCATACTATTATGCACAACTACACACGTGGCTAAGATTGTTAGAATAACTGTTTATTGTTATAATAAAATACCGTTATACTTAACGTTTAGATAAAGTTTTCATTGCAAGAGTTGAGTAAGTTTAATAAAGGTGAATAATGTAATAGATTTAAGTAGTTTAATGTAGGCATGTGCCTACTGTTAGTAATAGTAGATTGAGTTTGCATACGGCATGTAATTATTTCTGTATGAGCAAAGTTTATAAATTACTTATAAGGAAAATTACGTATTCTTAGTTTGAAAAGATGTTTTTTTATCATTATGTAGTGTCTGATTTGGATGAATGTGAATTAACTGTCATTATATACACTTTATTTATAAAGAGCAGTGGTGGCCCAATTATTTCATCACCACTGTTCTAAAAACGGTGAAGGAAAAAAAACATCGTGAGAAAACCGGCATGTCCTAGAATCAAAAAATTCGAAGAAAATATGTGACTTCCACCAACCCGCACTCGGCCCGCGTGATGGAATATGGCCCATTCCCTCTTTCACAGAGAGGAGCCCCGTGTCCCAGCAGTGGGAACATTAAAAGGCTGATGATGATAAATACTTTAGAGTTTTTTTAAGTATAATTTTGTAAGAACATCTAACGGAAGATGTGCTTAAGGTTACACTAGTCGAAAATTCTTCCATACAAACGTAGTCTAGGGATTAATTCACTGTTTGACGATGTACGTTCAAAATAAAAAGTGATATCAATTTGTCTCATCACTATCTAGCCCTGTATGAAAGCAAAAAAAAAAAAAATTTGAAAGTTATGAGCGTCGAAAGTTCCACATTTCGACACAAATTTTAACGTATTTTTGGGCGCAAATAAATACCATAAGAAGACGGAAAATTGCAAAACGGCCTCCATACAGGGATAGATTAGTAGTTCAAAAATGCAAATAATTTTATTTTGAACAGATAGATTTAGTAGTTTTTTCATGATATTTAGACTTCCAAAGGTCTGTTTATACAATTTCGCGCGGTCGGTTTCGTCCTAAATCATTTCGCTATAAATTTGCAAAAGTGTGTATTCGTACGCAAACTAGCTTCCTACTGCTCATCACAGCATCTATCTCTTCCGCACGTGTTGTCGGTTGATATAAAATGCATTTTAATCCCGCGCACAAAATTGTTTGTGCCGTCGACTAGTGTAACCTTAAGGACTTCTTGAGTTTAGATATTTTAAAATATATCTAACGAAAGAAGAGAAATGCCTCACAATATCACACGTAACAGTTTGGCAGAAATACCACGAAACTGAAAACTGTGTCCCTTTCTGATTTTGCGCGTTTTTAACCGACTTCCCAAAAAGGAGAAGGTTCTATGTTCAACTGAATGTATATTTTTTTTTGATTTTCTCGTATCCTAATCGTGTTTGGGCTTATTGGTATCTTCATGAGGTGTACTTGGTAATTTGAGGTATTTACTACAACTAAAAAGGGAAAAATAAAAAACTTTTAACAAGCAAATTAAACCGACTGCCAAAACAAAACACTACAAAGCGAAAAATAACCTTCTTTTCCGAAGTTGGTGTCAAAAAACAATAGGTTCTAAAGACACCGACTTTTTGTTTTGGAAGTCGGTTTAATTTTTTTTTAATAAGTTTTTTATATGAATATCATCATGCGCTTATTGTCTTTTGTATGAATATCAATTGACCATCCAGGAAAATATTATCAAGACTATATCAAAACCATATTGGTCGCAAACAAATCCTTTTAAACCTACCAAAAACAAATCAATCAGAACGAAGCCACGAGAACCTACTAGTCTCATTATGCAGAATACCTACATAATTACATTATGTAATAATAACACATTAATTATGCAGTGGCTAACATAACTAATCATAATGTTTGTTTGTTTATACCGGTCACGTTTTACAGTGATTGCAGTTCCTTTCACGTGGTGGCTTTTAATACCTAGAATGTTGTTGTTGAAGTCAATTTATTTGACTTGAAGCTCATTACTTGTAGGTACAATGTTAATTATGTGAAGAGACACGTGGCTGAAGAGAGGACCATGGCTGAATAATAACAGCTTTATCGATCTTCAAGGGTAAGCAACGCTTACAGAGGTTGATTAGTGGATTGGTGGCCAACCATCGCATACCGAGGCGCCTACATGCCTCGGAAAGCGATAAGCTGCTGGTCCCGTAGGCGTATTACGTATGAAACAGCAATCAGCAATAATTGCGCAGCGTTCGCGCGATCGATCACTATGTATTATAAACATCGGGATTACGATTTGTCAAAGTCACACTGCATTTTTTCATATTTTTAACACGCTTTTATTATTAGCTTGGTATGTATCTATGTAACTATGTATCAATGTAACGGAATCTTTGAACGTGATTTTCACCCACTTCAAAACGTCGGAATGATTTGAAACTTTGCACACCTATCAAGGACCGATGACAATGCAATAATTTAGTCAAAATCAAAGTCAAGGTACTTTTGAAAGTCAAACAAAAATTAAAATTTTCAAGTAATATTAAAAAACTTATTACAAAAAAATACTACCGACTTCCAAATAAAACTACAAATTGAAAAATAACTTTATTTTTGGAAGTCGGTGTCCATAACGCAATAAATTGGTACCTACGAAAGACACCGACTAGACACGAGTCGGTAGTATTTTTTTGTAAAAAGTATTTTTATTTTTCACTTTTTAGTTGTACCTACCTAATAGGCAAGTTGTTTAATAAGTTACCTACTCGTATAACGCCAGAATATATTACCCAAATATCATGAAACTTGAACATAACCGGTGAAATGAGAGATCTGCGTACCCCTTAAGAGCGTACTGGCGTGATGTTATGTTATGAAATGGTATAAACAACAAACAGACATGCAATTGCAGCAATCCCGAGAGATTTGCCATTATTTATTGAAGAGTTCTGTTGTATATCTTCGAATTTCTTCGTCAGTCCTTCACCAAATTAAAATGGGACCAATTTCGGAACATACTCATTCAAACAAAAAAAATATTTTGAAATCGGTCCACAATTGACGGAGATATCGGTGAACATACACAAAACCTACATAATGTCGAACGTAGAACCTCCTCCTTTTTGGGCAGTCGGTTAAAAAGTTGATTCTACCGTGCACGTTTAAATTGTTTGTCCCATTAGTCTTACCAAGATCTTCAACTTCGACTTTTTAGTTCAATTTACCATTAAAGCGTGTTTTTTAGTTTTTAGAACTACAATTTATTCAAAATAGAATGGAAGTGGTTATGTCAATTTTAATATCAATAATTTATAATATATTTTTTTTTTAATTGAAGCTTTTTTCGTATTCTTCTCAGTAAACCCTTTCATTTGATACCCATGTCATGGCAGCGCACAAAAAATAACTAGTCCACAATCTTGAGCCGTCCGCCATATTGTATTTACAATGACGTCACTTAGCTAACCATGCATTGTCATCCAAACTAAACGTGTACTCAAAATTTCATCCTAATTGGTGGAGGATAACTGCTTTAAAATTCAGCTGCAAGATTTGACCCGAACACACTTACATACATACGTACAAACATACATACAGTGCAAGTTAATTAAAAGCCTGTAAAAATTAATCAATTTATCCTCGTTATACAGTACAATAATTATGTGGAGTTCGTGTCCTATTTTTTTACTGGCGTAGGTAACGAGTCGAGATTTATCAGCAATTTGCCCAGGTTATTTTTTTATTCCTTTTAGTAGAGCAAACGCAAGAATTTGTTTTACTTCGCAAATCAAGTTGTATACCCATTATGTACATTACCTGTCTACTAAAAGTAAATACTGATATCGATATGCTTTTCGTTCAGGATCGATTGAGTTTACATAATATGATATAATTCTCGATAAAGTAAATCGATTATTACACAACAGATAGCGATTGTCGGTAATCGGTAAATGTTTGAGTTAGATTAGGGTTAAGTACGGTCAGTGATGTGCCTGTGTTGTTTGCGTAAGCAATTTTTTTTATCGGGTATTAATCCCTAATACACGAGTGCGGGTTTACCAAACGAGGCGAATCAAAGTGTGATAATAGTATCACACGAGTGATTTAATATCTAATTATATGCCGTTGCATACACTATTTAATTTTCACTCATACAGTTGAAATAAAACAAAAGTGGAAACGGAAAAATGTGGTATGGCTGAAAAATTAGATTCTCATTGCGCATGTCTGCGCAGCGCGCGTCCATAGACAATGGCACTATTTTAACTGGTTTTTAAGACGCGGCTTTGAGTGCAAAACCAATTCGTACTTTTAAAAGTCTATTACACGAGTGTTTATGAAAAAATATTAAAATAAATAATGATTCGATTTTAGATAAATGCTTTGTCATTGTCAACCCAAAGGTCATTAAATTTTAAAAACATCAATAAGGCTGGTTACGCACTGCATCCGATCCTTGGCCGTGAAATTTTGGTTCCGATTAGCCGTAGTACTTCTTGCAGGAAAGCTTACGCATTACATCCGAACTCTATCCTTCATAATCTGTCATATTTCAGAATATTTTGAACTCGGCATTCAAATCACGGACACGGATCACGGACACGAACCTGTAGTGCGTAACCGTCCTTAAGGTTACACTAGTCAACAGCACGAACTATTTTGTGCGCGGGGTTAAAATGCATTTTATATCAACCGACAACACGTGCGGAAGAGATAGATGCTGTGATGAGCAGTAGGAAGCTAGTTCGCGTACGAATACACACTTTTGCAAATTTCTAGCGAAATGGATAATGATTTAGGACGAAACCGAGCGCGCGAAATTTTATAATCAGGCCTTTGGGAGTCTGGATATCATGAAAAATGGACTAAACGTATCTGTTCAAAATTAAATAATTTGCATTGTTGTACTACTAATCTATCCCTGTATGGTGGCCGTTTTTCAATTTTCCGTCTTCTTATGATATTTATTTGCGCCCAAAAATGCGTTAAAATTAGTGTCTGAAATGTGGTACTTTCGACGCTCATAACTTTCAAATATTTTCTTTTTTACTTTTTTCCTTCCATACAGGGCTAGATAATGATGAGACAAATTGATATCACTTTTTATTTTGAACGTACATTGTCAAACAGTGGAATAATCCCTAGACTACGTTTGAATGGAAGAATTTTCGACTGCTTCATAAACCACTACGAGTAATAAATGTTCAAGATAATTATGTATTAAGCATAAAAGCAAGTCATCTAATGTAGCTGAAAAGCATATCAGACTGTTACCTATTTTGATATAAGCACCAAATGCTAATTAAAATTATAAGTTTTATCAGTTGTTATGGATATTATCGAATGTGTGAACATACATGAATACATAATATACTTATTCAGTAGTCTTTATAATCCTAAAAGAGCTCAAATACACAATCATAAGGAATATTGCCTCAGTTGCCTATTAATAATTTAAAAAAAACCGGCAAAGTGCGAGTCGGACTCGCCCACGAAGGGTTCCGTACTTGGTAAATTGCGGTTTACGATTTATGACGTATTAAAAAACACGACGTAGAATAGAATAGAATAGAATATACTTTATTGTACACCATAAAAATTACACATCTATTTTATAAGAAATCTTAATTATACGGGTACAAAGGCGGTCTATTAAGTATATAATAAATAATATAAATAAATAAATAAATAAAAAAGACTACTTTCTAGATCTCGTTCAAAACAATTTTCGGTGGAAGTTTACATGGTAATGTACATCATATATCTTTTTTGAGATTTATCATTCTCTTATTTTAGAAGTTATTTGTACACACATTTTACCACTTTGGAAATGTCTCTCGCGCAAACTATTCAGTTTAGAAAAAAATGATTTTAGAAACCTCAATGTAATTTTTTAAGACCTATCCATAAATATCCCACACGGTATGGGTTTGATGAAAAAAGAAATTGAGTTTCAGTTCTACGTATGGGGAACACCCAAAATTTATTGTTTATTTTTAATATTTTTGTGTGAAAATCTTAATTCGGTTCACAGAATACATCTACTTACCGTTTCGGAAAAAAGTGGCTGTGACATACGGACGGACAGACAGACAGACAGAAATGACGAATCCATAAGGGTTCCGTTTTTTGCCATTTGGCTACGGAACCCTAATTAATCTCTTCATTTAAAAGGAGTACCGTAGAATCACTGCAGATAGACATACTATCGAAAACATAACCCATCTTTTTAAACCCCGACGGAAAAATTAAATTATATTACACAAACACAGGTCAAGTTTTATAAATTTGACCTGTGTTTGTGTATCTGTCTGTAACATCATAGCTCCTAAACGGATGAACCAATTTTGATTTTGATTTGAAAGGTGACTTTATCGTAATATAAATACCTATAGTAATTGTCAGCACAGTCAGTATCAATAGAAGTCTTTATCTGTTAAATAATTGAGATAAACGTTATCTAAATCGTGACATAATTTGTTTAACTGTATCGTAATGTATCACGTCTTATATAATTGGAATGCGCAGACGCATGTGCTGTGTCTGGATTTATTGTGAAGACGTGGGTGCATGTTTGGATAAGTTGGAAATAGCTTAGCCTTAGCAATGATAGATCTATCTGCCTTGCCCTTACAAATATTTTTTTTTTTTTCCCAACTTTGTTGTGGTCATCTTCCAGACTAGCAGGATGCAGCTGAGTACTAGTAAAGTATATGAAGCGACCGCCTATCTGACCTCCACAACCCAGTAACAGAGATAGCCAGATGAAAACAGTTCATCATTTCAGCTGAAATACGTACATTGCTGGACATAGGCCTCCCCTAAGCGTCGCCACACTGATCGGTCCTGTGCGTTTTGCATCCACCAGACTCCCGCGGTCTTGACCAGGTCGTCGCTCCACCTAGAGGGAGGCTTTCCAATGCTGCGTATGCCGGTCGGTACACGGTCACCACTCCAGAACTTTTCTGCCCCGGCGGCCATCTGTTCTGCAAGCAATGTGCCCTGCCCACTGCCACTTAAGTTTGGCAATTCTTCGGGCTATGTCGGTTACTTTGGTCTTCATTTCTAATTCGATTACGCAAGGCAACTCCGAGCATAGCTCTCTCCATTGCCCTTTGGGTACAGATTACTTTTGGGTGACTTTAAGCCTTCTGATGAGGCCCATTGTGAGCGACCACGTCTCTGTCCCGTAAGTAATCACTGGTAACACACACTGGTCATAGACTTTCGTCTTGAGACACCGTGGTAAGTTGGACGAGAAGATACCGCGCAAATTCCTGAACACTGCCCAGCTGAGTCGAAGTGGGACCTACATAACTGCACCGTTTATCTCAGGTAGACATAATCGTTTACAACTTCGAATGTAGAGTCTCCTATCTTGATAGTAGCGGGCGCAAAATGGACATTCAACATCACCTTGCAAAACAATTGGTTGATGAAAACCATAATTTATTATAATCAGACTAGACTGATATTTTTCACAATTACATTTTGTTGTTTGTATTTAGCAACCCGTAAAAGTCTATCATTGATTGATCCTTATTTAAATCCTGGAAGGAGTAGGTGGTTGTGCACGACGGGTAGCAAAGGAGGCGACCTCTTGTGAAGGGTTTCCACACTGGTACTGTGTTTTTGATGGGTGAAGAATGGGCCATTTGGCCAGATTATTTCTACAGCGGCCAATTAAAACATTTTTTTTTATTTTTGATAGGCTTGCGCTTGGCCATTACCTCACCGGATGGTTAGCGATGATGTGGTCGACGATGAAGCACGCTTGCCTAGAAGAAACCTATTCACTCTTGACTTAAAGACTTCCAGGTTGTAGCCAACAGGAAATACAGACTCCGGCAGGGAATTCCTTTGCTGTACGCATAATATAAGTTGACTTGGACTGAGTTTTAACTCGGTCTGAGAACAGCTTTTAAATTCTGCGCAACAAAATTATATATTGACGACGTAGCAAATTGAATTTGGGGCAAATATGTTACGTATGGGATTCAGAAAACCTGCCATTACATCATAACAATACCCTAGTAACACAAAATTACGTAAGTCCCCAAATATTTAATATTGACCTTGTTTTCCTACCTCAAAACAAAACATACAAAATCTTTTTGTACTTTGTTTGTCAAAGACGTTTCCTATCTGAAAACAGAGTACAAAACATATGAAACAAACACAATAATTAATATTTAAACAATACGTTACAACAATGATGTTATTATGAAATAACAATAGTGGTTAAGTTTGGTAATTAAGGAATTGTAGGGCTTCTCTCGAACTCGTGATTGCCTTTACAAATGATTGGGTGTTAGAATTACAATACAATATTATGTATTACTTAATAGCTATGGAACCTAAATTGTTCTTGAATTTTCCAATCGTTCCAGAAACAAATATAAAAAACCAGCCAAGTGCGAATCGGACTCGCGCACGAAGGGTTCCGCACCATTATCGCAAAAAAACGGCAAAGAAATCACGTTCGTTGTATGGGAGCCCCACTTAAATATTAATTTTATGCTGTTTTTAGTATTTTTTGTTATAGCGGCAACAGAAATACATCATCTGTGACATCCGTGAAATTTCAACTGTCTAGCTATCACGGTTCATGAGATACAGCCTGGTGACAGACGGACAGACAGACAGACAGACGGATCGCGGAGTCTTAGTAATAGGGTCCCGTTTTTACCCTTCGGGTACGGAAACCTCAAAAAAATAACGCTGTTAACCTGTAAAATCTGTTTCTCCTTGAGTGAGACTTCGGGCTGCCATGATTCGCCTCACGTTACGACACCATCCTTCTCTGTCGGATGTGACATACAAGAGTACCGCCTACTGCAGACTTGATCTGGTCGGTCCATCGCATGCGTGAAAATCTTTTTAGGGTGTCTATTATTAATTATTATTATTCTATGCAGGAGTTGGGCGATCCTATCAGCAATAGCGTGGCGATAGTGATTGTAAAAATGTTAAAAAGTTCCGCTCATCGCAATATGTTATATTATTTTGACACTGACAATAACGATCCCATTAAACTTTGTCTAAAACCTCTGATGATGGCCGCAGGAATCTAGTTAAACCGAGACGCACAGGATTGAGGACTGGTCAACGCTTGGAGATGGTCTTTGTCCAGCAATCTAGGCTTAGATAAAACTATAAGAAGAGTCATTGATGTCATTGTTGATTGTAGTAGACCATTATTATAGAAAGCTTTGGAGGAGACATCATCTGCCTACCATTTTTCCCAATTATTGTAGGGGTCGGCTTCCAGTCTTACTGGATTCAGCTGAGTACCAGTTTTTTACATGGAGCGACTGCCTATCTGACATCCACAACCCAGTTACTGGGTAACACGATACCTCTTGGCAAGACTGGTGTCAGATCTTAGGCTTCTGACTACCCGTAACGACTGTCAAAGATCTTCAAATGAGAGCCGGGACCAACGGCTTAGCGTGCTTTCTGAGGCACGGAGGCAACTCGGTATGTTGAAAATGGTCACCCATCCACGAACCGACCTCGTCAAGCGTTGCTTAACCTTGAAGATCGAGCCGTGCGGCTGTTATTATTTAGCCACGAGCTCCTCCAAAAGCTTTGGAGGAGACAGCTGATAAAAAATACGAACTTGAAATGATTTAAGAACGTGTCATTAAATCTCACAAAAAAATCCTTAACAAAATAACCACAAAGTCAGTTTCCAAAGCCATAGACTAACAGGATTAGCTAGAAATTCTCTACGTGTACTATCTACGGCTATACAATTGCGGGCACGAGACTGGCTCACGTTTCTGAGCTCACGTGCGCCACACAGACATACATACATTGTTCGGTAATAAAATAGGCTATAGTCTTGTTATGTCTTATGGTTGGGTAACCTGTGTTGTTGATAGTCCAGGAGATTGTTTTTGGACTTGGTGGTGTTTAGAATATTTTTTTCAAGTGTAGATCAAGTAAGGGTATCATCCTGTGCAGCCTGGAATTTCTCCAAATTAATGGCAATAGTCTTCTCCTTGTTCATATGAGTTAAACATAACTGGCGCAATAAGGGGGTGTTCATAAACCTACTATACTAATAACATACCGCGTGATATTATGAAAAATCAAATTCAAAAGAAATGTTAGCAATGTTTTTACATAGTTTATACAAAATGCCTTTAACCGCAATCTGAACACAAAATGCCTTTAACCGCAATCTGAACACAAGGTCTTTTTTTGGGGGGTGGAAAATCATCCAATGACTTCTCCCGTGAACTAAAACCCACTCGTGTTACTTCAGTTGCTTGTGCCAGGGTTCGGTAACTCTCTTTCAAATTTATCCGTCACCCAAACAGGCATCGGCTCTAGCGGACCCCGTCAGTTTGACGAAATGAAAAGTTTCTGTAACATTCAATACCTGCACGGAACAAATATTTGTATGAGCTACAGATAGTTGTTCCGGCTCTGGGTGTTTGTGTATGTGAGTTTATATGTTTGTAAACGCACCCACGATACAAGAAGAAATTCCTAGTGTTGGGCAAATATTTATAAAAAAAAAAGCTTTATGAAACGAAATAAGTAGAAGAGTTATAATGTCAGAAGAGTCCTACTCTTATTATATACTTAAAAGTTAATCTCCATGGGTCTGATGATGAACGGCTGCGGCAGGTTTGCGGTGAGGGCTACTGCTAACGCGTGCCCATGTGCCCGCCTTAAGCGGCACAGGAGGACACCGTGGACTTTTGACAATGGATAGATTTTATCAATGTAGTTCATTCCCGTAGGGTAGAAGGGGAAAAGGGGGAAGGGGGTTTCACGCTGTAGAAAAACTCACAGGCATAACTATTTTTTTTTTTTTTTTTTTTTATTTATCGATAGGCTCGCGTTTGACCACTATCTCGCCTGATGGTAAGCGATGATGTGGTCGACGGTGAAGCAAGCTTGCCTAGAAGTAACCTATTCACTCTTGACTTAAAGACCCCAAGGTTGTAGCTATCAGGAAACAAAGACTCCGGCAGGGAATTCCACTCCTTAGCTGTGCGTACAATGAAAGTATTCGTAAAATGCTTTGTACGTATAGATGGGATGTCCACCATGTACCGGTGGCGCATTGCCGTACGTCTTGTTGTCCGATGATGGAAAGGGCTAGGCGGAATCAAATTGTGCAGTTCCATCGCACACTCCCCGAAATGTAACCGATAAAAAACCTACAGACTGGCCACTTGGCGTCGACATTCAAGGCTCTGGAGCTTTGAGGCGACCAGTGCATCAAGACTCAAGTGCATCAAGTTGATATTTGGCAGATCCGTCCCAGAGGTGAGAGCAGTACTCCATGCATGACCGAACTTGCGCTTTATACAAGTTGAGCAGCTGTTCAGGCGTGAAGTACCTGAACAGCTGTCCTGCCTGCCAGCCTGTCCTTACCTTAAAATTCTGTAGTTTTCAGTACCTTTCAAACATTTGTCCTAGTATTGCTTTATGCAACGCACTAGGACAGTTCCACTGTCAATAGAGTTCAATATAAAACAACAGGGTATCACTGTCTTTGCGTAACATCTAGTCACGTTTCAGGCTTTGTACAGGTTATCACATGTATTGTAACGGTGCTTGCACACCGGCGGTATATTTTGTAATGTTTTGTTATTGTATGACCAATAATAGTGCACTAGTCTTGCGGTTTAAATGTAGGAGTGGGAGCAGGTACTGTACTATGACGTATGATAATAATGATTACGTTGTGAGAAAGGGACAATGTTATTCGTTGACCGGTTCATCAGTTTCACCTGGTACCATACTATGTCCTAACTCTGCATCTCCTGAAAGCCATAATCTAGAGTAACATCTAACAGAAAAGCGCCGAGACTATGAGATCTAGAGAAACCATTCAACTGTCATGAATACCGCAACGAATGAAAATCAGAATACAAAAACTTTTTTGCAAAAAAATACTAAGTAAATATTAGGTAGGTACAACTAAAAAGTGAAAAATAAAAATTGTTTTTTTCAAAAAAATACTACCGACTTCCAAATAAGAAAACTACAAAGTGAAATATAACTTCATTTTTGGAAGTCAGTGTGTTCATAACGAAACAAATTGGTTCCCACCAAAGACATGCGATTGCAGCAATCCCGCGAGATTTGCTGTTATTTATTGAAGAGTTCTGTTGTATATCTCCGAAGTTCTTCATCAGATCTTTACCAAATTAAATTGGAACTAATTACACAGGAGAATGAAAAACGTAACTTCTACTCCCTTCCATTGATATGGAGATACGGAACAGGCTAATAGGAACACCAATAGCACGATGACTTAATGTTCGAAAACAAGATGGTCCAACTTGTGTGGCGACTTCGATGACCTGTTGAGCGCAGAGGGAGTCCCTTGGATGCAAAAAGCATAGCATTGGTCCATGTAGCGACGCTTTGGGGAGGCTCAAATCCATTAACCAGGAGTGGACATCTTTCGACTGAAATAATGTTGATGAAGACCATAATTTTTCAAACACGCCTATATTTTTTCCATCCCGGCTGTCAATTCAAAACAGGGCGCACGGTTGGCGCAGTAGTTGAGCGATCGACTGCTGCGCTGCGTGTCGCGGGTACGATTCCCGCACGGAATAAATATTTGTATGACCTACAGATAGTTGTTCCGGCTCTGGGTGTTGTGTATATGTAGTGTACGATACAGGAAGAAATTCCTAGTGTGGGACAATGTATTTTCTTAAAATAAAAAATAAAACATAATTGTGAAAAGGCTAAGAAATATTAAATATAAAGAAATATTGTTTTGACACTTGTATAATTTGTTTCGAAATAATATTAGTACTAATGTACATCCTCCTTTACTGTTTGCCAATATGCCGGCAACATAGGTAGGTATGCATTTGATGTGTTTTGTATTAATGAAGGGCTTGTGCGTAACAAAGCTGCGCTAGTTTTGCATAAACGTGAAAGATTTGATAGTATTTTACTAATTGGTGGTTTTAGTTTAATATTATCTTTACAGCGGTAGAATTTTAATCATCATCATCATTTCAGCCGAAACACGTCCACTGATGGACATAGGTCTCCCCCGAGTTGCCCAAGTGTTGCTACACTGATCGTTGAAGTTATGTTGAAATCCCATTTAATAGGCCCAGCATTACATGGGACTTCAACTTAACTGCTGAAATATGGTTGTGGCGGAGCACTAGTTATGCAAAAGCAATCTGCTTCTGTTTCCGCAACTGCGGCAGTGCCGCACGCTTACCATCCGTTTCTGCTTCTGGTTCCGCAACATTATGACGGGTCGCCCCGTCATAATTTTTCGTGGGTGGATATGTGGACAAGGAATTTATGAAGATCCCCGAAGCAGATTTCTGGGTACAAAAGCAGTAAATTAAAATATAATTTATAAATCATACTTTAATTATTTATTTTTACATTATTTAATTTACATTGCCGCTTCTGCATCCGTTTCTGTTTCGACTAAAATTTACTTTTAACATCTGTTTCCGTTTCTGATTCCGTTATGACACTTCCGTTGCATCACTACGGTGCACCGCAGCCTAACTCTTCGAGTTATAAAGGCGTGATGTTATGTGTATATGTGTACTATTTATGTTTGTAATATTTCCATATATGTTGAAAATAGAGCATATGTAATTACATACATAAACCATTACCAATGAATTGCTACAGATTGATTTCTTTATACAAAACAATTGCGTCAAACTATTTCTGAAATTCAGATCAGTCACTGGGGCGGTTACACACTACGCCTGATCCGAATCCGAGAAACATCTGTTCCGAAGTAGACGTAGTACTTCTTGTACAGAAGCTTACGCACAACTTCCGAACTGTATCCGTCATGATTCAGAACATTTTGAACTCTGAATTCAAATCACGGACTAGGCTCGGATGTAGTGCGATACCGCCCTAAACTGGTTACTTGTGTCGTTCATAAGACAACCATTCGTATTATTACTGACTAAACATCACGCTTGTTGCCACCAAGTGTTAGGCAGGTACACTCGCATTTAGGCATTTACGTTTGAGTCCCAAGGAAATAGGAGACGAGCCTGTACCGAATAGGCTCCGAAACTACTAGACCGATTTGAAAAATTCTTTCACCAATAGAAAGCTACATTATTCCTGAGTGACATAGGCTATTTTTTAACCCCGAAAATGGGTCCTGTGGGGTGGTCCACGGGAGCGAAGCCGCGGGCAACAGCTAGTATTGTATAAACGATGTAAAAACACTGCTGACATTTCATTTAAATTTGATTAAGACTTCAAACCGTTACCTTACCACAACAGTTTCTAGGAAATATTCCACTTTACAAAGCATGGAAGTACTTTGTAAGAAGTAACCTATTTTCCCAGAAATTAGGTGAAAACAAACCGAATCAATCAATAGTTTAGCTCACACGTGAAAACAACAAAGTACCTCACAAGTACACGGCGTACTTGGTTGTGTACGACTTGTACTTGTATTATGGCTATAGTTTTGAGAGAAACCTCATGATGCCATGACGTAGTTTTAATCACGTGATAAACGTTCTAGATTGTTTCAATATGTATGTAAAGAAATCGATTATTTGTCTGTGTATTGGATTTCAATTTTATATTAATTTTCTACGCAATGGATGCCAGAGGGTGGACGGCGTCACAGAGGCAAGCTCAGAAAGCGTTAGCGAGGTTACCTACGGCTCTAGGCAAGTGTCATCAGCGTGTCAAAATAACAAAATGTAAAGAATTTATTACGTGACATTTCGATAGCGCTTGGAAATGCCATAAATTTTTACCCGACTGTGGGAGGGTAATGTTTTTCGAGCGTATGTATGTACGTCCATTTCTATAGCACGTTCTACAGCCCAAACGGCTTGACGGATTATGACATATGAGGTGTAGTTGGATTCGTCTCAATTGCAGGAGTGACATAGGCAATAAAGTTTTTAAAAATAGCGCCCCGTTAAAAAAAAGGGGATTTTTCATTTTTTTTTGGTATCATTTATTGTTTTCATTACAACTACCATAATGAACATAATGAAGATTTTTTTCGCAGCAAATGTCATTATTTCCTGGGATACTTGTCTAGACTTTCTGAATGCGCACCGCAAAGGTTGATTCGATGTGCACAAGAATAAGGTAAAAATTAATTTAGATGGAACTCTGATTTCCAAACTCAAATTAAGGTTAAACTAGTCGACGGCACGAACTATTTTATGCGCGGGGTTAATATGCTTGCTATCTCATCCGACAACTCGTGCGAAAGAGATATATGGTGTGATGAGCACTAAGAAGCTAGTTCGCGTACGAATTAGCACTTTTGCAAGTTTGTAGCGAAATGGATGAAGATTTAGGACGAAAACGACCGTGCGAAATTTTATAAAAGGACCTTTGGTAGTCTAGATATCATGAAAAAATTACTAAATGTATATTTTCAAAATAAAATTATTTGCATTGTTGATCTACTAATCTATCCCTGTATGGTGGCCGTTTTGCAATCTTCCTTCTTATGGTATTTATTTCCGCCCAAAGATGCGTAAAAATTAGTGTTGAAATATGGAACTTTCGACGCTCATAACTTTCAAATATTTATCTTTTTTACTTTTTTGTTTCCATACAGGGCTAGATAAGGATGAGACAAATTGATACATTTTTTATAGTGAACGTACATCGTCAAATCGTGGAGTAATCGCCAGACTACGTTTGTATGGAAGAACGATCGACTAGTGTAACCTAAGTCAGTTTTGTTCCAAAAAAGTCTAAAATAACCTGTTTTACAGACGTACCCGGAGGACAAAGTAATCCCCAAAATGTTCATGGATAGCCTTGAAAACTTATCGTAACCATGCCTACCGTCCACTTGTTTCTACTGTTATACCTCATTGTTATAACATTAGCTGAACATAACATATTTTCATCAAATAGTATAGGAAAATGCCCAATTATTATGCTCGATTTTCCATTGTGTTAATTGTTTTTTGAAGGTCGTTTAGAGTTATGTTGAAAGGATAAATTATTTAGGTATGAGTATACCTCTGTATGTTATTTGAAAGCCTGGAAGTGTTAGTTGGTTGGGGTTTGCTGGAAGTTTATGTTCCTATAATTTAATAAACCGACTTTTCAATAAGTTTAAATAAAAACTGTAATCCAAATTATACGTTTTTTTGCCTATTTTACCAGGGCTATAATAACGAATCGATTGACAGCTTATTCATTAAAATCGGATGAATATTTTAGGCGCTAGGGAGGAACATACGTAAATACAAACATACAACATACTGCTTTGCTGTAGTCGGGTAAAAAGGTTCTCAATTCGGATGTTTCTTATTTTTTTATTTATGTTCGGGCATAACTCCGTCATATAAAGACGGATTAGCAAATATACTTTTTGTTCAACAAAAATATTTTTTTTTGTTTGTAATTGTTTACTCTCGAGGTGGTGTCCCATTGTCACCAAGTCAGAATCTGATGATGGAATCAAATGGAAATAGAGGGAACTCTTCAAGTATTATAGGCAGACATATAGCGATTTTGATATTTTCATGAACATGGCAAGTATTAGCATACAGAAAGTATCATTTGGTGAAGTGGAACTGATGAAGAAGACCATAGATGGCCACTGGAACTCCGTAATAAGTATGTCATGGATGGAACCTATCTCGAATAGTTAACCGACTATGATGAAATAAATACAATAAATAAATGGTACTGATGAAAATAGTACCATCTAACTGATCTGATGATGAAGCTGGAAGGTAAGTATTAAGAAATACAAATTAAAAAAAAATACAACAAAATTAAACCAACTTCTAAATAAACACACTACAAACTAAAAAATAACGTCAATTTCGGCAGTCGATGGCAAAAAACGAAGAAACAGAAACACCGACTTCCGAAATTTATGTTATTTTTCTCTTTGTAATGTTTTTATTTGGAAATTGGTTGTATTTTTTTGTAAAACTGTTGTTTATTTTTCTCTTTTTGTTTTGCTACCATACAATTATGACCATAAAAAAAGGAATTTTTAAGGATAACTCAAAAACAACTCGTCAGATCTTTATCCAATTTAAATGGAACCACATGAGAAATACTAGCTATCAAATAAAAAAAAAACATCAAAATCGGTTCATCAAAAAGTTCTGAGGCAACACACATAAAAAAACAGTCGAATTGAGAAGACGGTTAATTTCGAATCATATTATTCGGGTAGAATAATGATAATTCTATTTAGTCCGCCCGTAAAATTATCTAACATAATATTTGCTTTATCAAATAAATAAAAACTGACAAAGATAAAGCGCAGCAAAGGTCTGAGGGTAACCAGTGACCATAAGCTCTTAGAGCGGTATCAATTTGAGATCGAATAAGGGACAGATGTAACTGACGTGTATACATCTGTCATTTACTCGATCTCAAATTGATACCGCTGTAAGATCTTATGGCCACCCCCCAGGAGTGGAGGCTTGTGACGTCACTTTGTCAGTATATAGTGGCTACACTATATGAGTGTGCTAACACTGTGACGTCACACGATATTTTAACGTACTGTATCGTCGTAATTTTTTGTTTACGTGGCAAAAGAAGATATACGTATCCAATATTATTAGGTTATCTAACTGACGGAGTAAATAGATACATTTTTGATCTATTTTCCTAGGCTCTACAATAACAGTCTTAGAATATCAATGACGCACAAAACACTAATTCAATTATCACAGATACTATTGAATAACAAAACGTGATCGGATCACGTTTCTTCTTTATATCTGTTAAATAACAACTTTTTGCTTACGGTCGTAAAAATATAATTTAGGATTTGCACAGTTTTGTAAATTATTACATGTTTAGTTAATTTATTTTTAACTGACTTCAAAAAAGGAGGAGGTTCTCAATTCGTCGGAATCTTTTTTTATGTATGTTCCTCGATTACTCAAAGACGCCTGGACCGATTTGGAATTTTTTTCTTTTGTTTGAAAGGGTATACTTCCCAGTTGATCCCATAGTCATCAGGTCAGGATCTGATGATGGGATCTTGGAGAAATCGAGGGTACTCCTCAAATATTATAGGCGTACATATAGCGATTTTGGTATTTTCATCAACAATGCAATCATTTGCACTCAGAAAGTATCATTTGGTGAAGTGGAACTGGTGAAGAAGACCACAGATGGCCAATGGAACTCCTTTAGGAGTAATGCTAAGTATGTCACGGGTATAAGATATCTCGAATAGTTAAACGACTATGATGAAGCAAATACTTATAAATAAATAGTACTGATGAAAATGGTACCATCGAACTGATCTGATGATGAAGCCGGCAGGTAGGCACTGGAACTCCGAAATAAAACAATGTATCCTGGTCGTGTTTGGGCTTATTGGAATCGTGTTGAGATGTACTTTGACCACATATAATTTTATGGTAATTAGAGGTACCTATCCAAATAAAAGAGCATTTTTTTTTAAATTATATGTATATTTTTTAATTTTCTGTCTATCATGCTCCTTTTATTCCCTGTTTTTGGAGAGGTCTGGCTCTTGTGATACAGGACTTCCTAGTACAAGAGCCAGGGCTGCACTGATATTTGTAACATAAAGTGTGTTAGTAAGTCATCATCAGCCTAGCCTTTATCCCAACTATATTGGGGTCGGTTTCCAGTCTTACCGGATACAGCTAAGTACCAGTGTTTAACATGGAGCGACTGCCTATCTGACCTCCACAACCCAGTAACTGGGTAACACGGTACCCCTTGGCAAGACTGGCGTCAGATCTCAAGCTTCTGACTACCTGTAACGACTGTCAAAGATCTTCAAATGACAGCCGGGACCAACGGCTTAACGTGCTTTCCGAGGCACGGAGGAAACTCGGTATGTTGAAATGGTCACCCATCCACTGACCGACCTCGTCAAGCGTTGCTTAACCTTGATGATCGACCCCTGCGGCTGTTATTATTTAGCCACGAGCTCCTCAAAGTGTGCTAGTAAGTAAATAAATAAATTTGACGGAACAAATCTCGGAGATCAAGTAGACGATTAAGGACTCTGGCAATGCGGGCAGTGTTTCGTTTGCCGACATGGTGAAAAAGGGATCAAATGATTTCGTTCGACCGAACAATTTAAGCTCTGTGGTCATTTATCCTAGTGACAAACTCAAGTCCAGTGACGATACTAAAGCCATGGTAACAAAAATTATACGACCTGATCAAATGAAGCTGCATGTACGAGGTGTCTGCAAGCCCAAAATTGGAGGTGTTATTATTAGCACAGAGACCAAGTATGACGCTGAAAAAAGAGGGCGACAAGAACGCCGTCCAGTTTTCTACATCTGGACTAACCGCCAATTAGCCCAACAAGCGCAAACCACGGATCATGATTGTAGGATTGCCGTCTTCCTTGCCTGAAACTGAAGTTTTCAGGTGCATTTATGAACAGAACATACCCGAAAAGTTGCCAGAGATGTCCATGGAGTCCTTTTTGGCATCAGTTAAATTAAGCCACAAATCTGGGAAGAAAGATGCGTCGAGCTGTAATTACATTATTGAAATTCCAGCCAATATACGTAAAGCCCTAATTTCGACATCAAGGCTGTTCATAAATAGGACGTCCTGCCCTGTTAGGGACTTCACTCTGGTTACCAGATGCTACAAATGCCAATTATATGATCATGCAGCCAAAACATGCAGAGAGGTTAACTCTGTGTGTGCTCACTGCTGTGAAGCTGGACACTCGGTGTCTGATTGCACGAAAAAAGCGGACACATCGAAATGCACAACAACCACAAAACGGGAGACCCTGAGTGCCCTGAAAATAGCGGAATACAGGAACATCAACTCTATCGACTATGAGGGCGTCTAGTACGTCAAGGTCACACGCGTTGAACGTCTGCTGCTGACACTGCAATGGTCTACTAACCGTCAATTTTTTGCTGGCTAAGCACATTAGTCGTTAGCTGCAAAAACTAAGTGTCTCTGTTTAATTATACAATGTTGACTTTACAATTCTGTTTAGCGATTATTGCCCAATCTTTGTAACATGTAATCAAAGTGCACTTTTTTGCAATAAGTATAGGTAAATAAGACATTAAGTAATTATGACCTAGTAATTTAGATATATGTTTATATTTTTAAGTAAATTAAAATTCTATAATATTTTTTTCTAAATGATACAATCTTGCCACTATTTTTAGACTTCTTAAGTTAAACATTGTTTAAATTCTGGTGTCCTACGATAAGCATATTTGTGCAGGACGTAGCGTGTTCATTGGCCCCGAGAAAAGAAGGGCGTAAACCTTCTGGCCATTGCCGCTGAACGCCCCATCCACATCAACGAAAACAAAGGTTCTTGGATGCCTAGCTGCAGCAGTGACGTAGGGTTGCAAAATCGACTCTAACGATTCAACGATGTGTTGGCTGTACTTGAGTTATTTCCAGATTCCGGGTTGCCTACTTCTGGATCAGCACTCCTGGTGTCCAGGTTCCGAGGTTCAGCTCGACAGGATCGAAAAGGGATGTCTTCATAAGGGTTGAAGTCGATGAATTAAATGAAACACTAAGTTATTCAGTACACGGCACGATTCTAGGGCTCTCAACAATTTCTGAGACTTGATTCTATATAAGAATTACTTCTTATTTACTAAGACAAGTACAAGCGACTAGCTTTGGATGACTACAAATTCTATTTTGGGCCCGGGGGTTCTTTATACCCTCGCATCGTGCCATTATTGAGAGCCCCGCAAATTCTCGCCGAAAATAATTTTTATTTATGTAAAAAACCCTTATACATATTTGGTAAATAGGGTTACCGCACCCCTTCCATGGTGCTATCAATAGCTGGATTCCTTCGTACTGTAACACAGTAACGCCCCCTATCTATGTATCTAATCAATATACCTAATTTCCAGGTATTGATAGCTTCCCTAGACTATTTCCATGAAATAAAAGGACAATTCCCTTTATTTCCCAGTTAAAACCTTAATAGTTTTCAACCTAGCCTAAGGATATCTATAGGTTGGGTTGACCTGCTGGTGCCAATAGCAGGCTGTCTGTTGACGTCTAGAAAAAGCTTATTTTCGGGAATCTTCTATGGGATATCATCCCTTATGTAATGAATCTATAAATTCCTAAGTCATTTCACCGACTTTAGGACTTCCTACTTAGGCTAACCAGACAATCACCGCCTATTATGGGGATTCTGGTAGCCAATAGACCACACTTTACATTTCTAGTGTTTATGTAAGTCTATCTAGGTCATATGCACATAAGGTGCCTTGATATGTACAAATTTGATAGCCGGTCACTTTCTTTGCGCCCAGCTATCAGAGAAATTAGATATAAAAACACTAATAAGATTGGGACGACACGATGGTGCGTTCAACGGGCCATCGGGAGGTCCCCAAAAATTCCTTATTTTCGGAATTCCCAGGGGTGTATAGTCCCGGGAAATGCCAAAAACTGACTAAAAATTACGTTTCCAGAAACCTATTTTCTGGAATTGTACTTAAACTACTTGAGCGATTTTCGCTCCAAAGTGATGGCTTGGTAGCTAGTCCAGCAAGCCATCCGAAAGTACTTACACCATGAGTACATCTATTCCCTTCATGGAGTTATTCCACCTGAAGGGTCTACAAATTTCAACGTTTTACGTTGTTTACATTTTTCACGACTGCTTATCTCGTTGACTATCCAAGCGATTCTTCCCATCTAGAAACCGCCTGGAAGCCCTTTTAGCAAGCTTTCCAATGGTAGTACTTTTACCAGTACACCTATATGTTTCTAGGTACTTAGGGCACCTAAAACCGTAAGCGATTGCCAAAACCAGTTAAACAGCAGTTTTTCTATTATATACTGACTTGATATCTCAAGTAAATGGGCTTTATATAAAAGACTACGCTAACTATGAGGTGTATATAGGCTTCCTGTCTCGGTCTAGGTCCCCCATATACCCTAAAATGACCTAAAACCATATATTTGGTGTTTGAGATATCAAGTCAATATTCCTATTTACATAGCAGAAACTATGTGGTCTTCACATAGTTTCATCATTATGTACTGATTTCATGTCCAGTACATAGGATAAGCCCTTAAAAACATGATTTTAATTACTATAATATTTTCGAAAACCACCAAAACTATATATATCGTGTGGTTCCCTCTCACGGTTCATTCGGAACTAATCCGTCGTCGAGCACAGACGTATCGTATGACAGAAATTTATGTTTTTTACTATGATAACTCTTATCAGTATGCTTTCTAATGATTTTACTCTGTTAAGGGTGAACTATTGAACCCTATAACATACTGACAAACACTAAAAACATTATACTACTATCTCAAAAAATGTAGGTAAAATTTTAGTATAAATATAAACGTGCCTCTAAAATTCATTTTAGTATCAGGTGGCGCGCCGTGGTAAGCAGACATGTCTACACATACAAACTTCAATTTCTATGAACCATTTAGTATGGTTGATGACGCTTCGTCGCGAACATATCTCCCGCCGTGCAGTGCTGTGTCGACTCGCTGTGTCGACTCGAAGTGTTGTCGGCGCGGCGCTGCATTCCTTCGGTGAGCGACGGACGGCATTTCTCGGCTGCCGGCCAGGCCCACCGAGAGGACGGTCGCCGCTCCGGCATCTCTGGTTACTGGGGCAGTGGGACGAGTTTCTTCACCGGACGCTTCAAGGTACCGCCAAGCGTGCGTACCTCAGCGGTCCGGATTTCTCCGTCGATTCCTGGATACACGGCCACAATGCGGCCTCGCGGCCACGTATTGCGGGGCAGCTGGCCGTCGGCTATCAGGACAGGGTCACCCACTTTAAATCTGGGCCCACTACTATGTGGCTCCCGCCGGTTTTGGAGCTCCGGCAGGTACTCTCTGACCCAGCGACTCCAGAACATATCAGCGAGGATCTGTGATCGTCGCCATATTTTCCTGCTGTCTATATCTTGCTCGGTGAACGTGCCAGGTGTAGGTAGTCTGGCTGACCCACCGAGTAAGAGGTGATTCGGTGTGATGGATTCATCATCATCACCATCTACCGACACGTGTGTCAATGGTCGGCTATTTACAATGTACTCTGCCTCACAAATCAGTGTGGACAACACCTCTTCGGTGGGGTGTTTTTCTGTAAGTACATTGTATAGTGTGTTTTTTACACAACGAACTAGGCGCTCCCAGGCGCCTCCCATGAATGGCGCTGATGGCGTTATGAAGCGCCATACGATGCCTCTACGACTTGCCTCTGTTTTGAAGGCGTCTCGCAGCTCTCTGTCGGCGCCGTGCATGTTGGTGCCATTGTCTGAGTGTATCTCAGCTGGGCATCCTCTGCGTGCGGCGAATCGGCGCAGCGCCAATATGGCGGAGTCTGCGCTAAGGCTGGCGGCGATTTCAAGGTGCACCGCCCTTGATGTGAGACACGTAAATAGTGCTACGTATCTCTTCTGATGCTGCCGACCGACGGTGACGGATAGCGGGCCGAAATAGTCGAGCCCGGTATATGTAAACGGCCTCTTATGGTGAGCGAGGCGCGTTTTCGGGTGGTCGCCGGTCGCAGGTACTGGTGGCTGTGCCTTGCGTATACGGCAATGCAGGCATCTTGCTATCACCTTCTTCGCTGTTGGTCGCATCTTCACGACCCAGTAGTGCTGCCGTACCTCATTAATTGTGAGTTCGGTGCCACTATGTTGTAGACTGCGATGTGTCCAGTCTATGTACAACTGCGTTATGTGATGGTCGCCATGTAATATAGGCGGGCGCATCACTTCTTCAGCTACCTCTTGCGTAGCTGCTATGCGACTTCTTAGTCGCAGCACGCCGTCGACGACCTGAATTTGTAAAGGTCGCAGCGAGCTATTTTTATTTATTTCTTCAACATTCGCTAACTCTGAAGCGAACGATTGTTGTTGTGCGACCTGGACAAGTATTTTCTCAGCTTTTTGGAGAAATTCTGCTTCTATGATTTGTCTGTTGACCTGGGTTGGTGCTCTGCATGCCTGCTTCTGCTTCTGTGCAGGTACAGCGGGCTTCTTGCGCCAGTCTGGGTCCTTTTCAGCGTTTTTTCTCGTCCGTTTATAGGACGTTATCTCTGTTCTATTTTTGCAAAGAGATATAAAACGCAGAACTGTGGCGGTCGCACGAAGCAGTCGCTCCCATCTGGAGAATCTGCTTGGCTCTGGAACGGCTTCTATGAAGCTCTTCTTGTCCCCTTCTGTGACAACGAAAGTTTTTTCTTCTCCCGTGTCGTTTGTAGTCGGAGGTTTCTCTGTGGGCCATAATTCGGGCCCAAGAGACAAAAAACTCGGCCCGCAGTACCACTCGTGGTCCGAGTTGAACCGCAGTGGCACGTCACGGGTTGCTGCATCAGCGATGTTCATCTTGGTGGGTATCCATCGCCAATCTTCGACTTTGCTATTGTCTTCAATAGCAGCTATTCGGTGAGCAACGAAAGGTTTGTATACTCTCGCTCCTCTTCTAATCCAGGTCAGTACGGTCTTGCTGTCTGACCAATACGTTACTGACGTGGGCTTGCAGTCGTGTTCACTCATCACTGCTGCGGCTACGCGGGTTCCCAATACCGCGGCCTGAAGTTCGAGTCTCGGTATCGAAAGCAGTTTCAGTGGGGCCACCCGCGCTTTCGCCATAACAAGGCTTATTAAGTGCTTGCCTTCCACGGTCGTGGCCCGCCAGTATATAGCGGTAGCATATGCCATCTCGCTTGCATCAGTGAACACATGCACCTGCATTTCTATAGCGTCGCTATATCCAGGATAGCATCTTGGTACGCTAACGTTTTTTAGTTGGCGTAAATGTTGTACCCAAATTTTCCATTGTAATGCTAGGTCAACATCTAGCCTCTGATCCCAGTCGACGCCTCGCCTCCATGCTTCTTGCAATATTTGCTTTGCCTTGATGGTTACTGGCGAGGCGAGTCCGAGTGGGTCGTATAGCGACGCTACTATTCTGAGCGCCTCTCGCTTGGTGGGCGCCTCTCGGTCCAAGATACCCTCAGGCAGACGCGCGAGTGTGAGGTTGAAACCCAGCGTGTCTTCGCCTGGCCTCCATATGAGGCCGAGTATCTTTTCCGACGTATCTATATCTCCAATGGATACCATCTCAGTTTGTATATGCGATGGGTCCATTTTTTCTAGGAGCTGCGAGCTATTTGAAACCCATTTCTTGAGTTCAAACCTCGCCTGTAGGTGTATTTTTCGCACCATACTAGCGACTTCTGCCGCCTTCTCGATAGTTCTATAACTATCTAGGTAGTCATCCATATAATGACTACGTAGTATAGCATCCACAGCTTCAGGGTGCTTCTCTATATATTTGTTTGCGTTCCAGTTCTTTGCAAAAATTGCTGTGCAAGGCGAACTGGCTGCGCCGAAAATGATGGACGTCATTCTATATTCTTCTGGCGCTCCTTCTCTGCGGTTTCCCCTCCACAGGTAGCGAAGCGCGTCTCGGTCTTGGCTCCGCACCTTCACTTGCATGAACATCTCCGCTATGTCACCGGTTATTGCGACGCAGTGGCGGCGAAACCGCATCATTACGCCTGGCAGCGACTGTAATAGGTCGGGCCCAGTTAGCAGGAAGTCATTCAGTGACATTCCTCTCGATTTGGCGGCAGCGTCATGTACGATGCGAAGTTTGTCTGGCTTCATTGGGTTGAAGACATCGAAGTGTGGGAGGTACCAAGTTTTGCCCGGCGTGCTAATTGCGGGTGCCCTTTCAGCGTACCCTTTCGCAATTAGCGAGTCCATCTGGTCTGAGTATCTTCTTAGAAGTTCCTGGTTCTTGTCCAGCTTCTTTTCTGTTGAGACGAGCCTCTTCAGAGCTGTCTCAAAGCTATCTGGCATCTCAGCATGCTCATTACGCCAAAGCATGGCGGTTTCGATGTGTCCATTCTCTAATTGGACAGTTGATCGATTCAAAATGTCCTCTGCCCTTCTTGCTGGGTCAGAGGCGGGTCGCTGTGGGTTTATGCACAACGATTCTATGGCGAAATGTTCGCGCAACTGATGATCCAAATTGTCATCAGTTGTTATTCTATTGACATGATGTACTTGTTGTCGTAGTAAACTACTGTGCGCGCCATGTAGTGTCCAACCCATTGCTGTAAGTGACGCAATTGGTTGGTGTCTTGGACCTCTGCGAATCTCGCTGGCCAATAACAAATGCCAGTTGTCTTGGCCGACGAGTATTTTTGGTACGCCATTGTTGTACATCAACTCTTTTCTCAAGTCGGTTAAATGCTTGCAGCGTGCGACAACCCTATCGCTCACTGTTTGTTTTGCCAAGCTGAGTTTAGGTATAGTACGTGCTTTAAATTGTACCCTTCTCTCTTGCGGGCTAACCAGCGTCACCTTGACTCTTCTTGAGCATGGGGTGGTGAGCATGGTGTTGCCTATCGCACCGATCTTGAGCGGGTCCACAGGGCCCTCTGCCCCGACTTGCCTCGCGATGTCTTCATCCATCAGCGAAACGGTGGACCCATCGTCTAGGAGAGCGTATGTTGCTACCTCTCCCGCCGGTCCGATTACCCGGACCGGCACTATCTTGAGGTACGCCTGGCTCGATGGTGACCCGAAACTGGCCACCGTTTCCTGAGGATCCTTGCGGGATTCAGGAACATCGGGCTTCTTGTTGGCTTCCCTCTGCTGTTGCTTCTTCCTATGAAGAAGCCGATGGTGCGTATCTCTGGACCCGTCTTGGCCACACTGTTTTCTCTTACAAGTGTGGTTGCCTCGTCGATGTTGAAGGCAGCGATAACATAGATTGTGTTTTTTCGCTAGCTCCCATCTTTTCTCGACAGCTACGCCCCTGAATTGTGCACATCCAGTGGCGTAGTGATGTCCCACGTCGCAAACACGGCATTTTCCTACCGGTTGGTCCGTAGCTATATGCGTCCTTTGTGTGACGCGTCTGTTGGTGTTCGCCTCGGCCGAAGCGATGCCTTCGGGTGGGGCGAATGGACTACAGAAGTGTGCCTGTTCAGATATAAAATTACTGAACAATGAAATATCTGGCACCGATTGGTACTTCTCCGAATATGATCGGTACCATTGTGCTCGTAGCGAATTGGGTAACTTCTCTGTTAACAATCGCATAAGCTCCGCGTTCATAAGGTAATGACCCTTTTTTAACGCGCGGAGCGTGACTACAGCACCTCTTACGCGACTTGCAAACGCGCAGATGTCTCTTGGTGACTCACTGCAGCGCGGCAGTCCGCGTAATCTATCTGTTTCAGCTTGCGCTATGGAGTCTGGACGGCCGAACTGCAGCTCGAGTTCCTTCATGATGTCATCGGGCCTGGCATGTCCGATGAGTTCTGAGCTGACGGTTTCCATTGCACGTCCATGTAAGCTTCTCCTCAGCCTCGCTGTATTCTCGATGTCCGTAAAGTACGCTCGAGTTGTCTCATATATGGCCCGAAATGATAGCCATTCAGTATGAGAACCATTGAAATTCGGCAATGTCATGACGAATTTCGACGCAGAGGGGTTCGGTTGGTCCCGCTGTTCTATTTTCCTGTCGGCTAGCGACGCTATAGCGGACGTCAACTCCGTCAAGAATGGACGGAGACTATCCCTCTGACCTCCTGTACCCTCAGCTGACGCTGCAACTGGAGGCTTTCGCACTTCTCTCTCCTTAGGATGCTGACCTTCTATTTGCGATTTGGTGGCGGCCGCAGTCAGGGGTCTATGCATAGAATTTCTGGTTCCCCCTTCAACGACGTTATCCTCCTTCTCAGGCTGAGGTTCTGGTGCCTCTTCTAGCCATGAACGCACGTACTCGTCATTCGAGTTTCTGTCATCCAAGTATTCAGCTTCGGAACCCTCTTCCTCCGCTCTCTGAAGTGCCAGTTGTGCAAGCTCCAACTTAATTTTGAGTAAGTCTTCGCGAGCTTTGTCTATGTTTTTTCGTGACCGAGTCACTCTAGTTGACGGCGGACGGCTATGTTCGATACGGGCGTCACCCCGGGTAGTCATCGGCATCGCTGTACGTCTGTCTTCTTCGGAAATCTTCTCTTTCTGAGAAGGTTTCAATGTTGTGTCTGAAGCTCCTTCTAATCTGGTTACTCTGGTAGAAACCGCTTGATCAGTTTCTATTGGTTGATGCGTCGGAGTGCTTTCAGTTTGAGGCGCTAGATGGCGCTGCTCGTCCGACGGCTCGGTCCCTTCGGTTGTGGAAGGTGAACACGGCGGCAGCTCATGTCTGATGCCAACTGGCTGATCCAACTCCACGGTCCATGCCTCCGGCGTCTTGCCTTTGGATCTGGTTATCGGCATTGTTGTTGAAATATTTTCTTTTGAAAACTCGAAGTTAGTTTTCAAAGATAAGTCCCAGTTCCGGGCTTCAGCGTTCAAACCGACGATCTCCAGAAGTTAACCTCCACTTCGATTGACTATAATTCAATCTTCAAATAAAAAATCACTAAAAACTTACGGTCAGTGATAAGTCTTCAGGAAACTTCAGGCATTTGCTATACAAGTTTATTTTTCCCATAAACGTGTATGTTCTATTTGATTGACTATAATTCAATCAAATTCTAAATCACCGAAAAGTCAAGGTTACTTTTCGGTGGTGATGCTTCATGAACTGCTTGTCCAAAGCATCAGAGCCGTGCATCAATCTTCCGAGCACGTATCTTGCTTGATTGAAGAAAATTCAATCTTCAAATAAATCACCGAAACGTCAAAGATATTTTCAGTGATAGTGCTTCAGGAACCGCATAGTCAGTACATCCGAAACGTATCTAAGTCTTCAGAGTACGTTTCTTCCATTCACTGACGAAAATTCAGTCTTCAAAATTTTCCTGAAAACATAGGGGTTGTTTTCAGTCATAAGGCTTCAGGAATTATTCTTCAATCATCAAGGATGCACATCAGCCTTCTAAACGCACGTCTTGTATTTTTCTGACGGGCGCTCGTTTTTTAAACAGATCGCTAAAAACATAAGGGTAGTTTTCAGCGATAAGTCTTCAGGAACTATTCTTCCGCGTCAAAGACGTAATCCAATCTTCTGAACGAGTATTCTTGGTTGAATAAACAAGCGTTCAGTTCTAGAACAAATCACTGATAACATAGGGTAGTTTTCAGCGATAAGTCTTCAGGAACTATTCTTGGGGCTTCAAGGATGCGCATCTGTCTTCATACAGCATTTTGCGGCTCACAGAAAATTTCTTCTATTTTCTTACAATTATTGAAAAAATAGGGTATTTTCAATAACTGTCTCCAGAATTTTACCTCTTGGATCCAGCGGCAAATAGGGCACGTAGGACTTGTTCCCTGCAGTGCACGTCGATTTTTGGTTTATTTGTGAAATTAATTTCTCCAAAATTCGAAAAATTAATTCCACCACTGTTTCTTCCTGACGTCCTGGGGCGCTCCAGACTTCGAATTTCGGCTCGAACGGGTCAACGTTGTGTTGCACGTAGCCGACTTAATATGCAGGCACCCAGTTGTTTTTTCTGGATCTACTGTTCCCGACGTCCTGGGGCTCTCCAGGCTCCAAAATTCGGCTCGATAGGACCATTAAATGTGATGGTCGTCGAATTTTGCCGGGACGCCAGGCTCCAAAATCTGGCTCGCAAGGACCATTAAATGTGCAGGACGTAGCGTGTTCATTGGCCCCGAGAAAAGAAGGGCGTAAACCTTCTGGCCATTGCCGCTGAACGCCCCATCCACATCAACGAAAACAAAGGTTCTTGGATGCCTAGCTGCAGCAGTGACGTAGGGTTGCAAAATCGACTCTAACGATTCAACGATGTGTTGGCTGTACTTGAGTTATTTCCAGATTCCGGGTTGCCTACTTCTGGATCAGCACTCCTGGTGTCCAGGTTCCGAGGTTCAGCTCGACAGGATCGAAAAGGGATGTCTTCATAAGGGTTGAAGTCGATGAATTAAATGAAACACTAAGTTATTCAGTACACGGCACGATTCTAGGGCTCTCAACAATTTCTGAGACTTGATTCTATATAAGAATTACTTCTTATTTACTAAGACAAGTACAAGCGACTAGCTTTGGATGACTACTGTGCACGACACCTTTAAAACACTGGGTGCATGTAGTGGGTGAGGCGACCTGACACCGAGCCAATCACAATCAAGTAGGATTTTTGAGTAAATGTATGGAGATGAACTTCTTTTATTTATATTACCTTTGTTTACATACTTATAACCATTCCTTCACTGTATTATAATGTATTCGAGTCTATATTTTTATGTTATAATATTTTTATTGTGAGATCTTACCTCTACGACGCATAAAATAAGAATAAGGTTTTCCGATGGTACCATTTGTTTTTATAGTAGTGAGGCGGGGGGCGGTGTCATATAAATATGCCCGTCACCTTTGACCGCGTGCCATTCCGTGATGAAACGTCGTAGAGGGACGATCGATATGTTATTGTAAATATAATTTAATAAACTTTAATATTATTAAAGACTCGCCAGCTCAAGGCATTTGTAAAAAGATTGATAATAAATAAACATAATCGGGGGTGAGGAAATGGTCCACTGGCCAGCATTTTCGATTTAGTATAAAAGAGGTGGCACTGTTTGCACAATGTGTCAGTCAGTTTACAGTATTAAACAAGTAAGGAAGTCTATGTACATAAAGAAAGCCAGCTCCCGAGTAATTTCCTCGCCGCCGTTTGCCTCCATAACAATTTGCTTCGCGTTTTATTGACGGAGTTAAGGCGATCCTTAACATTATTGGTCCTTCGAGAACCGGATGAAAAAGAAACTAGAAAATGGTACTAACGCGAAGTAAAGACGGAGAACAAGCGAAACGTCGACAGGAAGAGCTTAATGCACATAGGGCCGCTGAAGAGGCCGCGACTTCAAAATCGCCTAAAAGTGGCACGTCGAACACCGCTACCGAGACGTCGGGTACTAGCAGCGGAACTAGTGATTCAACGACCACCAAGGCAAACACTTCGACTGAAACTGAAGATACCAATGCTGCGTCCCAGAAGGATCAGACCTCGCAGCGCACTTTGAAACCTGCAGACGCGCGGTCACGTCGCTCCGTAGCCTCCCGCAAGAGACTCCTCGCGGAGTTAGAGGCGAAAGAGCGACTAGCCGAGCTCAAACTCAAGCAAGCGCAGATGCAAGCTCAAATAGAGCTACAGGAAATACGGGTTCAACGACTTCAAGCAGAAGCCGACGCCTCAGATGATGAAGAAGAAGAATTAGAAGATGACCTGGCTTCAGTTCGCATCAGCACTTGGTTGAAAGACACCAAGACGGACTGCCCACAGCCAGCAAACATAGAAACACATCAGGTAGAGGCCAAGAAAAAGAAAGAAGTGCCCGTTGAAATTAAGAAGATGCAAGAAGATACATCGAAATTGAACCAGTCTTTGATAGATGTTTCAACCCTAGCCGCCGCGTTATGCCAAGCGGTGAGGAGCACGAGGGAACCACCGAGGTATATTCAAGAGCTGCCACTATTCAATGGAAGCAGCGCAGACTGGCTCTTTTTCAAGGCAGCATATGAAGAAACATACAAGTACTTCACGTCAAATGAAAACACAGCACGCATACGTCGAAGCCTGCGTGGTACTGCAAAGGAAGCTGTTGGTTGCCTACTTTTAAGCCAACCAGATCCTGGAGTCGTCATAGAAGCACTAGCAAGAAGATTTGGAAGACCTGAAGCACTAATTCACGTCGAAATGGAGAAGCTGAAGTCATTGAGTCGAGTCACTGACAATCCACGTGACTTGTGCATCTTCGCTGGGCGAATAGCAAACATTGTGGGAACAGTTGAAGCATTGAAGAGAACACAATACTTACACAATCCTGAGATGGCAAGAATAATCACTGAGAAGCTCACTCCTATTTTGAAGAACAAGTGGTACGACTACGCAGCCATTAAGAAAGAAGACGTCCCAGAATTAAAGAAGATATCTACATTCCTGAATGAAGAAGCCGACAAGTGTGGCGCCTATGCCTTACCTGAACTGGCTAGCGACGAACATTGGGGAAAAGAAAGAAGACACTGGAAAGTGGAACGCACATTCACCACTGGGAAGAGAACAATGTCAGAAGATCAATGTCCTCAGTGCAAGCAAGACCATAAGCTAACAGACTGCAAGCAATTCTCCGCTCTCGACACTAATGCAAGATGGGAAGTTGCTAAGAAGAATAACATCTGCTATCGCTGTCTTCGAAGCAAACACCGACGACTTCAATGCAAGGCACCACCGTGTGGACGACATGGGTGTACCATGAGACATCATAAGCTGCTGCATCACGACAAGGAACAGATTAGCATAGATGACTCGGAAAAGAAAGAGATGACAACACCTGCAATAGAAGTCATATCAGCAACGAAACCAGGCGACCGTCGACGTGCGTACCTGAAGATAGCACCCGTCATATTAAGGGGGCCGCTTACCAGCATTGAAACATATGCACTACTAGATGAAGGAAGTACAGTCACCCTGCTGGATGCTTCAATAGCTGACGTAATCGGAGCAGACGGACCTGAAAACACAATGTGTATTCAAGGTTTCAGCAACGAGATGAAGTATGAAAACAGCAAGCTCGTCAACCTCAGTATAAAAGGAAAATACGCGGAGGAAGAATACAATATAGAAGCCGCGCGGACTGTCAATCAAATGAGCTTCACACCTGAATCAATATACGATCGGCACTTAGAAGATTGCGAACATCTGATCAACATCAAGGATCAGATTACATATCAGCACGCTACACCGAAGTTGTTAATCGGACAAGACAACTGGCATCTCATCGTGTCAAGAAAACTCCGCACCGGTCGTCGTAACCAACCAGTCGCTTCCTACACTCAACTCGGCTGGGTTCTTCATGGCTGTCATAGTTCGCTCACAGCCAAGATAAACTTCTGCGGGAAACTCCAGTGCAAAGATGAAGAACATTCTATTGAAGAGCTGGTCAAGAATAATTGCAAACTCGAGTCATTATGCATCGAGCCGCGAAAACCAAGAGACGATCCCAAGCAACGAGCCTTTGAAATCCTAGAAGATAAAAGCAAGCGTCTGCCAGAAGGAAGATTCATAACCGGTCTTCCATGGAAGGAGAACTATCAGATTCCGAACAACTACAAAGAAGCCGAACGACGCCTGCGTTCCCTAGAAAACAGACTGGACAGAAACGAAGACTTCAAATCAAAGTATGAAGGAAGAATGGAGAACCTGTTCCAGTGGGGGTACGCAGAAACAGCTGCCATACCAGAGTCAAAGGGAAGAACATGGTACCTGCCACATTTTCCAGTTACCAATCCAGCGAAGCCGCATAAGCCACCTTGGTGGACTAAGAAGAAAACAGCAGCCACGCAAACCAGGAAAGATATGCCTCATAACGCTCGTCGCTACCTCGAACTGCCCGCCGAAAGAAGAGCTTCAGAGCCGAAATACAACGCATCAAGGAGGTAGGCACACCCAGCAGCAACGATCGTCTCAGTCATCTCAGCGTATACCTCGATGCTGAATGGATCTCCAAGATACGTCCAGCAGTAAGATGTATTGTGAAGGGCTGTCCACCGTGCCGAATCAGAAAAGCGAAGCCTGCCAGTCCACTTACAGGAGACTTGCCACCAGCGCGCCTCGCACATCACGCACGTCCCTTTACCTTCACGGGGCTTGACTACTTCGGCTCAATTGAAGTGACAGTTGCACGCCACCACGAGAAGAGATATGAGGCGCTCTTCACCTGCATGACTTCAAGAGCGATTCATAACGGAGTCGGGCGATGGGTGAAAGAGTATGTACCCTTACTCCAATACCGGCGGGAGCCTACAAACACCGGAACCCAGTCAAAGGTCGGTGACCTCGTCATCATCTGCGACAGCAACCTCCCCCGCAATACCTGGCCACGAGGAAGAGTAAGCCAGCTGTATCCAGGCGCCGACGAGGAAATACGAGTTTTGGACGTCACGACCAGCAGCGGACACGTCCTGCATCGTCCGACCCGGAAGATCGTCGTGCTACCAACAGAGTCGCAGCGTGGCGACGGCGGGAGAATGTGCACGACACCTTTAAAACACTGGGTGCATGTAGTGGGTGAGGCGACCTGACACCGAGCCAATCACAATCAAGTAGGATTTTTGAGTAAATGTATGGAGATGAACTTCTTTTATTTATATTACCTTTGTTTACATACTTATAACCATTCCTTCACTGTATTATAATGTATTCGAGTCTATATTTTTATGTTATAATATTTTTATTGTGAGATCTTACCTCTACGACGCATAAAATAAGAATAAGGTTTTCCGATGGTACCATTTGTTTTTATAGTAGTGAGGCGGGGGGCGGTGTCATATAAATATGCCCGTCACCTTTGACCGCGTGCCATTCCGTGATGAAACGTCGTAGAGGGACGATCGATATGTTATTGTAAATATAATTTAATAAACTTTAATATTATTAAAGACTCGCCAGCTCAAGGCATTTGTAAAAAGATTGATAATAAATAAACATAATCGGGGGTGAGGAAATGGTCCACTGGCCAGCATTTTCGATTTAGTATAAAAGAGGTGGCACTGTTTGCACAATGTGTCAGTCAGTTTACAGTATTAAACAAGTAAGGAAGTCTATGTACATAAAGAAAGCCAGCTCCCGAGTAATTTCCTCGCCGCCGTTTGCCTCCATAACAATTTGCTTCGCGTTTTATTGACGGAGTTAAGGCGATCCTTAACAACTACAAATTCTATTTTGGGCCCGGGGGTTCTTTATACCCTCGCATCGTGCCATTATTGAGAGCCCCGCAAATTCTCGCCGAAAATAATTTTTATTTATGTAAAAAACCCTTATACATATTTGGTAAATAGGGTTACCGCACCCCTTCCATGGTGCTATCAATAGCTGGATTCCTTCGTACTGTAACACAGTAACGCCCCCTATCTATGTATCTAATCAATATACCTAATTTCCAGGTATTGATAGCTTCCCTAGACTATTTCCATGAAATAAAAGGACAATTCCCTTTATTTCCCAGTTAAAACCTTAATAGTTTTCAACCTAGCCTAAGGATATCTATAGGTTGGGTTGACCTGCTGGTGCCAATAGCAGGCTGTCTGTTGACGTCTAGAAAAAGCTTATTTTCGGGAATCTTCTATGGGATATCATCCCTTATGTAATGAATCTATAAATTCCTAAGTCATTTCACCGACTTTAGGACTTCCTACTTAGGCTAACCAGACAATCACCGCCTATTATGGGGATTCTGGTAGCCAATAGACCACACTTTACATTTCTAGTGTTTATGTAAGTCTATCTAGGTCATATGCACATAAGGTGCCTTGATATGTACAAATTTGATAGCCGGTCACTTTCTTTGCGCCCAGCTATCAGAGAAATTAGATATAAAAACACTAATAAGATTGGGACGACACGATGGTGCGTTCAACGGGCCATCGGGAGGTCCCCAAAAATTCCTTATTTTCGGAATTCCCAGGGGTGTATAGTCCCGGGAAATGCCAAAAACTGACTAAAAATTACGTTTCCAGAAACCTATTTTCTGGAATTGTACTTAAACTACTTGAGCGATTTTCGCTCCAAAGTGATGGCTTGGTAGCTAGTCCAGCAAGCCATCCGAAAGTACTTACACCATGAGTACATCTATTCCCTTCATGGAGTTATTCCACCTGAAGGGTCTACAAATTTCAACGTTTTACGTTGTTTACATTTTTCACGACTGCTTATCTCGTTGACTATCCAAGCGATTCTTCCCATCTAGAAACCGCCTGGAAGCCCTTTTAGCAAGCTTTCCAATGGTAGTACTTTTACCAGTACACCTATATGTTTCTAGGTACTTAGGGCACCTAAAACCGTAAGCGATTGCCAAAACCAGTTAAACAGCAGTTTTTCTATTATATACTGACTTGATATCTCAAGTAAATGGGCTTTATATAAAAGACTACGCTAACTATGAGGTGTATATAGGCTTCCTGTCTCGGTCTAGGTCCCCCATATACCCTAAAATGACCTAAAACCATATATTTGGTGTTTGAGATATCAAGTCAATATTCCTATTTACATAGCAGAAACTATGTGGTCTTCACATAGTTTCATCATTATGTACTGATTTCATGTCCAGTACATAGGATAAGCCCTTAAAAACATGATTTTAATTACTATAATATTTTCGAAAACCACCAAAACTATATATATCGTGTGGTTCCCTCTCACGGTTCATTCGGAACTAATCCGTCGTCGAGCACAGACGTATCGTATGACAGAAATTTATGTTTTTTACTATGATAACTCTTATCAGTATGCTTTCTAATGATTTTACTCTGTTAAGGGTGAACTATTGAACCCTATAACATACTGACAAACACTAAAAACATTATACTACTATCTCAAAAAATGTAGGTAAAATTTTAGTATAAATATAAACGTGCCTCTAAAATTCATTTTGGTCACTCTTCGCCAGCCGTCGCCCTGCGCGGACGTCTCGCTGCTCGCCGCCTCCCCGCTCGCCCCGCTGCGAGCCCCCACTCATCGCTCCGTCTCGCTCCTGCGTGACGTCACTGCGGCCGACGCGTCTTCGCTCGCCGCCCCACCGCTGCGCGCCCCGCGCACCGCCCCCGCCTCGCCGCACCCCTGCGTGTCGTCGCTGCGGCCGCCGCGTCGCGTTTTAAATCCACATCTTGTGGTCCTTGGCGGATACCTAACGGTGCTAACGAAGCCAAGTGGGGTGTCGACCCAAGCACCCGCCAAGCCCCTTCAGGGCTCGGCAGTCATTGGATTCGGGAGCAGGATCGTTGGCCTTGGTAGATAGCCTAGCCAACCCCTGCTTCGTTCCACAGCATTCACCTAGCACGGTTGGGTGTGTCTACCCCGACGTGCTAGACTTTCGGTACACAGAGGTGGGTGGCCCACCTTCAGTGGGTTTACCGGTACCTTAGGGCCCCTGTCACGCAATAAGATTGGTGCAGGGTAACAAGCTTAGGGCTCACCAGGGACACACCTCCCAGTCTCACCCGACTGGGAGGGTAGGCTTACACATCCCCGGGCATACCCACCCGGGGAAGACTCCCTACCGGCTTCACCGGAAATCTTTTCTTCGAAAATGTCGCTCGCGGCAATTATCGAACTACTCCACGAGATTCTCGAGAAAGAAGGTCTAAGTAAGAAATACGACCATGCTGTAAATGAGGCTTTAGCCTCTTTTATACCCGCTTCGTGCCCGACCGAGCCCTCTGGACCTAGCAAGGCCCCCGTGCCGAGCGTGGCTCAGGACTCGCAAAGGTTGTCCTCCTCTCCAAACAGGTCTACTTCAAGACCTAATTCTTCTACCCCGCCCCAGAGTGATGCTCAGGTAATCCAGCCTGTTGCACAACCTTCTGGTAGCGATCCAATCCCATCCAAACCCACGTCTCCGGCCATCGTGCCTGGATCATGGAGGGACCCCAAAGCCATTAAAGAGTTAGAGGACTATCGAGCGCGCAAGGCTGCCGAGTCCAAATCAAGGAGAGATCCTCCATCCACCAAACAATACCAAGACTACAAGGAGCGCATTGCCTCCTTGCACAAGTCCTTGGATGAACGTAGGTCCAATAGGTCTAAAAAGTCCAGCCAGTACAATATATGGGCTGATGAGGATGACTCCCCCATGGAGGATGGAGCAACCCTTAGCACTGACGAAGAATGGGAAGCTGTAGCTAACCAGGATGAGTCAGTTGCTGATAACCCAGTAGACATAGACATAGATATCCCAGACAAATCAGACGACTATGACACCGTCTCCACTTCTGACGGTGATGACTCCATAGTCTGCTCTGGAGGTAAAAGGAGAAAGACGAAAAGCCCCAACCATGCTACCAAGCCCAAAAAGGCGGTAAAGAATTCCTCTCCCCAGCCAGTTTTGCCAGCGGCTTCGCCTGCCAGGCAACCCACCCCCACTCCCGCCGCCACTGCCGCTTCACAGCGGACAAGCCGCCCACAAAGCCCGATGGAAACAAATACCACTAGGAAGTTTCCTCCCCCTCCTCCCATATATCTCCAAGACAAGGGGAAATGGAACGATGTGTCCAACGCTTGTGTTGAGCGGAAAATCAACTACACCAAGGCTACTGCATGCCAACTAGGCATCAGGATTCAAGTCCCCACGTCCCGTGATTTTCGAGATCTTACTCGCTATCTAAAAGACAGGAACATTTCGTTCCACACATACTCCCTTCCGGAGGAAAAGCCCCTCCGTGTGGTTATTCGGCGTATACCGAAAGAAATCTCTACGGAAGATGTCCGTAAGGATTTAATAGCCCAGAAAGTCCCAGTCACAGAGGTCCACCGGCTGCACAAAGCTAGAGGTGGACAACTGTACGACATTGTCATGGTTACATGCAGCCCGACTGAGGGTCGCAATCCCATTTTTAACATCAAAACCGTTTGCTCCCTGTCGGGCATTTCGGTTGAGAAACCGTACCGCCCCCACCTAGTTGGTCAGTGCCATAACTGCCAACTGTACGGCCATTCTCAGGCAAATTGCTATGCTACCCCTAGGTGCGTAAAGTGCCTGGGTGAGCATAACACGAAGGACTGTACACGTCCAAAAGACCGCTCAGATTGCACGGAGCCTCCCAGCTGCGTGCTCTGTGGCCAGATAGGACACCCTGCTAACTACCGGGGTTGTCCAAAAGCTCCCAAACTTGCGCCTAAAATGGCCAAGCGTTTCAACAAACTCCAAGCGCCTTATGCGCCCTTGTCCCAACCCCCCCGTCTAGCCCCTCAGAGGACTTCACCTTGGGGTAAGCTGAACCACCAAAGGGTGGCCCCTCAGTCTTACTCCCAGCCCATGCCAGCGCTGCTGGATCAACCCATAGCAGCGCCCATTCCAGCGCCCATTCCAACCCCAGGCCCAGTAGCCACTGCTGCCCCCACGACCGCACAAAGCCGGAAGGTGGCTCCCACCACCACCGACGCTAAGCGCCCGCCCCCTGTCGCCCCCTCTGGGCACAAGCCATATCTGAGCGTGGCTGTAAACATCATCAACGCGTACTCCATTTGGATGACCCCTCAGGCCCGTGCTCTGGATGCAGAAATCCGGAATGCAGGCCCTCTTGACCCAGTTTCATGCAGTGCCATCTTCTCGAGGTACGAATGCATCACTAGGGAACTAGATAGACTCGTCTACAAAGACGGTCAATGGGTTCGTAACTAGTACGAACATTTCGACAATAGAACACAATATCAACCGTTTCGTTCCGCCCTCGCCGCCGAGGCTCGTCGCGACGTCCCTATAAATTATGAAGCCAGCCCGCGAATGCTGTGCCATAGTTAAAGTAGCTAGTTTACAATTGGAGTTTCTTGTCCGTTCTTCTCCACGTAGGCTTTTCCGAACGGATGGTAGAATCACTTTATTAGATCCAGCCTTAGCTGTCCCCCCAAGTGACGCCCTGAGCCGAGGTGTCGACCCCAACTGGGGTAGCCCTCAGCGTGTCGCTTTAGGTTTAGCTTTTTGAAGCCTGGCTGGAGGCTAACTAGATTAGTCTCCACAGGGAAGCCCGCTTAAGCAGTAGTCGGTCCCTTTGACTGAACTGCGAGACGCCACGTATTAAAAAAAAAAAAAAAAAAAAAAAAAAAAAAAAAAAAAATTCATTTTAGTATCAGGTGGCGCGCCGTGGTAAGCAGACATGTCTACACATACAAACTTCAATTTCTATGAACCATTTAGTATGGTTGATGACGCTTCGTCGCGAACAATATTCTTAGAGCTCTTACGGCCTGTGATACAGGATTACCTAGTACAGGCATTTTACATTATTATACCTACAGTATTGATTAGTTATCTAAGATTGAAACTGTGTTTTTTTATTTTTCTTATTTCAGAATACAGATTTTATTATTATTTATTATATTAATAGTTAAGGAATATGTCAAAAAAAAATCGGCACAATACCACTATTCTCCGTTTCCGCTTCCTCCAAGGGTATTCTTGTTGAATGACGTTATTATTACGTAAAGTGGGCACAGAACTAATTATACCGATCTGTTATTTCCACAATGAACACTAGTTATGTATGTGTACGTCATTAGGTGTGATAGTGATGTGATCAACATAACAATTAGTGGAAAATTCACAAAAAAAAAACTGCTATTTCAAGAAGATTCGTGACGGCCCATACAAAATTTACCCAGCCGGCAAAAGATAGTTGTAGTTAGTAATATTACCCAAATAAATTACTGACATTCGCTATTCCCAAAAATAATTTATAATATATTTAAATTACCTTGTATAGATATGCATTTTGTAAACAAACGCGATGCGGCGATTTTTTTGTTGGATATGTTTTCGCAACTTTTTGTTTTAAAATTTTCTATGTATGTGTTTTTGTCGGGTAGTATGTTGAATACAGGCCTGCGGATCACAAGCCAAGAGGCAACCCTGGGACCCATGAGCAATGCTGCGGATCTTGGATCCTACAAGGTCTATACCCGCGAAACCGCGATACGCAGCAGCGGTAACTAGGGGTTTATATTTTGGGATACCGATTCCCGTACAACTACATCTACACTTACACTTGTCCCCGTGGTGGTCTCCTGGTCTCGTTCAATCCCGTGTCCGGTCGAGGGTTATAGGGAGAAAATATATATAATAATAAGGAACAACCGATGGGGTCTGGACCGGAATCTCGGCAGACATCCAGACACGCTCCCGACAAAAACTATACTATATACTATATACATATATTTTACACAATATAATGAAAAACTTGGCATTATTTTTTTGCGCCGGTGTTGTCGATTTCTGGGTCACATTTGAAGAGTCTTCGTTCATATTTTATGTTGTAGCAAGCTCTAAATATGAGTATTAACCAATAATTTCCATAATATTTTCGACTGGATCATATTAAATTATATCAGTCAGTATAGGCATGATTGTAATTATTTAATTTTCATTAAATAATGTAATTTATTCATTGTACAGGGCTGTCAAACGGTCTTAATTTTTCCTTGGCCGTTTTTCAGACTTCTGCAATGGGTTTAATAATATTTAAGGTACCTTTTGCTAGCTGGCATGGTCTCCACATCGATAGGTGAAAGGCACATTAAAGTGGTAAAATACGGGATGGATTTTAATTTTTTTATTTTAAAGTTCGTCAATTTTGCCGATTGGTCGTCTCATTCAGCGTATGGTTTGTATTAAAGATGTCCAAATAACTGGGTCAGTTTAATCCAAAGAGAATTTAATTATTGCGTAATCCAAAGACAACAATGCTCATCACTATTAAAACGATACTACGAGTATTCTTAGAGTACGAGTATCAAGGATCGATTGTTACACAACGAATAACAACTAACAGGCTTCTACTTACCCACAGTATGACGAATCGGTTTGAATAACACACCACAATGAGTATTCTCGGTTTTGTATGTTGTTGCTTTTACGGCTACGTTGGGAAGATTTTATTGATAACTAGCTGACCCCCGCAGCTTCACATCACATCATCAGCCTATTAATGTTTCCACTGCTGGGACACAGGCCTCCTCTCTGTGAGAGGGGATGGGCCGTAATCCACCACGCGGGCCCAGTGCGGGTTGGTGAATGTCACATGTCTTCGAATTTTTGGTTCTAGAACATGCCGGTTTCCTCACGATGTTTTCCTTCACCGTTTTGAGAGCAGTGGTGATGAAATAATTTACACAAAGTAAAGCGCCTGCCTGGGCTCGAACCCACGACCTACACGACTTGTAAGTCGCGGCCGATACCACTGGGCCACCACTGCCCGCAGCTTCGCTCCCGTCATAATTATAGCCTATGTTACTTGGGAATAATGTAAGTTTCCATAGGTGAAAGAATGTTTTAAAATCAGTCCAGTAGTTTCGGAGCCTGTTCGGTACAAACAAACAAACAAAAAAATATTTCCCTTACATAATATTGGTATAGAAGAAAGACAAAACTATAGCATCACGCTTGTATGCCAGTAATGGGTATGCAAAGGGTAGATATAATGATGCGAGCGCTCAGAGTGGGGACTCGGTTTACCCACCGAATTACCCCAGGAAAGGCGGTGGTACAGTGATCACGTGCTGCCGTGCACAGCAAGGCTCAGGGGAGACCTACAGTCTCCTCAAGGATGTGCCTTAACAAGCGTTGCACTGAGAAGATTGCGTGGTGATCTTTTAAGAGGTAACGGAGCTCTCCTATGAATCAACGAGGTGGCTTTAGTGAATTCCTGATCTTTTACCTCAATAGTCTAGGCGCCTTTCGAAGGTTTCTCCCCGACTAAAAATAAATTTAATGGTACGAATGTCCTCATTTCGACAGTTATGTTTATACTGTCTCATATTGCCATAAACTATTGAGAACATCAGTTTCAGTCCCATATGAAAATGGTAAGCCTGTTGCCATTAATTGGACTCAGATCCAAAATTTTTTTTTTTTTGCACAAAAAAGGAACCCAAATTGATCGAACCGTACCGTATCCTTGTCGTATGAGCAGTGGTGGCCCAATGGTAACGTACGTGACTTACAGGTTGTAAGGTCGTGGGTTCAAACCCAGGCAGGCGCTTTACTTTGTGTAAATTATTTCATTACCACTGCTCTCAAAAGGGTGAAGGAAAACATCGTGAGGACGACATATCCTAGAACCAAAAATTCGAAGATATGTGACATCCACTAACACGCACTGGGCCCGCGTGGTGGATTACGGCCCATTCCCTCACTCGTAGAGAGGAGGCGTGTGTCCCAGCAGTGGGAACTTTAAAAGGCTGATGATGATGATGTACCGTATCCTGCGCTCTCCCTTGTCGCGTTTTCAGCTATTAGTTCGACTGTATACTGTAAAAAAAATCACGCACTTTAGCACGAAAACTAAAGTACGGAATACATAATTAAACAAAATGTTAGAAAGATTAGTAATTGGTAATAAATTCTTTTCCTACAAAAGGATACAACCTCTGAAAGTACTAATCGAATACGAAAGTTTCTGAGTTCCATATACCACTTTCATTCTGGCAAAAATGCCGAAACGTTCATACATATAAGGGACAGGCCACGGCAGCGAATCCACGGGACAACGTAAGTCAGATCGCACTTACGGAAAACAGCAAAAACATAAAACTATTATAAGATAAACAATAATATAACATACGTAATATTATGAACACATAATAAAGTATTTGCACACATGTTACGCAATTGCACAACACATAGTCACATCATACTATATTATGTACTCATTATGTACTATTAGTTGCTATTTTGATGCACATGTGCTTGCAGTATCACGTGGAGCTAAATAGGAGCGCAATACTTTATAGAGTGATTGTTCAATGTATCAATCAATATTATTTATCTAGTGAAAACACTCATACTGCTTTATATATGTAGTACTTCTGCACATACTAGATTTTCCTGCGGCTTCGGTCCCGTGGCCTATTCTACAGGAACTGTGCATTTTTCCAAAAAAACATTTTTATAAAAAAAAAATACAACCGACTTCCAAATAAAAACACTACAAAGTGAAAAATAACTTAAATTTCGGAAGGCGGTGTTCCTGTTTTGGTTTCTTCGTTTTTCACCGACTTCCGAAATTAAAGTTATTTTTCACTTTTTAGTGTTTTTATTCGGAAGTCGGTTGTATATTTTTTTTTTTTATGTTTTTTTTGAAAAATGCACAGTTAGTGGTGGCCAGTGGTATCCGCGACTTACAAGTTGTAGGTCGTGAGTTCGAGCCCACGCAGGCGCTTTACTTTGTGTAAAACATTTCATCACCACTGCTCTCAAAACGGTGAAGGAAAACATCGTGAGGAAACCGGCATGTCCTAGAACCAAAAATTCGAAGACATGTGACATCCACCAACCTGCACTGGGCCCGCATGGTGGATAACAGCCCATGCCCTCTCACAGAGAGGAGGCCTGTGTCCCAGCAGTGGGAACTTTAATAGGCTGATGATGTGATGTGATGTGTGTATTTTTTTTGCAAATCAGTTTTTTATTTGTCACTTTTTAGCTGTACATAATGGACCAGGGGGTGACCATAAGCTCTTAGAGCGGTATCAATTTGATATCGAGTAAGTGACAGATGTATACAAGTCATATACATCTGTCCCTTATTCGATCTCAAATTGAAACCGCTCTAAGGGCTTATGGTCACCCCCCAGTTCTATAGGATAGGTACCTATAATGCCAAAAGTGATGCCAGAATAGATTAACCCAATAACATGAAACTTAAACAAAACTGGTGGAATGAGAGTATACCAAGGTGAACTGTTCACACCTGCGTACCCCTTTAGAGCGTACTAGTGTGATTTTATGTTATGAAATGGTGTTAACAATATACAGACATGCGATTGCAGCTATCCCGAGTGATTTGCTGTCATTTATTGAAGAGTTCTGATGTATATCTCCGAAGTTCTTCATCATATATTGATGAATAACTTCGTAGAATTTAAATGGGACCACAAAACATGCAACAGCTAAAGAATCATCAAAATCGGTTCACCTAGTAAAAAGTTCTGAGGTAACACACATTCAACAAAAAGCAGTCGAATTGATAGCCTCCTCCTTTTTGGGCAGTTAAAAAAAGGAGATGTGGTATTCTGTGATAGTGTAGCTTCCTCAATGAAATCTGTTTCAGATTGGATCAGATTTGCCAGAGATCTCTTACAAACAGAGATCTCTTAAAAACAATAAATTTAATATAAACCAATACAATGTACTTTAAACACACCAACTGGTATAAAAAATATCGTTATTGATAAACAATTTGCCAAGGTTTTTTCCATTATAATTTCAACTCAAAACGGCTAGCGCTTGAGTCAGTCCAAAATTCGTCACAACGATCAACTCTGTACTTTTCGCATCCCACGTATAGTTCTCGCCAAACTTCTTGGCCGTCCTGAAGTTGGCTTTCCGATGCGTAAGGCATGGATCTTTTGTATAAGATTTAATGCGCAGCAATGAGCCAACTTCAGGGTGGCCAAGAAGTTTGGCGAGAACTATACTAGCGTGCCTTTCACTAAGCAACTTTCGGGAGGCTTCCGACGCTGCGTCTTCTGGTACGCGGTTGGTCAGACTACAGAACCCATTGGTTATCCGTTCTGCACGCAATCTTCGGGCTTTGTCGGGTTCGGGTTCGGGTTCTCCTGCGGATTTCTTGTAAATTTTTGATTCAAACGCCAAGCCTAGCACGCTTTCCACAGACCACCTTCCCACCTTCTTACACCGGTTTCATCAAAATTTGTGGTTATACCTTCTAGAAACGATCTTTTTTTCAAGGTCAAACTCGCCAAAGCCTTTTAGATCATTCCTTCCAGGAACCATAAAGTCAAAGGCCAAAGTCTTCGGCAACTCGTGACCATTCCTTATTACACATGACCAGAGCACACATAGATTGTTAACGCTTAGGAACAGTTCACACCAAAACGCGACGGGCAGTCACTTTTAAGATAACAATACAAAATTATAAGTTATCGTTCTACCCAAAAAGTAAGTACAGCCCGAGGCTTGCCATTTCTTTGCTTCTCGCTGCGTTTCTATGTAGCTTCTCGCGGCTTTTCTACGCTTCTCGCGGCTTTTCTACGCTTATCGCGGCTTCTCGATGCTTTTCGCGGCTTCTCGATGCTACTCGCGGTGTCACGCAGTACGAATCAATTGGTCTCTTCAACCATAGTTGCATCGCGGTGTGAGCTAAACCTTAGTCCACGTGAGGTGTAACCGTTTTATTAACGACCGGCACACGTTCTGTTGTTATGTAAGTTTAGTTTCTGCGGATAACCTTAACATTGAACGTTAATGTATGTAGTTATTATTGAAAGTACCTATACTTGGTTCTATGAAGGTTAACGCTTATCGGCTTTTGAGGCTATTGGGTTCGTAGGTTTTCTGACTAGATTTAGGCTTTCCAATGTTTCAACTATGAAGTGACAATGCCATCATGGGCATCATGCTTCGAGTAGTTATGTAAGGTCCTATATAAGCCAGAATAGATTACCCGAATATTGTTGGGAGGTCGAGGATGCCAGGGATGAAAATCAAAGATAGATGTGGCGAATTCCGATATATATTTAATCATAAAATAATCTTGTCTATTATTTAGTATTACACAGATGGATTAAATGAAAGAATTATATAAACCTTGTAATCAACACAATGGCGGAAGGAGAAGAGAACGGATACATGCAGACAGATATAGACAACATAAAGCAACCATAAACGAGCTCAATCAATCTTCTAATTAGATACAGTTTATACATGATATTGGAATACTACTATTTCAACAAATATCATGAAACTGAACATAACCGGTGAAATAAGAGTATACCAAGGTGAACTGTACACATCTGCGTACCCCTTTAGAGCGTACTGGCGTGATGTTATGTTATGAAATGGTACAAACAATAAACAGACATGCGATTGCAGCTATCCCGAGAGATTTATCGTTATTTTTTGAAGAGGTCTGTTGTATATCTCCGAAGTTCTTCATCAGATCTTGATTAAGAATTTAAATGGGACTACATGACAAGAGAAAAAAAAATCATCAAAAAAAGAATAGCAAAGAAAAGCATTCAATAAAAAAAGAATCATCGAAATCGGTTCACCTAGTAAAAAGTTCTGAGGTAACACATATTAAAAAAAATACAATCGAATTGATAACCTCCTTATGGGCCAGTCGGTTAAAAAAAGGAGATGTGGTTTTCTGTCATAGTGTAGCTTCCTCAATGAAATCTGTTTCAGATTGGATCAGATTTTCCAGAGATCTCTTACAACCATAAAAACAGATCTGTTGTATAACTCCGAAGCTCTTCATCAGATCTTCACCAAATTAAAATGGGACCTTTTTCGGAAAATATTCTTTCAAACAAAAAAAGAATTTTGGAGAGAAAGAAAGATATAGGTGATCATACATAAACTGCCTCCTTAGTTTAGTGGTCTCAATCACTACTGCTGAGTATGAAGTCCTGTGTTTTTGGGTTTTCCCATCAAGGCTTTTAACATAGCTGGCGTGTATGTGGGTGTACTGTAGATGCACCTCTGCTTAACTCTTCAGGGGACACAAGCGTGATGAATCCCAGTTGTAAACAACCCTTTGCGTCTAGTTTGTTCTGTCTCCTGCTTGGTATGAAGGGAAGTCGAAATTTGTATATTTTCCTACTCGTTATTCTTTTCTGATTCATTTCGTTGCGGGTTCCTAGACAGTTAAATTCATTCTCCGGGAATTCGTCGAGCTTCATTGTCTCGGCGCTTTTCTGGTGGTCGCCACTGTTGATTCTGGCTTTCAGGAGTTGAATTGGTTTGGGAATAGTGCGGTGGGATTGTCCCATAAAAAAGCGTGATGTTATGTTAGATACAGTCTTGAATAGAAAAACGAAATCAGATGACATAACATCCTGTTGCCAGAAAACATTATTTTAAACACATGTAAATACGCTGGAAAATCCAAACTTCATTCAATACCATCAGCGAAAATTGAGAAATTACCATAAATAAATAAAAAAACACTTTTTTGGAAATTATAATTTCTTATTTTCTAGAAAATAAGATAAAATTTGGCTGTTTAATATGTATGGGTGTTCCATGTATTATGTATGGATGTGTGTATTAGAGCGCATGCGAAGGCACGTGCTCAAAGCACGTTGATGTGCACGTGTGTAAGATCGTGCGCCTGCGCTGCGCTTATTGTGCGATAGGGTAGGGTTGTCACTCCATCCTTTTTAGGCGCGGAAATAGGGTTCATTCATCATCATCCAAATAGGGTCTATTGTAGGTTTGCAGTCTTGAAATAAGTAAGTTGTGATTTATGGAGATTTGTTATCATTTATTTATTTATTTGGAAACTGAGAATAGGCCTCCGCCCTTTATGTTTTCCTAGTCTATGAGTCTGTTTTGTATTTTTGTTTGGTAGCCTAAATTGTGCTTAAGGCGCCGATTCCCTTGAGTAGCTGATTTTAAAATGAGAATCACGTCTAAACGGATAGTCGTTATTTTTTGGAAAAAATATATGTTACATTAGACCATTTTCTTAACAATTTGATCTAAGAAAATTTAGAGTTTTATTCGTTTAGCATAGTGTAATTAATTTGTAAAGATATGTCTAAAACGGACAAAAACACGACAATCGCACCAAAGCCGCTGGGCGTATTTTAATGAAATCGACACCATCAATCAATTTAATTATCTACATTTCGATCTCGGGCTTTTTTTTAAGTTATAGAATAATAAGGAAAGTACAAAAAACTACTAAATTTTGGGTCGCCCGGGTGTGAAACGAGTGTACGTTTTGTTCCCTCAAGGTCGTTGGCGTTAGTAGTCGTCTTAAGTCTCAATTTCATCATTATCATCATCATTTCAGTCAAAAGACGTCCACTGCTGGACATAAGCCTCCTCCAAGCGTAGTCACACTGATTGGTCCTATGCATCTCGCATCTACCGGACTCCTGCAGCCTCAATTTATCCCTTCCAAACTCTTTTGACTTTTGTCATATTCAAATTTGGAACTATTTTCATTAAATAAAATTCTAGGGTTGTTACTTCAACAGTTTTCTAGTTTGTAAACGTTTTAGATAAGCATTCGATTGAATGGTTTTTGTTGAATGTGTGTAAAAATATATGAATGAAGTTGTACTTGCGTGTTATTGAGTGTGTTGTAGTTGTTTTTTGGAGATTAAAGTTGTGTGTAGTGTTATGTTGACACAATATTGTGAAGCAATGCTCATATAAAAAGCAATAATACACTTTATAGGGCTGTGACTTATAATATTGGTGCAGATTTGGTAGATCTTTAATATAATGTGTTCTTTGGCAAAGTGATCTTTTTATGTAGGTTTATTTTACAGAATTTCTTGATAAATATTCCATCAGATACAAATCATTTGTGTTTCAATAAAAGTTGATGAACCTTTCTTCAAAATTATTTAACTCAAAGTCTGCAGAATAATTTTCATCATTAAAAAACCGGCCAAGTGCGATTCAGACTTGCGAACTAAGGGTTCCGTACCATTATCGCATAAAACGGCAAAAAAATCAATTTTATTGTATGGGCCACCACTTAAATATTTATTTAATTCTGTTTTTAGTATTTGTTATTATAGCGGCGGGTCCTGTTTTTACCCTTTGGGTACGGAACCCTAAAAACGATGCTGAAAAACATTTATAATAAATAGAAGATAAAAATCAGTGCTATACAACCATCTTTGGTATTTACACATGGATAGAATTACAATGACTTTGAGAAAACAAAAACTTGTTTGTCCGATATTCATGAGAAAAGTAAAAACTGCTCATCTGAATTTCATGAAACTTTCACTATCTGATAGACCGTTATATCCAGACTCAGAAATCCATTGTATTTTCTTCTTTTTTAATTTCCTTCTGACGTTTTTATGGATTTTAATTTTGTTTGTTTTTTGTTTAATTTCTACGAAGTATCCGCGAAGATTGTTTTTTTTTAATATTTTCGTATAGGTATTTAGGTAATCTATGCGCGGCAAAGGATCTTTATCACTAGGGTTGGATTGGTTGAGGAGTTTGTAAGTCCTATCTTGATTTTCAACTAATTGAAAAAAAAACATTTTTGTAATTTCTGGAAACTGTTTTCAGGATTTTGAAGAGCTCTTTATTTTATAGTCTCCCAGGCGAAATCGGATACCAAATATAAAGACGTCAATTCTATACCAAAAAAGGTAACAGATTCATGAACAACACACACCCAAGCTAAGTCGGTAAATAGCCACCATATCGAAGTTCATGCCTAGAAAAGGACAAGAAATATGGAACACTCCGAATCACGTGACGTTATCAATCATGCACTTGATCTAACTGCATACGACACGTGATCAAATGCCTGAGTTAATGATTCACTGATATTACAGTGTTCTGGCGCCATCTATGTAGTAAGAATTGATTTGTGTTCGCGCGCCAAGAGTTTGTTTTGAGGTGTATGTAGGAATGTCAGTTTGTGTACTGAGTTGTCTGTTTGTCACGGTTTGTAAGAATTTTAATCGGTCAGATTTTATTTTTAGGTGATTTTGTTAGCACATTTTTTACCTGAGTGTCATAGGGTAATAAACTGAACTAAGAAAACTATCGATGGTGGCGAAAAAAATAATTTTTGTTTTCTTTGGGATTAGTTACCACTACTTAAGTTAAATACATGTCTAAAAACTACGAAAATTATATTTAGGCTACTTTTTTAGTTGTGAACATGAAATTCTGAGTAGGTATTTGTATATTTATTTCAACATTTTCTTATGACAAAACAATCGTGGACTTGAGGAGGAGTTATCAACAAAGGTAACTCATCATCTTCCTGCCCGTAACCCGTTACTTGGGCTCGGCGCAACACGTTTTCTTCTTCCATACCGTCCTGTTACGCTATCACTGACTCCCTTTTCTTTCATATCACTCCTCAACAGTCCATCCATCTTTTCTTTTGCCTTCCTCTCCCTTTTATATTCATAACTCTTTTAGTAACATGTGTTTCATCCCTCCTCATAACATGACCATACCAGGACAAACGGTTTCCTTTCAACTCTTCAGTCACTGGCGTCATTTTCATACTTCCTCTTACAGCAAAAGTAACTAAGGTTTAAAATGTTTTCATGAAGACTAGCTGATTATCCTTTTTATTAAAAAAAACATTGTTTTTAAGAGTATAAATCATTTAATTCAATCACTCTTTTTGGAATTAGGATAAATAATAACAGCCGCACGGGTCGATCTTCAAGGTTAAGCAACGCTTGACGAGGTCGGTCCGTGGATGGGTGACCATTTTCAACATACCGAGTTTCCTCCGTGCCTCGGAAAGCACGTTAAGCCGTTCGTCCCGGCTGTCATCTGAAGATCTTTGACAGTCGTTACAGGTCGTCAGAATCTTGAGATCTGACACCAGTCTTGCCAAGGCGCACCGTATTACCCAGTTACTGGGTTGTGGTGGTCAGATAGGCAGTCGCTCCATGTAAAACACTGGTACTCAGCTGAATCCGGTGAGACTCGGAGCCGACCCCAATATATTTGGGGAAAAGGCTAGGCAGATAGATACTCTTTTTAGAATTCCGGACCGACTTTAATTCAAATTCAAAATCACAATAATTTATTTCACATTGGGGCCCATTTCAGAAACTAGGTGCAAGGTGGAAATTGATCATTATGTAGATTGAGTTTGAAAATAATTTGTTAAATTCTTGCTTAACTACATGACCTATATTTCTGCCTACCCTGCACTGTCCCAATGATCTACAAAACGTGACCCGAGCTGCATGTGTTTACGTTATGCAATCCACTCACAATACGATAGCTTTATCAAGACCTACGTAATATGCACTTCCTATTATTTGTTATGTGTAATAACTGTCCTATATACGTTAGATATAACGTTTGTATATAGAGTTGTTATCTAGAAATAGATTGTGTTTGTTTTGTGTTCGTGCGTTCGGTCATGTAGGTTTGTTTTCTAGGTAGTTTAGGGATGCCATTTTTTGTGACGAGATGCCCTTTTTCATAAACGTGACAATCCGACTAAATTGTTACTTGGAAGATGACAATCATATCCATTCGCGACAAGTAAATACTGTCAAAATGGTCAGACTCAAAACCCGTTTAACCTTTTCACCGCCACGCCATATCGGTATTCCTATGCCCTGTACGCCAAGTATTTTTCTGCGACCTGTTTTTTGTCGAGTATAGCCGTCGTTGGCGCACAGGGCACGCTTGCTCATGTCGGCTATAGCCGACATTGGCGTTCAAAAGGTTAATAAAGGTGACAATTGTGATATATTACCAGTCGAATATCTAAGAAAATGTTCTCTGACTTATTTATGGTAATGAACAAATTTGTAACTTTTTGTGACAAATTTGTCGAAATACAATGTCGAGGCATGTATATGAAAGAAAATGAGGGTAATGTAAAAAATGAATATGAATTATTAGATATATGCAAGGGTCTAATCTATGGCTATGGTTTAGTCTTCCTTTAGTTTAGACACATCGTTTTTAGACAAAGACAATCCCAATTTTTTACGGTCTCGAAGGACCATGTTTTGGTGGGTTTACTGCTTGATTTCAAATGTCATATGCCCGGTGGCTAATTTCCCGAAGTCATCAGATAGATCGTCGATTTGCCGAGATTCCATAGCATCGATGTAGTACCACAAATTCGAATAGTCATTAGATCGAGTGTCTGTTTCGGCACGTCGAGCCAATAGACATTCGATGGATAGGATTTTTAATAACGATGCTATGGAATTTCGGAAATACGGACCCACGAAGGGTTCCGTACCATTATCGCAAAAAACTGCACTATCCATCTGATATAATTCTCTATCTACCCACGCTGCAGTAGAAGTGCGATCTATTCATAGTGCGGGCAAACTCGAGAGTTACATAACTCCGCTAATTGGCCGACCGATGCGGACGTTTGATGCATGCTCACGACGTGTGACATGGGGGTGGTGTGTATAGTTGTAGGTGTATATGTAACATTGTGGATTGTAGAAAAATGGGCTTTTAGTAGAAAATCTGAAAAGCTCAGAAACTGTAAATCGGAAAAGGTGCACGAGATAGACCTTCTGTTAAAACATAGATTTTTCTTTGAAGAATCATCATCTTCCTGCCCTTGTCCCATGGGGTCGGCGCAACACGTTTTCTTCTTCAATACCGTCCTGTCCCCCGTCACGCCATCACTGACTCCCTTTTCTTTCAATCTTATCTTTGGCGGTCCCCTCCTTCTCCATCCATCCACATCTATATTCATTACTCTTTTAGTAATATATGTTTCATCATTCCTCATCACATGATCATACCAGGACAAACGGTTACCTTTGAACTTTTCTGTCACTGGCGCCACTTTCAAACTGCATCTAATATAAACATTTCTCACTTTATTTGATTCTTCAAAGAATATGATCATGAAAATTATGCATATATTCTGGTGTTCTTTCAGTTGTAAGGGTTTGTTGGTAATTGGGACTGAAGCACATAAATTTAAGTTTTCTCAAGAGTTCACTTAGGATTCTGTTCAAGTTTACACGTCAGATGCATCTGTCCCTTATTCGATCTCAAATTGATACCGCACTAAGAGCTTATGGTCACCCCCCAATTTTCAAGGTTTAGCTAAAGCTTCTCTTGATAATAGTGAATTGTAAATGATAAATGATTTTATTTCTATAAGTTGGCTTGTACAAACACTTTTACATGTCGATCATATTTTAAAACTAGATCAGGTCGGCGTTTCCTATCTGATTACTCTGAGAAGAAAGGCCGAAACAAACTCAGCGGTCACAGTCTCTTTTAAAGTCCAGACTAAATCTTGGTTACATCATGTGAAGACCATGTAGATTGATGTCTGAAATGGTCTTTTGTGGAAAGAATCAGCCAGATTGAGTGGACCTGTCCAGTCAGTGCACGCAGTTGTCAATAACCGTGCAGCTCAACTCAGAATTTAAGGAGCTCACTGCTCAAGTATTCAACGAACAATATCAAAGAAAGGACATTTGGGCCGCATAAATTACTCAAACTGCCAGACCATGATTAACAACTAACTGAGAAAAATTAAAAAAACAATGATCCATATAGTATTCACAGTCACAAGAATTAAAATAAAATAATATAATCCTTTAAAAAGTAAATATTCTTGTCATTGCAAGAAAATCAAAAAAAGTGAGGTGCTAAAAAAAAACTTCGAGAAAGAGGTCAACCGTCGAATCCGACTCGGCTGGGCAGCGTTCGGGAAGTTGCGCGGTGTCTTCTCGTCCAACTTACCACAGTGTCTCAAGACAAAAGTCTATGACCAGTGTGTGTTGCCAGTGATAACATATGGCTCTGAGACGTGGTCGCTTACAATAGGCCTCATCAGAAAGCTTACAGTCACTCAAAGGGTAATGGAGAGGGCTATGCTTGGCGTTTCCTTGCGTGATCGAATCAGAAATGTTGAGATCCGTAAGAGAACCAGGGTTACCGACATAGCCCGACGAATTGCCAAACTTAAGTGGCAGTGGGCAGGGCACATTGCTCGCAGAACGGATGGCCGATGGGGCAGAAAGGTTCTGGAGTGGCGACCGCGAACCGGAAGACGTTGCAGGGATCCGCTGGTTGCGGGACGCACGGAACCGGTCAATGTGGCGACGCTTGGGGGAGGCCTATGTCCAGCAGTGGACGTCTTTCAGCTGATATGATGATGATGATACAAAAAAAATTGGAGCAGCTCAATCCCAAGCTTTTTTGTCCTCAACGTAATCTTTAACGGTATAAAACGTGTACACTGAGAAGTAGATACAAGTAAGTATATATTTAAGAGTAAAAAAATATCCAAATTCCATATACCTTCCGTTGAACCGGGCATCCGTTGGATGCGAGAGACACAGGACCTGTGGGAGTGACGGACGACGCGGCTTAGGAGGCCCTATGCCCTGCAAATGACTGCCTTCAACACTACTATAGACATAACTATATCCCATAATTCCTCACATGGCGAAGACACAGCTCTATATTTAGCCAAAGAAAACAATGTAGTTGTGTAATGTACTATTAGAAGTACAATACAGTACTTGGCTGAAGCGATGGTCACGTTTGATGTACAATCAAGCCCACGTGTGATTAGGTAGAACAGCACGTGTACTTGTTAGTATGGTACGGCGTAGGTTTATTGATCTGAAGCTCTGAGGTTAAGGAGTTCAGGCAGGGCGTTTTGTGTTGGTGACTCGTGTAGTCGTGAATGGAAGTTTGATAGTGGTTTCTGTGGGTGTAGTGGCTAATTTTGCGGTAGTAGAAGCCAAAAATAATAGTTTAAAAAAAACTAAGAAACACGCTTTAAGGGTACACTAGTCGACGGCACGAACTATTTTGTGCGCGGGGTTAAAATGCATTTTATATCAACCGACAACACGTGCGGAAGAGATAGATACTGTGATGAGCAGTAGGAAGCTAGTTCGCGTATGAATAAACACTTTTGCAAATTTGTATCGAAATGGATAATGATTTAGGACGAAACCGAGTTCGCAAAATTTTATAAACAGACCTTTGGCAGTCTAGATATCATGAAAAAACGACTAAATCTTTCTGTTCAAAATAAAATTATTTGCATTGTTAAACTACTAATCTACTCCTGTATGGTGGCCGTTTTGCAATTTTCCGTCTTCTTATGGTATTTATTTGCGCCCAAAAATGCGTTAAAATTAGTGTCGAAATGTGGAAATTTCGACGCTCATAACTTTCAAATATTTTCTTTTTTTACTTTTTTGCTTCCATACAGGGCTAGATAATGATGAGACAAATTGATATCACTTTTTATTTTTAACGTACATCTTCAAACAGTGGAATAATCCCTAGACTACGTTTGTATGGAAGATTTTTCGACTAGTGTTACCTTAATAGAAAACAAAACTAAAAAGCAGTAAATTTTCAATAAATTTAAATTAAGAATAGTGTGTTTTAAAAAATATGTTTTATTTTATTTGTATTTTCAAAATGACTCTACTTTTTCCAATCTTTTCTGTCACTACAATATTATAAAAATTGCCATGAAGCACCCCACGTTTTGAAGCGGGTGAAAATCAGGTTTAATGATTCCGCTACATAGATACATACCAAGCTAAAAGCGTGTTAAAAATTGAAGATATTGGTGAAAAATATGACTTGTACTTAACAAGCAAGGGTAATAAAATGGTTTAGATGCAGCCTAGCCGTTTGAAATCTCCCTGGTTGCAGCCGTTTGAAATCTCCCTGGCCTCACCAGCTGCATTAGGGAGAAAGGTTCCAGAGTGTATGCTGGAAAAGCTAAAGCTGTATTGTCCCATAGCTGGGAAAAGTTTACGCTTCATTTTTCTGCCAGACTTCCAGGAGAATGGAGTGAAAAAACCAGTAATTTTGGCCACAGCCAGACCAATATACCGTGGTATTATGACATTTGAAATCCAAGGGCAAGAAGAAAGGATGCTCTTGGTAATACCAAAACTGGCAGTACAGTTACAGCTAGTGAACAATCCTACTTCTAAACGTGAAAGTTTGTAAGGAGGATGTATGGATGTTTGTTACCCTTTCACGCAAAAACGACTGAACGGATTTTGATGAAACTTTACAGAAATATGGCTTATACATCAGAATAACTCATAGGCTATATAAAGATTTTAGCCTAGCCTACCCACCCACAGAAAGAGAGTGCGCTATTCATAGTCAATGCCAGCAGCATCATTGCGTAATTCGATTACTTGGCATGATCGTAGTCACGTTTTGCAGATCATCATGACTTTCTGCATGCGGTGATGCCCACTGGGAAATTGAGAGGAGGGGAGGGGGGAATGATTAAATAATTACACGGGTCAATCTTTAAGGAAAGACATCTTGCCGTGTTCGGTCCGTGGATCGGTGAAATTACAAAAAAAGACTCCTCCGTCCCTCGTGCTAAACAGTTGGTCTTGTAACTGGACTGTGAAGGTAGCAGCTTCATTCATATTGGTATCCAGCTGAATCTGGTTAGACTCGAAGCCGACTCCAATATAGTTGGAAAAATGATAGGTAGATTGATTCTTTTGTTTTCCTTCTGCCCGATTGCCTTTGAGGGGAAAGAAGGTGAGTGTTTACACTGGCTACGTGATATAATTTGGGAATTTAATGATGATAGTATATAAGTACCTAGGTATGTATCTGCTAATCATGTTTTGGTTGAGACTGCCAAGAGTCGGACATTGTTTCATGGCATGTGTGTAAAGGATTCAAATCGGTGAATGTCCGAAGAGTACTGCGTGGTAGACTGCTAGGCGAGGGATCTGCATTTTGAATCGTTGCACATTAGATCTAAATAAAAGTAAAATCGTTTTTTTGGTATTCTCGAAAAGTATTTATCCGATTACGAAAATTCTTAGAGGAAGTTAGAGAGTCAAAGAAAATATTTATTTATTTCAATCAGGCCATAAAGCGTCTCATTTGAACGTCAACAATTAAAATTTACAAGTTATAATAATTGATTCTACCGTCCATTCAGCAAAGTAGCAATGGAGATGAACGGACAAGAAACTCGACACATACTCCTTCAAAAAAAAGTGGTTTCACAATATTTACATACATACATTATTTCATATATGTGAGGACGATGCACCCAGAATAGCACTATATATACTACGTATAGGTACAAAGTATTAAAAGCATTAACAGGTAAATTCATTCATTTGACAAATAGGAACGTGGTTCTCACATACTTAAAAATATTGCAATCATAGGTAAAATACCTAATTCAACAGCAAATATAAAATAGGTACTATCTTCGAGTGTTATAGGTAGATTACTTTTATTCCGAAAAAATATATCTACGATTCTAGTGGTATAAGTCACGGTAGCGGGAAAAACGCTATTATAGCTTTTACACCGACTGAAAACCTCCCACTTTCATAAGTTGTAAAACTTTATACCTTTACCGAAACCGACGACTTGAAAATACTCTTGCAACAATACCAAGTTATTAACTTGAAAAGAGCGGTCACCCATCCGAAGTTTCACCTTGACATGAGCAGCTTAACCTCACATAAACTAAAGAAGTGCTCTGTAATACATTGTAACTCTGACCCCGACGCATACATAACGTAATAATGTAACCTGTTAGGAAAACATGACATCCTTATCTACGACCTTACCACTGACCTTAGAGAAGGTCAGACCAGCAAAGTTGTAGCTTGCATAATAATATGCAACTCTAGGCGACTTCCTGATAGTCAGATCGGAAGATTGTGATCATTTAGTATTCTAGTGTATAATATGGAAGTATTTAAAATATTTGTGTGAGTCCGTGAGATATTGTTATGCGAATTTTGTTGAGTATTTTTTTTTTTGGTTAGCAACTGAATAGGCATCAATGTACTTGGATGAAACTTCATCAACAAAATAGATGCTCTATCGATATGTGTGTTCTCTTCCTTCTAGAATCTGTTATAATAAAAATGCCTTGGTCTTGGTCTGCCTTCATCCATAATTCGGTATTAGATTACGGACGCCGCGCCGGTGACTGAACTCCACTTAAGCATTACCTTTGTACCTATTTTCTGTTCCTTCGTCTTGTCTATTTACTGTACTGTGTACATTCATTGTTAAATGAATAAATTAATGAATTTTTATAAAAAGCTAACTTACTACCAAACCATTTTTATCTTAACATCATCGTCATCCACAAAATATCAGACGAAAATGTCTACTGTTTAACAAAGGCTTCCCCAGACCGTCTACCGATGATGGTTTGGACTTTATAGGTATGTTTTATTGACTACAAAAAACCTAATTTATCTAACCATAACTCAGTATTACCAAAATCCTATCACTCACTCTACCCAATGTCAAATCGAAGGTCGGTCGATATCATCGGTGACATACATCCTTCTCGCTTCCGTACGTGTGATCTGCATGCGGGTGGGGGACCTTACACCAACCCTGTGACAGGTCACAGAGCGGCTGACGAGAATCCGTAAATACTGTGTCGTTCAAACATATGAGTTTGTATGATTAAATTCATCCGAAACATTTGTAAAGAGAAGCATTTTGCCAAATAAATGTTTGTAAAGCGAGTGTTTATAAAATACTAGCTGTTCCCCGCGGCTTTGCTCCCGTGGGCCACCCCACAGGATCCGTTTTCGGCATTATTAAATAGCCTATGTCACTCAGGAATAATGTAGCTTTCTATTGGTGAAAGAATTTTTCAAATTGGTCCAGTAGTTTCGGAGCCTATTCGGTACAAACAAACAAAAACATCTTTCCTCTTTATAATATTAGTATAGATAACATTTGCGGCATAAGTTGTTTGTGAAATAAATAGTACACGAACCGTTGGTTGTAAACTAAAAATTCAATAGTGTTTTGATGAAACATTAGTTAACCATCTATGATACGCCTCTATTTATGATCCAATGACCATTGGCTCATACGAGTCCTTGATCTATTCACCGCAAGTTGGGAATCCTGAGATGCCCTGACTGGCAATTCCCGGAGAGCTAGGGGTCCTTAAGTCAAAAGTGAAATGCTAACTTTTAGGCAAGCGTTCTCCACCATAGAGCAAATCACTGTCTACCTTAGGTGAGATAATTCGAGTTCTTTATTTAAATCATCTAACTTTTTCGAAAAAACAAAGGTGTAAATATGTACATTCTTAAACACTAAACAAAAGGAAACTATACAAAATTATACTAAACCTAACTACTTACATTATTTACAAAAGAAAGATACATAGGTGAGATAGTTTTCAAACGCGACCATAAAAAATCTGGTGCAAAAAATAAACTAATAATTAATGCTTATTAAGGTTACACTAGTCGACGGCACGAACTATTTTGTGCGCGGGGTTAAAATGCATTTTATATCAACCGACAACACGTGCGGAAGAGATAGATGCTGTGATGAGCAGTAGGAAGCTAGTTCGCGTACGAATACACACTTTTGCAAATTTGTAGCGAAATGGATAATGATTTAGGACGAAACCGAGCGCGCGAAATTTTATAAACAGACCATTGGGAGTCTGGATATCATGAAAAAACGACTAAACGTATCTATTCAAAATAAAATTATTTGCATTGTTGAACTACTAATCTATCCCTGTATGGTGGCCGTTTTGCAATTTTCCGTCTTTTTATGGCATTTATTTGCGGCCAAAAATGCGTTAAAATTAGTGTCGAAATGTGGAACTTTCGACGCTCATAACTTTCAAATATTTTCTTTTTTTACTTTTTTGCTTCCATACAGGGCTAGATAATGATAAGACAAACTGATATCAGTTTTTATTTTGAACGTACATCGTCAAACAGTGGAATAATCCCTAGACTACGTTTGTATGTAAGAATTTTCGACTAGTGTACCCTTAAGAACATTTCACGGCCACCATGCTTATATACAACTGTCATTACCACAAACTATAAATAGCGAACACTTTTTCCTCTTTTACAAGGTATATTAAGGTAAGTCGGTTACATATAGTCATTAACTAAACGTTTCCGTAATATCGACTAGAATATATAATAGTGTAGCCTTGGTTTCATATGTTTAACCTAGGATTTGTCGGGAAAACCTAGAGTATTACCTATTGTTGTAAATCAGATTCCTTCTAATGTATATGGTTGAATTTAAAGATTTTATATTATTAAAAACTTCCACTGCCGGAGTTAGGCGGAAATGGACGTAGTCATTTTTCTATGACAAAAAAAATCTAAGCGAAACAAGGACAAGTAAAAATGTAATATTAAAAATTGCCAAAACAACAGTTTTTTTATACTTTTTAAAATAGATAATTTATCCAGTAGTAGACGCGCTGCTATCTTGCGAAAATACCCCGATTCAAACAGTAAAACGCCCATAACTTTTGAACGGCTGAACTGATTTTCATCAAGCATAGCTAAGAACACTTTTAATAAGACACCTTTCAAACAAAAAAATACGAAATCATAATCGGTTCATCCTTTTAGGAGCTATGATGCCACAGACAGATACACAAATACGCAAAGCCACAAATACACCATCTCAAAGTCAATTTAATTATCTACATTTTGATCTGAGGTTTTTTTTTTTAAAGTCATAGAATAATAAGGAAAGTACAAAAAACTACAAAATTTCGGGCCGCGCGGGTGTGAAACGTGTGCGCGTTTGTTCCCTCAAGGTCGTTGGCGTTAGTCGTCGTCTTAAAGACATTCTTAGATTTTCCTGAAATCTATAAGTCGATACTCTAGTTAAAAATAGGTATTTCTATACTATAATTTTCAGTATATTATTCTAGACAGAGGAAGGAAATGGCAATTTATCTTATTTTTCAAAAATAATATTATTATGTGTGTACAACATTTCGACTCAATTAGTCCATTACATAGATTCGGACCAAATTGGCTGTGACAAACGGTCAGACAGACTCACAAAGTGAACCAATAATGGTTAAATTTTTCCATAAGGACGTAAGAAGCCCTTAAAACACAAACTGGTTCTCTTCCTAAAGTCTTGCTCGACAAAAGATCTCTTCCAAGAAGAAAGATCCCTTAAAAAGTTTTTCCCGTTCCATTCGTAGGCATTATTTTTTTAATGTCACGTGTCGGGAAGACCTATTAAAATAAAGTTCAACAGTGAATTCTTTCTTCCCTCTTTCAAACTTGACCAAAAGAAAAGAAGCCAGACTTTTCTTAAAACAAAGAAAATGCTAGTACGACCATATTTTTGTGAAACATTTCGGATAATCCTGGCAAAAAAACACTTAATTATTTGGCAGCAACTGACATCGCAAAAACAAACAGATTACCATTGTTAATTCCACTACAATAAGATAATAACATTTTACATAACGACTCATTTATTCATTGTTAAAATTATTTGAAAACAAAACTAAACCGGCGTAGCTCTTATATTCAACTCTCGAAAACCGCCTCTAAAGTATAACTAACACATAAAATTTCAGCGAAAACTGTATTTGGCACGTGAGCGTATATATCGTTTTTCCACTGAGTTGTTTCAACCGTGTTACATTTTCAATATAGTGTGGTCACGTGAGTTTGACGTTGGTATGGCTGCACGTGAGTTGCCTTGGTTAGAGGTCCACTGCGTAATGGTCACGTTTCGACGGACACAACGGAGGGGTTCCAGCCATTGTTTCTGTATACCAGATTCAAAAATAAGCCTCTATGGTATCTTTGGTGCGTATAATCGATACTTTTCAAAGGTCTCATTGAAACAAATGAGGGAAAATTTCTAAGGTTTCTCTGAGACGAAAATAGCAAAACATGCAAACATGTCCCATGTTCTGAAAATAATGGTAACATGTATATAAAAGCAGGTGATTACGTAAATACTGTTTTTCGTGCTGTTCAGGACGCCACGACCCAGCAACGGATAATCCGAAAAAGAATAAGAAAGATTAAATAATGGTAATGGACTAATAAGTACGAAGGCCTTTTTGGTCTCGCACGGGGTTTTTATTTTTAATTTTGTTTAATTTTAAGCTGATTTCTCGTGTCTCCTGTGCGGGTCACAAATAAATAATTTTTCTTTTAAATGTTATATTGCTTGTTTAAAGATAACCAATGAGCCCAAACACGATTGTGCTTTGTTGTCTGGTTGAGATGTCGCTATGGCACCTTCTAGCTCCATCATGAGACCTGGTCCTTAGTTCCATATTATTCAAATGTTTCCAAAGTTACTTGTATACGTCAAGTTTCAGTTTAATTGGCTTAAATTTGGTTTGGCGGACACATATAGCACAGAAGCAAGATAAAGTTTGTAATAAAAATACAATGCATAGGTTCTTTTGCGAAAGATTCACGTGATATTCTTAAGAGGAAATATGAGCAGAGAGCGCCGACTGAGTTTCTTTAGTAAAAAGTTATGAATTATGATTCGAGGTTTGGCTCTCGTCTCTTTCCTCCTCCAATATTTGACCAATTTAAAAGATATTTCATAAACGGGTAAAATAAGATATATACTATGTCTCTATGTTTACTTTTTTTCATTTATATTTGTCAAATTTGTACACTAAGCCTCTGTTGACAGCGCAATTTTGAGCATTTTTTGAGGGCTCTAGTGCTTCTAAAGATAATGTATCATCAAAATGGAAAACGGACATAGTATATATCTTTATTGGAGGAGGAAAGAGACGAGAGCCAAACCTCGAATTATGACTCCTTACTAAGGAATTTCTGTCGGCGCCTGCCCCTGTTTCCTCTTAAGGTTTTGAAAAATTACCAAACCCTTTTAAACTAGTAACAGTTAGAAGACTTTTCTAATGAGTCACAATTATTCCATAATATAAAATTGCCCCGTTTCTTGCAAAGACCTACGCCATAGCTTCATACCTTATGAAATTGTGACGTATTTCTATTTTGATGCCTATAGAACTTTTATCAACTTTTAAGTTAAGGGGCAAATTAACAAATTATGTAACCCTTCGAATGCTAATATTACGTAGTCTTGAAGGACACTCGTCACAATTATGACCGAATGGCTACAGGAAATTTTGTAAGATTCTTGAAATGGCTTTTTTATCGCGTGATACCATTTGCGTATTCTTTTCGCAACTGTGGTACCTTTTCATCGTCATCATCATATCAGCCGAAGACGTCCACTGCTGGACATAGGCTCCCCTCAAACGTCACCACACTGATCGGTTCTGTGCGTCTCGTATCCACCGGCTTTCGGCAGCCGTTCTGGAGTGGCGACCGCGAACCGGAAGACGCCGCGTTGGAATCGCGCTAGGTGGAGCGACTACCTGGTCAAAGGTTCAGAAACTTGCATTTTGCGAGTATTTATTAGTGAGGTCGGTTAATTAATTTGTCAGCACTAAAGATTTTGTTCTGAAGAGAGATTTGGGTTTCGAACGACTCTGACAGATGTCACCTTGACATAACACTAAGCACTCATTTTTGGCGGGAACAAGTGTGGAGACAGGCAATCGAGGAAGAAAGAGGGCGAGATTGTTCAGTGGTTGATTGGTGATAATATTAAATGAGAGTTAACGATTATTCGTGTAGATCAAACTACGTGCCTGATGTCCCATAAGTTATTTTACATTACTTAAAGTGTTTAGTTAAGACGAGCTCGTGGCTAAATAATAACAGCCGCACTGGTCGATCGTCAAGGTTAAGCAACGCTTGACGAGGTCGGTCCGTGGATGGGTGACCATTTCAACATACCGAGTTTCCTCCGTGCCTCGGAAAGCACGTTAAGCCGTTGGCCCGGCTGTCAATTGAAGATCTTACGAGTAGTCAGAAGCTTGAGATCTGACACCAGTCTTGCCAAGGGGCAAAACTAGTATTACACAATTACTGGGTTGTGGAGGTCAGATAGGCAGTCGCTCCATGTTAAACACTGGTACTCAGCTAAAGCCGGTAAGACTGGAAGCCGACGACAATATAGTTGGGAAAAGGCTAGGCAGATTGAGTGTAGATCAAACTACGTGCCTGATGTCCTTTAAGTTATTCTCCATTACTTTGTTTTTAGTTAGGTACTTTGTAACCATACATATATATCAGGAAAGCTAAGTCGCACATTTGTTGTCTCCTCGTCCCAAAAGGACCCATACAATAATGGCCTTGCCTGATAATTACAAAGTCTTACCTACAAATTTATAATGTATATAATTTTAATAAATATACCAGAAGTATTGACAGCCAGCTCACATCGTATACGTGACATTTGAAAATGTATAAACAACTGTCATAGTGAAGTTTTATATTTTTAATATGTTCATTTAAAAGTCAAAGTGTTATAATTAGCATACATACAATGCCTTCATTACTATTACTGATGATATTATTATGTATTTTCCGCATTATATAATTTGATCAGATGTGTCAGAAGATGATATTTACTTATTTTAAGGGTATTTCACACGTAAGATACTTTTATAATAATTTGGAATTATGCTGCTGGTCCCGGATGTCATGGTCAGGTCTATGACAGTCGATACGGATATTCAGAAGCCAGGAAATCTAACACCGGTCTTGCCAAGGAGTATGTTACCCAGTTACTGGGTTGTGGAGCTCTAATAGGCGGTTGCTCCATGTTACTATAACAGTCGATACGCATAGTCAGAAGCCATGAAATTTAACAGCAGTCTTACCAACGGGTTGCAGTGGTTTGGGAATAGTGCGGTGGGATTACCAACGGGTATCGTGATACCCAGTTACTGGGTTGTGGAGGTTTTATAGGCAGTTGCTCCATGTTAAGTACTGGTACTCAGCATCCAGTTAGATTGGTAGCCGACCCCAATAATTGGGAAAAGACAACAGATTGACTTTGTACACAACAGTTATCGTGAAAAATTGTACGGAAATTTACTAGATTATCATGGCCCATTGATAAAAAAAAACCTAACTAATCAAAAGCACAAGGGAAGATTACGTGACGTAACGCCAGTGATAGTGACAGCTGTCAAAAACATAAACTTTAGTGTACACGTGATTTGACGTGATATAACAGCCAGTTGTATCTGCCGAGAGACACGTGAATCGTTTGTTTAGACTATTCTTAAAAATAAAGCTTTTTATCTTGAAACTTTAAGTTAAAATGTTTGTGAGACTTCGTCGAACACAGCAGAATCTTAGTCATTTTGGACTAAGAATAAACAGAATTTCGTCCCAAGATCAACTATTTAAAAATAATGATTTTACATCTAAAAATCGATACTGCATATATTGATTGATTACGTGGCCTCCCTATTTTTGACAAGTAATAAACAAAAAAAGTAAGGCTCGCGCTTGACCACTATCTCACCTGGTGGTAAGTGGTGATGTGTTCGACGTTAAATTACGCTTGCCTAGAAAAACCTATTCATTCTGACTTCAAATTCAAATAGCCTTTATTAGCAAACTTAAAACTGATATATACATATTTTTTGAGAATATCAGACATTGGTTTGTTTGTCTTACTCACTAGCATAGGCCTCCCCCATACCCTCCACAGTACACGATCTTGTGCTTTTCTCCTCCACGCAGCGGCTGCTGTCGATCTGATATCATCTGCCCATCTACGCACTGGTCTTCCCCGTTTCCTCATCCCCTCTCTCTCTCTCTCTCTCTATCTTTGGCCCACTTCTCTATTCTACTTCGGAGTGTGTGACCTGTCCACAGCCACTTTAGTCTTTTAATTGTAAATGTCACGTCCAAAATATTAGTTTTTTTTTCAAGAGTTTAAAACTAAACTTTAACTCTTGACTTAAAGACCCCTATACTGGTTGAAGATCTTGGTTTGTAGGTAGTGTAGGTAGGTAGGGTAGTAGGCAGTTGACGGGAGCAAAGCCGCGGGCACAGCTAGCAACAAACAAATTAGTGTAAATACTTACCTATCCCATTACAGAACAAATACCTCTTCTAATACAGTAATGCAATGAATATTGATCACATTTTAGTCACTAAGTACGTGAGCAGTTTTCGACCAAGTAAGGACATCTTACGTCACAGTTATTTCGTCATTCCTTTATCATCCTTCAACATTCCAGAAGAACTTTATCGTCATGCCTACATCATTGACAATTTTACCTACTTACTTACGTATTTGAAATCATACACTCAAATGACCATATATATATTTTCAACATATACCTCGAAGAACCCCGTGACGCTTATACTTTTAATACACATATTTCAAACATGAGCAATATGAGAGGTACTTATAAGTAATATCCTGATACCAATACTACAGGTAAACTAAATAAATAACGAGTTAATTACCTAATTATACGTACGTGATTGGAAGCACGAATATTCATTTATATCTTGTTAAAATTCTGTAATTATGAGAAATAGATGTTAAACATACTTTGCCCTAACTCAGATCTTTTTACAGAGAAATGGACTTTTGTGACGTTTGTTCTGTCAAGTTAATTTTCAAGCTTTGCTAAAGTGACCCATAGAAGTTTAAGCGAACAAGCGTACTCATTTGTTTTTGTCATCGATTCATATTCTGTGAGATTCTCGAGACCCTCCGAGGTCCCGAAGCTTTAAAAGGCGTACCAGGGGCTGAAACTAAGCTATTGCAGAATATAGAGACAAAACACATTGGGCCATGGGTTTGGGAGGTTTCGTGGATCGATTACCTAAAACTGCAGAAAGACTATTGGCCTCTGCCTGACCACTGTTGATCTACATGGCTATAAAATGGCATGACTATTCAATGGCATGACTAGTCAATTAATGCCCCCCCATAAACAGTCACTAGCACTTTAGTGACGTAGCGCCAAGGGGGTAACGTATACGGAGATGCTTGAGGAGTGGCTAGGTATGCCACGGCTATCAGGACAAACCCGGAAGTACGGTCAAGATCCCTACCAGCATCACTGGGTTAACTTCTTTTGTCCGAGCACGTTTGCTCTTGCGAATCTCCACTCAAGCCAGCTAATTAAGGCAAGAGAGAGGTGGGAGCTCTGTTCCCCGTCAGTGTTCACACCGACCGGCCGATAAAGGCAAACTGGAGACGAGGGACAAGACTTCTCCCTGGAGATCAGGTCCGTGGAATCGCCACTGCCCACCAGCTCGCCACAAAGCTGCCCTGCGAATTGTATCTCTCTTAGTCTGGCCCCTCACCCTAGGCATGTTGCAGAAAAGTAGAAGCCAACCAAGGGTTCATATATATTATATCAATAAGGATAGCGATTGAAAAAGTAAAATATGTTGTATTACTAAGCGCTATTGAAATGCCATTTTGGCATTTCGATCATCAACATGGCTGACAGAATGACACTTTGATGAAAGCCCCCGATCAAAATTATTAATCTATATGTTTTCTTAGTAAGCAATATGTCCATATTATGTACATAATAATTATAGACTCCATAAAATTCTAAATGGGAGAATTGGTAGGTGAAAGTTTCCTCTAAATTCCAATAGCCCATTATACCTTACGATCTTTAGCATGGTTCAATAATAAGTTGCAGTTAGACACTTTCAACCCTCCACCCGCTTATGTGACAATCATGTGTGTTCATAACCTGTATCATACAAGATATATGTCAAATCACACTCATGGCTGAACATGTGAGTAGGTACTATGACACAATCAACAATTATACTATTGCACCATACGTAATAATAAATACAACACTACGGAGTGCTAATTTGCAATTATAGAAAATATATATCATATTATTTCCCTGTTTACATTATGATATGATGATGAATCATTTTATATGTGGATGAAATTCGATATCTAGTGTTGTGTTATGAAATAAAGGCTTAGAGTACATTTGTTTATAACTGAGTCCTTTAAGTTTTTCCATCGTCGTCAGGTTAATTGACTTTAGTATTAAAATTCTACCAGCTGTGGCGGGTTATTCCCAGAGGTCCACGGTTCTATTGTTCTTCTTTTCCCACCAGGTCCATGGAAAAATTAAAATATCGTTTTAAATGTTCCTAAATGAGTTCCCAACGGGTCCACGAGATATATCCAAAGTACAGTCAGGGAAAACAATTTAGATTTTTTTATTTTAACTCCGCGCACAAAAAAAAAGAAAATCTTAATATTTCTACAAAAGATGAAAAAGATCACGTGAACAGATGTGCTGCTTTGGCTTATTTGCAAGTGAACGATATTGAAGATGGTCGGTTAGCCATTATGGAAATAGCGCCAGAAAATGAAAAAAATATGCATTTCAACGATTATTTTGTTGATTTTTGTCTTAGCAATCCTTCAATCCCAATTCCTATTTGGGATTGTGAAGGCGAAAGACACGGAACAAAAAATTTTGATGAGTCATGGCACAAAACCTTGAACAGTAAATTCAAAAGGAAGCCCCGATTACTTGAATTATTACAAAATCTTGAGGAACAAGCTGAAAATTTTGAAAAATATCATGTTAATAAAAAAACCGAACCAGATATTCAATTAATAAAGATTTAAAAATTAAAATAATCTGTAAAAATGTAAACAAAAATCGATAAGCATCATAGATGCTCTTGATCAGCCTTGGCAAAAAAACAATTTTTAGATAGTTATTAAATACGATTATTATTAAAATGTGTTTTTATTAATCTAACTGTGTTTTTTTTAAAGGCCTGTGTTTGTTTTATTTTAAGATTGAGACAGTTATTTTTCTGAAACTGCGTTTTTTTTTTAGTTTCTTACGTTTATTTCAGTCTAAGATTGAGATTATTCTGGAACTGTGATTTTTTATAAAGCTTAGATCTACTTTAGTATAAGATTAAGATCATTTTCTGTTATTATTCGGAAGCTGTGATTTTTATAATTCTAAAGTCTATTGTATTATAAAACTAAGATGATTTACTGTGATAATTCTGGAACTGTGATTTTTTATGAAGCTTAAATCTATTTAAGTATAAGATTAAGATAATTTCCTGTAATTATTCGGAAGCTGTGATTTTTATAATATTTTAGTCTATTTAAGTGTAAGATAAAAATTATTTACTGTTATTGTCAAAAAACTGTGATTTTTTAATTGTTATGACCATTCATGTGATACAGACTCATAGTTATATAAAGAGTTCTTATTTATCTACACCGTGAAATTTAAGTGGTTGTTTTCCCGCGGCAGAACGACTTGCCTTAAGGAGTACTTTCGAAGCATAGAGTTAAAGTAAAAAAAAAACGATGTTTTTGTTTTAAGATAATAAAAAAAAAAACATAAACTCGAAAAAGTGAGTAACAATAGTAATTTGTAGGTACGAGGTACTACGGTGAATAATACGGTGGTGACGCGAGTAGTACCTAGTACCTACAAGTTACTATTGTTACTCACTTTTTCGAGTTGATGAATATTTTTTAAATTATTTTAAAATAAAAACATCGTTATTTTTTTACTTTAACTCTATGCTTCGAAAGTACTCCTAAAGGCAAGTCGTTCTGCCGCGGGAAAACAACCACTTAAATTTCACGGTGTATATTCATTATCTTTTATTTCATAGAAATAATAAACATATACCCCTTAGCCAAGCTTTTATTGCTGACTGTACCAAACATTCTCATGGACCCGTTGGGAGAGAAAATATTGTTTATTTTAAAATGCCGTGGACCCGTTGGGAAGTAAAGTATGAATTTGAATTTTTCGAGGACTATAGAACCGTGGACCTCTGGGAATGACCCGCTGTGGCGGGGGTCGTAATTCCAAAATGTCATAATGTAAGGGATTGATCACGTGTATTTTTGACGTTTTTACAATGACTATCGCGACACTTTCGTTGATAAGAATATCACCTGACTAGAGCTTCTGGGGGGAAACTGATCACTATTCCGATTTTTTTTTGTTCGAATTGCATTTTACCGAAAACTTTTGACCGACGTCTTATTTGCTATATGCATTATTTGACATTTTATCAGATCATCGAAGTATCATGTGGCATATGTATTGTTTTACCGAACTACATTTCGCCGATTCACAAAATAACTGTTTGCTTTTGGCCGAAGCCTCTTTTGAACTTTTTTCATTTGCCATATTTTCACCAAACCGAAACAACATTTTAGGGAATATTACTTAGTCACAAATATATAGCCATTGAAATAGTGCCATAAGTAGTCAATATGTTGTGCTACAAAATTTAGTGACAGTAACGAATTGCTGCAAAATCGACTTTACGCAGTCTTGTCTGTGGATACGTATTTATTTAGAATTTTCATGCAAATGATTCACTAATAGCTGTCATGCATTAATTTTTTTTATAAATTAATTATATCAAAGAATTTGTTCAAGAGCGAGCGAAGCGAGCTTGGGAATTTAGGGCACCCCGACACGGATATAGGGGACCCCGAAGGTTAGGTTCGAAGGGGATGACGGGAGCTGAAGTAAACGAGCAAAGCGAGCGAACTCAGCTCCCGTCATCTCCTTCGTGTTAATTTACTTTAGACCCTGCAGACAGAAAAAGGAGCCCCGCGGAGCGGAATATCTTTGAAATTGGTCCAATATTGGAGGAGGAAATAGGCGAGAACCAAACCTCGATTTATGACTTTTTACTAAGGAAATTCAGTCGGCGCTCTCTGTCCCCGTTTTCTCTTAATGGGGCTCTCCACCCTGTTCCGCATACCTCCAAAATACTAATAAAGTGAAAACAATATAATATTTAAAATCGGTACAAATTAAAACCCTCATACGGAACGGATAAGTGTTTATTAAAATTTTATTGATTTTTCCTTTTACTATCACAAACAAACACTAATTGTACCAATAGAGGCCGGTTCCAACCTACCTTGAAATCAATCGTCATTTTTATTTAAAAATAAACTAATTCCCGTCAAAAACAAGGAAATATTTGCGATTTTTTGTCTAGGTCAATCACATTCCTGGTAAAATCCGTAGGTATCTTACTATTATTGTTTATTTATAAAAATGTACAGGAAAAAAAATAAAAAATATATTATAATATTTTAGTAAACAATGTACTCACGGGTTTATGTCGTTACGTAACTCACGTTGTATTCGAACTCACGTGTGGGTTACGTTAGCGTTCGAGGGTTGAACTACCAAGGTCGGGCTTCATATTATAGCGACTAATTATTTTTTTATTGTTTTACTTAAATAATTTTAATTGGCCATGTATTGTGTTTTTCTTTGTATCTTCATCATCATCATTTCAGCCGCAAGACGTCCACTGCTGGACATAGGCCTCCCCCAGGCGTCGCAACACGTCTTTGTATGGTTTCATGGAAAATCAGAGTGTTCGGAATAATGGTGGAATTTTTTATTTTTTTTATTTAGATATGAAAATTATTGTATTTAAATATTTTTAAAGAGATATGGGTGATTTTTTTGTAAAGTAACGAGTATATTTCGTATATTTTCGGTGGAATTTTTTATTTTTATTTATTTTATTTAGATAAGAAAATTATTGTATTTTAATATTTGTAAAGAGATATGGGTGATTTTTTTGTAAAGTAACGAGTATATTCCGTTTTTTTTTTCTTTTTCCGTCCATTTTTCATCACTACCTGCCTACAGCCTGAAACAATTAGGCTTGTTTATTGAACGATACCGATACATCTTAACTATCGGCTTGTAAACTTCCATTGCGAAACGTGACTCAATGGAAAATTGTCACAATCATCACGCTTCATAAACGGACATTGGAGATGACAGTTGTAACTACCTACATTTATCAATAAGACATTCTAATCATCATAGCATAACATCACGCCAGTATTCTTTGAACAGGTATGCAGAGGTCCGAGATCTGGTACTTCGTTACATAAACTCACGCCTTTTTGCCACGGGGGTATGCAGTATAGAACGCCACTTGACATGATCTTTACTTACTCCAATGATGTCAAATATATACTGAGGTAGATTCGTTTTACCAACGTCTGCGCGGGAATACAAAAACACAAGCTGACCAGCTTGAGTGAACTCAGTCCGTCCTGCGTCTGGCCGCGACACGAACGTACGTTTGAACAGTATGTTTATCTCTTTCTGCAACGGGGTCCTATTTATATCTCTGAGATCTTTCAACCTACTCAGTGATATAAATAAAGTTCCAAGTACCATAGGTCCTATTTAGGTACCTAGCTAAAGTAAAATTTCGCTATGTTTTTATTTCTTTACTAGCGCCCGCAGCTTCCTCCCGTCATCGGTCTGCCAACCCTAACCTACTTACCTTCCTGCCTACCCTACTTACTTACCTACCATTTTTGTTTCTATATGGCTACTACTACTACATTCTTTCGCGGAGAATCTTAACACCGCCATTCAGAAAATGACGTCAAATGCACAACGCCATCTATCGAATATCGAGTTCAACGGTCCGAGTATCTGAATTGCGTGTGTTGTGCTAATTTTACTTCTTGAACGCTTTAAATTCATCTAACTTTTGATAGAGTGAACCGATTGCGATGAAACAAAAACTAAGTAATTCTTCAAGTTACGCACAATGTTTATGTATAAAAGTTATTTACATTGGTTTCGTACATTTCACGTGATGCGTGCACAAATAAACAGACAAACAGATAAACAGACAAAAATTCCAATAATGCCGGAAATAGGTTCTATTGATCCTTTAACACCCTGGCTATTTTTTTGGAAATTTTTTCTATGTACAAAAATTACTTTTTCTACAGGTTTATTATATGTATTGATGATGATATTGATGATGATATTGATGATGATTGATGATGATCATATTGATGACTAGCTGTGCCCGCGGCTTCGCTCCCGTCATCTGCCTGCCAACCCTACCATACTTACCAGCCTGCCTGCCTACTCCACATACTCAAAAAAACTTTTTACAAAAAAATACTACCGACTTCCAAATAAAACTACAAAGTGAAAAATAACTTTATTTTTGGAAGTCGGTGTCTTTCGTAGGTACCAATTTATTGCGTTATGGACACCGACTTCCAAAAATAAAGTTATTTTTCACTTTGTAGTTTTATTTGGAAGTCGGTAGTATTTTTTTGTAAAAAGTTTTTTTTTATTTTTCACTTTTTAGTTGTACCTACCTAATAGGCAAGTTGTTTAGTAAGTTACCTACTCGTATAACGCCAGAATATATTACCCTAACATCATGAAACTTGAACATAACCGGTGAAATGAGAGATCTGCGTACCCCTTAAGAGCGTACTGGCGTGATGTTATGTTATGAAATGGTATAAACAACAAACAGACATGCGATTGCAGCAATCCCGAGAGATTTGCCGTTATTTATTGAAGAGTTCTGTTGTATATCTTCGAATTGCTTCGTCAGTCCTACACCAAATTAAAATGGGACCAAATTCGGAACATACTCTTTCAAACAAAAAAAATTTTTTTTGAAATCGGTCCACAACTGACGGAGATATCGGTGAACACTGAACATACACAAAAAAAAATAATGACATACATAATGTCGAACATAGAAACTCCTCTTTTTTGGGAAGTCGGTTAAAAAATATAAATACTACATACCAATTTTTTTTTCTAGGGTCATTCTTTCGCGTAAAATCTTAACACCGCGATTCAGATAATGACTTTAAATGCACAACGCCATCTATCGAATAGCGAGTTCAACTGTCCGAGTAACCGAATTGCGTGAGCTGTGATAATTTTACTTCTTGAACACTTTAAATTCATCTAACTTTTGATAGAGTGAACCGATTGCGATGAAACAAAAACTAAGTAATTCTTCAAGATACGCACAATTTTTATGTATAAAAGTTATCTACATTGGTTTCGTACATTTCACGTGATGCGTGCACAAATAAACAGACAAACAGACAAACAGATAAACAGACAAACAGACAAACAGACAAAAATGCCAAAAATGCTAGAAATGGGTTCTGTTGGTTATCCTTTAACACCCTGGCTATTTTTTTTGGAATTTTTTTCGATGTACAAAAAATATTTTTCTACAGATTTATTATATGTATTGATGATTGATTGATTGATGATTGATGATAATGAGTATGATGTCTCTTTTGCTTCGTTTAAATTCATACATTATGTTCTACATACACGTCTGCCTTGTTAGTCGCCTTTCATACCTCCTGTCAACATGACCTAAACATCTCAGCATACTATTATCAAAGAGCTATATAAAACAGGGGCAACCTCTTGCCATCAATCAAAAGACTCCTCGATGTGAAATTCTAGAAACCCTATAATACTTTGCCTTGCTTAGAAATAGAACTCCAGAACCTATATCATATTATTGCAATGATAAAGGATAATAGTAGGTACATTGTGATACAAGGGTGGAAAGTAGGTTATTGCAAACGAGTTTTTAATGACACGAGTTTGCAATAACCTACACAACCGTGTATCACACGACGTTTTTCAATACAGTTGTGGGAAATAGTAAAAACAAATCAATGAATTAGATGTGTTTATTAACAAAATATTTATTTTTTTGAAAATGGCACGTTTTTGCAACTGGACTTATTTTTTTTACAACGAAAACAGCCTCTACAGCCTATTCGATTTTTGACAAATGTTGATATGAAAATAATTAAATTAAAACTGGTAATTAAATATATTAAACAACCATTTAAAAGACTTTTGGGAATTCAATGCTATATCCTTTTCTATTTTCCTCGTATAAAATCTATTCCATTTTATTCCATGTATGAAAACTCAACTGCAAAAGTAATGATCGCGCTCGTAAACAAAAGTCACGACCGCGTAACAGAAAGATGCCTAATTTTAGAATCATAATTATAGCCTCTGAAAGTACGCCATGTTTATCAACTGTATTGAAAAGAACATTGCCACTAAGATCTCTGCAAAACTAAGTCTCCTGTGGGTGTCTTAAAAGGACACAGGGTCTACCGACACCCACAGGGTACTCTATATTTAACCGCAAACTACACGATACACAATAGTATATTATGCAACTAGTGAATAAAGGAGAGTTTTAAAGCGAGGGCCATAGATGAATCACGAACAAGTAAAGGATTCTATGAACTGAATCACGACCGTAGGGAGTGATTCATGATGATTGAATCACGAGCATAGCGAGTATAGAGAGCAAGTGTTAGAATCCTGAGCGACGCAAGTGATACATGGCCCTCGATATAAATCCGTTTTATTCAAGAGTTGCATACTATATTTTATACCATGACTACGAGAAAAAGAAAGATTTAAGCGAAAAGCACAAGGAATAATAATAAATAAATGTTTTATTACCATCAAAATTTACAAAAAAATTGAAAACTCAGGTTTTCACATTTTTTGTAAATTGAAGCTGAGCTAGGTAACAGCATCTGTGTTTCAGGGGCCAGTGACCACCTCCGTAACGTTACATAATTATAATTAATTAAACACCAATGCAATTAATATTAGAATTACAATCCAAATAAGTATTCACTAAACATACCAGACTAAACATCAAAATCATGAAAATCATTATTGAAATCCTAAATATTAACAAACTGAAAATTAATTCGATGAAGAAGTTTGAAAGTCGAATATTCTTTGCACAAGGAGTTTGTATCGAGTATTTTAAGCGCAAGGAGGTTGTAAAGCATTGAGATGGACGTCCAATATAGAGTCTGGCAAACGAAAGTAGAGACTGAAAAAGCGCGGCAAATTTAAAAAATATCAGCATAGCAACCCCAAAAACTAGTATGCAATACCTGGAATAACCTAATTTGATACTTTAGAATTATTGATATTACTTCGTCTGAATAAAAATACTATTGGTACATTTAGGTAGGTATAATACTTTAGATATACTAATCTGAATAAAAAAAAGCAACAGTTTTCTATAATAATTTTGATTTATTCACTATCAATCAAAATCTGAATCTAAGACTTTCATGTGAAAAGATTCATAAGAGTCACAGGAATCATTGTTTTCTACATTAATAATTAAACTTTTTAAATTATTAAATAGAGAAAAAAAAATGACACAAATATAAATAGTGATTACGAATTAAAACAAAGTATCAACTTAGTAGCGTCATACGGAAAATTGGGGTTGACATTAGTTTATCATTGCCATATAAAAAGTTTGCAAATAATGCCAGTGTCTACTTTCGTTTGCCAGACTCTATATGGTTGGTTGGTTAAAACGGGCTGTTTTCCGCAACTCCTCGACCAAGCGCGTATTTTGCGTCCAATATATATTGGTGTGTTCTAAATTCAAACACCAAAACAGTGAGAAGCTTTTTATTCACTGTTTTCAGTGAATAAAATAAGCTTTTTAGAGGGGGAATGGTATAAAAGTAATTTTACCTGCTGAAACGAATCGTATAGGTATGGGAGGCCCCATACGACATCGCGGCCCGCCTCAGTTGCGATGTCGTCTAGGCACCTCCGTGACTTATCAGCAAAAGCCCTGACGAGCGGCTCCTCCTCGGGTTCCTCTTCAATTCATCGTGGGTGACTAAGCCACGGCTACTGAGCCCCCCTGCCTCGACAATGCGAGTACCCACCGGGGGGGTTCATCATTTCCCTGCGACATAATACGCAATCAATTAGCCTTTCAAGGCCGATAAAATAGTAGAAGGAAAAAATACCGCTTCCCATGGAACTTTTATAAGTTTATTCCGTTGCAAAATTATTACGTAGAATGCCTACAGACCGACGCAATTGTAAGAATTATATGAAGGATCCAGGGGTTTACCTTGTTTGGAAATAAACGTATTTTATTAAAGTGATGTAATTCTAAACTCTAGTTGTGTAATAAGGTTGTATTCGATGACTTGTACAGTGGGTGTGTTTTCTTATGACGTATGTTCGTTTGACGTCAAGATTTTTAGTTTATTTGTATTTCTTTGTCTTATTATGTTGTGTAATTTAGCATTAGTAATGAGGGCTTAAATTGAATGTATATTTGGAGTAGAATATTCTTAATATGATGTCACCCAAAGGACAATGGAGTGGGCTAAGTTATGTGGTCGTATCGGAAATAATGAAATCAGCAGTAAAAAGTTACTGACACAGCCCGAAGAATTACCAAACTGGACCAGTGGGTAGGGAACATTGTTAACAAAAACATAAAACCGATTTCCAAACAAAACCGGCCAAGTGCGAGTCGGACTCGCGCACGAAGGGTTCCGTACCAATATCGCAAAAAACGGCAAACAAATCACGTTTTTTGTATGGGAGCCCCACTTTAATATTTATTTTATTTTGTTTTTAGTTTGTTGTTATAGCGGCAACAGAAATACATCATCTGTGAAAATTTCAACTGTCTGGCTATCACGGTTATGAGATACAGCCTGGTGACAGGCAGACGGGCCGCGGTGTCTTAGTAATAGGGTCCCGTTTTTACCTTTTGGGTACGGAACCCTAAAAACACTAGAAAGTGAAAAATAACTTCAATTTCGTTCGATTTTTGACACCGACTTCCGAAATTGAACTTAATTTTCACTTTGTAGTGTTTTTATTTGAAAGTCGTTTTTTTATAATTTTATTTTTTTACTTTTTGTGGTACACAATGGACAAGTTCTACAGTAAGGTACCTATAATGCGCAAAGTGACGCCAGAATACATTACCCGAATAACATGTAACTTGAACATAACCGGTGGAATGAGAGTGTACCAGGGTGAACTGTACACATCTGTGTACCCGTTCAGAGCGTACTGGCATGATGGTATGTCATGAAATGGTGTAAAAAATAAACAGATATGCAGTTGCAGCAATCTCGAGAGATTTGCCGTCCTTTATTGAAGAGTTCTTTTGTATATCTCTGAAGTTCTTCATCAGATCTTTATCAAATTTAAATGAGACAATTTCGGAATAAACTTCTTTCGTACAAAAAAAATATATAGTACATAAAAATATGTCTATATATTCAAACATCCGAATAGAGAACCTCCTCCTTTTCGGGAAGTTGGTTAAAAACCAGTGGCTGATGGGGCTGTAGGGTTCTAGATTGGCGACCGCGTAATGGAAGATGCCTTGGTTAAGTCAAAGCTGCAGAGCCTTGAACATCGTCGCCGAGTTGCTAGCTTGCATGATTTAATTCCGCCCAGCCCGTTCCATCATCGGACTACCAGAGGTATGGCGATGCGTCATCGGTACATGGTGGACATCCCACCCATACGCACTAAACGTTTTGGGAATACTTTTAATATGCATACAGCTAAGGAGTGGAATTCCATGCCGGAGTGTGTGTTTCCCGATAGCTACAATCCAGGGGTCTTTAAGTCAAGAGTGAATAGGTTACTTCTAGGCAAGCGTGCTCCATTATCGACCACATCATCGCTTACCGTCAGGTGAGATAGTGGTCAAGCGCGAGCCTATATTAGATAAAAAAAGACGCCCGCTGATCCATATATTAGATAAAAAATACGCCTGCTGATCCATAAGGTGTACCGATGACCAGGTAAGGACTGCGGGAGTCCGCTGGATGCGAGAAGCAGAGGAACCGGTGAAGTGACAACGCCCATTTCCAGCAGAATCAAATACCGCTATCTTTCAGATGGCTTGTTCTAGGGCAAAAATAATCAGAATTCTGATTTAGATCTTTTCTTGTGAAAATATTGGTATTTAGATATTTATCAAATAAATTAGAATTAGTGGAAGATACTTAATTAATATTTATGTCATGTTATTTAAAGGTGAAGTTGTTGTTAGCTTCATTATTAAAGTTATAAATAACTTTACTGATTTTCCTTCTATTCTCTATAAAATATTTGTTTTTATATTCCCTGATACAATTTAATTAATTCTATAATTAGGTGTGATCTCAGTCTCAATACCTTAAACAATATTATTAACTATGGTCACACCACAAAACAAATTAACGTCATATTTATTTTTATTCCATTTTGTGGGTAGGTATATATTTTTCATCGCATCATGGTTGATGCATCAAAAATGTGGTCCGATATGTCGTCATAACAATGGTGCCATATTCTAAGGATTTCGTAAGCTTTGGAAACTCATTATGGTTATGTTCTGACTGAACAACGTCATAAATATGACATGAGTAGTGACATTTCTCACGTACGTGACGAAATAATAATATTATGCAAATAATCCCGAGTCATATATCACCTTTACACGAATATATAATAGGAAATATATTATTATTGCTCATGAAATTAATTAGTTTATAAGAAATGGACTCAGTTTCGATATATTGACGTCACTTTTTTTACGAAGCAAGTTCCGTGACAAAAAACTGGCCAAGTGGGAAGGGTTCCGTACCAATATCGCAAAAAACGGCAAAAAAGTCACGTTTGTTGTATGGGAGCCCCACTTAACCTTTCATTTTATTCTGTTGTTAGTATTTGCTGTTATAGCGGCAACAAAAATACATCATCTGTGAAAATTTTAACTGTCTAGCTATCACGGTTCATGCGATACAGCCTGGTGACAGATGGACAGACAGACAGACAGACAGACGTATCGTGGAGTCTTAGCAATAGGGTCCCGTTTTTACCCTTTGGGTACGGAACCCTAAAAATGATTGTATCATTGAGGATCTTAAATACGTCACAGCTATGACCAAAAAACAGTCTTGTGCGGTTATGCGAGGAATGGAACAACCATTAAAATATTTCGTGGAATAAATCTACGTGAGATAAGTTTTAATTACTAATTCAATGATTTTCCTGTTCTTCTTAGTCGAATTTTAATACCTAAATGCACGTTGCATCAAGCGTGTTTAAAAGTAGCTCGATATATTTATTGACTTCTTGTCCGTTCTTCTCCATCGTATGCGTTCTTCTCCACATAGGTATTTTTCGAACGGATGGTAGAATCAATTAATCACGATCCAGCCTTTGTTGTTCCCCCAGCGACGCCCTAAGCCGAAGTCCAACCCCATAGGCGGTAGCCCTCAGCGTAGTCGCTTAGGTTATGCTTTTTGAGCCTGGCTGGTAGCTGTTTGTGGTGTTTTCCACAGGGAAAACCTGTTAAGCAGTTAATAAATCGTAGGACTTTACTGTGAGACGCCAAGTATTAAAAAAAAACGCTAAAAATCTCAAAATTAGTTCAGCTGCTCAACTTGTATCAAGCGCAAGTTCGATCGTGCATGGAGTACTGTTCTCATCTCTGTGGCGGATCTGCCAAATACCAGCTTGATGCAGTAGAGCCGATTGAAAAGCGGGCCAAGAAACTCATCGGCAATGAGGCACTGGTCAAGTCAAAGCTCCAGAGCCTTGAACATCGTCGCCGAGTTGCCAGCTTGTCAGTTTTTATCGGTTACATTTCGGCGAGTGTGCGATGGAATTGCATGATTTAATTCCGCCCAGCCCGTTCCATCATTGGACTACCAGACGTACGGCGTTGCGTCATCGGTACATGGTGGACATCCCACCCATACGCACAAAACGTTTTGGGGACACTTTTATTATGCGTACAGCTAAGGAGTGGAATTCCCTGCCGGAGTCTGTTTCCCGATAGCTACAATCTAGGGGTCTTTAAGTCAAGAGTGAATGGGTTTCTTCTAGGCAAGTGTGTATCATCGCTTACCATCAGGTGAGATAGTGGTCAAGCCTAGAAAAAAAAAAGATTATTATGTACAGCTAACTTCGATTACGCATAAAGAACGGCACTACACAATTGTGACTGTTTCTAAATTACTGATAAAGATTTAGTTTTTGGAGTTTCGTAACCCAAAGATAAAACGGGACTCTATTACTAAGACTCCATTTTCCGTCTGTCTGTCTGTCACCAGGCTGTATATCATGAATCACTCAAATACTATTACTTACCATCAGGTGAGATAGTGGTCAAGTGCAAGCCTGTCTACAATAAAAAAAAGCTAGATAGTTGAAATTTTCACAGATAATTTGTTTCTGTTGCCGTTATAACAACAAATACTAAAAAAAGTTAGTTACTCAAATTAAAAACCCGACTGCTTAAAAAGCGAACTAAAAGACGTAAAAAAGAAAAATATCGCGAGCTGGTTGACCAAAACCAGATATATCCTCCGACTTCACAGAATGATATTTTTCTTGTTTACGTCTTTTTAGGTTGATTTTTAAGCAGTCGGGTTTTTCATTGTTGTAATTAACTTTTTTTATTTAAATCTTTTTTGTTTTTTTTTAAACATCTACGTGTTATATATTTTTGAAATCACCTCTTAAAATGCTTTATTTTGATCTCCCACACAATGGGTTTGGTAGAAAAAAAAATTTTCCCCCTCCAAAATGGCGGCCAAAATCCGCCATTTTTTTCTTTTCACATTTTAATAAATAAATAAATTCATTTCTCAAAAAACTAAGTAATATTTTACAAAAAATAGTTTGGCTATATTTATTTCTAGTATGGATGTAGTCACTGCAACCGAACTAGGCAATGCCTGTATTTCGGTTTTCAGTGCCTTTTCCCTCGATATTTCAACAGTAAATTGTTCGCTTTTGGTTTCTAGAACGCCACATAGGAACAAACATACATACATACATACATAGACTGATAAACACATTACCCTTCTTCGGCAGTCGGGTAAAAACAGAAAAAATATATTTAAGTGGGGCTCCCACACAACAAAGTGATTGACTATTTATGTAATTGTTTTAAAATTAAGTTCCCGTATTTGTAACTACATTGTGTGTATCTGTGTGTGCCAAATAAACTAGTTTTCTTTCTTTCTTTCTGATTTTATGTCTTTTTTTGAAATGTTTTTTTATTTCCGAAAAATGTTTAAGGCGCCGATTCCCTTGATTAGCTGATTTTAAAATGAGAATCACGTCTAAACAGCCAGTCGTAATTTTTTGGAAAAAATATATGTTACTTAAGACCATTTTCTTAATAATTTGATCTAAGAAAATTTTGAGTTTTATTCGTATAATATAGTGTTATTAATTTTTAAAGTTATGTCGTAAACGGCCAAAAATACGACAATCCCACCAAAACCGCTGGGCGTATTGTAATGAAATTGACACCATCTCAAAGACAAAGTAATTATCTACATTTTGATCTGAAGTTTTTTTTTTAAGTCATGGAATAATAAGAAAAGTACAAAAAACTACAAAATTTTGGGTCGCACGGGTGTGAAACGAGTGCGCGTTTTGTTCCCTCAAGGTCGTTGGCGTTGTCGTCGTCTTAAGACCTCATTAGATACTGTAAAATTATTTTGCACCTTTGCTTGTGTACCTCGTGATCAGAAGGTCTAAGTAGCTAAATGTCCAATAGCTCGAAACGTCTAATGAGCCTCATTAGCTAAATGTCCATGTAGCAAAACGTCCAACTATCAGATGGTCTGTATACTCGTAGCAGAACATCTATATAGCAAAAAGTAAGATTATCAAAATGTCTGGATACTGAGGAACAAAATTCAATACACACATTGCCTCGGGAGGGAAACGGACACTACATTTTCCCAAAATCTGTTTTCCAAAAACGATATAAGTATATAAAAAAACTTTATTTTTTCCTCATCAAATCATTGGTTCCGACATAAAAGCCAATTACCTAGTTAACATCTTTAACCTTAGCTTTCCTTGAAAAACTACCAATTAACTACTATCGGGGTTAAATCGACCGGCACAGAATATCATCGGTTAGTGACCCGGACAGCTGACGGTTATACACCTAACTACCTTTTACTAGCTAGATTGAAAGGTTAGTTAAATTCTTTGCGGTGGAATTGGATTTACTGTTGGTATCTTTAAGCCCTTTTCTTCGCTTTTGTCTTGTTCGTTACACGAATGCCTAAAAGGAGTGTTATTTTTTCAGGTTTTTTTTTTGACGTGACAGCGTCTAATAAATCGATGAACGCCGGCTGCACGCACGAAAATAGATGACTCAATGTAACGTTACGCTCAATGTAACGTTACGCTCATTGTAACGTTAATCGTTATCAATGTTTTGTTATGACGTTGTCACGTTTAACTATCATCCGTAAACCGACTTTACAGACAACCAATTTTATCTAGTTTTTTTTTAAATATAGGCTCATGGTATATGGTATCACTATTCCAAACTAACGTTTAAACTGCCTAAGTCCTAACCGATATCAATGTATGGTATCGTTAGAAGTGTTGTATTACGCCAGGTAACATAGGCTGGTGTTTTTTTTTGTTTGTGAGTTTCTTTATTTTCACCATAACTTCTAAACGGCTCAACCGATATCAATGTTTGTGGCATTGTTAGAAGCGTTGCGTTATCCCGGGTAACATAGGCTGGCTATTAAATTTTTGAAAGATATAATAGGGGAACAAAAGTTCATGAAAATAAAATATACAGACGGGGGACGGTTCCTTGGAACAGTTCTTTACAGGTCCCCGGACTTCGCTGAAAATATTGGTTTTCAGTTTGCCACTTTTGGGCACAATGGCGGTTCAATTGCACAGTAAATATTATAATCTATATTACACTTACCTTGGCCATTCAACACTAAAATTATTAAGCTTGTTTTTAATTTTTTGTGCATTTTTTTAATGCACTTTTAGACAAGGCAGGCGTATTTTTTTAGGTGTTTATTTTTATTTCAGTCCTTTTAATGATAATTTTCTTGATTAACATAAGGCATTTTCTCTTCTGTATCGAAACTGTTTTAATAAGAAAAGTATCTGAGTGCCCTGGATGGTGCATGGACCAAAATGTGACTGCCAAGCATGGCAACCCGGATATGCCAGATTTTCCAGTGGTTTTTCCATTAGCTGTTTCTGCTCGGATAAGGGCTTATAGGCTCTTTTCTATGGGGCTCATACCATAATTTGAAAAAACTAAAGGCCGACCGCCTAATGGAGACCGTTCCTAAGGTACCTGCGCGGTACGGGGGCGGTTTCAATGAGCGAATAAATGACACGTATCCACACCCCTTTCAAGGTACGAATAATTTAAATAAAGACAAAAAATGGGAAATTTTTGTTAAATCGATTTTCAGCAACAATTTTGACCAGGTACCTATGATGTTTACGTCAGCTAGGTATATATATTAAATATTACGCAAGTAGTACAAAACAAACAACGAAACCATGTAATGAAACAAAAAGTATTAATTAAAACCCCAAGCACGTGGCTCTTGGTATAATTAAATAATAACTTACACGTGAAAATGCTTAAACAAGTGTTTACGAAAACGTCCAGTAATGTTACTTAATATATAATATGTGACTAATTAGGAGATATATCGGTAAGTATGTAGAGAGAGGTGGTACAAAGGATTATGGACCGAAATGGAGGTTCTTAAAGATGAATTTTCAATGGGAGAACTGAAACTTACTTTTCTTAAGTCTCTAGTCGAAAATGTTTCCATACAAACGTAATCTAGGGATTATTCCACTGTTTGACGATGTACGTTCGAAATAAAAAGTGATATCAATTTGTCTCATCATTATCTAGCCCTGTCTGGAAGCAGAAAAGTAGAATAAGGAACTTCGTTCCAAAAAGAAAATATTTGAAAGTTATGAGCGTCGAAAGTTCTACATTTCGACACTAATTTTAACGCATTTTTGGGCGCAAATAAATACCATAAGAAGACGGAAAATTGCAAAATGGTCTCCATACAGCGATAGATTAGTAGTTCAACAATGCAAATAATTTTATTTTGAATAGATAGATTTAGTCGTTTTTTCATGATATCTAGACTGCCAAAGGTCTGCTTATAAAATTTCGCGCGCTCGGTTTCGTCCTAAATCATTATCCATTTCTCTACAAATTTTCAGAAGTGTGTATTCGTACGCGACTAGTTTCCTACTGCTCATCACAGCATCTATCTCTTCCGCATGTTGTCGGTTGATATAAAATGCATTTGAACCCCGCGCACAAAATAGTTCGTGCCGTCGACTAGTGTACCCTTAAGGAGTATAACTGCTTCAGTGATATCCTTCCTTTTGAAGTTGTGGTTATGGTAAGAAGATTTGGTAATCAGCAATATAGTTTAGGATGTTTGATTTTCGGTTAACTAGTTTTATTCTGACCTAATTTTCAGTTTAACTGTTTTTAAGAAGACTTCTTCAATAACTTTAACGGAGTTCTTGAAACTCAAGACTACTAGTTCGCGCTTTTTCACCAACTTATGTCGCTGAATTTTCTTTTATACAAATTAATAGTATATCAGGATCTAGGGATGCGATGAAGTCCATCTTAGTGGCGTCAACACCCGCGATTGCGGAGGTACTTCACTAAACAGTTGCTCACTTACACTTGGTTGATACTGAATTTACCTGTAGCTTAATTTCGTAATATACTAATGTATGGAATCGTTCGCAACCGGTTTCCTTTTGACAATTCAACAGTATCCATTGCATATTCTACGCTGTCGAGTAGACGGAATTTTAGTGGTGCGAAACTTCGAGTTACAACTCCACCACATTAAAGGACCTTCGCCTTTTTTTATAGACCCGGTTTTATTTATTAGATCTCCATTATCTACTCTCCATCAACACCGCTAAAAACTTGCAGGGTAGAAAACATATGTTTTTATGCGGAAGTTCCACAATAACATCAACGCGAAAGCGAATCTTATCAGAGGCCTGGCGCAGGCCACACAGAAATGGCGTCGGGCGCGGACATGGCACGGGCGGTTTCCTATTCCATTCAAATTTCATACAAAAGACATGGCAATAAAGCGCAATTTAGGACACACGGTATGTCGTTGCTCGGACATGGTTATGACGCGCCATTTCGGCGCCCGCGCCTGTTCAAATTGCGCTTTATTTCCATGCATTTTGTATGAAATTCGAATGGAATAGGAAGCCGCCCGTGCTATGTCCGCGCCCGACGCCATTTCTATGTGGCCTGCGCCTTAGACAAGTGAAATTCTATCATCGAAAGCGTAGCGATAGCGGCTGCGATAAGTGGCATTCGATGTCAGCGAAGGCGATATGTCAAAATGTAAGAGATTGATCACGTGATTTTTCGACATCGCCTGTCAATCCCATACAATTTTACCTTTTTAGGGGTCCGTATACAAAAGGTAAAAATGGGACCCTATTACTAAGACTCCGCGATCCGTCTGTCTGTCCGTCTGCCTGCCTGCCTGTCTGTCTGTCTGTCCGTCTGTCACCAGACTGTATCTCATGAACCGTGATAGCTAGACAGTTGAAATTTTCACAGATGATGTATTTCTGTTGCCGCTATAACAACAAATACTAAAAACAGAATAAAATAAATATTTAAGTAGGGCTCCCGTACAACAAACGTGATTTTTTTGCCGTTTTTTGCGATAATGGTACGGAACCCTTCGTGCGCGAGTCTGACTCGCACTTGGCCGGTTTTGACAATCGCTATCGCCACGCATTCGATGATAAAATGTCACTTCTCACGTCTAGAGTCACGATCGCTGTAAAAGTCACCGTAGAAAGTGAAGTCATACAAGTCCTTTCATAAAAAGAAGTTTCTGGGAAGTCGATAGCTAAGCAAACGCACGTGTTGTCCAAACTTTACGAATGGCACTTGTTTTTCATTTATTAACTTAACATTTGTTAAATTCAGTTATTGTTCTAGTCAATCGCGCGATTTGAAAGGAACTCGGTTTTCTTAAGACAATTTGGCAGAAAGTTTGGCGGTTTTTTGAAGTTTGGATAAATGGTTGTGTAAGTTAGGGTTAGGGTAAATGGTTGATTGTTTGAGGGTTATATTCATGCTGAGACCTTTAATCCCTCTGGAGTTACGTGGTCAGCAAAGCAGCTTTTACTTTTTTTCCTTGGGTTTTGTTCGAAAAAGGTCAACCGTTCGTGTTCTTTTGTCTTTTGCAGCTGACTTTCTAAGAAGCGGTTAACTTTTTAAGTTGACGACCGAAAGTTTTTTAAGATTTTTTTTTGTTGTTTTCTCGCAACATAACTTAACTTTTGCTGAATACAGGCATGTTGGAACTACTCAGCAGAATTCGGTTAGACTGGAACACTGCAACATTGTTAGTAATTTTTTTTCTTTTACAAAAAAATGCAACCAACTACGACTTCCAAAAAAACACTACACACTAAAAAATAACTTCAATTTTAAGAACACCGACTTCGAAATTGAAGTGATTTTCCACATTGTTTTTTTTAGAAGTCGGTTGTAGGTATATTTTTTGTAAAAAAGTTTTGTATTTTCACGTTTTAGTTGTGGTACCTAATGAGCAAGTTCTATACCAATAATGCACAAAGTTATGCTCTAATAGATTACCCAAATGTCGAATGTCGTAATCTATAAACAGACATGCGATTGCAGCAATCCCGAGAGATTTACCGTTGTTTATTGAAGAGTTCTGTTGTATATCGCCGAAGTTCTTCATCAGATCTTCACCAAATTTAAATGGGACCACATGAAAAGCATGACATTTAAAATAAAAAAAGAATCATCAAAATCAGTCCACCTAGAAAAAGATTAGAGGTGACACACATAAAAAAAATCAGTCGAATTGAAATCACTTCCCTTTTTACCCGACTGCAAGGAAAGGGTTACGTTTTTAATCGACTTCAATAAGGAGGAGGCGCCTTATTGAAGTCGGTTATATTTTGGATATATTGCATTTTACGATTTCCTGTGGTTAAAAAAGACTGTTTTTTAGTACAATTTACCACCAAGAAACCGACTTTCCAAAAATCCGGCCTACCAACATAACAGTACTAAGTTTTCCAACTAGTACTCGTAAGCTCCACTTACTAGCTGCACAGTGCACTGTAATGAACGCAGCGGTAACGCAACGTCTGTCGCAACCACGCAAGGTTGTTCACTTGCGACATCTTTCGTGAATGCATCGTAGGGGCCTTGCACATGCGCTGGTTTGTCGCTACGATTGTTTTGTTGACAGTAAACTTTTTTAGCATAGAGCTGGTGCCCTGAGACAGTAAACCTGAGACGAAGAAGACAGATTTTGCTAAAACTGGAAAGAAAAAGCGAGGGCTCGTGAAAGATGGAAGGAGTGTCAGAGGCTTTTGACCAGGACTATAAAAGAATAAGCCAACATAAATATTTCAAATGGTATATTAGATAGTTAATTCAGATTCAAGCCTGGGTTGATGAATCAGTTTGTTTATCGCCAAGAAAAGTTCCCGAAACAAACCTTAAAATACTACTGATATAACTTCGGTAGATCAAGGAAAAAGCTGAGCATAAATAATCTAACCTTATTCTGCGAACTATTTTCGAATGATTGACAGAATTACACTAATATTATAAATGCGAAAGTCTGTGTGTGTGTATGTTTGTTACTTCTTCACGCTCAAACGGCTGGACGGATCTGGATTAAATTTGGCACTGAGATAGATTATAGTCGGGAATAGCACATAGAATACTTTTTATGCCGGTTATATGTTCCTTTCGAATAATTTTTGACTTTCACGCGGTTGGTCCGCTGGCAGAAGCTAGTGCAGATAGATGTTTTAAAATTAGTTATGTACTTAGTGATTTGGGGTGCAAGAACTATGGAAGTGTCAGTTTTCTTATAATGATGGGTTTTAGTTTAGACTCAAGAGTTCTTATTGAAATCCCTAAGTGACGGTAAATTGTAGAAGGCTTTACTGAACTAGGAGCCTTTTGAAGTAAAATTAATATATTAATTACTAAAAAATAAATCAAGGGAGTAATGTTATTTGTTTAATCAAACGGTTCGCTTAATTCAAACCTTTTGTTCCATACAATCTAAAATGTAATTATTCCAATCAAAGAAAACTATTGTAGTGTGTAGACTCCTTTATGTCACCACAAACTTACGTTTTACATTTCTGAAACTTTATAACAAACTTTAGAACTCAGAAAATAAGGTTCAAAATTGTTTATATTTTGCGAAGAAGTTAGTAGTTTTGTATAGTTTTAGTTGGCAATGTTAATAACTAGCCCGTTTGATTAGAGAGACAGATTACAGAAAATATATATATTTATATCCAATTTAATAGTTATAGTGTTACTAAAATCTAACCTGTTTGTTAGATATTGAAAGTTTGGTCTTAATCTAGATTTAGATTCAATGTTCAACAGGTGTAGGGTACGGTATTACGGAATGGCAGTTAGTTTTAAAAGGTTTGTAAGGAAAACACATTAAACCAAAGGAAATAAATAGGCACGGTTTTGGGAACTTTTATTGTGCATACAACTAAGTGGAACTCCTTGCCGGAGACTGTATTTCTTGATAGGTACAACCTCGGATACCTGGGCGCTTTAATATCGAACCACGGTGGTTGCGGGGACGAGATCAAGCGACGCATGGCTATGGCCAGGTCTGCCATGGATAGGCTGAAGAAAATATGGAAGAATCACAATATCACCAAAGCCACGAAAACCCGGCTCATACGGGCACTTGTGTGCCCCATATTTCTATACGCAGCCGAGACCTGGACGCTGAGAGACACTGCGAGGAAGAGAATAGACGCTCTGGAAACGTGGTGCTGGAGAAAAATGCTTGGAGTGTCGTGGACTGAGTTTCGCACTAACATATCCATCCTTCAAGAACTCGGTATCAGGCAGCGTCTATCGGCTATAGTCCAAGCTCGAGGATTCCAGTTCTTTGGACACGTGTCCCGACGAGGCAACGACTCTATCGAGCGGCTTGTAGTTCAGGGTAGAGTGGAAGGAACGAGAGCTCGCGGCAGATCGCCCATGCGATGGACCGACCAGATTAAGTCTGCAGTGGGTGGCCCATTGCATGAGTGCACACGAATAACAGCCGATAGAGAGGGATGGCGTCGCATCGTTAAACAAATTATAGCAACCCGAACTCTCACTGCAACACGATGACCACGACCGCTCTGCCAAGAATGTACCGTCGAAGAAGAGACAACCTGGGAGTCTTGAAATCAAGAGTGAATAGATTACTTCAAGGCAAGCGCGCCTCATCGTCGACCGTCTGGTGACAAAGTGGTCAAACCCAAACCTTTCAATAATAATAATAAAATAAACGGTGATGATAGAGTTAGATAGTGACTGAGTGCTGTCCAAAGACTGGAAAAAGAAGTATTGGTCGTCCAGCAGCGAGATGGGCAGACGACACTGTTACCATCGCTGATAGAACATGGATGAGGTTCGCACAGGAACGAGGATTGGAACAAGAAAAGAGGCGATTATGCTTAGCTGTCGGTGAAGTTGGGCTGTAGATGTTGACGATGTTATGGAGAAGCCAGTACCTGTTTTGTGAATGTGTGAACATTGTAGTAGTTCTAGATTTCTAGATGCTTGTTAACATTTGTTAACTTTTTATCTCGTTTTATTTTTCCTACGACTTATTGTCGGGCCTACGTTGTTCCCCCAGTCGGGCCAACGTTGTACTAATGCTGTAACATGGAAATATTGTAAAACCAAACCCTTTTGTTTTAAAAGAGTTACCATGAGTTTCTAGCCGGTTCTTCTCCATAGGAAACGACTAACCCGAACCGTGCACCTTTTGTCGACGTTTTATAAGTGCCCATGTAGGCCTATGTAAAATAAAAATAAATGATTTATTATATATGCATGAATTCTGATAAAGGTAGCGAAAGATATTTCATGAAGATGGTCTGTAAATCCCTGGGTGTCGTGCTCATGCGAAGTGATGATGCTGATGACCAGTAGGTCAGTATGGTGTGATGCTGCAAATCGTTTGAGGTGATGCCAAAGTGCAGTATGCTGTGTAGAGGCGGGGAAGGTCATTGTAGCGGCAGAGGGCAGGAATGTGCGTCCGCTGCATGCTGGTGGACCTTTGGATCCATAGGAGCTGGTTAGCTGTGAGACGTTTTGCTTGAAAGTTTGAAGTGGTGATATATAATGTCTTCCTGTTGTCTTCATGCAGTAATTCCATCAAAGCTGCGCTGACGTTTATATTACCAACTAGCTATTGCCCGCGGCTTCGCTCCCGTGGGCCATCCCACAGAAGCCGTTGTCGGGATTAAAAAATAGCCTATGTTACTGAGGAATAATGTAGCTTTCTATTGGTGAAAGAATTTTTCAAATCTGTCCAGCAGTTTCGGAGCCTATTCGGTACAAAGAAACAAACAAAAAGTCTTTGCTCTTTATAATATTAGTAAAGATATGGAGGCAAGGAGGATCAAGGTAGAAAGTGTACTGTAAAACCAAAAAAACGGCGTTAATTTGTTAGTGTGTGTGTGTTTGTTACTTCTTCTAGCTCAAACGGCTGGACGGATTTGGATGAAATGGTTGGCACAGATATAGATTATAGTCAGGAATAGCACATAGGATACTTTTTATCCCCGGAATATGTCCCCACGGGATAATTTTCGCCATTCACGCGGGCGAAGCCGCTGGCTGCAGCTAGTAACTAATTACTCCCTTTCTAATTAACAACAACAACTAAAAAGAAATCGTGTCACCACATAAAAGGGCTAGCTCAACCGTCAAGTATTGCACCAAGAAAATAAAATTATTCAACCAAAAATAAACATTTGTCCTTGAATATACGTTCCGGTGTAAAACTATCGAAACTGATTAAGTAATCGACACGAAATATTGAGTTGATCGTCTCGAAAATTGACAATCGGTATTTGTAATATCTTGTCGTTAGTTAGAGTGGCGTGTTATGGAGTTGAGTCATTCGTATTGTTGACTAAATGTTGGATTATATTGTACTTACAAGGTTAGTTGATGAGTAGTTGAAGAGACTTTGTGATGTAGAAAAAGTGACATTTTAACAGCGCTGACGGTTGTCGAAATGATTGGGATTGATCAAGTGAAGGGTACAGGCAAACAAAAAAATATTTACAAATAAAAAAAAACTAAACAAACAAATAAAAATGTACTCTGTGCAGGCAAAGAACAGTCAATGTCACAAGAGCTACATAATAAGTAACCTGTGGTCACAAGTAAAAATTTTTTTTTTTTTATTTGCCAGCAAATCTTTATCTATGGTAGTTTTATTCTTACGTTAGGCGCCAAAAAGACATTTTTGTTTATGGCCGAAACGAAAAGAACCGGTATTTTCATACCGGTAAACAAGAAGTTAAACTTTAACTGCGTTTTTCTCAAAATCTGTTAATTAAGGTTCAAGTGATATTTCAATAGTGCATTAAAGTCCCATGCATTTTGACTATGGTTATCGCTGGTGAAATGTCTATGCCTATAGAATTTTTCAGTGTTTTTAGCCAGAGATTATATGGTTGATTTCCGTGTCGGGACAAATGTGGATGTATAAGGCTTCATGGGTTGAGAGGATTTTATTAAATAGAATAAAGAACTTTTGTTTATCCTCGTTTAAATTATCTCATCACTATAGAGAAAACACAGTTCGTCACAGTCTTAAGGACTCTATGGTGAACACCATAACGTCGCGGGCGACTATAGTATCAGTTTAAATAAAAAAATGGTAGATGTAAACAAGAAGAAAATCATTCTGTGCAGTCGGAGGATATATATTCGTGAGCTGGCTGACCAAAACCAGATGTATCCTCCACACAGAGTTTTAATCAAAATCGGCCAACGCGTTTGGTCTCTAGAACGCCACATAGAAACAAACATACATTCAAATACATAATTACATACATATATTGCCCTCCTTCGGCAGTCGGGTGAAAAGGCCTTCCATTGTTCGCAAAAATAGACAAAAAAGAATGATGCTACCCATCCCCAATCCAGGGCCTAGATTTTTTTTCTCAGTTACTTTTAATACACACACACACACAAAGAAGACATGCACTAAGTCAAGGTCCAAGAAATAATTACTAAACCAAAAATAACCGCTGAAAAGACTTTAACCTTTAAATACCATTTAAACCAAAATAATTATCGCCATCAAGTTATCTAATACAAAACATTACACATTACAAAAACACATTTTGTTAGAACATAATCTACACAATAATATTCCACCATACGTTGCAACACTTGATGTAATTGCCAAGTGTAAAATTAGCGAAATATTTCGCTAATAGCAACACTGTCGTAACCATAGTTCCGTAGATATGTCAACACAAACATACATATACTATTACTTAATGTAAGCTGAATATACATATAAGTGGCATGATTTATACGACCAATGAAAGTGTGGATTTTGATTGGAATTTCATTGTTAAAATTTTGATAAGATATTGTATAGTAATGCTGTTTATGGTAAATTAATTTGATAAGGGCTGATGTAATAGAAAACATATTTTGCAATATAATGACATTCACTTTGTAATCATCTATACTAATATTATAAAGCTGAAGAGTTTGTTTGTTTGAACGCCCTAATCTCAGGAACTACTGATTGGAATGGGAAAAATTTGTTCTGTGTTAGATAGTCAATTTATAGATAAAGGTTATAGGCTATATAACATCACGCTACGACCAATAAGAGCCGAGCATAAATGAAAAATGTTGCAAAAACGGGCAAAAATATTCCTTTTTGACAGCTTCCGTTGCGTGCGCTGCGTAAGTGGTTAAAGTTACGCATCATTCATGTATTTAGGGTAGGTAGGTAGCCACTTGACGGGAACGAAGCCGCGTGGGACAGCAAGTCCATGATAAAGATCTTCTATAGTTTACCAATACATACATTCTATTGGCCCGATACTTCGCCAGTTCTACAGCATCGTCAGTGGCAGTGCATAGGTCGCGTTGACAGCAGTTTTTGAAGCGAGATGGCTCTAGGCAATAGGTCATCCTCTTCAGATCTGCTTAGAAAAAAAAACATAGTACCAGCCAGACACAGATTAGAGTTTAGCCATTATAACATGGTTATAGGAGGGAGTCTCTAAATATATATCTATCTCTTTTTTTGGTATGATATTTTATAAGATAGATATATTTTTGAGTCCGTTAATCAAGATGTACAACAAACAAATATAAATGCCCCCGGTAAATCGATCACAATATCTATCAGTAATTGCCCTAATATGAATGTAACCTTCAGTATTAATTAAACCAATTTGTTGTTACGCTTTCTTCTTCATTTTTGAGAAAAGCATTATACAAGCCTCAACCAGTAAAAAAGCCATATAACCGGACCTCACCTGCGGTTCGGTCCGGTTATATACGAGGCCAGGAAGGCTTACTTACTGGATTCTGCAGTAATGTACCTACTATTACTAAAGATCAAATCAAATCAAATAATTAATTTACATAATACATGTTAAAAAGGTGTTACAGGTATAAAAGGTACATTGTATTATAACCTAATGGGGTGTGCAAATTATAATATATTAGGTATGGCAACATTAAATATTAATCAGACAAAGTCTGAATAAATTTTAAATGGGGTTACATTATAAAATAGAAATGTCTAATTAAAAAAAGTACAAATTATTTTTTTTTAATTAAAAATTACAAAAAAATAAGAATAAAGAACGAATTGAAAAATGACAAAATTATTATACAGAGAACGTCAACTGCTACTCGTTTTGTACGTTTAACTTACGTTCATAAATCTGGTGATATACGCACACCGGTTATGAGCATTTTTGAAAAACCTTGTATGAACTATTTCATAATGTTTTCCGTTTCACCCGAGGGTTAATCCAACCGCCTCATTTTTCATCGTATCCTTTCAAACTCATACAATATAAAGTATAATGCCTTTTTACCTCCTTATATAGAAACCACATTGCATTGTTTTATTGCCACAATAATCATATTTGGTTGATGACTTATGACCTACGCAGAAGACAAACTGACTGCCTGCAAAGCCTTTTACTATATTAAGCTAGGTTTTGTCGAGTTTCCCTATGAATGACATTTTATAGAAATAATGTTGATTCTGCTAAGTCGATGTGGTGACCGGTTTGGGGAAGGTCATGTCTAGTAATGGACTTTTTCAACTGAAATTATGATTGTAATGATATGACAAAATTGTTTGACTGTAGTTGTTGGTATTTTTCTATCTCCCTTTAAAACCGCTGCAAGATTATATTTAACAATTGGGCCTCTAAACTTGCAAGTATAATGATTTATGTGGTACCACCGTGGAAGCAGCAAAGTATTGTGCCATAAAAATTGGGTTTAACATCATCGCGAAATGTTATCATTGGAACGCAACTAGCAGAAAACAGAATTAAGTGGAAATGAGAGAGCGAACAAAGCGAGAGTTGTGAAGGCACTGGATGCGAGACGTACGGGATCGGTCAATGTGGTGACGCCTGGGGGAGGCCTATGTCCAGCAGTAGACGTCTTTCGGCTGAAATGATGATGATGATGATGAGAGAGCAAAGTGTATCAATATATTGATATTATGTTAGTACAATTTTATTAAATCAATGTGAAGAAGAAGGAACACTACACCTTGGTGTTTCTCGAAGGAAAGTCTTTATATTAAATTGTATAGATACATGACTAGATGTATGAACGTAAATACTTTCTGCAGTTCCTGACTACCCCCATGAGAAAAGGACTTGATTTTTTTTAAATGTTTTTTACTAAAATATAAGCCTGCACATTAATCTAGCGAACAAGCTCGAGACCTTCCGGCGCTATTTCATCACGAAGTTAGTTGACCTGTTGCATTTCCACCGCGCGCAAGAAATGGCTGCCGCCGGAGTCAGTTTCGACATGTTCCATAATCTAATAATGTTTTGTGTGAAATATTTCGTGTTAATTACCTGAGTTTGTTGGAGTATTTTTCATTATTTAATAGACTTTTACTTGGATAATCTTATTGTCCAGCTGTAGAACAATATAGGCTAAAAGGAATAAATAAAATGGTTCTTGAGAAATGAATTTTGGTCTCTAGATAAGATGACATTCAATTAGCGATGACGATCGTCAAAACTGTTCAAAATATAGGTATAAGATTGACATGCGCGTGATCACCTCTTTCGTTTTGGCATTGCGACAATTGCTATCGTTGAAAGAATGACAATTTGTTTAGGTCATCTTGCTTAAGCATCAAGACGCGATAAAATTATGTATGTCAACTTGATACTTATGAACAACTTGCCATCAGTGGTTTATTATTATTTTTTAGATACTTTGCCCCACACTAGGCATTTCTCCTCTATCGTGCTGCGTTTACAAACAAATAAACTCAACAACTATCTGTAGGTCATACAAATATTTGTTCCATGCGGGAATTATCAATTAATTGCTTCAATACTTTAAATCCTCCAATCCTCAGGAACTTAAAGACGAAAACTCTTTCAATCGGTCATACTGAATTTCATGGAAGACTTCTTAATATGTATTTAATCGAAAAACAGACATTAAAAAAATCCAGAAAAGAAAGAAAAATCCTTTCATATTTTTGTCTTATATTCTTACATATACTACACAACATTTCCTTTAATCCTGCGCAACAAGTTATGAAGGTTCTAACGCTGTATATATTGTTGTAAATATTTCATGCCCAGAAACGCCAAAAAAGAAAGAAAAAGCCTGTCATACATTTTTCATTTCAAGTTCTTACATATACCTACTATCCTATTCGTATTCTTTATTGTACAAAAAACATATATGTACAAATACAGAAGGACAGCTTATGTACAAAGGCGAGTTTAACTCATAATTGGGTTCTCTTACAGAAAACCTCAGTGTCATAGAGATTTTTGATTAAATTAGGACAGTATACCCAAGTGATCAATAAAACTTAACATTTAAATTAGTTTATTAATAACTTACTAAGTTATTAATAAACTAAACAAATACGTGTACATCAAACAATGCATAATCATAACACTATACTAAAATGTAAAATCCTAAATTAATAAATGCGTCATGCTGACAGGCAATGTTCCCTTGTTCTTTTCTTGAAAATCCCCAGTGAAGGGCTGTCCCGTATGGAGTGCTACATATTGATATCATCATATCAGCCGAAAGACGACCACTGCTGGACATAGGCCTTCCCCAAGCTTCGCCACAGTGACCGGTCCCATGCGTCTCGCAACCAGCGGATCCCCGATACTGATATAGTCACAACATTTCCTTTAAGGCGCCGATTCCCTTGAGTAGCTGATTTTAAAATGAGAATCACGTCTAAATGGCTAGTCGTAATTCTTTGAAAAAAATATATGTTATTGTTAGCTCGTGGCTGAAAATGAGAGTGGACTGTATAAAAGGCGAATGGTTTATTGCCGTTAATTACAAATTAATGTCCCGGTCAAACAAATGTATGGGTTTTAAGAGAGAGGTGTCGACTGTCCCGGTGGAGTCCGTGGTCGCGAGTGTTCGCCGAGCCGCGCCGCGTCGCCGCCGCGCTGTGCACACACACACACAGATGCCGTGTGAGTCACGCAGATGTGTGTGCAGCGTAGAAGGCGCGCTCCGGCCGCCCGAAGTGTTGGGTAGAATTCCCAACAGTTATATTAGACTATTTACTTAATAATTTGATCTAAGCAAATTTTGAGTTTTATTTGTATAACATAGTGTAATTATTTTGTAAAGTTATGTCTAAAACGGACATAAACACGACAATCACACCAAAACCGCTGGGCGTATTTTAATGAAATCAACACCATCTCAAAGATAATTTAATTATCTACATTTTGATCTGAAGCTTTTTTTTTTAAGTCATAGAACAATAAGGAAAGTACAAAAAACTACTAAATTTTGGGTCGCGCGGGTGTGAAACGAGTGCGCGTTATGTTCCCTCAAGGTCGTTGGCGTTAGTCGTGATCTTAATCGTGCGCAACAAGAAGGTTCTAACGCTGTATCTATACCCGCGCCAGTCCTAAAAACTGGCTGGCTATATGGGTTACTGAACCAATGGAACCAGCTCCTTGTACAACACCAACTAAATCGTAATTTATAAAATACTATGTTTTATAAATGGTCGAGTAAATTACCAAAATTACATTAGAAAGAAAGAAAAATCCTGTCACGACCTGCGACACGTAATTCGGGGCCATTACCAGTGCTCATAGGTTAAATAAAAGATAGTAAAAATCAGCTTTTTATGCATCTAAGCCAAATAAAAGCGATAGTATATTATGCTACTTACATTTCTGCACTAATATTTTATATCTGAAGTTTTATAGTGTACCTACAACAAACTTCATATACATTTTTCATCTCCAACTCTTACATATACTATGTAACATTTCCTTTAATCCTGCGCAACAAGTTATGAAGGTTCTAACGTCGTGTCTATTCCCGCACCAGTCTTAGAAACCGGCTGCGAATATGGGTTACTGAGCCATTGGAACCAGTTCCTAGTGTGCGCTCGCGCAATATCTGAATCTAAGCGTTAGTGGCCGTGGACTATGGTTTGTTTAGCTTTGTGGGATAGATATGGAGGTTTTATAGTTTTTTCTATGGGTGTTAGATGATGTACAGTGTGGCTATTGTATTCTTTCTGTCTTGTGATTGGTGATTGAGGAGCTAGGTCTTTGTCCTCTGATATTAAATCGGGGGTTTTAACTGACTGTTTGTGTGCCTACGTCAATGTCATCATCAGAGTCTTGCTGGGGATATGCTGTCCCAATTGCACGCAATTTAGCTGTCTTCTGGTCTACTCTAATTCAGATGCTACCATCCATCCTTCTAAGATCGTCTCTCTACCAATTCTGAGGGCACCCTTACCACCTTAAGAGGAAATGCGGGCAGAGAGCTCCGACTGAATTTCCGTAGAAAGTCATAATTCGAGGTTTCGCTCTCGCTTATTTCCTGCTCCAGTATTGAACAAATTTAAAAGATATTCCATAAATTCAATAAAAAAAGATATATGTTGTACTTCTATTTATAGTTGTCAAATTTGTACACTAGGCCTCTGTTGACAACTCAATTTTGAGCATTGTTTGAGGGTTTTAGTACTTCTAATGTCATGACATGTGTTCTAATGTTATTGTATCATTAAAAATGAAAAGAAAGAGGCCCAGTAAATATCTTTCTTAATCAGTTTATGAAATATATTTTTATATTGGTACCCTATTGGAGGGGGAAATAGGCGAGACCCAAACCTCGAATTCTGACTTTTTACTTAGGATATTCAGTCGGAGGTCTGCGACCGCATTTCCACTTAAATTTAACAAATTTCTTTAACCAAGCAGTTTAGTCTCTTGTTTTTGAAAGCTTATATTTCTATTAACTGATGATATTGGTGGACTGGTAGATTGTATACTAGTTTACTACCGAATATACATAGCCGCTCATATCCTTGGCTTACCCAGCTGCACCCAACAACCCTGCGAAATTGGTCGTTCACCTAGCCTGAAGGATTTCTACTACCATCTTCTAATTTGCGGTCCTCACTAATGAACACGTTTACCGCAAGTCATTCGGTTCCGGTTTTACCAGCCTTTTGCCACTTCAGTTTGTTTATTCTATGTATAAGCTAAATTCTTAATAAGTAATACCTGTAATAATTTGATGCGTTTAAGCACGATGTCCTAAGTCGCATCCTCGTTAGCTGATGTGGACACAACTTATTGACCTCAGCCCAAATGCTAGGGACTACGTTTAATCAATGGCATGTTATTGCATTACAGTAAGCCCTAGGGCACACGGTGAGTTCCGTTATTATTATTGGTTCGCTGTCAGCTGTTTTAACACGCTTTTATTAGCTTGGTATGTATGTATCTACGTATCTATGTATCAATGCAACAGAATCTTTGAACGTGATTTCAACCCCCTTCAAAACGTCGGATTGAATTGAAACTTTGCACACATATCAAGGAACCATGACAATGCAATAATTTTAATAGTTTGTCCCATTACGCTTACCAGAATCATCTTCAGGATTAGCGACCTTTTAGTTCAATTTAGCTTTAAAGCGTGTTTTTTAGTTTTTAGAACGACAATTTATTAGTAGTAAATCTTACCTTTACCAAACGACTGTCAATCCACTAGATGTTGACAGTTCGCTTATATTGGGGGTATTAGACTATCATATATCTAGGATCATCAGGCGTGTCTTTATTCCGCTAAAACGAGCCATTTTCAACTTACTCCTCTAACTTTCCGAGATGTGACTGTGCCAATCACGGACCATCTTGAGCTTCTTGGTGTTACGTTGACATTGACTCTAAATTGTGGCCCATACATTGAGGTAAATGCTCAGCTGGCTGCCGAAAATTTGGGGATTCTTGCAAAGGTGAGAAGGTATTTCTTCGCGCCGGAACAGCTGCTCAAATTGTATTAAGCGCAAGTTCGATCGTGCATGGAGTACTGTTCGCATCTCTGTGACGGATCTGCCAAATACCAGCTTGATGCACTAGAGTCAATCGAAAAACGGGCCAAGAGGCTCATTGGCAATGAGCCACTGGTCAAGCCAAAGACCCAGAGCCTTGAACTTCATAGCCGAGTTGCCAGCTTGTCGGTTTTTTGTCAGTTACATTTCGGGGAGTGTGCGATGGAATTGCATGATCTAATTCCGCCCAGCCCGTTTCATCATCGGACTACCAGACATACGGCAATGCGCCATCGGTACATAGTGGACATCCCACCCATACGCACTAAACGTTTTGGGAACACTTTTATTACGCGTAGAGTTAAGGAGATGGCATTCCCTGCCGGAGTTTGTGTTTTCCGATAGCTACAATCTAGGGGTATTTAAGTCAAGAGTGTATAGTTTTCTTCTAAGCTAGCGTGCTGCAACATCGATCACATCATCGCTTACCATCAGGTGACATAGTGTTCAAGCGCAAGCCGATAGACTATAAAAAAACAAACATTAAAATGTTGAAAGTTTAGTTCTTAAAAAAGTCTAGCGTTATTTGTTATTAATGTTTTCAGTATTATGTTCATAATTTGTAACAGTTATTTTCCTTTACTTACCTACATTTGATAAGACCTATGTTGAATGTTACAGAGGGTGTTACATTTAGAAAGCAATGTCGCTTCAGTCATGCTTACCCTTGGCCCATTCTCGTCCATTTTCAAGTACCGAGAGATAGCTCTGTGGTATCTTAGGAAAGTGCTAAATTAACTGACATTGACGCCTTCTGACTTTTATTTTGAACCAATAGATGTTGTTGCGGAATGTTTGATGTGTACAGGATGATTTGAAAAGTGGATGAAGTATAGTCTATCAAAATAGCTGTGAAAATAAAAAGATAGATTTTTTTCGTGTTTTTGTAAGACATGTTTTAGTTATGTTTTTTTAAATTATTACCAACTGTTACAGTCTGTAATAAGTTGATGGCTATTAATTTCAAATTCTATGATATGATGACATTGCAACAAGTTTCAAATTCTACGATGGACGCTGGAATAGGGCGTTTTTAAAACTAGACATTTGAAAATTCTATTAATTTTGATCTTTTTTTTCTTTTTTTAGGGTTCCGTACCCAAAGGGTAAAAACGGGATCCTATTACTAAGACTCAATTATCCGTCTGTCTTTCTGTTTGTCCGTCTGTCACCAGGCTGTATCTCATGAACCGTGATAGCTAGACACTTGAAATTTTCACAGATGATGTATTTCTGTTGCCGCTATAACAACAAATACTAAAAACAGAATAAAATAAGTATTTAAGTGGGGTCCCATACAACAAACGTGATTTTATTGCCGTTTTTTTGCCATAGTGGTTCGAAACCCTTCAAAACACTTTGCCAATATTTTAATCCTTTTTTAGGTCTTGATTTATTTGATTCTAGTAAAAAGCTTACTGCATTTCTAAACAGCCTGTATAAAAAAACAACTCTTTACACTTTGACATTCTCCTATTTAAAAAACAGTCGTATTTGATAAGGCAGTGTGGTCATGGCCTAACGTCCGATGTTGCAAACTCTCCCGGGTGACAAGTTACCACATATTGCCTTATGTGTGTCTTATGTACAGCCTTATGTACACACTGCAGGTTTGTGAATGTAATGTTAGGTAAATGAGTGTTTTTCATTGATAATTTTGTGGCAATGTTATGTGAAAATTAATTTTGGTTTAAAGCGGAATGCAATTGAGTAAGATCGTTACTAAAGATCTTGAACAAATTGGGAGACTTTGTTTGATTTTATTTTACTCTTTTTGCCTGCTTTTTGGACCTATACGGCCGAATTAAATTTAGTAGATTACTTAACATAAGTTTATAGTTTTTAGGGTTCCGTACCCAAAGGGAAAAAACGGGACCCTATTACTAAGACACCGCGGTCCGTCTGTCTGTCTGTCTGTCCGTCTTTCACCAGGCTGTATCTCATGAACCGTGATAGCAAATTTTCACAGATGATGTATTTCTGTTGCCGCTAAATACTAAAAACAGAAAAAAAAAATTAAGTGGGGCCCCTATACCACGATTTATTTTGCCGTTTTTTTGCGATAATGGTACGGAACCCTTCGTGCGCAAGTTCGACTTGCACTTGGCCGGTTTTTAAAGACTAAATAGACAAAAAGATGAAAAATAATATGCTCGATGCATGTTGGTATTTTCAGATTTATTTTAAGATTTTCTGTTGCCCGGGACTTTATTCACGTGAACATTTGAATAAAACTAGCCTGTGCTGTGTGCTAATCCAGACTATAATCTATCTTTGTTCAGCCGTTCTGGCGTGATTGAGTAACAAATATCCATCCACCCAAACCTTCGCATTATTAGAATTAGGATTTACAAACGATTTTTATTCGTCATAGTTGATCATTGCATTTTATCTAAGTTTGGCTATCTGCGGAATCTGAAATTTTCAACAGTTTATGAAGCAAATGACCCCAATGTAGCTTTTAATACGTTTTCAGAGATCTTCGCATTACTATACCAACAATGTTTCCCTGAAAATATCGTTTCGGTAAACGTTCATAAAAAACAAAAATGGGTATCTCGGGGTATTAAAAAATGCAGCGAGAAAAAACGACAATTACTCTGGCAGTTCCGAAGAAAGCCAACTCAACATAATAAAATGCGTTTTAAAAATTACACAAAACGATTTAAAAAGATTATAAATTTAACTCAACGGGCTCAAAACAATCATAAAATAAAAACATCAAATAATAAATCCAAAACGACATGGCAAATCATAAATCAATCAAAATTAAATATTCCTAAAAATAACATTAATAAAATTAGAATTAATAATAATGACATTATCTCGGATCCAAATTGTATTTCAAATCTATTCAATAATTATTTTATTGATAAAATTCAGCCCATTACTAATTCGGGCGACAGAGTCACTAAGCATATTTTCAACAGGAAGGCATCTATGTTTATGGCTCCATTTTTGCCAAACGACGTTTTAAAAATAACTTTAGCCCTAAAAAATACGAACAGTGTCGGTTATGATGGCATCTGTACCAAAATAATCAAAGCGGTAGCCGAAGAAATTTCTGGCCCTTTAAGTTATATTATAAATTTATGTATAAGCGAAGGTGCTTTTCCAGACGCCCTAAAAAAATCGGTAATAAAGCCATTGTTCAAAAAAGAAGATAAAGAATTAATGGAATACTACAGGCCAATATCACTGATACCAATATTCTCGAAAATTATCGAAAATTACATTTATAAAGAACTCAATGTTTATTTAAACGCAAATAATATTCTTTGTGACGAACAAAAGGGATTCAGGAAAAATAAAACAATTAACATGGCCATTTATGACTTTTTGCATACTGTCATGACAAATATGGACAAAAATACTCCAGTGTGTGCGATATTCTGTGACATGACCCAAGCATTTGATTACGTTCAACATAATATTTTACTTAAAAAACTTGATGCTTATGGTGTAAGAGGTAACGTCCTTGAGCTTTTAAAATCCTACTTAAGTGGCAGAAAACAAGTAACAGAAATAAGCAAAATAAATATAAGCACTAAAAGGGAAGAAATATTTCAATCGGAGGAACGTAATGTGGTGTACGGTGTTCCACAAGGAAGCATTTTAGGACCACCGCTTTTTACATTGTATATTAATGACATTCCAAAGGCAATCAAACATCCGATGGCATTGTTTGCAGATGACAGTACAATTACAATTCCGTGTAATCAAAAAGATTTTTATAAAGATGACATAAACAAAACATTAAGAGAAACTATAGGATGGTTAGACAATAATAATTTAAAAATTAATTTAAATAAAACTATGATTATGCATTTTAGCCAACGCGCAATGACTCTTCCCAATTTTGACATAACATACAATAATATAACAATTGACACAGTGAATACAACTAAGTTTCTAGGATTGACTATAGATAGGAATTTAAACTGGAAGGCGCACATAGAGACCCTTACTAAAAGAATAAGCAGTAATGCGTACGCTTTGTACATTCTTTCACGGAAGGTTAACATAGATGCGCGAATAACCGCGTACTACGGGCTAACGGAATCAATTCTTAGGTATGGGGTTATCTTTTGGGGCAACTCCACTAATAAAGAATTTGCTTTCAAAGCACAAAAGAGATGCCTTAGATCTATGTTTAATTTAAAAACCACCGATAGTTGTAAGGCCTATTTCATACGATATGAACTATTAACATTGGCATCTCTTTATATTCTAGAAACTGTAATGTTTGTTAGGACGAATAATCACTTATTTCCCCGAATGGCGGATACATTTCCTAGAAACAGGCGTGATCAGAGTCAAGTCTGTCTACATAGAAGTAGGACGGCACTTATGCGCAAAAGTGTCTTCTGCATGGCTCCTACTATTTATAATAAGTTACCGAAAAGTTGGAGGGAGCTAAATAACGTCCAATTGAAGAAACAATTAAGAATGTTTCTCAGTAAAAAGGCTTACTACACTGTTAGCGAATTTCTGGCGGAATCATTTAGTTTGACATAGATTATTATTGATATTTTAATATTTGATGAATATTGCATAGCTTTGACATACTTAGTTTTTTTGACATATATTTGATATTCTTCTATCATACATTTCATATGACATTTGTTTGATATAATGTTAAAACATTGTTATTATTTATTTTTTAAGATTGTTGACATTTTGTAATTATTAAATGTTAATTCATTTTTTTTGTAATTGTTCATGACATTGTTAGCAGATATTTGACACAGATAATGACATACATTTTTTTTTTATTTGATATTTTACATAATTTTGTGAGATACAATTATTAATTGACATTTCCATGTATATTTTGACATGATTATTATTTATTTTCAGTTTTTATTGTTGACATTTTTGTAAGGATTGTGTTTAAATTAATATTTTGTAATTGTTCATATAACTTTGAAAATATTTGCACGCCATAGAATGTGGCAAACATGTCTGAACTTTTTGTACTTTTTATGTTATCCTGCATGCACTTATTATTTATGCCTGCATGTATACACGTGTTTGAGCAAATAAATATATCTTTATCTTTATCTTTGTAGCACAACTTCTTGACATATTCTGTAAAAATGTCACCCTGAAAACCGTGAAGTAAGATTGTAGTGGATAATAATCAGAGGTTTTTGGCGGGCACGTGATGGCGTCTATGTTGCTTCTCTGTTTTATTTTCCTAAAATTGTGTTAAATTGAATATGAATAGTATAAAATGGCGGTTTTTTATTCTAATAATATTAGTAAATGTGCACGAGTGTGGGCAAGTAAAACACAGCGGTAGAACCTGAGTTTGTACATGTTGTAGACAGAACTCCGGAGAAGCTTCCAATAAAGTTACCGTCATTTTATTGGGGCCTAACTAGGACATTGGACTAAAATCAACTAAATGCACAAACCGTGCGAAGCCAAATTAAAAAAAAAAAAGAAAAAAAGATTGTAGTGACCTGTAATTTTTCTGATGCCAAAGATGCACGAGTATGAGGCAGTTCAAGTTTACTTCAACTTAGTGTTTACGGCGAATTTTTACAGAATAGGTTACGACTATAACCCATAGAACTGCTTCCGTTAATCCGTCGATTGAAATCCCAACCACATTTATGATTCACCACACCGACTGCACTTCCCAAAAGACAATTTCAAAAATAGCCCTCTCTGTCATCATTGCGCAACACTATCGATCAGCGACCGGTTACGAAATAGCGGTTACATAACGTAACGATATAACTGTATAACGTTGCAGCGTTACAGTTACCGCTCTTCACCTTGATGACGTAACGTGTCAAGGTCCGTAAGACTGTGAAGAAATTGTTGCAGCGTGTGATAGCGTTTTGTAATGGTATGGGAACGAGTTTCTGTGTGGACATTTTTGGTGCATATTGTAGACATTGTGGGTCTACTTATTAATATAGAAATTATGTATATTAGAAGTTGTAAATGTGCACGGGTAAGCGTGTGTTTCCTTACGATTTATTGCCCGACTGCAAGGATATGATTATGTTTTTCGCGCGTGTCTTGTATGTATCTATGTAATATTCTTTATTACCTCATATCTATCAAACCACTAAACGGGTTTATATAATTAAAATATCGTTAGATAGGTCTTGAGCGCACAAGTTTTACTTATAAAGAGTCGTTAAAAAAAACAACATGGCGAATTTTGGGCACCATATTGTGGACCTCCATTTTTTTTTCCAAACCCTTTAAGTGGGGAATCAAAATGAAGGGTTTTTAAAAGTGATGACACACATATATAGTAAAAAAGATATGTAATTAAAAAGTTGTCAATAAAAAAAGAATAAAATGAATAAAAACCCGACTACTTCTAAGGCGAACTAAAAAGATGTAAACAAGAAGAAAATTATGCGACAATGTAGGATGTATTTTTTTTTATTCTACTGTCTACAAGACAACAAAGACAGGGTGTATTGATGTATTATACATAAAATCCTGTTACAGATTGTCAAATATTGAGAAAGGCTTAGTAAACAAAGCACCCCTTAAATAAGTACTTAATTAAAAATTCGTTTCTTTGACTTTTTTTGTTAGTATACTTGCATCTTTTCATATGCTATTTCGGCTTGAAAACCAGCGTTCAAATACAAGCACAAGTGACATTTAAACTTGCTCTTTGCTGGACCTGGCGGTTACTATTTAGAATCATAACGGACGGTTTGCCAAATTAAAAAAAAACCGGCCAAGTGCGAGTCGGATTCTCGCACCGAGGGTTCCGTACAAATCTCAGCTTAAAGGTATTATAGACCTGAGTATTTGATATGAATTTCAATTTAATACCTCTACGCGTCCATGAGGAAAGGGGTAGTAAGTTTAAAATACTTAAAAATATTTTTATTATATGATATAACTGAAAATTTACGGTTTTTGCAATTTTCCTTTATCTGTACTATAAGACGTTGCTTTGTACCAAATTTAAAAATTTTGAGTTCACGGGAAGTACCCTGTAGATTTTGAGTCCCTTGCGAGTGTCGAAAATTTGCGGAAATTTGCGGCATAAACGGCTGTATCTTTTGATTGCGTTGGCTTAGAAGTTTGATTTTTTTCACAGCTTTAAGGGACAGTATAGTTTTTTTTGTAGTGTATTTGATATAAATTACAACTTGATACCTCCACGCGTTCCTGAGAAAAAGGGTCTTGACAGACAGACGGATGGACAAGAAAGTGAATATAGGATCACTTTGTTGTTCCGGGGGTTCCGTTTTTTCATTTCGACGTACGGAACCGTAAAAACAGGTATTCAAAATGTATATTGATAAATTCGTATTTCAACCACAAGCAGCAATGGTGGATATCATTTCTTACCATTACAATCATATTATACAATAAGCACATAACTTCCTTACATCATGAATTATCTAACTGTTAACCGGACCAACTGATGTAACAGTCTTCAATGAGGACCAAGGTCAGCCATTTTGGCAAATCAAGAACTGACTATGGTCTATGAGAAATTAAAAACATACGAAACAGCTAGAGAGATCTCCATAGCTATTATTCTGTTGTAGTTCAACAGATGGTAGCAACATTTATCGGCTATGGCTGAAAACCAACGCTGTTTAATTACACGCGAGAACCAGCTTTATGCTGAGCGATGGCAGTTTTGCGAGGACGTGACGCATACTTTTCCTATTTGTACTTAAGTTTTTTCTTAGACTGCTATTTTTGTAACGACCTGGCTGACCCAAATCAAATCTTTTTCTTTTCTTCTTTCAACTTTTTGATAATTTGACAACCTGTTTACCACCTAGGCAACTATGCTGGGGTCACTTCTCTGACTTCTACAGCCTACAACACATTTTTATTTCATGCTACGTAATTTGTCTAGTAGTAGACACGCTTCGATCGACAATCTATTGAACACGTAAGTAATTATGACACGATATCTTGCGAAAACACCCCGATTCAAACAGTAAAACGCCCATAACTTTAGAACAGCTAAACCGATTTTCATCAAACATAGCTAAGAGCACTCTCGATAAAGTCACCATTAAACAAAAAAACGAAATCAAAATCTGATTATCCGTTTAGGAGCTGTGATGCCACAGACAGATACCCAAATACACAAACACAGGTACACACGTCAAACTTATGACACGCCTCTTTTTTCCGTCGTGGGTTATAAACCAAAAGTTATGAAGGTTAGCTTGTATTTAGTTATTAATTAATTGATTTGTATAACCAATTTGTTAACTGTGGATATGGTTATCCACAGTTACTCACCCACGCTACAGTCATATCATCCAACTTCCTTGCATCATTACTTCGACACTTATCTAACTCGTAACCAGACCAGTTCAGCTCTGATGTAACGGTCTCAAATGAGGACCAAGGTCAGCCATTTTGAAGGGTGTCTGGCCAGTAAAGAACTGGTGTGGCAATCAGAACCCGTTTGTTGTTGATATGCAAATGGAGAAATGGCTTTTTGTACGTTTCTTTTTATGCTGTTATCCAGACGGTATTGTGTGAATGAAAGTGGTGTTGCTGGGTACCGTTGTCAGGTTATTTGAGTGTGTCGTTTAAAAGGGTTTAGTTGAAGGGTTACTGAGTGAAAAAATGCATTGAATTTGACCTTAAGTGGAGAAGGTGAGATAGAGGATGGGTTGCTGATTTCAGTGTAGATTTTTAAAAGGGTAAGAATATCAATAGAAACGGTAAGTGTGGCCTGGTGAAAAAATGCATTGAATGTGACCTTAGGTGAAGACGGTGAGACAGAAGACGGGTTGCTGATTTTAGTGTGCGGTTTTAAAAGGGTAAGAGTATCAATAGAAACGGCTGGTGTGGCCTGGTGAAAAAAATGCATTGAATTTGACGCTAGGCTCTAGACGCAGTTACTTAAACGCTGGTGCACGGGCGCCTCTACGACGCATTGTTGAAATGTATAACACCCACTTCATTGATTTCGATATTTTCGCGCTTACACACTTTTAATTCAAAAAGATGGCTATTGAATCTTTAGATTAGGCATTTTATACCCACTATATAAAAATACGTACGAGTACTTCTTATTTTTTTTGTAATACCAACGCACGCATTATATTTATTTACAATCCATTATTCCGCAGACCTTGATGTGGGTTACACGTTTACCTAGTCTTTAATTTTATTATGTCGCACTTACATTGTAATGTGTAACTATTTTATTTTTATTTTACCTTTTTCCCATAAAGTAAAATAAAAATAAATAATCCAAGGCGCAGGCCCCATAGAAATGGCGTCGGGCGCGGACATGGCACGGGCGGTTTCCTATTCCATTCAAATTTTATACAAAATGCATGGAAATAAAGCTTTTAAGCAGTCGGGTTTTTGAATTTTATTAACTTTTTTATTTACAACTTTTTAGTTATACTTTTTTTTTCGAATGACTTTTAAACATATAAGTGGTATATATTTTTGTAATCACCTCTAAAAACCCTTCATTTTGATACCCCACTCGATGGGTTATGAAAAAAAAATAATTTCAACCCCTACAATATGGCGCCCAAAATCCGCCATATTTCTTTTTTTAACGGCACTTATCTAAGAACACTTGGGCGGCCAAGACCTATCTAACGATGTCTTAATTATACAAATCCGTCAAGTGGTTTGAAAGAGAACGAGGTAATAAAGAATATAACATACATACAAGATACGCGTGAAATACATAACCCTTTCCTTGCAGCCGGGTAGAAAACGCGGTTGAGAATTGGTGTAAGAGATAATACTGACGGGCTGCAAACATTGAGTCAATTTTTATTCTGCAAAAACGAGCCATCAGAGCAATATATAATCTTCGCCGGCGCCTTCTCCATAACAAGCTACTTTCCGAATGCACGTTAGAATCAACTTTTATAACTTGTAAATTTTAATGTACCTAACGTTCAAAAGTGCCGCTTGGTGGCCTACTTGAAATAAAAAAAAACCAAAAAAAAACTTTTTGTCTTTGTAAAATATTCAACCTTCGATTACGAACCAGTCTTCAAGAGATAAATATCTAGAGATGCATTAATCCAATCAATAAATAAAGTTCACGTCCATCAATGGGCGTGAATATACCGATATAGAATAAACCTATTACGATAACTGTTAAGTAATTAGGTATGAAGCTTATCTCCTGACATCTGACCTACTTGGAACTTATGTAATAATAACTGCAATCCAGCAGCCCACTTAACTTATTGAATGATTGACATTTAGGTGTTACTAAATTGGACTTAGGCACGATTTTGAAAAGATTTTGTAAGTCATGTTGGTAGGATGGATGGATACGTCTGCAGCACAGATACTAATCTAACTAGATGACGCGACTGCATGTACTTCGCGTGTCAAAAAACGAAATAAAATTACGATCAATCGTAATTTGCACTTTTTATTTAGCACTAGCTGACCCGGCAAACTTTGTTTTGCCATAAAAACACCAAACATTTATCTACCCTACTCTACCTACCCTACCCTACCCTGCCTACCCTACCCTATCTACCCTACCTACCCTACCCTACCTACGCTAACCTGCCCAAAAAAAAAAAACACATAAACCATCTACTAAATAGTCCGAACATAGCCTAAACATTATATAAAAGAGTAACCATGGAGTTTCTTGCCGGTTCTTCTGCATAGGAAACGACTAACCCGAACCGTGCACCTTTTGTCGACGTTTTATAAGTGCCCATGTAGGCCTATGTAAAATAAAAATATTTTATTTTTGATTTTGATATTTATAGATTATCGGCACCGGAAATCCACCGAAATCTAGAAAATACCTTTTTATGCCATATTGAGCTGTAAAAACTGTATAGAAAAAGTTGGCCGAGGCATTGGAAATGTTTTCTTTCATTGGTAAGTATTTTTTTTTAAATTGTGTGTGAAAAAGTGGCGCGCTTGATTATCATATGATGAACTTGATGAAGGAACTTGCGTTATCTAGTCAGATTTATGTCTGTGGTTTGCAGGCAATGAAACACGTATTAATTTGTTTTACGGATAGAGAAATGACGCTTTTTTAAATATTACTTTGAATTACATTATACTTGATAGAGATTTAAAATTTCAGCGAACTAACAATTCTTTTAAATCAAGTAATTCATCATCATCTGCCTAGCCTTTTTCCCAACTATATTGGGGTCGGCTTCCAGTCTTACCGGATTCAGCTAAGTACCAGTGTTTTACATGGAGCGACTGCCTATCTGACCTCCACAACCCAGTAACTGGGTAACACGATACCCCTTGGCAAGACTGGTGTCAGATCTCAAGCTTCTGACTACCTGTAACGACTGTCAAAGATCTTCAAATGACAGCCGGCACCAACGGCTTAACGTGCTTTCCGAGGCACGGAGGAAACTCGGTATGTTGAAATGGTCACCCATCCACTGACCGACCTCGTCAAGCGTTGCTTAACCTTGATGATCGACCCGTGCGGCTGTTATTATTTAGCCACGAGCTCCTCAATTTTTTTTCAAATTTAATTTTAAATCAAGTAATTATTTTATGAAAAATTTAAAGTGCATGAAAATGAATTGCAATGTATAGTTACCCCCACTTTCATGAACTTGATACCCCCTTCCAAGAACTATCATTACATAGAGTACATAATGCAACAGAGGCTGAGATACAGTCGCACTGCGATATGTGCAATACTACTTGGGATGGGTTATCTTCGTGTGCGACGTGTCAGTGCGTTTACCTGCGATCAAATTAGATAAATAATAAAATTGATCTTGATTGCAGGTTTAGTAGCCGTCGAAAGCTGAACTTAGAGGGGTCGGCGGGTTTCCACCCCTGGTTCTGGTAAAGTGTTAAATATTGTATTTTTCGGGATATTCTTGGAATAACAATAGGTCGTATAGGATTGTCGGTTGTAGTCTATTCAGGAACGTATGGTGTTACTAGTAACTACTGCAAAACTTGCGTGTGTCAGATTACCCCTCGGGTTCGCTCAAGGTACAGCGTCCATTGCTGCGTAGGATGTGCCTTTTTTTTTTTTAGTGAGAAATCATCCTATGACTTCTCCCGCTCTGGGTGAGACGGGAGGGCGTGACAGACTTTTACTGACTAAAACCCACCCGTGTTCCTTCGGTTGCTTGAGCCAGGGCTGCGGTAACTCTTTTTCAAATTTATCCGCGACCCAGACAGGCATCGGCCCTCGTGGACCCCGTCAGTTCTGCTGACATCTCTTTGAGTCGCGCGTGGAACACAACGCGCCGTCGACTCGGGCCTGGTCCTTATCGGACGGCGAGCTACCCATTACTCGCCGTCCGCAAGCCCGTGCCTACGGTGTCCGGGAATCGGCTTGCGACTCCCGACGCCCGGAGCGTCTCCTGCGGTGGCTAGGGGCGCGAAGGATGTGCCCTAAGAGTCTCTTCTCGTCAACACCATTTTCATATAGAGTGAAGCGATGTGTATATTTTAACTGTTGGCTGCGACAAAGCTGCTTCTTCATCTCCACAAGAGGCAGAAAACCTAGCTCTTTATTTCCTATCTACTCCTGCCTCAACCATGTCACAATACCATCTACCTTACATCACAGTAATCGTAGCTTTTATCTGTCTGATAGTAACTACATGATGTAACAGTATTACTAACAGTCAATTTTGTGTCAAGGTTGCTCCATTGTTTGGTTTCGTTAAGAAACTGTGATAAGATGATGCTTGTGTTACTTAAATGATTTTTGATGACCCAATTTGTGTGAAGATACAGTATGTTAAATGTTAATAGTTGTGTGTTGCAGCCATCATTGTTTTGGTGTGAGAGAGATGGAGCTATACATGATTAGTGCCATCCCTTTTTACCTAACTGCAAGGAAAGAGTTATGTTTTTCGCGCGTATATTGTATGTCACATCAACAGCCTATTAATGTTCCCACTGCTGGGACACAGGCCTCCTCTCTGTGAGAGAGAAAGGCCGTAAACCACCACGCGGGCCCAGTGCGGGTTGGTGGATGTCACATGTCTTCGAATATTTGGTTCTAGGACATGCCGGTTTCCTCACGATATTTTCCTTCACCGTTTTGAGAGCAGTGGTGATGAAATAATTTACACAAAGTAAAGCGCCTACCTGGGCTCGAACCCACGACCTACAACTTGTAAGTCGTGGCCAATACCACTGGGCCACCACTGCTCTATATTGTACGTAATATTCTTTATTACCTCATATCTTTCAAACCACTTGACGTATTTTTATAATTAAGACATCGTTAGATAAGTGACGTTATAAAAAAAGAAATATCATGGCTTTTGGACGCCATTTTGCGGGGATCCCAATTTTTTTTTCTTCCAATCCCTTCGTGTGGGGTATCAAAATGCAGATTTTTTAGAGGCAATTACAAAAATATATCCCAATTGTTTAAAAATAAGTAATTCGAAAAAAGAAATGATAAATAAAAGTTGTAAATGAAATAATTGATTACAATCAAAAAACTCATAATATTCCGTTTCCAAAATACGTGCCTACACCAGGGTTTTCTAGAATAACATTTGGAATTATTCTACCTCTATCAAATTCACTGACTCGAAGAAATCCTCCTTGGAACAGATTTTCTTATTATTTATTTATACACAACTATTCCTAGAAGATACTGCCACCTTCTATGAGTAGTCAAAGCCCTGTTCAGTTGCTAAAAAAAGTTAATCAAATCAAAAAAACCCGACAGCTTAAGAAGCGAACTATAAATGTCAACAAGAAGAAAATCATTCTGTGCAGTCGGAGGATTCATATTCACGTGCTGGCTGACCGAAACCATATTTTATGTATCCCTACACCAGGGTTTTCTAGAATAAGATTTGGAATTATTCTACCTCGTAGACATATAAATTTAGAACATATTGAAGATCTTAAAGATCGGAGTGATATCAAAGAAAAGGGAGTCAGTGATGGCGTGACGGGTACAGGACGGTATGGAAGAAGAAAACGTTTTGCGCCGACACAAGTAACAAGGGATAAGGGCAGGAAGATGATAATTTATTTATTTATTTATTTAAGTATACATGTATAACTTTACAGGTCACACAGACCTAAGGCATTATACAATGAGAGAAAAAGAATACACACGAACGAAAAATAAAAGAACTAGGCAAAATTAAATATAAACAAATAAAAACTAATTAAAAAAAAAACACGATACCATAAAACATAGACGAAAAAAAAAAAATACCAAAACGAAAAAAAAAAAAAATACAGAAAAAAAAATATCTTACAGAAGTAAAAAATGTACAAAGAATACCTAAACAATTATTCACTAATCTAACTTTCATCCATCTTCTCACAAAAACTTAAACATTCACGACACACATCTATCCACCTCCCAGCAAACAGGTCACACTCCGGTGCTGATGTCAGAAGGGCATTTAGCTTTGTGAGCGCCCGAACTAGGGGCGAGTTAGCTCGGGTCACCGTACGTGCCGAAGGTACGGCCAAAAGCCGGTGACTTCGTGGTCTAAGCTGTTGTTTGGGCACCACAGGAACAAACAGCCTCAACAACTGCGCCACGAGCTCCTGACAATCGGACTCTCCCCGCATAATACGGCAGGCAGAGATAAGCAAGAAGTACTTACGCCTTACTTCGAGAGAATTAAAATTTAAAACACCAAATAGAAATTTGGTAAGGTATAGGAAGGGGTAATATCCGAAGAGTTTTTTATAATCTTAAAGATTAAAAATTTAAGATCTTAAAGAATTAAAACTTTGCTCAATAACTGCATCATATTATTCATTATATGAAAACAAACAATATTATTGTATAACCAGGTGTGAAAACCTTTACGTAATTTTCATTACACTTCCTGCCTTCAATAAACATTTGTTTGGCCTTCGATTGTATTAATGAAATAACAAATGGTTCTTTCTAAAGCCTGAAGAATAGTAATATTTGTTAGAATATTCTTTTCTTAGAGAAGTAGGACCTGCATGACACTGGCTCAGAAGAGCACGGAGACTGGCTCAAGGAGGATGCAGTTATGCAGTGGTTGAGAATGATAATAATGAAGAATGATGGAGTAGACCAAGACAAACACTGAAAAAAAACCGGCCAAGTGCGAGTCGGACTCACGCATGAAGGGTTCCGTACCATTATCGCAAAATACTGCAAAAAAACACGTTTCACGTTTGTTTTATGGGAGCCCCACTTAATTATTTATTTTATTCTGTTTTTAGAAGAAAATAGATCATCTGTGAAAATTTCAACTGTCTAGCTATCACGGTTCATGAGTTACAACCTGGCGACAGACGGACAGACAGACAGACAGACAGACGGATCGCGGAGTCTTAGTAATAGGGTCCCGTTTTTACCCTTTGGGTACGGAACCCTAAAAAAGGCTGCCTTGAATTCTCATTTTCCACCTAACCTTCTTATGCTGAGTCAAATGCCAATCTTACCGGATGCATCTTTAAAAAAGCCCATGAAAAATTTTAACTAGATTCTGCCTGTATTGCCGGGATAAAAAGTATCCTATGTGCTATTCCTGACTATAATCTATCTCTGTGCCAAATTTCATCCAGATATGTCCAGCTGTTTGAGCGTGAAGAAGTAACAAACATACAAACACTCACACACACAAACTCATATACTTTCGCCTTTATAATATTAGTGTTTTTTTTTTCAGAATTCCTGTCCTAGAAGCACCATTATATTTATAAGACATGACAACAGTGCAAAAAAAAATTACATGGAGTTTTAGCGTCTAGCAAACTAACCGTTTAACTCAAATCTTGTAGTTTCCACACACAAAGAAAACAATATATTGCAGAAACCATAACGCACAGTACAATATGTACAAACACATAAATCGCTTACAATACATGTAATTATTTTGTTATGACCTAATCTCAAAACCTTGGTCTCGAGCATTAAAAACTGGGCCACTTGTGATGCAACTGTTTGCATCACGACTCCGACAGATCGATCTGAAGATTGACCCACATTTCAGTATAGGTATATTGTGATTCATGATAATTATGTAAGTATTTATAGGTGAATAATGGAGAAAAAATAGTTTTTTTTTAATTTTGTGCTGAGGTTAAGCAACATTTGGTGAGGTATTGATAATGATGGGTGACCATCGGAACGTGAGAAGATATAAAAAATCTATGTACTTTTTCGTATTTTGGTCCTGGCTGTGGTTAAACTCAGTAGGTTCAACCAAAAGTATCATAACTGGGTTCGAACTAATATACAACCATTTTTAATAGACTATTTAGTTTTTACAATACCACATTACTATAATACAAAACATAGCTAACATAAACAAAATATAGCCAGCGATAAATAAACTATCTTTTCCTAAACTTTTCCGACTCGACCCGACTGCTTAAGAAGCGAACTAAAAAGTTGTAAACATAAAGAAAATCATGCTGCGCACTCGGAGGTTACATATGATTTTGGCCTGGCAGCTTGTGAATCCTCCGACTGCACAACCCGAAAATTGGGACCCCACAATATGGCGCCCAAAAGCCGCCATGTTTGTTTTTATTAACGTCACTTATCTAAGAACACTTGGGCGGTCAAGACCTATCTAACGATTTAATTATATAAATTCGTCTAGTGGTTTGAAAGATATGAGGTAATAAAGAATATTACATAGATACAACACAAGATACGCGCGAAAAACAAAACCCTTTTCTTGCAGTCGGGTAAAAAGTAGCCAATGACACTAATAGCTTTCTTTCAGTACAATATTTTTTTATAATTGGATCATTACACTCAGAGACTGCCTTTTACAAACATGTAAACAATTTTGACTCTCCAAAATGGTAAAATGTAAATGATCTTTTGAAAATGTATCGCCAAATTAGGCAGTTTACACGCTGAACGCTTCCCGTTCTTAACCAACAAAACAAAACCTTGAAACTGCCGCCATAATGTCTTTATTTATAAAAAAATATGAAGTAATAACTTCTATGTATTTGTAATCTACATACATAACTCTGTAATACCACCGTTGCAAATGGCACATTTGTGTAACCCAATTCACTGTAACTGAGAATTTTATCACTTGAAAACCAATCTTAGTTTCTCAAGACTAGAGTTTCTTTTCAATTGAAGGTAAACCAAGTTTTGGTTTAACGTTACGTAAGTTTTTAAGGTCATAGCGATTGCATAACTGCTCAACGAGCTGAACCAGTACAAAAAGACCTTTTGCAATATATGCAAGGACCAGAATCTGTTCGAGCTTTCATTGGAGCAAGGGGGCAGTGGTAGACCAAGTTATGTGGACAGATACTTGATTTGTGTTAGCTAATTTTAGAATGCTGGTTTTGAAATGGTAATGTTAGGATATCGGGTCTAGTTCTCATGATAATAAGTTTTAGTTAGTTTGTTTGGAGCCTTTTTGGTCTCGCACGGGGTTTTTTATATTTTATTATTGTTTGTGTTCTGCTTATCTCGTGTCTCCTGTGCGGGTCACAAATAAATATTTTTTCTTTCTTTCTTTCTTTCTTTTTAAGAATAAGCTGGTTAACCAATTCTGGAGTAATAAGTGTTAGTTAGTACTGAGGAAAAAGTTTTTCCATGGATAAATTACAAAAAAAAATTGTGTATCCAATAAAATGATTCTCTCATGTAGCTGTATTCTAAAATAAGTTTCAAAAAGGAAGCGATTTAATTTTTGTCTTTAATTATTGCGTTTTTGAAGGGAATCGGTGACATTACCGGCACATCAGTCTTGTCATTTCTTGAAGTTCGTAATTATTTGGCAACAGAGACCCCTCATCATCATCATGCATGCATGATGGCAACAACATCGTCTGTCCATCTCGTGTTTTCTTCGTACTTCAGTTATTATGCCGCTTAAACGCATTTTCTTTATTTAATTTCATGTCTTGCACAACCGATGATTCATGATTCGTCTTTTATTGTATATTCTGGTGTACATACAAGAAAAGCCATACATAAACTCACGCCTTTTTCCCATGGGGGTAGGCAGAAACTACAGAAAGCCACCTGCTACTATCCTTACATACTTCTTATGCTTCACTCACATTCATACATCTAGTCATACACACACGCCTTGCGTCTGGTGTACAATAAGGGGTACATAAATAATTATTGAAATAAAAGCAAATAATTATGAGACTTTTTGTACCTTTTCTCATTTTGACGGTACCGTGGGACGAGTTGCAGAATGAAAATATTATGTATTTAGATTTTCTGCAAGTCGTCCTAAATGGGCTGCAGGCATGAAGGACAAGTTGATGAATACTCCGCACACCATTTCGCAGCATCCGCCATTGTTTTGCCAATAAATGTCAGTTGCGTTCTTGATTAATCGTTTTTCAGGCCCTAAGAGTCAATTGAGGGTAATCTGTTATTGCCCGAATGTTCGCAGGTTATCTTTAACTACTTACCCACTACTTATGCATAATACGAACCTTTGACCTTAACGAATTATTGCAACAGGTGCTTTTGAAGTAAGCTGATGTATCTATCGTTGACCTTTTCTTCATCCTACGTTTGTATTGCCTATTTCTGAAGCCTTATTGATGGGTGCCGGTTTGAAGGGTGTTTATAGGTGTACCGTTGAAATTACGGGAGTGTAAAATATGTCTGTTTTGCGAAGGGTTTTATCGAAATGTTGCCAATATTGATACATTGGCTTCGTAGTCACAAAATACTCGGTAATGCAGGCAGCAGGTACGTGAACAGTCGTTGACCCCTATTGTTACCTATTCGTAAGTAAGCCAGATAGGTTGACATTATCAAGAACTAAACTAGGTTGGCAGAGAATGATGAATAGAGATTTTGAATAGTTTTGGCCTTAGTTTGGGGTTCTTAGGAGTTGCTTTTATAGGGGTTACAAACAAACAAAAAAAATGTATTTATTTGCGTAAATCAGGTACAGAAGGTTGGTAAAATGTACAAAATTGTTCTCTTACTCTGCCTTTAATTTCGGCGTGCAAAAATGAAATAGAGTTTAATGATCATAATCATGCAGTCACTAAACAGATAAGCCCATTTAGTTAGTTTCCATTGTCAGATGACACCTCCATAACCCTAGCAAATGCGTATTTTTTTTGGAATTTGTGTAAAGTTACATGCAATGGAACGTCATTATGCGTTTACATGTTCGTTTTTTTAATTGTGTTGTATTTTATTTATTTATTGTAAGTTTATAATTATTTATTTATTTATTATTAGTATATTCTTTATTGTAAACCACAAAATATACACACACTACAAAATATACAAATCATTAATATTGTAGAAAAAAAATTTTTTTTCCGCCATTTTGTGGGTCAGTGACCTGATATGACATGTCGTTAATTCCGTTCTTCTTGTAGTTACATTAATACATTTACATTATTTATTACACTTCGTGGTTAAAATAGGTCAAATCTGTTCAAAAACCGAATACGACCCCGACCTCACGTAGTCTTTTGGCTGCTACCCCTAGAGTGTACATAATATTGGAGGCGCGAAGGATAAGCAACCAGCAAGCCGAAGCTGCGGAGGAGAGCAAGAGTGCCTATCTTTTGTTGCGTAAGGGCGAAGGTGTTGCACTTCCCACAGCGCCGGAGACTATGCAGAAGCAACTTTAAAGTGTTTTCTTAAACACTGTTTATTGCGTTGTTTTTGTGTACATAACCTCAAAACATAAATATTATGATGTTTAGGGAAAGGGGGTACTCCCTAGATCTACCCTCCCCTCTCCCCCCTTAAAAATTTACCATTCTATATAATCAGACCAGCACAAAAACGTTACATTCTGAACGACCAAAATTCAAGAAACGTTATGGTTAGTTTTTTGATCAGAGATCTAACTCTGAAAAACTATGAACAAGCGAAGTGTATTTTCTTTAGGTTAGTCCAAACAAGACGTGTTTTTCATAGCTACTGACAGTCCCGGTAACTAGTTGTTACTTCATCTTCTTTAGAAGAAAACTAAAAATTTTGCACTTTGAATAAACAAAAAGCCAATCCTTCACCAAGCTATTTCTCAGCAAGAAGACGTGCCCTCACTATTAACCTCTTATCAGTAGGTTATCCATCTCCTCAGTCACTAGATCTGCTATCCATACAATCCGTCGCCATAGTTTACTGAACCAATTCACAGTGTCATCCGTGTCGTGGCGAGCTACTTGTTGTAGTGTGCCCATGTTGTCGTGGGAATAATGGACTGTATTTTTAGTAAAGAAAAGAAGAAGGATTCTTTTTACTGGCGGACGAACGCCCCGGGCCGCTGGCTTTGGGTGGCCTACATCTCGATACGTTAATCAAATTCTAAGCAAGGCAGTTTGGAGTTAGTTGGAGACCCCACAGATAAAAATTAAAAAGGGTTAAAACGGACTTTTCTGCATAAGTCGATTTAACGAAGTTCAACATAACAAAACGTGAAAACCAAATCAAGTTCGCTCCACTCGCTCTTGCAACTTGATTATTATTCTGCTATCTCGATTTGTTTTCTGCTCTGGGAACAGGTTTAGTCGGCCACTGGGTCTTCTTCTTTTTGTGTCGATGTGACTTAAATTATGTTTGACGAGTATTAAGTCACCAATAGCTCTGTCATTGGCTTGGGTAGCTGTCCATCGTTTCACCACGATGACTCAAACTGACATATTTTACTATATATTATATAAAGCTGGATTACCACTGACTCACTGACTGACTCACTCACTGACTCATTGACATAATTGTTCTCCCAGATGGTGGAGGGGGAGGTGGGTATATTTTGACAGATTCGTAAACAAGTAACTCCCGTGAGTATGGGAAAAGTCCCAAACCTCCCCTTTTCCTCCCCCCTCCTCCCCCCCTCTATCGTATCTCGGAAACTAAGGTACCCGTATTTTTTGTTTTTTACGGATTCGTTTAGAGGAGGCTCGCAAAAGTAAAAACCATTTTTCAAAGTTGACCCCCTCGCCCCCCTTCTCCCCCCCTTTAAGCGGATCTCGAAAGTTGAGAGACTTGGAACATTTCTTTTTTCAGATTCATATAAAGGGGCAATGCTATAGTCACAAACGAAACATTTTTCAAAGTTGACCCCCTTGCCCCCCTTCTCCCCCCTCCCCCCCCGTTTTGGCGAATCTTTTTTTTTCTTTCACCCTGTACCGATTAACGATGCAAGTTGTATTAAAGAATACATGAAAATTCGGATAGCAGCAAAGTTTTGCAAATATTTGCTAATTATAAGCTATGAATTTGTTAATTCATACTTCAGTCTTTACTGTTTTTCTTTTCTGTTTTTCCTCATAAATTATATTCTCTTTCTCGTTTATACTTACTTTTCATAAACAGATACTTATTTTATATACAAATTAGATATCAATCTCACTCTGTACAGCCATTTCCAAAACCATCCCTACCACCCTTCCCAAGACATATGGTTACCCTACCCACACATACACACATAAGTACACACACGTGCTTCTACACAGTTCCCATAGTTAGCCGCTTGTTACGAACGTTACCCGCACTTGTGCCGTGACATAATCTGCTTACCCACTAACAGCCGGATACAGGGTAGGGTTGGCACAGCGAAGTTAATAATAAGCACGGGGTTAGTGTTGATTAAGCAATTTATTTACTTAAGTTTATTGCCCCACAGTGAGGGAGGCCTTTGCCAAGCTGTGGGACATTATCCGCAAAAAAAAAATTAAGGCATTATCTGCCTGTGAACTAAAGCGAGTATGATATATATGTACGTACAAGACTTACATTTTTACAGCAATTTTTTTACAAATATTGTAGACCAAAGATGTCTTAATGTTAAAATTGAGCATGAAATTAAAATTCTAAATTGATTTCTGTAAGAGCACGGTAATTTTTGAACATAATCACGTTTTGCAAAACAAGCAGTTAACTTTTTTAAGACTTCCGCGTTATTAATTTTTCGACTTATAAAATACCTTAGCTTAATCAGCTATGAAGTATAACTTGTTCATTTCAGTTTCTTTTTGATCAATCAGTTCACCTTTTAATTTTTTACAATTATGTTTTAAAAGTAGCTGTACACATAACTTACTAAAAATTAGTTTTTGTCCGTCAGGTTGATTAATAAGAAATGTTGGACATGACATGTATTTTTAACACGCTTTTATTAGCTTGGTATGTTTCTATGTATCAATGTAACGGAATCTTTGAACGTGATTTTCATCCCCTTCAAAACGTGGGATTGATTTAAAACTTTGCAAACTTATCAAGGACCGATGACAATGCAATAATTTAGTCAAAGTCAAAGCCAAAGTCAAAGTCAAATATGTTTATTCAACTAGGCCAATAAGCGGCACTTTTGAACGTCAAACAAAAATTAAAATTTACAAATAATGAAAGTTGAAACTACCGGGCGCGTTTAAATAGTTTGTTTGTGTGTTTGTTGTTTGTTTTGCCTTAACAATATCTTCAGGATTTGCGACTTTTTAGTTCAATTTACCATTAAAGCGTGTTTTTTAGTTTTTATAACTACAATTTATTATTTCTTTTGACACGTAAACAAGTGACGACGATATAATGCGTTGAAATATCGAGAAACGTCACGCCAGTACACATTATACTGCCTTAGTGACGTCACAAGCCCCCACGCAAAGCATAAAGCAAACAATACGTATCCAATATTATTTGATAATCTTACGGACGGACTAAGTAGAATTATTCTACCCAGGAAACATCCCTATTATTGTATGAGATAAGTACATTTCTGTGATCCTTGTCCGTCCTATATCCCGTTCAACCTGATCAATATTCTATACCAATTAGTCCCCATAAGATTTTACACACACATTACTTCACACCTCAGTGTTATCTTGCGTGACATCCTTAGCACACAGCATCACAGGGATGTGCTGCGGATGCTAACCTACTGGTAACATAACGGGACAGCCACGTGAGATAACTGTGGACCTGCTGTTTTACACGCCGTCCCTGTATAGTGTACATGTTTGCAGTTTGCAGTTAAACCAGGGGCCGTACTACGAATTGTAAATGCAATCATGAATTTGCTGTGATTAGGTGATAGTGCTAATCGTCTTGGATGGCTTCATCATCATCAATCATGTTGTTTTTAAGACGTAAGGGCCCAGAGGCTTTAGAAAAAGTGTCGTTCTAATAGAGAAGACGATTGTCGAAACAAACAAAAACATTTCTATAGAGCGTGGCGTTCTCGTTTCTTTTTCTCTACACTAGCTGTGCCTGCGACTTCGCTTCCGTCAACTACCCTACCCTACTTAGCTTCCTATCATCATCTGCCTAGCCTTTGCCCAACTATATTGGGGTCGGCTTCCAGTCTTACCGGATTCAGCTAAGTACCAGTGTTTTACATGGAGCGACTGCCTATCTGACCTCCACAACCCAGTAATTGGGTAACACGGTACCCCTTGGCAAGACTGGTGTCAGATCTCAAGCTTCTGACTACCCGTAACGACTGTCAAAGATCTGCAAATGACTGTCGGGACCAACGGCTTAACGTGCTTGCCGAGGCACGGAGGAAACTCGGTATGTTGAAATGGTCACCACGTACACGTGGTCACACGTCATCCACGGACCGACCTCGTCAAGCTTAACCTTGATGATCGTCCCGTGCGGCTGTTATTATTTAGCCACGACCTCCTCCTTCCTATATACATACCATTTTTTTTATCTAGGGTCATTCTTTCGCGGAGAATCTTAACACCGCAATTCAGAAATGACGCCAAATGCACAACGTCATCTATCAAATATGGAGTTCAACTGTCCGAGGTTTTAGTGAGGTAAAAATGATTTTCCCCAAAATTCGAAGCACCTTTTGAAGGTTTTCCCCTTTAACAAAAAAAAAGGTTTTGATATGTGAAAAACGAATCGTTGTAGTCAAGGGACCTATATAAAAAATCGTTTAAGTTAGAGTTGTTCTAACTCACGATGACGGATGAATCGTAGCAAATTGAACCTTATTTCGGCGTCATAAAAGTCACGTATCTTATTAGGGTCACGTATATTATAGGAGCTCGTGGCTAAATAATAACAGCCGCACGGGTCGATCATTAAGGTTAAGCAACGCTTGACGAGGTCGGTCCGTGGATGGGTGACCATTTCAACATACCGAGTTTCCTCCGTGCCTCGGAAAGCACGTTAAGCCGTTGGTCCCGGCTGTCATTTAAATATCTTTGGCAGTCGTTACGGGTAGTCAGAAGCTTGAGATCTGACACCAGTCTTGCCAAGAGGTACCGTAACTGGGTAACCCCAGTTACTGGGTTGTGGAGGTCAGATAGGCAGTCGCTCCATGTAAAACACTGGTACTTAGCTGAATCCGGTAAGACTGGAAGCCGACCCCAATATAGTTGGGAAAAGGCTAGGCAGATGAAATGATGAAAAGTCAAAATAGTAAGTTTTTTTATTTTACATAATTTGATAGTACTCAAATTTTCTGCCAAACGGCGATTACCTTATATTAAAATATACAGATTATAATAGGCAGAACAAAATATCACAATCACTATCAACAATTATAATAATTATTATTTATTGCATCTGTCTTTAATTAGATTTGTAGTCTAATAAACAGTGAAAATGTTAAATATATTTTGATGCTTAAGAATGAACGAGTTTGTTATATGTATTGCTTTTATTTTGTTAGTAAAATCCAAGTTTTTATTATTTTAGATACATAATTTTATTAATTAGATGTAGAACATCAATTTGATGTTTCGATGAAGATCAAAGTTGTGTTATATTTTTGATTTCAGGTGAAATACTTTGTAGTCGAGTCCTTGGCAAGCTAAAAAAGCATCATGTGCCTTTAAAAAATCTTAAAATGTTTTTGGCACAATATAAAAAAAGAAATAAAACCATTTCTAAACAAATGACATTGAAGATGTTTGTTCATCTGCAAAAGAAGTGCAAATCTTTTTACGAAAGATGACCAAATATTGCGTTAATATGATGGAATTTGTCTCAAACTGAGGAAATTAATTCAAGATTTTTACCTGTTGGACTTTATATTGGTTGCTGCTGTGGGTTTAATTTTTATGCAATAAAAATGCAAATGAAATTGCCAAGTAATGAATGTGTCTTGTTATATTCAACAGTGAATAATCTTTGGTTTTTTGTCATTGTTACATTCCCTATCACCAAATGAGACTGAAGGAATTCTTTCTAGTCGACCCTTTTTTATAATGCTTAATAATGTAAACTTTGTGTTAATTATTTCATCACCACTGCTTTAAAAAAGGGTGAAAGGAAACATCGTGAGGAAACCGATATATACTAGGAGCAAAAATTTTAAGATGTGTGACATCCACCAACCCGCACTGGGCCCGCGTGGTGGATTATGGTCCATTCTCTCTTCACAGAGAGGAGGCCTGTGTCCCAGCAGTGGGCACGTTAAAAGGCTGATGGCTAAAGGCTGATGATGATGAATGTAAAGCTAAACATGAATTCTTAGTATTAAGAAGTGCCTAAATACTACTGTAATCTCAATTGTAGCTATTCCTAACAGATTAATGAACAAGCAAAAGTTTAAAAACTGTAATCCGACTACGGATAACAGTTTATTACGGCTTTTGCCTTTGTTACCCGGGCCATAATAACAAATCAATTGACACCTTATTCATCAAAATCGGATGAACTGTTTAGGAGTTACGGAGGAACATACTTAAATACAAACATACATACATAAACTGCTAAAATCATAACCCTTCCTTTAGGTTTCGTCGTAGTCGGGTAACAAAAGGCTCCCGACTAAATATTTTTTACACATTCATAATTCTCTCTCCGGAATCTATAGAAAGAATTGGTCATAAAATACTTAAATCAGAAACCGTGTCTCTCTCTCTCTTCTTCGATTCTCTTAATATTTTAAAACAATCTTGTGCTAAGTCGTATCCACACTAACCCAACACCCGGCAAAACATACCATGTCGCGTGCTGGCCCACTGCTCCACATGCAGCTATTGATAAACTGGAGATAACGCCTTTTTATGCTGACGCTACTTACACGTTTGTAACGTATTGATTCATCTTGTGACTTGACATTGGAGGAAACTGGATTATCGGAACGCTTTGGTGAAATGGTTTTGTCAAATACATGTATATTGTAGTTTTATTTAGTTGTGAAGTTATTGTTTAAGCAGTAAGTCGCAGTTTCTTTGATTGATAGCGATGCGAGCAGATGAAATTTTTGTAACCGAATTAGTACCTCGCCTCCCCCTTTTTACCCGACTGCCGAAGGAGCGTATTGTGTTTATTATTCCGCTGGTACATCATTTTTTTTATTAGCTTGAATAATGCTGTGTAATTTCATAATGGAATTAGTAAGCTAAATTCTACAGTTTGGGCATCTTTATGGTGCGGCTTGTGTTTCGTCGACACAATAAGCAAGCTGAAGTGGCTATAGGCCGGCCATATTAGCCATAGAACCAACGAAAATCGGGGTTCTTGTCCGTTCTTCTCCACGTAGGTATTTTATGAACGAATGGTAGAATCACTTAATCACAATTCAGCATTTGTTGACCCCCCAGCTACGACCTGAGCCGAGGTTCGACCACCCTCAGCGTGGTCGCTGAAGTTAAGCTTTTTGTGCCTGGTTGGAGGCTCTAGTTTTGTCTACACAGGAAAGCCCGGTTGAATGACATGCATGCGCATGCGCTGTGCTAGTAGATTGATGATGAGTTTCACAAAATAAAATAAAAAGTTGAAAATGACGGTAAATTTTGGTACTTACAAGATTACGCGAAAATCTAAATGTTAGATGATTTTTCTATACCTAATAGGGACCTCAGTATCTGGTATAAATTTCAACTTGCTATGTCCACCCGTTCATACACACGGACACACGTGACACACGGACATACAGACGGACAAGAGAGTGATCTTATAAGGGTTCCTTTTTTTACCTTTTGAGGAGCGAAACCCTAAAAACATGATGTAATTAAAGTTTAGATGTCTGGTGCATTTTTCACATAACTAGATCGATGCTCTTGAATGATGCTTTGTAATTTAACAAAAATATTCAGATTTTCACATTAAAATGCAATTTATTTCATGAATTTGCAACAAGATAATAAATGGATTCTTTCATTGTTATGACAACATAACAAAAAGAATACATACCTAATTAGCGAATTCATAATTGTTTTATTAACATAACGTTATCGTGATTTGAATGACTATGTAGCAAAAATTTTGAAATAATTACAAAGTTAAGTTTAACCGAATTCTGTACGTGTTTTGTTTCAAGAAATTCGTTAAATTTTTGGAATTATAGATGCAATTTTTCTCAAAATTGATTATAGTTTGATATAAAATATAAATTTTTGGTGGTGGAAAATCATTCTTGTTTTGAATCTTTTCTGTTTCGTGTTGAGAAAAATGGTGTGCCTTTTAATAACGATAATTTTCGCTTGTGTAAGTACCAAATTTGTTTGATCTCTGGAATATTTTTTCATGTCTGGAAGCTTTTTAGGGTACCGTACTCAAAGGGTAAAAGTGGGACCCTATTACTAAGACTCCGCGGTCCATCTGTCTGTCTGTTTGTCACCAGGCTGTTTCTCTTGAACCGTGATAGCGAGACAGATGAAATTTTCAAAGATGATGTATTTCTATTGCCGCTATAACAACAAATACTAAATTCAGATTTTAGGGGCTCCCATACAACAAACATGATTTTTTTGCCGTGTTTTGCGATAATTGTACGGAACCCTTCGTGCGAGAGTCTGGCTCGCACTTGGCCGGTTTTTATAAATATTTGACTTTTGCTTATTATTGTCTTTAGGTATATATAATAAAATAATCGAAAATTCTGTTAGAAAGAAAAGAAAAAAAGAAAATAAATTTATTTAGCACAGACTAAAAGACACACAACATAATATTATACATCAGATATAATAAAAATAAAAAAAAAGTCTGACGTAAGAAATGGACACAACAGGACCTGATGTTTGAGGTGACGGATGTAAATCAATTTAATACTGCAAAGTGACTTGTGTATGTATACTTAAATAAAATAAATTTGTATCCGTTAAAAATGGTAAGGAATATGAGAATATGTACATAAATAGCGTGAAAATGAGTAGTAAAATTGCAAGAATAAAAACTACTACAATACTATACAATACTGTTATTAAACCATTACAATTATATGTTTTCAGATTGCTTCCCTGCAAGCATGCCCCGAACCAGTAAACGTTCACATCCAAAACTACGAGGGTCCAATCATCTTGCATACTGCAAATTGTGACAGCCCACAACTCCGTAACCTTGGCAACCAACAACCTGGTAACTGTGTCAACCAACAGCCTGGTAACTGTGGCAACCAACAGTTTGATAACTGCGGCAACCAGCAGCTTGGTTACAATGGTAACCAATGTAAACAAAATGGTTGTTATGAAACCGAATGTACTTGTGTATCGAAGCATAGGTATGGTCCTTATGCGTCTGGTAGTTCTGCAGCAAGCTATGGAGGATCTGGTTGCTGTACGGTTGCTGATTCAAACCCCTTAGTTTATTGCGTATATAATAGTTATGGAAGCAATGGATATTTGAATAATTGTGGAGGAAATCAGGGTTATCAAGGATATCCGAACTGTCAGGGAAAACATTCTGGTTTCTAAGAAACAATGAGTTTACTCCTTTATAATATTTTGAGACCATCATAGCCGTCTCTTAAGGCGTATATATTCCCCAATGTTATTGCACTACTGGCCGAGCGCCTGCTCAGAACCAGAATATCCTCCTTTTGGACAGATTTGTTTGCAAAACATTCTTATATTTATATATGCTATTTCAGTTTTGAAGAAATTCTAGCCATCAAATTTTCTGTGTACAAATATTTTTAAACATTTAAGTCATTTTGGAGGAGTAACCAAAAGTAGCAAAAAAATAATGTGTTGTTTAATAATGCATTATTTTTTAAAGTAAAACTATTTGTTATACGAAAAAACCATGATTCACAAATAATGTACATGAAACAATAATAAATATATATTTTTTTCAAACCTTTTAACTTAGTCGTTACTGAGGAGTATGCTTTAGAAAGTTACCGTTTTACCGCACCAAAGCGGTTGCAGGCCCTTAAATCCAGAAGAATCAGTTACAAACATTTTATCATGCAGATTTTGTACAGTGAATTGTAAAATTAGATAACTTGGTATTGTTTCTCATATTAAGAATCCTTTTCTGCAATAAATACACTTTTGCTCTTTACAAATAATTTTCGGGTTTTATTCCAATTACAAATGATGTATTCCTTCCTATACTAATATTCAACAGTAAGTTTCAGGTTAAATTTGCAGATTCCCTAGGACACGACGATTTACAGAATACGAAAATGCACTGAAAAGAAGATAACTGCTAAACCTGGACAAAACCTATGCCCAGCTGTGGACATTAATAGGCTCTATTGACGTAAACAAGGAAATTAAAATCATGATAGCAAGCAATAAATATTTATGAAACATAATATTTCAAGCCCATGCACCCAATTTTCGTCACTCCAACACAACACTGAAATATATTCATAGATAATAATTTATTATCGTGCAATACAAAATGCATACATTTCGAAACACGTCTAAATTGCCATAGCTGCGCCTGAGTCGGTCTGTGCGAAATCATTTGCAAAACCCAACAGTTTGCGCCATGATACCATAGAGTACGAAAATACAGAATGCCAAATACTAAAATAATATCTGTTGAAGACCTACTTTATACGTAAATAGGACAGTCTCGAACAACTGCAATAGCCTCTAATAGGCTGTGATTAAAGAATATTTTTGAGTGTATACGTCAAATGGTACTTTTGTATTTTCTTCCTGTGTGACATTGCGCCATCTTGAAATCAATATGGCTCCGTTTTTCTTAATTATGGAATTACTTATTTCATAGTAGATTATGCACCAAGGGGATAAAGTAGTGTCTTACGTCACGGGTGACATATTGAACCCTGAGCGTAACGAAGTGCCGAGCGAAGCGAGGGAGTTATGTAGAGTTCTGAGTGAAGCGACGGGTTCATCCTGCCCAAAACGAAGACAGGCTTTATCCCAGAGAAGCATACTCTACTTTCCACACTTTCGATTTATTTTGTGCAAATATTTTCTTTCGTAATTTCTTTTTCAATTTGTATCTAACACGATATTTCTGGTTGTTGCTATATTTTTGATTTCTTATTAATTTGATTGAATGTTTTGTAGATTACATTTGATTGGTTAGTACATACTTTAACGTATTCAAAATCAGGCTGTAATCTTTGCTGAATATCAAGCCATGTGATACCTAAATCACGTTAACTCTTGGCAGAAAAATTGGTGACTAAAATGATTTGCATAAAAAAACCGGCCAAGTGCGAGTTGGACTCGCACACCGAGTATTCCGTACAAACAGCTACAATCACCACAACAATTAGGTAACAATGAAAGTACCGTAAATTGCTCTAACGAAAAATGAAATTGGTTTGGGGGACACAATTAACTTTGTCATTAGAAAACTGTTGTCTCCATAAATAGACATAAGTCCCTGTTATTTTACCAGGGTTCGAGCCCCGGCAGGCGCTTTACTTTGAGTAAATTATTTCATCACCACTGCTCTCAAAACGGTGAAGGAAAACATCGTGAGGAAACCGGCATGTCCTAGAACCAAAAATTCGAAGACATGTGACATCCACCAACCAGCACTGGGCCCGCGTGGTTGATTACGGCCCATTCCCCTCTCAGAGAGGAGGCCTGCGTCCCTGTGTGGGAACATTAATAGGCTGATGATGTGTGATGTGTATTTTACCAACTGTAAATAAGTTTTTTTTTATTTAGGTACAGATTTACGGATTCCGGATTTTTTCCTTTACTTCTGCTAAAAGACATTGCTTCTTGCCAAATTTATAGGTTTTGTTTCGTTTGCAGGTGGTCAAATTTGCGACATAAACGGCGCTATCTTATAATTCCGCTGATCTAGAAGTTTTATTTTTTCACAGCTCCAAAGGGTTGCAGACCTGAGTATAAGATATTATTTTCAAATTGATACCTCCAGGCGTTCCGGAGAAAAAGGACTTGACACACGGGCTGACAGACAACGAAGTGATCAATCAATCAATCAATCATTTATTTGTCAGAATATGGTACATTATGGTCTTAAGATTAGTAGATAGTATCATCACATTCTGTCAAGTGTGGCGTGCAAATATAGGTACATACATTTATATATTATAGGACACAGATTATTAGGCTAGTATTAACATCCTATCAGGGTTAGATCCTATAAGGGTTTTTTTTTCTTTTGAGGAACGGAAACCTAAACAGTACCTACTACCTCAGATGTAAACAGGATATTTGTAGCTCGTGGCTAAGTGGTAACAGCTGCAAGAGTCAATCTTCGATATTAAGCAAGGCTTGCCAGTGGGTGACCATCTATCATCTTGAACTTTCTTTTTTGAGGATGGGAAATCATTCAATGGCTTCTCCCACTCTGGGTGAAGCGGGAGGGCGTGTCAGAGTTTTACTGACTAAAACCCACCCGTGTTCCTTCAGTTGCTTGTGCCAAGGTCACGGTAACTCTCTTTCAAATTTATCCTCGTTTTTATCGAGTTACTGGGTTGTACCTACCTATACAATGTATTTTTATTATATCCACAATCTCTCACATATCACAATTACACATATCACAATCTTCTCTAGGTACCTACGTACCTAGAGAAGATTATCTATCTTTATATTAACATTTATCCTTATTGTATAACCTATTTTATAAAGATAAAGATTATTGTTCCAATACAAAGAATATTATATGTTTACAATGATAAAAATAAATGCGGAAATAACCTTATCGTAGAATAACTCGCAATTAATTAAAAACATCACTTACATTATGAATAGATTTATCGAATAGATATCAGATAAAAATCATACGAGTAAAGATAATTTTAATATACGACAATATAAATTTTCATAGACAAATAGGTATATAATTTATTTGGTAGCAAGTTGCAACACTAACTTTGATTACCTTTTTGCTAGTCAGATCACATCTAGACGAAAACGAAAAAAAAACAAAAAAAGGAACGAAAACATGCATCATACATCTAAAATTAGTCAAATACAAAATCGTCTAGAAGCAGTACATTAACTTCGTAAAATTTCAGTCTTGTACGTCCTGAAAACAGCCAAAGTTCAGCAATGAAGGAAATAAATACATAATCAAAATAACTTATTTACGTAAAAGACAAGATTTTGATACAATTCATCTCCAAAAAGGAGACATATTAGCTTCACGTCATAGGTACGCGATAATGCAATAAAAAAATAAATTCTTCATCACTTTCTAAAATCTTTATCCCTTGTCCACTATTATTATTGAAATTATAAAATATCATAAAACTTCAAAATCTTGTCATTTAGGTCAATAACCTTCTAATACCAATGTAATTCTAACATAAATCACCATTAGGTCACCTTGTTCAAACATTAAAATATGCCAAAAATAATTCCTCGCGATCTAGAATAATCCTATCTACAGAAATACACTCGTTACCAACATGAGGTAACTCTTACACAAGACATTCAAGGATAGAACAGATAATGACAGAGGTATCTTCCATAATAGAACTACGATTGGCACACAGTTAGAAGCTAAGTTGACTGCATGTAGTAAGACTGGAGAACTACTAGACATTTTCATAGAAAAATAGGATTTGAGAGGATAAAAAGGATGCATTGACTGTATTGCTTATAATTTAGGATATTAGTAAAAGATAACAACTGAATTTTTCCAAGGAAAACATAGGAAAAACACTACTAAACATCACTTTTATAGTGCCGCCAATATCTATAAGGGAACTGATTAAACGAAGGATTACAATTTAATTACATTACATTTATAATTTTCCTATTACGACAGCCATTTCAATGCGGCATGTAGGTCATTCACCTTTTACAAGAAACAAAACAAAAAAATAAATTAAGAAACCAGCAAAAAGTTCAATATCCAAATCCAAACTGCATTTAAAAAAATCTCCTGTTTGTCTTGAACAGCCATTTTATGTTTTCTTCCGTTCCACATTCAAATTCTCCCGTACCCACTCCCCGATACCAACGCCATCTAGTACTGAACTAGTGTCAACATCCACTAGCTACATGAGGTAAGACTTACGCAAGATATTCAAGGATAGTGCAGGCAAGCGTGGCGTTTCATTGCGCAAGTCAAATGTCGAGTTAGGAAAGGAGTTGTGGCGTGTCAAGGCGTCTCGGAGTGGAAACAGAACGCCTTTCCATTTGTTGGGCAATGGGATCTAGCCTAAATGCCAGGCTGGGATGGAAATGGGGTAATTTGGGATGGGTAACTTAAGGAAACGGGGATAAAAGGCTCTTTGGAACAGCCGATTCTATGTCTGTTGATAAAAACTGTTTGAACGGGAAGACTTAACTTGACAATGGTCATAAATTCTAGATTTTCCTGTGATGACAGAAGTACGGTAACTCCCGTGCAGAATTAAACCAGCTATTTAATATTAGGTATATTTAATCGCGCAGTGGGATTAAAATCGACTGTATTTTATGTATTTCACCATAATAAACAAACGTGACGGAATATTCGCACTCAAATTAGCGATTTTTACCTCATTCCCATTTATTATTAATCTGTATTAGCTATTTATAGCATAGACATAGTCATTCAAAATGATTCGGAAATGTAAACAATAATTTAAATCTCCGTGCGTTTCAATGATTTTAACTATAGGTAAGTTTCCTCTAAGCAATTATAGCTGTTGTATTTACGAATGGCGACAAAAGAAAGAATGAAAGATAGAAAGAAATAAAATCTTTTATTTTTGACTCGCATAGGAGACACGAGATAAAAAAAACAACAACAACAGCGGTCATTGAGCAAACTACATTTATTGAAATTGTTAATTTCAAAAACGGAAATATAGGACCAACAATAACTACATGATAAAATAATAAAATATATCCATAACGACTGTTCAAACTCTACATATGAAGCCGCAACCAACAGTTTTACGTGTTTTTCAACGGACGGAGGAATCTCGGTATGCAATGGTTGATCTACCATCCACGGATCGACCTCGGGAAGCATTGCTTAACCTTGAAGACCAACCCGTGTGGCTGTCATCCTCTTCTTCCTGTCCTATTTTCAATTTATTTGGGGTCGGGCCTCCTTGTACGCCTCCTACGCCAGGATGGTATATTCTGGGTTGTTGATGATAGTATATTCTGCTCTTTCAGGTTCCTCTCGTCAGTGGTTTACCAAGAAGCTGGTAGTCTGCCTCTAGAGGCAGGTGAGACTGTCCATAAAAATACTATTCAGGGTCATTTCTATATCATAATAATAATAAGCTTTTATACTAAATAATTCTATCTCATCTAGATATATTTCCGACCTTCATTCTAGGAAGAGCTTACGTAACTATTTTAAATTACTATCCATTCTCACAACACTCGTCGACTTCAGGAAGTACCCTTGAGAGCCCGTCCTTACATCCTTTGTCGATGTAACATTCGCACGGCTATTTATAAACTGTGATTATCCTTATATAAGTCTTTGTATAGAGTAAAAATTAAGAGTGCTTCATCGACATCCACATCATTGTGGTAAAACAAATCCTACAGAGGTAAAACGTGAGTATGTCATGTTACAATTTGGAAGAGCACATTGCACTCCCATTTGGGTATGAGGTGTTTATTTTTCTATCACGTTACGGATAAGATTTTTTTTCTAAAATAGGTGTTCTTCTATCCGTGTCCTCTGGCTGTAATCATTTGAATACTTTGAAAGCTTATTAATAATTATCATTAAGTGATTTGTCTGCATATTTGTAGCAGTAATTACAAAGTTTTGTCAAAACATCTAACGACATTTTCTGTACTTACAATTTGTCTTGCAATAGTTTATTATGATTATACTGAATTTTATATATTACCTACAGTAATTCTAAAACTGTAGTTATTTCTAAGTTAGTTTCTGCATTATTATTACAATTTTATTTTAGTTAAAGTTTTGTGTTTGTATGCTGTGTCTAACACATTATATTGTGCATTTGTTTGACTAAACACTGTTACAATAACAATTATAGATAGAACAATAAATAAATACAGTCTATTACCTACATTTTTCTTCACACTTTAAAGTCAATATAAAGGCAGGATAACACGAGCGTGTCATAACAGTCGTCTAAATAAGGCGTTTCACACTTCCTTATAGATAAATTGAACACGTTATCGCGTCTTATATTGCGTAATAGTGCCTTTGTTTGCTCAGATTGTTGTGTTAGCTGTTCTAGTGTATTTTATTTGATTAAAGTAACTGTGGCTATTAATAGCCTACAAGTTCTACCATAATTTTTGAAAATTTGGAGACGACCTAGTTGAAGCGCAAAGAGTCCAAAGCTCTTTTATTGGTCCTTCGTTGCTCCGCTCTGGTCCAAAGTAGTCATTACCAACTGCTAAAATTTGCTTGAAGACATAACTTGAGAGTTCAAAAAAAGAGAATTTAACAAGTAAGACGGGGACGGGGGTAAGGGGATGGATAGATTTTTCGATATACTTTTTCTAGACAAGTGAATGTAGTATAAACTCTTTTAGTATAAAACCAAGAGGGTGAAATTCAATCAGTGAAAGTAATTTTGTGGTCGCCCTCTGCCCCTAGATGGGGCAGAGGACGTCCACAGATGTCCTCCATCGCGATCGGTATTGAGCTTTACCCTGCACCTCGCTCTATGTCATTCAGATGCTCGTCGCTTCTACGAACACGATGCGACACCAGGTTTGAAGGGAACGTCCACGCTTTCTTTTCCCTTGGGGTTTCCAGACTAAAGCTTGCTTGGGTATGTGATCGGGACTCCTCCGGAGCATGTGGCCAATCCATCTCCACGCTCTGCTTGATCTGGCGGTCGATCGGGCTCTCGTGGCATTTCTCCAACAGCTCTAAGTTGGAGATGGTCTCGGGCCAGTAAATGCCGTGACTGCGACGAAGACAGCTGTTGACGAAGAGTGAGTCAAGCCAAAGTAATACACGGATATCCAAAGTCCAATATTAATTGGACTGGACTGGACGTGGTCAAACTCAAACATTTTGGGCCTTAAACAATTGATAACGCTGATAAAATGTCACTTTATTTACCCCTAACGGAAAAATAGGTAAGTGTTAGTTTATATAAGTTTCACGTGTGTTGCTGTTTATCTGTGTGTCTGTCTGTGGCGTCATAGCTCCTAAACAGATAAACCGATTTTGATTTAGTTTTTTTTTGTTTGAAAGGTGATTTTGTCGAGAGTGTTCTTAGCTATGTTTGAATAAAATCGGTTCAGCCGTTCAAAAGTTATGGACGTTTTACTGTTTGAATCGGGGTGTTTTCGCAAGCTATCGTGTCATAATTACGTGTTCAATAGATTGCCGAAGCGTATCTACTATGTACTAGATAAATTATGTAGCATGAAATAAAAATGTGTCGGGGTTTATTAAATTTTAATATTTTACTTTTCTAACTATTTAATTAAATCTAATTAAACATCCCTGTCTAGTAATGAAAACTTAGGTTCCATCCGAGACAGGTGCGTTCAAAGAGGGATAAATAAAATGAATCCATATCCCAGGCCACAAAAAGTATCACAGCTGTTTACAAAGCACTAAACATCCTTCATTCTCAGACCTCTATAGCTCCATTCAACAATGATTTACAATAGCCAACGGTTCCACAAGACATAAATATCGTACAATTGTGTGGAACGAGCCCCACTTGAGCGGCGTGTGATGTAAGATCAAAGATCAATAAATCATCGTTGGGAGACCGGAGGCAGAGAAGTCGGCGCATGCGTTGCAGTGCCCTTGATGCAGTGCGGTTATGACGAGTGACGAGATGATGAAGTAGGGTGTTGTTTCCTTGTAATAAATAGATAGGCATTGTTGTTATAACCGTTGCATAGATATCATAATTGACAGCCACAATCATTAATAAATGAGTAGTTCTGCATGGTCAGAATCTTCGGCAGATTATTTTAACACGCTACAATTTGCAGCCTAATCTGATGAGTTAAAGTGTTGAAAAAAGTTAGCCGGTATAATCAAGTAATTGTCTGCAACTAGGTGCTCATACGAGAACATCACCTTCATGTAAGCCTTAGCATTACAGTCGCGTGCTTTACTGTGATATATTGCCGGCTTTTTAACGTGAATACGTCTTTAAATTAGCTTCCATGGTAGGAGGCAATTCAGAAAACTGATGATAGGAAAATCGGGGGGTTCAGTTTATTGTTGCAAGTTCTAATCTGTCATTGACATTACACCACTCGATAACTAAATGATCAAAGAATTCCTTACGTCCCGTGCGTTGTGGAGGAGCAAGCACTGCCCTCATTTTACAAATTTTATCTGCCATTTTTACATCAACAGTTATTAAGGTTACACTAGTCGAAAATTCTTCCATACAAACGTAGTCTAGGGATTATTCCACTGTTTGACGATGTACGTTCAAAATAAAAAAGTGATATCAATTTGTCTCATCATTATCTAGCCCTGTATGGAAGCAAAAAAGTAAATATTTGAAAGTTATGAGCGTCGAAAGTTCCACATTTCGACACTAATTTTAACGCATTTTTGGACGCAAATAAATACCATAAGAAGACAAAAATTGCAAAACGGCCTCCATAAAGGTATAGATTAGTAGTTCAACAATGCAAATAATTTTATTTTGAACAGATAGATTTAGTGGTATTTTCTTGATATCTAGACTGCCAAAGGTCTGTTTCTAAAATTTCGCGCGATCGGTTTCGTCCTAAATCATTATCCATTTCGCTACAAATTGGCAAAAGTGTGTATTCATACGCGAACTAGCTTCCTACTGCTCATCACAGCATCTATCTCTTCCGCACGTGTTGTCGGTTGATATAAAATGCATTTTAACCCCGCGCACAAAATAGTTCGTGCCGTCGACTAGTGTACCCTTAAGAGGAAATGCGGGCAGAGAGCTCCGACTTAATCATCATCTGCCCAACCTTTTTCCCAACTATATTGGGGTCGGCTTCCAGTCTTACCGGATTCAGCTAAGTACCAGTGTTTTATATGGTGCTCCGACTTAATGTTCTAAGTAAAAAGTCATATCTTTTAAATCTGTCCAATACTGGAGAGGGAAATAGGCGAGAGCCAAACCTCGAATTAGGACTTTTTACTTAGGATATTCAGTCAAATGTCTGTGACCGCATTTCATCTTAAATCTGTCTCATGGTCTAAGCCATCCAACCATCTGAGCTTGGGATGTCATCTATAAGATTCTTTCACAAAATCACTTCTTTTTTTTCACTTCAAAAAAATGACGCAATAAATTATCCTACTCAAATATTATCATCTCCTTTCATCCAACATCAAACAAATCTTCATCAGGTCAATTATGACGCAACCGTCGACCGTTCTCGTTTACACATCGTCCCTCCGCATGTCACCGGGACATCCTACGTTACACAACATGTCGACTTGTTGCGTAACCGGCTCAGCGTTGGGGAACGGTGGGAACAGCTAGGAACAAGTGTTATTATGTGTACATACGTAGTAGGACGACGGACGGTTATGTGTGAGCTGATGAGTGGCGGTGGATTCTTGTTCCTGGATAATAATGGTCGGATGCGTTGAGTTTAGGTACCTAGGCGAAAATAATAGTCTGAAAATTCTTGTGCTTAAAGCTAAAATAGACACTCTGACTAACTTTTCAGTTACCATGGCAAATTGAAAAGTCAAAACTTGCAGGTTAGCTACATACATTCGTCTTTTTAAATAGTGATAAAATTACAACAATAAACAACAACAATAATAAAGGGTGATTTTTAGGGTTCCGTACCCAAAGGGTAAAAACGGGACCCTATTACTAAGACTCGACTGTCTGTCTGTCACCAGGCTGTATCTCATGAACCGATAGCTAGACAATTGAAATGTTCATAGATGATATACAAAAAACAGAATAAAATATATATTTAAGTGGGGCTCCCATACAACAAACGTGATTTTGTTGCCGTTTTTTGCGATAATGGTACGGAACCCTTAGTGCGCGAGTCCGACTCGAACTTGGCCGGGTTTTTACAAATAAATATTACATGTAAAATATACTAAACACGAAACAACTATTTAAATATTATTCTCTTACAAACCATGCGAGTTGTATCTAGTTTTGGTAAAATAATAATGTCCCGTCGTAATTTGGGCCCTAAAAAAAAAAGCCCACCATGGATATTTGTACCCTAAAGTTGGAGCTAAAAGCTCTAAGTTTTTTTTTTTTTTGTGATGGGTTTGCTCTTGACTCTAGTCTAGGTCATAGGTGACAGAGACAGAGTCGACGATGGAGTGAGCTTACCCAGAAGAAGCCTGTTCACTATAACTTTGAAGAGATTCGGGCTGAATGCGTTCGGAAACACAGACGCAGGTAGTGAGTTCCATTCATTCGCTGTGTGCATTATGAAGGATGTTTGGAAGCGCTTGGTGCGAATTGGTGGAATGGCAACAAGGTAAGGATGATAACTTGCAGTGCGTCTAGATGTCCGATGGTAGAAGGGGGCTGGTGGGATGAGGTCGTGGAGTTCTTGAGCACACTCACCGAAGTACAGTCTGTAGAAGACCGACAAGCAGGCAACTTTGCGGCGATGAGCCAAGCTGTGTAGCTTGGCATCCACCAGCTCAACGTTGCCAATGAGCCTCTTGGCTCTGCGTTCCACCGAGTCAAGCGCGGCGAGCTGGTACTTAGCTGAACCATCCCAATGGTGGCTGCAATACTCCATGCAGGAGTTGGCAAGCCTGATTCCATTTGTTTTGTGAATAAGTTTCTGTGTTCGGCAAAAAACCATATCCATTATGGTATACTAAACTCGGATAATGCCGAATTATCAAAAGAAGCATAAATCAACAACTCATCAATAAAGACGTTAGCTAACTGCTACAGTAAATAAGGAACTGATCAAACTCAAATAAATGATTCACATATCATAAATAGTCAAATTAGTCGCAATCAATCAGGTGATGTAATGACTCATCATTAAAATTGAATCATCTATCTTTAGCCAAACGTCTTCTTTAAATAGATTCTGTCGCTTTAAATTCTTATAATCAGTTGATATATTACTGTAATTTTATTTATTCAATATTTACACCGTGATATATAAATAGTAATAATATGGAGCAGCGGCCCCAACTTGCGTAACGTAGGTCATGGGTTCGAACCCAGGGGGGCATTACATTGTGTAAATTATTAAATCACCACTGCTCCAAAAACGGTGAAGGAAAACATCGCGAGGATACCGGCATGTCCTAGAACCAAAAATTCGAAGACATGTGGCATCCACCAACACGCACTGCTCCCTTCCCTCTCACAGAGAGGAGGCCTGTGTCCCAGCAGTGGGAACATTAAAAAGGTGATGATGATGATGATGATATAATAAATCGGTTCATATACGTTAAAATAATTATCTTTTTGTCCCGATCTCAACTTATTTGAACTCTATTCATCATCATCTCAACTTATCGTTTAAATTCTTTTACACAAGCTATTCGTCATTCACACAGTCACTCTGGTCCTTTTCTACCATCAAAACTAGAGACTCTAGACAATATGGTATTTATCAGCGATACCGACTGCCGGAAAATCATAATTAGGGGTTTTAATCACGTGACTTTTAGGTAGCGCAACGTCAGAATAAATAATAGTACACGCCTGTCAGTCTCCTAAATTTAGGACTTCCCAACGATTGTTGAGGCATAGACAGTGTCACTTTGTTGAGAGCATGCGAGCAATCAGTAACAGTAAACTAAAATATGGCATCGAAATTCCTTAGAAATAAACGAGGAACTAAAAAGTGAGGAACTACGTATTATAATAAAATTTATCATTAAAAAAAATTAAAACAAGCTTTTTTGTAATCTTCTCAGCAAACCCTTTCAATAGGGAACATTACTGCCAATTTCTCCCGCCAGATGGCGCTTGACGGCTCTGAGTAAACAAAAACATAACAACATGGCGTCTACTACTGTTTGTGGTTACCGAACTCTTTTTTACTGTTTTTAAGATAACTTGTGTTCAAAAACCAAAAAATAATATTGGGGAAGTTAGTTAGCTTCATTTTTCTTTCACTATTTGTTTTATATTTTGTATACATAAACTGCGAAATTTTGTCGCTGGACTTTGACAGTTTGGTTTTTTTTAGGGACGTGTCCGATATATCTAAACGTAACTTATATCGGATATGTGTTAGATATCATGTCATATCGATATCGATATCAAAATAACCGATATTACAAAAGCTGTATCTAATAAAAACCTTACTAGCGTGTGAGAAAGAATAATTCAAAACTTAAAACCGTAACAATGCGAAAACGTACGAACTACGAACAAAACGCAAACTTCACAAACGTTAGGAACCATATGCGCTACCTATCTTTCTAAGTATTATTTCGTGTTCGTTGTTAGTTTTCTCATCTAAATAACATTTTAACTTTTGCAAACTGTACTACTGATATCGATATCTGAAAACCGTTTTCGATATCGATATGAAAACACATACATAACCGTTTGCGCAAAAAACCGAAAACGCCCTTCTCTAGTTTGTTTACGCAGAAACCTGTGGCGCCATCTGAGCGCAGCTTTGCGGATAGTTCCCCATTGATACCCATATCATGGCAATGCACAAAAAATAACAAGTCCGCCATCTTGGGCCTTCTGCCATATTTAATTTAGGATAACGTCGCTTAGCTAACCATGCATTGTCATCCAAACTAAACGTGTACTGATTTTAAAATGAGAATCACGTCTAAACGGCTAGTAGTATTTTTTTGGAAAAAATATATGTTACATTAGACCATTTTCTTAATAATTTGATTCGGGCGGTTTTGGGCTCCACAGTGCAGTGGATATAAGAAAATTTTGAGTTTTATTCGTATAATAACATAATGTAATTAATTTGTAAAGATATGTCTAAAACGGACAAAAACACGACAATCGCAACAAAACTGCTGGGCGTATTTTAATGAAATCGACACCATCTCAAAGACAATTAACTATCTACATTTTGATCTGAGGTTTTTTTTAAACTCAATAAATAATAAGGAAAGTACAAAAAACTTCTAAATTTTGGGTCGGGCGGGTGTGAAACGAGTGCGTGTTTTGTTCCCTCAAAGTCGTTGAGGTTAGTCGTCGTCTTAAGGCCGTACCCTGACCAAAAAATCAGCATGAGATATGAGCATTCCTATTGGCCTAGCGGCACTGGTGGCGCATGTACTACGGTAGTGAATACGCTCAGATTTTAGAATAAAATCTTTATAAAATCGAATATTGGTCTTTTGATAAAAAATAAACTTACAAAATTTTCGTTATCAAATTGTCTATCCATTAGTGTTAGTGTAAAACATAATTAATGAACACTTTACGAGGAGATGCATGCTAACAATAATTATTTCACATTTTTATGGTTTTGTTGGAAGGAGATTAGTGACACATTACCTCTTTAAAAAAAAAAAGTGTACTACAATTTTAGTTTCAACATTATGTAGAAATTTAATGTATTTTTATTAATTGATATTTCTTTTTAAAAAAAGAGTAGATAGCTCTTAAAAACTGCACAAAATTCGACTAGCGCGGCGTTTTGCTCGGGGAGCGCTTAATCGGTGGAGGATAACTGCTTCAAAATTCATACATACATTGCAAGTTAAACAATAGCTTGTAAAATAAAGTCCCCCGCCGCGTCTGTACTGTACGCCATAAACTCAAAAATTTCTGAACTAATTTTCATGCGGTTCGAAAGAGTGAGAAACGAGGAAGATTTTTGAGTATAATTTGTCACGAGCGAAGGTCGCTAGTTAACTACTAACTTATTTATTTATATATATATTTTTTAATTTGATTATGATGATTTTAATTGATGTCTTTTTTTTTTTGTATAATTAATTTTATTGGCACTTTTATTGTTCAGGAATTGAATTTATGATTGCATTTTTCATGTAGATGTGTTTTTAGAGAATTTGAATGAATTAATACTACTAATAATAACCTAACTTTGAGAACAAAACTAACCTAAATGTTAAAAAAAAAAACAATATTTGGTATAATTAACCCGTTTACTGTACATGCGGTGTTAGCCTTTAAGTGATTGTTACACTTGCAAATGTATGTTTGTCAATCGCAATGTATTTTATGTGTGTAAACAATTGTTGGTTAACCTAATAAATAAATAAATAATAAATAAACTAGTCGCTAGTTAACTAAATTTTTCCCACAAAAACAATAACATTAAAACTATCAGTTAAACCAGTGTTAACTATTACTGCGCTCGCGAGTAACCTTGCTGTAAATAGCTCTATTGCCGTTACATAACTTGTTACGCAATGTCACAATCAAAACCAATCTCTATGTGTGTGTACGTGTACACTCACATACGTAGCTTGCGCGTGCGCATATTATTCTGTCTGTTTGTGTATTGTGGTGACGTACTGTTGGGGCAATGTTACAATTGATTAAGTGACTGTTGGATAGATTACTCAACAGAAGGGTTATGAACTTATGAAGGATGGTTGAAGGAGTGTTAAGGTTACACTAGTCGATAATTCTTCCATACAAACGTAGTCTAGGGATTACTCCACTGTTTCACGATGTACGTTCAAAATAAAAATGGTATCAATTTGTCTCATCATTATCTAGCCCTGTATGGAAACAAAAAAGGTAAAAATGAAATTTTTTCGAAAGTTAAGAGCGTCGAAAGTTCCATATTTCAACACTTATTTTAATGCATCTTCGGGCGGCAATAAATACCATAAGACGAAGGAAAATTACAAAACGGCCACTGTACAGGGATAGATTAGTAGTTCAACAATGCAAATAAGAGTGTCTTTCAGTATATTGCCGTTTCCTAGGTTGCGCCAGATAATGGACGGGATGCAAGGGTTCTAGAAGATGTTTGTTTTTTACACCAAAATGTACCTACATGAGGGATTTTTTGTAGAAAGTCTAAATTTTGAAAAAAGAGGAAGAACCTACTGATAGTGTATTAGCTATGATACTTGTATCATCTGTTTCCCAGCTATAAAACTAAGAATAGGTGACGGGCTGGCGTTTAGAAGGACTGTCTTTATATAGACCTTTTGGTGTTTAAACAAGTGCATCGGACTAATTTTAATAAATGGCTTTTGACTATGATCAAGTTTTAAGAAACTGGTCCAGCTCCACAGCTGAACCAATTTCTGGGCTGACCCACAACAGCTTAGGTACAAAAACCGGCCAAGTGCGTGTCGGGCTTCGCACATTTAATTTTATCAAACCGCAAAATTAAATTGGTTGTACTACGAAAAATGAAGGAATTCCTTGAAAAAAATCTGATTTATCAATATATTGATATTTGTTAGTAAAATAGACGAAATAATAAACATTATCACCAAATTGCAAGTTCATAGATTGATAATGGTTTTTTTTATACAAAAAACAAAAAAGGTATTTTTCAATACAGTTGTTAAACATAGCGTACTTTCAGAGGCTATAATTATGATTCGAAAGTTAAATCTTACGCATAGGCATCTTTCTGTTACGCGGTCGTGACTTTTGTTTACGAGCTCGATCATTATGTTTGCAGTTTAGTTTTAAATTTATAAGTCAATTTAAAAAAGTTTAGTAGCAAGGAGTTTTTATACATAAAATAAAATGGGATAAATTTTATACGAGGAAAAATTAATGATTCCGTTCGTTTTAGCATTGAATTCTCAAAAGTCTTTTAAATGGTTGCTTAGTATATTTAATTACCAGTTTTAATTTAATTATTTTCACATCAACATTTGTCAAAAATCGAATAGGCAGTATAGGCGGTTTTAGTTGAAAAAAAAATGTCCGGTTGCAAAAATGCGCCATTATTTATAAGTCAATTTAGAAAAGTTTAGTAGCAAGGAGTTTTCATACATAGAATAAAATGGGATAGATTTTATACGAGGAAAAATGAATGATTCCGTACGTTTTAGCATTGAATTCTCAAAAGTTTTTAAATAGTTGTTTAATATATTAAATTACCCGTTTCAAGTTAATTATTTTCACATCAACGTTTGTCAAAAATCGAATAGGCTGTATAAGCTGTTTTCTTTGTGAAAAAATATGTCCAGTTGCAAAAACGCGCCATATTGAAAATTGATTTTTTTGTAAATAAACAAATAATTCTTTGATTTGTTTTTACTATTTCTCACAACTGTATTGAAAAACGTCGTGTGATACACGGGTGTGTAGGTTATTGCAAACTCGTGTCATTAAAAACCCTCGCCTTCGGCTCGGGCTTGTTAATGACAGCTCGTTTGCAATAACCTACTTTCCACCCTTGTATCACAATGTACTATTGTATAAACAACTGATTTTGGTGGCTTCTCCTTTTTTTGCCTTCCAATATATTTTAAAACAAAATATACAGTATTTATCTACTAAATAAGCTCTAAACAACTATACCGCACTCGATGGGGTAAGTCATTTTGTTTCTCCTTCCTTTAGATGTATGGGATCCCCTCTCAAAATTTAAAAATATTTTTGACAATTTATATGGCATTGTTTCGTTTGGCTGTAAAATGTAAAATGCGTGTGATTGCAGACGGACAGACAGACAGATAGACAGACGGACACGTGAGTGACAGCAATAGGGTTACGTTTGGACCCTTCGGGTACGGAACCCTAAAACTAAGCTTCCTCAAAAATATTATTCTTTTTACCTGACTGCTGAAGGAGGATAATGACATGTGTTTATCAGTCTATGTATGTATGTATGTTTGTTCCTATGTGGCGTTATAGAGACCAAATGCGTTGTCCGATTTTGATGATTCTTACGTCAATCGATTTTTCTTAACCCTGAGAGTGTCGCTGGCTACGTTAAAGAAAAAAATGGCGGATTTTGGGCGCCATTTTGTGGGGATACATTTTTTTTCGTCCATACCCATCGTGTGGGGTATCAAAATAAAGGGTATCAAGAGGTGATTTCAAAAAATGTAACACTTATATGTTTAAATGTACTTAATTCTAAAAAAGAAATACTAAAAAGTTGTAAATAAAAAAGTTACTTAGTTAAAAAAATCAAAAAACCCGACTGTTTAAAAATAGAACTAAAAAGACGTAAACAAGAAGAAAATCATGCTGTGCAGTCGGAGGATACATATTCGCGAGCTGGCTGACCAAATCCAGATGTATCCTCCGACTGCACAGCCTGATTTTCTTCTTGTTTACGTCTTTTTAGTTATATTTTTAAATAGTCGGGTTTTTTGTTTTTTTTATTAATTACTCCAATCATACATAATAGAATACGCCCATCGCATCGCGTTTAGGGAAGACCTCATTAGACAATCAGTTTATCTCGACGACACAGTAACCTATGATTGTATAGTAGAAAGGTCATTGAAATAACTAAAGTATACCGGTTTGAGTTTACGCAACGTTTTGGCCATCAATCAATTATTAACTCAACTGATAAAGATTCGAAAACAAATGAGTAAATTCGTAATTATATTTTTGCGGTTACTGTGGACAACAAAATGGAGTGCAAATGGTTGCCATGGTAACACATGTGAGGCGGAAGAGTGAAGAAAATGTCGTGAGGAAAGTTTTGAGTATATAAATGTATTCATTTGTGACATACAGGTAAATGATGTTGTACATACATGGTGTTAGTAACAAAGATCTTGTTACACTGTGTGCAGCCTTCCTAGACACTCAGATATCGGTTTTCACAAAATGTAGCTAACTGTACAGTCTTCAAGCTGCTTATTGTAACATAATTAGGTACTTAATAAAATCATAAACTATAAAATAAAAACATTACACAAAGGAACAGACTCTTAATGACTAAAGTACGGAATCTGAGAAATTGGAGTTTGATACAGTTTTTATTATTTATCATCTAAATATTCAGTAATAACACGAAGAACCTAAGCGGCGGTGCGCCGCTAATACCTACTATAATATGCTATATCTACACTCACAACGTAATGTTCCAAATATGAATTCAAAAAATATTGTAGTGTATACACTACAACTTCTTAATTTAATTTCAAAAAAATTATGTTGCATATTTAAAAAAAAAAACATACTCAATACATTTATTGCTTCCACATGTGAACTTAGATGCGAACGCTTTTTTCTTGTATATTTCAAGCTTTTTATGTTGCATATAATCCGATCCTTATGGATGACTACAAGGTACATTTACTATCTATATACTTCTTAGCAGCATATTAAAATACTCCAGCGTGTCATTGATAACGCCTTGTAAGGAATTTCCTCATAGTGCAAATGTTATTTATATAATTATCTGATAGCATACTGATTCATTACTAAACGCGTGTGTAATGATGCATAAATATAAGCGGATAGAGCTTAGTGCACACTATAGAATTATAAAATTATAAACTGAATCAAGAGAGTTCAATTAACTGATTTTGATGTATGACCAGCTTTTTTCCTAGATTGCAGCTACGTAGACATGGAAATATTCGACTTATACTTAAACTACATTTGAAGCTGAAAGATTCTGGAGTGGAGACCACATGCTTGAAGACGCAACGTTTCAATGAGTGCCGTATAAGCTCGCAGGATACGAGAGGCACATAACCGGTTGATGTGGCGATATTTGCAGTAATAGATATGGAACAGCTGAAATGATAATAACTACCGGATAAAATGATACCTACAATAACATCATCTATATGGCGCCAGCTTTCCGTGGTGTGGCCCGGCAATTATAAGCAAGTGCGTGCTTAGAGTGGTATGTATTTGGCAATGTTCTAAAATCTTGAAGATACCATGTATGAGTCGTCACGTTTTTCTCCGTAACGGGTAAGCCTAATGCTAAGTAATACACGGAGTTCTTTTATTGATGATAATGTTATTATTTTTAGCATCATTCATCACTAAAGAGCCGGAAGATCACCAATTCTGGATCATTATTATTCATTCATGTCGTGTCACTACACGTTCATTGCTGAATAAGTACCTCTAGTTACATACCACTAAAAACTAGGTAAGTACTTATTGTTGATTTACGTATCATTTTGACAACGTTGTTGGCAACACAACATTTAGTGTGTAATCTGTGCTGTCACTACTGTCAATCACTTGCACACGTTATTCGAAGATATGCATTTTAATATACGAAAATAACCAAACAAGTTGCCCATCAAATGTAAGTCCCTATTTATGTAGGTATTGCACAGAGGGGATTCCGAAGTGCTCTTTTAAGAGATCTATTTGCCGATGGCAATCACCGGGGTGGTTTAAGTGAGGTAAAAATCTCTTACACCCTTTTTCCCCAAAACTCCAGGCGCCCGACAAAAAAAGGTAATTATGTACTTCTAATGTATCACACACCGTACTTGAGACAAATCTACATTCTGTAGAAAAGACAAAAGCTTCAAAACAAATGAAACTAGCAAATTCCTTTGAAAAATGGCAACGAAAATTCTAAAAATACCGGTTAAAGGAGCATTCACAACCTTGCACTTGCCTACTTTCCTAGCCAAGCACTTGTACAATCCGCACGCGCTAAGCACACGGCCGCATGACCGCTGTAAGGTCATCCGGAAACGCCGTGAGCTAATCGGAAGTAGTAGCACGTTGCAAGTACCCTTGCGTGCGAGTGATGTAATTGATTGTAAACAAAGCATAGAGTTAGTCATGTGGTGGAGAAGGTTATGTAAAAAGGAAGAAGGATTAGAAGTGGTTATGTGGCCGTGGGATATATATAGTTAGGTTTTTCGTGACTTGTAGGTGAGATGAATACTTATAGTAATCCTGGGTGTTTACAGATAGTTCTTTCGGGAACGTATGGTCACTTAGCTTTGTCGGCGTTACGGGAATCGCGAAATGAGTACTTGGTTTACTTCGTGTTGGAGTTAGTTTATTTAAGATAAATTACAAAGGGGTAAGAATGCCGACCGACCGCTCCCCTAGACCGAAAGAGACTGAATGAATACTTTTAAACAAATGTTGAAAACTGGGATACGGTCGGGGCGGCACGTTACAAACTAAAACACAAAGGTTTTTACAGCTATAATGGGTTGCACAATAAATATAAAAAGTTAACATTTACAAAAAGAACCGTCGGCATCACAACACAAACCTTACGGTTATGACCCTAAATTATTAAAACTAAGACAATAAACTTATCGTTCCAAAGGAGGGTCTCTTGCACATTACAATAAACTATTGTTATCCTGAAGACAACACTCAATAACATCTGTGTGCAGGCCGTGAGAATCCTTAAAATAGCGGTAATTTACAGTTAACTTAAAATACTATTTATATACTAAGTTCCCTAAAGTAATACCTATTATATTATAAACAATTAATGGAGTCGCTACAGTTCCGTGATCAAATGATGCACGGCCTAAATCATATCATTCTGTTTTTGTAATCAATGGAGAGAGGAAGACAAATGTAGGAAAGGATAATTTGAGATATGACGATTGAGCTTATACGCATCGGAAGCAACAGATACGACGTCATGATGACATTCCAGGTCGTACTTTAGAAGTTTATATTGACAGAATTGAACCAGTCCTGGGCTTGAATAAGATGTGTGAACGTAAACAAATTAAAAGATACAAGATGAAGATACGAGATTAGATGTTGCTTGCTTATGATAATTTTGTGGCAAAATATAGTGCACATATTTTAACGATATACCAACTGTAACCATACCTATATTTTTAAAATAAATGATTGATTGAAAAGCATTAGGTTGAGACATTCTGTTCATGGAAAAAGCAAGAGATTTTTTATCTGTGGCTTCCCGTTCATGCTCTTTGGGCTACCTATTTAGGGTTCCGTACCCAAAGGGTAAAATCGGGACCCTATTACTAAGACTCCGCGATCCGTCTGTCTGTCTGTCCGTCTGTCACCAGGCTGTATCTCAGTGATAGCTAGACAGTTGAAATTTTCACAGATGATGTATTTCTGTTGTTGCTATATCAACAAATACTAAAATCAGAAAAAAAAGGATTTTAGGGGGGCTCCGATACAACAAACGTGATTTTTTTGCAATTTTTTTCGATATTGGTATGGAACCCTTCGTGCGCGAGTCCGACTCGCACTTGGCCGGTTTTTTATTATTATTGATAGGCTTGCGCTTGACCACTATCTCACCTCATAGTAAGCGGACACCATGACATATCACACCATCACCTATGTAAATTAGAGTAATTTAGACAGATGAGAAATTATGACACTGAAAACCGAACCTGAGCAAGATATTATTATAGGTTAATCTAAATTAGAACGATGTTAACCGTCATTTTCCACCTTTCTTTCCTAAACACTACAACAGTGAAGGTCCATGCAAGACTGCTAATAATCTCTGAAAGCCATCATTCCTGGCATCAATTTAACCTCATTCATACAACAACGTAGTAAAATCAAAACACATCAGCTCAACAAGTCAATCGCAGTCCACAATGGGGCACACATAGTTCAACAATTGCCCAAACACCGACAATAGTCTATCGAAATAGTTCAGATGTTATGCAAGGGAGTATCGGTGGCGCAAGCCGGCTTAGATCTACAAGTGGGGCAAGTACGGCCTGTGTGCGACGAATTGGGTAATGTGTCCGGGGCGAATGTTCGTTCAGTGATATGTCTATTGTTTGATAAATTTGAAAAGAGTTTTGATTTTTTATGGTTCCGTATCCAAAGGGTAAAAAAGGGACCCGATTAATAAGTGCAGTCTTAGTAATAGGGTCCCGTTTTTACCTGTCTGTCTGACTGTCTATCTGTCACAAGGCTGTATCTCATGAAAAGTAATAGCTACACATTTGAAATTTTCACAGATGATGTATTTCTGTTGCCGCTATAACAAACAATACTAAAAACAGAATAAAATAAATATTTAGGTACATAGCCCATACAACAAACGTGATTTTTTGCGATAATGGTACGGAACCCTTCGTACGCGAGTCCGACTAACACTTGGCCGGTTTTTTTTATTGACAGGATCGCTTTTGACCTGATGGTAAGCGATGATTCGAAAAACGGAAACACAGACTCTGGCATAGATATTTTCAGAAGAGAAGTTGATAACTTTAAAAAGCTTACTTTAATTCGCTGATGATTTTCTAGTGATGATAGAATCAGGGAGAAAATTGTCGCAACCTCTACAAAAACGGTGGATCCTCCGACATGTGCTATCTATTTGGCTACTGCTCAACTGATGCTGTCGGGTTTCTGTTTGTTTTGGCTAGTATTTCCTTACCTTATGTTGTTTATCTGCTGCTCTTCTCAATCATTTTTATTTTTATATAAAAAAAAAAATATCCGCAAATGGTTTTTTGCCTCAGCGTTTTATAAACAAACAATGATTAATGTATCTCATAATAGCACAGGGTCAAATAGAAACACTTAGACATTGCTAAGTTTTTATTGTATTTGCTAATTGATTGTGGTATTTGATATTGACTTGATTGATTAATGATGGTCTAGAAAAACTTATATGAATTTGGATAGCTATAATATAAGGGATGGGTTGAGTCGAAAAATGATATTAATGTGGCTGGGAAGGAACTATTGACATCACAGCAAATAGATGTCTATGGAAGACTAGCTTTAGCCAGTGGCTTCACCCGCGTATGCCTATATGCTATTCCAGACTATAATCTATCTCTGTGCCAAATATCATCCAGATTCGTTCAGCCTTTGCGGCGTGATTGAGCAACAAAGATACGCATCCATCCAAACTTTCATTCTTATAATACTAGGATAGTAGGAAGAAGATCCCAAAATAAATATGGCAAAGAGCAATAGGATGATGTCTAACTGATGATGAAAACAAAAATGAACTAGCATTATAAGATCTACATTAATTCATTAAAAAAAAAATGGATGGACTGTGTGAGAAGTGATATGAAATAAAAGGGAGTCAGTAATAGCGTGACGGGGGACAGGACGGTATGGTAGAAGAAAACGTGTTGCGCCGACCCCAAGTAACATGGGACAAGGGCAGGAAGATGATAATGATGACATAATTTAATTCAACATTTCTACACAGTTTAGGCCTAGATAATAGTCGTTTTGTCCTCGAAATTATTTTATATCTTTATTTTAATCTAAACATTCAGCGCAGCATTTTATACTTATAATAAAATGTTAATGAATGTAGTAAATACTAGATTTCTACACGGTGCCCGCATTGCTTCAGTATTTCACACGGAATATCAGAATTATGCAGCTATTTTGTTTCTAATGAATACATTCGGTAAATAACATTAGGTTATTTATATACAATTAAGAATGCAGTTATACAATGATTTGGTAGGATTAAACAACTCAATATGATTAATATTACAAATGAGATAGGATGTTTTGTCAGTAGGTGGTAATCTCTGAATATATTAATCCGATTACAAAAAATCTAGCTCCAATAGAGGGCTATACTATCGTTGAGTGACATTAGACTACTTTTAATCCTTGAAAATAACAAGATATCTGTGAAGTTAGCGACGGGAACGAAGCCGAGGGAAAAAGCTAAAATATATAATAAAAAATAGTGTTTACAAAACTTTACGAACCCTTGTGCGTGCCGGTTACATACGTCGAATTTTAAATAAAAAAATATGAAATATTTAAATACTGATATGAATATTATGACACGACAAAAATAGCGACAGGAATATAAACATAGATAATAATAAAAAAAGTATTGATTGTCAGATACAGAAATTGGGACAAGTTACGATTATTTCGTAAAACACGGTCATATGAGATTGTGGTGTTTTTATTGATATTATAAACTGTGATGTAATAAAAACTGCGTTTGATAAGAGTGTATGGAACGATTTTATTACGTTATGTTTATAAAAGGCTACTGTTTTACGCATTAATTTATTTGTTTTTATCGACTTCAAAAAGGAGGAGGTAGTAATCTAGGTGTGCAATATTGTTGGCATTGCACAATATTTACATATTTTACTCTATAATTATGGGCTTCTAAACATGTGTGCCAAATTTCTTGTGTGTATGTTTGTTCACGTATTTCCCCGAAACTACTTATCGGATCGTTTTTTCTTTTTTATTGGATTAAGTATCTCTCAATCTAGAGAACAGTGCAGGTTTCATCAAAATCGGTTCAGCAGTTTTCAAGATATGGAACATACGACAGAACTTCTTAGCGACAAACAGCACGGATGTGTAAATTAAGTTGTTATGGGTATTTTGTCAATCCTTTAGGTACCTTACTATTTAATTTGCTTACTTATATATGATAGGGTACTAAAACTAAATAGAGAGAAATAAAAAAAAAACTAAAAATATACTGATTTCTCAGAAAAAACACTAAACAGTCCAAAAAAAAACTATTGTTTCGGTCGATGTTGAAAAACGATAAAAACAAAAGGTACCAAAAACACCGACTTCCGAAACGAAAGTTATTTTTGCAATTTTTAGAGTATTTTGAGAAGTCAGTTTATTTTTTTTCGAGTTTCTCTAGAGAAGTTTAATAATACCGTCAGGTGGTAGACAGTAAGCAACTTTCTATAGTGACCTATAAGGGTAAATCATAATTATCTCATAAGCCTGGAGAAGTACATTGGTCTTCCAATGTACTTTTCCAGTCTCATTATCATCAACATATTAGCCGAAAGACGTCCACTGCTGGACATAGGCGGATGCCAACGCACGGGACCGGTCAATGTGGGACGCTTGGGGGATCCCAAGCGTCCCACATTGACCGGTCCCGTGCGTCTTGTTACCAGCGGATCCCCGCAACCTTCACCAGGTCATCGGTCCACCTGGTGGGAGGCCTTCCAACGCAACGTCTTCCGATTCCCGGTCGCCACTCCAGAACCGTTCTGCGAGCAATGTGCCCTGCCCACTGCCACTTAAGTTTGGCAATTCTTCGGGCTATGTCGGTAACCCTGGTTTTCTTGCGGATCTCTACATTTCTGATTCGATTACGCAAGGAAACTCCGAGCATAGCCCTCTCCATTGCCTTTTTCAGTCTGAAACTTTGAAATGCTAAAGAAAAAGAAAATTATATCTTCCACGGAAAAGTCAATACCACCCATGGGGTTGTGCCTGTTTAAAGTTGAAGAATTTTTATATTGCGAGATGTTTATGGATCAAAAAAAAATTAAATGAAATTGTTTATTGACCAGATTCATAACCACACAAAAATATGCATAAAACACATAGCCAAAAATAATAAAATAATGGTAAAATACAATTGATTTACATTTGCATTTATGTATGTTCATGGGAAGTTAGTTTAGGGAATATTTGCAATGCATTAGTGTCTAATACCAAAATTATGCCATGGAATGGTTAATCACTTGATTGACCTTACTGTTAGGGACGTAGCCAGGGTGCTACGGAATGAAATGCGCATTACTTTTATCTGGTATATTAAGGCAATAACGTGCCTGCCTTCAGGCGACTTCTCTAGAAGTGACATCCAAGCTTAGCAAAAAACATCTTCACTTATTTTTATGTTCGAAATTCATTTACCTATCAAGACACTTTGTCCGTTGCCAGTCTTAATATATGCAAGGAGTCCTCACAGTATTTATTTTGTATTATGTTTTAATTTATCATTGTCGGCGTGTGTAAAGCATGCTTTCAATCAATTTTGATATTAATAAAGTGTCAGAATTTAATACGAAATTTAATATAATTTGCGTAAATTGAATTTTGATATTTTCTGAGTACAGAGTTCGCTGCCAGTTTTATTAATTTAAAGCAGGTTTTGGACCATATTTTATACATTATTCCGTTCTTGATTTGAATTTAAAACAGTATGTTTTTTCCTATCTGTGCCAATTCCATAAACTTTATAAATAAAACCTTTGCAAAAATAATTAAAATAAATTAAACCTATGTAAATATAATTGTATTTAATTGTGTGCAAATACCGATATATGTACACAGTAAAATTCCTGTTATTCCTGATAGTAAACAAGTTAATAAAGTTTGATATTGATATTTTCTGAGTACAGAGTTCGCTGCTAGTTTTAGTTACCTACCATATTTTATACCTTATTTATAACTGATGATTTAAGGGTACTATAATGTGTTCTGTCTAACCTTTTTGAGGATACAGGCGTGAAGTTATGTGTGTGGCTAAACTTTTTACTTTTAAATACATTTTCTTTGCAAAATAATAGTTGTTATCACAATCATAGAAGGACGTTTTTCAAGAACGTTCTTTATCAGAATTTAAAACAATATGTTTTTAGGGTTCCGTACCCAAAGGGTAAAAACGGGACTCTATTACTAAGACTTCACGGTCTGTCTGTCTTTCTGTCCGTCTGTCACCAGGCTGTTAAACTTCATGAACCTTAATAGCTAGACAGATGAAATTTTCACAGATGATGTATTTCTGTTACCGCTATAACACCAAATACTAAAAACCGAATAAAATGAATATTTAAGTGGGGCTCCCATACAACAAACGTCACTTTCTTTCCGTTTTTTGCGATAATTTTGGGCGCACGGTTGGCGCAGTGGTTGAGTGATTGACTGCTGCGCTGCGTGTCGCGGGTTCGATTCCTGGACGGAACAATTATTTGTATGATCTACAAATATGTAGTTGTTCCGGCTCTGGGTGTTTGTGTATGTGAGTTTATATGTTTGTAAACGCACCCACGATACAGGAGAAATTCCTAGTGTGGGGCAACGTTTTTTAAAATAAAAAGAAAAATAAAAGAATGGTACGGAACCCTTCGTGCACGAGTCCGACTCGCACTTGGCCGGTTTTTTCCTATCTGTGCCATTTCGATAACCTATATAAATATAATTGAATTACAATGTATTTAGCATTTTTTTATCAAATTGGGTCACGGTGCATGTTATTGTGTGCAAATATCGGTAATAGGTATATTACGCAATGTGTAATAGTATTATATATATTTTTTATGTAGAGTTCAACTGTGCTGTAAAATGGTTTTTGTATGCTAAAATTATAGTGTTGCTTTCCTGGTGTACTGAAATGTCAGCTTATTTTTTTAAATAAAAACTTTGTATTATTTATAGACAGCTTGATGTGTTCATCACCACCCAATTTTTTTCAGGCATTTGGTTCAATCTACGCGATGTATACAATTGGCCACAAATTCGATTATGATTTGACACGGCATTGCTCAATGGTATGCTGTGCCATGTCCTCGCTGTATTTGCAGTGATGGCAGCTTGATGTCGGTTCCCTGCCGGTAAATTGTGACACAAATACTTTCTGAAGCGCCCGTTCCCCGAAACAACCTGAATCATTCGGAAAGTTAGCACTCCATAACGTCGCTCTACCCATTCCACCAGTGCAGGTTGAAGGGCTCGGAGGGCCAGGTTCTGCCCATCTCTACACCGGACCGACACTTCTTCTGCCAGTCCTGAGAACAGTTACTATTACTACAGTGGCTCTGTGAGCTGTAGACCTCGAATGTCTGTAACATAGTAAATACTTGTTGTATTATCTAAAGTAACCAAGCCCACCTACGCCGAATATCATTTCCATTATTTATGACTAATTAAAAGTGCGGCATACCTACGTCGAATTGGTAATCTCATGTAAATAGGTCAAACAATGTCGCGCATTATCTGGCCATACAATACGTTACGAAATTGTAGAATTAGGTGTTCAAAGTAACTCTTTATATTGAATTTGTTTCAATAGTTTTATGTTATTTCATTTTATTGTTTTGTAAGTCTTTTGTAACTAAAGTTAATTGTTATTCGTAGTTGCAGGATTGTGAAAATGATTGGTCATAAAATGTTGGCTTATTGTGTATTATCGTTTCTTTTCAGTTGAGAATTAGAATTAAAATTCCTGAAGACTTCTTATCTGAAGGCCAATTTTTGTACTTAAAACGTTTAAATTTAAGTATTGTTATCAAAAAATACTGCTATCAATTTCAAAAACTTGGCTAAATTATGAAGTAATTTTGTCAAGTTCAGTGAGAATGAGATTAAAATGCGAATGTTCTTGAAAATACTAGAGTTGACCATCAGAATCTATTCGTGTCATCAATTTTTAGAAGTTAACCCTTAATGCACAATCACTAAAACAGAATTTCATCCTATGCTTCAGCAACTCTAGACACAGTTGAGACCCATCTAGGGATTGCAATCCGGCATCATATTCAATCCGGCCGGATCCGACCGGATTCCCATCGACCCGGCCGGATCGGGCCGGATTGATCAAATCAGGGTGATTTACGCTTTTCAGTTCAAAATGAACTGTTAGTAAGTTAATCAAGTGTCATTGTACTTAATATAGGTAGTTTATAAAAAATAAAACATAATATATATGTTGACGACCATCTCGACTGCCCACAACGCCATCTAGTGGCCGTGACCTGTTCCAGCCGTGACAACAGCAGCGCAACCGACGCAGGGTGCGGGGGCCGCAGGACGGCGGACACTGCTACTATATTAGCACCGCAAATCAGCTCTTCAGCCCTTTTTTCTTTCATCATTCTTCAATATATAAAGAACCTCTCGAAAACACGCATTGTCGGGATCTACCTACCTTGTAATAATCAAATTAAATTGTATTTTTCAAGCCACGCATCGTGTCTCCATTTCGCATCGACAAACTGACCCAAGCCACCACACACACACACGCAACAACAATATATTTATAAAATCAATTTTATTTCAAATCCAATGTTCAGATTAGACGACGAGCAAACAAATAAAATCTAGTTGTGTAGGTAACTAGTAAAATTTTAACGATGTAATGAGTAGCCAACTCTTCCTAGATTTCACTTTCACAGATAGATCCATTATTTTAGTAAGTAATGTTATAAAACCTATTATAATTAACCTTGTGTAATTAACTGAGATGAGATCACAATAATTATTAATGTATTTGAGAATGCTAACTATTGCTAACAAACAAGTGTTATATTTATGACAGACACCATCATGATTTGATGAATCTGTCTAATGAATGGCACAATTATCACAGTAATGAGTTTGTCTTATAATTACAACTCTTTAGTTTTCTACTCATACAACAGCTCTATTCCGGATCCGGTCGCCGGATCCGCTGAACGTTTAATGATGCCGGATCCGCCGGATTGTCGGATTGTATTGCCGGATTGCAATCCCTAGTCCCATCGACACGCCAAGAAGAAGTGGATATCTCTGGTGACAGCCCTTTGGAAGGCACAACATTATAGGGAGCTCTAATGATTGAAACTGAAACTACAAAAATATCAAAACAACAGCCATTATTTCACCCTACCGATTTTTCTTTGTCACACCAGATTCAAAGATCAAACGATAAAAAACATGTACGCAACGAACATTACACGTCAGTTTCCTAAACACGCTCAATAGCCCATGAAAGAGCCTAATAGTGTGTTATTTAGAAAACTAAACCGAACAAAAACTACAATTACGTTAAATTACAAAACAGATGGGCATAGCAACAGGTTACGTGTTGGCAAAAAACTGCACGTTACAGTTCAGTGTAAGTGTGTCGTTTATGCGCAATTATGTCATAAGTGTTACGCTGCGATGTGGGGCAACCTTTATGTGGACGAATAGTGACCAAATGTACTGGAGTTTTTTTTTGCCAGGTTATGTCATTTGAGTAGGTCATTTCTACAGTATGACTGATGTGAAGCTTCTTCTAGGTTACAGGGTCAACAATGGAAATGGAATGGAATGAGTAAAAGGGATTTTTTCAAAGTCATACAAAGGTTTGAATCTACTTTTTTACTATAGGCTTGCGCTTGACCACCTGATGGTAACCTATATCACCTGATGGTAAGCGATGATGTGGTCGACGGTGAAACATGGTAAACATAACATGTATATAATCTTGACTTACAAAACCCAATGTATCTAAAATACATAGTTTTGTTTTTGGTAATTGATTTTGGTATCGAAAAACAAGAAAACCAAAATAATGCCCAGTACCTTTTTAAGAGCAATAAAAACTAAAAGTTTACTGCTGACTCAGTAGGTATTTTAATAGTTTCTCTAATATTTTGGCAGCACTATTAATTACACTTGAATGTTAAGAGCAGCTATCATGAAGAATCATCACTTCTAAAGTGATCCACGGATATTCTGTGACTCAAAACCTGTAAGTCAATATAATATCATAAATAAATGACTAAATACACAATACAATTTACAAAAATACCACAGAAGATCATTTATTGTAATGTTTTACATAATGTGTATGTACAGTCATGCGTAAGCTATGACTGTTTTTGTTATTTTTAAGTTAAATATCACATACGAAAAATAATTATGGCCTCAGAGGCCTTAGTGTGAGTTTTTACTCACGCTCAATTGCGTTAACGTAAACGTCAATTTGTATTGACATTGGATAAGCGCCGTCTGGGGACAGTAAGGAGAAACTTCTTTTTAGGGTTCCGTACCTAAAGGGTAAAAACGGGACTCTATTACTAAGACTTCGCGATCCGTCTGTCTAGACAGACATACCATAACATATGAAACAGCCTGGTGACAGACAGACGTCTGTCACCAGGCTGTTTCATATGAACCGTGATAGCTGGACAGTTGAAATTTTTACAGATGATGTATTTCTGTTGCCGCTATAACAACAAATACTAAAAACAGAATAAAATAAATATTCAAGTGGGGCTCCCATACAACAAGCGTGATTTTTTGGCGTTTTTGCGATAACGGTAGGTACGGAACCCTTCGTGCGCGAGTCCGACTCGCACTTGGCCGGTTTTTTTTGTATACATTTTGACATAAGAGATATTTTACGTTTTACGAGTGAGTACGTTAAGAAACTCGAAATAAGCACACAGGTGGTGATAAATCAGAGGACTTCTGGTGATAATTCAGACGACTTCAAAAACTTCAATTTTCAGGCTTATAAAGGTTGTCTGATGATGAGGGAAAGCTCACAAATCCTTCGTCAGCTGCTTATTTATGTCATTTAGCGTCAAACTGCGCCGGACCAAATGAACATTCTTTCAGATTACCTTTATCTTCGGTGTTATCTCAGTAATCCGCACTTATTAACAGACTTCAAAATGGTCAAATTTATACACTAGGTCTCTTTTGACAGCGCAATTTTGAGCATCTTTTGAGGGTTCTAGTGCATCTTAAGATAATGTATCATCAAAAAGAAAAGCATAGGAGCACATTATATATCTTTCTTTTTCTATTCATGGAATATCTTTTAAATTGGTCCAATATTGGAGGAAATAGACGAGAGACAAACGTCGAATTATGAGTTTTTTTTTTTTTTATCAGTTGGATGTCTGCGACTGCATTGCCTCTTAAGAAGTGTGAAAATAGTGCACCATGATAATGTTTAAGATACAATTATTAAGTTTAAGATTGAATTAGATATTATTAATAACATTACAATTTGGTAATAAACTTATTCAAAAACAAGTTTAAAAACCAAAACCCATCTACAACAAAATTGCGCCCTGAAAAGTATGTGTTTATCAGTGTTTGAGTAAAAGAATTTTCATAATCAGCAGTTTCAGAGATTGCCTCTTACAATACAAACAATTTTACCGATAGTATACTAGCTAGCTGAAAGACGGCTATAGGCTGGCCCCAAGCGTCGCCACATTGACCGGTCCCGTGCGTCTCGTAACCAGCGGATCCCCGCAACCTTCACCAGGTCATCGGTCCACCTGGTAGGAGGCCTTCCAATGCAACGTCTTCCGGTTCGCGGTCGCCACTCCAGAACCTTTCTGCCCCATCGGCCATCTGGTCTGCGAGCAATCTGCCTTGCCCACCAGGTATGTCCAGCAGTGGACGTCGCCGCCCGGGTCAAATTACTAAATATCTTTATAAATTAAAACCTGTGTTATTCTTTTATTGGATGAAAGAGTAATAAACATATATACTCACAAACTTTCATATTTATAGTATTCGTAAGATAGGATGTAGATAAAAACACTTATGTGACCAATAAATCTTTTACCTATTTTGCTAACTGTACTCGTCCATACAATTGACATAACATCGCTGACTAAGCATTGATTCACCGCACTTAGCGCTTACGAGATTTTGATTACGAAGCGTCTACTTTATGAATCATCTATTGTTACTGGGTCACCATACATTGTATGCTGTTTGACATCTTCATATACGTAAGTCAAGTGAACAAATCGAGGTTATCGTACATGGAGTTACTGGAAAAACGTTGGGTTATGCGTTGTTAAATATTTTTTTAGAGGTCAATAACCAGGTCGGACGCTGATGACTAGGGGCCCAGGAGGTTAGAAGAGTCATCTTATAGCGATTTCCTATGTGTTAGTAATTGTTCGAAAAACAAGGTCATCATATTTTTTACGCAGAGTCTGAGGATTGTAACGGCTTGTGATTGGTGTAGCCTTTATCCAGTTGCGTATGCATGGATATAGGCTGGTGGAGACTATGACGATATTCCAGCTAATTATTCTTTAAATGTTATACATTTAAACCACCACTACCACCACTATGTGGTACCTGAGTTTTTTTTCATCAAGTTAGGTTACAGTTTTAGTAGACGTTCTGAAAGGTGTTGAGACGACCTAGACTGCAAAGGCTGCTTCGGGGAATCTCAGGGATTGGGATTATGGATTTGGGGAAGGCCTTTTCCCAGCACTGGGCAAATGCAGACAAAAAAAAAATACATGTGTAACTCTATATTTTTGGCAAAATCTAAAGACGCTTTTTGTGAACAGCATTCAGATAAACAGCAAAATGAAAAGTATTTGTCAAGAACAATGGCTGTAAGAGAACAAAGAACATGTAAATAATGATGGTTAAAAAGTTATTTTCTGTGTCAAATAATGCGTTGACATCATGTGCCTTTCGGAAATGTGTTTAATAAAGTCTGCATCAGTATTATACTCTTATTTATTATTTCTGGACTAACCAGAACTGTCCAGCTGTCAGTCACGAAAATTCATTTGTCTGTGCGAATGAGAAAAAAGCAAAAAGTGGGCGTGTCGCAAAAAGCTGCGCCGGCGCAACGCCAAGTAAAGGGAGACTCAAGGGCGGTGGGTTCAATGCTCAGTCAAGTTACAGATGAAAGGCAGAAGTTCTAGTGTATCACTGTGTGAAGTTGTAGTGTATTACTTTTGAGGGAGACAAAGGGTCTGTCAAAATATCGGTGCATGATCATGATGCTGATTCAATCTCCAGTCATGGGAAATACTATTTGACATTCTGAATATCTGGCTACCAGCCGAAGGGTGGTTACGTACTGCATCCGATCCGTCTCCGTGAAATTTCGGTTCTGATCTATCCGTTTTACTTCTTGTAGGGAAGCTTACGCACTACATCCGAACTCTATCCGCCATAATCTGTCATAATTCAGAAAATTTAGAACTCGGAACTAAAATCACGAACACGGATCATGGACACGGACGTGTAGTGCGTAACCGCTTACTAAGGGTTATGGTATTACCTACCTTAGTTTCAGGAGAGTCAGATAGGCGCGGCATCGCTATAAATAAAATAAAAATTAGCCGTAGACGAGGTCAGTTAGATGCTGAAAGCCGTTTCCATTAAAGTTGGAAATGGCTGGGCAACAGATGAAACGGTTTGGTGATTGCAGATTTTTTTTACTCAGAAAATAAGGAAAATCTAGACTACATCCAGGTTGATTGTACCAATAGTCATATAAATCGTCAAGAAGGTAATGGGCAGGAATGAAGATATCAGCAAAGGGGGAAAAGCAGCTGGTACGCGGGAATAAGACCACGGAGTGTGTGGTTTCTATCTCAATAAAACCATCCTGAATCGGGAATCACACTCTCTTCAGTCATCAATTACAAAACCTTTTCAGTCTTGCTTACATAGGAAGGAACAAAACGAGGGAAGAAGACAGCGTTGCTCCAAGTGGGACTTCTGGATCTTCCTGAAAAGTGTTGCACTGGTGTAGGTATTTCTAAAAATATATGGGAACATCAGAACTGCTGGGGATCATTCAACGGCGATGCAATAAAAGCAACGTGCTTATTTGTCTTACTGGTTCATTGAACAACGGATAAAATCCTTCTAGAGTGGGGAAGAAGCTTCTTGAACTTTTGCAAGGTCGCCATTTTTAACAACATTTTTATCGTTTTATATCAATTATATAAGAACTGAAAAACCACAAAGAATCAGTATTTCTTTACTATTCGGTTCTATTGACTACCGCTGCCGTTTTCATGATTTAATTAAGATACTTATTTTCAGATGAAGAAAATTTTAAACCTGTCTTGCCATGGGGTATCATGTTAATCAGTTGCTGGGTTGTGGAAGGCAGATAGGCTGCTACTGGCATTCAATTGGTTTTGATGCTACTGCATTACCGCTATTCTACGTTAATATACCCGTAAATATTTGTTTCTCTGATTGGTTTTGTGAGCTGGCTAGGTGTCTAGACTATACAATCCTTTTGATAAGACAAGACCCAGACGCTTCCTTTATCTTTACGCTATATAAATGTAAATTTGAATGAATTAAGATATGAATTGTAAGCGCACGTCGCATTTGTTTTACATTTGTCACGCCGTGTTGTTCATTTTTCATTTATTTTTTTAGTAACTGTTTGTTTTCCCAAATAAATAAAATACAGGTTATAATGACGATTTTCCAAATAATATGCAAATTTTTCGGCTTTAGTATTTTTTTAACGTTTTCGAAGCACGGGATCAGTCGGACGCCGCTTGAGAGTGACCTTGTAAATGAAGAACAAGGATTCGTATATAGCCAAAATTACTTACCAATTCACAAAATTGATAAAGGCAACCATGAATACTTCTAGGCAAACACGTTCCATTAGTCAACCACATCATCGCTTACCATCGAGTCAAGTGAGATAGTGTTCAAACGCCAGCCAATAATTAAATAGAAAAAGCTCAAGGATATTATCATCATCATCATCAGCCTGTTAATGTTCCCACTGCTGGGACACAGGCCTCCTCTCTGTGAGAGGAAATGGGCCGTTATCCAACACGCGGGCCCAGTGCGGGTTGGTGGATGTCACATGTCTTCGAATTTTTGGTTCTAGGACATGCCGGTTTCCTCACGATGTTTTCCTTCACCGTTTTGAGAGCAGTGGTGATGAAATTATTTACACAAAGTAAAGCGCCTACCTTTAGGTTGGGAAATCATCCAATGACTTCGCCCGCCCTGGGTGAAGCGGGAGGGCGTGTCAGACTTTTACTGACTAAAACCCACCCGTGTTCGGGCTCGAACCCACAACCTACAACTTGTAAGTCGCGGCCGATACCACTGGGCCAACACTGCTCTTCAAGGATATTATAGTCATTCATTATTTATTAAAAAGTACCTAGAATGCACCAGACTAGTCCAGTGCACGTGACCTTAGCTTGTGGTTTTATGCCAGACACAGTAGGCATTTATTTCGAATGCAGCTACATAAATCTATCACTAACTGCAGACATAACAACCTAAGCATATATTGTATAAGTTCGTGACTCAGCTTGGTCAATGCCACGGTCAATGTCTACGAAAAGTTTATTTCGTATTAGTTTCTGCCCGTTGCAGGTAGCTTTGGCTGCGTGGAAATTGGAAATAGTCCCAAGGGAACGTAGGTATTGTTGGGATAAATAGTATCCTGTCCTAATCCATTATGATGTTCCACCCGTGAGTCCTTATTCGTTATTAGTGACCCGCCCAGGCTTCGCATGGGACAAATTAGATAATGATTCGGACTCGCGCACGACGGTTTCCGTACCATTATCGCAAAACACGGCAAAAAAACACGTTTGTTGTATGGGAGCCCCACTTAAGTATTTATTTTATTCTGCTTTTAGTATTTGTTGTTATAGCGGCAACAGAAATGCATCATCTGTGAAAATTTCAACTGTCTAGCTGTCACGGTTCATGAAATACAGCCTGGTGACAGACGGACAGACAGACCGCGAGTCTTAGTAATAGGGTCCGGTTTTTACCCTTTGGGTACGGAACCCTAAAAAAAAGTTTTGTATTAGTTAAAATCGTATTAAATAATCCGTTGGGGAGTTTGGAAGAAGTAAGCGGCAAAGCAGATGGAGGCAGCTAGTCCCTTTGTTTTTTTGTACTATTTAAAGAAGGCGTGAAAATGTATCAAACAAACAGACAAACAGAGTCACTTTTGCATTTATAAATAGTAGACATGTATGTGGCATTTTTGCAGTGAATGGGGTTTTTCTTGCTTTGCTCTCCTAAAAGGTCTATTTTTAGATGTATCGAAAATCTTAGATCATGGTCACCTTCATTCACGTCCGCCTCTGTAGGTGAAGAAGATACAAATTGCTGTCTGCGACAAATAGTTGTACCACATAGGATGCTTTTGTATTAAACGTCTTCCATTCCATACAAATGATATTTAAAGCTTTTGCAAAATACTGGTAATGGAGGAGCTGGATCCTCCGAGTAGTTTTCTGTAAACTTTCAAATCAAATCAAATCAAATCATATTTATTCGTAAATGTAGGTTTCAATACAATAGGATGTTATAATAAGGTGGTCAGTTCGCTACATTTTACTCGAAAGCATACAAATAATGACAAAGTTAGTGGTGTCGAAACAACAGACACACATTTAAAATTAAACAATTCAATTACTTACATAACACACAATTCCTTACTTACTAAAACACAATTATCAATGTCAAAATAATAATAATAATCTAAATTTAATATTGTAATAAGCTAAATGTCAATGGTGTCCTCCATAAACTCAGTTGTGGAGTAGTAACATTTATGAATTAAAAATTGTTTCAGTTTCTTTTTAAACATATTATTATTAAGATTCTTTATCTGTCGTGGAATTTTATTGAAAATCACTGGCGCCATTCGGTAAATACTTTTACGTAGGAGGGCTGTTTTACTACGATCAACACAAAGAACGTTCGAATCCCTTTTTCTTAACCGTGGATCAGCTGGAGCTCTTACTTTGAAAAGCTGTGGGTTTGTCTTAACAAACACTGCCACCTCAAAGATGTATAATGACGGCAATGTTAGAAGTTTCAAGGATTCAAAATAAGGCTTACAACTTTCCCTTGATTGTAGATTACATATAGCACGTACGCATTTTTTTTGTGCGATGAAAACGTAATTCTTGTCTGTCGAGTTACCCCAGAAGATGACTCCGTATCTAAGAACTGACTCTACGTAGCTATGGTAGGCAATAAGCACAGCGTCACGGTTCACAAATTTGGACAATTTATAAAGAGCAAATGCAAAACTGTTAAGTTTTTTACAAATTTCTTATATTTCAATACAAGGACTACAAATTAGCGTCCTGCTAACTCTCTCTGCTATTTTTTTTCATTTATTAACATATATACAATTGAATATTGTAAAAAAAACAAACCTATATACAAATATAAAAGGGAGACGGAAAAGAGCTCATTGTGCATCAAAAAATTCGTCCACATCGATGTCAACGGGAAACGTGCCCAGAACGCTGGCAGCATTGCCTCGTTGGATGGCAATGCTGATTCTCTGGCCGAGAAAAGGCCAGCCCTCTGGTCACGTGAAGAGTCGACGAGCTTTGTGCTAATTTCTCGAAAAACTCTATGCGCACTCGGACCCCATGGACCTAATGTTTCAACCCCAAACGGCTCAAACATATAACTTCCAATAAGGTTGTTATATTTGCGCCGTTTGGGGTTTTCTGCACCGGCAGCAGCCGCCCCAGCACAGCCCGCCATGCTAAGAAGGTGGGATGGCGCAAGGGTGTCGACACATGTTGCATCCCACACCAAAGGCCTACCCACCTTCCAAGGCATTATGGTCATTCCGTCTGGTCTCTTCCCACCGTCACGTACCAAGCCATTGGGTTCTAAAACAGCTGGCACCCTGGCGGTGACAAGAGCTCTCTACTTAGCTTTTTTCTCTATGATTTTGCTAGGAGTGGATTCACATCTGTTGCAAAACTGTTGGGATCGAACTCTGGCCTTACCCCTCTTGTCTCAGATTGAACTAGACAAATAGTTGTATATTGTGTACTGTACTACATCAGTACTGTCCTACACACCTACGTGTAACTCCCCTATCCACTTTAAATCAAGCTAAAATCCTATAACCCTTTTTCCGCTCGCTCAAACCCTAATACACTGCACATGCATTGCATAAGCTCTGAGTCACAGTGTCATTGTCAAGGGGGGCGCCAGACGGCGGCAGCTGAAGGAGGGGGCGAAGGGAGGGTAACCGTCGACGCGTGAGTCAGCGTTCCTGGAACGTAACGCGACGTTTGACTTGCTAATCTGAAGTCTGTAGTGTAGGGAGAATGCTTGTTTGATTAGTTGTTTTGTTTTTGATAATGATTTTAGTTAAGTGGTTGTTTTCGTCTAAATAATGTCTCGTTCGTAGTAATCACAAGCGGTGTGTTTATGGCAGGTATGTATGGCATAAAATGTTGACGATGGAAAAACACTACAAAGCGAAAAATAACTATTTTTCGCTTTTTTGTCTTAGTCGGTTTTATTTTTTTGTAAGACGTTTTTTATTATTCACTTTTTAGCTGTACATAATGGACCAGTTCTATAGGTTAGGTACCTATAATGCCCAAAGTGATGGCATAATAGATTTAGCCAATAACATGGAACTTGAACAAAACAAATGAGGTGGAATAAGAGTATACCAGGGTGAAAACACATGCGTACCCCTTTAGAGCGTACCAGTGTGATGTTCGATTGCAGCTATCCCGAGTGATTTGCCATCATTTATTGAAGAGTTTTGATGTATATCTCCAAAGTACGTCATCAGATCTTGATGAAATTTAAATGGGACCACATGGCAAGCACCAGCTTTCAAATAAAAAAAAGAATCATCAAACAGTTCACCTAGTATAAAGGTCTGAGGTAACACAAATAAAAAAAACTGTCGTATTGATAAACTCCTCCTTTTTGGGAAGTCGGTTAAAAATTAGTTCGTATTTAAAAAAAGAACATTCTGCGGTACCGATCTGTAACTTGGTAACGGCTGTACTTTGAAGTTTGAAGTATCAAAACTATCATGATTCCGCTGTGAAAAAGGGATAGATTTCTATGTCCTCTTTAGCTTCGTCTCTCTTCCACAGTGGAACCATGGTAGTTTTAACACGTCACAGTAAGTCCCCTGGTGAGGACAACGGAAGTCTGTTGGATGAAAGAAGCGCTGCACTGGTCGATGCGGAGACGCTTGGGTGGGCTCTATTTGTCCAACAGTGGCCGTCTATCGGCTGAAACAATGATGGTGATTTTCAGAAAAAGTGTTCATTGTTAACACAGTGCAGCTATACTTTTCTGAAACTGACCAAAGCACAGAATCGATCAATGGGGCGACACTTGGAGAAGGGCATGTCTATTGTTCAACAGTGGACGTCTATCAGCTGAAATAATGATGATGATGATAATGATTTTGCAATAGAAGTCAGGAGTCATTCTCTTAGATTAAGACATTGTATGTAAGCATATTAGTATAATCGTTAGATGATATCAAACATTCTTATTTTATTTTTTATGTTAAAAAAAACTTTGCCCCACACTAGACATTTCTTCCTTTATCGTGGGTGCGTTTACAAAACTCACATACACAAGATAAGACACACAGAACCGGCACAATTATCTGTAGGCCATACAAAGATTTGTTCCGGCGGGAATCGAACCCGCGACACGCAGCGCAGAAGCCGATCGCTCAACCACACAACTCACAACAACACTGCGTTTATTAAAATAGTCCAAGTTCTTTTTTACGTCCATACATACGTTTACGTCAGCATCCGACATGTAAACGTATGTTTAAATCATAAAATAATAATTATGTACAACTGTACATTGCCAACTTAATACAAACAGAAAACTACTATAAATTAAAAGCTCGTATCAAGAAGAAGACGAAGAATTCCCTTGCGTCATTCGTCTCCGATCTGCGTCAATCGCATCTAGGTATTTCCAAAGATTGTCATTTCAATGTCGTCCACTTGTATAACAGGTCATCTAACAACGGATATTTAGACTAAAAATGAACTGAGGATTTAGGGATTTATTTATAAAAATCTCAGAGCTGTGCTGCAATTGATAAGGAAATTCTGAAATCAAATACTTTTCAAAGAATTCAGTGAGGAATCTTCGCGGTGAGTAGATTGTCCAACTAGACTCTGCGTTACCGAGTGCCAGCAGTTACGAAGGCGCGCCGGGCGTTTTATTATGATCTGAATGCCACTTGGGGAGACTCTTCTCACGCACCACCAGTGCTAAGTGGGTCGCTGCAGGCACAATTTAGTTAGATGTTGGTACTGCAATGACCCCCACCTCTAAAAACGATGAAGGAAAACATCGTGAGGAAACCTTAAATGTTCTAGAACCAAAAATTTGAAGACATGTGACATCCACTAACCGGCACTGGGCCCGCGTGGTGGATTAATGCTCATTCCCTCTCACAAAGAGAAGGCCTGTGTCCCAGCAGTGGGCAAACTAAAAGGATGATGATGATGATGTGATGTGACTCCAATGACAACAATGTCAATGCTCCTTGTGTACACTGCAGGTGTAGAAGGCCCTGAAGGACCTGTGAAACAAATGAAAACGCTTTTTCAGTGGCTGAATTCCGGTCTAAACGCATGGAATTATGGATACGACGAAGTAGAAGAAAGAATTCGCTTAATCAGCATAATTATTATTATGTTCCCACTGCTGGGGCACTTTTTCTGTGAATAGGAATGGATCTTAAAACGAGGAGCTCGTGTCGAAATAATAACAGCCGTACGGATCGATCATCAAGGTTAAGCAACGCTTGACGAGGTCGGTCCGTGGATGGGTGACCATTCCAACATACCGAGTTTCCTCCGTGCCTCGGAAAGCACGTTAAGCCGTTAGTCCCGGCTGTCATTTGAAGATCTTTGACAGTCGTTACGGGTAGTCAGAAGCCTGAGATCTGACACCAGTCTTGCCAAGGGCTACCGTGTTACCCAGTTACTGGGTTGTGGAGGTCAGATAGGCAGTCGCTCCATGTAAAACACTGGCACTTAGCTGAATCCGGTAAGACTGGCAATCGACCCCAATATAGTTGGGAAAAGGCTAGGCAGATGATGAGGAATGGATCTTAAACTTCCACACGAGCCCGGTGCGGGGTGATGCCTGTCACAACTTTTCGAAATTTTCATTCTTCGCGATGCTTTCCTTCGCCGTTTTGAGAGCAGTAGTGGTGGAATAATATACCTACCTACCATAAAACAAAGGTCCAGTTTTGAACTCTCAAGTTACCAACCTCGTTAGTCCAATGCATTACGAGGGGGCCACCACTCTTTGTATTCAGTTCATCTGAGCTCAATTCTTGGCAAGTTCTGAAAAAAAAGGAATATATAACGTATGTACTAAATTGAGTTGAAATAAATGACTCCAACGCTGTCTTCTCTCCTTATCCTCAGAAATTATTATGCGCACTGACACCCCAAAAAGAAAAAAGTAAATGTCCTTTCTTCCAGCTGCTCTGCAAATATATTTAATGATACCTTTTTAGCACATTACTGGGCTACAGACAGACAGACGGACAAACAAAGCATTAAGACGACTATGCGTCATTATTTGAATCACTTTCTGAAGTATTGTCTTTAGCATTTCATGGCTCATTCCCAACCCATCTGAGTTATTGGGAAAATAATTATACTGTGTTTGTAGCATGCAGCTACTTCAGTATTTCTAAATAGTATCAAACAAAGTCGCTGTCCGCTTCATTATTTTCTGTATCTACGCTAAGTTCTTCTAAACTATACAGTGGATTTAAATACGGTTTTTAATAATAGAAAGAGCAATAAACGAGGAAGGTTTTTTATATAAAACTAGCTGTTCCCCGCGGCTTCGCTCCCGTAGGCCACAGGACCCGTTTTCAGGATTAAAAAAAGCCTATGTAATTCGGGAATAATGTAGCTTTCCATAGGTTTAAGAATTTTTTAAATCGGTCCAGTAGTTTCGAAGCCTATTCGGTACAAACAAACAAACAAAAAAATCTTTTCTCTTTATAATATTACGAGCTGTTGCCTGCAGCTTCGCTCCCGTGGACCACCCCACAGGAACCGTTTTCAGGATTAAAAAAGCCTATGTTACTCGGGAATAATGTAGCTTTCCATAGGTGTAAGATTTATTTAAATCGGTCCAGTAGTTTCGGAGCCTATTCGGTACAAACAAAAAAATCTTTATCTACACTCACAACGTAATGTTCCAATTATGAATTCAAAAAATATTGCATAAATACGTACTTTATATTCGTGGATAGGTAAAATTAAAAAAAAAACCATTATAGTTCAACATTTTCCTTCGATTTTCAAACAACTGCATTATAAAATAACTTTTTCAATACAGTTGTTAAACATGACGTACTTTCAGAGGCTATAATTATGATTCGAAAGTTAAATCTTACGCATAGGCATCTTTCTGTTACGCGGTCGTGACTTTTGTTTACGAGCTCGATCATTATGTTTTGCAGTTTAGTTTTAAATTTATAAGTCAATTTAAAAAAGTTTAGTAGCAAGGAGTTTTCAAACATAGAATAAAATGGGCTAGATTTTCTACGAGGAAAAATGAATGATTCCGTACGTTTTAGCATTGAATTCTCAAAAGTCTTTTAAATGGTTGTTAAATATATTTAATTACCAGTTTTAATTTAATTATTTTCACATCAACATTTGTCAAAAATCAAATAGGCTGTATAGGCTGTTTTCGTTGAAAAAAAAATTATCCAGTTGCAAAAACGCGCCATAAGTCAATTTGAAAAAGTTTAGTAGCAAGGAGTTTTCATACATAGAATAAAATGGGATACGATTGTATACGAGGAAAAATTAATGATTCCGTACGTTTTAGCATTGAATTCTCATTTTTTTTTTAAATAGTTGTTTAATATATTTAATTACCAGTTTTAAGTTAATTATTTTCACATCAACGTTTATCAAAAATCGAATAGGCTGTATAGGCTGTTTTCTTTGTAAAAAAATATGTCCAGTTGCAAAAACGCGCCATATTGAAAATTTTATTTTTTGTGAATAAACAAATCTAATTCTTTGATTTGTTTTTACTGTTTCTCACAACTGTATTGAAAAACGTCGTGTGATACACGGTCGAGTAGGTTATTGCAAACTCGTGTCATTAAAAACCCTCGCCTTCGGCTCGGGCTTGTTAATGCCAGCTCGTTTGCAATAACCTACTTACCACCCTTGTATCACAATGTACTATTTTTCTATTATGATACAGGACAAATCCAAGAAGTTAATCACTAAGGAGATTCCATCAATTATTTAAATTTTTTGAAATGCCATTCTTATACCTAATAAAAAAAAATTGATTCCAATTTTAACTTGTCTGTAACAATGCCCGCTTTAGGCATATTACGCACTGCCATTTTTATTTGCGCGAACTTTTGTCTTTTCCCACCTGTTCATGGAGCTCAAAATATTCGCGCGAATTATATTCGCGCTGCGATGCGGTGGATTCTGTTGCAAAACACGGATTTCATGCGGTATTATTGCCGTACGATTTTTTTACCGCAATGTAATGCGGTGATGTGCTGGGATTTGGCGCCATTCATACGTTTTGCAGGTTTCGTTGTACTGAATTTCATGACTTTTTAAAATTCTTGCTTAAAATGTCTGATATTAGTGAATGTGAAGAACAATTGACGCCGCCAAATATATGCGGCGAAGGAAATTACTCATAATCTCTTACCAGCAAAGTCGAGATTATTATATGATGCATTTATCACGACTTTATGGCATGGAAAATACAAAAAATAAGATTAAGTAGGTTCAATCCCAAAATGTATGAGTGTAGATAAAGTAGTGTATGAAACTGCACATAACTAGGTATTAAAACATTCGTGTGAATACTATTAAAAACCTCGCCTACGGCTCGGTTTTTAAACTCACACTCATGTTTTAATACCCCTCATTATGCAACAGTATCATAAACTACTATTCCTCTTTATAATATTATTCTATATTACATTATTGAAGCGACCCGCCGTGGCATCGCACGGATCAAACGGATGCAATCGAATTACATGTTCTTCTTAAGGTTACACTAGTCGAAAATCTTCCATACAAACGTAGTCTAGGGATTATTCCACTGTTTGACGATGTACGTTCAAAATAAAAAGTGATATCAATATGTCTCATCATTATGTAGCCCTGTATGGAAGCAAAAAAGTAAAAAAATAAAATATTTGAAAGTTATGAGCGTCGAAAGTTCCACATTTCGACACTAATTTTAATGCATTTTTGGGCGCAAATAAATGCCATAAGAAGACGGAAATTTGGAAAACGGCCACCATACAGGGATAGATTAGTAGTTCAAAAATGCAAATATTATTTTTTTTTTTTATTACATTTTTTTTTTTTTTTTTTTTTTTATATTAAGTCGTTTTTCCAGGATATCTAGACTGCCAAAGGCCTGTTTATAAAATTTCGCGCGCTCGGTTTCGTCCTAAATCATTATCCATTTCGCTACAAATTTGCAAAAGTGTGTATTCGTACGGGAACTAGCTTCCTACTGGTCATCACAGCATCTATCTCTTCCGCACGTGTTGTCGGTTGATATAAAATGCATTTAAACCCCGCGCACAAAATAGTTCGCGCCGTTGACTTGTGTACCCTTAAAATAAGTAATACCTATATATCATAGACAAAACAAAAATGCGACCTTGCGAGGCGCGGGGGTGGTCGCACCAAACGAGTCCCGTGATCCCGTAATCGGTGCGAGACCCGCGATGAATTTATTTTCGCGCGCGTTAGTTATATTTTGCGGTTATTCAATTAAATTGTGCATAGGATTATCATAATGTACATGAAATGCTTAAGGTAACTAACTGGTTTAAGTTGATATAGTTATTTATGCTACAAGTGCGGGAAGTAGGTGATTTCCGATGAGTGGCATTTTTATTCACGAGCGAGCAAAGCGAGTGAGTGGATAAATCGACACGAGTCGGAAATCATCTTACGCACGTGTATCATACAACATTTTACTATGCATTGTGCGCGGTAATAAAAAAAAATATCTGAACCAAGCCAGAAATTAATAAAATGGCGCTTATTCAAGGGCGCTTATTCACTTATTCGCTTATTCAAGGGCGGTGCAAGGGTGAGTGTTACCCAAAGAAAAGCAGGAAAGTAAAACTGATGCACAATAATCAGATAAAGTGGATTACCAAGGGAATTAAGGTGTCAAGCAAAATGAAGAGAATATTATGTTCGGGCACTACCAATAATACTAGTGTTTATAACTGCAAAATTAATTACATAAGAACCTATAGAAGAGTTTTAAAGCACGCACGAAAGTTAGCCATATCATGTCATCTCAACAAAGCCAAAAACATATCAAAGGAGACATGGAAGATTGTAAATGAACAGACAAAGAGAAAGCAAAACAAAGTTAGAAGAAAACTTGTTCTAAACATTGACAACAAGGTGGTTACAAATCCACAAGAAATGGCGGATACTTTTGTTGATATGTTTGTGTATAAATCATCACTTTTACAAACAGAAAAAGAAAGAGCGATATCCTTCCTTAGAAACTCAACACCGAGAGCAGAAAGTGAGATGACATTCAGTGCGACGACACCACAGGAAATAGCAAAAATTGTACGTAAGATGGCAAACAAAAAGTCTTGTGGATACGATGAAATGCCGATATCGGTGATCAAGGAAAACATAGAAATATTAGCGTATCCCCTATCTGAATTCATTAATAAATGTATTGAAGAGTCTGTTTTTCCAGAACAACTTAAATTGGCCAAGGTGGTTCCGCTACACAAAAAGGGTACAAGAACGGATCCCAAAAACTACCGGCCAATATCCTTATTACCAATTTTATCAAAAATTTTTGAAAAAGTAATGAAGATTAGGTTAATGGCGCACTTGAATTTGAATAGAATAATTAACTTTAGACAATTCGGATACCAAAAGGGAGTAGGCACTTCAGATGCGATAAATAATCTTATTAATGACATTATTAGTAAATTGAATGACAAAATGAAAGTGGCTGGTTTGTTTATTGATTTAAGTTCTGCGTTTGATACAGTAGATCACGAGCTACTTCTGGCTAAACTAGAGCATTATGGCATTAGAGGTAAAGCGTTAAAACTTTTGACATCTTATTTAAAAAACCGTAGAATGTACGTAGAAATAAAAGACATTAATGCAAACAATTGTGACATAAAGTGTGTGAGTGAAGTAATATATAAGTCAAAAATCACCAAAATAAGCCGCGGTGTGCCTCAAGGGTCAATCTTGGGACCAATATTATACATAATTTTTACTAATGATTTACTTAATTTTATGAATAATACCCAACCCGACGCAGGGCTTGTAATATTTGCAGATGATACGAACGCCATAATCGGGTCGTCAAACTTAAATGAGTTGACAGAAAAAGTAAATATGTGTTTAGAAAATCTTTCTGTTTGGTTTACAGCAAATAGCTTAATTATAAACCCAAAGAAAACCCATGTTATGTTGTTTAAAACAACGTCACGTAACAACGATAGCATAAATGTCATGCTTAATAGGGATAATATTGGACTAGTAAACGAAGTTAAATTTTTAGGAGTCTATATAGATTCCCTATTAAACTGGAAAAAAGAGCTCACCACTATCGATTCCTCAATATCTTCAGCTTGTTACGCGCTAAGAAACCTCAGGGACGATATTGATCTAAAGCAGCTTAAATCAGTATATTATTCAATGGTAGAATCCAGGTTACGATACAGCATTATGTGTTGGGGGAGCAGTTACGGGTATAATTGCCAAAGAGCATTCATACTGCAGAAACGAGCATTAAGAACAATTGTCAGAATTCCACAACAAGAGTCATGTAAAGAATACTTTAAAAAACTAGGTATATTAACAGTACCAAGTTTATATGTTTTAGTACTACTCAGCCACTTTGCAAAATACATACACGAGCACGAATCACAAGAAGAACGTGAACTTAGAGAAAACACTAGAAGAAACGTTATAAAAACCAAAATTGCAACTAAAATCAATATTGCTAAACATTGTTCTAAATACCAATCAGTGGAATTATTTAATAGGTTGCCTACCGACTTAAGATCATTGATTTATAAGGGTACTCTATTCAAAGCTAAACTTAAGGCGTTCCTGTTGAATAAATGTTTATATTCTCTATCTGAATTGTAGACAGGGGATGGTGAATAGTTTTTATATTTAGTAATTTACCTTTTGGAACCCGCCATTTATTTATGACATTAAATATTATTAGATTTTATTGAATAAATGTATAAACATTTGACATGATATTTTTTACAACTATTCATATAATAACTGTTTACCATCTATTGACATAATATTTATTATATGTTATTGATTATTTTTTTTATGAAATTTACTGTTTGAAATTTATATTTTTTTTTTGTTCTTATCTGTAATAAATTAATTAATGTACTAAATAATTCAAACACAATGCGAATTGTTATATGAATAAATAAATAAATTGCTCAGCATATCCACAGATTAACTAATAGTTCATAGTTCTACTGCGCATGTGCAATAGCTGTCACGTCATAACGCAAAAAGGCACGAGCAAAATATTAATTCTGCCAAACATATTTAATGAATAATTAAAATTAATTTATTGATCAAAATCTAAATCTAGAGTAATTAAAAACGCCTTAAATGACGTATTAGTTTTGTTTTACTTTTTATATGAATGATAATCAGTACTTAACTAATTTTAAAACTTTTCTCAAATAATAAAAACTCTATGCGGCGGGCTGACGTTTGAGTTAAAAATTAAAAAAGTACAGGAAAGTAAAAAGCACTAGTAAGAAAAAGTGACACTTTCCGCACAGTTTGGCTGCTTGGAAAACGCTCTTTTCGAGGACATGCATTGTAAAGGATTTTTAAGAGAAACAACATTTATTTTATAATATCTAGAAATTACAATACAAAATAATATGTAACTACAGTAGTGTCAAATTATTGATTAATCTATAACAATATTATAAAGAGGAAGGATATTTTTATTTGTTTGTTTGTATGTTTGTTTGTTTGTACCGAATAGGCTCCGAATCTACTGGACCGATTTTAGAAGTTCTTTCACCTATGGAAAGCTACATTATTCCCGAGTAACATAGGCTATCATTTTGACGGGAGCGAAGCCGCGGGGGTCAGCTAGTTATCTTATAAAACAAGCTCATTTATACATCGTGAAATATTGCAATCGACATCTTCTTGGTTCGTCGGCCACATCCACATCATTGTCTAGGTAGGGCTGCTCCATCGTCCAAGCCGAATAACTTGGCTATTGGTTTAAATTTATGTCTTGTACCGCGAATAAGGAAATGAATAGGATAAGGATTTTGTTATAATTATTACAAAGGGCCGCGTTTTCAATTAAAGCTCCTAGGTGGCTTGACTTTTTCCGAAATTTTCTACAATTATCGTCATATTTCAACCAATTTACACAAAAGGGAGCAGTGGTGGCCCAGTGGTATCGGCCGCGACTTAAAAGTTATAGGTCATGGGTTCGAGCCTAGGCAGACGCGCTTTACTTTGTGTCAATTATTTCATCACCACTGCTCTCAAAACGGTGAAGGAAAACATCGTGAGGAAACCGGCATGGCATAGAATCAAAAAATTCGAAGACATGTGACATCTACCAAACCGCACTGGGCTGCGTGGTGGATTACGGCCCATTCCCTCTCACAGAGAGGAGGCCTGTGTCCCAGCAGTGGGAACATTAATAGGCTGATGATGATGATGGTACGGGTAATAGTTAAGCGACTATGATGAAACGTATGAAACCAAGAAAAGATTAAGAATGAGAAGAGAATGATTAAGAGAGTGATGAATTTAAATGTTAATTAATGAAGGGTGGGTGAGAAACGTAAGAGATAAGATGGATGTGTCATCCTATCCTATACTCCATTTGAAATAACAATAGACATGTTTCCAAATCTTTTTACAGTTCGTTCAAAAGATTTTGAGTTCTATCCCGTAAACATAAGGATGACATAAAAAGTATAAACCTGTTACCAAAACCGACTGTTTACTACAGCTATCATATGTCGTATCACCAACGCAATAGAAGGCAAAATCGGTTGAACAAGCAGTAAAATGGGCTTATTTGAACGTCTAATGTTATCGCAAATGGAGTTTAGTCACACTTAAATGACACTAATATTATAAAGGCGAAAGTTTGTGAGTGTGTGTGTGTGTTTGTTACTTCTTCACGCTCAAACGGCCGGACGGATCTGGATAAAATTTGGCACAGAGATAGATTATAGCCAGGAATAGCACATAGGATACTTTTATCCCGGGAATATGTTCCCTCGGGATTATTTTCGAGCTTCACGCAGGCGAATCCGCTGGCAGAAGCTAGTAATATTATAAATGTGAAAGTTTGTGAGTATAGATGATTATTATTCTTTCACGTAGAAACTACTGAACGGATTTTTATGAAACTTTACAGTATTATATAGCACTAGCAACTGCCAGCGACTTCGCCCGCGAGAATGTCGACAATTATCCGAAGGAACAGATTCCCGGGAAAAAAAAGTAGTATGTGCTATTCTAGACTATAATCTATTACTGTGCCAAATTCCATCCAGATCCGTTCAGCCGTTCTAGCATGAAAGAGTAACAAACATACAAACACACTCACAAACTTTCGCCTTTAGTGTGAAGTGTGTTATATACGTCCTGAAGATTTTGGGAGAAGTACCAATTTCACGGTAGACGGTAAAAATATTATGAAATATGACATTAGTGAAAAATAAGTTAATGATGGTGGTAAGACAAGGAAAATTTATTTATTTATTTATTCAAAATTATGTAAGTAACACCTTAACAGCTATAACGCCAATGCGATGTTACTACCACAAAGATATTAGAATTTTAGAAATACAATTAAAAATACAATTTGAATTACCATTAAATACAATTTAAAATACCATTAAATACAATAAAATATTACAATTAAAATGTCAATTAAAATACAATCATTCATACAATTTCAAATCCAATTATCATAGAATTAAACACAATAAAATACAATTAAAATACCATTACAATCCAATTAAAATTTCAATTAAAATCATTTTTCAACATTTTCAATGCACTTGGAAGAAAATGGAAGAGCCTCTGACCCTAAATAGGTAATTGTGGGGTACACATCACCAGCCTATTAATGTTCCCACTGCTGGGACTCAGGCCTACTCTCTGTGAGAGGGAATGGGCCGTAATCCACCACGCGGGCCCAGTGCGGGTTGGTGGATGTCACATGTCTTCGAATTTTTGGTTCTAGGATATGCCGGTTTCCTCACGATGTTTTCCTTCACCGTTTTGAGAGCAGTGGTGATGAAATAATTTACAGAAAGTAAAGCGCCTGCCTGGGCTCGAACCCACGACCTACAACTTGTAAGTCGCGGCCGATACCACTGGGCCACCACTGCTCACTGGGGTGGGGTATCAGTGCTCATGAACTCCATGACTCACGTTTCGCAACAATAATCCTAATTAAACATTAATTGCCACTAAACAAACACAGTATTTTAGTCAGTGGAGGAAAAAGTATTATGTTAAAATTAATTGTACCAACGATTTCAATGAATCCAGAGGGTACAAAGGTAAAACAAATAAGCCACGTGCGTCAAATAACTAATTATGATTGTTTATTAGTTAGTTAGTTCACAATGGTATGTATATTATTATTAAGGAAGTTTTAATCATTTTTGGTTGGAGTCATATTTTATTATTCACTGGCTCGCGTTTCATCTGATGGTAATTGATGATGGAAACACAGACTCTGGGAAACACTAACAAAAGAATGATCTTCATCATCTACTTTTCGTGTCGTGGTGGCCCATTGGCTAGGACCTCGCCTCTCGTGGCGTCGTGGGTTCACTAGGCAAGTACCAATGTAACTTTTTCAAATTCATATATACTTTCTATGTTTATCTTGTACACCACAGGCAACGGTGAAGGAAAACATCGTGAGGAAACCTGTGGGGTTCCCAGAGGCGGCTTAGTTAACTCTGACACCAGAGGTGGCCACATTCTCATACGAAATGAAGAAGAAGATCTAGTTTTCGTGTCGATGGTGTTTTAACCCTCAGACAGTTTTTTTTTTGTTCAAGATAGGCTTGCGCTTGACCACTATCTCACCTGATGGTAAGCGATGATGTGGTCGAAGGTGTAGCACGCTTGTCTAGAAGTAACCTATTCACTCTTGAGTTAAAGACCCCTAGATTGTAGCTATCGGGAAAAACAGACTCCGGCAAGGAATTCCACTCCTTAGCTGTACGCATTATGAAAGTTGAAGAGTTTAACCCCAGTAGGTGGCCACGTTTACCTATAGAGGCGTTAATCTTTATTATACTGCGATTTCAAACGCCTGGTGTACCCTGTAGCCTAATTGTGTAATTGAATTTGGCAAAGAACACGTAAAGGTAATGGTTTTAACTCATATGGTGGAGGTCAAGGGTACGAACCCTTTCCAAATTATTTACTCAATACCGAAAACATTTAAAGGAAATGTGACATACTCTTTCATGGACTTTTTCCCTTTGCCCTGATGAACTCACTTACGTAATAAAACTGTTGGACAGCTAGCACTTGGTGATGCAGAGACTAGTTAACCTGAGCCTTTCACTATGATGAAAATCGACCGAAAATAATTGTCAAGAGTGGCCTAGGTTTGAAATTGCAAATATTACGGGTAATAAGTATTAGAGCACTGATGGCCTCTGGGCCTCAGGATTACAACCCCGACTTACGTGTCAAAGATCGAGCCCATGCAGGCACATTATTTTGCGGCATTTATTTCATCAACACGGCTCTCATAACGGTGAAGGAAAACCTCTGAGGAAACCGGTATGTCCTAGAACTAAACCCTTGAAGCTGTGTGCCATCTAAAAATCCGCACTAGTCTCGCTTAGTGGATTACAACCCACTGCCTCTCACCATTAGTGGGAACATTATTGGCTGATTACAAGTATATGAGGAGTTATTCCTTTTTAGGGTTCCGTACCAGAAGGGTCCAAACGGAGCCCTATTGCTGTCACTAACGTAGTATCTGTCTGTCCATCATCTGTCATACAATTTTGTTCCAAAATTTTTTTATCTGCCCATTGACCTATGAACTTAAAAATTGGTGTTAATGTTTATTATTACGTACATTTTACTAACAAATACCAATATATTGAAAAATCTGATTTTCTTTGGTGCGGAACCCTAAATATGCGAAGTCCGACACGCACTTTGCCGTGTTTCCCTATTAATTATGTTTGGGGTTTTTTCTTGTCTTAACGAAGATGAATTCTTGAGCAAAACACTAAAAAGTGCAATAATAACTTTTGTTACGGAAGCCCGGCTTCCTAAACAAAATTTATTATTGCCCGTCATCAGTTGCTTTTGTTTTTATGGTTTTTCAAAACCGACTACAGAAAAGAAAGTTTTTTTTGCACTTTTTAGTGTTTTGCTTTAGAAGTCAGATATTTTTTGTGAAAAAGTATTAAGTGAGTGTATAAAATAACTATTATTATTTAATATACACATTAGTACTGTTTGTCGCTAAAGAGTTCGGTTGTATGTTCCATATCATGAAAACTGCTAAACCGCTTTTAATGAAACTTGCACTGTTTCCTAAGTTCTGAGTTACTTAATCCATTTAAAAAGAGTGATCACGATGCGACAAGTAGTTTCGGCAAAATGCGTGGACAAACATACGTACAAATAAACATAAATACATTTATGAAATTTGGCACACGTATTTAGAATTAGAAGCCCATGCAGAGTAACATAATTATGTAAATAATGTGCAATTCCAACAATATTACATACATACGTGTCGAATTGATAACCTCTTTTTTTGCAGTCGGTAAAAAAAGAGAAGAAACCCCATACACATTTTATTTATTTCCTTTCTTTGCAATATGACTCTGACAACATTGATGACGTGTTTTAGATCTATAGGAATATTTGGTTACAAATTATGGAAATACTCACTAATAATGTGGTTTTAATAGTAATGTGATTTTACTAATAATTAGGTCAAATTATGGAATTTTACGTAAATATGTAAAAACTTTCCTGGTGCAAAAGTATATGGGTATTTTTTGCACTTTGTTCGCTTCGGGTAATAAGTAATTTAAATACGTCAAAAATCACGGAAAATTTTGGTATCGAGTTTAGCACTAAAATTCTATGATTCTGTTTGTTAATTTTTAAGAAAATAAAACTGGACAAAACACTTGAATTTTATTTAAATAAGAATTAAACATTTATTAGTTCCGGTCAGTACTTCCAGATATTAGGAACTCTTTGAAATTTTTGTTAACATCAATATCAATACATGTAATAAATCTGTAGAAATGTCGTTTTTGTACATCAAAAATATTTCCAAAAAAAATTGCCAGCGTTATTGGATTTTTGTCTCTGTTTGTTGGTTTTTCTGTTTATTTGTTTGTCTGTTTATTTGTGCACGCATCACGTAAAATGTACGAAACCAGTATTATTTATTTTTTGTTTCACCGCAATCGGTTCACTCTATCAAAAGTTAAATGAATTTGAAATGTTCAAGAAGTAAAATATCACAACACGCGCAATTCAGTTACTCGGACAGTTCACTCCATATTCGATAGATGGCGTTGTGCATTTGAAGTCATTTTATGAATGACGGTGTTAAGATTCTCCGTGAAAGAATTACTATAGAAAAATATTAGAGTGTTGGTAGGGTAGGCAGGAAGTCAAGTAGGGTAGGTCTAGTTCTCGTCAAACTTCTGGGCCGCTCTGAAGTTGGCTACAATGGCTGCGCAGTAGTAAATCTCATACAAAAACAGCACCGATTCTGCCTCATGCTTCGGAAAGCCGACTCGATTATATTAGTTATTAAGATTCCAACTATAAAACACAATACAATAGGTAAACGTTCTTACTACTGATAAAAGTAAAGTGTTTAAAGTCGCGACAATCAAAGAAGACGGGTTTGACAGCTACATAAATACGTTAGTTAAGTTAAACTTGAAGCCTACGAAAGATAATCGTTGTTTTATTGTATGAGTAAAATAGTAATTAATTAGGATTATGAATTTGATTTTGCGTAGACGTTCAAACAAAGTTATCGCGGCATGTAAAGTGAGGAACGTCATCGGACTTCTTGGATTGTCAAGATTATAGTCAGCAGCCACTCACCAAGTAATAAATATAAAAACCATACGGAAATCCCATGTGATCCTACGTAAGCACGGGAGTGACTAAACAGATGAGTCATAATCAGATCTGCCCTTGTCCCATGTTACTTGAGGTCGCGTTCGGTTCAACACGTTTTCTTCTGCCATGGGACGTCACGCTATCACCAACTCCCTTTTTTTTCTATCATATCACTCCTCACACAGTCCATCCATCTTTCTTTGACCTGTCTCTCCCCACCACTAGAAGCTACCGCACGTACGCGTAGGTGCTCAAAAAAGAATAAGGTTAAATGTTTTTATATTGATTGGTGCTCAAATGGGAATACCTTTGTTGCTCAATGCATAGGTGCCCAAAAAATAGGTGCTCAAACGGGAATACTCCCCCTATCCCAATCAAACCCATATAAAAATACAAATAAAAAATACAAAAACATTTTTTTTTTTAAATTGCTTTCTTCTATTGCAATCTATCTAAAAGACATTCATCAATATTTTTGTTCTTTAGATATAAGTCGTGCGAGGTACATGTCCAATGACATGTCCTTATAATGTATGCATCAGAGCAAATCTTGCGGTACTCTTTTTTTAAGTCTCCGAAAGCTTGGAAATATTACATCCATGAGGTGGTGTGCCAGTTTGTTTGGATGTATCTGCAATCTCTCTTTACCTACCTTTTCCTTTATTTCTTCTTTCACAGTTTTAATACCGAGGTCGCAGTGACGCCATTTGTGACATACCATGGTGCGTCTACTATCATTCTCAACATTTTTTACTGAAATCTCTGTAGGATTTCTAAATGTTTTACACGACAAAATTTCGTTATTACACGTTATACAATGTTAAACAGCTGGTGGCGTCCCCTTTTAAGCATAAAGATGCCTGTACCAGGAGGCGCCGTTCTTTTAAATTTTACGAGTGTGATAAGTTACAAAACAAAAGTGCAATGAAAATGAATAATTAATAGTCTAATTTTAGTTTTTATCATTAGTCTGTTGGCGTCTGTTTATGTGTGTGTGAGCGTGTGTTTGTGAGCGAGTGTGTGACGTTGAAATTCATAATTCTTTTATTGACATGCGTTTCATCCCCCCTCATCATATGACCATCAGAGACTAGACAAATGTCATTCAATGTCAGCAATGGCGATAGCGTGTGACATATTTAATGTAGGCGCTATAGCCACGCTTTCGATGATATGTCAATTGTATCAGGCCTCAGAACAGACGGTTTCCTTTTAACTTTTCTGTCACGGGTTGCACTTTGAAACTTCTTTTTATATACTCAGTATGAGTCATAATAAGTTCCTTTATTTTCATAACACCCCAGTATTACTTGTATGAGTCGCCACGGTATGAACACGTCACTTCTAGGGAAAACATACTTTGGAATCTTGTCAAGAGTATGATTGTTATTTTGTGTGAAAATGTCGGTTGTTAAAATGTCGGCAGTATCTGGGAAAACTGCTATTTTCTGGAAACATTGCATGGTTGGTAGAAGTTGTCTTACTGTAAATAGCATGACTATGACTTGATTATATTTCAAAGAGTTACCATGGTATTTCTTGCACGTTCTGCTCCAGAGTGATCTACGATTGGGTGTGGAATTAGCTTCATCGTTCTAACTGAACGACAGTTTGACAATTCAAAGCGCTTATGTGAAGTGCGTTTGAATTTGGAATTGAAGTATTTTATGAATTATGGTCTAATAAATGTTGGTAAAAATCATCAATATCTGAAGGCCCTAATTTACCTCTGCCGGTATTGCTTTTTGCTTATTCGTGATGAGCCCGCTCTTAGGGTAGGGTGTACCATTAAACGAGCTACCAAGGAGATGTCTGTTCACTGTTGCTTTGAAGACTGTTATAGATAGGTGAAAATAGATGCTGCAGTAAGTGGTTAAAGCTTTTTGTTAGTAACGCCATTTTAGCAGTCCTGTGCTACGTGTTTTCACGTGGTAAAAAGCAAAGATATCATAAAAAAAAACGGCAAAAAAATCACGTTTGTTGTATCGGAGTCCCACTTAAATATTTATTTTATTCTGTTTTTAGTATTTATTGTTATAACGGCAACAGAAATATATCATCTGTGAAAAATTCAACTGTCTAGCTATCACGGTTCATGAGATTCAGCCTGGTGACAGACGGACAGACAGACGGACTGCGGAGTCTTAGTAATAGGGTCCCGTTTATACGGAACCCTAAAAAACATATAAAAAGCTAACCAGACAATCATTCCTTAAAGGTTGACCTTGTTTACCAACGAACGATTAAATCACAATTTTATTACGACAAAAGCCAGTTAAAACATTAAGTATTACGTATTGTTACTTTATAAACAATGAGGAAGTTGCATAATTGATTGACGTTGATGCAGGTGACCTTACACTGCAGGTAAGGGTGAGCGCATAGAGCCGCTGTCTTGGCAGCGATTAATGATTTCTAAAGATGAGTTCAAAAGCTTAAAGGGTACATCCTGGCAGACTGTGGCTATGGAGAAATTAATTGTTCATCATCTTAAGGTTGAATATAACTTGAACTACATCAAACAACAAGGCCCATTTTATATCTATCATCACCGACATTATCTTGACCTTATCCCTTAGTTCCAACCGCCGGATCCGAATTGGCTGGGCAGCGTTCGGGAAGTTGCGCGGTATCTTTTCCACCAACTTACCACAGTGTCTCAAGACCAGTACATGATGCCAGCGATTACTTACAGAGACGCGGTCGCTCACATTTGTTCTTATCAGCAGGCTTTAAGTCGTCAAACTGCAATAGACATACCTATGCTCGGCGTTTCCTTGCGTGATCGAATTATAAATGAAGAGCAAGAGGACCAAGGTTACCGACATAGCCTGAAGAATTGACAGACTTAAGTGGCAGTGGGCAGGGCACATTGCTCGCAGAACGGATGGCCGTTGGGGTTGAAAAGTTCTGGAGTGGTGACCGCGTACCGGCAGACGCAGCGTTGGAAGGCCTCACTCTAGGTGGAGCGACGACCTGGTCAAGGCTGTGGGCGTCCGGTGGATGCGAAACCCACAGGACCGATCAGTGTGGCAACGCTTGGGAAGGTTTATGTCCAGAATGGACTTCTTTCGGCTGAAATGATGATGGATGATGACTTCTTAGTTTCAACCTTAATTAATTACCTAGTCTACTGGGAGTTGGCAAAACTGGTTCAAAATGAAGCCTGAAATATTTTAATATATTTATGCTCAAGGTTTCTGCAGAGGCTTACAAAGGATAAAACAAATATTTTTATTATTCAGCTATTTTAAGTAATAACATTTAAGTTGCCTAACCTAATTGGTAGTTTTAGTACAGAACTAGTTTTACATGTTATTTGTCCGCAAATCTGACAGTAAAGATTGCACTAAGACCATATTATTCCATTCTTAAAAAAGTGTGATAGGTAGCAATAGCTAACCACTTTTTATATCTTTCCGCTTTGCACGTGCCGTGTCCCAAGCTTATTTGTGTCTAGACTCGATTCCAGGAAAGGGACGGTTAAACAAAGAAGTAGATGAAAAGGTCGAGTTTGTGTTGAATGGTAAAATACGTATTGTATCATCATGCCTTTAGTCCTTGGAGAGGTATGCAGAGGATTAATAACTTTTTTCTGTTTGGAGAAATGCTCATGCATACTGCACTACCACGGTGAGATAGTGCAGTTTTGCACACTAAACACCTTTTTTTTTGTGTTCTCGCAATTCAATCAAAGTGATTGGCTACTGTTGAACCGGACTTTCCTGTGGAGACTAAACTAAGCCTCCAGCCATCACAAGCTAAACCTAAGCGACCACGCTGAGGACTGCCCCCTATGGGGTCGAACCTCGGTTTTTTTTTATTTTTTTATTTTAATATATATATACAGAGGTGTTACTTAATTCTAAACTCGCCAAACTTTTACGTTTGATGGCGTCGCTGGGGGGACAACTAAGGCTGTACCTTTATTCAGTGATTCTACCACTTTCCGTTCGGAAAATACCTACGTGGAGAAGAACGGACACTGGCAGACACTACACGGTGTCCTCCTGTGCTGCTTATGGCGGGAACACGGGCACGGTGTTAGCACTCACCGCGAACCTGCCGCGGCTGTCACCGGACCCTCCTCTGCGGAGTACCCGCATCACCCTCCGGTACCCGCCAGCGCCCACCAGAACACAGATCCAGACCAGATAATGTTTAGGTTCAATAAAATAGGGGGCTAGCCTAATGCTACTTCATCATCATCATCATAATCCACAGCCCGACTTCGCCCATTCTTGAGCATAGGCTTCTCTGTTTTTTTGCAAATATCCACGTTCCTGTGATAAAGCTAGACTCATCCAGGTTCTACCCGCGATGGCAATTCTACTTACAGGGCATAAAACTAAACTAAGCATTCCTCTGATAAATTTCACAAGCCTCTGAAAAAAAACCATACTCCGACCTGGGGATAAAACTGATGAACTATGTACAGTAGTACCTACCTACGTTTGAGACTTCTTGACAAATGGAACAACTCGGTGGCGTAACTGGTTACTGTAATATTAGTCGAGCATATTATTCGCATAATTGTTAGCTATTTCAGTCCAGAGCTAAGGTGGTGTAATTTTGCTTGTTAATCTTTGCCAGCTTCTACCATCAGTTTAGTTAGATTAGAACTTATACTTCATCCATACATCCATTTGCCGTCATCACAATCACCATTCACAATCCGCTATCAAAACTTCTTCCCGCCGCGCTTGCTTTGTGTCCTAAGCTCGAGCTAGTCTAGACGAAATTCCAGGAAGGGTACGACAAAATCGAACTCCGTCGAAATGATTCACAATAGCAGACCATTGCGTCAGAATACTAATTTGTTTCTACGATCTCGTAATTTATGGAGCAGCTGTGTACTACTGACTGCTGCTATTGATAATACACTAGTAGCGGAGTCCTACAATAGTGGTGTCACTTACCTAAATGGTAATTAATATACCTTTTTTTTATTTATAGGCTTGCGCTTTACCACTATCTCATCTGATGGTAAGCGATGATGTGGTCGACGATGAAGCACGCTTGCCTAGAAGAAACCTATTCACTCTTGACTTAAAGACCCCTAGATTGCAGCCAACAGGAAATACAGACTCCGGCGGTTGTACGCATAATAAAAGTATTCCCAAAACGTTTGGTGCGTATGGGTGGAATGTCCACCATGTACCGATGGCGCATCGCCGTACGTCTTGTAGTCCGATGATGGAACGGGCTAGGAGGAATTAGTTCATGCAATTCTAACGCACACTCCCCGAAATGTAACCGATAAAAAACCGACAGGCTGGCAACCCTGCGCCGATGTTCGAGGTTCTGGAGCCTAGAATAGAATAGAATACTCTTTATTATGTACACCATAAAAGTTACAGAAAGAAAAACTACAGAACGCCACCTGCTACGACCCTAACATACACCTTTTGCTTTATCTATGTTGGCATAGGAATCACGGACAGCTCACTCTGCACAGCATGCATGGTGCAAGATAAGATAGCAGCACACATGCTCCTAAGCTACCCTGTAATCGCTAGTTACAGGGCCAAATACATCGGTGACGCAGGTACCCTGCAGGAGATAGTCGGCCACACCAGGGAACTGCTGGCCGCTGGATCGAATGATGAAATTGAATCCCACCCGTACGCAATAAACGCGCTTATTCGTGGAGTTGTGGAAACAGCCCGCCGAAATTAAACTAAAATAAACTTTATCTACGTTCATACATCCAGTCATAAACGCACGCCGTTACACATGACGGCTTTAGGGTGGAAAATCGAAGAAAGGCTTGCAGGACGGTCAGGATCTGACCCTATGCCTACAATCTTAAACCCCATTGTGGGTTGATGATTTTGGAAATATTCGGCACCTGACTTACGCTACTCTACATGCATTTTACATCACCTTACACCATCTCATCATTATCATCATCAGCCTTTTAATGTTCCCACTGCTGGGACACGGGCCTCCTCTCTGTGAGAGGGCATCTGTGGGAGGGCCGTTACCCACCACGCAGACCTAGTGTGGGTTGGTGGATGTCACATGTCTTAAAATTTTTGGTTCTAGGACATGCCGGTTTCTTCACGATGTTTTCCTTCACCGTTTTGAGAGCACAAGTTAAGCGCCTGTCTGGGTTCGAACCCACAATCTACAACTTGTAAGTCACGGCCGTTAACACTGGGCCAACCCCGCTCTAAACCATCTATCATTACGAAAATACTTCATTAAAATTCTGCATAGAGAATTTTACCAATTATACGCCAGACGACATCACGGTAGACCAAGATGATGATGGCGGGGCGAGCTTGACTCCTGTGCACTGAATGTCCACTGCTGGGACACAGACCTCCTCTCTGTGAGAGGGAATGGGCCGTAATCCACCACGCTGGTCCAGCTCGGGTTGGCGGATGTCACATGTCTTCGAATTGTTGATTCTAGGATCATGCCGGTTTCCTCACGATGTTTTCTTTCACCGTTTTGAGAGCAGTGGTATGAAATAATTTACACAAAGTAAAGCGCCTGCCTGGGCTCGACCTACAACTTGTAAGTCGCGGCCGATACCACTGGGCCACCACTGCTCATCGGGCATAGGTGATGCGTCAACGGTACATGGTGGACATCCCACCCATACCTACGCACCAAACGTTTTGAGAACACTTTTATTGTGCGTACAGCTAAGGAGTGCAATTCCCTGCCGGAGTCTGTGTTTCCCGACAGCTACAATCTAGGGGTCTTTAAGTCAAGAGTGAATAGGTTTTTCCTAGGCAAGCGTGATTCACCGTCGACCACATCATCGCTTTCCACCAGGTGATATAGTGGTCAAGCGCGAGCCTATAGGATATAAAAAAAAAAAAAAAATAGGCTAGATATACATACATAATTATTTTTATCAGTTGTTTAACAGATTCATATAATAATTTTAACTGAACAAGACTGCATAAATTACGAGTATGAAGTGTCATATCAGCCGAAAGATGTCCACTGCTCGACATAGGCCTCCCCCAAGCGTCACCACATTGACCGGCCCCATGCTTCTCGCATCCAGCGGATCCCCGCAACCTTCACCAGGTCATCGATCCACCTGGTGGAAGGCCTTCCAACGCAACGTCTTCCGGTTCGCGGTCGCCACTCCAGAACTTTTCTGCCCCGTCGGTCATCCGTTCTGCGAGCAATGTGCCCTGCCCACTGCCACTTAAGTTTGGCAATTCTTCGGGCAATGTCGGTAACCCTGGTTCTATTGCGGATCTCTACATTTCTGATTCGATGATGCAAGGAAACTCCAAGCATAGCCCTCTCCATTGCCCTTTGGGTGACTGTAAGCTTTCTGATGAGGCTCATTGTGATCGACCACGTCTCAAAGCCATACAACACACACACACCTCTCGCTCTAGTCATAGACTTTCATCTTGAGACACTGTGGTAGCATGGACGGGAAGATACCGCGAAATTTCCCGAACGCTAAGTGCAACGCAGTGACAGCATTTTACAATTAACCATCTTTGTAAACTTCCTTTAGGTATAGAAATAAGAGAGAGAGATGTCAGCAAAATTGACGGGGTCCGCTAGGGCCGATGCCTGTCTGGGTCGCGGAAAAATTTGAGAATAGTTACCGCGGCCCTGGCTCAAGCAACTGAAGGAACACGGGTGGGTTTTAGTCAGTAAAAGTCTGACACGCCCTCCCGCTTCACCCAGAGCGGGAGAAGTCATTGGATGATTGCCCACCCAAAAAAAAAAAGGTATAGAATTAATGACAATATATATATATAAACATAACTTGTAACAGACTGCGTGACCAGAAACACATACAAAACACAATTGCTTACTAGAATTAAATCATGTGCCCTCGGAATTCGATAGATGTATATTAATGGAATTCAATAAGGAATTTATTATTATAAAAATAAATTAAATGATTTATCCATTTACAGCGAGATGAAGGGAAGAACCGATGCCCGCGTGGTTCTCAAACTGTGACAAATGGTTATTGCGTATTTCGTATGTCATTGAGTGCGTTTATATGAAAGATGACATTGCAGCAATCTGTATCCATATTTCCATACTAGGCAATAATATGCTATATAGACACTATCCATCCATATTTCTATAGTTAATATATAATTTATACATGAGAAAGGAACTCTGTCTGTTTTCTTAATTTTTCCACTGCTGGGTCATAGGGCTCCTCTCTGTGTGAGGGAATGGGCCGTAATCCACCAAACGGATCCAATGCGGGTTGATGGATGTCACATGTCTTCGAATTATGGGTTCTAGGACATGTCGGTTTCCTCACGATTTTTTCTTTCACCAATTTGGGACAGTGGTGATGAAATAATTTACACAAAGTAAAGGCTTGCCTTGCAGTGTCCAGCAGTGGTTTTTTTTCAGCTGTTATGATGATGAAAGCGCTTGCCTGGGTTCGAATTCACGACCAACAACTTGTAAGTCACGGCCGATACTTTTGGGCCACCACTGCTCTCATCTCACAACTCATCATATTTACTTTTACTAAAAGTCTAAGTTTTCCAAAATGTTTACAGGCAGTGCATATATAAAATAAATGTATTGAGTGTCAGCAAGTGGACGCATGCAAATTATTCAAAACTTTGAGTAACGCAAACCATTTATGTTATCATCAATGAACATTGACCTTTAGCTATATTTTAAACAGGATACAACGTCACTATAAATGCATATAATTAATAACATTTCCATGTAATACAACTGATATTTGGTTATGTGTTATTTATCCTTATTTACATACGTTTAACCTACGTGGTAACGCCGATAAAATTACCTGCGGCGTATTATTTTCGGAATTGATAATGTTCTGAAAACGTCACTGTAACTAGCGGTTGGCAACAGCATTTCAGCAAAAACATCCGCTGCATCTCAGATAACAAGTAAATTATAAAAACCGACCAAGTGCTTGTCGGACTTCGCACATTTAGGGTTGCGTACCAAACTGCAAAATCAAGTTGGTTGTAATAGGAAACATGGTGGCATTTTAATGAAAAAATCTGATTTATCAATATATTTTATTTGCTAGTAATATATATATATATAATTATATATATATATATATATTATATATATATATATATATATATTTATAAACATAACATGTGATTGGCGATAGTACATCTAAATGATACTATTTTAAACGTGAAAGTTTGTGAGGATGGATGGATGTTTTCAACTCTTTTACGCAAAAACTACTGAACGGGTTTTGATGAAACTTCAGAACAACACAGAGGCTATAACGTATAATGATTTTGGGGCAGTAATAATTCCACGCGGGTGCGCCTGTCCATCTAATCCTCCACAACCCAGTAACTGGATAATGCGATACACTTTCGCAAGACTGGTGTCAGAGGCATGAAGACTCAGGATAAAGAGCCCGAAAAAATCCAAACTCTGGAAAGGAATTGAAGTGTGACTCCTTAGCAGTTCATACAACAATGAACAACACTTAGCTTATCTAGTATTGTTACCAATTTCTGAAACCATGACTGGTTTTCATAAAATAACCACAAACCAGATCACCTGATGTGGTTACTAAGACGTCATAGGCGAGCTAGAAAAGATGTCCACTCACTGTGTGGCCTGTTTTGAGATTAAAGTGGGTATTTTCGTGATCCTGGTGAATCATGACTTTATATGTGTTTATATGCTAAAACTTGACGGGAGAAATACTTTAGGAAATTCAATGTTATGACAATCCGCTATTATGCATTCTGCATTGTGCGATTCTTGTTTTAAGTAAGGTCATTGGGTCAGGTCAACACCTAATTTATTTGAATCGAAGAATACTTTTGGCAGTTTAAATTTAGAAACTGTACATACGGTATGATAGGAAATGGCAGAAAGTTTCATTGAAGAATTTGATAAAAATAGGATGTGATTCTGAAAATCAACAAAAACGAATAAGTAAAAACTTAAAACCGTAACAATGCGGAAACGTACGAACTACGAACAAAACGCAAACTTCACAAACTATAGTAACCATAATATGCGCTACCTCTCTTTCTAAGTATTATTTCGCGTTCGTTGTTAGTTTGCTCATCTAAATAACATTTTAACTTATGCAAACTGTACTAAATCCGTCCGTGCATTTCAACGTAAGGTTCAGTTGAAAACCAGCGTCAGGCAACTCCCAGTTGTCTGGCATTTTGCTGAACTGGACCTTTTTGGCGCAGCCGCGGGGCACAATATGTATGTCATTGTTTTTAAAATTAAGTTCCCGTTTATTTGTGTGTATCCGTGTGTGCCAAATAAAATAGTTTTCTTTCTTCTTTAAATGATATCGATATCTGAAAACCGTTTTCGATATCGATATGAAAACTGTTAATCGGTTACATAACCGTTTGTGCAAAAAACCGAAAAACACCCGTCTCTAGACAGTAAGTCATCCTCTTCAGATCTGATTAGAAAAAAAAACATAGTACCAGCCAGACACAGATTAGAGTTTAGCCATTATAACATGGTTATAGGAGGGAGGCTCCAAATATATATCCATCTCTATTTTTGGTATGATATTTTATGAGATAGTAGATAATTTTTTGAGTCCGTTAATCAAGACCTACAACTAACAAATATAAATAAAATTCCCACGGTAAATCGATCACAATATCTATCAGTAATTGCCCTAATATGAATGTTACCTTCAATATTAATTAAACGAATTTGTTGTTAAACTTTCTTTCATTTTTGAGAAAAGCATTATACAAGCCTCAACCAGTAAGAAAGCCATCCTGGCCTCGTATGTAACCGGACCTCACCTGCGGTTCGGTCCGGTTAACTCATACTTGTCCAGGAAGGCTTACTTACTGGATTCTGCAGTAATGTACTATTAATAAACTGGTCTATCAAAATATTTTGTATCTGTATATTTTAATAGACTGGTCTTTTAAAATATTTTTTATCTGTAAGTACTTTTTATCTGCGATGCATAGGAATAGTACAGGTTTAAATAAGATTATATTTATTCCTAAGTAAACGACTGTGGATTAATGAAAAACATACCATAAAAAGTGCCTCACCAAGCTGCAGTTGAAACGTCCCAGACTCCCAGACTCCCATTATAATAGTCTGTTTTGATTTGAAACTAAGAGGTCTGTTCCCATGCAACTTTTATTTGGTTGGACCTTGGATCACAAAGGAGCTTTGTGGATTACAAAAACTGGTCTAAATGCCAATGCAATTTTATGGGTAGCTATGGTTCTGTACCCACGTAGATATATTTTAAATGTATTTGGTTGTATTTGTATTTATTGGGATACAACAGTTTGGATGCAGACTAAATTCACTAGGATTAGGGCAATAATGTTTATGATAATTCTGTTAAGTCTGCTAAATGATAAATGATTTTATTTCTGTAAGTTGGTTTGTACAAACACTTTTACATGTCGATCATATTTTTAAAACTAGATGAGGTCGGCGTTTTCCTATCTGACTACTCTGAGAAGAAAGGCCGAAACAAACTCAGAGGTCACAGCCTCTTTTAAAGTCCAGACAAAAATCTTGGTTAGATCATGTGAAGACCATGTAGATTGATGTCTGAAATGGTCTTTTGAGGAAAGAACCAGCCACATTGAGTGGACCTGTCCAGTCAGTGCACGCATTTGTCAATAACCGAGCAGCTCAACACAGAATTTAAGGAGCTCAACGATTCGACGAACAATACCAAAGAAAGGACATTTGGGTAGGCCGCATAAACTACTCAAACTGCCAGACCACAATTAAAAACTAATAAAGTAAAGAATGGTCCATATAGTCTTCACATTCACAATAATTAAAATAAAATAATATAGTACTTTAAAAAGTAAATTTTCTTGTCATTGCAAGAAAACAAAAAAAAAACAAAATTCACGGTGGAAAATATAAAAAATCAAAATTAATTATTGATTGGAGCAGCTCAATCCCAAGCCTTTTTGTCCACAACGTAATCTTTAATGGTATAAAACGCTTTCTGGCACAACTTACGTTTAATGAATATATACTAATGCAGAAGATGGAGTACTAGGGGTTGTGGTGAACTTTTGGAGAAGCCAATGTCCAGCTGTGGACTACGATAGAGTATGGGTTAATAGGTATTAATGTAGATTTTCGTATATTTATTTTAGACAAGCAGTTCAATTTGGCGTTGTTTATAAAAAAAATACATATGTACCAACATAATGTGTCTCGGTAACAATATAATTTTGCCCGAACCTTCAGCCAGAGTACATCCACGTTCACAACAAAAGCTTTTTAAAAAACACTGAACAATTTTAAATTCTTACTCATTCAATTACAAGAGGAAGCTTGAAAGTGGCGCCAGTGACAGGAAAGTTGAAAGGAAACCGTTTGTCCTGGTATGGTCATGTGATGAGGAGGGATGCAACGCATGCTACTAAAAGAGTTATGAATATAAATGTGAATGGATGGAGAGGGAGAGAAAGGCCAAAGAAAAGACGGATGGACTGTGTGAGGAGTGATATGGAAGACAAGGGAGTCAGTAATAGCGTGACCGAGGGCGTGGTATGGAAGAAGAACACGTGCTGCGCCGACCTCAAGTAACATTGGATAAGGGCAGGAAGATGATGACTCACATTAGTGTGTTCACGTATTTGTTTAGTTTATTTTTAAACTAAACAAATACAAGTGCAACACACAGTGCGCAAACATAATACATACAGCATAATACATAACTAAAATATTACAATTGTTAATACATAAATTAATGTGTTTCCTTACTAGGGATCTGTTTAATAGTTACTGATATCGACTTACTTCGTTCACTTTCGTGGTTGGATATAGAAAATTCGTCATAATTTCCTAGTATTTTATTATGTGCTAGCTTTCGCCCGTGGTTTCGCCCCTGTAAAATGTTTTTATCATCCCAAGCGAATACAAACTATCCTATCCTATGCCTTCCCAGGGTCTCAAAATATCTCCATGCCAAATTTCATCTAAATCGGTTCAGTAGATCCAGAGATTACCCCCTACAACCTCACAAACTTAACCTCATTATAATATTACTAGCTGACCCGCGGGGCTTCACTCCCGTCAACTGGCTACCCTGCCTACCCTGCCTCCCCTGCCTCCCCTGGCTACCCTGCCTAACCTGCCTACCCTGCCTACCCTGCCTACACTGACTACACTGCCTACACTGCCTACCGTGCCTACCCTGCCTACCCTACATACCCTACCTACCTACCTAATCATTTTTATCTATCATCAATAGTTTTCTCAGCGCACGCCAAAGAACGAATTTTATAGGCAACATTTTGCTACCTTGACTTACATTATTGCAATTTTCATAAGAATCTCTATTTTTTTTTGAAAAAGGAATAATGTAGCTCTCTACTTGTGAAAGAATTTTCAAAATTGGTTCTGTAGATCCAGAGATTACCCCTTACAACGTCACAAACTTTACCTCTTTATAATATTAGTATAGATTTATTTTAATTTAATCATCATCATCGGCCTATTAATGTTCCCACTGCTGGGACACAGGCCTCCTCTCTGTGAGAGGGAATGGGCCGTTATCCACCACGCGGGCCCAGTGCGGGTTGGTGGATGTCACATGTCTTCGAATTATTGGTTCTAGGACATGCCGGTTTCCTCACGATGTTTTCCTTCACCGTTTCGAGAGCAGTGGTGATGAAATAATTAACACAAAGTAAAGCGCCTGCCTGGGCTCGAACCCACGACCTACAACTTGTAAGTCGTGGCCGATACCACTGGGCCACTACTGCTCTCTTTTAATTTAATGTATTAACAATTTACTCGTATTTTACATAATTTTTAACAATAACCGTGTATGGAAATAAAACTGAAATAAATGAATGAATAATCAATTTCAACCGAAATTCATTCACTGTTCAACATAGGGCTTTTCCTAGCGTCACCACATCGGCAACTGGCCCTATGCTTCTCGGATCCAGCGGATCCCCGTGGCCCTCACCAGTTCATCGATCCACCTTGCAAGGTAAACATAATATTGACCAATCATTATGACTTGCAGAGTTATAACAAAAGCTGGTTTTTTACCTTTAAGTTTTCCTTAAATTACTCCTATTTATTGTATTAATCAGAATATTTGCAATCGAATGCGTTATTGTGCAAGGTTGAAATGACATGCAGAAATGTTTATTTGTAATTGATATCGTAATGTTTGTACATTAGTTATGGCTGACTGCCAGATGATGGATGATATTTATTTTCTTGGCATGTGTTTTTAGGGTTCCGTAGCCAAATAGAAAAAAACGGAACCCTTATGGATTCGCCATGTCTGTCTGTCTGTCTGTCCGAATGTCACAGCCACTTTTTTCCGAAACTATAAGAACTATGCTGTTGAAACTTGGAAAGTAGATTTATTCTGTGAACCACATTAAGATTTTCACACAAAAATAGAAAAAAAAAACAATACATTTTGGGGGTTTCCCATACATAGAACTGAAACTCAAAAATGATTTTTCATCAAACCCATACGTGTGAGGTATCTATGATAGCGCTGGCAAATGAAAACAGTACCACAGTCTGTAACAAACGTCAAAACATCTGATGACATAACGGAAATACGAATCGGTACCTAAATTCAGTAATAAATAAATATGTGATTTTGCATTGTTTTAAAATCGTGTTAAATTAAGTATAGTAATTAGTTTAGTAATTTCATGATTTGTTTATTTGTGTGTAAGTAATAATTTAAAAATAAAAAAGAAGGTAGTTTCCTAGATTATTCTAATCTAAGGGTAGTTCACTGTGACTGTTAGTTAATTTAAATAAAGTAATTGCGAATATTTGATACCTAATATGATTCAAAGTATTTGTAAAAAGCATTATTAATTACCAATCAAATATTGTACGCAATTACTTTATTTTTACTAACCTAATTCTAAAATAAATTGTTAAACGAATGTAACTGGTAGTTTTTTCTGTGTGACGTCTTGCTATTTGCAAAAATGTTTAAATAGATTCGCTTTAGTGAAAAATAGGACTGGATTGAATTGTATTTTGAACTGTGCACATCTCCTTATAAAATTAAGTTGATTTACTGTTGGTGTGAGTAATAAAAAGTGTTTACAAGATGTCTGATCGTTATCATTTGAGAACCCTGAGTACTTCCGCTCTTACATCTATGGATAGGTCTTCAAAAATTATATTGAGGTTTCTAATATCATTTTATCTAAACTGAATAGTTTGCGCGAGAGACACATCCAAAGTGGTAAAATGTGTGTCCTCCGCCCTGTAACTTCTAAAATAAGAGAATGATAAAACTAAAAAAAATATATGTACTTTACCATGTAAACTTCCACCGAAAATTGGTTTGAACGAGATCTAGTAAGTAGTTTTTTTTTAATACGTCATAAATCGTAAACAGCAATTTACCAAGTACGGAACCCTTCGTGCGCGAATCCGACTCGCACTTGGCCGGTGTTGTTTCGACGCTAAATTTTAATGGCGCTTGAATTGACGTCTGGCTGATTACGGCTTTTCATGCCAATTTATTTGGGGTCGGTGCAGAATGTTTTCGTGAACACAGGCCTCTGTTAGGGAATGGGCCGTAATCCACCACGCGGGCCCAGTGCAGGTTGGTGGATGTCACATGTCTTTGAATTTATGGTTCTAGGACATGCCGGTTTCTTCACGATGTTTTCCTTCACCGTTTTGAGAGCAGTGGTGATGAAATAATTGACACAAAGTAAAGTGCCACGATCTACAGTTTATAAGTCGCGGTCGATGCCACTGGACCACCACTACTCACCTAAATAATATTTACCGTCATCTCAATAGTTACCTGCTTTCTTGGTAAACTACATATTTGTCTTAAGTCTTTCTTAATTGTGGACTTCCCTTTCAAGATTTTTAGGTGAATTATACTTTTCTTAATAGTATAAAACAATGTTGGCTTTTGTATCTGTCTGTCTGACAGCTTATTTCATTCTTGGATATTGATGGGATTTTTACCATCATTCAAGTGATGTTTTCCAAAAATCTTATGCTTATTTCAGTAATATTTAACTTAGGAATAGCAAAGAACTTTCTATGTTTTGACATGTGGCCACACTAATATATTGCATAAGTGCTTAGCAAGGTCAGGTCACCAGTTTCTTATAAAAAACTGTTTACAAATACGTCTTTCAAATGATGATGAGTTTTAAAGAAAACAACATGACACATGGACGTATTGTAATGATTGTAACACGCCCTAGGTGACACTAGCTTTTACGCACGTGCCAAGAAACACGTCCACACATTTCAAACTTAAACTAATGAGTTTGATCATTTTAAATTTTATTTCTTTTCTTGTCGATTGTAAATCAAATTTTGTTCGATCAGTTTCTAAATACTGGTCGGACAAAATTGTCCTCGCCTAGAGCCTCAGTAAGCTGACATTTTTATCTGCATTCGGCTAAATCTTGAAAGTACAGATGGACACCGATATCTTTGGAGGGAGGAATGTATTTCTCTTCTCAATAATAACGCGTTTTGTACATATTAAAACTTCAGCATATTTTTTTTTTGGCATAAGATAAACTTCTGTAGAAAACTGTACATAGCTTTGGTAAAATGGCATTTCCCCTTATTTTCTAAAATATTTGACCTTCGAGTCATCATCATCAGCCTTTTAACGTGCCCACTATTGGGATACAGGCCTCCTCACTGTAAGAGAGGGAATGGATCACATGTCTTCGAATTTATGGCTCTTGGACATGCCGGTTTCCTCGCGATGTTTTCCATCATCGTTTTCAGAGCAGTGGGGATGAAATAATATACACAAAGTAATGCGCCTGCCTTGATTCGAGCCCACGACCTGCGACACGTGAGTCGGGGCCATTACCACTGGGCCACCACTGTTCTCTCTTTCTTTCTCTACTTGTAAATATGCCTAGGTCTTATAAAAACAAAGAAAAACCGGCCAAGTGCGAGTCGGACTCGCGCACGAAGGGTTCCGTACCATTATCGCAAAAACGGCAGAAAAATCACGTTTGTTGTATGGGAGCCCTACTTAAACATTTATTTTATTCTGTTTTTAGTATTTGTTGTTATAGCGGCAACAGAAATACATCATCTGTGAAAATTTCAACTGTCTAGCTATCACGGTTCATGAGATACACAGCCTGGTGACAGACGGACAGACAGACAGACAGACAGACGTATCGCGGTAGTAATAGGGTCCCGATTATCCCTAAAAAGAATACTTACATGACGTGTTCCAAAATCATAATTCACAAAAACCAGACCTCTTACAAACTCACGCGCAACCCTAAGACCCGACCCAGGCAGACAGTTATACTAACTATAGAAAACGACCTTACGTAACGTACCTTTTCAACCATTTTGTAAAGAAACCGGATGATGATCCCGACTATTAAAAGTTCTAGGAATATGGCAGACTTTGGGGTAGGTCATGGGGACTTTGAAGTCACCTTGGGGGCATTGAACCGGGGACCTTCGGTGACCGAAGACGTAATAGGAAAGAAATTCGAGCGGTTTTTTGTTTGGCTGGATGGTTCTGTCTGGATTAAAGGAGGTTATGTTTTATTCCTTTTTGGATTTTGTGCATAGCGTTTAGATTTTAGAAGGCGTATAGGCGTATTGTTATTTCGTGTGTTAGAAACGAAGATGATGATGATGATAAGCGATGGTTGAATTTAATTTATTATTTTGTTGACATGATTATCTTTATTCCTACAATCTATATTCAAACGGGTCGATCATCAAGGTTAAGCAACGCTTGACGAGGTCGGTCCGTGGATGGGTGACCATTTCAACATACCGAGTTTCCTCCGTGCCTCGGAAAGCACGTTAAGCCGTTGGTCCCGGCTGTCATTTGAAGATCTTTGACAGTCGTTACGGGTAGTCAGAAGCTTGAGATCTGACACCAGTCTTGCCAAGGGGTACCGTGTTACCCAGTTACTGGGTTGTGGAGGTCAGATAGGCAGTCGCTCCATGTAAAACACTGGTACTTAGCTGAATCCGGTAAGACTGGAAGCCGACCCCAATATAGTTGGGAAAAGGCTAGGCAGATGATGATTATCTTTATTCCTAATGTTTTTACTATGATTGTCTTTAATTCTCTATTATTTTTGTTCTCTATTATTTTTTATTTTATATTTCTAATGATTTTGACTTATTATTTTTCTGACATTATTATGTTTAATTCCAAATGTTTGATGTTTGACCTGTTGTTATATCTAATTATTTGATTGTTGTATTCATTGCTGTTTTTGTTTAAATTATTATATTCAACTGAACAATTTTGCATGCCGTACGGTAAAATGACAGAAATGTACAGAGGCGGACTTAATGCCCGATGAATCTGATTCTGAAGAAGATTTTTTTTGGTGTTTGTAAGGTATGGAAGTGTGAAAGTATGATCAAACTACATTTTGTGTTTGGGACAAGTCCAAATACTAAAATGCATTTCATTCACGAAACAAAAAAGTGCTTTTTAGGGTTCCGTACCCAAAGGATAAAAACGGGACCCTATTACTAAGACTCCGCGATCCGTCTGTCTGTCTGTCCGTCTGTCATCAGGCTGTATCTCATGAACCGTGATAGCTAGATATTTGAAATTTTGCTGCTGGGGAGTGTGTTGCGCCACTTCTTCTTCCCAGCAAAAGCACTAGAAATTGGTGAAGGGCGGGCGTTTTTGGAGGACTGTCTTATGTAATTTTGACGTTCGGAAAGTGCTGATTTTCAGCCTAGTTTGAATAAATGACTTTTGTTTTTTTTTTTTGAATTTTTCACAGATGATGTATTTCTGTTGCCGCTATAACAACAAATACTAAAAACATAATAAAATAAATATTTAAGAAGGGCTCCCATACAACAAACGTGATTTTTTTGCTGGTTTTTTCAGTAACGGTACGGAACCCTTCGTGCGCGAGTTCGACTTGCACTTGACCGGTTTTAATATAGAGCACAAGAGTGATAAATATTAGGTACCTATTCAGTTGCTTTTCAAAGTAGAATTACTTACAGTAGTACTTTTTATTGTTTATATACTTAGGCTGTGACGTATATATATGATCGTGGACGTAACTTATTAGGTAATGATTATTTTAAATCATGATTAAAGAAAATGATTCACACTATTTTAGCGTAACTATAGTAAATACAAAACCGGCTTATTCAATCGCGGTGAGACTTACATCATTGTAGTCGTATTGTTCATAGTTGATGACTTGTACTGTAAAAGTAATAGCTATTGGTAGACCTATGAGTAACTATTGGTGACCTTACAGGGCAGTTACCAGATGGGCGTGTTTGACACGTGCTTTGTGTAACGGTTTGTTTTCGGTGCGCGTGCTTAGTATCCGAAATCAAAACATAACTCTATCACACTGTACAAACCATACTAATATTATTAATGTGAAAGTAACTCTGTCTGTCTGTCTGTTACCTTTTCACGGATAAACCGCTGAACCGATTTAGATGAAATTTGGGATGGAGATAGTTTGAGACCCTGGAAAGGACATAGGATAGTTATTATCCCGGAAAACATCCTAAAGGGGGTGGAAGTTTGTATGGAAAACTTACAACATTATTGTAATTGTTATTCGATGTACTTACTAATGCTACGCAGACGAAGTTGCGGGCAACAGCTAGTAATAATATATAATCACATCACACAAAAAAAACAGGCGAAGGTTTGTGAGTGTGTTTTTGTATGTTTGTTACTTCTTCACGCTCAAACGGCTGGACGGATCTGGATGAAATTTGGCGCAGAGATAGAGTATAGTCAGGAATAGTATTAACTTACTTTTAATAGTATTAACTATTAAATAACTTTTTATCTCGGGAATATGTTCACTCGGGATAATTTTCGACATTTACGCGGGCGAAGCCGCTGGCAAATGCTATTTATATCATAAAGATGCTAAGTTGTTTGTTCGCCTATTATAAATAACTATAACTGGACGTGCTACATATTTATCAAAAAAATATGTAATTGTCACATGTACTGTTTAATATAGCAGAAAATGTATGAAATTACATATAAAATTGTTGGAACGACAGACTCTCACCTGTCGCCTGGCACTTATATTAAATGGTTCCCTGATAGTACGAATCTAATTTTTAATTAAATTAAATTCTTACTCTAACAGAAAGTACTAAGGGAGTACTCTAGAGAGTACACTATCGCTTGGCTATGTATTGTAAAAATTTGAAAAATTTCAAAAATTTATGGTACGGTAATTGAAAAGTTTATGTTAAGATGGTTTGGCCATGTTGAGAGGATGAATGATAGGCCACTAACGAAAGGTATGTACAAGGTAGATGTGAATGGAAACGCTGGGAGGGGACGCCCTACAAAGACATACATAGACCTTATAAGTGATGTTCTTCAGATAGGCCAGGTGCGCAGTACTCATGACCGGTAAGATGTATGGATGTGAGTGAAGCAAAAGAAGTATGTAAGGATCGCAGCAGATGGTGGTTCTGTAGATTCTGCCTACTCCCATGGGAAAAAAGGCGTGTTTATGTGTGTATGTATGTATCAAACACTATCGAAATGACGTCACGTGATCAATTGAAATGCTAAAATGAACTCGATCATCGCCATTGTTGACATTGAATGATACTTGTTTAGGGCCTCTAGTACAATGAAGGGTTATAAATATAGGCCACGAAAGTAAAACCACGTTAAAAAGCTAGTTATTTTGTACGTAAGATGAACATTTTTATACGTTAGGTAAAATCTCTTTGGGTGAATATTTACGCTTGCACGTCATTTAATTTGAGAATATCTTGATGAAACTAGAAAACGTAATGCCTCTTCTTGCGATTCCTGATACTAACAAATTTTCTAGTTTTGTGAAATAACCGCTGAAAAGACGTTTACAATAAACGCCAAGTCTGACAGCAACCTTAAAGTTAATAACATTTGTAAAACGTTTACAGAATCACGCTTCCTCTTTTTATTACTACAACAGGTTAAACCCTGCGTTACTGTTTACACCACTGTGACGCAGATTGAAGGTCGGGGACTTGTGATATATGTCACGTAGTTTTTGAAGAGGTAAGTCGGTGATATAACCTTTGATATTTTTATTGTTTTGATCGTCATACGTAAGGCCCGTATTCCGAATGCTCAATTCATACTCGCCTCAAACTCAAAATTTACCACACCTTCGAGTCAACTGCCAGCAATCACAACTCTCAAATTTGGCATTGCCTCTTGCTCTATTGGGTACACATCCCAATAGAGCAAGATCCCAGATGCCCCAGACGTTACAGAATTCTGTCTACATAAAATGTGTGGGTTGGTATTGAATGAAAATGAAAGTCCAAGTTAGTAAGTACGAGTACGTTCTAAGTACATGCTAACGCTTCTCAATTCCTCTGATTGGTTCGGTAACGTTTGGTGCGTCTAGGATCTTGAACTTGAACACGTACCTAAACGTAAAAAAAAACAAGCCAGCCAATCACAACTATCCATTTCCTGTTTGTAATGAGTTGAGCATGAAAATGAGCATCTGGAGTACCGGCCTAAGAGCTCATGGTTTAGTGATAAAACAGTACGGTACGATCTTCAAGGTTAAGTAATGCTTGCCGAATTAGGTCTGTCGATTGATCCTATACACACCGAGACGCGTCCGTGCCTCGGAAATTACGTTAAGCCATTGATCCCTGCTGTCATTTCTAGATCTCTGACAGTCTTAACGGGTATTCAAAAGTCAGAAAATTAAATTAAGCCATTGGTCCCTCCTGTCATTTCTAGATATCTGACAGTCTTTACGGGTATTCAATGGTCAGAAAATTACGTTAAACCATTGGTCCCTGCTGTCATTTCTAGATCTCTGACAGTCTTTACGGGTATTCAAAAGTCAGAAAATTACGTTAAGCCATTGGTCCCTGCTGTTATTTCTAGATCTCTGACAGTCTTTACGGGTATTCAAAAGTCATAAAATTACGTTAAGCCATTGCTCCCTGCTGTCATTTCTAGATCTCTGACAGTCTTTACGGGTATTCAATGGTCAGAAAATTACGTTAAACCGTCGATCCCTGCTGTCATTTCTAGATCTCTGACAGTCTTTACGGGTATTCAAAAGTCAGAAAACGCTACCTTCGCACAGCTGAGACTTGTGTGGTAATCACGGAAATTGACCCGAAGGGTTTAACCCAAAATCTTCGGTTCCAATGTCAAATCCGTGCTGCTCTACGGGTGCGAAACGTGGAAGGTAACAAAGGACATCTCACGCCAAATCCAGGTCTTCGTCAACCGACGTCTTCGTCGCATCCTCGGTATTTACTGGCCCGAGATCATCTCTAATGTAGAGCTGTTGGAGAGATGCCTCGAGACCCAGATCGACCGCCAGATCAAGCGGCGTAAATGGTGTTGGATTGGTCACACGCTTCGGAGGGATTCCGATTACATTCCTAAACATGGATTGGAATCCTCGATGGCTTCGGAAGCGAGGCCGTCCCGTCAAACCTGGCGACGCACCGTATTGGCTGAAGCGACGAGTATTGGAATGACGTGGAGTGAGCTGAGGCGTGAAGCTCAAGACCAGTCTCGATGGTGGACTACTGTGGATGCCCTCTGCCCCAGCTAGGGGCCATAGGATCTTAAGTCAAGTAAGTCAAAAACCAGTAAATCTGTCACCAGTCTTGCCAAAGGCTATCGTGTTACCCAGTTACTGGGTTGTGGATGTCAGATAGGCAGACACTTCATCTAAAATACTAGTGTTCAGCAACATACAGTTATACTTAGACTTCACTAACTAAGCAAGTTAATTGACTTGTGATACTAGTCACGTAGTATTTATTTGAAGGTGTAGGTCAATGAAGTGATGATGAGTCGTTGATTTTTTTCAATGTGTTTTAGTCGTTACATAAATGTAGGTTAGTCATATAGTACTTCAGATAGGTTGAGTACGTAGAACCCGCAAGGCACATACGTGTATGACGATGTATGATCGAAGACGAAACAAAAGGATTATGAAAGGAAAGTATGTCATGTGCAGTCACTGGCTACCCGTTACGGGTAACGCGTTGTCTTGTACTGTATGGACTTCACTATCTGCACGTAGACTACTATTCAGTCCGTTGTGCGTGGGGATTCCTGCCTAAGATAGCCAGTCTAACTTCGCTCAGAAGCACGGAAGCTTCCTGAGGCGACAGGTCAGTGGGGAACGGAGAGATTGTTCCACGAAGCATGTAAAGCTCTTGAGGCTCTTGACAGAATGATGATAGAATGCCACAGCGTCGCGAAGGCGCTTAGAAAAAATAAACAACCGACTTCCAAATAAAACCACTACAAAGTGAAACATAACTTCAGTTTCGGAAGTCAGTGTTCCTGTTATCTTTGTTTATTGACACCGACTTCCGAGATTGTAGTTACTTTTCACTTTGTAGTGTTTTTATTTGGAAGTCGGTATTTTTTTTGTTAAATACTATTTAGTTGTTGTACATAATGCGCAAGCTCTCTAGTAAGGTACCTATAATGCCCAAAGTTATACCAGAATAAATTACCAAAATAAGAACATAATCGGTAAAATGAGAAAGTACCAGGATCCACTGTACTCACCTGTGTACCCCTTTAGAGCATACCGGGCGTGATGTTATGTTATGAAGTGGTGTAAACAATAAACAGACATAACGATTGCAGCAATCCCGAGTGATATGCCGTCATTTATTGAAGAGTTATGTAGTGTCTTTTTGATCTTCACCAAATTTAAATAGGACCAATTTGGGAACATACTCCTTCAAACAAAAAAAAGAATTTTTAGAACCGGTTCACAAATAAGGGATAAATCGATGAACATAAACAAAAAATGTAAGTTTTTAAACTGTCATGGTCACTGACACTAACATTAACATTAAAAGCGGGATATTTACCATGTTTATTGTTTGTTGCGAGTTCCCGATATTTCGGTGCTGTTGCAAGCACCATGATCACGGATAAAATGAAGTCATTGCATAGACCGTTTTGTATCCTCATAAAAAGCCACCCCTTTTTATGAGGAGACAAAACGGTCTAACCTCTTTCTTGTTCGATTTTTGCACTCAGTACCGCTACCATTGTCACTCACAACTCGATTCTGTTCCTGACACACGAAACTCACTGTATCCAACAAACAGTAAAAATTGTAAATATCCCGTTTTTAATGTTAAATAAAAATGTATTACAAACATACAGCCGAACATAGAACCTCCTCCTTTTTGAAAAGTCGTTAAAAAATTAAGATATGGATATGTCAATTACTATCAAAATGTCCCTCAGTAAGTGTGAATCCCTTACATTTTGACATTTAGAGTTACGCTTTCACTGTTACAATGAACTTTATCTGGAACCTCTGGAGGCCTTTTTCTTGTTTGGGAAATAAATCATCCAATGACTTCTGCCGCTCTGGGTGAAGTGGGAGGGCGTGTCAGACTATTACTGACTAAACCCCACCCGTGTTCCTTCAGTTGCTTGTGCCAGGGCCGCGGTAACTCTCTTTCAAATTCATCCGCGACCTAGACAGGTATCAGCCCTAGTGAACCCCGTCAGTTTTGATAACATCTTTTTGAGGCGCGCGTTGATTCGGGCCTGGTCCTTATCGGACGGAGAGCTACCCATTAATTTCCGTCCACAAGACCGCGCCTACGGTGGCCGGGAATCGGCTTGTGACTTCCGACGCCCAGGGCGTCTCCTTTGCGTCTCCCTCACGTTTTGCGCCTCCTCCTTTGCGAGCTTTACTGCTTCGCAGAAGGAAGAGATAGCTTCCCATGCCCTCTCGCTCCGTACCATGGCCTAGACCAGGGCCGTAACCTCTGGAGGCCTGGGTTGATATACCAAATATTACGTGATGAATCCTCTACCTATTGCATTATCAACATTAGTTATCGATGATACAATATCACGTGGTCTGGACTTTTATCAAATAATTTTTCTGCAAATTTAAGACAATTGTATCAAAATCTATAGTATAGTCATGGTTTAGACGTCTCATTATATTAGCATACTACATCTCACAGATCATTGCACACAAAACCATAATATCACGAGACTTATCAAATCATGCATATCATTCTAACCGCAAACAACGAACTTGTTTATAATTTTGTCATGAAGTCTACAAAAATGTCGTGTCATTGTATCTTAATAAGATCGGGTCGCAGATGAGTATGTTTAAGGACGTCTTGTATGTTTGTATTATGTTGGTGGGTAACTTCTTCATTTTACTTACCTAAGTACCTTTTTATTAAATCAAAACCGAATGTAAGAAGAAATATTAGCCATAATACAACAAGCAGAAAACTTGTAGTAGGAAATTAGATGAAACGCCGAACGCGTGCAACTTCAGAATGGGTGCCCGAAAATATGACGATAATGTGCAATTTTGTAATTTTGGCAATCGTTTTTGCTGATAAAATTACATTTTTATCAGACTTAAAAATTGCATCGCATTGTTAATTTTATTAAAGATGCTTTTTATTCCACATAAAATATCTGGTCATCATAATCATAATTAACTTGAATTTATTCTAATTTATTGGTCAAAGTATTGTGTGCTTATTGCATACCTTTTAAGCATATTACACAGCCCATTGATTGTTTCTCTGGTCCGCATATTGTCATCCACTTTCATAACTAAAATGTGAGTATTGAAAAATGAGGATTTCAAAACAACAAATGATTCAATTCCAAAACCTGTATTTTACCATTATTGAGCTAAGTAGTAATCCGGTTAAGCACCTAATCCCAGTTCATTTCTGCTTGCCTGGTATTTTTTATAAATGAACAATCAGGACAATTGTATGACGATTGAATTTTAATACGTCTATCGAGATCATCTAGTACGAATCTTTCATGCTCTTCTCTATGTTTCATCGTTGGTGTGTTTCGAGGAATACTTTTGGTGCGCTTCATTTAGTACTCTTCATTTGATGCTCTTCATTTGGTGCTCTTCATTTGGTGCGCTTCGAAGAATACCCCCGCATCTCATGCCAAACGCAAACCAACCAAATGTGCATACCTAAAAGATAACCAATGTCCTCCTAAAAAGCTTCTTCCCCATAATGAATATCATCCAAATTGAATCACTACCTTATTTTTTGCCACCTTTTTATGATCGTCATAAAGGTCTTCATCAAGCGCAGGTACAATACCGTTTGCTAACAAACTTTATCGCTATTATAAAGTGCTGCCCAACGGGTTTATAAGCTATAATTTATAGCATAACATTAGCTTGGCATAACTTTTAATTTGAGGGTGAATAGTTTACGTTTACGGCATGCAAGGACAAACCGACAGACGTGGTTATGTGTGAAGGGATTGCAGAAGGTTTGGTGCGTGAGTCATAACTAAATCTAAAAATATTTTAAACTGTTTAAATGCCGATCGGTCGACGCTATGGAATCACGTATGCCCTGCAATAGACTTCTTTCTCGAAAAATTACAAAATCATTGACGGGTTATTACTACCTATCATATACTCGTAAACATTTGAAACCATTATTGAGAAAGAGTGTTATGTGCATGGCTCCTCTTATTTATAACCACATACCAAAAATTGTTAAAGAGCAACCTTTAAGAATATTTAAAAAGTACCTTAAAAAATTACTAGTTTCTAAATGCTATTACTCTGTATCGGATTTCTTGAATGACAAGACTTTAATTTTTAATGTTCTTATATTATTAATTAGCTTTAAGTAAATAGAATAATCTATAGTAGTATAAGTTACTAAAATTTTTGCATGCCATGAGGCAGAATGTATAAGGATCCAAAATATTGTAACATCTAAATGTATTATTTACCTACATTCTAAGCAAATAAATAAATCTATCTATCTATCATTGCATTAAAATAAAACCTTTTGTGCATAGAGTCTTTCTTTCTAAGAAGTAACTACACCTTTTTTTAGGGTTCCGTACCCAAAGGGTAAAAACGGGACCCTATTACTAAGATTCCGCGATCCGTCTGTCTGTCTGTCTGTCCGTCTGTCACCAGGCTGTATCTCATGAACCGTGATAGCTAGAGAGTTGAAATTTTCACAGGTGATGTATTTCTGTAGCCGCTATAACAACAAATACTAAAAACAGAGTAAAATAAATATTTAAGTGGGGCTCCCATACAACAAACGTGATTTTTTTGCCTATTTTTGCTATAAGGGTACGGAAACCTTCATGCGCGAGTCCGACTCGCACTTGACCGGTTTTATTGTAAATAGGGAGATATGTAGATACTCATACTCACAACTACATTTATAAGTAGTGGTGGTCGTGGAAAGCCGTATCTGATTCTGGTTTAACTTGGGATGACATAGACTAGGGCATTTAGTTTTAACAGAATATCGAGCATCCGCTGTTTTTAAATTTACACGAGCCACACTTTGAACATGACGCTCGAAGTTTTGTTACAGCCTGATTTTAAAAACCAACGAGCGTTTTGGTGTAACATTTTATCGAGCAAAGGCACGAGCACGGGTGACGTGGAGTGAGGTCAATAATGAACGCAAGGTACAAAGAAATGTTACAGGTAAATGCTCACTTGCTAGTCGCTGTGTCGTTCTTGTTTCGCGTCGTACGCAGCGTCCAACATTCGTAAGAACGTTACATTATAAATGATTATATTTCTGTAAGTTGGTTTGTACAATAACTTTTACATGTCGATCATATTTTTAAAACTAGATGAGGTCGGCGTTTCCTATCTGACTACTCTGAGAAGAAAGGCCGAAACAAACTCAGAGGTCACAGTCTCTTTTATAGTCCAGACAAAACAAAAATCTTGGTTAGATCATGTGAAGACCATGTAGATTGTGTCTGAAACCAGCCAGATTGAGTGGACCTGTCCAGTCAGTGCACGCATTTGTCAATAACCGAACAGCTCAACACAGAATTTAAGGAGCTCAACGATTCGACGAACAATACCAAAGAAAAGACATTCATTCGGGTAGGCCGCATAAACTACTCAAACTGCCAGACCACGATTAAAAACTAAGATAAATTAAAAATAAAAACAAAAAAACAAATGGTCCACATAGTCTTCACATTCACAATAATTAAAATAAAATAATATAATACTTTAAAAAGTAAATATTTTTGTCATTGCAAAGAAATCAAAAAAAAAAAAAAACAAAATTCACGGTGGAAAATATAAAAAATCTAAATTTATTTTTAATTGGAGCAGCTCAATCCCAAGCCTTTTTGTCCTCAACGTAATCTTTAATGGTATAAAACGCTTTCTGGCACAACTTACGTTTAATGAATTATTTGAATTTATTAAGACTTAGAACTTGTACGTTTACCTTTAGGTAAGAATTAGTGAATAGGTTTCTTCCAGGCGAGCACACCATACCGATGGCCGCATCTTTACCTAATACCAGGCCTAAATAAATTTGAAATTATATCAGCTCTAACGACCGTTGAAAGTGGTTAAATTCAGTGGGCTACCTGGAATGTCATTTTTATAAAGCCTCAGCTGAAATAGTGTAATATCTACATAACGTATGTCAGCAAATGCTCATAATAAAAATCTCATCCTTTTTTAAGTCAGTTAAAAAGTAAAAAAAATACGTATGTATGTACAAACTGATACTTCTGTGGTTTCTGCCACATGTGCATCTGGCATGAAGGGCCAGACAATGGCAGGTCACCTTGTCGGTCGTTGCACGCTTGCATAATGTTTTTTTGTCCGTATTTCGACCCAATCTCGGGAACTGCGCCGCTTTATTGAATCATCTTGTGAGTTTTCAAGGATGTTTTTGTTCTTAAGTGGTATTTAAGAACTTATGTATTAAATTACGAGCGTGGTAAATACGAGCAGTTTGGTTTTTTGAGTTTATTTTTGTCTAGCTGGTAATTGGTATTTTGTAATAAATCATTTGAGAATAAATCTTTCAAGCAGTAAACTATATGATAGTAAGCGATCTTCCTGATGGGTCGATATGACTCGATTTCGATTTGTCGATAAGCGATTTTACTGAGCGTTGCGATACCTATTATTGGAATTAACACAGCTCACAATGTAAGGAATCATTAATATTAATAATATTTTTTATCGGTGGTGCTAGGCAACTGCGCTTATCCCAGTTGTAAACGACCCTTTGTGCCTATTAGCCTTGTTGGTTCTGTCTCCTGCTTGTGGAGGGAAGTGGAAATTTTATTTATTTTTCCTACTCCTCCGTTATTATTTGCTGATTAGTTTCGTTGTGGGATCCAAAACAGTTAAATACACTCTTCAGAACTTCGTCGAGCTTCATTGCCTCGGCGCTTCTCTGGTGGTCGCCACTGTTTCCTTTCATGATTGTTGAGCTGAGTGGTGCCGATCCAGGCGTCATGTTCGTGAAAGAGCGCCATCATTTGGGATTGGTCATAACTTAGCTGCCTTGGCCTGTTATTGTATTTTTTAAATTGTTTGTTACTCTTGACGCTTTTACGTGCACGTCGTTTTATATCGTTCTCAAATATATGTATTTTTTCAAAAAGAATGAAAAAAAAATGAGAATGATGTAAATACTTGTGATCAAAACTGATAAAAATCAGTGTCCGTGGAGTTTCTTGGAAATTCTTCTCGTTTGAGACCTATTGACGCTTGCGAATTTGCAACTAGAGTATTTTTTTTTGTTTGACATTTCAGAAGTACCTCTAAGGTATATTTGAAATAAACTATTTGATTTTGATATTGTTGATTCTGGCTATCAGGAGATGCACTCTGATGCACGATGAGATACTAAGCGAAATTGCAAGTGTGTTTACATGTACGCAATGCGACGCTATTCGATCGATTTGCACTTTGATATCGCCTATCGACGCAGTATATATTCCGTCGCGACTTCAGTAAAGTCCCGTGTGTACCTACCTAAGTAGTCAGGAACATCAATATCCTTGTCACAACATTGAACTTTGGTCCTGGGCTTTCCATATCCATGCCAATACCTACAGAAGTAGACGTCTTTGGCAATAAAGTTTAATGTTCTTTACCCACTGAATCATGATGAACTGTTGAATGTTGACTGCTCAGCATTTGTTGATTATCTGTTTGAGGACTTCATCTCTATGGTATATAACGGATGCTCTGTCTCCCTTGCTGATTGTTTGATTTTTTACATGGAAGCATTTGCTAATTCTTGCAAAACTTTTGCTTTCATCAGAGAACTACGCCTTTTATGTTATTAACTTATTAATTGTTTTTTATTCTATGTGTTGTTAACCGTATAATTTCATAGTCTATTTTAGTATGTAAATTAAGTTGTGTGATGACACAACACAGTGGGCCCTATCAGAATATCAGCGCAGCGTTATTTTATTTTTCTTTTTAATATCGTTGCACATGCTGAGATAGGAGCCTTTTTTGGTATTGCACGGGGTTATTTTTTATTATTGTTTGTGTTTTGCTTATCTCGTGTCTCCTGTGCACAAATAAATATTTTGTCTTTCTTTCTTTCTTTGATGTGTTTACTAAACTTTACAGTTTTAATACGCAGTAATAAGTAATGTGTTGAACAATAGTTTGAATACCTAATAAAAATAACGTGATATTATTCTTTAGAGATTATTAGAGATCTGTTTATTGTAAGCACCTTAACTCATATCTTAATATTTGCAAGCCAATATGGCGTAATGTGTCATTGTGCTAATAATGTATTTATACCATCTTTTGTACCGCATTTAATGCAAATAAATGGTTTCGACTTTGAAGAAGACGGCTCACGGATACGGAACAAAAAAAGTACGTATAAATTATAAATATCCTATAAATTACGTACGGATACGGATTGTTTAGTATTTTCAGTAGGTATAAAGTTGCCTTTTAAGATCATCTCATTTTCTTCTCTCAAGGCACCACAATTTATATGTACTACTAATTAATCATATTTAATCCTTTAGTCATCATGAAGGTAATAGTTATGCAGAGACGAGGTAACCTATTCTTTTGTATGAACCCAACAGCTAAATGTACCTATAAAGTAGATACTTTTATATATTTTATTTTAGATATACCAGACAAGGAAAATATTAGGTATATCCAAGCTACAACACTTTGAAAAAATACTTCATAATTATGTACTATTTGTTACAAATAATTTTATGTAGTAATTTATACTAATATTATAAAGCTGAAGAGTTTGTTTGTTTGAACGCGCTAAGCTCAGGAACTACTGGTTGGTATTGAAAAATTCTTTTTGTGTTGGATAGTCCATTTATCGAGGAAGGTTATAGGCTATATCAAACTACGACCAATAGGAGCAGAGCAACAATGAAAAATGTTGCAAAAACTGGCAAAATTATTCCTTTTTGAGAGGTTCCGTTGCGTGCGCTGCGTAAGCGGTTAAAGTTACGCAACATTCATGCATTTAGGGTAGGTAGGGTACGGTAAGTAGGTTGGGTAGGGTAGGTAGGGTAGGGTAGGTAGATAGCCAGTTGACGGGAGCGAAGCCGCGTGGGACAGCTAGTATATTATATATTACCTAGGTAACAGAAATGACTAATAAGAAGAAATATTATTTAGCAATTATTAATTTTATTTGTGAACTTACGATCGTCCTTTAATTGTTTGCTGCATTACATATGTATTTGCGGTTTTAACAGGAAACCACCATATTGCTCACCATATTATAATTATAATATTTATTTATTCATTGGCGCCATCATACCTTATATGGTATTTCTTAATTATTTATTCGCACATTTTAATAAGAGCCGCCATGACAGATGATCGCATTCTGACTAGTCCCGCTATCAATCTTGCTGACATGCTTATTAATTGACCACAAAATGAGTGCGATTTTGGAAAATATTTTGGTAACACAAGAAAAGTAGACTCAAGATTATGATAAGATTTGAGGCTGAATATGATCCAATATTAAGTATCAAAATTTATTAAAGGGCCTACATACGCTTTAGTGCCGTAAAACGGTAACTTTTTAAAGCATACTCCTTAGTAACGGCTAGGTTAAAAGGTTTGAAAAAAATGTAAATTTATTATTGATTCATGTACATAATTTTGAACACAAGGTTTTTTCGTGTAACTAATAGTTTTACTTTAAAAAAATAATTACCGACACGATATTTTTTCGCAACTTTTGGATACTCCTCCAGAACGACTTGGGTGTTTAAAAATATTTTTACACAGAAAAATTGATGGCTAGAATTTCTTCATAATTAACATAGCATATGTAAATCAAATAATATTTTGCAAACAAAACTGATCAAAAGGAGGTTCAATATTGATATTTTGGCATCGAGCGGGCGCACGGCCAGTACTGCGTTAACATTGGGGCGTATATAGCGCCTTAATCTTCGTTAGGTTGGCTATTGTAGTAATTTAAAATTTTGCACTACATTTCCATAACGTTTAGTGCGTATGGGTGGGATGTCGACCATGTACCGATGGCGCATGGCCGTACGTCTTGTAGTCCGTTAATGAAACGGGCTGGGCGGAATTAGATCATGCAATTCCATCGCACACTCCCCGAAATGCAACCGATAAAAGACCGACAAGCTGGCAACTCGACGACGATGTTCAAGGCTCTGGAGCTTTGACTCGACCAGTGCCTCATTGCCGATGAACCTCTTGGCCCGTTTTTCGATCGACTCCAGTGCATCAAGCTGGTATTTGGCAGATCCGTCCCAGAGATGAGAACAGTATTCCATGCAAGATCGAACTTGCGCTTGATACAACTCAAGCAGCTGTTCTGACGTGAAGTACCGTCTCAACTTCTCAAGGATCCCCTACTTTTTGGCAGCCAGTTGAGCCTTTGCCTCAATGTATGGGCCAAAATTGAGTGTAATTATCCTTTCAGAAACTACGTGTTAAGTAATACAATGGTTTTCTTTGACATAACAAATCATTGAGTTTAGTGTCATCGTACCAACATAAAGACAGGCATTTACTTGAAAAGAAGACGATTATAATGCGGTGATAATATTATTATAGTTTGAACAGACATAGCTGTTGCCTAAGGATGAGCAAAATATAATTTATATTGAAGTGTTTTTAATATATATGAATTTATTCCTATTCAATTCATGTTTTAGTACAAAATTGGTGAATAGACAATTACAACATGTGAACATGTTGACCCACGAAAATGTTACTAGGTTAGTTCATTATTTTATTAATTAATTTGCTTATTTGGTTCTTTTTTAAGGAGGAGCTCGTGGCTAAATAATAACAGCCACACTGGTTGATCTTCAAGGTTAAGCAACGCTTGACGAGGTCGGTCCGTGGATGGGTGACCATTTCAATATACCGAGTTTCCTCCGTGCCTCGGAAAGCACGATAAGCCTTTGGTCCCGGCTGTCATTTGAAGATCTTTGACAGTCGTTACGGGTAGTCAGAAGACTGAGATCTGACACCAGACTTGCCAAGAGGTACCGTGTTACCCAGTTACTGGGTTGTGGAGGTCAGATAGGCAGTTGCTCTGTGTAAAACACTGGTACTTAGCTGAATCCGGTAAGACTGGAAGCCGACCCCAATATAGTTGGGAAAAGGCTAGGCAGATGATGATTTGGTTCTTTTTAAGAGATTTTGTTACAATGTTTCTAATTTATTGCAATTGTTCTTCTTTTTATTTTACAAACGCAAAAGTATGGATATATGGACGTTTGTTACTCTTTCACGCAAAAAACAATAACAGTACTGTAACATAACTTATACAAAAACACATTTATTAAGATACTAGCTGTGCCCGCGGCTTCGCTCCCGTTAACTGACTGCCTTGCTGATCCTACCCTACTTACCTACCTACCATTTTTTTTTCTATGTTCATTCTTTCGCGGAGAATCATAACACCGCCATTCAGAAAATTACTTCAAATGCACAACGCCATCTATCGAATATCGAGTTCAACTGTCCGAGTATCTGAATTGCGTGTTTTGTGATAATTTTTCTTCTTGAACACTTTAAATGCATCTAACTTTAGAGTAAACCGATTGCGATGAAACAAAAACTAAGTAATACTTTAAATTACGCACAATTTTTATGTATAAAAGTTATCTATATGGGTTTAGTACATTTTACGTGATGCATGCACAAATAAACAGATAAACAGACAAAAATTCAAAAAGTGCTGGAATTGGGTTCTGTTGGTTATCCTTTAACACCCTGGCTATTTTTTTTGGAAATATTTTTGATGTACAAAAACGACTTTTCTACAGATTTATTATGTATTGATTGATATTGATTGATGATGATGATATTGATGATGATGTTGATGTTGATGATTAAGTCTATCTCTAGGTGGGCGGAACCGCGATCGGCAGTGAGTTGATCATTATTTTGTTCTGTAGATTTTGGAAAGTTGTATTTTAAAGTTCAATCCTTACTCATTTTGGTCATAATTATTAATTAAAAAAAAAACAAAAAAAAAAAACTTCTGATTTAACCAGCCAGCCCTGTGGCTGTCCATCTGATGACCTTGGAAGGGTCCGACTCCGCGCAGCCAGGGTCACCTTCGGGCGAACGACCGCTTACGTAAGCAATTGCATCACTGCGCAGAAATGCATGCTGTGATTCAAAAGGTTAGGGCTGGGCTGAGGATTGTTTATTGAAATTAATATTAAGTGCTTGTAGTGTTAAGAAGCACCTATTTTTACCCGACAGCCGAAGGAGGGTAATGTGTTTATCAGTCGATGTATGTATATATGTTTGTTCCTATGTGGCGTTCTAGAGATTTTGATGATTCTAACGTCAATCGATTCGTCTTAGCCTTGCGAGTGTCAATGGCTACATTAAAATTATAAAATAGAGAAATGGCGGCTTTTGGGTGCCATATTGTAGGGCCCAATATTTTTTTTCTCCAATTCCATCATGTGTATCAAAATAAAGAGGTGATTTTTAAAATATTTTAATACTTGTAAATGTTTAAAAATGTGAACTAAAAAGATATAAATAAAAAATGGTAATCCAAAAAAAAAACCCTAGTCTGCTTATGAAGTGAACTACAAAGACGTAAACAAGAAGAAAATGATGCTGTGTAGTCGGAGGATACTGTTGGTCAGCCAGCTCACGAATATGTATCCTGCGACTGCGCAGGATACATATTACGTCTTTTTAGTTCACTTCTTAAGCATTCAGGTTTTATGATTTTTGATTAACCTTTTTTATTTAATTTGACCATAAAATGTGCGCAAAACAGTCTGCCATTTTTCTTTTGTAACAGAATCTTAAGGCATTAAGTCCGCCTTTGTACTTGTGCTAGATTAAATATACAATTGCAATGGTCGTGATGGCCCAGCGACTGAGTCTCACCTCTCGTGCTTGAGGTGGTGGGTTCCAATTCAGGCAAATAGGTGTAAATAAGATTTTTTCATTTCTATGTAAAGTCCATTTGCGATAACATTAGAAGTTTAAATTAGCCCATTTTACAGCCCGTTCAACCGATTTTGACTTCTATTGCGTTGGAAATACGACATATAGTAGTTGTAGTAAACAGTTGGTTTTGGTAAAAGGTTTATGCTTTTTATGTCATCCTTATACTTACGGAATAGAACTCAAAATCGATTGAATGGACTGTAAAAAGATTTGGAATCGTGTCTAAATGTTATTTCAAATGGAGTATAGTTTCTAATTTTATCACATCGCTGATAACAGTGAAGGTAAACCCTCTACAATGGAACAGTATCAGGCTGCTAGAACATTATTGTTAGGTATATTTAGTGTTAAGAAGTTTAATTGACTTTAAACACAAATTCTTAACACAACCGTCTACCATTTATAGTTTTCTTTTTGTAACAGAATCAAATAGATATTTATGCGATTATTAAAAACTAGCTGTTCGCCGAGGCTTCACTCCCGTGGACCACCCCACAGGAACCATTTCCAGGATAAAAAATAGCCTATGTTACTCGGGAATAATGTAGCTTTCCATAGGTGAAAGAATTTTTTAAATCGGTCCAGTAGTTTCGGAGCCTTTTTGGTACAAACAAACAAAAAAATCTTTCCTCTTTATAATATTATATTAGTAATTAGTAATGATAACTTAGTACGTGGTGCCTATTATACAAATTGCATATTAAAATATGCGAAACATACTTTACCCTTTCTATGCAGTCAGTTTAATAATTACCATCTTGGTGATTGGGTAATATTTTAACCAAGATAATGAACAGTTCTCACTAATTTCCTGTGTATAAATCCGAGAGAAGAAGAAGAACATTCAATGAGGGCTACCGTTTTTGTGCTCACCAGTTGGCGCCACTGGCGAGTAAGGTCCTTAAATATAGCTGTTAATAAGTGTTGTTATTACGCGCACGGAAGCAAAGTTAGAATTAAAATCATTTCTAATGCCGTAGAAGTGCGATTGAATATAAAATCAGTTTTACGCCCCTTTTTTCTAAAAAAAAGGAGAATAACATTTGCTGAAACATAAAACTCTATTAAAATAGTAGTTGGTAAATTCCGTAACTATCCTTAATCTGCCATATTTGGTAAATATTCACAAGAATAAAAAAAATGTAAATGAACTCGCGCTAACAGCCAAAAAGCTACGAAATTTGACATATCGGATACCTCACGTCACATCAGCGCCTCTAGCGGCAAATTCTTACGCGGTAACCCCCATTGCGGTAATTCTGAGAAGGACACCGTAGTGACCACTTTTGACCGGTAAATAAGTGAATATATTTCGATAAATACTGTTCTTTCAGCAAACTGCAGCACAACTCAGAGGAATTGTGCTGCAGCTAGAGTAGAGTTACGAATTGGGAAGGAATGGTTGTACCAAGCATATGTTCATAATCAATAATAATATTATAAATGCAAAAGTAACTCTGTATGTCTCTTTTTTAGGGTTCCGTACCCGAAGGGTAAAAACAGGATCCGAACTAAGACTCCGCGGTCAGTATGTCTGTCTTTCTGTCTGTCACCAAGCTGTATCTCATGAACCGTGATAGCTAGACACTTGAAATTTTCACAAATGATGTATTTCTGTTGCCGCTATAACAACAAACAATAAAAACAGAATAAAATAAATACTTAAGTGGGGCTCCCATACAACAAACGTTATTTTTTTGCCGTTTTTTGCGATAATGGTACGGAACCCTTCGTGCGCGAGTCCGTCGGTCGAGTCGCACTTGGCCGGTTTTTACCTTTTCACGTCTTAACGGTTGAATAGATTTGAATGATACTTGTCACACGGGTATGTCAAGGCCAGGATTAGGAAATGGTCTAAATGGACCTTTTTGTAGCCCTTTTTGGGATATTTTCCGCATTTCTCGCAAGCGAAAAAATACAGGCTTAATTTTGTTGAAAAATACTAAGTTTTGTGGCAACCCTGTCGCTGATATAAAAAGTGGACCAATCACAGCGGAGTACAAAATTACGCATGTAATTTTATTTGTCAGATGGTCTGATACAATATTTTACGTCTTAGTAATGTACAATTTTGTTATGTTTAAAGGACAAAGGATCTTTGTTTCTTGATCTGTTCGAAAATAGACAATATTTTCTGAAACGATGTTTCAGGAAGGGTTATAGTTGTTCTATCTCACGATGACGGATGAGTCGTAGCAAAATTAATCTTATTTCGGCGTCATAAAAGTCACGTAACCTGTCATCGTGAGTACCATTCATCTGCCCCCGACGAAAAAGAGGGGAGTTATAAGTTTACTTGTATACCTGTGTGTTTGTGTATATGTATATCCGTCTGTGGCATCATAGCTCCTATTCGGATGAACACATTTTGATTTTGTTTGATAGGTGACTTTATCATGAGTGTTCTAAGTTATATTTGATGAAAATCGGTGGTTTTTCGCAAGATACCGTGTCATAATTACGTATTCAAAACTATTTTCTCGCTGAAGAAACGAAATAAAGGATACAGATCCCGTGCCAATAAAAGAGACATATTATGTAAATAGTTGATCGCTGGCTGTTCACACTGCCGGCGAGAACTCTCTCACCAAAAGTTTGTCGCAGCGACAAGAGGTATCAAAGATAATACTCAAGAGACCAACCAACCAAACACGAGCAGGACTAACCGCGCGAGTGAGTGGTGCGAGTAATCGTCCATCGCACAAAAACACTCGCACATACGTATAGCCGAGCGGCAAAACTATTGCAACTACACACTTGTTTCTCGCTGCTCACCAACTCGTATCTGGTTCTAGCTCTACTCGCTGCTCGCTGATCACTTAGTGAAGCGTTGCTTAACCTTAAAAATCGATCCGTGTGGTTCTTATTATTTAGCCACGATATCTGGAAGCGCTACGAATAACTTATTCCAGCCATACAGTATCATTGATGTATACTGGACTCCTGCTTTGAAAAGCAGGTAATAAAATTATTAGCTTGAACTTACCAGCAGTTACCATACACAATGCTAAAGATATGTGGCAGTTGGCAGGCCACATTGCTCGCATGGCGGATTGCTCAAAGCTGAAACTTTTCCAGAAGCTGACGATCGAATACTGGAATGCACAGCGTAGGAATTCCTTCCACAAGGTGAAACCGAAGAAGGCCTATGAACAGCACTTACCGTTTTCACCTGAATTGCTGATGATGAATCAAAAAAATGTGGAATAAATTCCGTACAGTAACGATTGACGCTTGGGGATATTTGCATCCCTTGAATTCGTGCACTGACCGGTTTTCATCTGAAGTGATGATGATGAATCCAAAATGTGAGAGAAGTTGCTTTCAGTAAAGAATTAATGAAGAAACTTGGGGTGTTTCCATCCCCAGAACTTGGATGAACTTCTCAAGTAAAACGCTTTTTCATTTTAAATGCACTGGTAAGACTCTCAATGTTAAAGATGGCGTCACCGATGTACATTACTCACGGTACAAAATTTATTACCTTTCATTTCGCATTGGATGACGCGACGAGTTAAATTCTCAAACCGGGTTCGAACCGACAACCTTGCTTGTTCAATGATCCTTGTTACTCAGATGAACACACATTGTAATCTTTTAAGAATATACTTATATGTATTTACGGTATGATTATGTTGGTTTAATGTTGGTATTGATTCCGACATTCTTGGGGTGCTTTAAAAAAAACCAGCCAAGTGCGAGTCGGACTCGCGCACGAAGGGACCTTTTTGGAAAAAATTGGCAAAAACATCACGTTTGTTGTATGGGAGCCCTACTTAAATATATATTTTATTATGTTTTTAGTATTTTTCGTTATAGCGGCAACAGAAATACATCATCGGTGAAAATTTCAACTGCCTAGCTATCACGGTTCATGAGATACAGCCTGGTGACAGACAGACAGACGGACCGCGGAGTCTTAGTAATAGGAGCCCGTTTTTTAACCTTTGGGTACGGAACCCTAAAAATAATCCAGGCGAATATACGTCCGGTCTGGAGTACACTACTAAATAAATATTTTTGAGAGAATATTTACTTCGTGATCCTGTCCTGATGTACCTATAGATTTTCATTCAGCTTGTAAGCAGTGTCTATTAGTTTAACTTTTATTTTGTTTTAACCAGAAAAAATATTTCCACCCTTATTTTTTTTTCCACGAAGCAAGCAAGTTTGTTGTCATTTTTGCTTGATCGGTGCAGTAGAAAAATAAGAGTCAAGAGATAATTTTAAACATCTTTCATTCCATCATCTACAATCAATTGGTCCGGTATTGAAAACTGAAACAAGTTACAAGAAAACTTTAAACATAACAGGACCAAAACGTAACAAACTAATCTAAAATTTCCATTCACACAATCATTCATTCACGAAATATTTCCTTTCTTTAAAGGAAATCTATGTTAAAAGGAGTACGAAGACCGCAAAAGGCTAAACATCCGTGTTTTGTGTTTTTCCTAGCAATATTATGCTTAGTATCGATAAAAAAGATAAAAAGCCACGTCGTAAACTGCAATCGCAATGTTTTCCAACCTTTGTTACGCTGAAATTCCTTCATTTTTCAATACGAATTTCATGAATTCAAAACGCACGACTAAAAACGTGCTATTGAATGCTTATCTACACCGACATTTTCAGATTCCTTTAAAAGAACAACCAGCATAAATCGAATCTCAAAAAAAGAAGTTGGCGTTCGAAATTTGAAATGCGTTTGACGTTTCGTGGTAGCCATTTTAAACTGGTCGGTTGTAAAAATGTTGATTGGAATTGTTAAAGCAGTGATTATGTTTACAGAATACAGTTGTAGTGTATAAGTCGTAAGGTTAGCAACGTGCGATGATCACAGTGTGTTGTTGCAAAATATCATGATAAAAACGTGCTTTTTCCGGTGTTGAAATGGGCATTGTTTTTCTTTATGTGTGTAGGATTTTATTGGAAGAGTCTTGAAGGAAAATGTCTAAAATGTTTATTGGTGGATGATGTTTTGTCTGCTATCGATGATTAACTGTGATTTTTGAAGTTTTTGTTACAGGTGGTGATTCAGCAATGATGAAGCAGCGAGGGGAATAATTTCAAATAATTTTTATCACATGATTATAATGTTTTTCGAGCTTATGTATGTATGCCCATTTCTATAGCACGCTCTACAGCCCAAACGGCTTGACGGATTATGACATAATATGAGGTGTCTTTGGATTTGTCTCAATTGTGGGATTGACATAGGCTATGTAATTTTTAAATATGACGCCCTCCAAAAAAAAAAATGGGGTAATATAATTTTTTTTTCGCTGTCATAACATGTGTATCAAATGATCGAAAGCTCCTAAATAGACAATTTCTACTGTCACTATTTTGGCACAAAATCAAATAATCGTAACTTTGATAGCAAAATAAATAATCTTTTACCACACAACTTATTTGGAGAACTCGTTCATTAATAAAACTAGAAATTCTGCTATAAAACAAATTAAAAACAAAAAACGAAACTTCATTTGTCACCGCTGGCAACACCTCATAATATTTAATGTATAAATTATACCTAGTACTTGTTTTTCTCTTTTCATTTAATTATTTTTTATGTGTCGGGTTTTTTGTTTTTATAATTTTTTTTTGTTTTTTCGTAGATGAGTGTTCGTAATTGAGTTTTTTATGCAACAGCGGATGACAAACCAATGGCGGACGAAAAATGGTTACTAAAACAATAATTTTGAAAAATCTTATGTGGCCGAAACATTACATACTAAACCTACATACCTCAAACGCCGCTCAGAGGCAGACATACGAATGTTCATACAGTTTTAGTTCATTCCCGGACAAGCTCTTTAGCAGAACGGGATACAAGGGATTTTACTCATCAAATTAAATAAAAAAAAATAGAAATAAAAGTTTTTATTGTTCTACAGCACAAAATTGAGGCAGCCCCGGTAAGTTATCAGGGTACTTGTAATGGGGTTACCTCGCAACTTCCCATGGGTTGCTTATCTACAATGTTGACGACATAATTAGAATAGGAAAATACGTAAAAAACGTATAGGTACTAGGATGATTACAAAATTATTGTTATTGTAGCATGTTTAATTATGTGTAGTGTTAGTGTGTGTATGTATGTGTGGAGGGATGAATGAGCGGGATGTGTGGCAGTGAGTTAGTGTGTGTGTGTGTGATAATAAATGATTAACTGATTTATGTTATGATTGGGTACTGGTTCTTCTTTAGCATACTCTGGTAAATAAAAGTTCAATTTCATCGTACGTTTGTAATGTTAACCATTCCGCTAGGGTATTTTTACATTCGTAACGCAACATGGGGTAAATATTCAGTTTGAGGTTTAATTTATTATAAATATAAGTTGATTGAGTACTATACTGACGCCTGGCGAAAATCGTACGGACCCGAGGGTAGTGGGCCACAATGTCTTTACGTTTTTATCAAGTTTTAAAGGGTCAAATGAGAGGTCAGGATCAAAATCTTTCATCTTTCTTTAAGGTGGTCGCTTATTTATCAGCAACGTACGCGCCGTTTACTGATGGCCTCGCACATACGTGCAGTACGCGCCGTACTCAAATCTTTAGGTATTGCGAACAACTTTTGCAGTTTTTTCTAACGTCTAGTGTTAATCAGTGCAAAGCACTTTTTTCACTGCATACAACACTGAGTATCAGCACGCGCCGATCGTGCCGTATTATATGACATCATCAGAATGTTTCCATCAATATTCGGATGCCTACAGCATTTTACGAAATGCGGCGCGTACGGTGCGGGTGAAAAGTGCGAGATTTCACATGATTTCATGGACGCGGCGCGTACGTTGCTGACACATGTGTCATCACCTTTATTGTCTATGGGGTATAAACACCCGCCTAGTATTACAAACTGAATGAAAACCAAAACCAAGTATTTCCAACTTCTTTGTTAAAACATCTGATGATTAACATCTCCCTTTTATTACAAAAATAGTTTTAAGATTTTCCTTTCCATACATTTGCAGACATTTTATTTATGCACGGTATCAATGTGTGAGTCTGTCGACCACTTTAACTTGAGACCCCCTATCTCTTGTGTCTTGAAAATTTGAGGGTATGGAACCATTTCAATGGAACTGCAAAGGTCTTGGTAAAGTGGTGGACGGTTTAGGTTTGCAGTATTTGATGTGTAGGGCCTAAAGGGTGTGGTTGATTTACGCATTTGGTTGTCTGCGAATTTCGTTGAGAATAGGCTCTTTTTGCGAATCAAATAATAATGGTATGTAAAGTTAGTAATCTAATTCAAATAGAATCGATATGCATTCAAAGTTTAAACGTAATATTTTTATTTAGAAGCGAGTTTGCAGACTAATAAATATTTATATAATGTAAACAATATGTCTAGAACAATAGACATAACATAGTACCATTGTGGAATTGCTTGTTACTCATATGGATATTTTATACTCACAATATTAAAAATATTTTATTATGTAGGTAAATCATCTCTGTGCTACGTGACCTAGGTACCGGAAAAGATCCACCATCCATTGCAAAACATGGATACATAAAAATCAACATTGTGCTCAATTAATAACAAAATAACGCGTTATTATTTCAAAATTATCCTTATATTTAATAATTATCCTTAACATCATTCAATAATGCCCCTGTGCATTGCTCATGTCCTGAAATAGACTGTTTACTTTGGTCCGAATAATTTAACATGGGATTTTTTTTTGCCGTGGAAAGAGATGCCGATGAGATAATTGAAAAATAGGAATAAACTATTTTTCTTTTATCAGTAATAGCATGACGGTTGACAGGATAGCATGGAAGAAGTAATCATGCTGCGCAGATACCACGATAGTTTAGGAAAATAATATAATTTTCCGTAAACTCTCCTTACAAATGCAAAGGTACTATAAAATTAGACACAAACACCTAAACAAAAAACACAAATATGTTCCAGCCAATCCAAACAAAAAGTGCATTCAACTTCGCTGCCGCGCAAATCAATCGCGACCCTAACGTTCGCACACGAACGCACGCACGAGTGTGCATGCTCGACCTTGAGCCGGCGGGGTCGCTGCCCACCCGCCAAGGGCGATGCAGTGCGCTGTTTATGTAACGCACCATTCTTACACCGTTAGGCTAAGGTTTTTGCTGCGTAAGTTAAATTGTGACTTTTTGCGATTTTTAGGAATGATAGCGTTGTTTTTTAAATTATTTTTTAAAATTATATTTCCCAAAATTACTTTAAAGTAAAATTTAATTACTTTAGTTGCTTATGGCTTGCAATATTGTAACCTCAGTTAACGTCAATATAACAGATAACGTCTGGAAGATACAACTGACTCTGGCAATAAAGCTACCTACCTAACCTTTGTTTTATTTTTGTTCCGTTCATGGAACATATAATCTATATTTTATTTTATAATAATTATAGGCATTGTTTTGTAATTAGCCTATGTACTAACTGATAACTGGCACATATATAATGTGCACAAAAGTTAAGTTAGTTTTTTTTTATTGTTACCATAAAGAAATACTAAGAATTATTACACCTTATGTAATGTAACATTGGATACGATACATATATGTGAGAAATCACCTTTATAATGTAGTTACATGTTTTTATTCTAGACTAGCCTCTGCCAGCGGCTTCGCCCGCGTGAATGTCGAAAATTTTCCCAAGTTAACATATTAACATATTCCCGGGTTAAAAAGTCAAGTCAAGTCTGGAATAGTACATAGGATAGTAGGACAGCGATAGCGCTGTGCCAAATTACATCCAAATCCGTCCAGCCGTTTGAGCGTGCAGAAGCAACAAACATACAAACACACACTCACAAACTTTCGCCTACAGAATATTAGTGTGATATTTTCTTGAAACTATTTTACCACGAGGTACCAACAAAATGATTTAATACCATAATATATTTAATTACTATGTAAGTTATCAGGGAATCACAGGGATTAGACTTATCTATTTTTAGCGACAATCACATTATTTTTTTAAGGATATTTTAAATCTAAAAATCATTGAAGTGTCATCGGTTTTTCAGTTGCTTTAGGCAAGTCATTAATGTATAAAGTGAACAACGGATGCCCCAGCACACTGCCCTGAGGTACGCCGTATATACATTCTCTTTCTTCGGATCTTGGAATTACCTTACGATTACCGTTAATTTTACTGATTTCGGTAACTTGTTTGCGGTTATAAAGATAGGATTTAACGAGCTCTATGTCAAACCAATTAGCCGATTTCATGTGTTGCATCAACAAATGAATAGGGTTTTATTAAATTCATCAATTATAAAATTGTTGTTGTGCACAATGCAATTCTGAATTATTACTACGTAAGTAGTTATTATTACGTAGGTAGTAATCGTTTTTAGGTGGTGATGCAACATTTAAGTTATTCTACTTTAAGGATAATATCTGAATACCACTGCAATGTTTAAAAATAATGTCATTGTATAACACGTACGAGTATGTACCAAATATCACCTCATCAAAACCACTAACTTTTAATGAAGTAATGTTAGGTACTAGTTATAATTGTTTTTCTTTATTTGTTTTCATGGACTGCGGTTTATATGTTTTGTAGTATTTGCAATTGGTGTTAAGACAAAGTTTATAATTTTTTTGCAAATCCACTGAATATGAAATTGCACCCGTGCGAAGCTACTTCAAAATATCCGGTATAAAACGGGTTGCTAAGATTATGTAACACATGGTTAACAAAAAAAAAATACGTCGATGGAAAGGTAGGTGGCAACTTGAAAAGATGTTTTACGAATCATCGGAAAAAAAACCTGCGAAGTGCGAGTCGGACTCGCGCACGAGGTAGGTATTCCGTACCATTATCGCAAAAAACGGCAAAAAAATTACGTTTGTTGTATGGGAGCCCCACTTGAATGTTTATTTTAGTCTGTTTTTAGTATTTGTTGTTATAGCGGCAACAGAAATATATATAAATCTGTGAAAATTTCAACTGTCTAGCTATCACGGTTCATGAGATACAGCCTGGCGACAGACGGACAGATAGACAGACAGACGGATTGCGGTGTCTTAGTATAGAGGCCCGGTTTTTCCCTTTGGTTACGGAACCCTAAAAAACATATTTCATTTCATTTCATTTCATTTATTCATAAAAACAATTTACATTGTGTTGAATATATACACATGCAGTTTACATACAAATATTATGAATTATTAATTAATATTTCAAGTAAAATTCAAGTAAAGTGCTAAAACAGTTTTCAATAAAAATCCATAATTTTTAAAAATAATGTCAAACAGTTATAAAATATAATAATGTCAAAACCGGATTAAAATATAATGTCAAACAGATTTCAATATAATGTCAAACTGTTTTAAAAATAATGTCAAACCGTTTTAAAAATAATGTCAAACAGATTTCAATATAAATGTCACAGTTTTAAAAATAATGTTTAAAGATTATAAATTATATAATGTCAAAGAGAGAAAAACATTAAATAAAATGTAAATCATTTATTATTGTTTGACCTTAGTTCCGATATATTATACAAACATTTTTCTAATAAAAAAGCTTTTAATTTTGTTTTAAATAAGTGCGTGTTATAAATCAGGATCTTCATCTCAGAAGGCAACCTATTAAATATCTCTACAGCTTGGTACTTTGAACAATGCTCTACTATATTAAATTTCGGTGATATTAGTTGTTTAAAATTTTTTCTTCGCGTGCTCTCTCTAATCTCACGTTCGTCTTGTGATTCAAACTCATGTAGATACTTAGAAAAATGAGTCAAGAGGACCAATATATATAGGCTAGGTACTGTTAATATTCCCAACTTTTTAAAGTAATCTCTCATGACACCCATTGTGCAATTCTGACTATTGTCCTTATGGCTCGTTTCTGCAGGATGAACGCTCTCTGCCAGTTATAACTGTAACTATTTCCCCAGAGTACGATGCTGTACCTTAACCTAGACTCGACCAGCGCATAATATACAGCCTTTAACTGTTCTATGTTCAATTCATCCCTAAGGCTCCTGAGTGCGTAACATGCTGACGATATGGATGATTCAATAACAGCAAGCTCCGGTTTCCAATTCAAATGCGAATCTATATTAATCCCTAAGAATTTAACCTTGTCCACTAATTCAATCCTGTCTCCATTTATATGTATATCTAATTTGTCATTATGACGAGTCGTAGTCTTAAATAATACGAGGTTAGTTTTATCTATATTTAGCAATAAGTTATTGGCTGTAAACCATTCGCAAATTTTTTCTATAATTATATTAGTATTTAATGTCAATTTTTCTATGTCCTTTGCCCCAATAATTATGTTTGTGTCATCTGCGAAAACAACAAGTTTCTCGTTCGGTTGAGTTTTATTCATAAAGTTGAGGAAGTCATTTGTAAAAATAATACATAGTATAGATATAATTAAAAGTGAATAGTATCTTGTCAACCCAACCATGATGGAGTCTGATTTTAGTTTAAGGCCGTACCCTGACCAAAAAATCAGCATAAGATATGAGCATTCCTATTGGCCTAGCGGCACTGGCGGCGCATGAATTACGGTAGTGAATACGCCCAGATTTTAGAATAAAGTCTTTACAAAATCGAATATGGGTCTTTTGAAAAAAGTAAAACTTACAAAATGTTCGTTATCAAATTGTCTATCCATTAGTGTTAGTATAAAAATAATTAATGAACACTTTACGAGGATATGCATGCTATCAATAATTATTTCACATTTTTTTGGTTTTGTTGGAAGGAGATTAGTGACACATATAACTCTTTAAAAAAAAAGGGTACTACAATTTTAGAATCATCATTATGTAGAAATTTAATGTATTTTTATTAATTGATATTTCTTTTTAAATAAAGAGTAGATAGCTCTTAAAAACTGCACAAAATTCGACTAGAACGGCGTTTTGCTCGGGGAGGCGCCTTAACGGGATTCATCCTGCTGCAGTTGGATACCAGTAATATACATGAAGAGTCTGCCTATCGGTCCTTCACAACCCAGTAACAAATTTAATTCAGGGCAGATTTTTAAGAAGATAACTTTAATTTAGGGAATAAATGTGCCAGTTTTAAAGCATTTGTTTGAAAAAGGTTTGATAGCGGTGGTGGCCCAGTGGTCACGGCCGCGACTGACAAGTTGTAGGTCGTGAGTTCGAACCCAGGCAGGCGCTTTACTTTGTGTCAAAAAAATCAAAATCTTTTTTATTTTTATTTTACATGGGCACTTATAAAACGTCGACAAAAGTGCACGGTTCGGGTTAGTCGTTTCCTATGGAGAAGAACCGGCAAGAAACTCCATGGTTACTCTTTTAAAAAAAATTGTGTTTACAATATTTCCATGTCACAGCCGACAATAAGTCGTACGAAATTAAAAAAACAAACAAAAAAAATAATGTAAAACGAATTAAAAAGTTAACAATCATCTAGAAATCTAGAAAGCCTACAATGTTCACACATTCACAATCGGTAAAAGAATCTATAAAAAGGTAAAAAAAAAAAAACCAAATTAAAAAAAAAAAAAAATTGTCTCTAAAAAAAAAATTGTGTAAATTATTTCACCACCACTGCTCTCAAAACGGTGAAAGAAAACATCGTGAGGAAACTGAAATCAAAAATTCGAAGACATGTGACATCCACCAATCCGCACTGAGCCTGCCCCCATTCCCTCTCACAGAGAGGACGCCTGTTTCCCATCAGTGGGAACATTAAAAGGCTGGTGATGATGTTTGTAAAATATGTTAGACGGCCATTTAATACTTCAGTTTATAGGTGTCAGCTTTTACTTAAAAGACTAAAATCTTGTGTGGGTATTTTGGCGGGGATGGCGATGTAAATAAAAATGCTTAAAAAGGGTTTACTCACCCAGTGTATTCTCATATCAAATACACAGTCACACAGAACACAGTTTATGGAAAATAATTTATAGAACATGGTTTATAGAACATAGTTTATAGAACACAGTTTATAGAATACAGTTTATAAAGCACTTACCCTAATACTTATTAATGTAGCCTCGATCAAAAATAGACTGCCTTTGATGGCAAGAGCTACAATATTTATATTCTCGAAATGGGCGGGAAACGAGAAGTGCAAGCTTGTCGTTTACCAACCTGACAAAAAACAGTCCATCTTTGTTGCAAGCATAAAAATATCAAACAAATTATTGCCAACATAGAAAAATCACTTAGTGTGCTCAATTAAATATAAAGATCGCTAACAGTCGGCCATCCGTTTATTAAGTACGACCTCGTACGTGACAAATAACAACAAGAAAGAAAAACTAAATATGAGCTTATTAGTAATAACATGTAAACAACATTAAAATCTACACACATAGAACACATTTAACAAATCTTTATAGATTGTACTTTAAAGGCCTGAAACCTTTTTTGGCCTGACTATTCATTTCATTTATATATTTCCAAAAATATTATATATAACAAAACAATTAGAATATATTGATTAATCAACCAAATTACTATCTCAACTATTTATTACTTTTATAATATTCAATTATCTCAATTAAAAATGTGAAGAAAGGGAAGTACAAAATCAAATCAATTCAATTTGGATTCCACCAACACAAATGTCAAGAGTAAAAATATAATTCAATTCAATGCAGATCTTCCAATACAAATTCAATTCAATTCAGATTCTACCAATACAAATTCAATTCAATGCAGATTCTACCAATACAAATTCAATTTAGATTTCATTAATACAAATGTCAAGATTAAACATATAATTCAATTCATATTCCACTAGGTAATACAAATGTCAAAGGTAATAATACAATGTCAATTCCAATTCAAATTCTACCAATACAAAATGTCAAGCGTTAATATCCAGTTTCGATCAATATATTGACTAGAACTAGACTGTCCTCTTTGTGAGGATTTTCAAGGTTTCATTTTGCATTTGCCACAACTGTGGATAACGGTCTCCCATTCTAAAATTTACTTAAGAGCTTAGATCCCAGCTCAGCAGTGTCTCAAGACTACTTCTGTCACTTATTAAAATTTAATGTTTATAAAATGTAGCATCCAATTATAATCAGGTATATATACAATGCGACTTGCAAGACATCGTGGTCACCATCAGTCATTATCAAAATTGTCCACCAGATTCTTTACAATTTCAGTCAAATTCATCAACTGCTGGTGAGATATCGGACACCAAATAAAATCTAGCTGCGCATGCTAATTTCATTGCGGTAAGATAAAACTAATCACACACGGCAAGTTACAGAATAATCAATTTTATATAATTCGATAGGCATCTTTACACCTGCTAAGACAATAGTGCTACTTTTAAATAGACAATTCTTAGCCTCAAATTCAGGATCACTAGAATTTCAAGTTGCATCGTTATCAACTATTGCATTGTAATGACAAGTCTCATACAGAGTGCTGGTTTTTTTTTATCAAATTAACTTTTCTCTAATAAACTAAAATAATCTCAACGCTATGACCAAAGGTAAAATCATTTCTTGTATACTATTCTGATAGTAACTGACATTAAACACACAACAATACATAAACACCAAAGTGATATCTATTAAACTGCTGTGTAAAAACAGTCTTGAGACTTAAACCAATATCTAGTAGCTGGTCATTAAAACCCTAACATCTGAAACCTGGTCATAATTCTAATTGATTCTAACATACACACATTTATTTATTATATGCTTTATTTTACATTTTTCATTCTCTTTATCCCTAAAATCTAACTCTGTATATCATAATCTGTATCAAACTATGTATAGGTAGGTATAATAAACTCTCTACATATTATCTATATAAATAAATCAAACCCTATCTCTATGTATCAATCTATCTCTATGTATCAATCTGTCTCTGTGTATCAATCTGTCTCTGTGTATCAATCTGTCTCTGTGTATGAATCTGTCTCTGTGTATCAATCTGTCTCTGTGTATCAATCTGTCTCTGTGTATCAATCTGTCTCTGTGTATCAATCTGTCTCTGTGTATCAATCTGTCTCTGTGTATCAATCTGTCTCTGTGTATCAATCTGTCTCTGTGTATCAATCTATCTCTGTGTATCAATCTATCTCTGTGTATCAATCTATATCTGTGTATCAATCTATCTCTGTGTATCAATCTATCTCTGTGTATCAATCTATCTCTGTGTATCAATCTATCTCGATGTATCAATCTATCTCTATGTATCAATCTATCTCTATGTATCAATCTATCTCTATGTATCAATCCATCTCTATGTATCAATCCATCTCTATGCATCAATCCATCTCTATGTACCAATCCATCTCTATGTACCAATCCATCTCTATGTACCAATCCATCTCTATGTACCAATCCATCTCTATGTACCAATCCATCTCTATGTACCAATCCATCTCTATGTACCAATCCATCTCTATGTACCAATCCATCCCTATGTATCAAACCATCCCTATGTATCAAACCATCCCTATATATCAAACCATCTCTATGTATCAAACCATCTCTATGTATCAAACCATCTCTATGTATCAAACCATCTCTATGTATCAAACCATCTCTATGTATCAAACCATCTCTATGTATCAAACCATCTCTATATATCAAACTATCTCTATACATCTCTATCTATCAATCTCTCTATCTATCAATCTATCTATCAGTCTATCTATCAATCTCTCTACCTCTATCAATCAATCTCTCTACCTCTATCAATCAATCTCTCTACCTCTATCAATCAATCTCTCTACCTCTATCAATCAATCTCTCTACCTCTATCAATCAATCTCTCTACCTCTATCAATCAATCTCTCTACCTCTATCAATCAATCTCTCTACCTCTATCAATCAATCTCTCTACCTCTATCAATCAACCTCTCGACCTCTATCTATCAATCTCTCTACCTCTATCTATCAATCTCTCTACCTCTATCTATCAATCTCTCTATCTCTATATATCAAACTCAATCAATATCAAACTCAATCAATATCAAACTCAATCAATATTTATCAAACTCAATCTATATTTATCAAACTCAATCTATATTTATCAAACTCAATCTATATTTATCAAACTCAATCTATATTTATCAAACTCAATCTATATTTATCAAACTCAATCTATATTTATCAAACTCAATCTATATTTATCAAACTCAATCTATATTTATCAAAATCAATCTGTGTTTATCAAACTCAATCTGTGTTTATCAAACTCAATCTGTGTTTATCAAACTCAATCTGTATTTATCAAACACAAACTGTATTTATCAAACACGATCTGTATTTATGAAACACAATCTGTATTTATCGAACTCAATCTATATTTATCGAACTCACCATCTATATATATCAAATTCACTATCTATATATATCAAACTCACTATCTATATATACATCAATTATCAAACTCGCTATCTATATAATATCAAACTCACTATCTATATATCAAACAAACATTTTTTTTTTTTTTTTTATACTTGTTCTATCTCGTCTAACTCTAATGCTGTTTCCAACTCTTCTAACTCAACATCAAAAATCAAACTCTTTCAAGTCTGTTTCCAACTCTTCTAACTCGTCATCAAACTCGTCATCAAACTCGTCATCAAACTCGTCATCAAACTCGTCATCAAACTCGTCATCAAACTCGTCATCAAACTCGTCATCAAACTAGTCATCAAACTAGTCATCAAACTAGTCATCAAACTAGTCATCAAACTAGTCATCAAACTAGTCATCAAACTAGTCATCAAACTAGTCATCAAACTAGTCATCAAACTAGTCATCAAACTAGTCATCAAACTAGTCATCAAACTAGTCATCAAACTCGTCATCAAACTCGTCATCAAACTCGTCATCAAACTCGTCATCAAACTCGTCATCAAACTCGAACATCAAATTTTTAATTGATATTTTAAACTAATAACCAAGATGAGAACCTTAGCAAATCGACATAATCTATACACATCCTCGAAAGTATATAAGGCTATAAACCTCTACGAACGAAATGTCAAGGATCGATAGGTACGGTTTGATTAATTTATGACCCACCATAAGCAAATTTTTCCTACAGACATTCCTTTAGCAAAAAAAATCGATATAATAAATATCTTTTTTATTTTAATGTTTTCAATATCTATTTACTTAATAATAAGCTTCTGTAACCGACATTAGGTTCTGTACTTCCTTCCATAACTATACAACGTTGAACGACAGTTAATTTGAATCTTCATTTCTTGTAAAATGAACTCTAATTTTTTATTTATGATGAACATTAATATTTCCAAGGTGTTCTTAAAATGTAGCATCACCCACATTCTTAAAATCGAATACCTAATCGAAGTGTGGGGATCAGCCGCTAAATCTAATCTAAACCCACTACGAAGAACACAAAACAAAATTATTAAAGTATTATTTCACTACCACTATCTATATCCAACAAAAAAAAACTATACGAAAAAACGAACCTGCTAAATCTCACACAACTTTACACATATTACACCTATTCTCATTAAAAAAAATCAACAAGAAGTAAAAACAAATTCCAACTAGCTTAGTATCTCATCATACTTACTATGGCTGCTGGTGCAGCTTACAACTGCGAAGCGTAAAGCCCGGCCATAAAAATAATTAATTCTCTAATTTTTTTTTTTTTTTTTTAGTAAATACAAATCGCTATTTCGTTTACGAAACTAACAGGGCAAAGCTCTTTTTTTATTGTATATGAAACATAAAAACTAAAATACTTGGTTTGTTAAAATATAAACTTAAAAACAACGAATACCTTATTTCACACGAATATTTAGCAGTAGACGGTACCTACCAACAAGTTTTATTCTCTAATTTTATTGAGGTACCCTACTTCAATAAGTATTTTCTAACATGAGCCTAATAGTAAAGATGAGTACATGTCATCACCATACCCGCACAGATTCTTATTTTTTAATTTACTAGATAGTCAAAGTTTTGCACCTTCAAATACCTTATAGAAGCTTATGAGTACGTAACCATACTTGTAGCAAAAATTAAAAAATTTAGATATGATTTCAAAGATACAATACGACCAAGACATATCCCGCGCCATTAGAGGGCAGCCCCGATCAAGCACACGATAAATCCAGTCGCAGTGTACATCATTTCGCGCTATGGTACTGCCAATGAGTAGCCTCAGCCAAGCACTCACAAAAGGCTATACACCTGTGTATTTTACCGCACATCTTCAGGGAGTTACCCTGACTTAATATGCGGCACCCACATCAGTACCGAGAAATCATATTTATCGGCTGAGCTTGGCCAGACTAAAAATTCTGCGATATTGGAGGGTAGCCCCAATAAAGCACAGAATATATTCGCCTAGAATGTGCAATGATCTGCGTTATAGTACTACCCACACAGAATTACACACTATCTACACAAAACTACACACTATCAGGGAGTATCCTGAACCAATGTGCAATGTCATGCAGCGAACATAACAATATCAAACAAATTATCTCTATTCGTACTCATATTCCTCATTATAAAACCTTGAAAGTGAGCGTTTAGCAACCGTGTTATGTACAAAACACACAAAAAAAATAATTGGGCTCATCCAACTTCTGAAATGTCAGCTTTTACTTAAAAGACTAAAATCTTGTGTGGGTATTTTGGCGGGGATGGCGATGTAAATAAAAATGCTTAAAAAGGGTTTACTCACCCAGTGTATTCTCATATCAAATACACAGTCACACAGAACACAGTTTATGGAAAATAATTTATAGAACATGGTTTATAGAACATAGTTTATAGAACACAGTTTATAGAATACAGTTTATAAAGCACTTACCCTAATACTTATTAATGTAGCCTCGATCAAAAATAGACTGCCTTTGATGGCAAGAGCTACAATATTTATATTCTCGAAATGGGCGGGAAACGAGAAGTGCAAGCTTGTCGTTTACCAACCTGACAAAAAACAGTCCATCTTTGTTGCAAGCATAAAAATATCAAACAAATTATTGCCAACATAGAAAAATCACTTAGTGTGCTCAATTAAATATAAAGATCGCTAACATAGGTATCCTGGCTATAAAAAATCGGGCCTAATGGTATACTGCATGAATGTAATGGAAATACTGCTGCAATGTTATTAGTTTTACACATAGCATAAACAATAAAAAAAACCATTTAAATAGCTAATAAAAATCAATAAAATGCTTCTACAAACCAGCTGTAGGAACACGCTATTATTTACATAGTTCGCGTAGAACTCATCGCTAGGCACATATTGCTCGGTCCTTTTGTTTTTATTTTTTAATTGCGGGTAGCACCTGGCATCTGGTTGAGTACCGTTATACCGCATAATCTGTGGTAGTGTCAGTTATATGGTGCGATTATTTGACGTGATGTTAGTTTTTTTGTTTTCAATACAGTTACATAAACATGGCGTACTTTCAGAGGCTATAATTATGATTCGAAAGTTAAATCTTACGCAAAGGCATCTTTCTGTTACGCGGTCGTGACTTTTGTTTACGAGCTCGATCATTCGCAGTTTAGTTTTAAATTTATAAATCAATTTAAAAAAGTTTAGTAGCAAGGAGTTTTCAAACATAGAATAAAATGGGTTAGATTTTCTACGAGGAAAAATGAATGATTCCGTACGTTTTAGAATTGAATTCTCAAAAGTCTTTTAAATGGTTGTTTATTATATATTTAATTACCAGTTTTAATTTAATTATTTTCACATCAACATTTGTCAAAAATCGAATAGGCTGTATCGGCTGTTTTCGTTGAGAAAAAAAAAGTCCAGTTGCAAAAACGCGCCATAAGTCAATTTAAAAAAGTTTAGTAGCAAGGAGTTTTCATACATAGAATAAAATGGGATACGATTTTATACGAGGAAAAATTAATGATTCCGTACGTTTTAGCATTGAATTCACTTTTTTTTTTTAATAGTTGTTTAGTATATTTAATTAGTAGTTTTTAGTTAATTATTTTCACATCAACGTTTGTCAAAAATCGAATAGGCTGTATAGGCTGTTTTCTTTGTAAAAAAATATGTCCAGTTGTAAAAACGCGCCATATTGAAAAATTTATTTTTGTGAATAAAGAAATCTAATTCTTTGATTTGTTTTTACTGTTTCTCACAACTGTATTGAAAAACGTCGTGTGATACACGGGTGTGTAGGTTATTGCAAACGAGCTGTCATTAACAAGCCCGAGCCGAACTTACCACCCTTGTATCACAATGTACTATTTCAGGCTTGTATTTCTTGAAGGGATTGGTCATACAAGTATTTAGATTAGCGGCATTCTGCCATTTATGTTAGATTTCATTTTATAGGAGGCAAGATTATTGTCATTTACATAGGGAACTTATTAAAACCCGAGTTTTAACACGAAAATCTCTTTATGAAAAACTTATGAGGAAATACGGTCGCATACATCCGACTGAATATCTTAAGACGATGACTAATGCCAACGACCTTAACCCCTTGTATTTGTGGTCCCACTAGATTCAGTAAATTGTCAAAAATATTAGGTGTCATTCGCAAAATACTCTTGAATTCGCCGGAATCCTCAGATCGCAGTTCTTTTAAAAGTAATGCAGATGCTCCATGACTATGTCTTCTTAAGATCCAGGGTCTTGTCCAAGTACGCTTTTCTTCTAGCAGAGCTAATATTTCATCTAGCGCATGTTGACACAACTTCCGAATTAACTTTCTTAGTAGAATTGCTTTTCTCTTACGCACACTGTTCATTTTTACGTATACGTGTTATCAGGTTAAGCACAACTCACTACTGACTTGACTAGCTTGAAATTTCCTAGCTTCGTGTAGACAGCACTAGCTTGGTTACAATCCAGGCTAGTAGGTAAGCTAGAAACCAAGCTAGTGACCCCTTACTAGCTTACTATCCTAGCTTCAAAATACTAGCCTCGTGTCACCCGGGCTTAAGGGAACAAAACGCGCACTTGTTTCACACCCGCGCGACCCAAAATTTTGTAGTTTTTTGTATCTTCCTTATTATTCTATGACTTTAAAAAAAAGTCTCAGATCAAAATGTAGATAATTAAATTGTCTTTGAGATGGTGTTGATTTCATTAAAATACGCCCAGCGGTTTTGGTTTTGGTACACCAAGTTAAAACAAAGAAAAGGAAACTTGAAACTAAAATACATACAACGGGCGGCCTTATCGCATACCGCGATCTCTTCCAGGCAACCTGGAATGGACAGTGATAGCCTGGACATGAAATGGGGTTGACATTGGTGTAACATATAACAATACGAATATTTACTTTAAACACAATAATATTATTATAGATACACAAATATATACATACGTTCTATAATAGATACATAAATACATACATACTCAATAAATATATAGGCAATGAAAGTAGATGTTGACTAACGACAATCACAGTGACAGGTAATGTTCTTTTACGAGTCTTTTAAATACAAGCAAAGACTGGGTGCGTTTTATTGGGTCGGGCAATGCATTCCACAGACGAGCAGCTTGGACAGTAAAAGCTTTATCCAAGAAAGTAGTGGAATGTATTGGCATTTTAAGTCGCAAGTTATCCGATGACCTAAGTGATTTCGTGGAATCGCAGATAAACTGAAAACGATCCTAGAGGAAAAGAGGAGTGGAAGGAGTACATTATACAGGAGAGAAAGAATATGAGCATGCCGGCGAAGGCGAATTGGCAACCACTTGAGCTTTACACGGAAATCGGAAACATAGTCATATTTGCGCAAACCGAATATGAACCTTATACAAAAATGTTGAAGGCGCTCAAGTTTATCGAGTGTTTGGTCCGTTTTAGACATAACTTTACAAATTAATTACACTATGTTATACGAATAAAACTCAAAATTAACTTAGATTAAATTATAAAGAAAATAGTCTAATATAACATATATTTTTTTCAACAAATTACGACTAGTCAGCGCGCGCTCGTATTCTGTCTTCTTCATGCACCTCCGATTCTCTCCTCGGCGTTTTCCTATTGTGCGGATCTTCGCTTGTACTATCCTGCATGCAGAACGCTGTGCCTTGCACAATTTATCACGCAAAAAATATTATTTATATTAACAAAAAAGAGTATTCAAACGTTAAAATTACAAATATTTTTGCATATTCCAATAAGTTTTAGTTTCCTAGGCGATCGGGAAGTGCCACAAAAACACTGCAAAAAGGTGTCGTTTTTTCCATTGTTACACTTTTTTTGGTCTAGCTTCTCAGCCCGCAAACAAATCAGAATTTGAACGTGCGATAAGTAACTCCATTCCCTAAATGTATAATACTTAATTACTTTACGATACTCCGATAAAAGATAATAATTCTAACACTGCCAATTATATAACAACTACGTATTTCTACAAGAAAACATAACCATTTAGCAACAACCATTCAATAAAAAGCCTATAATGTCAACTAACCTTGGCTGTATTCTACCATCAATCTGCATCAATCACTATGAAGTAAGTTGTATTGATAGAAACAGCTGTCACATATTGTCCAGTTGCGTAGACAGTTGAGACACAAAACTACACCACTTTTATATCACAATATCCACTAGGAATCAATTTGCAAATAATATTAACAGCCGCTGAAGTTCACTCGAAAAAATCCCGCCAAAAAAAATGTGAAATCATTGACAGAAGCGATCTCGGTGTAATGGAGCGGAGAATTTTATTGTAGTATTGACTACCTCCGCAAAGCTTACTGGGAAGGCTGACTCGATACAATTTGCTGCCAAATACTCCAAAAAACATTAGAATACGTTACATCCACATTCTAATGCATACTAAAGAATTCAAGAAAAATACTGATGACTAGGCAGCATGGTCTCAAACCTTAGCCTGTTCCTTAAGGAACAAAAAAAAAAAAAAAAAAAAGGAGTTTTTGGCGGGATTTTTTCGAGTGAACTTCAGCGGCTGTTAATATTATTTGCAAATTGATTCCTAGTGGATATTGTGATATAAAAGTGGTGTAGTTTTGTGTCTCAACTGTCTACGCAACTGGACAATATGTGAAATCATTGACAGAAGCGATCTCGGTGTAATGGAGCGGAGAATTTTATTGTAGTATTGACTACCTCCGCAAAGCTTACTGGGAAGGCTGACTCGATACAATTTGCTGCCAAATACTCCAAAAAACATTAGAATACGTTACATTCGCATTCTAATGCATACTAAAGAATTCAAGAAAAATACTGATGAGTAGGCAGCATGGTCTCAGACCTTAGCCTGTTCCGTAAGGAACAAAAAAAAAAAAAAAAAAAAGGAGTTTTTGGCGGGATTTTTTCGAGTGAACTTCAGCGGCTGTTAATATTATTTGCAAATTGATTCCTAGTGGATATTGTGATATAAAAGTGGTGTAGTTTTGTGTCTCAACTGTCTACGCAACTGGACAATATGTGAAATCATTGACAGAAGCGATCTCGGGATAGTTGAGCGGAGAATTTTATTGTAGTATTGACTACCTCCGCAAAGCTTACTGGGAAGGCTGACTCGATACAATTTGCTTCCAAATACTCCAAAAAACATTAGAATATGTTACATCCGCATTCTAATGTTACTAATGAATTCAAGAAAAATACTGATGACTAGGCAGCATGGTCTCAGACCTTAGCCTGTTCCGTGAGGAACAAAAAAAAAAAAAAAAAAAAAAAAAAAAAAAAAAAAAAAAAAAAAAAAAACAAACAGCTGTCAATCAATGTGTTGTCAATGTTAGTTAATAAGTGATTTGAAACGCTAGTTAGCGGTGTTTGTGTAGAAATGTTTTGCTATTGTGTTTGCAAAACTTAAGAGCTGGAGAGTGTCAATCCACTGCACTGGGGGCCTACCATGGACTCTTATAGCAGGTCAATTTTAGACGGAAAATTACCAAGTCGTGCTAGTTTGTACCATGAGCGCGCCAAATAGCAGGCCAGCCAGCGATCACGTGATCTAAACCGGTGAGTGACTACGTCACAGCTTTTCAGTAGGCTGACCTGCAACATATCCATACAATCAAGTCTTTTTAGGGTTCCGTACCCAAAGGGTAAAAACGGGACCCTATTACTAAGACTTCGCGATCCGTCTGTCTGTCTGTCGGTCTGTCGGTCTGTCCGTCTGTCACCAGGCTGTATCTGATGAACCGTGATAGCTAACGGCTGAAATTTTCACAGATGATGTATTTCTGTTGCCGCTACAACAACAAATACTAAAAACGGAATAAAATAAATATTTAAGTGGGGCTCCCATACAACAAACGTGTTTTTGTTGCCGTTTTTTGCGGTACGGAACCCTTCGTGCGCGAGCCCGACTCGCACTTGGCCAGTTTTTTTGACATTTATACATTCAACAATCGTAAATTTTTTATAATCTGTGCTGCCAGCTTACTGACCAGAGACTATGTAGCAGATCAAAAGTTGACATGATGCAGTTCAGCGGGAAATGCTCATGGTACAAACACAAAACCAAACGTTGTAATTTTATATATTAAGTATATATATTTATATGTATTTTTATTTTCTATATTTATTAAGTTAAGGTATGTATTGTGTAATTTATATGATTAATTAAGTTATTTTTGTCTATTTGAAATTTCCTTATTCTTTCTACACACTGTGTCTTCGTTTATCATCCAACTTTCCTGTCGCAGGTCTGCTGGAAGAAATTTCTAATGAAATAAGCAGTACCTTTGTGCTCTTCAATCTGTATTATTTATTTTCTCTGTAAAGTGTTTTTTGTGTGTACATAAATAAATAAATAAATAAAACCTGTCAGGTTAAAATGCTAAGTTGAACTGCTCTGCACTTAGCAAGTATTTTAGAAGTTTATGGTAGGTACCCAGGTTAAAATCAACAAGTTGTAAGAAAGTTTAATAATCAGCAATTGGAATGCAATGAAATCTTTTCAGGATCATTATTTTGCTCCATCAGTCATTCAAAGACAGTGCTGCATTATGTCCCTAATCAATAATCGTAAATCTTATCAAAAATGTAATTAGAGTTACTTTTGAACGACAAAGATTAAGATCGGAATGGGCGAAGTGAAAAATAACAATCCTTGATAAGTTTTTCTCTAAAAAGGGCGTCGAGCTCAATGCTTTTTCGTGATTTTTGGTCCAAAATCATTGAACGCATTATAATTAATAATAATAATTAATAATATTTATTCATCAAAAATGGGTACAATTTATCTATCCTAATTACAAACACTGAACTACTAAGGTATTTTTTTGTTTTTAAAGATAGAGTGAACGACGATATCTGTACTAGTATAAACTGTGTTACAGACACCGGCGCCTTCCTCCTACAGCTAAAAATTACAAGTCAATCAAACTAAAGTGTATTTAGTTTATTGGATGCTAAAATTACAATAATACAAAATTACAATCTTAATTATGCTAATAAACTCAATTGAACTTAAAATAATACATTATAATTTAATAATAATTATTTGTTACACGACAGAATAATTAATATAATTTAATTTAAAATAACTTAATTTAATTAATACTATGGACTTAATTTACAAGCATGCATAGAAATACATAAACATGCTAATAAAGTTAATTGAACTTAAAATAATACATTATAATTTAATAATAATAACTTGTTACATGACAGAATAATTTACTTCAATAAAATAATATAATTTAATAAGTAGTAAGAACCTAATTTACAAGCATGTATGGGAATACATAAATTTCTGTGTTAGCGCCTATTACCTATTGATGAATATTACGAGTACCTACCTAGAGAACAGACTTTCAGTTTCGTCATAAGTTAGAGCCTGAAGATAATCATGTACAACACACCTACACCTGTATTTTGGAAGAGAGAATATTTTGCAAGTTTTATTAATTACATTGTAGAGGTAGCCACTCAGGCTGACATAGTGTCGGCGTGCCAGGACAGTATTAGCTTTGACAGAAGGGCATACAAGGTCCTTACGACGTTTGTTTCTAAGTAAGTTTGGGTCATACGTTAGGGAAGAATGCTTACGCAAGACTATTTGGAGAGCACAGAGTTGCCTGACAGTAAGTACAGAAATGTCCTTGTATAACTGAGTTGTCGAATAGCGATAAGGTTTGCAAAGCATCACCTTTAAAACGGCTCTCTGCGCTCTCTCAAGACGAAGCATAAAAGTCTTAAATGTGCCTCCCCAGACTGAGATGCAATAGCTTAGAAGTGACTGAACCAAAGCAAAGTAAATGGTTTTCAACAATTGTACGCCAACTACGCTCCTAAGCTTTTTCATTGGAAACATCAGCTTGCGTACACGAGATACCGCAACGTCTATGTGTTTGTTCCAACTCAGGGTGCAATCTATGTGCACTCCCAGATACTTCACACAAGATGTTTTTTTAATGGGAGGACATGTGCAGGCGTTAAGCTCGGGATAAGAGCATCTATGAACTTTTATAAATGGGATGTTAGGCTGTGTAGAAGAGTTCGCTGAGAAGGTAACATAATGGGTTTTGGAGACATTTAATGTTAAAAGATTACAGGTAAGCCAGTCCGTAACAATTCGTAGAGCATTTTCGGCCGAACTGTGAGCAGAAGCCCATGTATCTCCACTCACAACAAGTGCAGTATCATCTGCATATACCAGAATCCTGCAGTTTGGAATACAAAGTTGGCATAGTCTGTTGACATATACTAGATTGAGCACAACTAGAGAAAAAGTTCCAGAGAAAACTGTAACTTGCGGCAATGCGGAAAAAAACATGTTTCACTATTTGTTTTTATCATTATAACCAAGGGGGTGACCATAAACTCTTAGAGCAAGGTTATTTTGAGTGTGTGGAAGGGACAGATGTATACCGTCCGAAGTCCGTCCCTTTTTCACAGTCGCACCTTGATAGTTTTGACACTACACGGTACGGGGGCTGTACTGAGCTAGCTGGGTCGACTAATGGCGCAGTCCCGCTCTCTCTTAAATAAGAGCGACCTGTATCCCCATAGTGGGATCATTATAGGCTGAGTATATAAACAAAGTTATCAAAACCTTTGGGCGCACGGTTGGCGCAGTGGTTGAGCGACTGACTGCTGCGCTGCGTGTCGCGGGTTCGATTCCCGCACGGAACAAATATTTGTATGACCTACAGATAGTTGTTCCGGCCCTGGGTGTGTTGTGTATGTGAGTTTATATGTTTGTTAACGCACCCACGATACAGGAAGATATTCCTAGAGTGGGGCAAAGTTTAAAAAAAAAAAAAACACATAACGTATAGAGCTTTAAGGTTAAACTAGTCGAAAATTGTTCCATACAATCGTAGTCTAGGGATTATTCCACTGTTTGACGATCTACGTTCAAAATAAAAAGTGTTATCAATTAGGCTCATCATTATCTAGCCATGTATGGAAACAAAAAATTAAAAAAAAAAAAAAATAACTTTCTTTTTCTTAAACTTTCGACACTCATAACTTTGAAAGTTATGAGTGTCGAAAGTTCCACATTTCGACACAAATTTTAACGCATTTATGGGCGCAAATAAATAACATAAGAAGACGGAAAATTGCAAAACGGCCACCATACAGGGATAGATTAGTAGTTCAACAATGCAAATAAATTTATTATGAGCAGATAGATGTAGCCGTTTTTTCATGATATCTAGACTGCCAAAGGTCTGTTTATAAAATTTCCCGCGCTCGGTTTCGTACTAAATCATTATCCATTTCGCTACAAATTTGCAAAAGTGTGTATTCGTACGCGAACTAGCTTCCTACTGCTCATCACAGCATCTATCTCTTCTGCACATGTTGTCGGTTGATATAAAATGCATTTTAACCCCGCGCACAAAATAGTTCGTGCCGTCGACTAGTGTACCCTTAAGCCATCGTCTCGTCCCCGTCCCGTTCCCTCTAAACCTCCTCCAGATTGTTATACCACTTGCCCACCTGCTCTATTGTGGAATACATAGGTACCACTTTTTGTGGCCCTGTTAAATAGCCGGCAATTATCCAGGCTAGTACTTATGTTCTGGCCCTAGAGACCTAGATCGATGGGAGAGGGTCTGTTTCTTGGTACAATGTTGGTACGATTATTTTAAAGCTTGGTAAGTTTTGTTTGGTTGATGGGTTATCATGGGGTCTAGTCTCTTGTTTAGCCACTATTTTTAAATTGTAACAAGGCAAGTTAAAATCTTGTTTAATAAATCGTTACCTAACTGAAAAGAGAAATTGTTCTTATCATGGTCTGAATAAATAATGTTGAAGAATTTTTTGTAAGCTTGTTCAGATAAATCTGTATTCATGAAAAATTATTTAAACTGTACCTACACGGGTACGTCTATTTAAGCCTGTGGATATAAAAAAATAGATTACTAGTCTACATGCAACTCGTTTATGACAAGCAACATTAGAAGAAGACAAGAATTTCGTATTTAATTTATTCCCATTCCGAAAAATACAACAACATTTTCTTCTGAAAACAGTTTTGGGTAAAATTTCTTATCCTTTGTCAAGCTTTCAGTGCCATTTGGATTGTTTTTGCTTCTATTGTAAGAAACCAAGTTTATTGGACAACTGCATATGTATTTTTTCCAAAATATTTCAGTAATTAGGTTAGTTACCTACTCATATTACTAAGTTAAATTAAACTAAGTAAACCATTACATACTTACAACAAAAAAGAAACCCCATTATAAAATAGCTCTTACCAACAATTACGAAACTCCAGGTGGTAATATTTTTATGTCACTAGGATAACAGGGCAACGGTTATAGTCCAGGTGGCCGTCGAGCGAATCCTGCGCATGTTGTGCGCTAGATCTAAACTAGTTTCGCGGCAAGAAACGTGTTAAGGTTACACTAGTCGATAATCCTTCCATACAAACGTAGTCTAGGGATTACTCCACTGTTTGACGATGCACGTTCTAAATAAAAAATATATCAATATATCTCATCATTATCTAGCCCTGTATGGAGCCAAAAAATTAAAAAATATATATATTTGAAAGTTATGAGCGTCGAAAGTTCCACATTTCGCCACTAATTTTAACGCATTTTTGGGCGCAAATAAATACTATGAGAAGACAGAAAATTGCAAAACGGCCACCATACAGGGATAGATTATTAGTTCAACAATGCAAGTAATTTTATTTTGAACAGATACGTTTAGTCTTCTTATCATGATATCCAGACTCCCAAAGGTCTGTTTATAAAATTTCGCGCACTCGGTTTCGTCCTAAATCATTATCCATTTCGCTACAAATTTGTAAAAGTGTGTATTTGTACGCGAACTAGCTTCCTTCTGGTCATCACAGCATCTATCTCTTCCGCACACGTGTTGTCGGTTGATATAAAATACATTTCAACCCCGCGCACAAAATAGTTCGAGCCGTCGACTAGTGTACCCTTAAGGATGGACATAGAATAAACTTATTGTTTTATAGTGATTGGCCGTTTATTTATGTGATAAATAATATATTTTATTTCTTGGTGCAGTTATTTCATGTTTTTTTTTAATATTCTGCCTTTGACTACAATATCACCTGATGGATGAAATATCGACGATGTGTTCGACGGTGAAACACGCTTGCCTATTCACTCTTGACTTAAAGACCTCTAGATTGTAGCTGACGGGAAACACAGACTCCGGCAGGGAATTCTACTGCTTAGCTGTACGCATAATAAAAGTGTTGGGTGGGTTCATGTCCACCATGTATCAATGGCGTATCGCCGTACGTCTGGTAGTCCGATGATGAAACGGGCTAGGTGATATTATTATTATTATAGGCTATGTTGTGTGACAATAAATACCTACGTGGATTCCATCAGCATACGATCGAAATTGATACGAGGGGCGTTTGAAAAGTTCGTAGGCTAACCAGGAAAATTATAGAAAGGGGATAAATCGATTATGTTTAAAGCGTAGCACCAGGCCGTAAGGCATGCATAGTAATGAAAAGCGTGTAGATTTGTTTCTTGTTATCTCTAGATTCCTTTGGAATAATCATTATTACCTTGTCTAATATCAAACCAAAAATCAACGCATTTAAATAATCATAAAAGAGCGCATGATCATCAATGATCATTGAGCCGTCGGGTTTTTGGTCGTATATTTAATGTGTTTTATTTACATATTTGTTTTATAAATTACTGTAACTCACCTTCTGTGTTTGTACTATTTAATTATTTGTTTTATTCTATTTTATTCATAATATATTGTATGATCCGTTTCCGTGAGTGTGTCCGTGCATCAACCATAGATATAGGATGTACAAGATACACAGAGTCAGATGGAAAACGAAACCAAAAATATAAAATCTATGTGTGAGGGAATTTGTCCATGTGTTAGTTAAAAAAGTGTTGATAAAAAGTCCATGTTCAATATCGATATCGATACTTGGTGAACACCATAAGAAACACGATTGCTGGGCAAAAACCATGCTTTGCTTTAATTCAAATACAAATTACAAAATAATATCTCGCATGTATTTAAAATACGAAATACAAAATATTTTTAAGTCGTGTATTTAAAATGTAAAATACAGTATTTTAACTTTGTTTATTTAAAATACAAATAACAATATACAGTCAGTCATCCATCGTGACATTCGTACTAATAAACTTAATCAATACACAGAAGTTCGGTGAAAATAACCGTTTGAAATGAAAATTATAATTTACAAGGTACTTGACAATTTGACGTACGCGGTTGCCATTTTGCTTATGAAAGCTATCAAGCGCTATTTTCTGCAGAACGCATCTATTAATAAAATCGCTAAATGTATTTTGAAGCCACAAGTATTTGAAGTACTAATAAAAAAATACCGCAGCGTCAGGTATTTGAAATTGACGACACGATTGGCGTAGTGGTTGAGCGATCGGCTGCTGCGCTGCGTGTCGCGAGTTCGATTCCCGCACGGAACAAATATTTGTATGGCCTGCAGATAGTTCAATAATAAATGATATTATTTCTGTAAGTTGGTTTGTACAAACACGTTTACATATTTTATAAAAGTAGATGAGGTCGGCGTTTCCTATCTGACTACTCCGAGAAGAAAGGCCGAAACAAACTCAGAGGTCACAGTTTCTTTTAAATTCCAGACAAAATCTTGGTTAGATCATGTGAAGACCATGAAAAGGCACAAATAAAGTAGGTATAGATTATTTCATTAGAAGTCGTCGATGTTTTCTTTGTATGCAGTATTTCGATTCAAAATGTTTACTACATATTGTAGAGTTTTTATTTGGAGACCATCCATCTCTGTTTAAAATTCGAATCCATTTTTCTCTTAATACAGAATTATTTGGGAATCTGTAGGTACATAAATATTATATATTATTATTTACACAACATAAAAAAATTGCTGATGAGCAGAGCACTGATGTATTCTAGCCACTGTAAAACTAATAAATGCATACAATTATAATGACCCTAAATAGACTCCGCACTCGGGTTGGCCGCAGCAAGGACAACCTCCTCTGACGGCACTAGTCTTCAGTGCTTATGCAGACCATGGCCCATCTCACGGAGAGCGCAGCATGCCCTGTCACCTGTACTTACGAAGACCTTATGACTGCGTCACCGAATGGTATTGCCGTGGCTGAATTTTGGGCCAAACACAATATTTAACTTTTTATATTTGCCATCGACACGCTAAGAAGAAGAATATAATGAGATTCCTAAACCTACTCAAAGTAACAAAACATCAAAACTCTCCGAAAAATAATGGCTAATATAATAAACATGCAACTTTAAGTACAGTTTCGATAAAAACATCTTCTCAATCGTAACTTAAATCTATTTTAACAAAACCTGACTAAATAAGTTTGTATTCATGTCATGATGTCACTAAAAACGATTAAGTTTTTATCGATACTCATGACGTCACCGCTTTGTCAAGCCCTAGCGTAAACAAACAATTTACTCTTTTACATAATATTTTCGCCAATTTTGTTTATATATACGAAATATACTTATATAAAACATTGGAAATCAATATACTATTGTAAGACTCTTTTTCTGAGCCGATTACTAGCAGAAATTCGGCAAAATATGGTTCAAAACAATCCAAGGACAAAATTGTATTTACCTGTGAAACGTGTATTTATTGGGGTTATTTCGTCTTGTAACGTCACATTCACTCACAGAACAAGTCCCCATAATTGTATAATTAATATTATCAATTTAAATCTAAAGATTATTATTTAAATGCAAGAAATTCACCGCGGCGTAAAACAGATTGTCCGCTAGGTTTACTTATTCGCGAAAAATATGACATATCGGTACGTCATTCACTCTCTCTTTTTCTCTTGGGCGGTTTGTACTTGATTAGGATTTCTCGCTCGCACGCTTCGTGTATCTTTTTGCGTAGCAAAAAAAAATCTAAATCTATGGCATCAACAGTGGGCCCTATCAGAATATCAGCGCAGTGATATTTTCTTTTTAATATCGTTGCACATGCCGAGATTAAGACCGAGATAGGAGCCTTTTTGGTCTCGCACGGGGTATTTATTTTAATTTTTTTATTATTGTTTGTGTTTTGCTTATCTCGTGTCTCCTGTGCGGGTCACAAATAATTACTTTTTCTTTCGTTCTTTCTTTCATGGGGCACTAGGATGACAGGGCAACGGTTATAGTCCAGGTGGCTGTCAAGTGAAGCCTGTGCATCTTATGCGATCCAAACTAGTTACGCAAGAAATCTGGGTAGGTTGGACATAGAAAAACATGCGTGGTTATTGTTTTATAGTGATTGGCGTTGTAAAAGTTTTTTATTTACCTTGTTTAATATTTTATTCATTGGTGCAGTTACTGTTGGTTTATTTACTTTGTGTGACACCAAATATATCCGTGGCATCCAGAAAGATATTTATTGCAATTAAATTATTAATAGAGGATAATCTGTGGTCGAATTCTGAAAAGAAAGAAAAGAAAGAAAGAAAGAAAAGAAAGAAAAGAAAGAAAAGAAAGAAAAGAAAGAAAAGAAAGAAAAGAAAGAAAAGAAAGAAAAGATAGAAAAGAAAGAAAAGAAAGAAAAGAAAGAAAAGAAAGAAAACAAAGAAAACAAAGAAAACAAAGAAAACAAAGAAAACAAAGAAAACAAAGAAAACAAAGAAAAGAAAGAAAACAAAGAAAAGAAAGAAAAGAACGAAAAATGATGAAAGATCAAGTCAAATAAAGTCTTACAATATTTATTTCCTTACGATTCTGACGACAATTACTGTTGGTCAATAACCAACAGTAAACTACAGTAAGTCAAACATCAATCACAACAGTAATTTTATCATTTGACCATGCTTATCTCCAATAAGTCAGCTAAGAGTGATGAGTAATCAAACTCAAAGCATTTATTTTAACTCAACCAAAAAGATGATGCATATTCCAAGGCGTTGGTAGATCTGTATGGGTATGAACGTGCAAGAAACTACATTACGGCATTCAAAAAATTCGTTTATTTATTCTTTTTGTTAAACAACTTTTTTTCATATAGAGAGAGTCGGAGAAGTCTTACAAAATCCGCAATTGAAACTATCAAACGTTTCATGGCCCCGACCAATCTACCCTGATGCCAACCGTACACTCTCGCGCGAGAGCCCGAGGAAACGCTGCACATTGAGTTTTTAAACAAAATACTTCATGATTGAACTCAGTAGTGAGAGCAATGTACATCATCCTCGCGGACTCTCGCGCTTGAGTGTACAGAAGAAGATTTCCTAATTCTCACATTCAAAAAACTGATTGACAGTTCCTACGCCAGGCCAGAGATCGCAAGTATTTTTCTATTTTCCTCCGTAGTATTAAATTGATTTAAATCCAATTCAAATGATAAAAGAATACTCAAAAATGTATGTAAATGTATGAAGTGTCTTACATTCATTCGTAATTGGATGCCATACACCGTGGCACGTGATAGTTATTCCCCATGCATTTATTCCTTTATAAATCCATTTTACATTTTATTTGAATATATTTGTCGAGTGGTGTATGGGGGCGATAGAATTTCTTTTTTGACTGTTTTTCTGTATAAGAAGTTAAACAAATGTAAGTTTTATTTTCCAGTATCGTTGCTCATGTTTTTTTTTTGTATATGATAATTTGCTCACTATATCACGACGGTGAAGACTGCGTCCCTAGAAGTTTTTGGTATCCAGAAAACACAGGCAGTGGAACGCATTCACAAATTTATCTACCTCGGCAGCGTCGTGTCAGAGACTGGGGGTAGTGAAGTGGACATCGCTTCAAGCCCGAGCTACCTTCGCGCAGCTGAGACTTGTTTGGCAATCACGGAAACTGACCCGAAGAGTTAAACTCGAAATATTTGGGTTCAATGTCAAATCCATGCTGCTCTTCGGGTGCGAAATGTGGAAGGTCACAAAGGACATCTCACGCCAAATCTAAGTCTTCGTCGCATTTTTGGAATTTACTGGCCCATCTCCAGCGTAGAGCTGTTGGAGAAATGCCACGAGAGCCCGATCGACCGCCAGATCAAGCGTTGCAAGTGGAGATGGATTGGCCACACGCTCCGAAGGGATCCCGAACACATTCCCAAGCAAGCCAAGGACTGGAATCCCCAAGGAAAAAGAAACCGTGGCAGTCCCCGTCAATCCTGGCGTTTCACCGTGTTGACAGAAGCGGCGAGATGACGTGGAGCGAGGTGAAGCGTGAAGCTCACCAAGTGATGGAAGACTTCTGTGGACGCCCTCTGCCTCATCTAAGAGACACAGAACATTAAGTCAGGTAACACAGACTCCGGCAGAGAATAGTACTCCTTTTTTTTCATCCTTGACTTAATGTTATTATTTACCTACAAATATACTTTATTTGTATTGTGCAGAGTGACCTTATTTATCGTCATAGTGACAAAATGGAGTGGAATTCCCTGCCGGAGTCTGTGTTTCCCGATAGCTACAACCTCGGGGTTTTTAAGGCAAGAGTGAATAGGTTTCTTCTAGGCAAGCGTGTTACACCGTCGCCCACATCATCGCTTACCATCAGGTGAGATAGTGGTCAAGTGCGAGACTATTAGTAATAAAAAAAAACTTGATTGAAGGAAAGAAAATTTAACCGCTCGTGGATGCTCCTATCATGTTGTATCCTAACATCTCTTCATGCTGACAATTTGTTATGTATGTATGGTATTCATATTTGAGCAAATAAAAATGATTTGATTTTCATTTGATCTAGAATATAATACCCCATAAAGCATACTTTGCCAATTTTATGTTACTTTTCTGGCTCCGAAAAGTATTTGTAAAACTTTGGTAATGTTTTTCTAGGGTTCCGTACCCAAAGGGTAAAAACGGAACCCTATTACTAAGACGCCGCGATCCGTCTGTCTGTCTGTCTGTCCGTCTGTCACCAAGCTGTATCTCATGAACCGTGATAGCTAGACAGCTGAAATTTTCTAAGATAATGTATTTCTGTTGCCGCTATAACAACAAATACTAAAAACAGAATAAAATAAATATTTAAGTAGGGCTCCCTTACAACAAACCGCTTTTTGCGATAATGTTACGGAACCCTTCGTGCGCGAGTCCGACTCGCACTTGGCCGGTTTTTTTGCTACCTCCACATACTTTTACCCAATTATATTTAAGTCCCATGGAATAGGGGACGAGCCTATTGCTATCAACCTAGCAAAGCCCATCCCCGGGCTGCTACTAAAAAATTCCAGATGGCAAAATCCAAGAACATATTGGCCGAAGCGGGCATCGAACCCAGAACTTCACTAAAAGTCCTACCAAATCTTCAATTGTTTCCTCAGGCATTAACATCGGTGCCAATTGTCTTAACCCAAATCCTTAACTATGACCTTAAACCCAAAACTACCTTTTACATAAGACACATTACATCCATCTATAACTTCTCTTTACAACACACGTGCGTAAACACGTGAACAACAATGTCCAAAATAAACCCATTACGCGACACATGTCGAATATCATTTACAATTCCACTCCGCACGGTCATTTGTTACAATTACTTCGTCATGAATACGGGATATTACAATGTGACATACTGTTTTAGAGTGTATAAAGAAGAAGCAATTTTATGCAATAAAATATCCGAGATTCTACTTAGAAATTCCAAATGGAACTACCCAATAACACATTTCCCTACCTGCAGCCTAATTGCGTAAGTGAATTCCCGCATTGATTTGTCCCCATCAATCGACCAATCACATTGACGGAAATCCACAACACGTCTTTCATCTTGCACGTGATTGATCGAAATATGGGATCAAATCCTTCGCCTTGCCGAATTCACTTACGCACTTACGGATTCGAACCCAGCGAAGGAGGAGGTGGAACGCGTGAGGGAGACGCAACGTAGACGCCCTCACGCCCGCGTCGGGAGTCGCAAGACGATTCTCGGCCACCGTAGGCGCGGGCTTGCGGACGGCGAGTAATGGGTAGCTCGCCGTACGATAAGGACCGGCAAAACTGACGGGGTCCGCTATGCCTGTCTGGGTCGCGGATAAATTTTAAAAAGAGTTACCACGGCCCTGGCTCAAGCAACTGAAGGAACACGGGTGGGTTTTAGTCAGTAAAAGTCTATGGATGATATCCCACGCAAAAAATAAAATTGATTCGAACCCAGGAGTACAGGACCTCACTAAAAGTCCTACCAAATCTTTCAATTGTTTCTTCAGTTATTGACATCGCTGCCAATTCTCAGAAATCCTTTTAAAGTCACCCCTGACCTTAAGTCTATAACAAACTTTTACGTAAGATACAACACTCATCTTAACATACGTAACCCTCCTTTCTTTACAACACACGTGCGTAAACACGTGAACCATGCCCAAAATAAACACATTATGCGACACATGTCGAATATCATTTAAAATTCTACACCGCCCGGTCATTTCGTACAATTACCTCGTCATGAATACGTTAAGGGATAATACAATGTGATATACTGTTATAGCGAGTGTAAAGTTTTGGAAATTAGGTGAATGTTTTGTGATGGAACATTTTCTTCTACGAATAAATAAATGATCTATTCATTACCTATCATTTTAGCTGTAAGTCATTCACTGCTCGACATAGGCATCCTCCAAGCCTCGCCACAACGACCGGTCCTGTACCTCTCACATTCTGCGAAGTCTTGAGAAATGCACCAGGTAGTAAGTTTGCCTTGATCGAGGCCTCGATAATATTTCATATTGCTTGATATTGATATTTTGTCAGAGTATACCATCAAGTTCAGCAGTGTCTTTCTAAAACCCTTTTCAACCGACTTCAAAAATAGGAAGGATATTCACATTTCGTCGGATTTTTTTTCGTTTTCGGAATTCGTCTGATTTGAAAAAATCTTGTTTTGTTTGGTTCTTTCCAGGTGGTCTCTTGGTCATCAGTTAAGGATCTTATGATGGGATCCTAGGGAGATCGAGAGAAGTCCTCAAACATTATAGGCACCGGAGTGTGATCTGTTTGCTGGGAGGTGGATAGATGTGTGTCGTGAATGTTTAAGTTTTTGTGAGAAGATGGATGAAAGTTAGATGAGTGAATAATTGTTTAGGTATTCTTTGAACATTTTTTACTTCTGTAAGATATTTTTTTTATTTCTTTCCCGTTATTTTTTTTCGTTTTTCTATCTTTTTTGTCAATGTTTTTTGTTCTGGTATCGTGTTTTTTTTTTAAATTAGTTTTTATTTGTTTATTTTTAATTTTGCCCAATTCTTTTATGTTTCGTTTGTGTATATTTTTTTTGTTTCAATCATTGTATAACGCCTTAGGTGTGACCTGTAAAGTTATACATGTATACTTAAATAAATAAATATAGCGATTTTGGTATTTTCATGAACAATGCAATCATTTTCTCTCAGAAAGTATCATTTGGTGAAGTGATAAAGAACTGACGAAGAAGACCACAGTTGGCCACTGGAACTCCAAAATAAAACAATTTATCCTAATCGTGTTTGGGCTTATTGGAATCGTCATGAAATGTTCTTTGGCAATGAACCATTTTCATGTTAATTGGAGGTACCTAACAAAACTAAAAAAATAAAAATAAAAAGTTTTTAACAAAAAATCAAACCGACTTCCAAAACAAAACACTACAAAGCGAAAAATAATTTTCTTTTCCGAAGTCGGTGTCAAATATCGGAAAACAATGGGTACAAAAGACACCGACTTCGGAAAAGAAGGTTATTTTTCGCTTTGTAGTGTTTTTATCTTTATGATTATCGTCTTTGGGGTTCCAGATAGACGATTCGCTCTGGTAGTATTCCAGAAACGATAAAATCTCTTCGTTCGACCAGCCACTCATTTAAAACAAATAACTAAACATGCGCTCCTCGCGATTACAATGGCTACTAAACATTACAAACGCGCAGTCGCGCAGTCGCGCACCTACGTGTGAATAGGAATACGTCGCAAGCGCCCTTTTGATCTGTGTCCAAAAAACGGATCGGAGACAAGCGTCCACAAGCTCACGCATGCCAAGACAAACGCCCTCTTTACACTACGCTTGTACTTGACAAGCAATGAAAGGCACCATTACGCGTTACAAACTTCATAAAACTTCCAAAGACACACCTCACTTACGCAAGAAAAGTTTACCTCTTCGAAATTCAAAATTGTTATTTCGCCATTCTTCTCCGACGTCATCGGGTCGTGTTTTGTTTTTTGACGTAATTGTTTTCAGCTCAACAAACGAGAATTTGGAGGTAATGACGTCATAGAACTTGTGCGGTCATCCGTACGCACGTGATTTTGTTCTGGAGTTGTAAAGATGTTGTTACAAGATTTGTGTAAAAGGGGTATTTAGATTTGAGTGTTATGAAATGGATAGTTGAAACGTGAGTCTTATGAGTTTTTATCTTGAAAAGAGGTGTGTCAATGAGTTTGTATTGAACATTTTCGCAACTGAAGTCCTTTGCACTATACGAATTAGATATTAATTTACTATGTTTACGAGTCTCTAGTCTAGTAACAGCATACTTCACTATTCAGCGGGGTTTCTAATCTAAGAACTCCAGGTTCTTCGGGTTGGGCAATGGTTTATTGTTTTTTTTTCATACGAATTTATGAGTGACAGTTCGATGTTTGAAATCCGCAGTACCATTCAGTAAAATCTCATTATGAAAACTTAAGGAAGTGAGCTTTCAGTCCATAGCATTGGGTGGATCGTTATGTGCTTGGGTGGTGATATGTCAATGAAATAAATAATGAGTTTACTTCAAGCTGTTAACCCCGGTGCCATTTTTAGTGTTCCGTACCCAAAGGGTAAAAACGGGCTCCTATTACTAAGACTCCTCCGTCCGTCTGTCTGTCTGTCCGTCTGTCACTAGGCTGTATCTCATGAACCGTGATAGCTAGCCAGTTGAAATTTTCACAGATGATGTATTTCTGTTGCCGCTATAACAAAAAATACTAAAAACTGAATAAAATCAATATTTAAGTGGGGCTCCCATACAACAACAATAATGGCACGGAACCCTCTGTGTGCGAGTCCAACTCGCACTTGGCCAGTTTTTACATAAAAGCCTTCCAAAGAATACTGGCATGATAATATATAGTGACAAAGTCCTGTCGTATGCATTACACAGTCACCAAACCTTTCATCAAACATAAGTGGGCACGCAGACGGTTTCAAAACAGTTGTCACCAACAGATCATATCGCGACTGATTAGACCACGCGTGGGCGTACTGCACGTGTCGAATTTAGGCTAGACCATGCATCGCTCATAGTTGTAGTTAGTGTGTGCGCTCATGAACCAACATTGTCGTGGCTTGCTTATGTAGACTAGGTGACTAAGGTATGTTGTCGGAAGAAAATAGTGAATTGAGTTGGGCTAGTCAGGAATATTGATTAATTTAGATAAAATCTACTGGCAAAAGCTTCATGTTATTTTCAATGTAGTATGGTTATGTAACTAAGTCATTATTTATTACTATTATTTATTTATTAGTTTATCCTCGCACTGGAACGCCTTGCAGCAATTACACCAATGGAGCACAATCTTATATTAAACTCACTCACAGGTTTCCTCACGATTTCATTTTGCATAAATGTATTTATGTGATGACCTCCTTAATCTGGATTGTCTTCTTCTTCTTCCTGCCCTTGTCCCATGTCACTTGAGATCGGCGCAAAATGTTTTCTTCTTCCATACCGTCCTGTCTGTATTGTAACTACTTTAAAAATCTTTGTCGGTTATATTGAAAGAAATTTAGCGGTAAATAATTATTTTCTCCTCAACAATGTTGAAAACTATCAATATTGCAATGATATAAAAATACACCAATTATAGGTCGCTACACCAAAACTTGTCGAGCTTTCACTGTTTAAACTTAAAATTATTATCAATATACTCGTAATTATGTTAATGTTGTATCGTGTATCGGGGGCATAAGCACATAACGGTTTTAGTAACGGTGTCTTATCTAACGTAATGAACAGCTTATGATAAGTAAGTACACTTTGCTGAACACATTATTGTGTACCTATGCATAATTACTGTCTAATAATAATATGTTCAGAACTATATTAGTTATGTTTAAGTTCGGAAATAACATCACTGTATGTGCAATGCAATTATTTTTTGTCACAGTGAACCAATATAATGCATCATTATCATCATCATTTCAGCCGAAAGACGTCCACTGCTGGACATAGGCCTCCCCCAGGCGTGGCCACATTGACCGATCGCGTGCGTCTCGCATCCAGCGCCTTCCCGCAACCAGGTCATCGGCCTAGTGGAAAGCCTTCCAACGTATCGTCTTCCGGTTTGCGGTCGCCATTCCAGAACTTTTCGGCCCCATCGGCCATCCGTTCTGCGAGCAATGTGCCCTGCCCACTGCCACTTAAGTTTGGCAATTCTTCGGGCTATGTAATCCTGGTTCTCTTGCGAATCTCCACATTTCTGATTCGATCACGCAAGGAAACGCCGAGCATTGCCCTTTGAGTGACTGTAAGCTTCCTGATAACGGCCATTGTAAGTGACCACGTCTCACAGCCATATGTCATCACTGGCAACACACGGTGGTCATAGACTTTCGTCTTTAGACACTGTGGTAAGTTGGACGAGAAGATACCGCGCAACTTCCCGAACGCTGCCCAGCTGAGTCGGATTTGACGGTTTAATATAATGCATAATTAGAGTAAAATCCTTTTTTTACTGCCTATGTATCTTGAGGAGATTATTGTCGACTGTTCAAATACGAATACTAAAGTTCTTTGGGCATATAACTCGCAATGAAGGCTCAATGGAGCGTCTTGTAATCCAAGGCAGAATGGAGGGCAAGAGATCCCGGGGTCGCTCGTGCGAGTTTTTTAACGTAAGTACTGACTCGTGATATCGTAAACGATCTATTATGTCAAAATGTATACAAAAAAAGAAGTTTTGCCTTGCCGTCATTAGACGGCGCTTATCCAGTTTCAATACAAATTGTAGTTTACGTTAACGTGATTGAGCGTGAATAAAAACTCGCACTAAGGCCTCTGATGGGCAGATCTTATTAAAGACATCACCAAAGCTACGATGACTGACTGTTCCCACATTGCGTCTAATAGAACCGAATGGCGCCGCATGGCAAGAGCCACCATGCATCAGGGCCTACCCATGACCACGACCACAGAGAGATTTTGATGAAATCACACTAGGACTTTACTTGGTACCTAAGTGCAGGTGTACAGGTGTTTAACTTATATGGTCTAAAAAAATACCTAATTTGTTAGGTACTTACTTTATCAGATACTTAATTTAAAATTTTCGTATTTTAATCGTGTTAGTAAATTTGTCTTATGCGACATCCAAAAATTCAAATATTTAACTTATTAAACTTGGAAAATAGTCAAAACTTCTGCACTCTCCACAAAATTCCCTATGCCTAAGGCATTAAGAGGGATTGCGGTCGCAGACATCCAATTGAATGTCCTAAGTAAAAATTCATAATTCAAGGTTTGGCTCTCACCTATTTCAATTGAAGGAGTCAATATTGGACCAATTTAAAAGATATGCATGTAAACTGAAAAAGAAAGATTTATAAAATCAAACACAGAGCATGAACATAATGGAGGTACAGTATACCCCCATGTTCATGCTCTGTGTTCGATTTTGATGATACATTGTCTTTCAAAGCAACATATTCTTAAAATTGCGCTGTCAACAGAGATTTAGTGTACAAATTATACAACTATAAAAAAGGAAAACGTAGGGGCACAGTATCTATCTTTCTTTTTCAGTTTATGGAATATCTTTTAAATTGGTTAAATATTGGAGGAGGAAATAGGCGAGAGCCAAATCTCGAATTATGACCTTTTACTTAGGCAATTCAGTTGGTTGTCTGGCACCGCATTTCCTCTTAAGTCCGCCTTTGTTAAACCTTGTATTTTACTTGTGCATAATATAAATAAATAAATCCCATTCACATCTTTCCGTCAATTTGAAATACATAATTATCAAGCTTTGCTCTGCCACATTCACTACTCCCAACTCCACGCAATACCGAATGACATCATACGCGAATGTTATCAACACAAATAATGCTATAAAAAATTGTGTAAATTGAATCCTTGTTATCGTACGTTGGCCCGTCGATAGCCTAGTTACGGGGACGTTTGCGTAATGGAACTGACCTTATTTTTCTGTTGGGTAATATAAGTGTAGGTACATGTGGGAATGAATGGATGTATTGATCGGTTTTGTGTTGGGTTAGGAAACAAGTAGTCGGTTAGGCATGCTTTTTAGGGTTCCGTACCCAAACGGTAAAAACGGGACCCTATTACTAAGACTCCGCAATACGTCTGTCTGCCCGTCCGTCTGTCACCAGGCTGTATCTCATGAACCGTAATAGCTAGACAGCTGAAATTTTCACAGATGATGTATTTCTGTTATACTAAACACAGAATAAAATTAATAATTATTTAAGAGGGGCTCTCATACAAAAAACGTGTTTTTTTTACCGTTTTTTGCGATAATGGTACGGAACCCTTCGTGCGCGAGTCCGACTCGCTCTTGGCCGGTTTTAAATTGTTATAAATGAATCTTTTGATATGGTCTGCAGGGTAAAGGCGCTGGATCTTATTGAACGTGTATTTGTGATTTCAGAACGTCATTTAATCTACATATTTTGTCTACGCCGGAACGCAGCTCTTTTACTTTATTTTTAAACGAACCCCTACGTCGGCGAGATTCGCTGCAACATGAAGAAGAATATTAAACTATTGTAAGAAGAGGGTCGATCTTTTAATGTATCGCCCAAATATCTTGATGACGTGTTTTGCCTAGAATAATATGGCACATCATTTTTGATTGAGTTACTTGCAGAGGGCTAAAAATCATAATTTTCCATACACATTATTTAACACAATACTTAGGACATATGACTTTAGGTCATGTAAAATTAGGAGATTCAATTATTATAGTACTCGATATTATGACAGAATACTTTTAGAACTAAAGATAATTATGTTAAACAAAATTTCGGGCTTTTAAACATTATGGTTACTGAAGTTTATAGCAAACGTGTTATGGATATTGATTTTCAGACAAACAATTTTAGGAGAAGAAAGAGAGTACCAAAAATAATGGGTCAAATATGCACACCTTTTTATATAGTACCTGCATAATAGGTATAGTTATAAAGAATATAAAGATGAAGTATTTGTCAAATTCTGCTCCATTTTGAAATCATCTTTCAGCCCTTATACCACGTTACTTAGTGGTTGAAGCAACACGTTTTCTTCTTCAATATCGTCCTGAAAATGTACTTTAAAGTTTGGAATAAAAATAGTGTTTGACACATTCTTAATACACAATTCGTAATTCAAAAACCAGCCCAAAACGACGTAATCAGACTTTACCTTTAAGGGTACACTAGTCGAAAATTCTTCCATACAAACGTAGTCTAGGGATTATTCCACTGTTTGACGATGTACGTTCAAAATAAAAAGTGATATCAATCTGTCTCATCATTATCTAGCCCTGTATGGAAGCAAAAAAGTAAAAAAATAAAATATTTGAAAGTTATGAGCGTCGAAAGTTCCACATTTCGACACTGATTTTAACGCATTTTTGGGCGCAAATAAATGCCATAAGAAGACGGAAAATTGCAAAACGGCCACCATACAGGGATAGATTAGTAGTTCAAAAATGCAAATAATTTTATTTTGAACAGATACGTTTAGTCGTTTTTTCATGATATCCAGACTCCCAAAGGTCTGTTTATAAAATTTCGTGCGCTCGGTTTCGTCCTAAATCATTATCCATTTCGCAAAAAATTTGCAAAAGTGTGAATTCGTACGCGAACTAGCTTCCTAATGCTCATCATAGTATCTATATCTTCCGCACATGTTGTCGGTTGAAATAAAATGCATTTTAACCCCGCGCACAAAATAGTTCGTGCCGTCAACTAACCTTAATAAAACATAGAACTTAATTAACACGTTACAACCCTGATTCTATACAAAACAAGTGACATACCCAAACAAAATATAATATGAACAAGCATTACAAGCATTACAGTTTGCTGAAAACGTGTGTAATAATAAGTGCTCGTTTCGGGCCAGACAACAAAGAACTTTAAATCACTCGCCAGACGCTGGGTTATCACCAAATTTAACTATACATAATATAGATACATTCGTTATTGTTTATACGGTGTTATGTATAGTATTGTTTAAGCTTTTGTGATTGTGCTGTCCAGAGAGATGAATTTTGGATGTCTGATTGGATGTGTCTTTATCGTAACTTAACTATATATTTTAGTGTTCATATGATCAGATTAATGTATATCATCTACTACAATTGTTTTATAGACTAGCTGTGCAGGACGGGAATCCCTCTCTTGGCATACATTTTTTTAGGCATAATATTGTTTGGCACAACGATTTCACATGTTTTTATTAGAATATTAATACTGTGGCATAATAATACTTTGGCATAACGTGTTCGCATATTTTATAAGCATAATAATACTGTGGCATATTGCAAGGGTTAGCGTAACTGTCATTTGGTCTAATTTGTTTTGACATAATTTGGAATTGTATACAATTGTAAGGCATGTTTAATGTTGAAAATAAAAAATAGGTTTATGTAATTACATTATTTATTATAATTTTTGAATTTTTATGCGTACAGCTAAGGAGTGGAATTCCCTGCCGGAGTCTGAGTTTCCCGATAGCTACAATCTAGGGATCTTTAAGTCAAGAGTGAATGGGTTTCTTCTAGGTAAGCGTGCATCACCGTCGACCACATCATCGCTTACCATCAGGTGAGATCGAGGCCAAAAGCGAGCCTATTTATATATTTTTTTAAAGTTACTAGACTCTGCTGGAAATCCGTTCATCATCATCCCATCACAACATCCCTATACCAAACTTAGCACATACATTATAACCCCCATTTCAAAAATAACACATCAAGAATGATAAACCAACACTGCTACGGTTTACGTAACATATTCGTAGCACGCCTACGCGGTCGTTGACCCCCGAATTCGTAGCGCCGTAGCGTGATAACCGTCCCTAGGCGATAAGGGTTGTTGACCTCACATAATTTCGGCCTTTTGTACTAAAATGTCTTCCTATTGTGGTTTTTATCTTTGTTGTTATTTTAATTAAATATTTATGACACAAAAAATAATTTTAGATTGGATCTTTTTTTAAATCAGGAAATAGTACCACCTGGGGGTACAAGTCATATACATCTGTCCCTTATTCGATCTCAAATTGATACCGCTCTAAGAGCTAATGGTCACCCCCCTGACTTCTGTATGCGGCCTGGCAGTATTGTTGTAATTCGGTTTTATGGATAAATTTTATTTACCCTTGAAATGTAAGATCTGGATTCATGTTTTTTCAGCGCAGCGTTATTTTCTTTTTAATATCGTTGCACATGCTGAGATAGGAGTCTTTTTGGTCTCACACGGTGTTATTTATTTTTATTTTTTACTAGCTGCCCGCGTCTGTTGCCCGCGGCTTCGCTCACGTGGACCATCCCACAGGACCTATTCCCAGGATTAACAAAATAGCCTATGTCACTCAGGAATAATGTAGCTTTCTATTGGTGAAAGAATATATAAATCGGTCCAGTAGTTTCGGAGCCTATTCGGTACAAACAAACAAACAAACAAACAAACAAAAATATCTTTCCTCTTTATAATATAATAGTATAGATGGATTTCGTAAGAAATTAAATTAACAGTTTAAAAAAATCATAACACCACTGATGCATTTCAATGAATTAATTAAACTACAACTGACCATATATCAAAATTTCAAATTTCATCAGCTACTTAAAAATGCGATAATATATAAAAAATATAATTATTAAAAAAAATCAATAAAATAAAATGTCAAAAATTAAATTTAAATACATAAATTAAAACGAATAAATTTAAAAATATCTACATGGCTGTTAAGTTGGGCTGACATTATGGTTAAATCTTTGAGGTTCTAGATTTAACCATAATGTCAGCCCAACTTAACAGCCATGTAGATATTTTTTTAATTTATTTGTTTAACATAACTTATTGTCTTACAATTAATGAAAGATACATCAGTACCCACTTCTTTTTATTTATTTTTGTGTTTCAGAAAATCTACTCACAAATGATCAGGCAACGACGACTCGTTTTTTTTTCAACCAAAATTGTCAACTTAATTTGACTCTGAATTATGTAGACAAGGTGCATTTACATTGAAGTCAATATACTTTTGTATTTTTTTTTTAAATCAAACAATGACTAATTTGTTTTTACAATTGATGACAATAAAAAATTAACTATTGTCAAGCTAAGTAATGACTGGAAATTATTTTGTTCTGTATGAAATTAATCAAATGCTGTGTTACTTAAGGACGCCCATCTATAAAAATAATAATACCAGAGTGTAACTGACCCACTAAAGGGCAAAGTCCTCTTCTCATATTAAGAAGACACGAGCATTGATCACCATCCTTACGAAAAAATAGTCTATCCTCTTCAAAATATAGAAAAAACTTCATTATTTATTATTTACTTACTAATTACTATTAGTCAGCAGTGGTGGCCCAGTGGTTACGGTCCCATCTTACGAATTGTAGGTCGTGGGTTCGAACCCGAGCAGGCGCTTTACTTTGTGTAAATTATTCCACCACCACTGCTCTCAAAACGGTGAAGGAAAACATCGTGTGGAAACCGGCATGTCCTAGAACCAAAAATTCGGAGACATGTGACATCCACCAATCCGCACTAGGCCCGCGTGGTGGATTATAGCCCACTCCCTCTATGAGAGGAGGCCTGTGTCCCAGCAGTGGAGACATTAAAAGGCTGACGATGTGATGTGATGATTATTTACTTACCTTCCTACCAAACTGCTAACCTACCCTACCTACCTACCAATATTTTTCTAAGGTCATTCTTTCGCAGAGAATCTTAACACAGCCATTAAGAAAATGACTTCAAATGCACAACGCCATCTATCGAATATGGAGTTCAACGGTCCGAGTATCTGAATTGCGTTCTGTGTTGTGATATTTACTTCTTGAACACTTTTAATTCATCTCACCTTTGAAAGAGTGAACCGATTGCAATGAAAAAAACTTAGTAATACTTCAAGTTACGCACAATTTGTATGTATAAAAGTTATCTACATTGGTTTCGTACATTTTACTTGATGCGTACACAAATAAACAGACAAAAATGCTGGAAATGGGTTATGTTGGTTATCCTTTAGCACCCTGGCTATTTTTTCTAATATTTTCGATGTGCAGAAGCGAATTTTCTACAGATTTTTTATAAGTATTGATTTTTAGCCTGAATTTTCTCAGTGCAGGGCAACAGCCTCAAATTTTAGATGTAAACAACACATTTTCGACTTTGGCGTAGATACTCCAATATATGTATGTACTACCAATCTATCGATAGACAGTAGAACACAAATTAATTCTTTTTTTTTTTTTCTTCTTTAGAAAACGGTGCCCCACATTAGGCATTTCTCCTGTATCGTGGGTGCGTTTACAAACATATAATTTCACATACACAAACACCCAGAGCCGGAACAACTATTTGTAGATCATACAAATATTTGTTCCGTGCGGGAATCGAACCCGCGACACGCAGCGCAGCAGTCAATCGCTCAACCACTGCGCCAACCGTGCGCCAAATGAAACAAATGTAACAAATGTAACTTTTAAAACACTATTGTGTAAGTAAAAGTCCACACTCCGAGAAGGCAATAAAACCTATTTGGTTGCGTCGCGCCGGGGTCGACGACTTGCCTCTGAAAGCTGAATTTTATTTCAGACAGGCTGGTGAAGTAAACGAACTTTCCCTTTCTAGACACAGGGCTGGATTTGGGGAGGAAATAAGGGTTGATTTTGGGCTTCAAGGCTAGGCAAGGCTTGCTGAGGTTGGACCGTGGACCGTGGTATTACGAATGATGTTATATGATATATACTGAGGTAGATAAGTTTTACCGAGGTCTGCGCGGCAATACAAACACAAGCTGACTAGCTTGAGTGAACTCAGTCTGAACAGTATGTATATCTCTATCTGACAACGGGGTCCTATTTATATCTCTGTGATCTTTTAACCTACTCAGTGATAGAAAAAAAGAGGAGCTCGTGGCTAAATAATAACAGCCGCACTGGTTGATCTTCCAGGTTAAGCAACGCTTGACGAGGTCGGTCCGTGGATGGGTGACCATTTCAATATACCGAGTGTCCTCCGTGCCCCGGAAAGCACGTTAAGCCGTTGGTTCCGGCTGTCATTTGAAGATCTTTGACAGTCGTTACGGGTAGTCAGAAGACTGAGATCTGACACCAGTCTTGCCTAGAGGTACCGTGTTACCCAGTTACTGGGTTGTGGCGGTCAGATAGGCAGTCGCTCCATGTAAAACACTGGTACTTAGCTGAATCCGGTAAGACTAGAAGCCGACCCCAATATAGTTGGCAAAAGGCTAGGCAGATGATGATGATAGAAATAAAGTTCCAAGTACCAAAGCTCTTAAGTAGGAAGCTATAGTAAAATATCACCATATTTTATTTCTTTATAATATATGACGTCTCTATTGGTAAAATCTCATAGGGTGACCATCTTAACATACCGAGATTCATCCGTGCCTCGAAAAGCACATTAACAGTTGGTTTCTGCTGTATTTGTAGATCCTTGACAGTGGTTACGGATCGAGAATCCAGAAAATCTGGCATCAGTCTCTCCAAGGGATAACGTGTTAACCAATTACTGGGTTGTGGATGGCAGTTAGAAAGGCAGTTGCTCGGTATTATGCTTCTATCATGAGACTTTGGAAATTAAGAAGTACTTCTAAACAAGCGTGCAACATCGTTCCATTGGAAGATGTCGCTGGCCCTTGAAATACAAGTACCTAGCTCAGGAGTCAGGGTTTCACACTAATAAACAATTTATTAATTACTAGCTGTGCCCGCGGCTTTGCGCCCGTTATCTGTCTGCCAACCCTACCCAACTTACCTTCCTGCCTACCCTACTTACCTTCCTACCATTTTTTTTCTATAGTCGTCATTCTTTCGCAGTGAATTTTAACATCGCCATTCAGAAAATTATTTCAAATGCACAACGCCATCTATCGAATATCGATCAACAACTGTCCGAGTATCTGAATTGCGTGTGTCGTGATAATTTTACATCCTAACTTTGATAGAGTGAACCGATTTTTGAAGATACGCACAATTTTTATGCATAAAAGTTATTTACATTGGTTTCGTACATTTCACGTGATGCGTGCACAAATTAACAGACAAACAGAAAAACAGACAAAAATTCCAAAAATGCCGGAAATAGGTTCTGTTGGTTATCCTTAACACCCTGGTTATTTTTTTTGAAAATATATTTGATGTACAAAAATTACTTTTCTACAGATTTATTATATGTATTGATTGATGATGATTATGATTGATGATGTATTTATTTATCGTTGGACACATAATTGCGTAATATAGGGTGTAACAATAGACACGTGCAAGCCTAATTTTAGGGTTCCTTGCCCGAAGAGTCCAAACGGAGCCGTATTGCTGTCATTTATGTGTCCGTCGGGCTGTCTTTCCGTCTGTTTGTATGTCGTCGGACTCACAATATTGTTACGAAGAATTGTTTAACTTCTCAGTGACCTATGAATTTGGAATTTGGTGATAATGTTTAGTATTACTTATCAAACTTTAAACTAATATTGTAAAGGCGAAAGTTTGTGCGTATTTGTGAGTCACCTTACTACCTTTAACGTAACTTAATTCAATTTTCAATTAATTCATTATGGGTAGCGCCATCTCTTGTAAAGGTCATAAATCAAAGACCGAATACATAGACAAATGCATTTGAGATTTCGCGGGCGATCGATATCCTAATTATCTCGTTTCTTCCTCATTCCTTTTCCCTTCATATACGCCTTGATGACAGGTCACCAGAACGAACCGAAACTTCACCGTGAACGGGCTTCATGTCTCAACCGCCAGCTTTCCAAGCCACATGGCTGGAGACTGATGCATCTAATTAGTTAGATTGCAGATAACCTTGTGTCTATTAACCCGCTTCGCGGATATAAAAACATTTGTGTGAAGTGTGTGGGTCCTGAAAGTTGTCGTCGCATTTTGGAGATGAAGAACACCAGCTCGCCGCCATACGTGGGCTGGCTTCGATCACCACAAGGTAAGGCGTACTACTTCCCTCATTCCCATACTAAATCGCCCGAATTGATCCGTGAATATTTTCCCGCTTATTTTCAACGCACAATTACCAGAACCCTTCAAATACAGTCCACTTTTTATAATAGACACAAAGATGATGAGGTTTCTCAAACCGCTATAACACATTATTTCTCGGTTCCCGTTAAAGATAGGCCAGTTAGTCAGACCTGGTCACCGAGCCCCAAAAGTGGGTCCCTTAAGGTGACTAAATAATTACTTACGTCAATAGATGACCTCGTGACCACAAACAATTATTAAATAAATACAATAATGTACAATTCGCGGAAATTTAAAAAAATAGTCTTCTAAGTAGACATTACAAACGTGTTGTTTTTTTTTAATTGCCAAGTAAAAATATTCAGAAAAAATGATTTCATTGAAGCATTAGTATGACCGTGGTGATTCGGTGAAGTGGGTTCGAAGTAGGCTGTTATTCAAACCGATGAAAGTGATTGAAGGTTACTTCGAATTCGTTGCATCAAGTCACCACAATAAGATTTTTACAGAACAGGACTACAGAACTAAGTATCTATACAAATAATAATATATTTGCACAAACGGACGTTTACAACTAGGAAGTATTCTCCTCATATCCTCATATCCTCACCACCTATTAAAATTAACACTGACATGAGTGGGTTCTAAAAACGCTACCCAAACAACATTTTATTTTATTAACACTGACATGAGTGGGTTCTAAAAACGCAACCCAAACAACATTTTATTTTATTTTTTTATTTGTAATGGGTTTGCTCTTGACTCTAGTCTAGGTCATAGGTGACAGAGACAGAGTCAACGATGGAGTGAGCTTACCCAGAAGAAGCCTGTTCACTCTAACTTTGAAGAGATTCGGGTTGAATGCGTTTGGAAATACAGACGCAGGTAGTGAAAAAAACTCCAAAAACACACCCAAACAACTCCAAACAGACACCCAAACTAATGGGACAAGGGAAGGAAGTAGAAGAAGATGAGTGGGTTCTAAACTGTATAGTCTATATATATATCTCGCCAAACTTCTTGGCTGCCCTGAAGTTGGCTACAATGGCTGCGCAGTAGTAAATCTCATACAAAGACAGCACCGTTTCGTAACTGGCGCACCGGAAAGCCAACTTCAGGGCGGCCCAGTTGTATGGCGAGCACTATAAGCTGTACATATGATATCGAAGTGTCATATTATTAACATATTTAAGTTTAAAATAAAAAAAACCGACCAAGTGCGAGTCGGACTCGCGCACGTAGGGTTCCGTACCATTATCGCAAAAAACGGCAAATAAATCACGTTTGTTGTATGGGAGCCCCAATTAAATATTTATTTTATTCGGTTTTTAGTATTTGTTGTTATAGCGGCAACATAAATACATCATCTGTGAAAATTTCAACTGTCTAGCTATCACGGTTCATGAGATACAGCCTGGTGACAGACGGACAGACAGACAGACAGACAGACGGACCGCGGAGTCTTAGTAATAGGGTCCCGTTTTTACCCTTTGGGTACGGAACCCTAAAAACATGCATGTACCCTATAACGTCACCAATCCCGCAGAGGAAAATATGATTATATTATTTATAAGTAACTCTGTATCTCACTGTATGTGAACTGTATTTATAATAGGGATGTTAACAGAAAATTAGTTTTCCGTAAGGTAAATTAATAAAAAATATTGGACATTTATTTTTGCTTTTAGATGGATAGATAAATCATTTATTAAGTGCACTCAAAAGACACAGCACAACACACAAAATCTTGAAGCTTATAAGTCTACTCTGTATTTTTAATAAAATAAATAAATAATAATAAAGTGACGAAGATACTCCTTTCAGTCTTTTACTCCTTTCAGTCCCTTAAACGTCTCCAAAAATTCTTACCATTTCACACTAAGGTTACTCTTGCGCAATTCCATCTTCTTCCGCTCATAGACTATGCGGATGTCTGTTTTCTAGATGCAACGGAGGTACTCCTTAATAAACTCGAGCGTCTGCAGAACTTGTGCATCCGCTTTATTTTTGGCCTCCGCAAATACGACCATGTGTCGGCGTTTCGGAACCAATTGAAGTGGCTGCCGATTCGGCGTCGTCGAGATACCCATATCTTATCCCTTCTCTATACTATCCTGCACAACCCCAATTCTCCTCAATACCTTCGTGAACGCTTTGAATACCTCGTGCCGAGAGATAAAATCTGTCGCACTGCCACTTCTCTTCTCCTTCGTCCTCCGCGACACACTTCCAGCCGTTATGATGGCTCTTTTTCTGTTACAGCAGTGCGTCTCTGGAACTCTCTTCCACACTCCATACGCGACAGCCCTTCTCTGGAGGTCTTCAAGAGGAAGATTAAAGATCATTTCCTTGCACATTGACATAATATTAGTATGTATATTTATATATATATATATGTATTTAAGTAAGTATATTTGTGTTTTAATTTAGTTTTTTGATATTGTACACTGGATGCCTGCCCTCTATAATTGTCAACTTTCTCTGTTACTCTAGGGTTTGCTGTAAGAGAACTCAGCATTGAGTTAAGCTCGCCTTTGAACATGTACTTTATTATCACACTGTATGTAATGTTGTTTTTGGTGTACAATAAAGAATTAAGAAGTTATAATGCGTTGAAATATCATGTGACGTCACGCCGTTAGTTAGTACACCTTATACTGACTTAATGACGGCATAAGCCCCCACTCCTGTAATTTGATGCGCTTTATCTTTGTAGTTTTTTATCGATTTGGTAAAGCAAAAAATACGTGTCCAATATTATTTGATAATATTACTGACCGATTAAATAGAATTATCATTTTTCTACATCATCAAAAATCCCTATTTCTTATGGGAAACCGATATCTTTAAACTTATTCCAATAATAGGTATACCTGTAGCAAAAACACTAAACTAAAATCCACCATACCAAAAATAATATATTCAAAATCAGCCAGCCCAAATCCTCTCCCCACCCAAGGCCCATTCAGCATCCTAATCGATCGTCCGTTGACCCCAGCTGTCTGTCCTAAGAATTAATATATACCTTATGTACTCTGTTTATGTATAAGGTCCATGAACTTGACGCGTTAGTTGCACTTTAATTTGTTGACCGTGAATATGTCAATAGTTGGTTCAGATTGTATTGTTATTTGTAAATGATTTTCATTTGATTTTATTTTAGTTTGAAGATTGAGTGTTAGAGGGGAACTATTTTGATTGTATGATCAGGGGGGTGACCATAAGCTCTTAGAGTAAGGTTATTTTGAATGTGTGTAAAGGACAGATGTCTACATGTCATATACATGAGTGTAAGGGACAGATGTATATGACTTATAGACATCTTTCCCTTACACACTCAAAATAAACTTACTCTAAGAGCTCTTGGTCACCCCCCAGATGTATGGCCGAAAAGGGAAAACCGGCCAAGTGCGAGTCGGACGCGCACACGAAGGTTTCCGTACTTGGTAAATTGCGGTTTACGATTTATGACGTTTTAAAAACAAACTATTTACTAGATCTTTGTTTTTAAAACGTCATAATTTTTTTTCTTTCTTTATTTTAGAAGTTACAGGAGGGGGGGACACGTTTTACCACTTTGGAAGAGTCTCTCGCGCAAAGTATTCAGTTTAGAAATAAATGACATCAGTCTCAGCCTCAATGTCATTTTTGAAGACCTATCCAGAGATACCCCACACGTATGGGTTTGATGAAAAAAGAATTTTGAGTTTCAGTTCTAAGTATGGGGAACCCCAAAAATTTATTGATTTTTTTCTATTTTTGTGTGAAAATCTCAATGCGGTTCACAGAATACATCTACTTACCAATTTTCAACTGCATAGCTCTTATAGTTTCGGAAAAAAATGGCTGTGACATACGGACGGACAGATATACAGACATGCAGACATGATGAATCCATAAGGGTTCCGTTTTTTGCCATTTGACTACGGAACTCTAAAAAGGAGTATATAAGGATCCTAGCCAAGTTAAGGTCTGCAGTTTCTGCCTACCCCCATGGTAGTAGGGCATGAGTTTATGGATGTATGTATTTTGATTGTTTTGCAACCTGGTGAAGAGTTTAACATAATTATTACCATTGCGGATTAGCCGGAGAAGGCAGGAGACAAAGTAGCCTGGAAAGATGTGGGGGAGGCCTTTGCCCAGCAGTGGGACAAAGTAGGATGAAAAAAAAATACCATTGCGTTTAATTCCAAATGCATGTATTTTCAAATTTCGAAAAAGATGCAGTGATAAAGAAAATAACGAAAAATACAACAATTTTAGAAATATTTAACATCTAATTTCATTATTTATATCTAATTTTATTATTTATTACCAATTAACTAAAATAAATATCATTTAAACATTTCATTATGTCGTAGACTGAAATGAAGCTATTTACTTAGATCTCAAGAGTCTATTCACCTCATAAAGTGCGAACGATGTACCTACAAACTGCCAAAGGGTAGCGCCGCCGCGGCGTTCAATTCCTGGAATAGGATCCTAACAGGAAAACCCGAAGGAATATTCTTCGCTAATTCACTAGATAAATTTTCAGATTTGTAATAGTAGCTTTTGATTCTACTAGACTGGGGCAGTACCTTCCTAATCAATATTTTAAAAGTAATCTGTGCAGCTAAACTGTATTTACGAGTATACATGTTTTTATTTCGTTAAAAAGATATTATAAACGTTTAAAGAGCATTATCTTTCCTCTCAAATCTGAGCGGTACTAGGTGCTACTCGCGTCACCACCGTATTATTCACCGTAGTACCTTGTACCTACAAGTTACTATTGTTAGTCACTTTTTCGAGTTTGTTTTTTTTTTTTAATTATTTTAAAACAAAAACATCGTAATTTTTTTACTTTAACTCTATGCTTCGAAAGTACTCCTAAAGGCAAGTCGTTCTGCCGCGGGAAAACAACCACTTAAATTTTACGGTGTATATATTTAGTATCTGTATATTTTAGAGTTATGTATATATTTAAGTATATATCACTTACACTATATGTGTATGTATTTATATCTAAGGTTAGTCGTTCACTTTTCTTCTCTTCCTGTTCTCACACACTATTTGTCTACATTTCTTCTTCATTTCTGCTTTTCGCGGGTCTGCTGGTAGAAATTTCTTAAGAAATAAGCAGTACCTTTGTACTCCTTTGTCATGATGTGTTTTCTGTATGTATTTTCTGTGTGTACATTAATAATTAAATAAATAAAAATAAAATTAATAATAGTAGATTATTGCATCGAGCACAAAGTAATTTATTATTGCACCGAGTGCCTGACTCTAATCTAACAGGCACGAGGGCAATATAAATAATTACTTTTCTTTCAATTAAAAATATTGTCAAGCAAAATTAACAAAGTTCCCGCCAAATCACTTTTTTAAATTTCTTTCATTTTTAAATCAGAGTTAGCAGGAATCATTTTTTTTTTTAATTTAGAACAAGTAGGATAGAAACGAATAATACGTACGTAAAAAAAAAGTATTGATATCGGCTGGCTGAATAGAGCTAATCCATTGAGATTGGCACCTTTTGGTGCAATAAAAAAAAAACTGTGCAATAATGAGATTTCATACATTTTTATTGCTCTAGAGCATTAAAGACTCGCTTTGTACTGAGTTTTTAGTGTGATTGTGATGAAATTAAAGCATAGTTGGAAGAAAATATATTTAAAGGTTACAAATGACTAAAAAATAAGTGTATTTTGAACCTGGGTTTTTTGTTCCACTTACATTTGATACACTTATGATAAATTTTCGTGACCATATTGAAACCATATTTTCTAGATCTTATTTAAAACGCAGTTCAAGCCACAACATCGTTTATTATATTGAAACGAAAAAAATATATATATATCAGCTGAGATAGTCAATCGCAAGCTACTCGAAAATAACACTAAAAACGTTGCCTTTGCAAGTGTTGTCTACACTATACAATATACAGGGTGTTTGGAAGGGAGCTGTACATACGCCTAGGGTAGAAACTAGGGATAGTCTGCTACCTACCCCCGCCCATTATATTGACCTTGGCCTCAAGGTTTTTTTTTAATTTATTTTTATTTTTTATTTGACTTTTTTGTGATTTTTTGACTAAAACTACCTGTAGCTCAAAATCTATCCATGGGACCGGTCGGCTAATGATCTTGTTTTAATCGTTAGAGTCTTAGGGTCCTGCAAAAAATTATTTTACACCAGAAAATTGTGGAGAAGAAAAGTTATGGGGCCTGAAGTACCGTAGTAAGGTAAAGAAATAATTTTAAGGGCAACTTTCTATGGGGTTTAAAAAAAAACTAACAGGGTTGGAGTTCTTCTGATTTTTTTAAAACATCCTCAGTCCATGCCCTTTCTAACGATATGCTAAAAGTGTTTTTAAACCCCATAGAAAGTTGCCCTTAAAATTATTTCTTTACCTTACTATGGTACTTCAGGCCCCATAACTTTTCTTCTCCACAATTTTCTGGTGTAAAATAATTTTTTGCAGGACCCTAAGACTCTAACGATTAAAACAAGACCATTAGCCGACCGGTCCCATGGATAGATTTTGAGCTACAGGTAGTTTTAGTCAAAAAATCACAAAAAAGTCAAATAAAAAATAAAAATAAATTAAAAAAAAACCTTGAGGCCAAGGTCAATATAATGGGCGGGGGTAGGTAGCAGACTATCCCTAGTTTCTACCCTAGGCGTATGTACAGCTCCCTTCCAAACACCCTGTATATATTACTATCTGTGCCCCGCGGCTTCGCTCCCGTGGACCACCCATAGGACCCGTTTTCAGGATAAAAATCGTTAAAACAGTAGTTTCGGAGCCTATTCAGTACAAAAAAACAAAAAAATCTTTCCTATTTATAATATTATTATTAATAGCAGTTTCCCGCGGCTTCGCTCCTGTGAACCTCCCGACTTCCGGATTCAAAAATAGCCTATGTTACTCAGGAATAATGTAGCTTTCTATTGGTCAAGAATTTTTTAAATCGATCCAGTAGTTTCAGAGCCTTTTCGGTACGAACAAACAAACAAACAAAAAAATCTTCCCTCTTTATAATATAAGTATAGATAATAGTTCTATACCAATATTATAAAGAGCAAATATTTGTATTTTTGTATGTAATGAATAAACTTAAAAACTACTGGACCGATTTCATAAATTCATGGTGACATAGGCTACTTTTTATCCCTGTATTCCCACGGGAATATGAGCTACGCGGGTGAAACCGCGAGGCGTCCGCTAGTATATAATAATAGAGAAAGTATTTGATTGTTTGTAATGGATAAACTCAAGAACGACTTGACCGATTTTAAGAATTCTTTCACCTATGGAAAGCCACATTATTCCGTAATAACATAAGTTACTTTTTATTCCGAAAAATAACGGGTCCTACGGGGCGCGCCAGAGGAGTGAAGCCGCGGATATTTATAAATATAGATAACACATGTTACAATGTCGCACACAACTAACAAAGAATAATCCGTGATTGTCGCCTCCCGGTCGTGAAACCAAATCATTTTGTTTTTATAGCCGTAGCGATGCAAATATAACGCCTGGTCAGACTTATGAACAAATCAGAGTTGGCTGATACTTTTGACGGGTTGGTGTTAGATCCGTTTTGACACTGTGTATTTACTTTGTTATAGAGATCATTTCCAAAAGCTTTCCGGGAGTAGTTCTTTGCCGGTAAGCTTTCACGAAAGGTGACTTAATTATTACGACGGCGTATACGGTAATTGTCAGCATTAGTTTTTCAACATATCAATATCATCATCAATACATATAATAAAACTGTAGAAAATAAATTTTTGTACATCGAAAATATTTCCAAAAAAAATAGCCAGGATGTTACCTATTTCCAGCATTTTTGGAATTTTTGTCTGTTTATCAGTTTCTCTTTTTATTTGTGCACGCATCATGTGAAATATGCGACACCAATGCCAATAACTGTTATATATAAAAGTTGTGCGGAACTTGAAAAATTACTTAGTTTTTGTTTCATCGCAATCGGTTTACTCTAACAAAAGTTAGATGAATTTAAAGTGTTCAAGAAGTAAAATTATCACAAAACACGCAATTCAGATAGTCGGACAGTTGAACTCGATATTCGATAGACGGCGTTGTGCATTTGAAGTAATTTTCTGAATGGCGGTGTTAAGATTCTTCGCGAAGGAATGATGACTATAGAATAAAAATGGTAGATAGGTAAGTAGGGTAGGCAGAAAGGTAAGTAGGGTAGGGTTGGCAGACAGATGACGGAAGCGAAGCCGCGGGCACAGCTAGTTTGATAATAAAAACGAATAACTATCAATTACTGTAGCGATATTTGTAGAAGAATAGAAAACATTTATAACATTTTTTATTATTTTGTACTCTCATATAAAGAAGTTCAGATATCTCTCCGTGGTTTTTGCAATCACGTAATCCTATGTAGAAAATTTGCTGTTTTTGAAGAATTGTATAATGGTGAAATAGGTTAATAATAATAATAAAAATTGCCGAAATTTGAGTACATATGCACATTGTTTGCTAATAAGAAGTGTTATGAGTAATCAATTATAGGATGTCCAGTGTTGTCAACTTTATTTTTACAAACCCACCAAAAGTGGCTTCATGGTCCACCAGAAAACCACTAAACTTAACGGTCTCTCAAACCACCAAAAAACCACTAATCCAAAACAACAAAATCTCCTTAAAATTGAACCACATAATTTGCACTTAGCTACTAGACCTGCAGTGCATACCACCACTTGTAACCATTCCTAAAATTCTGATTTACCTAACCAACAATCACGGAACTTTTAGGTATACTGTAGTTTTGGCATACCTATAAGTTTCACAAAATTAGTGGAAATAATTTAAACTAGTAAGTAACCTTTACCGATACCGAATCGAACTGTACTGTATTGTCCGTCTGTTGTATTTGTGCACGCATAGGGAACAACATAAACAAACCAGAGAATATACACAAACCCTTTAAATCAAATCAAACTTGACCCAGTAATCATACAAATATAGTCCATAATCAAAATTATTCAAGAAATCGAAAAACTAATTTCGGGGAATCCCCGAAAATCACTTAAACCTTAGTTCTGTTGTGTCGCCTACACTGCAAAAAAAATTATACACTTGTTTCAATCGTTCTTTCCTAACTAGAGTTTTTTGTAAATCGTACTAGTAGTTCAATGGCGTACCACCACTAACTGAAGCAATCAAAGCCACTAAAAAATCCACTAGCCACTAAAAGCAAAATTTGGCCACTAAAAGGGGGGTCGAAACCACCAGTTTTTGTGGAAAATCCACTGAGTTGGCAACACTGAGGATGTCCCGCAGTTCGGCGTGCCTGTTGCCATAGGCCTCCTCCAACTTTCTCCATTGTGCTCTGTCCTCTGCAACTCTAGTCCAACAAGGCTCCAAAGTTATGCGGATGTCGTCTTCCCATCTTTTTTTTGGACGTCCCTTTTTTCTAGTTATGTCTCTTGGGTACCATAGGGTCACTTGTTTACTCCATTTATTTATTTTACATCGAAGCATGTGTCCTGTCCATCCCCATTTCAAATGATTGATGCGAGTTAATATATCAGTGACTTTAGTTTTCCTTCTTATGTTTGAATTTAAGATTTTGTCCAGTAGTTTAATTCCTAGCATGTTTCTCTCCTAGTTTGTCCATAAGCTTGTTTGTAAGCGACCATGTTTTGCATCCATATGTATGCAACTGTTGAAAGTCTTACTCTTAATATGCATGTCTATCTCTTTGCTCTTCATTCTTTCCTTAAGGGACCAGTATTTTTCCACCCGCAGGCTATTCTTTTGTTAACTTCCTTGAAAATGGAGTCATGGGGGGAGATAATTTGTCCTAGGTAAACATATTCGCTCACATATTCATAGTTCTATCCATTAACTTCTGTAGAGTTAGTCATCAGCTTTGTTAAGGTTAGTTGACTGTAAATTAGTTTATTGTCCGTCAGGTAGATTAATAAAAAATATTGGACACGTATTTTTTTCTTTTGACACGTAATATAATGCGTTGAAATTTCGTGTGACGTCACGCCGTTAGTACAATACTGACATAGTGAGGCCACAATCCCCCACTCCTGAACTTAGATGCGCTTTATCTTTTTTTTTTTTTTTGATATATCAAAAAATACGTGTCCAATATTATTTTATAATCTCACTGGCAGTCTAAATAGAATTTTAATTTTTCTACCCAGGAAACGTTTCTATTATTGATTTGGTTTCCAAAACAACGGGCCGAGCAGAACATGACCGTTTTGTCTAAAGGAGCTGTCCATATATGAAATATGAATCCTAAAACAACCTTTTATATCCTAAACTCTGATCTGAATCCAAATTACAATACTTCCAGACACAAATCCTTTCAAACAATGCACATCAGACGCCCGCCTGCCATATCTATACAACAATAAGTCTGCAGCCGTTAGATCAACGGCCGTGCGCCCTTGCCCCCACCGTCTCTTATGTAAAGCCAATGCACAGGGTCTGTGCACGTTACACGCATTACGAATGCCGTGACGTGAGGCTTTAGCAGCGAAATGGTCGGCAAAACTGTAAGTTTGCAGCCGTTAGATCAACGGCCGTGCGTCCTTGCCCCCACCGCTTTTTATGTAAAGACAATGCACAGGGTCTGTGTCACGGTATACGCATCACCCATGCAGTGACGTATGCGTTGAGCAGCTAAAATAGTCGGCAAAACTGTAGAAACAATAAAACAATAGAAAGTGATGTGATGATTTCGTTGACGTTTTTAAAGGGCTAATTAAGCCGCAGGTTCCGGGTTCGAAGGATGCAGGATCTAAAGATCAGATTTTCTGTACCATACATATACACTTTTGATACAGTAGCTAAGCGATTGGAATAAATAATTTAAAAAAAAAAAACAATAAAAAAATTGCGACATATCATGTAGTTGTTTGTATGCGTGAGTTTATTTATGTTTGTAAACGATACCACGATACAGGAGAAATTCCTAGTGTAATTGCCCGTTTTCTTAAAAAATATAAATAAAATAATACATTACGAATATACTCCTGTCGCAGTCTTCGATCATAGTTGCTAAATATCCCGAGTAGACCATAAGTCATCGGTATACTTATTTAAGCCAAAACCTGCTAAAACAATGGCAGTCTATCATTGACTATTAAAAAAAAATTAACGCCAACCTCAAAAGTTACCTTTAACAGTACGTAGGTACCCACTGACAAAGTTAATCGTCGGTCTAGGTATTATAGATAGATAAATCATTTAATTATCATTTTATTTTATCAATTATTATTATATATATATATTATTTTTTTTTCAATTTTCTTTTTTTTTCATTTATGTCGGATGTATCCACTTCTGTATCTTTCTTGTAGAGATTCCTGGGATTATCCCTCTGCTATATTCCTGTCGTGTAACAATGGAAACCCCCCTAATGCTCCTTTATCTGCATTCGTCAGAACATTGATTTTATCTTATTACTGATGCAAGCAAAAATGCGTAATTCTTTTGAATATTATATATTTTGCGCAGTACACGTAACATAGGCTGTACGGTATCGGTTCGGTATCGGTTTAAAGTATGGTATTTTTTTTTTTTTTTTTAAACTTTGCCCCACTCTAGGAATTTCTTCCTGTATCGTGGGTGCGTTTACAAACATATAAACTCACATACACAACACCCAGAGCCGGAACAACTATCTGTAGGTCATACAAATATTTGTTCCGTGCGGGAATCGAACCCGCGACACGCAGCGCAGCAGTCAATCGCTCAACCACTGCGCCAACCGTGTTCCCAATGTTATGAAAATTTAATTGGAATTAAATTTTCATAACATTGTAAATTCTCTACACAAATGTTTGTATAGACAGACGATGATGATGATCAGTGAAAATTCTGAAACTATATTTTTTTCTTTTCATGTGCTACCGAGTATGTAAGAGCAGTAGTGGCTTATAGGTTACGGCCCGGACTCACGAATCTTAGTTCGTGGATTCAAACCCAGGCAGGCGCATTACTTTGTGTAATTTATTTCATCACCAAAGCTCTCAAAGCGTTGAAGGAAAATATCGGTCGGAAATCGGCATATCCCAGAACAAAAAGTTCGAAGAAATTTGACATCAGACCCAACCCGCACTGCGCTCGCATTCTTGTGGCCCATGGCCCACAGCGAAGAGACCTGTGTCCCAGCAATGGGAAAATTATGGGCTGACTATGCAATGTTATACTATATCCGCGATTTAAAAAATAAAAGGTAAGTTTCAAAAGGTCAAATAACTATTTGAAATGTGCAATTGTCATGCATCACTAGGTACCTAACCTAATGTAATGATTCAATGAAACCTAGAAGTCATATTTGTTAGCTATAAGAATCACATTAGCATTCACGTGCTAGGTCATTTGTAAGAAAAACGAGTAGGTGAATCCAAATGTTTTCTTTGGAAATTAGGCACTATTGTACTTACATATATGTAGGATTTTTATTCTGAATGCAACATAGATTTAAGATGTTATTAGAAATATGGAACGCAGCGGTGATCGAATGACTAAGAAGCGTATGGAATGAATGAGAGAGGAGATGAAAAAGTAAATGCTGAAGAGACAGGAAAAATTTTATACATCAAAAAATATTTTTTTAAAACAAGCTTTTTCGTTTTATTCTCAGCAAACCCTTTCATTTGATACCCATATCATGGCAGTGAACCAAAAATAACTAGTCCGCCATCTTGAGGCGTCCGCCATTTTGGATTTAGAATACCGTCATTTAGCTAACCGTACATTGTTATCCAAACTGAACGTGTATGCATAATATCATCTTAATCGGTTGAGGGCAACTCTTTTAAAATTCAGTTGCAAGATTTGACCCGAACACACTTAAAACACACAAATTGCAAGTTATATAAAAGCTTGTATGTACAGGACGCTACTAAGAAAAAATATGTAATTAGTGGTAAGCGAGCCGAAATAAACGAAAATAAGAAGAAAGTGTTTCTATCATCATGCCCTACAATACATGACTAAAAAAAAACTTTTTACAAAAAAATACTACCGACTTCCAGAAAACTACAAAGTGAAAAATAACCTAATTTTTGGAAGTCGGTGTCTTTCGTAGGTACCATTTTTTTGCGTTATGGACACCGACTTCCTAATTAAGATATCGGTGAACATACATAAAAAAACATACAAGAAGTCGAACCAGTGGCGGCTGGTGGATCATAGTAGTAGTAGTGCACTTTGCCGTCTCACTGGGTAATAGTGTTACATTTACTAAAATTCACAGGAGCCTATGTAAATCGGCAAACCATCTCGCTAGCGACTTCTAATTCGACGCCAACGCCATCTAGTTACGTTGTTGTACAACTTGTAATGTTGGTACTCGACCCGTAGATAAATTTCGTTCGTCAAACCTCGCCCGCTCTCGGTAATCTTCGGTTCGCTGGGACGGCGCACGAGAGTGGTCATATTTTGCCGTACATTTTCTATTGAACTATCTCTGTCTCACGCGCCAGGCGTTTTCGCTTGTTTCTCATAGAATAGTATGAACTCTCGCCGTGCGCTTTAGCCTAGCGCACCGGGAGTATTTTTTTACAGCAATATACGTCTTATTACTTTAGCAAAGAGCTTAAATTTGTTCGTCATAATTTCGAAAATATTGAATATATCGTTAATCATATAATTATTATTAAACATTTTTATTTTATTTCTAAACCTATTCAAATCTGGCAGTTCAGTGCACGAGTAAACTTAAAGTACAGCCGCCTCTGAGTCGAACATATGGTGATATGGTCAAATATCAATCTAATATACCTTTTACTTTATTTTCGGTGGTGGTTCCCTTCAAAACCCTTCTGGAATTTTGAGGCAAGACCTGGGAGTGTGCGAATTTTACTTCACTAAGACCATCCCGGTGATAAACATTAGCACATATATGTAAGGGTCCTCTTAAAACATCACCCCAGGATTCAGTGCAACACCTGTTACGGCACATCCCTGGAGAGACTGAAAAACCGTCTTTTCTGGAATCACTTGGTGGGCTACCAGTAATACCTACTTAGATACTAAAGGACATGGCCAGATTCTGCCCTACAATCAATTCAGAATACGTTAATGTACAGTTATTATTAATATGTGAAAATTACTTGTAATAGAAATTAAAATTAAACGCAACAATTGCATTTCTCTAGAACAGGCGACAAAAAAATCCAAAAAATATGTATGTTAATTGTTTATATGCAGTGCATTTGCGTTTGAGAGTGATTGTCAAATGTCACTGTCATTGTCAAATGTCACTGTCAACTGTCATTGTCAAATGCCAACTGTCACTGTCAACTGTCACTTAAACGCGACATCATTGCTATTCAAAATGATTCGGCATTTTTTTGTTTCTATATACAGTGCCTCTCGCTTCTTCTCTGATCATAAAACAAAAACTATTGGAAAGCCATGCCTCTAAGCTTTAATACGTATTGTATGTCAATGTACATAAATACTTTTTGTTAGGGCACAGCTCCATACAAATTCTGGCCATGTCCTTTCATATTGGTTCGTCACTAAGTCGTTGAGACTTCGTAGTAGTAAAATAAGCTAATAAAAAAAACTATATCACAAATTAACTACAATAAAAAGTTGCATGTTTTAAAACAAATTAAAATGATAAGAATCAGAAAACTAATATTAAAGTTCAATAAATAAATACTAGACAGTCAATGTCCTCTAGTTTTGTTATTGTTCACGTTGTAAAAATAAGTTCTGTTTTTCTGTTGTAACGATAAAAATAAGTGGCCGTAATTTTGAACTCGATTTGATTAAATTAAACACTATACACCTTTCTATAACAACTATTGTTCTTATGTCTACAACGAGTTAAAAAGATTGCCTTTGAGCAAAGACTTCATCAACGAGGCCGTGCGGTTCAATGCCCAGGGGAGTGTGCTGAAAGTTCATAAAAAATGTCGGTACGTTAAGACCATCATAACTTAGTACTCGTGCTTGAGTGTTTTCATATTATTTAATAATATAAAATCTGTCTGACATGTGGCTGAGACTATGGAGGATCTCAATGCAATGCAAGGTAAACATGACGTTCCATAATCTTCATGCTGGCAATTTGTTATGTATGTATGATACCCATGTTGGAGCGAATAAACAATTGATTTTTTAATGCTCGATGATCGCGGTAGAGCTCCCGAAAGCTCCCATCCGACACGGCTGGGCAGCGTTTGGGCAGTTGCGCCGTATCTTCTCGTTTTACTTACCACAGTGTCTCAAGACGAAAGTCTATGAACAGTGTGTGTTGCCAGTGACGACCTATGACACTGAAACGTGGTCGCTCACAATGGGCCTCATAAGAAGCCTTAAAGGCACCCAAAGGGCAATGACGAGTTTCAGCAAGAGAACCAGGGTTACCGACATAGCCCGAAGAATTGCCAAACTTATGTGGCAGATTGTGGAAGGCCTCCTACCAGGTGGATACCTGACCTGGTGAAAGTGGTGGGAGTCCGCTGGATGCGAGACTCACAGGACCTGTCAACGTGTTGACACTTGGGGGAAGCCTATGTCCAGGAGTGGACGTCTTTCGGCTGATATGATGATGATAAAATCTGTCGCCAGCGTGATGGCATGTAGTTATATGGTCACCACATTCTTTAAACTGGAACTTGAAGACAGTAGATGCGTTGCTTTCTCAGAGAAAAAACGTGGTCACCATTTCTGCTGATAAACTGGCATAGCCATCTCTACATCGACCGGTCCAACCAATTCTCGTGGCCTTCACCAGGTCATTGATCCACCCGACCTTCCAAAGCTATGCCTTCTGATATATGGTCGTCACTCTAGATCCTTTCAACTTTATTGACGATCTTTCTGAAAGCAAAATCTGTCTGCTTGTACACCAAAATGAACATCCCTTAAACTGCAACGGGACACAAGAAAACTGTTTGCTAGCGCTACAGAAAGCTCTAAAAATTATTTTATTTGTTTATTATTATAAGGGAAACAAACAGTAGTATACTAAACATATACAAATTGTCTTAAACACTTAACTTAACAAATATACTACCCACTACATTTTCCACAAATTACTACTTATACTAAGACATACTGATTAGCAAACGTTTTTGTAGTCAGGATAAGTAGAAACATTAGAAGCTACTGTTGATCCTTCAAAATTTTGATAATGTTAGTTCTAAAGGTATAACTGCTTACAAATAATTTGACGTCACAAAAGAAAAATGGCATTCTATTCACAAACCATTTATCAAAATAAATACAGAATCTCCAAGAAATCCAATAAAACAGGAGCAAAATCCTATTAATAAGTTATCCATACATATAACAGCGTTTTGGTGGTGGGTGTCATCCATTTTTCTATATTTTCGCGAAAAGCCACTGACTTATAGGCACTTACGGTTTCGGGGTAAGTTTATTGACCCTAGGGCAAAGCCCTGTGAAGTTACGAGGCGTCGTTTTTCACGCAAATAATTTGGAAATAGTATTTTTACGAGTGTTTCCAAAGGAACTCTTTTTTTGTGTGATATACTGAAAGGAATATTGTTTACTTTACATTTATCTTTGTAGATATTTTAGATGCAGAGATTTTGTAATTTTAATTTCATTTTAGAATGATGCCTTTTAGAAAAGCAGAATGATGTCATAATGTATGTTCTTTTATCTTCTGTATATTTAGTTCTCTCGGCGGGGTCACTCTCGTACCATCTGGGCAGATCTTATTAAAAACATCACCAAAGCTACGATGACCGTCTGTTCCCACATTGCGTCTGATAGAACCGAATGGCGACGCATGGCAAGAGCCACCATGCATCAGGGCCCACCCATGACCACGACCACTCTGCCAAGAGTGCCTGACTGAGAAGAAGAGATATTTAGTTATGTATAATGCCGTTTATGTCAAAATATTCGTTAGATTTTATTGACCGTTTTACATTAAGTTTAGTAAAAAAAAACTGAATTTACTTAACACTATACTTTTTAGAAAACTTTCTTGCCCATTTCGCACAAGTTGCAATTTTTGAGTTGGAGCACTTTCATTGCGGGGGTGCGATATCATCTTCCATACACGTCTCTGTCAGTCGACACCTCTAGTTAGTCACTCTCTTTATAGTCATATCGTCTTTCATAAAGTCCTTAGTTTTTTTGGTAGTTTCCGTTTCGACATGTTTGTACACAAAGAATACTGCTTTTTAGGGTTCCGTACCCAAAGGGTAAAAACCGGACCCTATTACTAAGACTCCGCGATCCGTCTGTCTGTCCGTCTGTCACCAGGCTGTATCTCATGAACCGCGATAGCTAGACAGTTGAAATTTTCACAGATGATGTATCTGTTGCCGCTATAACAACAAATACTAAAAACAGAATAAAATTAATACTTAAGTGGGGCTCCCATACAACAAACGTGAATTTTTTGCCGTTTTTGTGATAATCGTACGGAACCCTTCGTGCACGAGTCCGACTCGCACTTGGCCGGTTTTTTTAGGATTCCGTACCCGAAGGGTCCAAACGGAGCCCTATTGCTGACACTCACGTGTCATAGCCAGCCAAACGGTTGTAGCTAAATTCTTCAAATTTTCACTTAAGTAGATCTAAACCCATACAAATTGTCAAAAAAAAAAATTAAATGTTTTTAGGGGGCTCGTTGAGTAGATAAATACTGTATTTTTGTTTTAAAATTATTGGAAATCCTTGGAATGAGAAGTCATCGAAATCAGATTTTTTTACAAAATTTTAATCCGAAGATTTTTTTAACTTCCCACTGACCTATGAGCTTGAAATTTGGTGATAATATTAATTATTACGTATATTTTACTTACAAATATCAATATAATGACAAATTGGTTCGGAAACCTAAATGTGCGAAGTCCGACACACCGCAAATTGACCAGTTTTATTTAGGCAGTTACTTTTATCCTAGAGGAATTTCTTATGAGTTTCGTAGCAGCTATGCAGAACATAAATACAAAATTATCAAACTTACTTTTCACAACCATTATGTTTTCGTCATTCTTACTCGTATACAACGAATGTGTCATATACCTCTTGAATATAAATATATTCAAGTTACAAATGAGTGCAATACAAAAGAATTTGAACCGCCGACCTCAGTCAGTCAATACCCTAGGCCACCATTTTGTAATAAAACAAAAATAAAGATTCACTTATTACGATCGAAATAAAATTTTATGTGACAGGAAATCGTGTCATCGAACTTAGTTGTATGTTAACCTTGGAAAAATGTTATTATAAATTATGTTTTTAATACAAACTTTTCTGAGAGATTGTGATAATTGGATGTGTCAAAGTTTTTAATGTTGTTATTATTATTTTGCAGCCACATTATACGGAATCTTCTGAATCTCTGTGGTGCTAGGGAGAGTCATCCAGCTTCACGTGACGTGATGATACTATTACAATGAGTTTAATACTTAACAAAGTTTTAAGACCTTTGTTACTTACAACTATGGGCATGTAATTAGTCTGAAATAAATTGTTTTTTAAGAGTTCCGTACCCAAAGAGTAACGGGACCCTATTACTAAGACTCCACTGTCCGTCTGCCCGTCTGTCACCAGGCTGTATCTCATGAACCGTCATAGATAGACAGTTGAAGAATATCTGTTGCCGCTATAACAACAAATACTAAATACAGAATAAAATAAATATTTAAGTGGGGCTCCCATGCAACAAATGTGTTTTTATTGCCGTTTTTTGCGATAATGGTAGGGCACCCTTTTTGCGCGAGTCCGAATCGCACTTGGCCGGTTTTTTTTAAATAATGCAAGTTATTTTTGCCTTGAACTATCTATCCAAAATTTGGAGTAAAGTTGATGCCGGCTATTGTCAATCTTGGCCATGTTCATCTGTAAGTCTACTCTTGTACTTGTTGTTATAGCGGCAACAGAAATACATCATCTGTGAAAATTTCAGCTGTCTAGCTGAAATTTTCACGCAGAAATAGCCTGGTGACAGACGGACAGACAGACGGATCGCGAAGTCTTAGTAATAGGGTCCCGTTTTTACCCTTTGGGTACGGAACCCTAAAAAACGAACTCCAAATCAAAGTAATTAGTAACTCCGTTCTATGGCGTCTATAGTGACGCACTGTGGCCATGTCAGCTTATGAAATCTTAGAATAATGCTTTTATTTTTTTTTTAACTTTTTCTAGAGATGGCAAGAGTAGAGTTTGTATTTCAAAAGCATATCCGTTATTATAAAGTTTCTAATTATGAGTAACGTTGTCATTAATTGTTTTATTTGTAATAATTCACACTTAGTTGCATCTCCGTTTTTCAACAATTTTCCGCATTGAGAGGAGCTTTGGTCATGAACATCAATGGGTTACTAGGCACATATAAATTAATTAATTAATACCGTTTGTAACAGCTTAATGAATTTAGCTATATTAATGAAGGAATAGGTAATTATTAGAGGAAGAATGACGTTCAAATTGGTCCAGAGGTAATTATAGCTGGAGCAATTTGAACGTCTTTCTTCCTCCTATTATCAATGTTTTCAATAATACTTAACGTTTCCTCTGCGAAATTCACTAGAATTGATAAATTATTATGGGTTAATTCCCGATCCCCTCACCGGATATCGGTTTATATGTAGAGGATATGTCTTCAAAATATTCTTATTAGGAAAATTACTAGGAAAAGATATAAATTGACGTAAATAAATCTTAATTGCGCACCGGCTGTCAAGGACGAGTCCAGGGTACTTCATCGTCAACCCAACGCCGATGTGAACCATGTGTTATTTGGGAACCCGGTGATGGCGCGTTCCGAGGACCGTGAAAATACATGGTCTCGGATCTGTGCAAGGCCACCTCGAGTCTCAATTGTCGGACCGAGTTGCGGGCTGAATCTGTTTTCAGCAGAAGTTTCAAGCAATTGGCTGTGTGCGAATAAACATCCGACACCCTCGTTGCCCTCTGGACCAGCAAGCTTTCGCGTCTCTCACCCAGCATGATGAGTGTACTGGTACGGTAGGAGCCACTCCTGGTTATGGGCATTGAAGTCTCCCAGTAGCACTAATAGAGAGGCAGGATACCGTTGCTGTTCCGCATCAGTTTTCGAAAATATACCTACAACGTATTTACATAATTAATTTATATAAATTAATACCTGAGAGCAGTGGTAGCCCAATGGTATCGGCCGCGACTTCTAAGCTGTAGGTCGTGGGTTCGAACCCAGGCGCTTTACTTTGTGTAAATTATTTCATCACCACTGCTCTGAAAACGGTGTAGGAAAACATCGTGAGGAAACCGGCATGTCCTAGAACCAAAAATTCGATGACATGTGACATCCACCAACCCGCACTGGGCCCGCGTGGTGGATTACGGCCCATTCCCTCTCACAGAGAGGAGGCCTGTGTCCCAGCAGTGGGAACATTAATAGGCTGATGGTGTGTGATGTGTGTGACATCCACCAACCCGCACTGGGCCCGCGTGGTGGATTACGGCCCATTCCCTCTCACAGAGAGGAGGCCTGTGTCTCAGCAGAGGGAACATTAATAGGATGATGATGTTGTAATGTGAATTAATACCTCAAAGGAATAAATATGGTATCACATTAAAAATAAATTAAAAGTGTAAATGAAATTACATACAGCTCATTATTTTTATACAAAGTATTTATTAATATATGCGCAATCGACAGTTACAAAACGCACTTCATAAACACACACAGATACACCCCATATACACTACACAGGGCACAGGATATTGGTGTGAATGTGTGCACGTGATTAACATAGATCACTGTACATTTTTCCCTGAAATCTGTACATGTGTGTGTACATCTGTACACTGTAAACGTGTAAAATGAACTGTGTAAAGTTTGTTTACAACCAGATTGAAGTATAGATAGAAATATGCCAACAATTTTAAAAGCTTTTAATACTGTAATGAAAGTAGAAATCTATACAAAGATGTGTATGTGTGTGTGCAGACTGCAGTTGAACGGACTGGGCGTCTTTGTTGACGTGTGTGAGTGCACCCTTCTCGTCTCGACATCTTTACATTTGCGGTCCTAACACAAACACACCCACCTTAACTTCAAATCTCAAGACTCAAATTCCAGTGACTTTTAATTATGAAAGTGTAAATGTATTTTGGTGAATTTATTTTGAATCACATAGTGGTTATGCAGTGTATGCATGTAGGGTGTGTAGATGTGTGTGTTCACCTTGAAAAGCGCCAGTTCTTTGTGCAATGGGTTATTCGGTTAATGGCACCAAGCAAGTCAATGGCGTGGATGCTTTGTTTGTAGCGTCAGCAGATATGTAGAGACAGAATAGATAATAATAATTATTATTTTTGTTGTTATGTTAGATAGTATTATAATTGATAATAATAATAAAAGCCTTTTCATGCCGAACTTTCATACATTTCGACTTAAATATTAATTGAATTGCTCGATTCTAATTATATCTCTTCGCTCGGTTACGGCATAGAACTCCTCTACTCTTAGTTAGCTAAAGAGGACAGGTAATTTTCATTTCATCCTCCCATCTTCTCACTTTGCAACCTCGGCTTCTAAACCCATCTCTTGGGTACCAGTCAGTCACCTGTTTACAACGGAGCATGTGCTCTGTCCATCTCTTCTGTGTTATAATTACTAATTATTAATACAAGTAAACGTCATGCGGCACTAAAAAACTGATATTCCTTATATTTTGTCATTTTAATCATTGCCTTCGTTGATAAAGTTAAACTTTGTCTAGTTCCTAAGGGCAAAGGCCACTTTCTACTTACAAAAAAAAAAATAGTATAGTCCACGCCGCTTGCCTATAAGTTGTTGACATTTCTTGACCGAATGTTACTATGATTTTCTATATTATAAGTCATACAGTGTAGAAAATGGGCACACGGTTGGCGCAGTGGCTGAGGAATTGACTGCTGCGCTGCGTGTCGCGGGTGAAATTCCCGCACGGAACAAATATTTGTATTACCTAAAGATAGTTGTTCCGGCTCTGGGTGTTTGTGTATGTGAGTTTATATGTTTGTAAAAGCCAGAAGAACACCTAATATTCCACCTAAAACCACATTAGTTTGACGCCAAGTAGAACATTTTTGCCCAATTTATTATGTACTAGCTGTTGCCCGCGGCTTCGCTCCCGTGGACCACCCCACATGACCCATTTTCGGGAATAAAAATAGCCTATGTCACTCAAGAATAATGTAGCTTTCTATTGGTGAAAGAATTTTTAGAATTGGATCATTAGTTCCAGAGATTACCCCCTACATACAAACTTACAAATTTTACCTCTTTATAATATTATTAGTATATTAGTATAGATTATTTTAACACTAAGTCCATATTTTCATATAATAAAATATTATTATGGTCGATTCCAACCACAGACGACCATATTTGTCAAGCGATCTTGTTTGTTCAAAAAGTAATTCTCTTTAGTCCTTCTATTACCACTTTTTGAGGATACCTCTTAATTAATTTAAAGCGAAGAAGGAATTCTACGTAAACTGTTCAATATTGCACCATGGGCTCTAAATATTAAATAACCCAAAAGAACACCTAATATTCCACTTAAAACCACATTATTTTGATGCCAAAGTCAAATGTTTTTGTTATTATAAGGCTATGTCTATATTTTCATGTAATACTAGCTGTTCCCCGCGGCTTCGCTCCCGTGAACCACCCTACAGGACCCGTTATCGAGATAAAAAGATGCCTATGTCACTCAGGAATAATGTAGCTTTCTATTGGTGAAAGAATTTTTTAAATCGTTCCAGTAGTTTCGGAGCCTATTCGGTACAAACAAACAAAAAAATCTTTACTCTTTATAATATTGATATGGTATATAAAATGTTATTTTGGCCGGTCTAACCGCATAGGACTGTATATGTCGCATAATCTTGTTTGTTCAAATAGTAATTTTCTATAGTTCTTGTAAGTACCTACATAAAATCTTATTATCGCCTCTTGTATTTCCTACAAAGTATTTTCTTAAAATCTCTAGTCGGTTATTTTTTTATTTAGACTTCATGCACAAAAAGGTACAAAGGCGGACTTAATGCCTTAGGCATTCTCTACTAATCAACCAAGGAAGGTGCATTGTTTAAACATATTAAAAAGAAAAAGTTGGTATTAAAGTTATTGTAGGTTAAGTTCATTCTTTTTAGGGTTCCGTACCCGAAAGGTCTAGAAAGAGCTGCTGTCACTCACTGCCCATTGACCTATGAGCTTGAAATTTTGTGATAATGTTTATTATTACGTATATTTTAGTACTAAATACCAATATATTGAAAAGTCCAATTTTACGCAAAATACGCGCTTGGTCGTGGAGTTGCGGAAAACAGCCCGTTTTAACCTAACCTAACCTATTGAAAAGTCCGATTTATTCTTTGGTACGGAACCCTAAATGTGCGATCTCCGACACGTACTTGGCCGGTTGTTTTATTATTATAGATAGGCTGGCGTTTGACCACTATCTCACCCGATGGTAAGCGATGATGTGGTCGACGGTGAAGCAGTCTTGCTAAGAAACTAGAAGTAACCTATTCACTCGTGACTAAATTCATGTGTGTGTGTTTGTGGTTTCTAAACTTTATCAGTTTTTAAAACAATGAAAACCACAAGATATTGTTTTACATTAAATAACATTTATAATAACAAGACCCCGGAAAGCGTTATCTATATACCTTTGAACTTTTAGGTTTCCTCGAAAATTCGGGTAAAACCCGCGGACAGTTTTCCATATTTGGATTAGGGAAAAACAAAAGATGTGGTCTATTGTGTTAAACTGTTACATAGGCAATGGGAGTAAGGATAATTATTCATTATATGTACCTATCTGGGTTACAAAGATTTAAAGGAAATTAAGTATGGAGACTTTGACTTTAAAATCTCGCTTCTTACTGGACAGTTGTGAATAAGTCTCCGGTAGAGTTCTCTTTCTGGATACTTTTTAGAGATGTTATGGCAACATTAATTTTTGAGTAAAAGTAGATTAAAGGAGGGTGACCATAAGCTCTTAGAGCGGTATCAATTTGAGATTGAAAAAGGGACAGATGTATATGACTTGTATACATCTGTCACTTACTCGATCTCAAATTGATACTGCTCTAAGAGCTTATGGTCGGGTTGACACTAAGCTGACCACATATTCATAGATAGGGTTTTAACACAGATTACAAACATTGGAGATCATTTGAAATAGAATTTATATTAGACAATTAAATATTCACTAAACCAATAAAAAAATAGTTTCTTAAATACCTGAATATATTACAGTCTTTGAGAGTTTAAGTCACTTAGAAGTAGACATCCGTTATCAATGTTATTCATCAGAGTAATTAGAACAAAACTTATTTAAAACCGAAGATTTAGTAACTTTAAAATTATGAAACAGTATGTTTCATAAATTTCCTCACAAAAAAATCCAAGACGCAATCTTTCTTTGCTACCACTACCGTAGTCTCAAAATACCGCGCGGCGCACACTCGCGCGCTGCGTACGCGCAAGTTGAGGTAGGACCACATCGCCGGCTTGTTACAGCGGATAAGGTGTTAATATAACGCACCAGGGTTAAGTATGGGCTTAAGATATTTTTGGTTTTATAAAATGGTTGTATAAACATGTTTCTTAAGGATTGCTAGGAATAAAAAACTTTTTAACATAAAAATCAAACCGACTTCCAAACAAAACACTACAAAGCGAAAAATTACTTTTTTTGCGAAGTCAGTGTCGAAAAACGAAAACACGAAAGACTAGGATACATTGTTTTATTTCGGAGTTCCAGTGCCTAATATCTTCCTGCTTCATCATTAGATCAGTTCGATGGTATCATTTTCATCAGAACCATGGGACCATCTGGAAAGTAAATCCTCTCAAACAAAAGAAGAATTTGCCAAATCGGTCCAGGCGTATTTGAATAATCAGGCGAGTAACAAACATAAAAAACCGGCCAAGTGCGAGTCGGACTCGCGCACGATGGGTTCCGTACCATTATTTATTTATTTATTTAAACTTTATGTACAATGGTGATACATAGGCGGACTTAATACAGCAATGCATTCTCTACCAGTCAACCTTTGGGTTAAAAAAGAACACAACAGTGGTAGGGGTACAAAAAATATATATATGAACAATAATTAAGGCGGATATTAATAAACTATCTAACTAATAAAATACATAAATAATTTTTAAAACAATAGACTAATAAATATTATAATAAATATCATATTATCGCAAAAAACGGCAAAAAAATCACGTTTGTTGTATGGGAGCCTCTCTTGAATATTTAGTTTATTCTGTTTTTAGTATTTGTTGTTATAGCGGAAACAGAAATACATCATCTGTGAAAATTTCAGCTGTCTAGTTTTTACGGTTCATGAGATACAGCCTGGTGACAGATGGACAGACAGACAGACGGAACGCGGAGTCTTAGTAATAGGGCTCCGTTTTTACCCTTTGGATACGGAACCCTAAAAAGATGGCAACGAATTGAGAACCTCCTCCTTTTTTTGAAGTTGATTAAAAATGGATTAAAACATAACTTAATACCAGAGCAGTGGTAGCCCAGTAGTAACGGCCGCGACTTACAAGTTGTAGGTGTTGGTTTCGAACCCAGGCAGGCGCATTACTTTATGTGATTTATTTCATTACCACAGCTCTCAAAACGGTGAAGGAAAACATTGGTAGGAAACCGACATGTCCTAGAACCAACTATTCGAAGACATGTGACATCCAACAACCCGCACTGACCCAACCATTACGGCCCATTCCCTCCCACAGACAGGAAGCCTGTGTCCTAGCAGTGGCAACATGAAAAGGCTGATGATGATGATGATGATGTACAGAAAACAACACAAAAGGAACGTTTTTATGTTTATTTATTTGTAGGGAAGACTATGTCAGGGAAAGCCATTATTGCATGGATTCATTTCGGGCTAATAGGAGTAAAAACTAACTTCTTTGCTTACTAATCACGTTTTGTATTGGAGAATAACGTAAACGACATTCCACCAAGCACGTAGTTTGATTTACACAAACAAAAGGTAACTTTCACTATATTTCTCCTTAGGTTTTATCACGAATTCACAACTCAATCCAACCCACCATCTTCTTACTCGATCTCCTCTTCGATGCTCTCTTGTTCGCTCCAAAAACTAGTGCTTAGTGTTACGTCAAGTTGACATCTGTCAGAGTCATTCGAAACCATAGCTCTCTTCAGAACGAAATCTTTAGAAGTGTCGACACATTTAACCATTAATGTACACACACATAATAAACAAACAAGAAGAAGAAGAAGAAGGAACAGAAAATAGGTACAAAGGTACGCTTATTTCATAGAAATCTCTCTCAAATTCAGCATATCTGCGAGAGAAGAGTTAAAAAAAGTTAAATAAAAAAACCGGCCAAGTGCGAATCGGACTCGCGCACGATCCGTCTGTCTTTCTGCCTGTCTGTCTGTCCGTCTGTCACCAGACTGTATCTCATGAACCGTGATAGCTAGACAGTTAAAATTTTCAAAGATGATGTATTTCTGTTGCCGCTATAACAACAAATACTAAAAACAGAATAAAATAAATATTTAAGCGGGGATCCCATACAGCAAACGAGATTATATTGTCGTTTTTTGCGATAATGGTACGGAACCCTTTGTGCGCGAGTCCAACTCGCACTTGGCTGGTTTTCTATCAACATGCTAAGAAGCCGAAGCCTCGGGCAGAAGTTAGTTATGTATAAAAACCGGCCTAGTGCGTGTCGGACTTCGCACGTTTAGGGTTCCGTACCATAGAAAAATCAGATTTTTCAATATTATGGTACCTACATGCGCGCGGAGCCGCGGGTGGCAGCTAGTTATTAATATGTCATCAGTTAGATAACCCGTGACAAAACTAAAATTATTAAACAAACTACAAGATAATAAGGTGATTTAATTAATAAACCATTCAAATCATAGCTGTATAATAATATGATTATACTTAAATGGTAATTTATAATTGGAATCCTATTAAATACCCAATATTCCAAGAAATTTTGACAGATTAATTAGGATTGATGCTAATAAGGCCATAACCACATCCCATAAATAATTAAGTATACAAACCTATTCTTAGTCCATCTAAATCTCGTGTTTCCCGCACAGGAAACACGAGAGATAAAAACCGGCCAAGTGCGAGTCGGACTCGCGTCTTAGTTTTATCATTCTCTTATTTTAGAAGTTACAGGGGGACACACATTTTACCACTTTGGAAGTGTCTCTTGAGCAAACAATTCAGTTTAGAATTTTTTTTATTCAAAACCTCAATATAATTTTTGAAGACCTTACCCCACCGTATGATTTTGATGAAAAATAAATGTTGAGTTTCAGTTCTAAGTATGGGGAACCCCCAAAATGTATTCTTTTTTTTCTATTTCGTAAAAATGTAGCTGTGACATACGGACGGACAGACAGACTTGACGAAACCATAAGGATTCCGTTTTTTGCTATTTGGCTACGGAACCCTAAAAAAACGCCTAAACCGCTGAAACAAAAAGAAAATAGAATTAAAAAAAAAAAACAATTTCTGTATAGGGACAGATTGGACCTTGCTGGAGACGGACATATTTCCCGAATGTACGTTCTTTTGCGATTGGGATAATTTTAGAATTTTAAATGGGCGATAACGCTGGCATTTTTATTATTTTTCAAACAATACTGAGGATAAACACTCGATATTACATGGCTGAGCAATTGTCATTGTATAGAGTTGACTGCGTAATATGTGGTTAATTAATTTTATTAGGTACCAATAGGCGTAGAGCGGGCAAGCACGTTTTTTTTCAACCCATACTGTCTCTGCTGGACCAACTCCTCCACTTTTCGGGGTGTTTTTGGTTCTCTAGCCAAATGCCCACAATAGCCTTTGATACCTGAAGATTGCCAAAGATTTGTTCTGTATACTCCAATGCTTTGTTGCATGTGCTCTTGTTTCTCCATCTATCAAATTTTGACATACTTATATAGCTAACCCTAGAAAATGTATTTTTCGGGTCTCAGTATTTTTTTCCAAATTCTAAAAGGCCATTCATATAGCCTTAATGTAAAAAAGACTATAATAAATTCTTGCACTCTCCCAAGCTTACATTAGCCAGTCAGACTGGGTCTTCACAGAAAAAGTAAAGAACAAAATTGCATCATGCCAATATGCAATGGAACGAAGTATACTGAAAGTGAGAAAATACAGAAAACGAGAAACGCAGACATCCGCATGAAAACTAAATTAACAGATGCACTTCATTTTAGTTTAATACAGAAGTGGAAATGGGCAGGGCACCTGTTAAGATACGAAGATAAGAGATGGACTTACCAAACAACTAAATGACGAGCCCAAAAGGCAAAAGAAAAGTGGGCAGATAGAAGTAAAGATGGGCGGATGACTTAATGAAAATAACTGAAAAAAAGTTGGATGCATATGGCCAAAGACAGGGAAAGGTTGAAAAGAATGGAGGAGGCTTTTACACATAGGGGACCTCATAACAATGTAACGGGATAAAAGTGTTAATAATAACAATATAGTTAACCAATTTTTACTACAAACAACATAAGAAAAAAACAATATATGTACTTATAAAAGTATTTTCTTTCCTAAAATTCCTTTGCATATTGTGTAACAACCCTAGTGATTGGGTATTCCCATTGTACATTATTTAGGTTACCCATTTAAGCCACGAAGTCGTGGTAGTTTTAGCTAAAAATATGGTGACCTGTATTTTAAAATAATTCATTTAACATTTAAACCGCATATGCGGGATAAAAACGCATTTTCCCTTGACATGCAATATAAGGTTAACACAGGAAAAACAATCCTCCATACGCTTTATTAATTGTAAGTTAGGTAATAGCTTTACATCTGCCTTTAGGTACCTACTCAAAATATCGGCTGACTTCATTATCATAAATCAATACCCAGACATCCACTGGACTTAAGCCTCCCCAAGTATCGTCACAACAACCGGTCCTGTACTGCCTACATCTAAAGTCACCGCCAGATAAAAAACCTTTAAAAAAAAAAAAAAAATTCTTTCTTTTTAGTTTTGGCACACCAACACCAACATTAAATAAAAAATAAAATAAAAATATTTTATTGTCAGGCATCAAGGCCCATAGGGTATTAGTATTACATCTTACTTAAAACTATGTTAGTAACATGCAGGAACACTCAAAAATAACATCGAAAACCACAATCACAGGAAGGTTTAACAGGCCTTGTTAACAACATGTAGCCTGATAAACCTCCCCATCGTAGGCCCATCTAGCCTCTCTGCAAACACCCTCAGAATGCCGTTGCTGCTTCCCCTCACCCTGGATATTACTGAGGCAACTTTCTTCCGTATTATTGCAAAATAATCGTCTGTGTGCGCATCAGCGAACATACCTGACGCACTACAGTAAGGTGGAAGCCTCAACAGTGCCCTGAAGGTATTGTTGTATTGAATTCGCAGGGCATTGCCTGCTTTTAGGGTATGGTTATACCAAAGGCTGCTGGTGTAAAATGTTTGGCAGTAGGCTTTAAAAAGAGTTACTTTGACCGCCACTGAACAACCATGAAACCTTCTGCACACCATATTTCCCCTCACAGCCAGTGCCCTGCGCTCCCTTTCCATATCCAAGTCGTCTTTTAATTCCTCCGTAACGATGTGTCCCAAATATTTAAAGTGGGAAACTCACATAACAACTAACTCACGCAACATATTGTAGCAAGTTCTTTAGTGAGGTGCCCAATGATATTCTAATAAACAGATACGTTATACACTCACAAAACAATCACACATACACACTTTTCATTCGTCTGACATTTCACTACAAGTCGAAAGGGATGGCTTGATAATTTTCCATTATTATTATTTTGATATTTTCATTTTGACAGCCGACGCGACGCCGACCACAGATTGACACGCGCTCTGTCGTTTGTCTACGGTTTTGACAAATGATCATGGAGCCGTCGAGATTTTGGTCGTATATTTATTGTGTTTTATTTAGATATTTATTTTATACGTAAACACTTACATACAGCGACTCACCTACTGTGTTTATTTATACTATTTTCTTGTCTATATATCTTGTCCTATTTTTATTTCTTAAATATGATCCGTTTCCGTGAATGTGTCCGTGGCATCAACAGTGGGCCCTATCAGAATATCAGCGCAGCGTTATTTTCTTTTGATATCGTTGCACATGCTGAGATAGGAGGCTTTTTGGTCTCGCACGGGGTTATTTATATTTATTTTTTGTTATTGTTTGTGTTTTTCTTATCTCGTGTCTCCTGTGCGGGTCACAAATAAATATTTTTCTTTCTTTCTTTCTTTTCTTTGATAAAACCACAAGAAAAAAAGAGAGCTAGTGTTTGTCACTTGCGTGTGAATGTAAACAAACATTATTCTCCACAATGTTTTTTTCTTATGACGTTTCGTGACATAAACTAAACAGAAAAGACACAATTGTGACGTATTCGAGTCTTCACAATGCGCGCGCTCATAACATATCTGTTTACTAGAACATCATTGAAGGTGCCTAAAAGGATTGACAAAATACCCATAAACTCAATTTACACATTCGTGCTGTTTGTCGCTAAGCAGTTCGGTTGTACGTTCCATATCTTGAAAACTGCTGAAAAATGTGTTCATTTTACATCATTATACTTTTTGGTTCAAGTCAGACCAATGTTTTTTTTTTTTTACGATGACTAACAAATCGTCGTGACCATTAGGTATCTAGGTCGTCGGTTGCAAGACCAGACCACTTAGATACTTTTCAGTCCTGTTATTCCAGCATCCATTAATCGAGACAAATCAAATCATCATCACAGTCTGGCCTTCGGCACTAAAGCAATGATGTTCTTACAGCAATAACGATTATGTGCATAACTCCAGCTTCCTCATATGTGGTAGAATAATTATATCTATGCCAATAATAAAGGCAAAATAGCAGAAATCAAAGTACCGAGTCTTAATTTAGCTGCAACAAAAACTTCGTTAATAGGAGTCGTTTAGTATATGTTAGCTGGAGTGACGTCATCCCAGCTTTCTCATTCAATACAGGCAAACCAGTGAGGTTAGGGTATTGGACTACAGTAAAAAAAAATAAGGCATAATAGCTGCACATGGAAGGAAAGGGCTGAACGATAATACTTAAAAAGTGCTGAAACTGTGATAAAAAACGTGTGTGTAAGCTGGAGTGACGTCACCCCAGCTGCCATGTCATATCTTCCGAACAAAAGAGGATATGATTATGTACTACAGCTCAAAAATTGGGGCAGAATAGCAGCCATTGGCAGCAAAATTTTCGAATCTCAGGTCGAAATACTCTTTAAGTTATTAAACCGACAAATACGTGTAAGCTGGAGTGACGGCACCCCAGCTGCTCATGTCATATCTTCCGAACGAAAGAAGATATGATTATGAATTATAGCTTAAAACATAAGAAATAAAAGCTGCCACAGGAAGCAAAATTTTCAAATCTCTAGTCCTTGTAGTTTCCACGTAGTTAACAAAAATATAGTTGCCGCACCATAAGATCAAATTATTACTTCGGAGGAGGTACGGAGCGGCGTTGCCGTTAGGAGGAGTTATGCACATATAACGATTGACGAAAATTCAAAAATATGGGACTAATAAGATCTATGGAAACAAATCGTGATCTTCTTCTTCTTTTCGTGTGAGGATGTGGCCACGTCTGGTGTCAGAGTTAATTAAGCCGCCTCTAGGATCCCCACAGGCCTCTGACTTGGCTATTTCAGACTTATATTAGCTATAAAAAAGTCCGGATTTCCTCACAATTTTTCCTTCACCGCTACCTGATGAACTGAGATTTCCAAGATAAACTTAGAAAGTACATATGAATTTGAAGTGTTTGCCCGGTTTTGAACCCACGACCTCAAGCACGAGACGCGAGGTCTTAGCCACTGGGCCACCACGACATAATGTAATCGTGATAAATCCCTTATATTTTGGCATTTCGGCAATTACTGTCGCCACTAGAATGGCACATGGCACTTTAACTCGTCTCTTAAATGTCCTCTACTGAACACCTATCAATGACCACATCAATGAACTGTCCAAAGAGGAAATACTAATCACAGCCGAGTGCCAGAACCAATTTAATTTGCTCTCAAAAATAAAATTTTCTTTTCATCACCTACTTACTCAATGTTTATTAAACACAAAGAAAGCGCGTAAAATTCATTTTATTTTCCTACTAAATGTTTTTAACCTCTACTGACATTTCAGTGCAAAATAAATGCGCAATTTCACCGAATGTCGGAAACGTGCTGTGATTGGCCAAAAATATAAGTTCACGGTCCGGTTGATGGCTGCTCTAGCATGTATTACAGTAAAAATATGACATGTGCCAATTAAAAAGTGTTTTAGTGTACGGAGACGACCTTGCAAGGGCGTGCGCTGAATTATTTTGTAGATATTGGTAATCATGAATTGTTTTTGTTTTTAAAAGATTGGTTACTCGTATGAGTACATACTGAGGTGGCTTCCTGTATGGAGAGAGAGAGAGTACCTTACATGGAGCTACTTCAGGCTATGTTGGTAATGATTTCACTAATAACGAAGTCTTAGAATCCCAAGAGAAAAACATTTTAATTGGTACCGGTTATCATTGGTTGATTATTGTCAATCGTTACAGGTAGTCTTCCGACGATGCCGTGGAAGTGGCACAGTTTTGTGTCGGTTAAATTGAAATGGATGGAACTTGTAAAGGACCATAAGCACAAAGCGTTTTGCTAATACTTTCATTGTGCGCACAGCTAAGGAGTGGAATTCCCTTCCGGGGTTTTTGTTCCCTGATAGCTACAACCTTAGGGTCAAGTGTGAGTAGGTTTCTTCGAGGCAAGCGTGCTTCACCGTAGACCACGTCATCGCTTAACATAAGACGAGATAGTGGTCAAACGGGAGCCGCCACTATCTCGTGGAGGGCGGAAAACGCCCTCTTTCAGGCCGCCACCTCGGGTCCTGATAAGCGGGTTCGGACGTTCCCGAGTCCGTCGCACCTGGACCCATGGAGGGGGGCTGAAAGAGGGCGTTGTCCGCCCTCCACCAACGCCCGGTGCGTCTGCTGCGGGCCGAGTGAGTGGAAGAGATCTCTCACTGGAAGCCTACCCCAATAAAATTGGAAAAAGGCTACGCAAATAAAAAATATTGAGTCAATGCTCCAGGTCTAGACATCATAAAAACAAACTAAGAGATTTACCTACTAAACTACATCCCTAACAAATTATGCAAATATTTTTCTGGACATTGAAATAAATATTTGTCTTCATAATCATAAGTGTACTTCACACTTCAGCCGTAAGCTAACAAACTCATTAAATGTATGGAAATAAACATTGCAAAATGAGTAACAGAAAAATATTCAGTGTAATTCTTTAAACGATTTCATTTACACAGAATGCTTGTAGATACAAAGGAACTTTGAGAGTTGGTAAACTGAAAATTATGCTGAATTGGACTTGACTTACATGGACCCCATTGCAACCTAAGTAGAGCAGTCATCCTTGCTACTATCATTCATCATAATTTCAGACGAAAGACGTCCACTGCTGAAAATAGGCGTCCCCCAAGCGCCACCACGTTGATCGGTCCCGTGCGTCTCCAATCCAGCGAATCCCCACAACCTTCACCAGGTCATCGGTCAACCTAGTGGGAGGCCTTCCAACGCAAGGTCTTCCGGTTCGCGGTGGCCACACCAGAACTTTTTAGCCCTATCGGCCATCCGTTCTGCGAGCAATGTGCCCTGCCCACTGCAACCTAACTATGTCGGTAACCCTGGTTCTCTTGCGGATGTCTTCATTTCTGATTCGATAACGCAAGGAAACTCCGAGCATAGCCCTCCCTATTGACCTTTGCGTGACTGTAAGCCTTCTGATGAGGCTATGGTGAGTGACCACGATATGGTCCTGTAAGTAATCACTGGCAACACACACTTTCGTCTTGAGACACTGCGGTAAGTTGAACGAGAAGATACCACGCAGCTGCCCGAATGCTGCCCAGCCGAGTCGGATCCGACGATTGAAATCTTTCTCGAAGTTAGACCTAACTAGACCTATTGTTCCAGTTACACATAATATTCATAATCTTCGAGTGTAGAATCTTGACAGGAGTGGGTGTGGACACATGGACACCTCGCTACTAATCAATACATATAATAAATCTGTAGAAAAGTAATTTTTGTACATTGAAAATATAAAAAAAAAATAGCCAACAGAACCTATTTCCGGCAGTTTTGGATTTTTTGTCTGTTTATCTGTTTGTCTGTTTATTTGTGCACGCATCACGTGAAATGTACGAAACCAATGTAAATAACTTTTATACAAAAAATTGTGCGTAACTGGAAGAATTACTTAGTTTTTGTTTCATCGCCATCGGTTCACTCTATCAAAAGTTAGATGAATTTAAAGTGTTCAAGAAGTAAAATTATCACGACACACGCAATTCAGATACTCGGACAGTTGAACTAGATATTCGATAGATAGCGTTGTGCACTTGAAGTCATTTTCTGAATGGCGGTGTTAAGATTCTCCGCGAACAAAAATGGTAGGTAGGTAAGTAGGGTAGGCAGGAAGGTAAGTAGTAGGGTAGGGTTGGCAGACAGATAACGGGAGCGAAGCCGCGGGCACAGCTAGTGTTAAATAAATTCGCCCGATCGAATTTCAGTCCCATTGGCTAATCTCTACGCCCCATGGGCAGCGGGCATTATCGTGCATAAGTGTATGCGCAAAGATATGATGCAGAGCTTAGAAGGTCCCAAAGTTTGAATCAAACACAGATATTAATTTATCCAATACTGCAACTGGGTCCAGGTGTTGCCTAAGTCTGTCCAGGAACTCTTCTTCCACATCATTTTGTATGCGTCCAGGTCGTCTCGACACTAGCAATATACCTACAATATGGGCTTATTTAGCTACTAATTTGTAAGTCCTCATCAAGGAACTTAAGTATGTATTATTTTACGTGTGTTTGTTTAAATAATCATACAAAGATAATGTTATGTTTGCAAGCCCATCTGCCCGCAATCCTTGTAATCTTTTGTTACGAAAGAAAAGTGGAGCAAGGAGACAAAGTGTTGCTGTAACACTGTCATTGTGGGCTTATGGGAAAGTGTCTGGGATTATTTTTATTGAAATGTGATGTTTCAGTTGTAACCATCATCATTATTACCTTCCAGCAAGATAGATAACGTTTGATTATCGCAAAATAATTAGACAACCGTAAAAGCATCAGTCTTTCAGTTCGAGGAGCTCGTGGCTAAATAAAAACAGCCGCAAGTGTCGATCATCAAGGTTAAGCAAAGCTTGACGAGGTCGGTCCGTGGAAGGGTGACCATTTCAACATACCGAGTTTCCTCCGTGCCTCGGAAAGCACGTTAAGCCGTTTGTCCCGGCTGTTATTTGAAGATCTTTGACGTTACGGGTAGTCAGAAGCTTGAGATCTGACACCAGTCTTGCCAAGGGGTACCGTGTTACCCAGTTACTGGGTTTTGGAGGTCAGATAGGCAGTCGCTCCAAATAAAACACTGGTACTTAGCTGAATCCGGTAAGACTGGAAGCCGACCCCAATATAGTTGGGAAAAGGCTAGGCAGATGATGAAAAGCATCAGTCTTTCAGCCGATAGCCATGCAGTACTGAAAATATGCCTTCTAGCAATCTGTCCTTGGTTTTCGCATCCAGCGGACTCCTGTTCACCATAAGTTTATCAGTCTTCCAACGGTACGTCTAATCCAAATTGTTACAAATATTACAGATACTTTTTAAATGAATAACAAAATTATACAAACAAAAACCAATAAGTTTCAAAAATTATTATAACTTAGATATTATATGCCTGTTTTACATTTATTTATTTTTTCTTATCTTATATAGGCTCGCGCTTGACCACCATCTCACCTGATGGTAAGCGATGATGTGGCCGATGATGGAGCACGCTTGCCTAGAAGTAACCTATTCACTCTTGACTTAAAGACCCCTAGGTTGTAGCTATCGGGAAACACAGACTCCGGCAGGGAATTCCACTCCTTAACTGTACGCATAATAAAAGTATTTTCAAAACGTTTAGTGTGTATGGGTGGGATGTCCACCATGTACCGATGGCGCATCGCCGTACGTCTGGAAGTCCGATGATGAAACGGGCTGGGCGGAATTAGATTATGCAATTCCATCGCACATTCCTCTGGAGCTTTGACTTAACCAATGCCTCATCGCCGATGAGCCTGAACAACTGTTTATTTTGTAGTAAAAACGGGACCCTATTACTAAGACTCCGCGATCCGTCTTTCTGTCTGTCTGTCCGTCTGTCACCAGGCTGTATCTCATGAACCGTGATAGCTAGACAGTTGAAATTTTCACAGATGATGTATTTCTGTTGCCGCTATAACAAAAAAATACTAAAAACAGAATAAAATAAATATTTAGATGGGGCTCCCATACAACAAACGTGATTTTTTGCCGTTTTTTGCGATAATGCTACGGAACCCTTCGTGCGCGAGTCCGACTTGCACTTGGCCGGTTTTTTTAGATCGTTCCCCTTATATCTATAAATAAAATTACTCCTGCATAACCTTCTCAAGGATAGCTGGTATGTGTGGATGTAATGATTCTTACTTTGACCTGCATTGACAGTGCATAACTGATAATAATAATTAAAAGAAGACATTATTATATTACCTACAATGTAGAAACCCATATTTTTCCACATCTTATTAATAGAAGTCTTTAACAGGACAATTATAACACGAAGACGACCGATTACGGAGGACTAGTAATTGATGCAAGACCTATTTATAAGTAACTTTATTAGCACATAATTGTTTTATAATAATACTAGCTGACCTCCGCGGCTTCGCTCCCGTCAACTGGCTACCTACCTACCTACCCTATTTTTTTTATCTCCCATAACTACCCTACCCACCTGCCCTATCTACCCTACCTACTCTACTCTACCTACCCTACCCTACCTACCCTTACTATACGAATGTAACCTGTAAACTTTTGTTTCTACCGGCGGGCGGCGGCGATCTAATTAAAATTTAGAACATAAAAGCTGCTATTGTGAGTGAATCTTAAAAGATAGACATATGCTGCCGCGGACTTTTTTTTAGAACTTTTAAAGTAGAACAATTCCATCAAACATTATATTTGCGTAACTTAACCTTCCAACACAAAAATAATTTTTCAATTCCAACCAGTAGTTCCTGAGATTAGCGCGTTCAAACAAACAAACTCTTCAGCTTTATAATATTATTAATAATATATTATATATTATTATAAGTATAGATAGATAAAAGCGTCTTAAACATAGGGTGGAGCGATGTACGAGCAAAGAGCCTAGAGTTCCAACTACACTATACGGTTCGTTCCAACACATAGGAAGCCGAATAATATTGTTACGAGCTGGGGCTCAGGGATAAATTATTTAAACAGCAGACTTCAATTAATCACACTTTATTACAAAAACACTTCTTAAACAATTCTATTACTTCGCACTATTTTCCTTTGGTGATCGCTCTGTGTCGCTTCCGAATCGAAAACTGACTCACGACGAACCCAACCGCTCTTTATATAGCACCGAAGATGTTTCTAGAACGTTCCATACTGTTCTAGATAATTCGAGAAACTTCCAGAACAATCGACTTTCGAACTCACCGTTCCCGAAGCGACTAGAAACTTCCATTCGACACGAGAAGATTAGTTCCGCTATTCGATACTAGATGGCGCCACTAGTAACTACTTAATTCTTCTACTCGTCACTAGATGGCGTTACCCTATCTTGTAACATTGCCTCCCTCTTAGACATGCTCGTCCCGAGCATTGTTAGACCCATGATAACGGGCCAACCGATCCACATGAACGACCTTTGATGCACCTCGGGGTCCCTTTTGAATTCGGTAGGTGACGTCATTAATCTGGGTAACTACGCGATATGGTCCATCCCATTTTGCTTGCAATTTTGGCGATTTTCCTTTGCTGCGTACCGGGTTATGTAACCATACCAGTGATCCTTCATCGAAGCCCTTATTGTTCGCCTTCCGATCGTAGCGAGTCTTCATCCTCTCAGACATCTGTTGACCTGTCTCTCTGATGTGCTCATACACATCATTCATCCTGTTCCGTAGTTCGTTTGCATAATCTGTTATACTGCGTGGAGACTCAGGTGGGATGCCAGTGATTAGATCTGCAGGTAATCGTAGTTCTCTGCCGAAATTAGCAAAAGCTGGTGTTACTGTTGTGGTTTCATGAACAGCACTGCGATATGCCATGAGATATGGTTGAATGTGTTTGTCCCAATCCTTCTGTCTGTTTTCCACAACCTTTGCAAGATATCTCTCTAGTGACTGGTTGAATCGTTCAACCATCCCGTCTGATTGTGGATGATAAGAAGTAGTTCTGGTTTTGTGAGCACCCATCACACGACACGTCTCCTTGAACACTTCTGACTCGAAGTTCCGGCCTTGATCACTGTGGATTTCCAAGGGTACCCCAAAACGACAAAACACTTCGTGAACTAACTTATCAGCCACCGTAACGGCTTCTTGATTAGGGATTGCAAACACTTCCGGCCATTTTGTGAAGTAGTCCATGACGACCAAGAAGTACTTGTTCCCGCTTTGGCTTTCCGGAAATGGTCCCGCAACATCTAATGCTATACGTTCCCACGGTGCACCAACATTATTCATTATTTTTTTTTTTTTTTTATTTATTCTTAAGACCTGTAATTACTAACATATGCCCACAATAAAATATTTTGAATTTGAATTTGAATTTGACATTGTAAACCTTTAGTGCCCCTCTGCTTCGAGTTTGTGGTCCTTTCACAGCCGCACAATTTGTGCATTTGCGGCACCATTCCTCAACGTCCTCTCGACAATGGATCCAGTAAAATCGTTCTCGGATCTTGATTAAAGTCCTCTTAACTCCCATGTGACCCCCTGAACTTTCATTGTGATAGAGCTGTAAGACCTCCGGCACCTTAACTTTAGGTACGACCATTTGTAGATAACACTGGTCACCGCGAGCATTCTCCCATTTCCGGCATAGAACTCCATCCTGGATAACCAAGCTTTCCCACTGTGCCCAATAACTCTTGGTGATGGAACTGGTTGCTGCGACATCACTCCAGTGAGGCCTAGGGGCACCTGATTTCTTCCATTCAAGGATCGGTTTTATGTCTCTGTCTTCCTGTTGAGCACTCTGCAAGGTTTCCTTCCACTCTTCGCTAAGATCCGTCCTCAAAACCCGCACTAGTGTTACCTGCTTAGCTTCTTGTCTCGCACAATGTTTACATTGGTCTGGACATGGTCTTCGTGAGAGAGCATCAGCATTACCGTGCGACGTTCCGCTACGATGTTGAATTACGAAATCAAATTCTTGCAGTAATTCAATCCATCTTGCTACCTGTCCTTCTGGGTTCTTAAATTGCAGTAGCCATTTCAGTGCAGCGTGGTCCGTTCGCAGGAGAAATTTCCGCCCCAACAAATATTTATTGAAATGCTGCAATGTTTTTACTACAGCTAGAAGCTCCCTTCGAGTGACACAGTAGTTCCTTTCAGGTTTTGATAAGGCTTTGCTGAAGTACGCAATTACAACCTCCTGATCTCCTTTTCGTTGTGACAACACCCCGCCGATTCCAGTATTGCTGGCATCTGTGTCAACTATGAATTCATTTTCAGGGTCAGGATAGCCTAGGATGGGAGCATTGCACAGATGTTCTTTCAGCTTCTGAAATGCGACGTCACAGCTCTCATTCCAGCAGAACTGTATCTTGTCTTCAGTTAGTTTATGAAGAGGTCGGGCAATATCAGCAAAGCTCTTCACAAACCGTCGATAGTAGGAGCACAAACCGAGAAATGCCCTGACTTGCGTTTTGTTCTCTGGAACTGGCCAATCCTTGACGGCAACGAGCTTATCCGGGTCCGTTTGAATACCTTTTTCGGAAACCACGTGTCCTAAAAAGTTCACCTGCCGCCTGAACAACGCGCACTTCTTTGGGCTTAGTTTTAGATTCGCTCCTCGTATCTTCGACAGCACTTGCTCCAGATTGCGGAGGTGATCTTCAAAGTTCCTACCCACGATGATAATGTCATCCAAGTAGACAAGGCAGGCATCTCCAATCAGTCCAGTAAGCACCCGCTCCATTAATCTCTCAAAAGTGGCAGGAGCATTACACAAACCAAATGGCATGACGTTGAATTGCCACAATCCTTTTCCTGTAGAGAATGCTGTCTTTTCTTTATCTCGAGGGTCTATCTCGACCTGCCAGTAGCCACTCTTCAGATCTAAGGTAGAAAACCACTTCATTCCCGTAAGCGTATCCAGCGTGTCGTCGATCCTTGGCAATGGATAACTGTCCTTTTTAGTGATGTCGTTTACTCGGCGATAGTCAACACAGAAGCGCATGCTGCCGTCCTTCTTCTTCACCAACACTACCGGTGAACACCATGGACTGGATGAAGGTTCAATCACGCCATCTTTCACCATACCCTTGATCATGGCGTCAACTTCACGTTCCCGTGCCACTGGCACACGTCTTGGTCGCTGGCGGATTGGTGCCTCATTTCCTGTATTTATTCTGTGTTGAACTAACGCAGTCTTCCCTATGTCGGCATCATTTGTCGAGAAAATGTCGGCGAACTTGTTCAACATCTTCTTAGCCTTGTTCTTTTCTTCTTCCGATAAGTTATTCTGGGAGTCCTTCAAAAGCGAAGTCACGTCGTATTTTGCACTTTGAACTTTGGCGTTGGTAGGGTTTTCGTGGCATCTACGCATCCAAACCACTCCTTCGCAAGTGCCTAACATTGTGCCTTTCTTGAGCACTAGGTCCTGATCACTTGTGTTGAGTACACGTACGGATGAAACTCTAGTTCCCCTTACCAAGGTGCGTGCAATCTTCCATGAAGCATCGTTATCTAATCCTTCTATAAGTACACATCGGTTTTCCCGACCAGAATTTCCTGGTAGACAAACTGGTACGATTGTTTCTGACCTTGGACGAAGAATAACTTTCTTGACGCAGTACACCTTTCCCGATGATGCACCTTCCATGAAGACTTCCTCTGAGCCACACTTCAATACTCCTTGATGAACGTCAATCTCACACTGATGTTTCCGCATGAAGTCCAAACCCAGAATGCAGTCGTCCACTATGTCGGCCACGATAACATTGTGGCGATAAACTTTGTTCCCTAACTTCATGTCAACCTCCTTCTCACCTCGGACGGATATGTGCTGACCGGTGGCTGTTCTCAGATGTACACCTTCATGGCTCCCGAAGAAGTCCCCAAGAAACCGTCTTGCTAATTGGAAACTAACAACTGTCCGAGAGGCTCCAGTATCCAATGTCAGCTTGCAAGGTGTTCTGTTAATTTCGCCCACGATTATCAGGCTGTTCCCGTCACAGGATTGTGAGATCGAGATCCTTGGGGCTCTTCCATCTCCAGCCAGCACCCGCCCCTTAGTCCTGGCGTCTATTCGTTTCCCTGCTGCTGTTGCCCAGCAGGGACGTCTGGCGATTCTTTAGCTGGCGGCTGCTTATTGCCGTGGGGTGGCCTTCGCTTTGGGCAGCTCAATCGGATGTGGCCTCTTTCTCCGCAGCCATAGCACCGGGGTGAAGTCGCAATCTCCCTGATTCGGTGACTTCGTTCGTCCCGCCGTACTGCCTCCACCTCCAAAGCGTGGGCTAGGGCGTCCTTAAGGTTCTTGAAATGCCCTAGCCTTACGGCAGCTCTAACCTCCAAGTCACGGATCCCATCCGTGAACGCCTGTACGAGGTTCCCGTCGATCAGCACCGGTGATGACTGGTAGGCCTTTCGGACCAGCTTTTCCACATCAAGAGCCCACTGCTGAAGAGTTTCACCACTCCGTTGCGATCGGTCTTTCAGCTGGGCCCGAAACACATGTTCCAGGTGTGCGTCGCCGTATCTAGCTTCTAATGCTTCTAGAAGCTTCTCAAAGGTGACGTCGTGTCCAAGCGCTTCTAATACAGACAAGGCCTGGTCGCGGAGGCCCAAAGTTAGAGCAGTCAATGCCTGTTCGTTGGTCCACCCATTCGATTTCATCACGGCCTCAAACTGTATCTTGTAGGCGGACCATGACGAAGAGCCATCGAATGGTGGCACTTTAAAACCACGAGGTGAAGGTGCCACTACCGCAGCTGCCACGGTCCCGTCTCCAGACTTGAACCCACGTATTGTCTTTTCCATCTCGACAATGCGGGTCTCATGTTGCTGGAGCTGGTCTTTTACCTCTTTCATCTCCTTCCCGATGGCTCCGCGGAGGTCCTTTATCACCAAGAGCTGCTCCTCCTGACGACGAGCCTGCTCCTCCTTGTCGCGCTGCAGCTGCTCCTCCAAGCGCCGCGCCTGCTCCTCCTGACGGCGAGCCTGCTCCTCCTTGTCGCGCTGCATCTGCTCTTCCAAGCGGCGAGCTTGCTCCTCCTGACGGCGAGCCTGCTCCTCCTTGTCGCGCTGCAGCTGCTCCTCCAAGCGCCGCGCCTGCTCCTCCTGACGGCGAGCCTGTTCCTCTTGACGGCGAGCCTGCTCCTCCTTGTCACGCTGCAGCTGCTCTTCCAAGCGGCGGGCCTGCTCCTGCATAAAAGCCATAAGGGCGGCGAGGTCAGGGGTCACCGGCGATTGAGCGGGAGCTGCTGCAGTCGCGGAGTCTCGTTGTCCACTTGATGATGGTGAGGGAGCGTCTCCAAAGCGCCTCTGGTCTAAGTCTTGCTGGCGCTGACTTCTGGTGCTCATCCCCTCCGTTTCTTCCTTCGGTAGAACCGGCATAATTTATCCCGCACTTCTGACACCAATTTGTTACGAGCTGGGGCTCAGGGATAAATTATTTAAACAGCAGACTTCAATTAATCACACTTTATTACAAAAACACTTCTTAAACAATTCTATTACTTCGCACTATTTTCCTTTGGTGATCGCTCTGTGTCGCTTCCGAATCGAAAACTGACTCACGACGAACCCGACCGCTCTTTATATAGCACCGAAGATGTTTCTAGAACGTTCCATACTGTTCTAGATAATTCGAGAAACTTCCAGAACAATCGACTTTCGAACTCACCGTTCCCGAAGCGACTAGAAACTTCCATTCGACACGAGAAGATTAGTTCCGCTATTCGATACTAGATGGCGCCACTAGTAACTACTTAATTCTTCTACTCGTCACTAGATGGCGTTACCCTATCTTGTAACAATATTATAACATATATATATATATATTTTAGGTATTACAATGATACTTTACAGGGAAACCTCCTGACATATAAATCATTTTACCTAAAGCCAAAAACATGTACTTATCAAAAGTTCTTAACTAAACGTTAAGGGTACACTAGTCGACGACACGAACTATTTTGTGTGCGGGGTTAAAATGCATTTTATATCAACCGACAATACGTGCGGAAGAGATAGATGCTGTGATGAGCAGTAGGAAGCTAGTTCGCGTACGAATACACACTTTTGCAAACTTGCAGCGAAATGGATAATGATTTAGGACGAAATCGAGCGCGCGAAATTTTACAAAAAGACCTTTGGGTGTCTGGATATCATGAAAAAACAACAAAACGTATCTGTTCAAAATAAAATTATTAGCATTGTTGAATTACTAATCTACTCCTGTATGGAGGCCGTTTTGCAATTGTCCGTCTTCTTATGGTATTTATTTGCGCCCAAAAATGCGTTAAAAGTAGTGTCGAAATGTGGAACTTTCGGTGCTAATAACTTTCAAATACTTTCTTTATTTCTTTTTTGTTTCCATACAGGGCTAGATAATGATGAGACAAATTGATATCACTTTTATTTTGAACGTACATTGTCGAACAGTGGAATAATTCCTAGACTGCGTTTGTATGGAAGAATTTTCGACTAGTGTAACCTTAAACTTAACTAGAGCTACATCAATGTACTTTTTTGCAGAGACTATTATTCATATGTATAGAGTTAATTGTAGTACGTGATTAAACAATCGCATAAAAAAACACACAATACTTCAAGCAATCTGTCGCCAGTTCATCAACCATTATTTTCCTACATAATCACAACACAGAAACTATTGAGCAGACTATATACCACACTCAATAAAGATAGTGTACTACATAAAGAATAAATGATTTACGACAGTTCGATATAAGGCGTACTACACACAGTGCAAACTGACCTTGCGCACAAAACCCTGTACGTACACTTCCAATAATAATATTATCGACAATGATGCAACCAGACGCATTGATAACGTTATTTATTGTTATAGTTTTATTTATATTATTGTTGAAACACGAGATGTTGTTTTTTGCTGTAATTTCCGTTTTGATAAAAGGGTGTTGCACATTTCGTTTGAAGATAATATATTATCTTGTCTGGAGTTTTTGATTCGTCATCGTCAGTATGATATAGGAAAAGCATAGACCATGGGCTTCAGACAAAGAAACTTAATAATGATCAAGCAGTCCAATTTTTCAGCCGACTCACAAAAGGAGGCGGTTCTCAATTCGACTATTATGTTTGTTACGCGACTACGCCGCCAAATTATGAACCGATTTTGATGATTTTTTATTTGAAAGCTGGGCCTTCTCATGTGGTCCCATTTAAATTTTATCATGATCTGACGAGTAGTTTTTTAAGTTATCCTTAATAAAGCGTATTTTCAAGGTAACACAAGGTATAAAAACTAAAACGAGATAAATAAAAAACATTTTAACAAAAAAATAAACCGACTTCAAAAACAAAATACTACAAACCGAAAAATAACCTTCTCTTCGGAAGTCGGTGTCAGAATCCAAAAAAAAAATAAGGTACCAAAGACACCGACTGCCGAAAAGAAAGTTATTTTTCGCTTTGTAGAGTTTAGTTTTGGAAGTCGGTTTTTTTTTTTTTTTAAATTACAATATTCATCGCGGTCGCCACTCGCCACTGCAGAACTTTTCGGCCCCATCGACCATCTATTCTGCAAGCAATGTGCCCTGCCCACTGCCACTTAAGACCGGCAATCGCTGCGTTGGAAGGCCTCTCACAAGGTGGACAGATGACCTGGTGAGAGTGGTGGGAGTCTGCTGGATGCGAGAGAAGACCGGTCAATGTAGGATGAGCATGGGGGATATTATAATACATATATGTTGTAGGTATTACAATGATGCTTTACAGGGAAACCCCCTGACATGCAAATCATTTTACCTAAAGCCAAAAACATGTACTTATCAAAAGTTCTTAACTAAACGTTAAGGGTACACTAGTCGACGGCACGAACTATTTTGTGCGCGGGGTTAAAATGCATTTTATATCAACCGACAACACGTGCGGAAGAGATTGATGCTGTGATGAGCAGTAGGAAGCTAGTTCGCGTGTGAATACACACTTTTGCAAATTTGCAGCGAAATTGATAATCATTTAGGACGAAACCGAGCGCGCGAAATTTTATAAAAAGACCTTTGGGAGTCTGGATATCATGAAAAAATGACTAAACGTATCTGTTCAAAATAAAATTATTAGCATTGTTGAACTTTCGACGCTCATAACTTTCAAATATTTTCTTTTTCTACTTTTTCGCTTCCATACAGGGCTAGATAATAATGAGACAAATTGATATCACTTTTTATTTTGAACGTACATCTTCAAACAGTGGAATACTCCCTAGACTACGTTTGTATGGAAAAAAAAATCGACTAGTGTAACCTTAAGACAATCACAATCGTTGGTAGAATATAATTTTGTCTAGGCCATGAGGACATTTCTTTTATCACCGTGTCTATGTAAACAGATTTGTGACTATTTTGAGTGAGTTAATGTCCTACTGACGTCGTATTGGCAAATTCACTCATTCGCCCTGACTGACCTTTTCTATGCTGGAATGCATATTGTACAGCTCGTTATAAAAACTTGGTCGAAATGCCAAGATTACTACTGTAATTGGTAGCATAAGTAAATATAAAAATACTTAAACCCTGTTTAAATACCCTGTTTTCTTGATGTCGGTTTCGTTGATAGAATATCACTTGTCTAAAACTCGAGCCTGGTTAGGGCTCTTTCAATTTAGACGTTTGGTGCGGGACTGCTGCGGCACCGCAGCGGTGCGTTTGTCGTTATACTGTGCGCGACCGGCACCAAACGTCTACATTGTAAGGGCCCTTAATAGCCATCCATTTTCTTCTACATAACCAATAAAAAATTGAACCCTTGTAGCTTATTGCCTACTATTAAAAGTGCATGATCAGCTTATATAACGTACCCTCTACTGGGACACAAGCCTGTGAGAGAGAGCGAGCTGTATTCCACCGCGCGGTCCCCGTGCAGGTTCAGCGGGTTGATGCATCAAATTAAAATTATTTTTTTCCATCATTACAGACATTTAAAGAGAAAAGAAATAACCAGACGACTTATTTAATGCATTGTCCTTTTAAGATTTTCATGTTTTTCTCTTGTTTTTTAATTAAAATAAACGATGACGCCATTCAAGACCAACGGCCATTGACAACTTCTGCCCTTACATACCTACGTGTACTTAGTACAAAGTTACAAGACACAATGACAAACATTAAGTATTTATTTTTCCAGACCAAGATTACCGGTAGACGGTCCACATCACACATAGAGATATTATGTCAAATACCCCTTTCGTTTTGCATAAAAATCCTTTGTCTGATTATCTTATGAAAACACTGACTTAGGTCAGTTATTTACCTTGGACAAACATCATAATTATCGCTGTTACTTTGAAAAAAATACCTGGCTTTTTATTATTTTCTTCATACTAATGAGTCATGTGATAAAACTCAAGGTATTTACTTGGAAATAAGGAGTCGTGTTATACAAGGACAGTGTTAAGACTTTGTCATTAATAGGTTTCTGTGTCATGTGTCTTTGAGTTATATTGTTGCTGAAAGTGTGGTAATTGGGGTAGATTAGATTTTTCCTGAAAAATAATTAGGGTTAATAAGCTGAAAAGGCATTTCAGTCGATTTGGATGCTTCATAGTTACTGAGTATGACTGCATGAATAGAAAATGTAATGGGAACATCTGGTTTTCTTTTTCTTCTTCGTCGTATCGATGATTCCAAAATTAATATATTTTGACCAGAATTCAGCCACGCCAACAGCGTTGTCATTTGCCTTACAAAGGTCTTTTAAGGTGCAGGTGTTTTTGCACAGAGAGCAAGACTAAAGGTGAGGCATTGTTTGGGACGTGGCTCCGCAATCGCACTGTGGGTCATTGGAGTATCCCCATCTAACTAGGTTGTGCCTGTCAGCCGGTTTTCTTAAAAAATGCTAAGGATCGAATCTATATAACAATTTATTAACAATTTTGAACGATGTGGGTTCTAAGAAAAAAACAGTTTTATAGTTTAGTTGGGACCCATCGATTTTCTTTGGCGCGGCGCTTTTCTGGTGGTTGCCACTGTTGATTCTGGCTTTCAGGAGTTGCAGTGCTTAGAAATAGATCAGGGGCACCCATTACTTTAATTTGGGATCCATTTCTTTAAAATAATATACCCGTCGCGGTTCGTAAGGCCAACTACACCCCAGCCAAAATATTAAATATTAAACAAATTAAATCATTAAAAGTAATATTAACTTTAAAACTTTCGCGTTTCATAATTGAAAAACAATATATCACGGGCCAAACAAGAATTGCTAAACTTAAGTGGCAGTGGGCAGGGCACATTGCTCGCATAACGGATGGCCTATGGGGCAGAAAGGTTCTGGAGTGGCGACCGTGAACCGGAAGACGTTACGTTGGAAGGCCTCGCACCAGGTGGACCGATGACCTGGTGAAGGTTGCGGGAATCCGCTGATTGCGGGACGCACGGGACCGGTCAATCTATGTCCAGCAGTGGACGTCTTTCGGCTGATATGATGATGATGGTATCACGGGCATTTTACGCGATGATTTCGATTATTTATTTACCTATTTCACCGACGTTTCGGGTGTGTAATTCCCGTGATATATTGTTATTGTTGTTGTATAGTAGCAAGTTTTTTTTATCAAATATTAACGCAAATTTTTTTTGCCATGAACTATCCGTTCAAAAGTTTTTAGACTAAAGTTAATGCCTGCTATTGTCATTAAATCTTGGAGAAGTTAATCGGAAAGTTCATCTTGAAACCAATATGGATGCGAGACGCGGGACCGGTCAATTTGGCGACACTTGGGGGAGGCCTAAGTTTAGGAGTGGACGTTTTTCGGCTGAAAGATGATGATGGAATCTATCTTGGATAGGGCCGCACAAAATAGGTCAGGGGACCGGTTCCGGACCACGGTCCGCCTTTTGGTGACTACTGGTGTAGATATCATCATCATATCAGCCTTAATATGCCCACTGCTGGACATAGGCCTACCCCAAGCGTCGCCGCATTGATCGGTCCCGTGCATCTCGCATCCAGCGAATCCTCACAACTTTCACCAGGTCATCGGTCCACCTGGTGGAATCAAAACCTTCTATTGTAAAACCCAGACGATACGTCACAACTATCCAAAGCGTTTGACCCAATAACTTTATCACTATCTTCCAACACCTATTAAAGGTGATAAAAATAAAAATAAACTGCAAAGGCATTGCCTTAAACATTAGGTTATTGTCCAATGTAATAAGCGATAACAATTTAGGTGGAAGGACCGAAGATAAACACAATTATATAGGGCGTTAACTCCTTACCTGATCTAGAAGCACGTGTGTTCGTGCTTATCGACACGTGTTTTTGAGACATGTGAGGAGGTAGACAGCCAATGTCCTTTTGTTTTGTAGCAGTTATAACTAATAAAAAGAAGTTCCATATGTTTTACTTGCTCTTAGGGTTATGTTTAAGTTTATAATAAAACACCAGACCCCGATTTCTGAATTAAGGCGCCTCCCCGAGCAAAACGCCGCGCTACTCGTTTTTGTGCTGCTTTTTAAGAGCTATCTACTCTTTATTTAAAAAGAAATATCAGTTAATAAAAATACATTAATATTGACTCTAAAATGGTAGTACCTTTTTTTTTAAAGAGGTATATGTTTCACTAATCTCCTTCCAACAAAACCTCTAAAAATGAGAAATAATTATTGATAGCATGCATCTCCTAGTAAAGTGTTCATTAATTATTTTTTGTACTAATACTAATGGATAGACAATTTGATAATGAACATTTTGTAAGTTTTTGTTTTTTCAAAAGACCAATATTAGATTTTATAAAGATTTTATTCTAAAATCTGGGCGTATTCACTACTATAATTTATGCGCCACCAGTGCCGCTAGGCCAGTGGGAATGCCCATATCTCATGCTGATTTTTTGGTCAGGGTACGGTCTTAAGCATTTGAAGTTGAGTATTTCTCAAACTGTACTTTAGCCTGAAAACCTGTCAAAATTTGGTACTAAAGTAGGATTTGACACGTTCTTAACGTCAATTTCTCAAATCAGAATTCAGCCCTTAATGTAGTACTCGCTTGTGAAAGAAAATAAATTATTTGAATTTTTATACTGTCGTGGATTTCAAGAACATTTTCAGAGTAGATATAGCTACATAGTTATACCTTTTTTGTGGAAGCCACCACTCTATTCCCAACCACTGCAACTTCTGAAACTTAGCTAGAATCAACAGTGGCGACCACCAGGAAAGCACTGCAGCAATGAAGCTCGACGAGTATGAATTTAACTGCCTTGACAAGATTGATTGACAGCCCGCGAATTGCTATGCCATAGTTGTTAGATTATAATTGGAGTTTCTTGTCCGTTCTTCTCCACGTAGGCTTTTCCGAACGGATGGTAGAATCACTTTATTAGATCCAGCCTTAGTTGTCTCCCCAAGCGACGCCCTGAGCCGAGGTGTCGACCCCAACTGGGGTAGCCCTCAGCGTCTCGCTTTAGGTTTAGCTTTTTGAAGCCTGGCTGGAGGCTAACGAGATTAGTCTCCACAGGGAAGCCCGGTTAAGCAGTAGACGGTCACTCTGACTGAACTGCGAGACGCCACGTATAAAAAAAAAAAAAGAAATGTTGAAACCTACAAAATTTATTTGCTGTTTAAAATTATTGTTTAGTTATATTTAGATTTGATTCCTAGCAATTTTTAGGGAAACTAGATTGTCACGGTGTTCCTAAAAATTCTCATCATCAAGCCTCCAAATCGACTCCAATACTTTGTCAAACTATAAAATATAAAATCGAATTTACTCCAATTGCCAATCTTTCCGCTACATTCGCTCAAAGACACATGACACAGAAACCTTGTATAAAACTACTCCTTATTTCCAAGTAAATACTTTGAGTTTTATCACATGACACATTAGTACGAAGAAAATAATAAAAAATTGTAGTTCTAAAAACTAAAAAACACGCTTTAATGGTAAGGATAATGGGACAAACTGTTTAAATTATTGCATTGTCATCGGTCCTTGATAAGTGTGCAAAGTTTCAAATCAATCCAACGTTTTGAAGTGGGTGAAAATCACGTTCAAAGATTCCGTTACATTGATACATTGATACATTGTTACATTGATACATAGATACATAGATACATACATACCAAGCTAATAAAAGCGTGTTAAAAACCAGGTATTTTTTTAAAGTGACAACGATAATTATGATGTTTGTCCAAGGTAAATAACTGACCGAAGGCTGTTTTCATAAGATAAAGAGACAAAGGAGATTTATGCAAAACAAGGGGTATTTGACATAATATCTCTATGTGTGATGTGGACCGTCTACCGGTAATCTTCGTGTGGAAAAATAAATACTTAATGTTTGTGATTGTGTCTTGTAACTTTGTATGTATACGTTGTCAATGACCGTTGGTCTTGAATGGCGTCATCTTTTATTTTACTTTAAAAACATGAGAAAAATAATAGTTTAAAAAACACGCTTTAATAGAAAACCAAATTAAAAATTAGAAAATATTTTTTTATAAATTTAAATTAAGAATAGTGTGATTAACAAAAATAAATATTTAATTATAAAAAGCATGGGGCAGTGCTTTTTTTTTCATTGCCGCAGTGCTTTCCTGGTGGTCGCCACTGTTGATTAGCTATTAGAAGTTGCAGTGGTTGGGAATAGTGTGGTGGGCTTCTACAAATAAAGTATAACTATGTAGTTATAATGACTCTGGAAATGTTCTTGAAACCCACGTAATATACAAATTCAAATAATTAATTATCTTTCATTAGCGAGTACTACATTAAGGGCTGATTACTGATTTGAGTATTTGATGTTAAGAACATTTCAAACCTTACTATAGTGCCAAATTTGACAGGTTTTCAGGCTAAAGTATAGTTTGAGAAATACTCAACTTCAAATGCTTAATTCTGAAATCGGGGGCTATTGTTTTATTATAAACATAAACATACTCTTAAGAGCAAGTAAAACCTGTGGAACTTTTTGTTATTATTTATAACTGCTACAAAACAAAAGGACAAGATTTTTTTTTGTTAATCACACTATTCTTAATTTAAATTAATTGAAAATTATTTTTTACTTTTTAGTTTGGTTTTCTATTAAAGCGTGTTTTTAAGCGGATTGATAAATGAGCATACAAGAATGATTATCATCTTTTACACATAAAATCTGGGTACTTGATATGACTTCTTAAGCCCATATTCCAGACGCTCATACTAGACTCAAACACAAAGTTGATACCTACCAATCAACTGCCGACTAATCACAACTGTCCATTTCCAGTTTGAGTTGAGTTGAGCATGAGCATCTGGTATACCGGCCTTAAAGTAAGAGCTATAACAGGGCAGTCTCTGTTTCATAAGGGTAGTATTTAAACGCAAATCAAAAATATCCTTTTTCTATGCAATAAAATTCCGAATTCTCATCAAAATTAATGATTGCGCAGCAAAATATTCAACGCAAAATATCACTAAACACACTACAATTTATTTTCGCAGCGTACAGCGATTTTTCCTAAAACAAAAGCTTTTTTATTAATGCACAGCTAATAATCTTAATGCGCATCATACATGTTAACTCTTTTTCTTTTAAATCCATGGTTAAAGTTTTTACAATTACTATTTAACGACAATGTCGACGGAGCCCCGCTGCGCGGGGCTCCTATTTCTGTCTAAAGGGTCTAAAGTATCCTAACACGAAGAAGATGACGGGAGCTGAGTTCGCTCGCTTTGCTCGCTCACTTCAGCTGCCGTCATTTTCGAACCTAACCTGTCCGTGTCGGGGTGCCCTGAGTTCCCGAGCTCGCTTCGCTCGCTCTTGGACTAATGACTTCTTGAAAATTAGGACAAATGTGATGAACAGGTTTTGTTGTACTTACTGGTTAATATGCGACTGAGATGGTTATTTTGCTACGAAATATGGAAAATTTGCTGTGCAGTTAGTATTTCTGCTATGTATGTAGTATTTTTGTACAAAAATAAATTTAACTGTATTGCATTATGAGGAAAAAAGTAATGTCATATTGATGTATAACTTCGAATTATCTGCAGTTTGAGTTTTGCTAAACATTTAGTAAGTTATTTGATGTAAAAAAGAATATAAATGATGAGTATATATTGATAGACGGTTATTTTATTTGATATGCAATTTATAATATCCCGTTTCACAATACGGGACAGGTAATTTCCACTTCATATGAAGCTACGAACGAAATCATGATGGCCTAAGGCCCCTGCGGCTAACCGTACAAGAAAACAGACTATACAGACTACAGACTTGTCAATATTTCGACTGTCATAAACCGAAGAATAGACAAGAAAAGCCTAACCCCGAGCTACCCAAACTATTGTGTCATTCTCAAGGTTCCGCACACAGTTATCAAACGCCCTCACCACGTTATCTGTAATGTGTGTTACTATGTTAAGGATGCGCCGAAATTCAGCAAACATTGTCTGACCGAGTTCTCGTATTGTTTTTATGTAATTTACTTGGGAGGTGATAATGTTTGGCATTGTTATTTTTTGTTGAATGAATTTTGCTGGTATAATCATACATAAGTACCTAAAGTGTTTTCGGCAATCTAGCAGCATTTATGAGTTTTGTTTTAAAAGCAATGCCTACCGGTGAAATTAGTCCTTCATTGAACCACTTACCAATAATTTCTAACGCGACCGCTGAGCATCTGAGTTCGTCCCCAGTGTTAATAAATTTTACTTTTTGACATTAACCATGTGGAATCTGGACTTATGCTTCTTGGTTAATGGCAACATGTTCGCCCTGCCTTTCTCCTGAGATACCTACTTGAGCATAAAACTGACAAAATTAGGTTATATACAAAAGGTTGTACAGATTGTATGCATAGGTAGTCTTTTTATTATTTTATTAAAACCCACCCGTTTTCCTTCAGCTGCTTGTGCCAGGGCCGCGGTAACTCTCTTTCAAATTTAATCACGACCCAGACAGGCATCAGCCCTAGCGGATTTCGTCAGTTTTTGCTGACATCCCTTTGAGGTGCGCGTGGAATACTACGCGACGTCGACTCGGGCCTGGACCTTACCGGGCAGCGAACTACCTATTACGCAAGCCCGCGCCTACGTAGGCCGGGATTCGGCCTTGCGACTCCCAATACGCCCAGGGCGTCTCCTGAAGTATACAAATGCACCTCTGAAGTGAAGTTCTATCTTTAGTCGCAAAATTATCAGTAATCCGCTTAGCTGTTATGTCTTAGGCAGTAAACAACTTTTATCACGTGTACCGCCTACCTGAAATAAAGCAAAAACATTGTAAAAAAAAACCGGCCAAGTGCGAGTCGGACTCGCGCACCGAGGGTTCCGTACAAAACTCAGCATAAAGGTATTATAGACCTGAGTATTTGATATGAATTTCAATTTAATACCTCTACGCGTTCATGAGGAAAGGGGTAGTAAGTTTAAAATTATTAATAATATTTTTATTATATGATGTGAATTTACGGTTTTCGCAATTTTTCCTTTATCTGTGCTATAAGACGTTGCTTCGTACCAAATTTCAAGATTCTGAGTTCACGGGAAGTATTCTCTAGGTTTTGATTCCCTTGCGAGTGTCGAAAATTTGCGGCATAAACTGCTGTATCTTTTGATTACGTTGGCTTAGAAGTTTGATTTTTTCACAGCTGTAAGCAACTGCAAGTGGACCTTAGGTGCTAAATAACTTATATCACGAGTGAGATAAAGCAAAAACACACTGTAAAAAATCGAACTAAAAAGACGTAAACAAGAAGAAAATCATGCTGTGGAGTCGAAGGATACATGTTCGCGAGCTGGCTGACCAAAACCAAATGTATCCTCCGACTGCACAGCATCTTTTTTTTGATTTTCTTCTTGTTTACGTCTTTTTAGTTCGCTTTTTAAGCAGTCGGGTTTTTTGGTTTTTGTAATTAACTTTTTTTTCAACACACTTGCTCATAAAGTGGCTCTAATTTCACCGCAATTAGGCATATAATGATACCTGTAATTAAACTGTGACTTTTTCATTGCTATTATTCACAAGTGAGTTATGGTTTTTTTTTTTAATGGTTTCCTGCCTTCATTTTAAATACTTTTAAATTAAACTAATTTTAAAAGTGTCTCAAATCAATCCAATGAAAATTAATAAAATAAGTCATTTATTCTAATCCAGTTAAAATTTAAGTATTTTCAATATAATAAAATGTAACACTGTTAATCAATTAAAAGTGTCCCATTCGACATCAATCCCTTTCTATTCCTGTCATGGAAGTATTACTTACTATATCCATAACATGATATGGGTAGTAATTACTGTTTCCATGATATCCATTAAATACATAAAATGTGGCATAGCTTCTAGTCAAATAATTCAGCAAAATGCTAGAATCTAACATATTGCTTGCTCATTTCACATCAACTTCGTATTCAACTAGATAATTTCAACTTGTACGTGTTTAATAAATAAAACTTGCCCTCAAATATATCTTTTGTTTCTCTGCAATAAAGAAAACTTGAAATTCCCCATTTTGTACGTGGTAACGCTATCCGCGAAAAGCTAAAAAAAGAAAGTAACCTCATTGTTTTAGTCTATGGCCGATCGCCATTGTTAGATGCGCGCGCATAGGAAAACTGATTAATTTACACCGCCATTGCGAAAAATTTTTCACTATTCGTTTTCACTGTTGAAAATGATTTTTTTGTATTATTTTCTTCACAAGTGTGTTGAAAAACGTCGTATGATACACGTGTGTATTGATGATTACCGTCCTCGGCTCTCTTAAGACCCTCACCTAAAGGCTCGGGTCTCAATGGCGCCTCAGCGGTAATCACCAACATTACGCACTTGTACCATAATGTACTATTATTTATAACTTTTTAGTTATTAGGTACATTTAAAAATATGTTGATATTTATGAAATCACCTCTTAAAATCCTTTATTTTGATTGACGTAAGTATCATCACAATCGGCCATCGCGTTTGGTCTCTAGAGCGCCACATAGGAACAAACATACATACATAGACTGATAAACACATTACCCTCCTTCGGCAGTCGGGTAAAAAATAAACAATGTGCTTTAACAAACAAGTTTATTATTGCAAAATACTTCCTCAAAACTATTTGTTATTATTAGAGTTGCCCTTCACGTTATATCAGCGCTGTCAGTGTTGTGCCCTAAGTGCGACGGCGTTAGTCTAGACAGGTTAATAAAATTGTCTGACTGTCTTTGTGTACTGTTTAATAAATAATATGATGTTATTCTTTTTGTATGGTGATTTTATAATTTCTAAAGAATCCTACGTCAGGGGTACAACAATTACATTTATTTGGGGTCCGTTCCTTAAGGTTACACTAGTCGATAATTCTTCCATACAAACGTCGTCTAGGGATTAACGTTCAAAATAAAAAATGATATCAATTTGTCTCAACATTATCTAGCGCTATATGGAAACAAAAAAGTAAAAAAGAAAAATATTTGAAAGTTATGACCGTCGAAAGTTCCATATTTCAACACTAATTTTAACGCATCTTTGGGCGGCAATAAATTCCTTAAGAAGAAGAAAAATTGCAAAACGGCCTCCATACAGGGATAGAATAGTAGATCAACAATGCAATATAATTTTATTTTGAAAATATACATTTTGTCGTTTTTCCATGATATCTAGACTCCCAAAGGTCTGTTTATAAAATTTCGCGCGATCGTTTTCGTCCTAAATCATCATCCATTTCGCTACAAACTTGCAAAAGTGTTAATTCGTACGCGAACTAGCTTCTTAGTGCTTATCACAGCATCTACGTGCCGTCGACTAGTGTAACTTTAAAAGAAGTTTAAAGCCAATACTCTTATACCCCCGGGTTACGTCGTCACGTATTTATAAATGCAATCAACAAAACTACGTGCCTACCAAGTTTTTTTTCAAATATGAATGGCAAAAATGTCATTTTTGCCTTGAACTATCCGTCCGAAGTTTGGACTAAAGTTAAATAAATCTTGGAGATGTTCATCAGTAAGTCTACTCCCCCATCCCCACCGCGACGACTGACGACGACGATGTCGCGCTCCGCACTCGTCCGTTGGCCAAAGCACGGCTAAAGACAAAGCGCGGGGTAAATTATTAAATTACATACTCAAGTGACACAAGTAAATTATATTATACTGATTACTTACGGTCCAAACAAAATAGGTCGGCGGTCCGGATGCAGACCGCGGTCCACCATTTGGTGACCCCTGCCCTACGTCTATTAGATAAAAAAGACAGTACCAAAATTGGTGGTCGTTGGTCTCGGCTATCATTGATCTCAGCTATTATAAGTAGATCTTTGTCATTCTTTGTAATCAGTCTTACCAAGGAGATACCTACAGGGTTTTTTTTTGGGGCAATCCCATCGCACTATTCCCAAACCACTGCAACTCCTGAAAGCCAGAATCAACAGTGGCGACCAGCGGAAAACCGCCGAGGCAATGAAGCTCGGCGAAGTCCCGGTGAATGAATTTAACTGTCTTGGATCCCGCAACGAAATTAATCAGAAAAGAATAACGGAGGAGTAGGTAAATATAAATAGATGTAAAGATAAATACAAATTGCCACTTCCCTCCATAACAAGCAGGAGACAGAACAAACAAGGCCAATAGTCACAAAGGGTCGTTTACGACTGGGATAAGCCCAGTTGCCTAGCTCCACGGATAAAATTATCAATAATATTAACGGGTCCTATCATTGTGAGCTTGTTATATTTGATTCCAACAATAGGTATAGCAAAAAAGCTTGAACGCACGGCAATTTGTTCAATAAAACCGAAAACCTATAGGGTTGTCCTGCGAACCACACAGGCGATCCATGACGGGCCGCCTAGGGGGAGGAGCAAACTGTGGCTAGAGAAATACCCGTCACCTCATGACCTCCTTAAGCCCAAGGAGCATCATCCACTCGGTCATGAACTGCAGTGGCCTATGTGGAAGGCACGACGGGGCATTATTAGTCCATTGCACACCGGATGCGATTGTGGTGCTCCTGTACTATAAACTATGCCACGCTTGCCTAGAAGTAAAATATTCACTCTTGACTTAAAGACCCCGAGGTTGTAGCTATCGGGAAACACAGACTCCGGTAAGGTTTTCGTCTCTATTTTGCCCTGCTGGTTTTGATTCCTCTCAGCGTTAGTCTTTGATAGAGCTCTGTTCTGAATTCTACACATAATAACCTGTTATGTAAAATGAACTCAAAAAAGGATAAAAGGGACGACCTCAAGGGCTTGACTGCAATAAAAACAAATAAATTACGGCGACAAAGACTGCAGACTACCTAACTATAATTGTGTTGTCGGCTGATACAATTCTCATTGTTTTTGCAATAAATCATATTTTAATGGCTTCTATTTGATAATATTTATTGGTAATTTATTGTGCGAAAATAATAACTATTTGTGTAAAATATTATTCAAGTATTTTTGTCAGAAATAGCACATTAATTTGTTATAGCAGTTTATCATTTTAAATGTTGCTTTAAATTAAAAATAATTGATTATTTACAATGTATCTACCTAATATAAATCTTGACCTGGGGGGTGACCATAGGCTCTTATAGCGGTATCAATTTGAGATCGAAAAAGGGACAGATGTATATGACTTGTATACATCTGTCACTTACTCGATCTCAAATTGATACCGCTCTATGAGCTTATGGTCAACCCCCTGGTGAAGGTTGCGGGGATCCGCTGGTTGCGGGACGCACGAGACCGTTCAATGTGCGCGAAAAACGCTTGGGGGAGGCCTATGTCCACTGCTGGACTAGTATTATTATGGTATTATTATTTTTGGTATTATGGTATTCAGGTCGAAAATAAATAATATATAAAATCAAGGATCAAACAAACAATTCGTAATGAAACAAGAATTTCATAACAAAATACCCTGGTTATATATTCTCGGCCAGTAATTGCCTTCCGTCCACATTGCCTCGGGCTCTCGAACTTGTCCTATCTTTTTAACACGCTTTTATTAGCTTGGTATGTATGTATCTGTTCGCGACGAAGCGTCATCAACCATACTAAATGGTTCATAGAAATTGAAGTTTGTATGTGTAGACATGTCTGCTTACCACGGCGCGCCACCTGATACTAAAATGAATTTTAGAGGCACGTTTATATTTATACTAAAATTTTACCTACATTTTTTGAGATAGTAGTATAATGTTTTAGTGTTTGTCAGTATGTTATAGGGTTCAATAGTTCACCCTTAACAGAGTAAAATCATTAGAAAGCATACTGATAAGAGTTATCATAGTAAAAAACATAAATTTCTGTCATACGATACGTCTGTGCTCGGCGACGGATTAGTTCCGAATGAACCGTGAGAGGGAACCACACGTTATTTATAGTTTTGGTGGTTTTTTGAAAATATTATAGTAATTAAAATCATGTTTTTAAGGGCTTATCCTATGTACTGGACATGAAATCAGTACATAATGATGAAACTATGTGAAGACCACATAGTTTCTGCTATGTAAATAGGAATATTGACTTGATATCTCAAACACCAAATATATGGTTTTAGGTCATTTTAGGGTATATGGGGGACCTAGACCGGGACAGGAAGCCTATATACACCTCATAGTTAGCGTAGTCTTTTATATAAAGCCCATTTACTTGAGATATCAAGTCAGTATATAATAGAAAAACTGCTGTTTATCTGGTTTTGGGCAATCGCTTACGGTTTTAGGTGCCCTAAGTACCTAGAAACATATAGGTGTACTGGTAAAAGTACTACCATTGGAAAGCTTGCTAAAAGGGCTTCCAGGCGGTTTCTAGATGGGAAGAATCGCTTGGATAGTCAACGAGATAAGCAGTCGTGAAAAATGTAAACAACGTAAAACGTTGAAATTTGTAGACCCTTCAGGTGGAATAACTCCATGAAGGGAATAGATGTACTCATGGTGTAAGTACTTTCGGATGGCTTGCTGGACTAGCTACCAAGCCATCACTTTGGAGCGAAAATCGCTCAAGTAGTTTAAGTACAATTCCAGAAAATAGGTTTCTGGAAATGTAATTTTTAGTCAGTTTTTGGCACTCCCCGGGACTATACACCCCTGGGAATTCCGAAAATAAGGAAATTTTGGGGACCTCCCGATGGCCCGTTAAACGCACCATCGTGTTGTCCCAATCTTATTAGTGTTTTTATATCTAATTTCTCTGATAGCTGGGCGCAAAGAAAGTGACCAGCTATCAAATTTGTACATATCAAGGCACCTTATGTGCATATGACCTAGATAGACTTACATAAACACTAGAAATGTAAAGTGTGGTCTATTGGCTACCAGAATCCCCATAATAGGCGGTGATTGTCTGGTTAGCCTAAGTAGGAAGTCCTAAAGTCGGTGAAATGACTTAGGAATTTATAGATTCGTTACATAAGGGATGATATCCCATAGAAGATTCCCGAAAATAAGCTTTTTCTAGACGTCAACAGACAGCCTGCTATTGGCACCAGCAGGTCAACCCAACCTATAGATATCCTTAGACTAGGTTAAAAGCTATTAAGGTTTTAACTGGGAAATAAAGGGAATTGTCCTTTCATTTCATGGAAATAGTCTAGGGAAGCTATCAATACCTGGAAATTAGGTATATTGATTAGATACATAGATAGGGGGCGTTACTGTGTTACAGTACGAAGGAATCCAGCTATTGATAGCACCATGGAAGGGGTGCGGTAACCCTATTTACCAAATATGTATAAGGGTTTTTTACATAAATAAAAATTATTTTCGGCGAGAATTTGCGGGGCTCTCAATAATGGCACGATGCGAGGGTATAAAGAACCCCCGGGCCCAAAATATAATTTGTAGTCATCCAAAGCTAGTCGCTTGTACTTGTCTTAGTAAATAAGAAGTAATTCTTATATAGAATCAAGTCTCAGAAATTGTTGAGAGCCCTAGAATCGTGCCGTGTACTGAATAACTTAGTGTTTCATTTAATTCATCGACTTCAACCCTTATGAAGACATCCCTTTTCGATCCTGTCGAGCTGAACCTCGGAACCTGGACACCAGGAGTGCTGATCCAGAAGTAGGCAACCCGGAATCTGGAAATAACTCAAGTACAGCCAACACATCGTTGAATCGTTAGAGTCGATTTGCAACCCTACGTCACTGCTGCAGCTAGGCATCCAAGAACCTTTGTTTTCGTTGATGTGGATGGGGCGTTCAGCGGCAATGGCCAGAAGGTTTACGCCCTTCTTTTCTCGGGGCCAATGAACACGCTACGTCCTGCACAGTATCTATGTATCTATGTATCAATGTAACGGAATCTTTGAACGTGATTTTCCCCCACTTCAAAACGTTGGATTGATTTGAATCTTTGCACACTTATCAAGGACCGATGACAATGCAATAATTTAAACAGTTTGTCCCATTATCCTTACCAATAAAGCGTGTTTTTTAGTTTTTAGAACTACAATTTATTTATTTTACCACTTACTAAAACATCATTTTTTGACTTTTCAATTTGTTTACCCTTTTCTTGAGAAAAAACAGCTCTTATTTTAACCATCAAAAGATTTCACTAATCATACTTATTTCAAAATTAATTGACACTATAACTCAAAATTAAAATTCCTCTCACTCCAAACACAAATTGGGGGTATCGAAGAATTTCGGGAATTTCATAATAACGAACTCATTTGAACACTGCAATAAACCCGTCTTATTATTTGAAGATAAAATTTATGAGTGCAAAGATCCTATTTCAGACGCAATGTGCAAGGTCAATGTACAATGTCACTTTCAAGGTTAATACAGGGCTTACACACTGGGCTGTGTGTCTATTTGTGTGTTGTTTGTTTGTCTGTGTGGTAGGTGTCTTATGGGATTGGTAATCACGTTTGGAGTTGACTGTTAAGTAGTTATGTTTGGTATTTTTGTTGGTTTGTAGTGGATTTGTATTGTAGGGCTATAATGGGGCATTTCAGTTTAAATTGGAAAATTGTCTAGGTGTTTGCTTTTTGTCCCACATAACAGTTAAAAGAGGCGGTGTGGTTTGCCCAAAGATGAATAGACTAAAATTCAAAAAAGGTTTTGAATTTGTTTCATCATCATAGCAGCCGAAATACGTCAACTGCTGGACATAGGCCTACCCCAAGCGTCTCCCAGCGAATCCCCGCAACTTTCACCAGGTCGTCGGTCCACCTGGTGGGAGGCCTTCCAACGCAACGTCTCCGCTCCAGAACCTTTCTGCCCCATCGGCCATCTGTTCTGCGAGCAATGTGCCCTACCCACTGCCACTTAAATTTGGCAATTATTCGGGCTATGTCGGTGTTTATTTTTGTATGTTTATCAAAAATTATAATCAATAAACTAAAATAGTAAGAAAAGTCACAGTTGGCTTTTTTATTCTAACTTTGTAAGACTCAAGCAGTCTCTTTTGTTACAGAAAACATACAAACTGCAATACTCTTTGTTAAAACGATTTTTAACCTAAGGCTAGTGCATTTTAGCATGACAGAAGCGGTATTTGACCCACCTACATTTATTCATCATAGTCATCATATCAGCCGAAAGATGTCCACCGCTGGACATAGGCCTCCCCCAAGCGTCGCCACATTGACCGGTCCCGAGCGTCCCGCATCCAACGGTCCCGCAACCTACATTTATTAATATTCTTAATTCCAGAATCGGCAATTAAGACAGAAAGCCGTTTTGATTCGACTTCTATCATGAACAACATTTTTAACCGATTTCAAAAAGGAGGTGGTTCTCAATTCGACTGTATGTTTTTTTTTGTATTTTTGTTACGATTACTCCGCCAATTATGATTTGATTTTGATGTTATTTTTTTTTGTTAGGTAGAATATTATATTCCCGAATTGGTCCCATTTAAATTTGATGCAGATATGATGAAGAACTTCGAAGATATACAAGAGAACTCTTCAATAAATGACGCTTTAAAGGGGTACGCAGATGTGTACAGTCCACACAAGTACACCGGTACACTCTCATTTCAACGGTTATGTTCAATTTCATGTTATTCGGGTAATCTATTCTGGTATAAATTTTGGCATTATAGGTACTTTAATATAGAACTTGTCCATTATGTACCACAACTAAAAAGTGAAAAATAAAAACTTTCTTCCAAAAAAATACAATCGACTTTCATACAAAAATACTACAAAAGGCAAAATTGGTTCAATTTCGGAAATCGGTGTCAAAAAACCAAGAAACAAAAACAGGAACACCGACTTCCGAAATTAAAGTTATTTTTTCTTTTGTAGTCTTTTTATTTTGAAGTCGCTTGTAACTTTGTAAAAAAGTTTTTATTGTCAAATGAAAAACGATGCATAGATAGTTTATTGTTCCGTTTCCTCCAAAAAGATAAGTAATAGGGCAATAACCGCTATTGCTACGCTAAATCGAAACGACTATAATAACAAAACATGGAGATTGGACCAGTGGCTCGCGCGGAATTTCCGGACATTGCTTTACAAACCTGAAATCAGATCAGATGCACAAAGGGTAGGGTCTACACACTCAAAGTTCTGGTTTTCCTTAATTATAATGCTGGTGGTATACTCGTAGTTACCCTACATAACCGCAACATGAGGAAAATATTTTATTTTATGCAACAGAATATTTTATTTAGTAGACAAGTGAGAAACCAGGATTAATGATAATGTGTTAATTATGAGAAATTTGCTGATTTTTCTGTGATTGTTATGTTTATAGTCTGTAAAATTATGGCTTCATCGAGACCATAATTACACTACTTTCTTCTTCACTAGTCGAATTGTTTTCTATACAAACGTAGTCTAGGGATTATTCCACTGTTTGACGATGTACGTTCAAAATAAAAAGTGATATCAATTTGTCTCATCATTATCTAGAAAAAAAAGAATATATTTGAAAGTTATGAGCGTCGAAAGTTCCACATTTCGACTCAAATTTTAACGCATTTTTGGGCGCAAATAAAAACCATAAGAAGACGGAAAATTGCAAAACGACCTCCATACAGGGATAGATTAGTAGTTCAACAATGCATATAATTTTATTTTGAATAGATAGATTTAGTCGTTTTTTCATGATATCAAGACTGCCAAAGGTCTGTTTATAAAAGTTTCGTCCTAAATCATTATCCATTTCGCTACAAATTTGCAAAAGTGTGTATTCGTACGCGAACTAGCTTCCTACTGCTCATCACAGCATCTATCTCTGCCGCACATGTTGTCGGTTGATATAAAATGCATTTTAACCCCGCGCACAAAATAGTTCGTGCCGTCAACTAGTGTACCCTTAATTCGGACTGTAGCAAAGGCCATACAGAAGGATGTAGCGGCATCGACGCCGCCGCTTACGAACTAATGACATGACGTCACACAAATCCTGCATCGCGCAAGCAAAGTTTTCGGCGCGATTAGGACACTTACAACAATCCGACAACAACCGTTGGGCAGTTGCCGGGCTGTTGCCCGGACCAGACACAACACCCGTCTGGTCGGGGGATCCTCCCTTTTCTATGGAGATTTGTGGGACTTTACACCCTGTTCCACCTACCCCCAAAAGGATGTTTTTTTTGTCTTTTGCCTGTCTAAGTATTTTTATAAGTTCCTACCTTATAACATAATAATCTTATATTGATTGGCTAGCGTTTGACCCTAGCTCACGAGACGGTAAAGGGATGATGTGGTCGACGATGGAGCTCGCTTACCTAGATACAACGACCGTGTGGCCGCTGCCTAGATGTAACTCTTGACTTATAGACCTCAAGTTGTAGCTACCAGGAAACTAAGACTACGGCAGAGAATTCCACTCCATAGCTGTTCGTAAAATTAAAGAATTTTCTGAATAAAGTTTCTTCTATACATCATCATCATCTGCCTAGCCTTTTCCCAACTATATTGGGGTCGGCTTCCAGTCTTACCGGATTCAGCTAAGTACCAGTGTTTTACATGAAGCGACTGCCTATCTGACCTCCACAACCCAGTAACTGGGTAACACGATACCTCTTGGCAAGACTGGTGTCAGATCTCAAGCTTCTGACTACCTGTAACGACTGTCAAAGATCTTCAAATGACAGCCGGGACCAACGGCTTAACGTGCTTTCCGAGGCACGGAGGAAACTCGGTATGTTGAAATGGTCACCCATCCACTGACCGACCTCGTCAAGCGTTGCGTTGCTTAACCTTGATGATCGACCCGTGCGGCTGTTATTATTTAGCCACAAGTTTCTTCTATACATGTATATCAATATTTGATTTACAATCATTGGTAAAAATATTTACTTTTACAAGTCTACTAGGAGTTCTGCCCACCTAAAAATAACATGCTTGCAGCAAAAAATATGCATTACGCAGCCAGCCTAACCGATCCACGTCAAGGACCTGCGAACACTGACCCCGATTCGATCCAAATCTAGGGACAGACGTAAACACAGCATATTTATATACGTGCAGAACAAATAATCACCATCGCTTTTATAAAAACCATAAATATTCGGCGCTAAACATGGAAGTACACTATTACCATCATTATCGTGATAACCTTGTTCACCCTCGTTGCAGAGTTCTTTCTTTTATGACATGCTTTCATGGTGTTTACGACCCTCATCACCATCATTGATAGCCTTTTTAACCCACGACGGAAAGAGGGTGTAATAAGTTTAGCGTGTGTATCTGTGTGTTTGTGTATCTATCTGTGGCATCATACCTCCTAAACGGATGAACCGATTTTGATTTAGTTTTTTTGTTTGTAACTTGACATTATCGAGAGTATTCTTAGTTATATTTGATGAAAATCGGTTCAGCTGGTCAAAAATCATGGGCGTTGTACTGTTTGAATCGGGCTGTTTTCGCAAGATATCGTGTCATAATTACGTGTTCAATAGACTGTCGATTGAAGCGTCTCTTACTAGATAAATTATGTAGTATGAAATAAAAACGTGTCGGGGACTCTTTAATTTTTACTTGTTCTACTGATGAGTATAGGGCTAGATAGAATCTTACGCCATGCTTCACTGGGATGTGCGAGTCTCATTCAGGTCTTACTCGCAGTCTTTTATTCAGAAACCTTGGCCAAGCTCGAAAATTATATCCGTGTGTGTTTACTGCAGCGGAGATAAATATTAGTGCTATTCCTCCTAATACAATTCCACCCGGCTCCTACTTTCCGTGATGTAACCGTGCCAATAACGGACCATCTTGAGCTTCTTGGCGTTACGTTGACATCGACTCTCAATTTTGGGCCATACATTGAGGCAAAGGCTCAGCTGGCTGCCAAAAAGTTGGGGATTCTTGCGATGGTGAGAAGGTACTTCACGCCGGAACAGCTGCTCAACTTGTATCTTGATCTGCCATATACCAGCTTGATGCACTAGAGTCGATCGAAAAGCGGACCAAGAAACTCATCGGTAATGAGGCACTGGTCAAGTCAAAGCTCCAGAGCCTTGAACGTCGTCGCCGAGTTGCCAGTTTGTCGGTATTTTATCGGTTACATTTCGGGGAGTGTGCGATGGAATTACATGATTTAATTCCGCCCAGCCCGTTCCATCATCGGACTACCAGACGTACGGCGATGCGTCATCGGTACATGGTGGACATCCCACCCATACGCACAAAACTTTTTGGGGACACTTTTATTATGCGTACAGCTAAAGAGTGCAATTCCCTGCCGGAAACTGTGTTTCCCGATAGCTAAAATCTAGGGGTCTTTAAGTCAAGAGTGAATAGGTTTCTTCTAGGCAAGCGTGCTCTATCGTCGACCACATCATCGCTTACCATCAGGTGAGATCGTGGTCAAGCGCAAGCCTATAGATAATAAAAAAAAAAAAAAAATACAAATGTTTAGTAACCAACTCTATTTTCATTAGGCCAAGATTATCATGTGTTCTCTACAGTTCTTTTCAGTTGCATGACGTGGGACCTGCACTAGTATTCATAATTGCTTTGGACTCTGACAGACACCTACGCTCCCCAGGACTCCGCCTTGAGGGTGCGTCCATTGAGGATTTTCCACACCAGAACAAAAAAAAGACACTGTCCGGACAAAGATTGCACCTGAGAAACCATTTTTAAGAAAATGTGAATCTCTTGTAGATGAAGACAATATTAGATTTTCGTCGCCCATAGAAAAAAACAGCTTATTATTTTCCATGCTATCTGCGCCACACCTAAAACCCAAACAAATCGTTAATGTCAAGCACCTTCGAGCAATGAACCTTATCCGATCCGAATCTACGGACGAACCCAAACACAGACATATTCAACAGTATATGCAACAGGTTAGCAGTTCGCACACTTTGAAAGATTGCCAGTTAACCACGAGTCATAAACAAGTAAAATTTTATTTTATGCTACATAATTTATCTAGTAGTAGACACGTTCGATCGACAATCTATTGAACATGAAATTATGATACGATATCTTGCAAAAAAAAAACCCGCAGGTTTATTACGTATCTTTTGCAAGACCAGAACGGTAGCGATTTTTGCGCAATACTCTTCAATACAAAAGTTTTAGAGTTGTTAGCGATTTTTTTAGAAATAAGTGTTTTTGACAAACAGGGAGCGATTAGCAAACGATTGGGTAGGATCAAACATACCTACACTGCAGGTAATGCATAAATATATACTTAGCATAAATTTATGACATAAAGCGTTTGATCGCTATCGTTTTGCTCTTGCAAAAGATACGTAATAAGCCTGACGGATTCAAACAGTAAAACGCCCATTACTTTAGAACGGCTGAACCGATTTTCATCAAACTATAGTTAAGAACTCAATCGATAAAGTCATCCTTCAGAAAAAAACCGAAATCAAAATCGGTTCATCCGTTTAGTAGTTATGATGCCACCGATAAACAAATACACAAACGCACAGCTACACACGTCAAACTTCACAAACACTCCTTTTTTCCGTCGAGAGTTATGACGGCGAAAAAAAGGGCCTGGTCTGCGTCGTGTTTTGTTCATGGAGACAAAAGTCCAAGACAAACATGACATAACATTACGCCTTATTCCCCAAAAAGTTGGGCAGAGGAGCACCTGTTGTAGAGGGTGTTTTTTTAGAGGTATAGAACTTTGAAATGGAAAAAAACAAGGATGAATTTTTAAAATTGACATGAAATTGACTTCATTCAAAAGATAATCTTTTGGCATTATAATTTAAATATGATTTCTGGAATAAGACCGCCACGGCAGCCTCGGATGTAATCTTATCTGGAGGTCTAATTTTCAATCACTTTTTCCAACATTTGTGAACGGTTTGAAACGCGGCAAATGTGGTCCTCCAAGTGGTCGATCGTTTCGGGCTTATTGGCGTAGACTACCGACTTCACATATCCCCACAGAAAATAGTCTAGCGGCGTTAAATCGCACGATCTTGGAGGCCTCTGGAACGTGAAACAATGTGGCTACCAAACGTTTCCTTCAGTAAATCAATTGTGGCACGAGCTATGTGACATGTTGCGCCGTCTTATTGAAACCACAGCTCCTGAACATTATGGTTGTTCAAATGAGGAACGAAAAAGTCAGTAATCAGGGCTCTATATCGGTCACCATTGACTGTAAAGTTCTGGCCAATTTGCACAAAACAAGAAATTTGCACAAAACAAGAAATTTGCACTATTTGGAAGCATTGTTCAGGAGTCAGTCTATTCATGTTGACATGCCAAACCAAACTAAACACAAATCACTTGACAGCGGACAAAATGGCCGCCAGTTAAAACAGTGCGGCCAACTTAAAAAAAACATCCTATAGAACGCCCACATTTCATTAGTTATGTTTAATTTCCATGTAATAGGGGGCGGGCCTGTTGCCTTCAACAGTTCACAAATCCAGACTCGACCAGGCAGTTATTGTGAAATCCTGAATGGAAAACCCAACAACTCTCTGTTCGACCCGAGCATGAAACCGAAGATCTCACGTTCAGCAGTAGCGCTTGCTTCCACTAGAACAGGGATGGCGAACCTTTATTAGAGAACGCGTCATATTTTTTTTTTTTTTTTAATGTGAAAATGCCGTTCCGCCTTAGAATCATGCATTGGTGACTTAATAAAAAAATGCTACTTATATTATTGCTGTACGAATTTCGGGTTGCAAATATAGAGTTATTTACAGATTTTTTTTGTCGTTATAAAAGTAGAAGTCGATGTCATGCCTGCTGTTACAAATTATCTAGATGATAAATAGCCTTATTTATTTTATTTATTTATTAGGAATAGGATTACCAACGAGTTACACAACATCAACTTATACAGACAATATACAATTCAATACTCTTATCTTGTTATGCACACTCAATTATAGGTAACCACAGCTAACACATATTCGAGTTAACACGCTTTATAACAATAAAATTTAAAAAAAAATACGAAATTGAAATAACAGAAAAAAACTGAATGTATACATAACATTATAAAGATTAAATTAAAATCAACATTAAAATACACGTTTGATTAAATTAAAATACAGGTTATGTCAGGTTAAATTAAAGTAAAGAAAAGATTCTGCCATATATGTAAGTCAACCCAAACATCATTATTAATATTAAAAATACAAATCAAAATACAGTTTATGTCAATCATAATCAAAATATAGAAAATATCAAGTGAAATCAAAACACAAGTTATGCCAAATAAATTAAAATATAGAAAATGTGAAATCAATTCAAAATACAAGTAATGTCAATTAAATTAGAATTCATATTTATTACGCAAAATACACGCTTGGTCGTGGAGTTGCGGAAAACAGCCCGTTTTAACCAACCATCCTTATATTGGCGTGCCCGAAAATTATTGTCGTGTGCCACCTCTTGCACGCGTGCCATAGGTTCGCCATCCCTGCACTAGACCAACGAGGCAGCGATACAAGACAAAGTGAAATTTTATCAGCGATAATGATTTTAGTTTAGACAGTTCAACTCATCTTTGCGTGCGGTGGTATGAGAGGGTAAGCATGTGTGGATGGTTGTTTGCTCGGACGACGACTGCTTGTCAACTGTCACTGCCACAAAAATGCATAATGTATTCACAAGTGCACGCACAGATGAGTTGAACTGTGTATCTTTAGAGTCAAAAATATTGGCCCTGTGACATTTCGATGAAGCTTGTGAAACCCATAAATTTTGGCATTTTTGACATTGGCTATCTCTAATAGAATGTCACCTTGTTTAGAGTGCCTAACAAGAGCGTAGCCAAGGGGGACCATGTAGAGGCAGTTGCTCTCGACCCTTTTTTTTTTGGTTGGGCAGTCATCCAAATTTTCCTGCTCTGGGTGAAGCGGGAGGGCGTGTCAGGCTTTTACTGACTAAAGCCCACCCGTGTTCCTTCAGTCACTTATGTCATGACCGCGGTAACTCTCTAGCGCTTGCAGCTACTAGTACAACGAAGCCGTCGCCCTTTGGAAAATACTGGACTAAGTGCTCTTTCCATTTAGATGTTTGGTATCGGACTGCTGCGGCGCCGCAGCGGTTCAGGTTCGTACTGCGCACGATCAGTTGATTTTTCCATAAAATGTATGCACGTAAATACTCGTCCCTGCTGTCGTGTGTGCGCGGAACCGGCGGCGCCGCAATGCGCTCTTGGTGAATAAATTTTATGAAAATGAATCAACTGCTCATGTTCAGGACAACCACCCGCACCGCTGCGGCACCGCATCCGACATCTCACTCTGTTAAATATTAGTCTATGGTCCGACACGAAACGTCTAAATTGAAAGAGCCCTTAGTCGAGTATTTGAAAAACTTAACTCAGGGTTAGTAGCTAGCATGAGAGTAGTTATTCAGAATATTGTATGACAAATTGTCAACACAACCTCGTGTTAGCAACTGCAAGAGGACCTTAGGTGCTAAATAACTTATATCACGAGTGAGATAAAGCAAAAACACACTGTAAAAAAGCGAACTAAAAAGACGTAAACAAGAAGAAAATCATGCTGTGGAGTCGAAGGATACATGTTCGCGAGCTGGCTGACCAAAACCAAATGTATCCTCCGACTGCACAGCATCTTTTTTTTGATTTTCTTCTTGTTTACAACTTATTAGTTCGCTTTTTAAGCAGTCGGGTTTTTTGGTTTTTGTAATTAACTTTTTTTATTTACAACTTTTTAGTTATTAGGTACATTTAAAAATATGTTGATATTTATGAAATCACCTCTTAAAATCCTTTATTTTGATTGACGTAAGTATCATCACAATCGGCCATCGCGTTTGGTCTCTAGAGCGCCACATAGGAACAAACATACATACATAGACTGATAAACACATTACCCTCCTTCGGTAGTCGGGTAAAAAATAAACAATGTGCTTTAACAAACAAGTTTATTATTGCAAAATACTTCCTCAAAACTATTTGTTATTATTAGAGTTGCCCTTCACGTTATATCAGCGCTGTCAGTGTTGTGCCCCTAAGTGCGACGGCGTTAGTCTAGACAGGTTAATAAAATTGTCTGACTGTCTTTGTGTACTGTTTAATAAATAATATGATGTTATTCTTTTTGTATGGTGATTTTATAATTTCTAAAGAATCCTACATCAGGGGTCAACAATTACCTTTATTTGGGGTCCGTTCCTTAAGGTTTACACTAGTCGATAATTCTTCCATACAAACGTCGTCTAGGGATTACTACACTGTTTGACGATGAACGTTCAAAATAAAAATGATATCAATTTGTCTCATTATTATCTAGCCCTGTATGGAAACAAAAAAGTAAAAAAGATAAATATTTGAAAGTTATGAGCGTCGAAAGTTCCATATTTCAACACAAATTTTAACGCATCTTTGGGCGGCAATAAATACCATAAGAAGAACGAAAATTGCAAAACGGCCTCCATAGGGATAGATTAGTAGATCAACAATGCAAATAATTTTATTTTTAAAATATACATTTAGTCGTTTTTCCATGATATCTAGACTCCCAAAGGTCTGTTTATAAAATTTCGCGCGATCGTTTTCGTCCTAAATCATCATCCATTTTGCTACAAACTTGCAAAATTGCTAATTCGTACGCTAACTAGCTTCTTAGTGCTCATCACAGCATCTATCTCTTTCGCACGAGTTGTCGGATGAGATAGCAGGCATTTTAACCCCGCGCACAAAATAATTCGTGCCGTCGACTAGTGTAACTTTAAAAGAAGTTTAAAGCCAATACTCTTATACCCCCGGGTTACGTCGTCACGTATTTATAAATGCAATCAACAAAACTACGTGCCTACCAAGTTTTTTTTCAAATATGAATGGCAAAAATTACATTTTTGCCTTAAACTATCCGTCCGAAGTTTTGACTAAAGTTAAATAAATCTTGGAGATGTTCATCAGTAAGTCTACTCCCCCATCCCCACCGCGACGACTGACGACGACGATGTCGCGCTCCGCACTCGTCCGTTGGCCAAAGCACGGCTAAAGACAAAGCGCGGGGTAAATAATTAAATTACATACTCAAGTGACACAAGTAAATATTATATTATACTGATTACTTAAGGTCCACACAAAATAGGTCGGCGGTCCGGATGCAGACCGCGGTCCACCATTTGGTGATCCCTGCCCTACGTCTATTAGATAAAAAAGACAGTACCGAAATTGGTGGTCGTTGGTCTCGGCTATCATTGATCTCAGCTATTATAAGTAGATCTTTGTCATTCTTAAGCCCGAAAATAAGACAATCAGTCTTACCAAGGAGATACCTACAGGGTTTTTATTTTTTTGGGACAATCCCACCGCACTATTCCCATACCACTGCAACTCCTGAAAGCCAGAATCACCAGTGGCGACCAGCGGAAAAGCGCCGAGGCAATGAAGCTCGGCGAAGTCCCGGTGAATGAATTTAACTGTCTTGGATCCCGCAACGAAATTAATCAGAAAAGAATAACGGAGGAGTAGGTAAATATAAATAGATGTAAAGATAAATACAAATTGCCACTTCCCTCCATAACAAGCAGGAGACAGAACAAACAAGGCCAATAGTCACAAAGGGTCGTTTACGACTGGGATAAGCCCAGTTGCCTAGCTCCACGGATAAAAATTATCAATAATATTAAGGGGTCCTATCATTGTGAGCTTGTTATATTTGATTCCAACAATAGGTATAGCAAAAAAGCTTGAACGCACGGCAATTTGTTCAATAAAACCGAAAACCTATAGGGTTGTCCTGGGAACCACACAGGCGATCCATGACGGGCCGCCTAGGGGGAGGAGCAAACTGTGGCTAGAGAAATACCCGTCACCTCATGACCTCCTTAAGCCCAAGGCAGCAAGTACTGCAGTGGCCTGTGTGGAAGGCACAACGGGGGATTATTAGTCCATTGCACACCGGATGCGATTGTGGTGCTCCTGTACTGACTATGCCACCCTTGTCTAGAAGTAAAATATTCACTCTTGACATAAAGACCCCGAGGTTGTAGCTATCGGGAAACACAGACTCCGGTAAGGTTTTCGTCTCTATTTTGCCCTGCTGGTTTTAATTCCTCTCAGCGTTAGTCTTAGATAGAGCTCTGTTCTGAAATCTACACATAATAACCTGTTATGTAAAATGAACTCAAAAAAGGATAAAAGGGACGACCTCAAGGGCTTGACTGCAATAAAAACAAATAAATTACGGCGACAAAGACTGTAGACTACCTAACAATAATTATGTTGTCGGCTGATACAATTCTCATTGTTTTTGTAATAAATCATATTTTAATGGCTTCTATTTGATAATATTTATTGGTCATTTATTGTGCGAAAAATAATAACTATTTGTGTAAAATATTATTCAAGTATTTTTGTCAGAAATAGCACATTAATTTGTTATTGCAGTTAATCATTTTAAATGCTGCTTTAAATAAAAATAATTGATTATTTACAATGTATCTACCTAATATAAATCTTGACCTGGGGGGTGACCATAGGCTCTTACAGCGGTATCGATTTGAGATCGAAAAAGGGACAGATGTATATGACTTGTATACATCTGTCAGTTACTCGATCTCAAATTGATACCGCTCTATGAGCTTATGGTCACCCTCCTGGTGAAGGTTGCGGGGATCCGCTGGGTGCGGGACGCACGAGACCGGTCAATGTGGCGACGCTTGGAGGAAGCCTATGTCCAGCAGTGGACGTCTTTCGGCTGATATGATGATGATGTTGATGAAAATAAATCTATGCTTTTGTCCTGCATTGGTATTATTATTAGTTCTCTTATTCAACTCTTTTCTTATTAATTACATTTTTAAATATTTTTTTTTTGTATTATTATGGTGTTATTATTTTTGGTATTATGGTATTCAGGTCGAAAATAAATAATATATAAAATCAAGGATGGAAGGAGGATGGAAGGCTCGCAGTCTGTTCAATCCAATGAGTGTACCTCTAAATGGTGTGAATTGACTGCGGGCGTTCCTCAGGGTGGCGTCCTCCCTCCTTTTCTCTTCTCAATTTTTATAAATGCTATCACTAAGGTCCTTTCTTCTAACTATCATCTATATGCAGACGACTTGCAGTTGTATCGTCATTTTAAAGTAGGTGAACTCGTTGAGGCTGTGGCTGCCATCAACAGTGACCTTGAAAATATTAACAAGTGGGCTAAATCCTACGGACTCTTACTGAACCCAAACAAATCGCAAGCGCTCATTGTTGGTGGTAGATACATGCTCAATCTCTTGGATCACCAGTCTCTCCCACCGATAGTGTATGATTCAGTGCCCATAGATTACTCCAAAACCGCAAAAAATCTAGGCGTTTATATGGACACTAACCTCTCTTGGGAGGTCCACATTGCAAATGTGAGTAAGAGGGTCTTTTACTCCTTTCAGTCCCTTAAACGTCTCCAAAAATTCTTACCATTTCACACTAAGGTTACTCTTGCGCAATCCCTTCTTCTACCGCTCATAGACTATGCGGATGTCTGTTTTCTAGATGCAACGGAGGTACTCCTTAATAAACTCGAGCGTCTGCAGAACTTGTGCATCCGCTTTATTTTTGGCCTCCGCAAATACGACCATGTGTCGGAGTTTCGGAACCAATTGAAGTGGCTGCCGATTCGGCGTCGTCGGGATACCCATATCCTATCCCTTCTCTATACTATCCTGCACAACCCCAATTCTCCTCAATACCTTCGTGAACGCTTTGAATACCTCGTGTGAGAGATAAAATCTGTCGCACTGCCACTTCTCTTCTCCTTCGTCCTCCGCGATACACTTCCAGCCGTTATGATGGCTCTTTTTCTGTTACAGCAGTGCTTCTCTGGAACTATCTTCCACACTCCATACGCGACAGCCCTTCTCTGGAGGTCTTCAAGAGGAAGATTAAAGATCATTTCCTTGCACATTGACATAATATTAGTATGTATATTTATATATATATGTATTTACGTAAGTATATTTATGTTTTAATTTAGTTTTTTGATATTGTGCACTGGATACCTGCCCTCTATAATTGTCAACTTTCTCTGTCACTCTAGGGTTTGCTGTAAGAGAACTCAGCATTGAGTTAAGCTCGCCTTTGAACATGTACTTTATTATCACACTGTATGTAATGTTATATAATAATTAAGAAGGATCAAACAAACAATTCGTAATGAAACACGCGTTTCATAACAGAATACCCCAGGGTATTATATATTCTCGGCCAGTAATTGCCTTCCGTCCACATTGCCTCGGGCTCTCGAACTTGTCCTATCTTTTTTATTTTACCTCTTACTAAAACATAATTTTTTGACTTTTCAATTTGTTTACGCTTTTCTTGAGAAAGAACAGCTCTTATTTTAGCCATCAAAAGATTTCACTAATCATACTTATTTCAAAATTAATTGACACTATAACTCAAAATTAAAATTCCTCTCACTCCAAACACAAATTGGGGGTATCGAAGAATTTCAGGAATTTCATAATAACGAACTCATTTGAACACTGCAATAAACCCGTCTTATTATTTGAAGATAAAATTTATGAGTGCAAAGATCCTATTTCAGACGCAATATGCAAGGTCAATGTACAATGTCACTTTCAAGGTTAATACAGGGCTTACACACTGGGCTGTGTGTCTATTTGTGTGTTGTCTGTTTGTATGTGTGGTAGGTGTCTTATGGGATTGGTAATCACGTTTGGAGTTGACTGTTAAGTAGTTATGTTTGGTATTTTTTGTTGGTTTGTAGTGGATTTGTATTGTAGGGCTATAATGGGGCATTTCAGTTTAAATTGGAAAATTGTCTAGGTGTTTGCTTTTTGTCCCACATAACAGTTAAAAGAGGCGGTGTGGTTTGCCCAAAGATGAATAGACTAAAATTTAAAAAAGGTTTTGAATTTGTTTCATCATCATAGCAGCCGAAATACGTCAACTGCTGGACATAGGCCTACCCCAAGCGTCTCCCAGCGAATCCCCGCAACTTTCACCAGGTCGTCGGTCCACCTGGTGGGAGGCCTTCCAACGCAACGTCTCCGTTCCAGAACCTTTCTGCCCCATCGGCCATCTGTTCTGCGAGCAATGTGCCCTACCCACTGCCACTTAAATTTGGCAATTATTCGGGCTATGTCGGTGTTTATTTTTGTATGTTTATCAAAAATTATAATCAATAAACTAAAATAGTAAGAAAAGTCACAGTTGGCTTTTTACTCTAAGTTTGTAAGACTCAAGCAGTATAGACAATTTTTTTTTTACAGAATACATTTAAACTGCAATACTCTTTGTTAAAACATTTTTTATCTAAAGCTGTACCGCTTCTGTCATGCTAAAGTGCCAAACACTTTAGCGTGATAGAGGCGGTCTTTGACCCACCTACATTTATTTATCATAATCATCATGTCAGCCGAAAGATGTCCACTGCTGGACATGGCCTCCCCCAAGCGTCGCCACATTGACCGGTCCCGAGCGTCCCGCATCCAGCGGTCCCCGCAACCTACATTTATTAATATTCTTAATACCAGAATCGGCAATTAAGACAGAAAGCCGTTTTGATTCGACTTCTATCGTGAACAACATTTTTAATCGATTTCAAAAAGGAGGAGGTTCTCAATTCGACTGTATGTTTTTTTTTGTATTTTTGTTACGATTACTCCGCCAATTATGAATTGATTTTGATGTTATTTTTTTTTGTTAGGTAGAATATTATATTCCCGAATTGGTCCCATTTAAATTTGATGCAGATATGATGAAGAACTTCGAAGATATACAAGAGAACTCTTCAATAAATGACGCTTTAAAGGGGTACGCAGATGTGTACAGTCCACACAAGTACACCGGTACACTCTCATTTCAACGGTTATGTTCAATTTCATGTTATTCGGGTAATCTATTCTGGTATTAATTTTGGCATTATAGGTACTTTAATATAGAACTTGTCCATTATGTACCACAACAAATAAGTGAAAAATCAAAACATTCTTTCAAAAAAATACAATCGACTTTCATATAAAAATACTACAAAAGGCAAAATTGGTTCAATTTCGGAAATCGGTGTCAAAAAACCAAGAAACAAAAACAGGAACACCGACTTCCGAAATTAAAGTTATTTTTTCTTTTGTAGTCTTTTTATTTTGAAGTCGCTTGTAACTTTGTAAAAACGTTTTTATTGTCAAATGAAAAACGATGCATAGATAGTTTATTGTTCCGGTTCCTCCAAAAAGATAAGTAAAAGGGCAATAACCGCTATTGCTACGCTAAATCGAAACGACTATAATAACAAAACATGGAGATTGGACCAGTGGCTCGCGTGGAATTTCCGGACATTGCTTTACAAACCTGAAATCAGATCAGATGCACAAAGGGTAGGTGTCTACACACTCAAAGTTCTGGTTTTCCTTAATTATAATGCTTCGGTACCTACATAACCGCAATATGAGGAAAAGATTTTATTTTATGCAACAGAATATTTTATTTAGTAGACAAGTGAGAAGCCAGGATTAATGATAATGTGTTCATTAAGAGAAATTTGCTGATCTGACTATAAACATAACAATCACAGTTTTCTGTGATTGTTATGTTTATAGTCTGTAAAATTATGGCTTCATCGAGACCATAATTACACTACTTTCTGCTTCACTAGTCGATTTTTTTTCTATACAAACGTAGTCTAGGGATTATTCCACTGTTTGACGATGTACGTTCAAAATAAAAAGTGATATCATATTGTCTCATCATTATCTAGAAAAAAAGAATATATTTGAAAGTTATGAGCGTCGAAAGTTCCACATTTCGACACTAATTTTAACGCATTTTTGGGCGCAAATAAAAACCATAAGAAGACGGAAAATTGCAAAATGACCTCCATACAGGGATAGATTAGTACTTCAACAATGCATATAATTTTATTTTTAACAGATAGATTTAGTCGTTTTTTCATGATATTTATTTATTTATTTAGACTTCATGCACAAAAGGTACAAAGGCGGACTTCATGCCTTAGGCATTCTCTACCAGTCAACCGAGGGTGGTGAAGAGATAACATGGCAGGTGCATTGTTTAATAATAAAAATGAAACCAGTTATTTCATAACATACTAAAATAGGCAAAATACACGTACATATATATTGAAAATAATATATACTTATATATTATATATACTTATATATATATAAAGTAACAGAAAAGAAGAAAGTGAGATGACTCAGCTTAGTTGTTTTGAAAGTAAATCCGCACTTTCCGCTTAAATGCATACCGACTGGTGGCCGTCCTGATCTCGGGAGGAAGCGCTTTCCAAAGAAGAATGGACTGTATATGAAAGGAGGAGTGAACAAAATCAGTCGAATGAGACGGACAGAGTAAGAGGAGATTATTAGAAGAACGCAGATTACGGGCATGTGAAGAACATAGATATTGAAAGTTAGACATAAGATAGGAAGGAGGGGTGGGAGAATTGAGTAGGGAGAAAAGTGTGGTCAAAGCTCGTAAACATCTCCTCTGGCGAATGGGCAGCCATTTTAACTCAGACCTGTAGATCGACACATGGTCATATTTTCTGAGGTTAAATATAAATCTGATACAGTTGTTCAAGACCCTATCTAGTTTATCCAGCAAGGCCGCGCTCAAGTCAAAGTAGCACACGTCACCATAGTCGACAACTGGGAAAATTAAAGTCTGCACAAGCATTGTCTTTGTCATTACGGGTAAAAACGTCCATCTGCCCCCTGGATGAATAGGGGAATCCGGATGGCAATGCGACGGAGGGACCGCGCGTTTCGGGTATTTAAAAAGGATCGCTCAGAGGACAAATGGACCTTGTTCAAGACTGCTAGGAATCGCTGTAACCAGATGATACGTAACGCTAAACGCCGCCACATTCTTAATAACATTTCTTCTTCTTCTTCTGCCGATATCTGGAAGTTCCTTGGAACCCTAGGTATCGGCAAATCGCGACATTCAGACCTTCCTAACACAATTGACTTGGACGATCTAAACTGCTTCTTCTCCACTGTCCCTATGCTAGATAGTTTAACCAAACGACAAACTATCGACTACCTTGCTGGTCTGACGCGTCCCAATATTGCCCCCTTTGTCTTCACACCAGTCGACCCGGAAGAGATCAAAAAGATTATCCTATCTATTAAATCCAAAGCTGTGGGCTGCGATAACATCAGTCGTCATATGATCGTGTCCGCTCTGGATCAGCTTCTTCTTGCTATCGCCCACATAGTTAACTTTTCTCTCTTCTCCGGTGCTTTCCCTTCCTTGTGGCGTAAAGCCCATGTCCGAGCCCTGCCTAAGATTCCCAATCCCACACTTTTAAGTCACTTTCGCCCAATATCCATCCTTCCCTTTCTGTCCAAAGTGCTCGAGGCCTGTGTTCATAAACAGCTCTCCTACTTCATTTACCACAACTCCCTTATTAGGCCGTTTCAATCCGGTTTCAGGCCCGGGCACAGTACCATGTCAGCTCTCCTTAAAGTGACTGACGATATAAGGCAGGGAATGGAAGACACTAAAGTTACTGCTTTGGTGTTAATCGACTTCTCCAACGCTTTCAATACCGTCAGTCACGATGTCCTTTTATCTATCCTATCCTATCTTATGATCTCTCACGAGGTACGGGAATGGTTTTCTTCATATCTTCGGGGGCGTCAGCAGTCAGTTTGTGCGGGAGACTCTTCTTCGGGGTGGTGCGACCTTGAAGCTGGCGTCCCACAAGGTGGTATTTTATCTCCTCTTCTGTTCTCCATTTTCATAAATCTTATAACCACCGAACTTCAGTGTGCGTATCATCTTTACGCTGACGATCTACAGCTCTACTGTCAGGCAGGTGTTGACAGCTTATCGGATGCGATTGAGGGGCTTAACCGGGATTTAATTGCGATTAAGAGTTGGTCAGACCGATTCGGAGTGGCGGTTAACCCTGCAAAGTGTCAAGCTATCATAGTTGGGAGCCCGTATAGCCTGAGAAAGCTCGATGGTTTAACTGTGCCGCCCATAACATTCAACAACGTAGCAATCCCGTTTAGCTCCGAGGTTAAGGATCTTGGTCTGCTCGTCGACACTTGCCTTGACTGGCGCAAGCAGGTAACGAGTGTCAGCAAAAAGGTCACCGGAACGTTACGTTCGCTTTATCGACTGAAGAATCTTCTCCCAGCTCACATAAAGGCCATGCTTGTACAGTCCCTTATCTTTCCCATAATTGACTATGGTGATGTGTGCTACTATGACCTGAATGCAGATCTACTCAATAAACTTGACCGCCTTCTAAATAACTGCATTCGATTTGTCTTCAACCTCCGTAAGTATGACCATGTATCCGCACATCGATCACTTTTTAAATGGTTACCGATTCGGCAGCGAAGAATGCTGAGGGCCTTGACTACCCTGTTTTCTTTTATTGATAAAACCACTTCTCCTTCTTATCTGACTTCACATGTCCAATTCCTTTGTTCTGCCCACAGTAAAAATCTTCGCTCAAACAATAATCGTCTTCTACTATGTCCCTCTCACCGCTCTGGGTTTATCCATGCCTCCTTCTTTGTCCAGGCGATTTCCCTTTGGAATGCGCTCCCTCAGAACATCAGGATGGCTACCAGTCGGTTGTCTTTCAAATTGAAGGCACGCGAGCACATTCGCAAGAGGTTTGCAGAATCATCACTGAGTTAATTTGATGGATTCAGTTTCTCCATAACATTATTTATATGTATGTATGTATCTAAGTATATATTTATATTAAATTGTTTTATTTATATTACTTTTTCTATTTGTTTTCTTTCATTAGTTGCACCTGCCATATTTTATCTCTGCACCAACCTAAGGTCGACTGGTAGAAAATGCCTAAGGCATTAAGTCCGCCTTTGTACTTGTGCATAAAGTTTTATAAATAAATAAATAAAAACCTCCTCAAACGATACAAGGATCGCAAACTGCCGTTGGCTCTCTGACTGGCACTGGCCACCTGACTTTGCCAACTAAGTGTCGAGTCAAGATGCAAACCGAGATCTTTCACACTAGGGCTAATGGGAATGACGGAACCATAAAAAAATATCGAAGGAAGAGAGCTAACCGCTACTCTACCCATCATGCGCGAGCTTTCAATCACAATGGCCTGACATTTTGAGGGGTTTACGGACACCCCAAATCTGTCAGACCAATCTTTGATAGCATTCAAGTCCCGGTTTACATCTTCTATGGCGTCAGATAATTCTTCGATCCGCGCCGCTGTATATAGTTGGAGATCATCGGCATAGAGATGATACGAACACCGAAGACAGTGAGTTATAAAATTAATGAAGATTGAGAATAATAATGGAGATAGAATACCGCCCTGCGGAACACCAGCCTCCAGATCACGCCAATTCGATGAACTCTCATCAACGCGAACCGACTGCTGACGTCCCCGAAGATAAGAGGAGAACCATTCCAGCGCGTCGGAAGAAACCATAAGATGGGAGAGGATAGATTCAAATTCATTCATTCAAATTCATTCAAATTCAAATTCAAATTCATTTATTTATTGTTTGTCACAGGTGTCAAGGTAGTTCTTACAATCAGTATTTTTGTATCACTGTAACATACCCATGGGGTGTACAATATTTATATGTATGTCAATATTATTGGCTATATTAGAAATAATTAATAGTCATACAATTAGCCTCCTACATTGCTGGTACATTGCATTGAGTGTTTCGCCAACTTTCATTTTTCATAAATTGCTAGATATAGAGGATTATTATAGTCATACATTTAGTTTCATAAGTCAAAAAAAAAAAATATACATATAAAAACAAATTTAACATGTCAATTTTTTTTATAGGTTATCTCATCATACATTCATTAATAGAAATAATTGTAATAGTCATACAATAAATAATTCAAAAAAAATAATAATGAAAGTTAAAGATGTCATACTACATTCATTAATAGACATAGTTATTACGGTAATTTTTTACATTAAATAAGTCAAAAACAATTTTAGTCAATAATTCGGTCATTAAGAAATTCGTTAATTGAATAATACGTTTTAAATATTAGAAATTCTTTAAGCTTTAATTTAAAGATATTTAATGATGAGATATTCTTAATACGGTTTGGAAGTTTGTTATAGAGTTTAACGCCGATACCAAATATACTCGATTTAAATTTCTCTGTTCTACATTTAATGCCTTTAAGTTCAGTTTTGTGTCTCGCACCTCTCAACGTTTCATACATATCTATATCGCGTTTTATCATCATTGCTGCTTCAAATATGTACAATGAAGGTAGGGTTAAGATTTTCAACCTTTTGAAAACTGGTCTACATGAATCAGTCTGTCCCAATCCGCATATGCTTCTAATGCACTTTTTTTGTGCTTTTAGAGCACATTCCCTGTTCGTTGAATTACCCCAGAATAAGATACCATATTTTAGTATGGAGCCTACATATGCATGGTAAACACTTAGTAAAGTACTCTCATTTGTAACTTTTCTCAACATGTAGAGGGCATATGAAAACTGATTTAGTTTTTTGCAAACATGGTCCACCTGTATTTTCCAGTTTAGTCCAGAGTCAATATGTATGCCAAGAAATTTGGTGGTCTTTACTTCTTTTACAGCTTCACCTTTGTAGTTTATATTTAGATTCTTTGGTTTTTTATTTATATTAGCAAAGGAAATATAGCACGTCTTTTCTAAATTAATTTTAAGATTGTTGACATTTAGCCAATTTATGATGCATTCTAGGGAATTATTTACATTCATTTCGTATTTATTTTGATCCTCGTCAGTGAAAATAGCTGTACTGTCATCTGCAAATAATATCATGTCGTGGTTTATGACTTTAGGAAGGTCATTAATATATATTATGAACAAAAGTGGGCCAAGAATACTTCCTTGAGGCACCCCGAACTTGACCGTTTTAGGTTTAGACTGAAAAGTTTGTTCATATTTTGCTTCATTTGATATTTTTGTTATTTGTGTTATTTGAACCCTATTTTCGAGGTATGATTTTATAAGGTGCAATGCATTCCCTCTAACTCCGTATTGTTCTAATTTATTTAAGAGGATATTATGGTCTACGTAATCGAATGCTTTGGACATGTCCATAAATATTGCAGTTATATGTTGTTTATTGTCCAGTCCTGTCATTACTTTCTTTAAAAAATTAAAAAGTGCGTTGCTCGTTGATTTGCCTTTACGAAACCCAAATTGCTCATGTGTGAATATATTATTGGATTCAAAATAGTTATATAAATTATTATAAATTACCCTTTCAAAAATTTTTGCAATAATTGGTATTAAAGCTATTGGTCTATAAAATTTCATATCCTCTCTGTCTTCCTTTTTAAATAATGGGTTTATGACAGTTATTTTTAGGTTTGATGGAAATATTCCGTATTCCAGGCACAAATTTATAATGGTGCTGAGTACTGGAGCTATGATATGGGAAACGCGTTTAATTATTTTAGTATTTATGTTATCATATCCTGTACTATTAGTGTTATTTAGTCTTTTAATTATTTGGTCAACTTCATATGGATTTGTCGGTTTCATGAACATTGAATTGCAATTATTATATGTCAGTGTTTTTGGATAAGTAGCATTTACCTTTATTGTAGGTTTTATGTCATCTATAAAATAATTATTAAAAGATTCAGCTATTTCTTCCGGCGTCGTTACTATTTTGTCCTTTACTTTAATTTTATTAATATCCTCTTTGGGAGTTACAGTTTTATAGTTGTTAACTATCTGCCATATTGCTTTGGCTTTGTTTGTAGCTGAATTAATATAATAGTTGTTTTGTGATTTTTGAGTTTTTTTAATTATAGTTCTCAACCTTTTTGTGTATTCTTTAAAGTATTTTTTATCTTTCGGATTTGATGTTAACCTATACTTCCAAAGTAGTTGACGTTTTCGTTTAGAGCATACTCGGATACCGTTGCTTAGCCATTTAGGTTTCTTGAAAATAGGTATTTTAACTCGTATGATTGGGAAACACAGATCGTAAAATAGCTTAAATAGCTCATAGAATGCCTCAAAAGCCCTTTCAGGGTCATTATTTGTGTAACATTCCATAAAACTAAGACTTTCAATGCATTCCATAAATTTTCTCACGTTATCTTCATTATAGTCACGTTTAGTTTTGAACCAGTGTGTGATGTGATAACTTTTCTTAACAGGGAACGTTAAACTTTGTGCTGTATGATCAGATAGCGAGAGTTCTAGAACTTTTGATTTAGAGCCTCTGATATTATGGGCTATATTATCAATACATGTCATGCTACTCAATCTAGTTGGTTGATTTATTGTTAATTTTAAATTATAACTAGCTAGTAATTGTTCAAACTGGCGGGATGCGTTGCTATCGTCTAACCTGTTAATATTAAAATCACCACAAATGATTACTTTTTTTTTTGTGAAACATATTTTATTTAATAAGTTCGTTAGTCTAGTGAAAAATAAGTCTACATAGTCTTTACCATTTTTCGGTGGTCGATATATACTTAATATTATGATTTTGTGTTCTATTAGTTCTATACCACTACATTCAAATATATTACTAATACTTAAACTTTTGGCTTCAGTAACTATTTTAAATTTATGACTTGATTTTACAATTATGCAAGATCCACCATTCCTAGTTTTTCGCGAGAAAGAGTCTCCTAGCGTAAAATTAGGCATTTTTAGAAGTTTTGCGTCTTCTACAGTCATGTTATGTTCTGTAATGCAGAGAATATCTACAGGACTGCAGTTGACATTTTCACCTAATGAATACAAATGAACCGTAAGCTCATCTATTTTAGTAAGTAGACCGTTAATGTTTTGATGAAGAATATTCATGTGTTTATAAACGAAAAAAACCATTACTTACAGGAATATTCTCAGTATCTAAATTTAAATTGTCTTGTTCTGTTTGCGTTAATGTTTGAGTACTTTTGTCAATATTAGTTGGAGTTAGATTACGAGTGTTAATTTTATATTTGATATATCTGTCAAAGTTTTGCTTATAACCAGTTCTCAAAATTTCTTTAAGCAATAATTGTGATGTATGTAGTGATAGAAAGCGATATTTTGGAATATACAACGAGAAATTCATGTCCACATAAGTTGCATGAGTGTACTGAGAACAGATAAATTTCAATCTATAATTCAACTTTCTTTCATTTAGATGAGTATTAAATAGTACTTCAGAAATTATAACATTCGTGTTTTTGGTAGTATTTAAAAAGTTAATAACACCGAGTTGAATTTCTTCTGGGTTTTTATCATTAAGGCCGCCCAAAACAATCACGAAGTCGTTTTTATCCAATAAATTTATTTCTGTTTTTTCTGTGCCTAAAACCTCGCGTAGAGATGCTCCTGGCTTCCAAAAACATCTAACTAAAAATTCTTTACCTAAGAGCTTTTGCAGACTTCTCTGAATAAATCGTCCCTGTTGATCCGCAATGATAATAACTTTCTTCATATTTATGCCAATATTATCTGAATTTGATGATAATTTTGGTGGTTGCAGCGTTTCAGCCTGAACGTTGCTGTGGCACGTCGTTTCATTTATTTCAGTTTCGTGGTCATAGTTACAATGTATTTTACCTGTATTAATTAAAGTCTTTGTCTCGGCGCTTTGATCTGTACCTTCGGGTATAATGTTTGTTTGAATGTCATTGCGGTGAGAGGTCGGATTTGATTCAATTAATTCAATATCCGAAATCGTACTTTTTCCAGAGATATTTGCATTTTTAACCATTTTTGTTGGAGTAGTTTTGTTTTCTTCGGCCTGTTTGTAACATTTGGTTTTCTGTGCCAATGTGATTGATTGCTTTTTATGTGTCGCAGGCGTTACTTTATTTTGTATATTTTTCCGTTTTCGCACCGAGGGTGGTGTTGAATTTTTCGTGTCAGCATTTACTTCCTTGTATGCATTTACTATTTTAATGTATTTCTGTACGTCTGTTTTGAGTCGAAAATTTTCTGTATTTAAATTTTCTATTTCTTGATGAGCGCTTTGTAAATCCTTAGATAATTGCTTAACTTTTTCCTGCAGATCAATGATGGTTTGACTTGTATTTAAGGAAGTATTTGGTAGACTCATCATAGTCGTGTCAAATAGAGCTGAATTGTCCGCAGTAATGTCACATAGTGAACTTGATCTGCATAATCTAATATTGCGGTAGGTAATGTTGTCATCCATATTTATTTCGTCAGGTGGTTAGTCCACCAATTTACTAACAAAATAATAATAAAATACAAAAACACAAAAATACAAAAAGATATGTGTGACAATGATTCGAACGTGCACACCGTAGTTCCGCCGGCTCAACTCTTAACCACTGCACTATGGACTAACTAGAGAATACGCTCGAAAATATTGCCCTGTTTTTTAATACAGATTAGCGGTGTCATTAGAGATCCATTTTTGCGACCATATAAGGTAACATATCGCACCAAACGCTCCGTTTATGAGTCACTGGTTCACATTCACAAACACCGTCTCTAGTTTGAATAATTTTTTGCACTTTTTTCGTTCTATTGTTTATCACTCACTGTTAGCTATTAGTTTATTTTTATTTGCGAAACTTATGGCCTGTATTATATACTGCTAATAAGTATATGTTTTAACTTTGAGTTTGGCTTTAGATGATTTTTAACAAATAACTGACACGGAGCTTCATCTTATGCTTGCGCTTCGTACGCTAGCTCGCGCGAGACTCCTACCTATACCAAGAGTTCCTAGATAGGAGTATATCATGACTGACTGCGTTAAAGGCGTTGGAGAAATCAATTAATACTAATACAGTCACCTTAGTGTCCTCCATAGCTTCTCTAATGTCGCCAGTCACTTTAAGGAGTGCGGAGGCTGTACTGTGGCCGGGTCTGAATCCAGACTGGAAGGAGCTTATAAGGCTGTCTCGGTGAACAAACCCCGAAAGTTGCTTGTGTACGCAGACCTCAAGCACTTTGGATAGGAAAGGGAGGATGGAAATTGGCCGAAAATGGTTAGGTAGGGAGGGATTTGCAAATTTTAGGAAGCGGACGTACATAGGCCATACGCCACAGGGATGGGAATTTACCGGAATCGAGGGAAAAGTTGATGATGTGGGTAATCGGTGGGAGAAGAAAGTCGAGGATCAAGGTGACCATGTAACGACTAATGTCATCATGGCCAACAGCCTTAGATTTTATCGTTAGGATCATCTTTTTTATTTCATCTTCGGTAGCTGGAAAAAGCGAAATGGTTCTATGATAGGACCGGGTAGGCTAGTAATGTAATCAACCGTCTGAGACAACATTTGGGAATCCAAATGGCTAGTTGTTGTGAAGTGACGGTTGATTTCATCCAGGCCAATCGTCCTGGGGAATTCCACATGACGATTTCTACCTATACCAAGAGTTCCTAGGAATTGCCAGATATCGGCAGGAGAAGAAGATGTAATATTTTCGAGAATATGGCGGCGCTTGGCGTTACGTATCATCTGTTTACACCGATTTCTTGCAGCTCTGATATCTAGACTGCCAAAGGTCTGTTTATAAAAGTTTCGTCCTAAATAATCCATTCCGCTACAAATTTGCAAAAGTGTGTATTCGTACGCGAACTAGCTTCCTACTGCTCGTCACAGCATCTATCTCTGCCGCACGTGTTGTCGGTTGATATAAAATGCATTTTAACCCCACGCACAAAATAGTTCGTGCCGTCGACTAGTGTACCCCAAATTCCGACTGCAGCAAAGGCCATACAAAAGAATGTAGCGGCATCGACGCCGCCGCTTACGAACTAATGACATGACGTCACACAAATCCTGCATTTCGGCGCGATTAGAACACACAAGAATCCGACAACAACAACAACTGGGCAACTGCCCAACGGTTGTTGTCGGATTCTTGTGGTGTTGTGACAACACCCGTCTGGTCGAAGGATCCTCCCTTTTCTATGGAGATTTGTGGGACTTTACACCCTGTTCCACCTACCCCCAAAAGGATATTTCTTTGTCTTTCGCCTGTCTAAGTATTCTTATAAGTTCCTACCTTATAACATAATTATCTTATATACGAGACGGTAAGGGATGATGTGGTCGACGATGGAGCATGCTTACCTAGATGCAGCGACAGTGTGGTCGCTGCCTAGATGTAACTCTTGTCTTATAGACATCAAGTTGTAGCTATCAGGAAACTCAGACTAGGGCAGAGAATTCCACTCCATAGCTTTTCCCAAAATGAAAGGGAATTCTGAGTAAAGTTTCTTCTATAAATGTATATCAATCTTTGCTTTACAATCATTGGTAAAAATATTTACTTTTACAAGTCTACTAGGAGTTCTGCCCACCTAAAAATTACAAGCTTGCAGCAAAAAATATGCATTACGCAGCCAGCCTAACCGATCCACGTCAAGGACCTGCGAACACTGACCCCGATTCGATCCAAATCTAGGGACAGACGTAAACACAGCATATTTATATACGTGCAGAACAAAGAATCACCATCGCTTTTATAAAAACCATAAATATTCGGCGCTAAACATGGAAGTACACTATTACCATCATTATCGTGATAACCTTGTTCACCCTCGTTGCAGAGTTCTTTCTTTTATGACATGCTTTCATGGTGTTTACGACCCTCATCACCATCATTGATAGCCTTTTTAACCCACGACGGAAAGAGGGTGTTATAAGTTTAACGTGTGTATCTGTGTGTTTGTGTATCTGTCTGTGGCATCATAGCTCCTAAACGGATGAACCGATTTTGATTTAGTTTTTTTGTTTGTAACTTGACGTTATCGAGAGTATTCTTAGTTATTTTTGATGAAAATCGGTTCAGCTGGTCAAAAATCATGGGCGTTGTACTGTTTGAATCGGGCTGTTTTCGCAAGATATCGTGTCATAATTACGTGTTCAATAGACTGTCGATTGAAGCGTCTCTTACTAGATAAATTATGTAGTATGAAATAAAAATGTGTCGGGGGCTTTTTAAATTTTACTTGTTCTACTGATGAGTATAGGGCTCTTCTATCTTGTGCCATGCTTCACTGGGATGTGCGAGTCTCATTCTGGTCTTACTCGCAGTCTTTTATTCAGAAACCTTGGCCAAGCTCGAAAATCTCGAAAATCATCGGAGGCTTCTCCGCTGCAGTAAACACACACGGGTGTGTTTACTGCAGCGGAGAAGCCTCCTAATACAAATGTTTGGTAACCAACTCTATTTTCATTAGGCCAAGATTATCAAGTGTTCTCTACAGTTCTTCTCTGTTGCATGACGTGGGACCTGCACTAGTATTCATAATTGCTTTGGACTCTGACAGACACCTACGCTCCCCAGGACTCCGCCTTGAGGGTGCGTCCATTGAGGATTTTCCACACCAGAACAAAAAAAAGACACTGTCCGGACAAAGATTGCACCTGAGAAACCATTTTTAAGAAAATGTGAATCTCTTGTAGATGAAGACAATATTAGATTTTCGTCGCCCATAGAAAAAAACAGCTTATTATTTTCCATGCTATCTGCGCCACACCTAAAACCCAAAGAAATCGTTAATGTCAAGCACCTCCGAGCAATGAACCTTATCCGATCCGAATCTACGGACGAACCCAAACACAGACATATTCAACAGTATATGCAACAGGTTAGCAGTTCACACACTTTGAAAGATTGCCAGTTAACCACAAGTCAAAACAAGTAAAATTTTATTTCATACTACATAATTTGTCTAGTAGTAAACACGTTCGATCGATAATCTATTGAACACGAAATTATGATACGATATCTTGCAAAAAAAAACCCGCAGGTTTATTACGTATCTTTTGCAAGACCAAAACGGTAGCGATTTTTGCGCAATACTCTTCAATACAAAAGTTTTAGAGTTGTTAGCGATTTTTTTAGAAATAAGTGTTTTTGACAAACAGGGAGCGATTAGCAAACAATTGGGTAGGATCAAATATACCTACACTGCAGGTAATGCCGACATTTATGACATAAAGCGTTTGATCGCTATCGTTTTGCTCTTGCAAAAGATACGTAATAAGCCTGACGGATCCAAAAAGTAAAACGCCCATTACTTTAGAACGGCTGAACCGATTTTCAACAAACTATAGCTAAGAACACAATCGATAAAGTCATCCTTCAGAAAAAAACCGAAATCAAAATCGGTTCATCCGTTTAGTAGTTATGATGCCACCAATAAACAAATACACAAACGCACAGCTACACACGTCAAACTTCACAAACACTCCTTTTTTCCGTCGAGAGTTATGACGGTGAAAAAAAGGGCCTGGTCTGCGTCGTGTTTTGTTCATGGAGACAAAAGTCCAAGACAAACATGACATAACATTACGCCTTATTCCCCAAAAAGTTGGGCAGAGTAGCACCTGTTGTAGAGGGTGTTTTTTTAGACGTATAGAACTTTGAAATGGAATAAAACAAGGATGAATTTTTAAAATTGACATAAAATTTACTTCATTCAAAAGATAATCTTTTGGCATTATAATTTAAATATGATTTCTGGCATAAGACCACCACGGCAGCCTCGGAAGTAATCTTATCTGGAGGTCTAATTTTCAATCACTTTTTCCAACATTTGTGACCGTATATCGGCAATAACGCGGCAAATGTTGTCCTCCAAGTGGTCGATCGTTTCAGGCTTATCGGCGTAGACTAGCGACTTCACATATCCCCACAGAAAATAGTCTAGCGGCGTTAAATCGCACGATCTTGGAGGCCTCCGGAACGTGAGACAATGTGGCTACCAAACGTTTCCTTCAGTAAATCAATTGTGGCACGAGCTATGTGACATGTTGCGCCCTCTTATTGAAACCACAGCTCCTGCACATTATGGTTGTTCAAATGAGGAACGAAAAAGTCAGTAATCAGGGCTCTATATCGGTCACCATTGACTGTAAAGTTCTGGCCAATTTGCACAAAACAAGAAATTTGCACAAAACAAGAAATTTGCACTATTTGGAAGCGTTGTTCAGGAGTCAGTCTATTCATGTTGAAATGCCAAACCAAACTAAACACAAATCACTTGACAGCGGACAAAATGGCAGCCAGTTAAAACAGTGTGGCCAACTTAAAAAAAACAGCCTATAGAACGCCCACATTTCATTAGTTATGTTTAATTTCCATGTAATAGGGGGCGGGCCTGTTGCCTTCAACAGTTCACAAATCCAGACTCGACCAGGCTGTTATTGTGAAATCCTGAATGGAAAACCCAACAACTCTCTGTTCGACCCGAGATCTCACGTTCAGCAGTAGCGCTTGCTTCCACTAGAACAGGGATGGCGAACCTTTATTAGAGAACGCGTCATATTTTTTTTTTTTTTAATTTGAAAATGCCGTTCCGCCTTAGAATCATGCATTGGTGACTTAATAAAAAAATGCTACTTATATTATTGCTGTACGAATTTAACCCGAAATTCGTACAGCAATAATATAAGTAGCATTTTTTTATTAAGTCACCAGTCAATATAGAGTTATTTACAGATTTTTTTTTGTCGTTATAAAAGTAGAAGTCGATGTCATGCCTGCTGTTACAAATCATCTAGATGATAAATAGCCTTATTTATTTTATTTTATTTATTAGGATTACCAACGAGTTACACAACATCAACTTATACAGACAATATACAATTCAATACTCTTATCTTGTTATGCACACTCAATTATAGGTAACCACAGCTAACACATATTCGAGTTAACACGCTTTATAACTATAAAATTTAAAAAAAAATACGAAATTGAAATTACAGAAAAAAACTGAATGTATACATAACATTATAAAGATTAAATTAAAATCAACATTAAAATACACGTTTGATTGAATTAAAATACAGGTTGTCAGGTTAAATTAAAGTAAAGAAAAGATTCTGCCATGTATGTAAGTCAACCCAATCATCATTATTAATATTAAAAATACAAATCAAAATACAGTTTATGTCAATCATAATTAAAATATTGAAAATATCAAGTGAAATCAAAACACAAGTTATGTCAAATAAATTAAAATATAGAAAATGTGAAATCAATTCAAAATACAAGTAATGTCAATTAAAATAGAATTCTTATCCTTATATTGGCGTGCCCGAAAATTATTGTCGTGTGCCACCTCTTGCACGCGTGCCATAGGTTCGCCATCCCTGCACTAGACCAACGAGGCAACGATACAAGACAAAGTGACATTTTATCAGCGATAATGATTTTAGTTTAGACAGTTCAACTCATCTTTGCGCGCGGTGGTGTGAGAGGGTAAGCATGTGTGGATGGTTGTTTGCTCGGACGACGACTGCTTGTCAACTGTCACTACCACAAAAATGCATAATGTATTCACAAGTGCACGCACAGATGAGTTGAACTGTTTATCTTTAGAGTCAAAAATATTGGCCCTGTGACATTTCGGTGAAGCTTGTGAAACCCATAAATTTTGGAATTTTTGACATTCACATCACATCACATCATCAGCCTATTAATGTTCCCACTGCTGGGACACAGGCCTCCTCTCTGTGAGAGGGAATGGGCCGTAATCCACCACGCGGGCCCAGTGCGGGTTGGTGGATGTCACATGTCTTCGAATTTTTGGTTCTAGGACATGCCGGTTTCCTCACGATGTTTTCCTTCACCGTTTTGAGAGCAGTGGTGATGAAATAATTTTACACAAAGTAAAGAGCCTGCCTGGGATCGAACCCACGACCTACAGCTTGTAAGTCGCGGCCGGTACCACTGGGCCACCACTGCTCTCACAACACTGCTCTCTCTTTTTTGACATTGGCTATCTCTAATAGAATGTCAATAAGGGCGTAGCCAAGGGGGACCATGTAGAGGCAGTTGCTTTCGACCCTTTTTTTTTTGGTTGGGAAGTCATCCAAAACTTTCCTGCTCTGGGTGAAGTGGGAGGGCGTGTCAGGCTTTTACTGACTAAAGCCCACCCGTGTTCCTTCAGTCACTTATGTCATGACCGCGGTAACTCTCTTTCAAATTTATTTACGACTGATCTTCCAAGAGATTTTAAAAAATGTAGCCAGATGCATAGAAAGTCAACATAAACCCAACTTAACCGACCTCATCTAGTTTTTAAAATTTAATCGACATGTAAAAGTGTTTGTACAAACCAACTTACAGTAATAAAATCATTTAACAAATCTAGACGTTGTTTGCTGTTCAAAAAGAGTTTTTGTAGTCCTAAATTATACGATAGGCGACTCATACAACTTTATGGCAAATCTTTCAGGGATTTCGATTTGAGGCTGATTTTTTAACCGACTGTGCCAGAAGAAGGGTAATTACTTTGACGATTACCTTTTAATTAACACGCTTTTTATTTAAAGGTTTTGAGTTGTTACAATCTAAGTTCTACCAACAGTATGTACTTAATAAGCATAGTCTAACATTTTCTGTTTTGAAAACCAGTAAACCTTAATTTTGTTGTTCATAACATAAAATTATACAAAAAAAAAACAGAGAATTAACGGCTATAAAATACCGTGAATAATTATTTATGCCAAGGGCATAAAAGGACGTGCCTGGTAATAACATATCAATACAAATTAATTCCCACCCGGGTTTTACAACGACAAACAGAAATAGATCTAAAAACCCGAAAGCCAACCACAAATAGAAAATACCCATTTGAACAATACGAGAATAATTTACAAAAATCGAACGTAAACATTTATAATCTGTAGCACGCAGTTGAGAGGCGCATGATTCATTCTCGAACGATTTCCGTTGCCGACTCGTTCTAATTTTAAATACGAACCCCCTTTTCGAAAATGGAATAAAATTCGTCGGAGCACGCGCCGCCCCGTCGCATCCTTTTATTATTTTAGGACATCCGACTGGCTTGAAGATTGATATTGTCTTAAATTGTCGGCTTAAAGAGTTTTGGGGGAGGAAACCGTTATCTCATGGATCGTATTGCATAGTTGTTTTAATTTAATACGTTTTATTCTTTGATGTAAGTTCAAACAAATTAAAGTATTGGGATGGTATTGTATTAAAAAATATTCAAAGTATACCTGTAATAGAACATTCTTAAACTTATTTAATTTAAAGGTCTTCTAGATTTTAAAACGAGATAAAAAGTTAACAAATGTTAACACGCATCTAGCGTGTTAACTTTTTATCTCGTTTTAGTTTTTTTATTTATTTCTTATTCTTACGACTTATACGGGCCTACGTTATCCCCCATATCTAAGTACTAATGCTGTAATATGGAAATATTGTAAAACCAAACCATTTTTTTAAAAGAGTAACCATGGAGTTTCTTGCCGGTTCTTCTCCATAGGAAACGACTAACCCGAACCGTGCACCTTTTGTCGACGTTTTATAAGTGCCCATGTAGGCCTATGTAAAATAAAAAATAAAAAAATTGATCTTGAATTTGGAAATCTATCACAGACAAGAGGCGAAAATAGAGAAAAAAAAAATCTGCTTTATTTATTTTTGTAGTTGTTTTCAAGACTACGTAGTCTAAATGTTTAAAATAATATTTGAATTCTATTTACCACATATCGCCAACATAATTTTAATTATTTTACTTTTACGTTACGGTATTTCAACACTATTTCATATTCATAGCACAAATAAAAAAGTCAATAAATAAAACTTAAACATAGTTGAAATGTTATGTAAATTGGATTATAAAACTGTTTAATGCAATAATGTAAAATATGAATAATCTTTTGGCAATAGATACAATTTAATAAGTTTAACATTTAGTATGCATTGCGAGATGCAAGGTCATCGCACGAATTTTCATTAAAAAGTCTACGAGTAGAAAGTGCTTTGTTTGATTTATTTTTTGAAAGACCAATATACTAGCTCACAATTTATTACAGCTTACTTTTAGTGACAGTAAGTTAATTATTGTTCTTTGCATCTAAGATAGCAAATCTTAGCCTTTTTAACTTTCACATCATCAGCCTATTAATGTTCTCACTGCTGGGACACATGCCTCCTCTCTGTGAGTGGGCATGGGCCGTTATCCACCACGCGGGCCCAGTGCGGGTTGGTGGATGTCACATGTCTTCGAATTATTGGTTCTAGGACATGCCGGTTTCCTCACGATGTTTTCCTTCACCGTTTTGAGAGCAGTGGTGATGAAATAATTTACACAAAGTAAAGCACCTGCCTGGACTCGAACCCACGACCTACAACTTGTAAGTCGCGGCCGATTCCACTGGGCCACCACTGCTCTCAGGGATTTAGCCTGGCAACACTGGCAGCCGGTTGTCAAAAAGTTTTGTGTTAGAATTTAATTGTGAAAATATTATTTTAAGTATTTAATAAGTCTTAATTGTGCTCAAAACTATTAATCTACCCATAAATAATAAGGATCTGTGTTTGCAAATTGTTTCGATGCAAAATCAATGAGAAATTCATTAAACCAATATCAGCTGTCATTCAACGGACACATTTGAAGTCACCACCTTACCGGGGGAGTATTTTGTTTATTTATTTTGTTTATTTAACTTTTAGTTAGAATAAAAATATTAATTGTAATAGGTCCTATTGCCCACTGAACAATTATTCCCTATTCCCTGCGAGCTATGGCCTATTTAACACTTTCATTATAATATAAATGATGTCCATGCAGATGAAACTTTAAAATCATTTTTAATATGTTTAGGCCTTATAAAATTCATGAACTTGATTACTAGAGATAGTTCATTCACCATTGTTTCCTAGATAAAACCAGTCTAGGAAATTACTGTGTTTAAAAACAAAAATAAAACCAGTAGTACTAGTACCCTCAATTAGATTTTGTCACTTTAATTTTTGTTATTTATCCTATTTATTTAGTAAAGTAGTGATATCAACTAAGATAAAACTACTAGTATATCTTTCATAACTTTTATTCCTTTTTTTCTCTGTAAATAATTACCTTAAATCTAATTAGTTTTCACTCTTTTTAAACTTATTAATTCTGTCCCTCACTCCTATTCTTTTCACATACTTAGCTGTTTCTTCTCTAATTCCAGGGTGCCTCTGAGATTGTCGTCATCATGTTGACTCGCAGAGCTGCATCCTTAGAGGAAAAACTTAGGGCTACTTTGAAGGAGCTAGAATCTAGCCAAACCACGGTCCGTCAGCTGTTAAAGGAAAGGGAAGAAAGTGAGGTGGAAATAGGTTTAGTTATTAAGAAGAACACTGAGCTCAAAAACCAGTTGGCTGAACTGCATATGCAGCATGTGGACATACTGGACCAGCATCAACACCTCCGTCAACTTGTTGGTAACTTTGAACAGTGCAGTGACACCTACGATCAGGCCTTAAAACGTATTTCAGAACTGGAGCTGGAATTAAGCAAGGCACACAACACCGTAACACGCCTGGAAAAGCTTAAGGCCAGTGAAGAGTCTGCGAACACCTGCAATCTTTATCATGAGTTGGTTGATAGCCGGTCCGGACCCACATGTGTTGAACCAATAGTGACCATAGACTTAACTAATGACACTCTTAATAAATGCAGTTTATTTACTAGTCATAAAAAAATTAAAAAATATATTAAGATTAACAAGTTAATTAGAAAAATTAAAAAGTCACTGAAGGGACAAAAACTGAACAAATTAAATTTAAAACTAAGACAAAAAAATGTAAATATAATGCAAGAATTAAAAAAATGTAATACTGATTTAGAATTATGTAGGATCAGGTATGATGCTGACTGTCAGAACCTTCAGGATGAGTTGTTTGTGAGGGAATGTGCTCTAAAAGATATCTTTAGCAAATATGAGGCTTCTCAACAAGATCTGAGTAAGCGCATGCTGGAGGCCAACGAGCTGGTAGACTTGGTCAGGTGCAATGCAGAGAGGTATGAGTCCCTGACCAATAACTTCTCTTGTAGCTGTGCCTGCTCTCAGACACCAGATCCTCAGCATGTCACACCCTTAATGGCTCAACCAGTAGTTAATAATAATAATATTTTAAATAATTCAGCTTATGTTTTTTCAGATAAATTTGGTCAAGGTTTTGGTAGTATTCTTAGTCAGTGTTCTCAACAGTATATTGTAAATCATTGTTTACCCGGTGCCAGTTTTAGCCAGTTAATTAATAGTCTTAAATTGACTAAAATAAATCCCAATTCAACTGTAATATTGTTATTTGGGGATAGCTTAGCTGTAAGAAAAAAGGATTTAGTTGCATGTTTTAATTTAATGCTAAAGCTCCATGAGTCTTATAATTGTAAATTTATTTTTTCTGCTTTGCCTTACTCTGATTGTTTGTCGGATGAGCAAAATAGGCATATTTATAATCTGAATCTGCTGATGTATAACAGGACTTGTCGTCACAGGGATGCGATTATATATTTTGATTGTAATAGTTTTATTACAGATTACAGACTCACTGATTGTTCCATGTTTTTGCCAGCTAGTTGTAGGAGACGGATTGCTAATCTTTTAGCATATACTTTACATGTTTACACCGGTACTTATACTGTACCTACGTTTACTGTTAGTGGTGACACTAACATCTCTATTGATACTATTAGTATAGATACTAATATCACTTTTGATTCTGTTGGTAGTGATACTAACATTGCTATACACACACCTAGTAGTTTAAACTGTTAGGTTCGACAACGGGTGAGTCGCATATGTTGAATGTTGTACATCAAAATATGCAGGGTTTGTCCGGCAAGGAATTAGAGTTAAGCTTGTTTATGGAGAATTATGATGTTCATGTGTTATGTTTAACTGAACATTGGTTGAAAGAGCATGAAGTAGTGTTTATCAATGATGATTTATTTTCTGTACAGAGTGCATTTGTGAGAAAACTGCTATTCGCGGTGGATCTTTAATTCTTGTTTCAAACAAGTTAAAATGTAAACAACGGTTAGACCTAGTTAATCTTTCCATTGAGCGCACTATCGAGTTGTCTTGTGTTGAACTTGAGCGGTACATAATAATTTGTGTCTACAGACCCCCTTCAGGGGACTTTACTAGTTTCGAATCTGCAATGGAGGATGCACTTAATAAGATTAAATGCAGTAGTAAAAATATAATTTTATGTGGAGATTTTAATGTTAATATTTTAGATGTTACTCCACTAAGTCTGAACTTATTTAAATCTTTTAATTTAGTTAATTTGTTTTTCGAACCAACTAGGATCACGGCGTCTTCGTCGACTTGCCTTGATAATATATTTTGTGATTTTGATGCCGACAATAAATTGGTGTTAAGTGATTTATCATCAGATCACTGTGGATTAATGGCTAGCTTCCCTATGCCATTAAGTAAAAAGCCGCGCAAAGTAGAATGCAGGCCTTATACTGTTAGTCGTTGCAGTAAGTTTAAAAATAATATAGCTCTTAAAGTTATACCGTCAATAATAGAGTACGAGAACCCAAATGAAATGTACGAGGCCCTTTTTGATGTTGTGCAAAATGAGTACAAATCCGTTTTTAAAACTAAAACTATCAACATTACTGGGACTTCCGCTGGTTTCAACCAATGGGCTACACCAGGCATTTATAAAAGCCGAGCGAGATTGTATGAGTTGTATGGTCTGAGACAGTACAAGTTTGATAACAATTTTTTAGAATATGTTAAAAATTATTCAAAATTATTTAAAAAGATTTGTCGTGTTGCAAAATCAAAATTTCTAAGTGAGACTATTAAAAATTCTAATAACAAAGTAAAAGCCACTTGGAAAATCATAAACAACGAAACGGGTAAAAATCGGTTAAAAAAGAAAATCAACTCGAGATCATGGTTGATAACAAATTAGTTAATAAACCAGCTGACGTAGCTGAGGCGTTTAATGAGTTTTTTACGAGCATACCTGCAACGACGACTTGCTCCTTAAGTTCGTCGCCGTCTAAGGCTGAAAACCTATTGCATAGTAGCGTCCCTAAATGTAGTTATGTATTTAGATTCGAGCATGTAGCGCCTCGTGATGTAGTTAATGTTTTTAATTCTCTTAAATCTAAAAACACGGGTGATTACTGGGGCATATCTACCAAACTTTTGGGCAATATAATAGACATTGTGGCCCCCTATCTTGCTGTTACGTTTAACAAATGCATTGATTTGGGTACTTTTCCTGATCTCATGAAGAGCAGTAAAGTCATCCCTCTATTTAAATCCGGTAGCAAAAATGATATTGGTAATTTCAGACCAATCTCTATTTTGCCTGCATTCAGCAAAATATTTGAAAAGTTAATTCTTAAGCAGTTACTCAGACATTTTAACTTACATAGCCTCCTTCACAATGACCAATATGGGTTTACGAAGGGTCGCTCGACTACAGATGCGGGTGTTGCTTTGTTGAAACACATATTTGACGCATGGGAGAAGTCGCGAAATGCAATTGGTGTTTTCTGCGATCTTTCTAAAGCCTTCGATTGCGTTCACCATGATACGCTTTTGCGTAAACTACGCCATTACGGTGTTCAAAACGAAGCCCTAAATGTAATTGAGTCATATTTACTTAATAGATACCAATGCGTAGACGTTAATGGCGCTAAATCTTCCAGGTTACCTGTTGAGCTGGGTGTACCTCAAGGCTCAATACTGGGTCCGTTTTTATTCCTGGTTTATATTAACGATCTGCCATTCTATTTAAAGGATATTTGCGACGTTGTACTGTTTGCGGATGATACTTCTCTGATCTTTAAAGTAGATAGGAATAGACAAGTTTTTGATGACGTGAATAACGCACTATCAATGGTCACAGATTGGTTCACAACAAATAATCTTGTTCTTAATGCCAAGAAGACTAAATGCATAAAGTTCGCTTTGCCCAATGTTAGAAATCTGGGTCCCAACATTGTGCTCGGCAATGAGAAGCTCGAAACTGTTGATTCAGCTGTGTTTCTGGGTATAACAGTAGACTCAAAAATTCAATGGGGGCCACATATATCAAGCCTAGCGGGTAGGCTTAGCTCGGCCGCCTACGCCGTCAGAAAGGTTAGACAATACACTGACGTTGATACAGCAAGGTTGGTCTACTTTAGTTATTTTCACAGTATCATGTCCTACGGTATTCTACTGTGGGGCAGAGCCGCTGATATTCAAAATATATTTGTGCTTCAAAAACGAGCTGTTCGTGCCATTTACCAATTAGGTGCGCGTGTTTCTCTAAGAGATTTTTTTAAAGAGATTGGTATTCTCACAGCGGCTTCACAGTACATATTCGCCAACATTTTATATATTAGGCAGAACATTCATTTGTACAGTAACAATAGTGATATTCACAACTTTAACACCAGAAATAAGGACAAATTACGAGCTCCCTTTCATCGACTTCATAAGGTGCATAGTTCATTCGTTGGGGTTGGTATAACTTTTTACAACAAGTTACCGTCTTCTTTTCTAGATTTGCCATTTAACGCATTTAAAGCAAAGGTAAAAGCTAATCTCTGTTCTAAGGCATACTATTCTATTAATGATTATTTAGATGATAAGCATAGTTGGTCGCTGTGTTGAACTCAAGACAATGTTCGTGTTCTTTTACCAAAATTAGCTTGCTGTCAGGTTAAATATTATTATTTTTTAATTTCGTTTTTATGTGTATTTTTTAAATTTTATTTTTTGGTAAGACTGTCGTAGGTATCGTTTACTGTTATTGTCATAGCTGATGAGGATTGCTACTATCTTTGCATTATATAGAGTTAATCTTTCTAGTATTATATAGCAGCATAGCCAGCATTGTGTGAGTACCATGTACTTCAGAGCTATCATTGTCTAGATACCTACGTCTTCTATTGACTTGAATGACTCCGGTGGTTGAGAGTATGTCATGCCCACTCAAATGTCTCGCCGATGGTGGCGCGTGTGTCGGATCATTTAGCTCCCTTCAAAATGGTTGAGCTGAATGGTGCTGATACATGTGTCATGTTCGTGAACGGGCGCTGTCGGTTGGGACTGGTCATCTCTTAGCTGCCATGGTTTATTTTAATTGATTCTAATTTTATTTCTGAATTGTCTTTTTATATTTACTATGGACACTTTTAACTTGCTACATCGTTCTCACATAATGTGTAATCTCAACATGAATGATGTAACAAATGATTTGTAATAATTACCTAATTGAAAAAGAGTGTCCATGGAGTTTCTTGCCCGTTCTTCTCCATAGAGATCTACGCCTTGGAATGGGCATCTACGGTACTTTCACAGTTATTATGTCTTGTGACTGGGACTGTAGCACCATAATTTTGTAATATTTTATTTTGTCTTTTGACAATTCAAAAGTGCCTGTAACTGGCCTACTTGAAATAAAGTGCTTTGACTTTGACTTTGACTTTGACTTCTCCCACTGGGCCACCACTGCTCTCCTTTTTTTAACTTTAGGATACCAAATTTTTTGTTTTTACCGACTTCAAAAAAAGGAGGAGATTATCATTTCGACACGTATGCATGTAATATTGTTGGAACTGTACAATATTCACATATGTGGACTTCTAAACACGTGTGCCAAATTTTATAAGTGTATATATGTTTGTATGTATGTTTGTCCACTCATTTCTCCAAAATTTCTTATCGCATCGTGATCATTCTTACTAATGTTGTTTTGGATTGAATATCTCTCAACATAGGCAATAGTGCAAGTTTTATCAAAATCGGTGCAGCAGTTTGCAAGATATGGAGCATTCAACCGAACTCCTTAGTGACAAACAGTACGTATGTGTAAACTGAGTTATTATGGGTATTTTGACAATTCTTTAAATATCGTACTATAAAAAAATAAACCGACTTCAAAGCAAAACTCAAAAAGTGCAAAATTACTTTTGTTTCGGCAAGTCATTTTATTTTTTATGAAAAAGTTTATTATGATATAATGTTATTGAGAAACCGAATCCAACAAATCAACTCTGTGATGACACATGCTGTAACTACTATTATATAGTTACAGCACTGATTACAGTTTTTGTGCTACATGTTAAATTTAGTGTAGTGTTTTTTTTTTACCTTTGTAAAGATTCTTTTACCGATTGTGAATGTGTGAACATTGTAGGCTTTCTAGATTTCTAGATGATTGTTAACATTTGTTAACTTTTTATTTCGTACAATATTTTTTTTGTTTGTTTTTTTTTTCAATTTCGTACGAGTTATTGTCGGGCCTACGTTGTCCCCCCATATCCAAGTACTAATGCTGTAACATGGAAATATTGTAAACACAAAAAAAAAGAGTAACCATTGAGTTTCTTGCCGGTTCTTCTCCATAGGAAACGACTAACCCGAACCGTGCACCTTTTGTCGACGTTTTATAAGTGCCCATGTAGGCCTATGTAAAATAAAAATATTTGATTTTGATTTTGAATAAACTAAAATAGTAAGAAAAGTCACAGTTTGCTTTTTACTCTAACTTTATAAGACTGAAGATCATACAAAAATAAAAATGCTTTGTCTTATATAACTAACTAGCTGAACTTGGCCTTATATTCAAACGGTTACAACGAACGATCATGACATTGCCATAATCACCAGCAGACGAATAACCTCCTCTATTTTACATATAAAATTATGTAAAATCCATAATCGATCAATGACCGGATATACGGAGGCACATCCGAAACTCCTAATATCCGAATGCCATTAAAAATGGCGTGTATATGTAAATATATACAAATTATATTCAAAATTATTATGTAGTTCTCATGAAATGATTTAAATAATTTTGTAAATCGATTTAGCAGCCGAAAGTATTTTCTTTCTGAAAAGACATAATATAATATATACGAATTTATTACGCTTCTATTTTCTGAAGCGGGGGACAAAGTTGAACCTACTGAATAAAATAATTGGGGCTTGCAATATTTTTTCCTAATAGCAATAAACCTAGGTTTGTTATTATCTTAATATCATTAAATTTTATAATAACTTATTTTGTATAAATTTAAAAACAAAAAACTGTTTAAAAACGAACAAGTTTTGTAACTGTTTATGTGAGCAAATGTTAAGTTTTTATAAATTAAAAAAAAACAAAAATCATACGAAACTATTTTTGTTGTTAGTAAGTAAAAAGTTCGCAAGCCCAATAACTTTTTACCCGACTGCCGAAGGTAATGTGTTTATCAGTCTATGTATGTATGTTTGTTCCTATGTGGCGTTCTAGAGACCAAATGAGTTGGCCGATTTGATGATTCTTACGTCAATCGATTTGTCTTAACCTTGCGAGTGTCACTGGCTACATTAAAATTTGAAAATAGAAAAATAGCGGGTTTTGGGCGTCATATTGAGGGGGTCAATATTTTTGATTCTTCCAAACCATCGTGTGGGGTTTCAAAATAAAGGGTTTTAACAGCCTAAAAATAAATGTTAAAAAGCAGTCGGCTTTTTTATTTTTTGTATTACCTTTTTTAGTGTGGTATCCTACATTTCTCTAGTTAAAGTGGGGAAAACCCACTGGCAGTAATCAAACAGATACTTACTAATTCAGACTCTGCTATAGTGAAATTCTTAAACGAAAAGTCCAACAACAATGCTCAAGTAGTCCACCCAGGGAACGAACCCAAAACTTCGCGTAAACCAGCGGTGCATGCGACTGCTAGACTAAAGAGACATTCAGATATTCTAGTGTACTACCTATTTACATTATGAATTTTATCTATTGTATAAATTACTAGCGACCCGGCTTCGCCCTTGACAAATTATATACATAAACCAGCCAAGTGCGTGTTGGGCCACGCGCAGTAATAGGGTTCCGAAGTTGCATAATAATGCGGACTAAGAAGAGGGTTTTGTTGTTGTTACATGAACATTAAAACGGTTTCAGCGGCACACAACGTCTAAAAACGGGCCCACATTGGATCATGTTTTTCTTTTAATCTATCTTTATGCTCGCGTTTGACCACTATCTCGCCTGTTGGTAAGCGATGATGTGGTCTACGGTGAAGCACGCTTGCTTAGAACTAACCGATTCACTCTTGTCTTAAACTAAAGAGGGACTAACTGGTAACTGAAGAAGGAGTTATAAAATCCAACTTCGCAACTGAAGTTAGAAAAATATAATCTATTTGAGTACGGTGCGAATTACGAAAGGAGCCGTTACGAGCGCATGTTAGAGCCACGGGGAATGGTATGGCTCGTTCCTGGACTCTTGCGCACACGCTCCTTGTTTATTTATCTTTCGGAATTTGAAAAAAATCGTATGTATTCACCTCTTATCTGCGGTATTCATTATTTCGTTCTGTAAAGTTTTACGCTATTCAATTAGTGATGTAGTCAGGTCGAATATTGACTTTATAGATGGATATCGACAAAAGAAAATAAGTAATTTGCTTGGCAATTGACTCTAATTTGACTTTAGATTACAAAACGTTGAAAATACTTCTGTATTAACGCAAAACAGACGCCCCCGCGCGCATGCACCGTATGGACTACGGACCGGTACTGCCAACGACTCCGGCCACTCCATGCGTTATTCGAGCTTAAAGATTCTTAATTTAGAAATCATTTTTATTAAGGATGTTATGATTTTATTTATGTGTATTTTTACATTGTTCATAAGCATATATTTACTCTGTTTTACACAGCTAACAACGTTATTTAAGTAATATTTTAAAGGCATTTGTACAAAATTTCTACGGTTCCAAGTACATTTTATAAGTTGGTCGACTATTACTCGTAATGATAGTTTTCCTTTTAATTTCGTTATATTTACTACTGCCGTGATTTTTTTAACATAGCCAAGACCAACCATTTCGCTGGCAGGGGGGAGGGACACTTGACTCTAACATAAATTTACAGCCTAACTTTACGCAAACGGATCTCTGAATCGAAAAATGGTTTCAACAAACCCGTAATATTTTTGCACCTATCCAACGATACCCCACACCATAAGATAGAATAGAAAAAAAAACATCCCCACTTTACGTCTATAGGAGGCAACCAAAAAAAAAATATTTTCATGATCTTATTGTACCACTTAGTCAAAATTATTAATATGTATATCCATGCCAAATTATAGCTTTCTAGTACTTAGAGTCTCTGAGCTAAACTATGGACGGACAGACGGACAGAGCGAAACTATAAGGTTTCCTTGTTGACTTCGGAACCCTTAACACCTTCCTCGTTTGTGAAAACCGCTTGAAAATCCCTTCAGTAGTTTTTGTATTTATCACGAACAGACGCGGTGGTGTGTTTTGTTTCATCATCATCATCAGCCTTTTAATGTTCCCACTGCTGGGACATAGGACCCCTTTCTATGAGAGAGGGAATGGGCCTTAATCCACCACGCGGCGCAGTGCGGATTGGTAAATGTTACACGTCTTCGAATTAATATTAATCATTCTTTGTTTTATAATATATGTCAAAAACCTTCCTCGTTTTTCACTATTTCTATTAATGAAAACTGCATGAAAATCTTGGTTATTTTAAATGTGCGTAAGGGACAGAGTAAACAAGTCGTATCCCTTACACACATTCAAAATAATCTTACTATACGAGCTTATGGTCACCCTCCCGTAGTTTTTGAGTTTATCACGAACAGACGCGGCCTGCACGGGGGTATTTGTTTTAATATTAATGTAGTGATAGTAAGTTCAATGACATAGTATACTTCACTTTCTAGCCTCTGCGAAATCTATTACGCAACCTCTCTGTGGTCTTGTGCATGCCTCGGGCATCGATCAGTCTCGGGGGAAAAAGTTATTTGCTCCGACATTTTCACTGTTGGCAGCACGTGTCTTTACTAGTGTCTTCTGTCTTTCCTGATGCCTTGTGAATTTTCCGGGTCGCCCTGAAGTTGGCTTGCCAATGCGTATGGCATGGCGCGCTGCTGTATTAGTTCAGTCAATTGGTAGCCAACGTCAGGGCGGTCAAAAATCTTGGAGAGTACTGTAGAAGAATGATTAAACAAATGCCAAAGATGGTTATCCAATTTAAAGGGGGTGATTGAAAGCAAACGCTAAAGAAAGTGATGGGGATGAAATCTTACGACCCTTAAAGACAATGACCAATGTTATGTAAACCTCTGACTAGAAAATCTAAATTGATGATCAGACTGAATAGATGAATGAATTGTGTGAGGAATGATATAAAAACAGGAATTAGTGATAGCATGGCAGCTGTTGCTGAACGGATGGACGGAAATGTGTTTCGCCGACCTCAAGTAACACAGGGCAGTAAGATCAGAATCTTGCAATTTGGTCATCAGCGTGACCAGACATAAAATCCTGAAAGGAAAGACGGTTGTTACAGCACTGGTAATTGCACTTGGCGTCATAAAAATACTAACTTTACACTCAATGATAGGATCAACAACAACGTGAAACAAAACACAAGGAAATAAACGCTAACGTCATATATAAAATAAACACACTAAATAATATGATCACAAATCCTTTAATCATGACTGGTGACTTATTCATGTTCACGAGTCAACCTTAACGCAGTGCGATTTTCCGAACTCAGGATGCAAGTACTAACAATGGATGCTGTAGAACCGAACCTTGAAACATAACACAATAACATCTTCCTCGTAACAAATATAACACATGTAGTACATTAACGATGTTTATGTAAATATATAACCTCGTGACCTTCGCTCAGTTGCATCTCTCCACATTCACTTGCAGATACGACGATTCATTAACCTGTTGCACTGTGATAAAAAGCTTCTCTATTACTCATATCTCTTATTCTTCTTCATTGCCGAAGGGCCTGCCAGTCTTGGGAAGCTTTGGTGGAGACACTAATGAGATATATCCAGGCTGATCTACCTTCGGCTCTTGTCAGGGCTCCTATGGATCTAATGTGACTGAAATATATACTTTGGCTCCTGCATGAAAGGCTTGAAACAAAAGTGTTTCATCTATGCATTTTACAGTCTTCTCCTCAAACACGTAGGACGTTCTGATAGCTCAGTCCTCCTTTTTTTGTTATTCTGCATAAGCATTCTCTATTTCGCGAATTGATCTTTCAAAACACTACAAGGATATTCATTTACCAAGAGCCCGCAGAATAAATAATTGTCCCAAATTGATATTTTACTGGTCACTACATTGTTCATCATCTTTGCAAACTATTGTCCTTTGTCATAATCCAACTGCAGTTTTTCCAATCATCTTTCTTGGCTACGGACTCTCGCATTTCATTAATCATCTCATTTCCCATGTTGGGCTTGGCACAACACGTTTTTTTCTTCCTTTCTATCCTGTCAACTATCACGCTATCCATTCACATTTCATTAGCATATATTTTATCTACGGATCTCCTCAAAAGGCTATCACCGACAAAAGCTCGTAAGAATTCCCTGCCCTATCTGAACATGTATAATCTCTCTCGCACCGGATGACGCGTCGCGTGTAAATTTAGCGTCGAACGCAGGTTCACGGGCGTGCGCGGGCGCAGACCTGCGCGGCGCCATCTTGAATTTGTTGCTGCAGATTCGATGCGCCGTCACTAAATGTCACTTGTCTTGATTATCGTAGGTCGCCAGTTGTCCACAATCAGTTTTACATGAAAAAAAAAATATTGTAGTTTACTTAATGATCGATAAAACTGTAATTTTGGGTCGTTTTACAAGTTCAGTTAATGATTGGATGTTGAGTATGGTTTCATTATAGTAGTGAGGTTCTGATTCATTCTTAAATTATTTGTGTAAGAGTTGTTGCTCGAAATCGGCGTTTTGCGCGGTTACTTTTGCAACTTACTGAGAAATTGTTGGTCTTTATTTTAGCATAGATTATAATATATGGCAATTTGACTACATCACTAAAGGCACCAGATAAGTGACAATCAATCAACGAAAGCGTTGCCATAGTGATTAGAAAAATGTCAAAAATGTATGAGAATGGCAAGATCTATCGATATGTGATGTATATTAGAGCAGTGGTGACTTAGTGGTATCGGCCGCGACTTATAAGTTGTAGGACTTATAAACCCAGACAGGCACTTTACTTTGTGTAAATTATTTCACCACCACTGCTCTCAAAACGGTGAAGGAAAACATCTTGAGGAAACCGGCATGTCCTAGTAACAAAAATTCGAATGCATGTGACATTCACCAACCCGCATTGGGCCCGTGTGCATTACAGCCCATTGCATCTCACAGAGAGGAGGCCTGTTTCCCAGCAGTGGGAACATTAAAAAGGCTGATGACGATGATTGAAATGTCATGTGCTCAATCACTTACATTTTGGCATTATAGACCATCGCAATCGCTGAAATAATGACACGATGTCTAGAGCCTTAGATTCTCCTTTAAAGTCTAATCTGTCCTCAAAATATTTTAGAGTTCCGTACCCCCGGAGGTTCCAAACGAATCCGTATAGCTGTCAGTCACGTGTCCGTCTGGCTGTCTGTCGTCGGTCACACTATTTTGTACCGAATAATTTTTTAACTTTCCATTGTCCTAGGAATTTGAAATTTGTTCATAATGTTTGTAATTAAGTATATTTTACTTTGGTTTGATTTTTTCTTTGGTACATAACCCTAAATGTGCGAAGTCTGACACGCACTTGGCCGGGGTTTTGTGGTCTGTTTGTTTGTCTACGGGGCGTCATATAACATGCATTATATGTCAATCCACTTATCTACATAACACGAACTTGAACATGAATCCTCCTAATCTCAAACTTAAATCATACAGAACATATTCATTACATCCTTTAGAAGATTCTTTCACATCCGTTAAACATTTGCATGTCATCCTATTACACGAAGGGAAGCGATCAGAGGCCGTGGCCGCCATGACCGGAACTGCCGCCGACAGTGTTTTGTTTATCTTGTCTATTATAAACCAGAGATATTATGTGTTTTGGATGATCATGGATTAAATACGGAAGTAAGAAAAGGTCGAGACGAAGATTCTGTAAGTCTATTTTGACCTAGTCATTTTGTAAGACTGGGTTTTGTCTGTGATTTTGTTTGTGTGAATTTCAGAAATAAACTTAACATTTTAAGGGTTCCGTGACCAAAGGGTAAAAACGGGACCCTATTACTAAGACTTCGCAGTCCGGCTGTCTGTCTGTCTGTCTGTCATCAGGCTGTATCTCATGAACCGTGACAGTTGAAATTTTCACAGATGATGTATTTCTGTTGCCGCTATAACAACAAACACTAAAAACAGAATAAAATTAATATTTAAATGGCGCTCCCATAAAACAAACGTTTAACGTAACGTTTAACGTAAAGTTTAAAAAAAAAAAAAAACCTGATATTTTTGCCGTTTTTTGCGATAATGGTACCCTTATCGCCCTTATTTAACCCTTCGTGCGCGAGTCCGACTCGTACTTGGCCGGTTTTTTATTCGATTAGTTTTCTCGTGCGGTCTTGACTACGTTGTTTCCCTTAAGAGACCCTACGAATAAATATGTATGGAAGAAGACTTACTGCACCGACCTCAAATACTTTGAAATAAAGTTAGGACGTTGACTCTATGCCAGTCCATTTTATCCATAAATAAAAATACTCTAAACTATTTCCGAATTTAATTAATCTAAACTAATCAGAACTGACCTAACTCATAATATTTCAGTAAGGCCATCTGTTTATATTATACAATGATTGCAAACATGTTTTAAAACATGTCTTAAAACTGGTTCGAATGGTAATTTGACATTTTAAGTAAATTGTTTTTCTTCGCTGTTTTTCCTTAAGAACACACATTTTTGTCTGTCTACGCAAGTATGGTCTCGTGGGTCTTGTTGTAAGTTTATTTTCTGAACAGGATTTAAATATTTGAACTGTAAAGGAGAGATCATAATATATGCCAATTATTCCTTGAAGGGCCTGTTGCTGTTGGAACAAGTCTTTGATAGGCGAATAAGCTGGCAGTCTGAAGGGTAATCAAAGCATTTACAACAATGATATTCTAATAAACAGATACGTTATACACTCACAAAACAACCAAAAAAAGTGTTCAAAGCAGCGGCAGCACAGATACCTACACACTTTTGGTATGAGATACCTTCTGTTTTATGTACTTTGGTATCATAATTGGCACACTTTCTAAATAGACACGATGGCATTTTTTAAATTTTGTTTTTGTTTCAACGAAGCCTATCGCTCTTCGCCATGTGTGACATAGACTAAAGACCCCAATTAGGACGTATTCGAGTCTTCACAATGCACGCGCTCATAACATATCTTCATACTAGAATATCATTGATTTACAAGCACTTTTGTATTTTCAGTCGGTCAGTCAGAAGAATGAAGATAGTACATTCCAAAGCGTAGATCTCTATAGAGAAGAACGTGCAAGAAACTCCATAGTCACTCTTTTGAATCTTGTTATGTATTACAATCATTACATTGTTTTGGTTGCTTCTTTAAGTGAGAACAATGTAACTAAAAAAGCCTTCTTTTTTCAAAACTGCGTAACTAATAATGACAGAGAAACAATAAGATGCATGATGATCATCCTTATTAAAAAGTTAACAGGTACGTACGAATTACAATAACAATGTGTCATCCATTTCATGTTCCTTAAAAAATAAACAAAAATGCGCTAACGATTCATGCACACATAACTATATTAATATTCCAAGACCAAGGTCGAACGGAGCGACATTCAAAATGGCTGCTTGCATTGGAGTCACTACACTCTTGTTCAACGAAGATCTCGCTTTAAAAGGCCAACAATTACGCATATGTGCACAATAAAACGTGAATATTTTAACACAACCAGGATCCACTGCAGAAAACTGGGTAACATTGAAGAGTTCGTTGGTATTACATGCACTTCCTGATTGACCGAGGCCAACACGCGGCGGCCATCTTAAACTTTTTGACGTTTATTTTTGGCGGGCTATTGTGGCGTCCAGAAATGGTAAGACGTATATAATGTCAGAAAAGATTGTTTATTACTCTTTGGAATTAAAAACTTATTTAATTTCGTTGGGAGTCTGGTTTTTTTGTTACATAATTTACTTGTTGTAATATCTGCTGAAATGTTACCTTTTCGGGACATATACATGTCGTATTATAATTATTAACAAAGGAAAATTCAGGGTATTGTCCTTTTGACATGGTACTTGATAGCGATTTATTAAGCTATTGAAGTCTATGGTATCCTTGTATTGTACTGAATGTCATTGTCCTGGGGATAAAGCATTCTGACACCTACTTTCTGAGCTTCAGAACATTATCATTCAACTTGTTTTACATGTTATATGGAACAAAGAATGACTAAAGAATGAATTGGTATCTAATTTTTATAAAAAAAAACCCATACTAGCATAAGCTAGTGAAGAAGTCACCGGCTTCGCCCGCGTGAAAGTCAAAAAATATCCCGAAGGAACATATTTTTTTTTTTTTTTTATTTATTCGGGAAAACAAACAATTACACATTAATAATTACGAAAAAATATAGGATACAGAAATGATACAAATGTGAAATCAACCACGTTCTCCACAGATAACAATGAGATAACAATGAGACAATTCACGGGATAAAAGTATTCCTGACTATAATCTATCTCTGTGCCAAACTTCATCCAGATCCATTCAGCCGTTTGAGCGTGAAGAAGTAACAAACATACACACTCACAAACTTTTGCCTTTATAATATAAGTGTGATTATTTTTGCAATTAAATTAACATATTTTTTTAAATTTAATTTGATATGAGACGCACAGGAACAATCAGTTTTGTGACGCATAGTGGAGGCCATATGTCCAGCAGTGGTCGTCTTTCGGCATAAATGATGATGATGACTTAGATTGATTTCAAATTCCTCTGTCCTTGCCTTACGTTACTTCGAGTTGGTGCGAGTTTGTTCTTCCTCCCAACTCTTCTTAATTCTTATCATCCTAATCTAAAAACAAATCACACTAATATTACTTACATTGTGTGTATCTGTGTGTGCCAAATAAACTAGTTTTCTTTATTTTCTTTTCTTATAAAGGCGAAAGTTTGTGAGTGTGTGTGTTTGTATGTTTGTTACTTCTTCACGCTCAAACGGCTGGACGGATCTGGATGAAATTAGGCACAGAGATAGATTATAGTGAGGAACAGCACATAAGATACTTTTTATCCCGGGAATATGTTCCGTCGGGATAATTTTCGACTTGCACGCGGGCTAAGCCGCTGGCAGAAGCTAGTTAAATTTATAAACTTATTTCATACCTACATTAATACAATATATTTTAATGTATAATTCGTCCACATTCGTCCAAAGCTATCGATCTGGGATTATGATCTATTTCTGTACTTTATGATACAATAAATTCGCCCTAAAATAAACTTCGCATATTCGGGGTCTTTACTCGTATAAAATTGTTTGTCCGTTTGTAAAGAATCTGGAGCATTGTTTATGATACTGTTTTTAGTACTAATATGCAGCATCTGGTGAGACTGGAAGCTTCTGAAAAGCATAGGTGTTCAGACTAGAGAAGCCACGAATAATCGGCTACTATTCGGTATTCGGCCTATTTGGCTGTTATTTTTACAGAATGGGTCGCAATATTTCGCCGAATAGTGAATAGCAGCAGATCACCGAATACCGAATATATTACTCATTAAAAATATTTATACAAAAAAAACAGCCTATTTATTGAGTTTTGTGACACGACCTAATCGCGAACGAAACAAATACCTCGTCGTAGTTATCTCACGCATTTCAAATTTCAATGATGTAGATTGGGATTTGGAACCGATCACTCGCGAAATGTACCGATTATTCAGTCGCCAAATATTCGGCGCTTCAGCCGAGAACATAGCCGAATATTCGGTATACGGTATTCGGAAAAATCACTATTCGTGGCTTCCCTAGTTTAGACGATATCATAGTGTCTTGCTTAGTAAGCGAATCTATTCATTTTTACCGCCTTGTTGATCTAGTTGCATGTAGGTACTAATGGAAAGTATCAGCTCGTGGGTTCGATTCCCAAGTCAGGCAAACAGCTATTGGGTTTTCCCACCAGGAATTTCTTATTAGCAGCTTGGAGTGTAGATTTGCATGTCCTAGAACTTAAAAATCGAAGACATGTCACCAACCCGCACTGGGCCCGCGTGGTGGATTAAGGCCCATTCCCTCTCTCACAGAGAGGAGGCCAGTGTCCCAGCAGTGGGAACATTAAAAAATTTCACCAATAGAAAGCTAAATTATTCCTGAGTGACATAGGCTATTTTTTAATCCCGAAAACGGGTCCTGTGGAGTAGTCCACGGGAGCGAAGCCGCGGGAAACAGCTAGTAATATTATGAAGAGGAAAGATTTTTTTGTTTGTTTGTACCGAATAGGCTCCGAAACTACTGGACCGATTTGAAGAATTCTTTCACCAATAGAAAGATGCATTATTCCTGAGTGACATAGGCTATTTTTTAATCCCGAAAATGTGTCCTGTGGGGTGGTCCACGGGAGCGAAGCCGCGGGCAACAGCTCAAAATCAAAATCAAAATAGCCTTTATTACTGATAATATTGTTACATTAAATTTCATTATAGTTCATTCATTGGTTTCTTGTATTATATAATTTTCCAATATATTACAATAAAACTTATTTATATTTAATTACAACATTTCATGCACTTATATGACAACATTTCATGCATTTTTAATAATTAATAATAATACAAAATTGGATCATATAAATTAGATTATGTTTGACTTAGTCATTCTAGTCTTCGACATCGGTAACATTATTATCTGTTTGCCATTTGGCATAGGCCTCCCCTAGGCTTTTCCATCTATCTCTATTTGTGGCTTCCCTTAGCCATGTTGTTCCCGCTACCTTACTGATATCATCCTCCCATCAACAACAACAACTAGTGAATAATAAAGTAACAATTATTACCGCTTGGTTACCGATTATTACTAATTTTATTACATTGACCGACTCTTCTTTGATCGATAATACATTCAAGGATAACTGTAACGCATTGCGTACGCAAATAATGCGTTATTATATTTTATACAAAGCTATATTATTGCATAATAAAAGTTACAACATGTTAACAAATGACTAATGTTAAAACATAACTCATGTTCATGAGTATTTCTAACCTACTGCTGTTGACCTGTAAACCTTTAGGTGTTGTGTTCCAACTTTGTGTCATATTCTTTTGTTGAAAAATACCTAATTGATTTAGTAATAGTGGTAACCTTATTAACCTTTTAGTTTTGTTATTATATATTTTTTCCTTATAACAAAGCTCTATCCAATTTCTTCAATTCGCCTCTATGTATGTAACATAAACTTTTTGACATAAAAAGAATCTTCTCGTATGAAAAATATAATATATCACAAAGTATCGACCCATCATAAGAATCATTATACCCACATCATTATTCATCATTATTCATTATCAGCATCATTATTCCTACTTTAGTAAGATATAAACACACCCAATGATATTAGATATATACTGAGGTAGATACGTTTTACCCAAGTCAGCGCGACAGTACAAACACTAGCTGATTAGCTTGAGTGCACTCAGTCCGTCCTGCGTCTGGCCGCGACACGAACGTACGTTTGAACAGTATGTTTATCTCTTTCTGACAACGGCGTCCTATTTATATCTGCGTTCTTTTAACCTGCACAGTGATATAAATAAAATTCCAAGCTCCATAGGTCCTATGTAGGAAGCTATAGTAGAATATCACCATGTTTTTATTTCTTTACAACGAGTATGACGTCTCTATTGGTAAAATCTCGTTGCACACACCACAACTATTTAGACTATGGTTTGTGGAGTCAAACTATAGTAAAATCTAATAAAGTCAGAAAGGGTAACCCAATAAGTAATTTATTTTAAAAGCCAGGAAATGGTTGATAACTTTTTTTTTTTCTTAAAAAATATTGTAGTTACAAAAAAAAAAACATCATAAAAACTATTGTAATGTAGGAAGAGACAACTAGGAAACCTAGGACTCTCCCTCAATGGAATAAAACTGCCCTGGTCCACGGTAGTTAAATATCTGGGTGTAACGCTGATATAGAACTGAGGTGGAAAACTCATGTGGAAAATATTACGACAAAGGCCTTACGAGTGTTCGGCATGTGTCGTTCCACCTACGGTAAAACTTGGGGGCTAAAGCCCAAAGTTTTACGATGGCTGTACCGGACAATGAAAACGAAAAATGAAAACCTATTATCACATACGGCAGCATAGTGTGGTGGCCAAGAACAAAGCTTGCCTCGTGCAAAGCGCCACTCACCAGGTTACAAAGAACAGTGTGTCTAGGTATCACGGGTGCTTTCAGGACAACATCTACGGCAGCGATTGAGAGATACCTCAATATCCCTCCTCTGCATATGATGGTTGAATTCGAGGCAAGGAAGACATTACATCGTTTCGCTGTTGCTGGACTATGGGATGCCTCTAAGCCAAAGACTAACCATACAAAGTTCGATGAGAATGAATACCTGGATCGGGTAACAAGCATGTTATCCGATATACAAACTATTTTTGTGTTTGAAAGGTCTTTCAATCAAGGTCCAAATCCCAACAATAGAGGATTGGACGAAGGGACTCGATCCACCAGAACAAGATAGTCTCTGGTGTGGTACACTGATGGATCCAAAATGGAATCAGGTACAGGAGCGGGAATATACGCTAAAGGTTACAAATGTAGCAAAAGCTTAGGGAAGATGGCAACTGTATTCCAAGCAGAAACATATGCCATAATAACCTGTGCTCAAGAGAATATAGACAGAGGAACCAGAGGTAAATCCATATATATTCTTAGTGACAGTCAGGCTGCAATCAAAGCCATGGCATCCTACAAAGTGGACTCCGGCCTTATTCTGGATGCTATCCAAACCCTAAACAGGCATGGGAAGCACAACAGGGTAAGACTAATGTGGGTCCCTGGACACAAAGGATTCCATGGTAACGAAGTGGCTGATGAACTGGCAAGAGAGGGCTCAGAAAAAATGACTTTGTGGGTCCAGAACCATGTGTAGGCATCTCGACATGTTTTGTAAAAGCCGCATTCAGGGAGTTTGCAGACCACAGACAACAAACTTGTTGGCTGTCTAATACCGGTCTACAACACTCCAAGAAATTCCTAGGCTCTACGTTCAAAGCCCGGGAATGTATTTGGAATATGAGCAGGCGGCAAATCCGCTACCTGCTTGGGGCCTTTACTGGGCACTTTGGAACCAACGATATGCTCATGAAGATGGGTCTAACCGCGACACCCATGTGCAGGTTGTGTGGGGAACATACGGAACGCATGGAGCACCTTCTGTGCACATGCGACGCACTGGCTGGTAAGCGAATGAGTCTCCTAGGGGTTGGATATCCAAAACCAGAAGACTATAGGCTCATATCTCCTAGTCTCGTTGTAAAACTCATGAAAACAGTTTTCAACGAGATTGAGGAGGAGTAAGTTATCTAGGGGACCACAATAGATCCCAATGGGTTGAAGTGTCCGAGGTATTTCTCGGCCCCTCCATAAGATAAGATAAGATTGTAATGTAAGAACGTTACGCTGGTGATGATATCTGCTGCCAGAATTACTTACATTACGTATATATTCATACCATAAAAGAAAAAATGCATCCGCGCCATAGCGGGAATACGCCCATGGGAATCTTGCAAACCCATTTTCAAAAAGTTCAAGATACTAACCCTTCCAAGCCTGTATATCTTTGAATGCGCTAAATTTGTTAAAATTCACCCGGAATTGTTTAAAAAAGCTCATGAATTGTATCCAAAAAGTAATAGGCACAAGAATAGAATAGTTTTTCCAATAATCCCTAGGACAGCACTATATACTAAAAATAGCTATGCAATGTGTGGTTCAATGCTATACCTGACACTGTCAAAATCTTATCACTTAATAAATTTTTAAGGTATCTTAAATTATGGCTATTGGATAAGAATTTCTACTCTGTAAGCGACATATTTAATAGTGGGTTGAAAAATTTATAACATCCAAAATCATTTACCCTCGGACATCAATTTTTTTTTTTTTTTTTATAATTTTCATTTATTCAATTTCTCAATTGTAATTTATTAATTATAACTATAATAATAATATTAACCCAAATGTTTGCATGTCACATTATTATGACTAAGTGTTATGGATCTGCATTATTCTTTATGTTAAGACGAAAATTGTACCAACACTTATTGCGAATAAACTGATTTGATTTGATTACCTTACGATCATTATCCACTTTCTTAAATCACGGTTTTAATAAAAAAAAAGGGTTGAGAAACAGTTGCAAAAGAATCTTCTTTATAAACGATCTTTTTTTATAAACATAATTCTAAAAAGGTGCCAGAAAAACTGCAATATTCCACGTTACCAGCAATATAATTTGGTGCAAGCACAAAACGTCTCGATGGAATAATGTTCCACAACTTTTGCTTCCCATGAAGTCGTTACAAATTCATACCAAAAAACGCACTCCAAATACCGTTTCAACAGTACCCCATAACCAGCTGTCAAAATTTTAAATTCGACACGTTCGTTCCATGTTCAAATGTTCAAGATGCGCGCGCACAAAATTGTCTATAACTGTACAGCGCAGACACGACCTGCCGCAATGCGCCCGCGCTCAAGGGCACGAACATGTTTGGGATGGAGCCGTGTGAGGAGTGGAAATATTTTGAATAGGAAGGTGCTTTGTTCTCACTTTCTTGTAAAAACTTGTCGAATAAGGTGGGTCCTTCTGAAGATACATTATTCGGTGATTTCTAAAGAACTACAGTAACTGATAATAAACCTATATGCACCTCGAGTGATTCGCTTTTCAATTTAATACAAAATAGTGATATGCAATAAGTGATCGGGAGATTTTAAGCAAGTAAAATAGTAAAAAAAATAAAAGCATTTTTTTATTACAGTTTCTTTGGCGGTAAACTATCTCATCCTTAGCACGAATGTCACAAACTTTCCGCTCCATCTGCAAACAAAAAATATTATCAGTTATATGAAACGGTTTCCATATCAATATAACCTAAACACAACCCTTTGTCAAAAAATACTACCCCAATAAAATCTCGTCGACTCCATCCCTTCCTCTGTCCAGTAACGAGAAGTGAATAGCAATCGGCGACTCAACTCACGATTCGGACGTCAAGGCCGGACGTCGTTGTCCGTCTGCGCCGACATGCACTAACATGGCCCATGTTGCACTCGGCCAGCCGAGTTCCCTGAATTGTGGGTAATAAAAGTTGGTGTGTAAATATGTTTGCACTTTGAACATACTTTTGTTAGTCAGTGGTCAGTGCCTCTTGTTTCACTATAATAATGAGCTCATAAGTTGCAAATTTTGAAGACACGGTGCTTTATTTGTTGAATAGAAAATAAAATTATGGCTTGGCACGCGACGGTAGGCAGAAACCAGACGGGAATACCATAATGCCTTGGAAGGTGGATAGGCCTTTGGTTTGGGATGTAACTTGTGTCGATACGTTTGCAACAACCCATCTTCTTAGCACCGCGGGCTGTGCAGGGGCGGCTGCTGCTGGTGCAGAAAACCTCAAACGGCGCAATTACAACAACCTTATTGGAAGCTATTTGTGCAGTTTGGGTTTGAAACATTAGGTCCATGAGGTCCGAGTGCTTATCGAGTTTTTCTCAAGATGTAAGCAACTCAAGTCGACTCTTCACGTGACTGGGCTTTTTCTCGGCCAGAAAAAGCATTGCCACCCAACGTGGAAATGCTGCCAGCGTTCTGGCCACTTTTCACGTTGACAGTGATGGGAATGAATTTTTGACGCCCAATGAGGCCTGCTCTTTTTATACGCGTTCGTAGTTATTTATTCAAGTGTATGTATAGGTAGTAGTATTTTCTACTTTGTAAATTTGTATTTTTTATGTAAATTGTATAGAAGTTTCTCGTTCCTAAAGTTCGCAGAGACAGGCACAGAGTGACAGCACGTTGTCACATTTTTTTTTTCTACAGATTAACTTTTATTAAGGTTACACTAGTCGAAGGCACGAACTATTTTGTGCGCGGGGTTAAAATGCATTTTATTTCAACTGACAACACGTGCGGAAGAGATAGTTGCTGTGATGAGCAGTTGGATGCTAGTTCGCGTACGAATACATACTTTTGCAAATTTGTAGCGAAACGGATAATGATTTAGGACGAAACCGAGCGCGCGAAATTTTATAAACAGACCTTTGGGAGTCTGGATATCATGAAAAAACGACTAACTGTATCTGTTCAAAATAAAATTATTTGCATTGTTGAACTACTAATCTATCCCGTTATGGTGGCCGTTTTGCAATTTTCCGTCTTCTTATGGCATGTATTTGCGCCCAAAAATGCGTTAAAATTAGTGTCGAAATGTGAAACTTTCGACGCTCATAACTTTCAAATATTTTCTTTTTTTACTTTTTTGCTTCCATACAGGGCTAGATAATGATGAGACAAATTGATATCACTTTTTATTTTGAACGTACATCGTCAAATAGTGGAATAATCCCTAGACTACGTTTGTATGGAAGAATTTTCGACTAGTGTACCATTGTCGCTTAGTATAAGAGTAGATGGATATCTGCGAGAGCCTTAAGCAATAGTTAAAGCGGTTACCTCTTGGAAGACCCATATTATGAGGAAAATCAGCGTATCCTACATGTAGCCAATACCTACGTTGTTGCGTAGGTACCTACCCAACTAGCAAAGCAGTCCTATAATCTAAGCCTATACCTCTAAAAAGACATATAATTGAGTCATAAAGGTTTTAGTGGTGACACTGTATTGTATAAAAGTGTTCGACAACACAATTTTGCTCTATAAGCTTATAGGGCAAAAATTACGTATTTAAAAGGATGTAAACGTTTACCACACCATTCTATACAACCGTTATAGTATGTGCTATAGCAAGCGCTAATATCATTAATACAGAATAATACTGCTCTATAAAATTGTTAAAAAATGCTTTTATTCATCTGATCAGTGTAATAAAGGTTACTAACGAACTGCTATAATCGTTTCGTTTTAGCAGTGATGAACACTCAACTATAACACGATCTTGTCGTATTGAGGATATTCGGATCTTTGCTATAGTATTTAGTACGTTAGTAGTTACAAAAACTCTTCAATAGAGTGATTTTGTGATGTAGCTTAGTTCCAGATTACTACTATGTAATGTAACTGTACTTTATTAGTTTAGAGATGACTATTATAGTTTTACTAATAAGCATATCACACAAACACCTTTTTAGAGCAGAATTGTTGTGTAATGACTTTTCAGTTCCTATTATATAATTGTTAGTATCATGACAGAGTATATGTTTCTTTAATAACACAAAAACGACACGTAAAAGTGGATAAATGTTGCTGTCAAATGACAATTATGTCCTGAAAAAGATTTTGTTATCTCAGTTTTATAACCATATTCAGACATTTTTATTCGGCGTGCTGTAATGCTATAATGGCGCTTAAAACTCGCAGTCCCATTAATTGAAAACTTTTTTTTTTTGTGAAAACTCAAAAATACAAGGGGGGCACGTAAAATTTATGGTAAACCTAACCATAGTTTATCCGTAAAATTGCGGTCGCACATCATTTCACACTCTTATAAATATATAATAAAATATTTTTTTTTATTCAATACTATTTGTTTCAATCCCTTTATAAATATTAAATATATATATTTTGTTTAGTCTTTACACTCTTATGATAGAAGAATAAATGGTGAGTGAGGTAAAGGAAACATAAACTCTCATATGGTATGAAAAAATACTATAAAAGATCTTTAAAGGTGTTTATTAACGGGGAATTTTTAACTGCACCTCTATTTAGAAATTTAAGCAAACAAAATATCTCCACTAATAACCTACTGCATATCAAATAAATTACTGTACTACAAATTAACTACTTGATTACCTAAACATGTTGTACTAAAAAATGTTTAAAATTCATCGAAATCTGATGGCTTTTTTTATCTAATTTACAGCAAAAATCTAGCTGAAACCACAGATATACGCATTTTGAAACAATATTACTCACCGTAAAACAAAAATACTGATTTGCACACAAATTATTCAATATTACAACGGAATTTCCAAAATTATTTTCTAAAACTGCATAACAAATAATGTATGTTTACATTATCAAATTACATTTCACGTATTAATTACTCATGTAGCTAAAATCCCTATCATCCAACTTTATTTCTTTTTGTTTATCTGTTTTATTGAAAAGTATATTGGCGCGCTTTTGTCGGCGGCGCACTCACCGCTCGCGCTAGTCGCATCGCGCTCACTTCTTCACGACGACACGAGTGTGAGAAAGATAGAGTGATGTGAATCCGCAGTCGAACACGGCGCGGCGCATGGGCACGTGCATTTGTTATTGTTTACAATTGTTTGCTCGAGTTTAAGTGCAAAATAAGTTAAGTAATTGTTGAACTATTATTTTCAAGAAGTCATTAGTCCAAGAGCGAGCGAAGCGAGCTCGGGCACTTAGGGCACCCCGACACGGACAGGTTAGGTTCGAAAAGATGACGGCAGCTGAAGTGAGCGAGCAAAGCGAGCGAACTCAGCTCCCGTCATCTTCTTCGTGTTAGGTTACTTTAGACCCTTTAGACAGAAATAGGAGCCCCGCGCAGCGGGGCTCCGTCGACATTGTCGTTAAATAGTAATTGTAAAAACTTCCAACAAAAGCAAGACCTGCCTTAATCATACAATAAAAAGATTTATAGGTGATCGATTAAAAAAAAATTATGTTTAAATATGTTTTGCAATGATTAGTGTATATTAAGATTACACTTTGCTGATTTTTTGTGAACTTTAATTACATAAATATGACTGATTAACTGGTGTTTCATTTAGAATAACCCATGTTCTTAAAAGTTTAATAGGTGATGGATTCCAAAAAAAATGATTCAATATTTTGTTGCACTCGAAGAATTATTAGATTTACTTTTAGTTAACAGATAGTCATTCAGTAAAACAGTTAAGCTTTAAAGATCTAACAGTAAAGTATAATTTATTCATTTGATGAGCAAATTTAGTGTGCGATTCAGTATTTTTGGTGGTAATTTCGAATATTTTGATTGAAAAAAGGGAATTTACAGTTAAAGTATTAAATACCACCCTTTATTAACCAGTACATCACTATTTTGTGACCTGTGCACTGTTACATAGCGTGTATATGACTGATTTGTCATGTGTAACATTGTTATTGGTTCGTTTTAACACTGAATGGAGAAATAAATGCGCCACTTTCGAATAAAATACACCTTCTTTGGACTAAAAACAGTGTTTCCCAAAACGTTCTATGGCTTATTATAGAACTAGTTTTTGTTACTTGGGTAAGTATATTATATTTATAGCTTTTACAAGCAAGGTGCTCGTAATAACGCAATCACCCTCCTGTCTGTCACCAGTTTTTTTAATAGTCATAAGTTCCATGTCCGAGAGCAGTGGTGCCCCAGTGTTATTGGCCGCGATTTACGAGTCGTAGGTAGAGCAGGCGCTATACTTTGTGTAAATTATTTCACTACCACTGCTCTCAAAACGGTGAAGGAAAACATCTTGAGGAAAGGCACGTCCTAGAACCAAAAATTCGAAGACATGTGACATCCACCAACACGCACTGGGCCCGCGTGGTGGATTATGGCCCATTCCCTCTCACAGAGAAGAGTCCTTTGTCCCTGCAGTGGGGACATGTATAGGCTGATGATGAAGTTCCATGTAGTAAGGAGGTAAACTAATTGTTAAAAGACCTCATAGGTACTCTGTAGTGGCGTTTAACCATCAAAGCAGTAACAGCTAAAACAGAAGAGCTATTTAGTCAACTTCACTTAACACTATCTAAGTAAATAAAGTAACATCAAAGGATAGTCAACGTTATTAAGATAGCTTAGTGTAGGGCTTTATATGTAACTTAGACTAAACAAACTTGTGATAAGAATAAAGTCCTTATCAAACATTGTCGCAGACAGTTTTATTATGAGAATGCGTAAAGCAAATTATGATAACACTGATCCTGAAAGTAATGCGTATTTCTTTTTGTAAACATTGCAAAATTGCAGCTTTGAAAAAAAACTTGCAATCATTGTTTCAATCAGATAATTTTTATTTGCAACGGAAGGAATTCGAGGAGTTCTATTCAGTTTTCAGTTTACCAGGTAAAAATATTTTTGGAACGAAAAGGGGGCTAGACGGAAAAAAATCTAACGAAAAGTTGTAACGACACTTTTTGCTATAGTTGTAAGCCGTGCGGCGTGCGCGTCTTTCGTGCGTGTTCTAACCTATACGCTGTTGTGTTTAATATAAATACACATATATATATGTATATGTGTGTGTATATATATGTATATATATATATGTATGTATATATATATATGTATAGTTTCTTAACGCCAGACGTACAAAACCCTCCACCACAGGCCGACTCGAGTCGACACTACTCGAAAACCGACCCCGAACCGCCACTTATAACGAACCGGCGATCAAATCAGAAAACCTAAAAACCTCCATATCTCGGAAAAGGTTTGAGCTAGCTCAATTCTGAGTAAAAATTTGCCCTCCTGCTCTCGTTCGCTTCTGGCCGGAGAACAACATAGGATCACCCCCCTCCCCTTAACTGTTCACCTTCCCCCCCGCAATTTTTTTACCCCATTCTAAAATATCAATATGAAAAGTCTATAAAATCGTGCAAAAAACCCCTCCCACCCCCTCACCCCTCGCCCGCTCACATTTACTCGAAATCCTTTTCATAAAATAATTTTAAAACATTTTTAGGTGAGATCGAAAATATATGAACGACCGAACCAACTATTCAAATTGTAAGATCCACATTTGTTAACCGTCACCTAGCGCCATCTGTCGCCATCAGCTGGAATTAAAAAACATTAATTTAAGAAATAAAATTGTATCTCGGAAACGGGAGGAGATAGGCCAAATCTGACAACAGATTAGAATATACTATAAATACGTAATAAATACTGTATATTATAATGTATATATGTGTATTTATATGTATACATATATGTATATATACTAAAGGAACTTCGTTCCATCCGGGTGTCCCATGACACCTCTCAAGTTTTTTATTTTTAATAGCTAATTATTATTAATTATTTATATACAAAATAATGTTTTTTTATATATTTTTTTTTCCCCCGTCAAAGTCAAAGTCAAATATATTTATTACTTTTGAACGTCAAACAAATTTAAAATTAAAATTTACAAGTAATAAAAGATGATTCTACCGTCAGCTGCCAATCAAACGGGATGCAACTGAACCCGTTCTGGCGTGCTTGAGTAACAAACATACATACATCCAAACTTTCGTATTTATAATATTAATAAGAAGTAAGATGGAGTGACTGACTCTCTGATTACCAAAACCTAGTACAGTACAACTATTTTCTTAATGTCCATCAATTATTAGATTTATCTAGTATATTAATTTGAATTCAGAACTAAGTACTTAATCGTTCTTTCGTTTTGATTTCCGTGTTAAATATATAGAACTGTAAAAATAGCATAAAGGTCTATCCAAACATATCAGGGCCGTGCCGGGACTCAAAAAATATCGTTGTGTACATTTTATATGAACTCGTTCACACACGTCCGTGCACGGGCCAGTGACAGATCTTCAATGACTGGGCCCGGCCCTGTCACGTCCCAGTACGACCCTGATATGTGTGGATAGACTTATAAGCAGCTTTCCTTCCATTTTTAAATAAATTTAATTACATTATGTTAAAAGTGTATTAACAACTCTATATACTTCCAAGTGCAAAGGGCAACTGATAGAAATCCGACGACTGACGAATCACGAAGTTTGCCGAGGGACATTAAGAATATGTTTGTACTGTAACTAGGTAATACGTTTCCTATCGGTCAGACTGTCAGAAAGTCTACCTACCCACCCGAAACGAAAATCTAGAAATGACAACCAGGATCGTAGGCTTAACGTGGTTTCCGAGGGCACGGAGAAGTCTCAGTACCTATGTATTTATTTATTATACTAGCTGTGCCCGCGGCTTCGCCCCCGTCAACTGCCTACCCTACCTAACATACGCTACCTACCCTACCCTACCTACCCTACCCGCCTACATACCTACCCTACTTACCTACCAATTATTTATTTCTTATTTTTTTCTTTCATAAGAATCTTCTCCTAATAAAATAAAACACAAAACAAAAATTGTTGAAATCGGTCCAGCCGTTCACAAATGACGCCGTGACCAAAGGAAATAGGGCTTAATTTGTATATATAGATGTAATGAATGATCCCCAACCAAAGACTAACCTCAGCATTTCGGGAAGCAATGCCTAACCTTGAAGATCGACCCGAGCTACTGGTATAACTTAGCGAGATCCCACGACGAAAAATAGAACTAAAATACATTTCAACCCCTATTACGTAGATAAAAATACTAAGGCGTGTCAAAAACGTTACGACAAAAACGAGATTTCGTAAGTTTTTTCAAGAAATTGTACAACTTTTAAGCTAAGTGAAATGTTTTCAGTGACGGCAATGGATATTCTTACGTGATTTCCAAACGATTTATTAAAAGGGCTGGTTCGAGGGATTTTTATTACGAGGATTCTTTAACAACTTTTTTTTGTTCCAGTTTCCTGTTACATGTGAAATTTTATGACGTCTTACACATTAAAGGATTTATTAAGAAGCAAGGGTTGTTAAGAATTTGTTGGGTAACTTATGCGGAGTGCGTCATTGGTAGAATTGTGCGGTCATGTTCAATTTATTAAGAGAATTGAAAGGTTTTGTAAGGTAATATTTTGCATAAGCTATGTAAGACGTAAATGTTATGAAAAAGTACTAAGTTGGTGATAATATTTCTCCCCTTTATCGTCTCTTTAAGAAATGGCGTAATAATCGTTCTATGTTTAGCAGTGGAAGTTTACAAGATGATTCTACTTCATCAAGGCACAATTAATTTGTCTATTCGTTTAAGGTTACCCTAGTCGATTGCACGAACTACTTTGCGTAGGGTTAAAATGCATGCTATCCCATCCGACAACACGTGCGAAAGAGAAAGATGCTGCGATGAGCAGTAAGAAGCTAGTTCGCATTCGAAAACACACTTTTGCAAATTTGTAGCGAAATGGATGATGATTTAGGACGAAAACGAGCGCGCGAAATTTTATAAACAGACCTTTGGGAATATGGAAATCATCAAAAAATTACTAAATGTATCTGTGCAAAATAAAATTATTTGCATTGTTGAACTACTAAACTGTCCCTGTATGGTATTTATTTGCGCCCAAAGATGCGTTAAAATTAGTGTTGAAATAATAATATGAAAATTTCGACGCTCATAACTTTCAAATATATATTTTTATACTTTTTTGTTTCCATACAGGGCTAGATAATGATGAGACAAAATGATATATTTTTTTATTTTGAACGTGGTGTAAGTTCAAAATAAAAAATTATATCAATTGTCAAACAGTGGAGTAATCACCAGACAACGTTTGTATGGAAGAATGATTGACTAGTGCAACATTAAGTCTTCGCACTATTTATTTACCTTACAGCAATTACACCAATGGAGCACAAACTTATAGTATCTAACTATCTAGACATGCGGCAGCGTGTCAAGCCAAGTTCAAGCAAAAAAGGAACTGGCGACGTAGCTGCTGTGTGTAATATTACACGAACCATTTGGAACCACTTTTGTCATCTTAATAACTCAAAATCTATTTAACATAAACACATGAAATTTAATCTGAAACTAGTATTTTTTTATCATTTTATTATAATTGTTCAATAAATTGATTCTGATTGATTGGTTATTTTTTATTGTTTTTATTTTATATTATTGATTTTTTACCTGTAATGTAAGAATCAGCAGTCAAAATTGATGACAGCCGGTCTTTGTGTGGATTTAAGTTATGTAAGTTATCTGCTTTATGTAAATTATTCGACTATTCAAATTTAAGAAGTTATATTTTAAAACAGCAAATATTTTTGTCGCAAAAATAGCATGAAATTATGTTTTTAAATTTATTTTAGAATGGTTTAATGTATTTGTAAATAAATTTCATGAAAGAAATTTCATCAGTACTTGGCACCCATTTAGATCTCAATTCTTTTGTCGGCGTTATCAACAACCGCGCATATTCTCAGTATTGAACTTGGCCCCCTTTTTCACATTTATGTTTTTGTTTGTTGTTTTTTTTACCTCACCATGTTTCCTTCACTGTTATCAGCGATGTCAAAGATAATCTTAGAAAATACATAATTATGAATTGAAAAAGACAAATTGGTACTTGCCCGGATTTGAACCCACTACCTAAAGCCAGAGAGGCGAGGTCTAAGCCTCTGGGCCATGACATAATATCACCATTACGCCGGTATTCGCGTAAGGCTTAAGTAGCAGTGTACCTACAGTACATGCTCAAACTTCGGCAGTTTTGTTTGAAGTCCATGAAATAAGGGTCGAGCGTATTGCCATCACCTGGGCACAAATCTAGACAGACTGCTATTGAAAAATTACTTATAACAAAATAAATTGTAGTTCTAATAACTAAAAAACACGCTTTAATGGTAAATTGAACTAAAATGTCGCTAATCCTGAAGATCCTGGTAAGGATAATGGGACAAACTATTTAAACTATTGCATTGTCATCGGTCCTTGATAAGTGTGCAAAGTTTCAAATCAATCCAACGTTTTGAAGTGGGTGAAAATCACGTTTAAAGATTCCGTTAAATTGATACATAGATACATACATATCAAGATACTGCTAATTGAAAAATTACTTTTTTTTCGGATTGTCTTCGTTTTATAACACCGACTTTCGAAATTGAAGTATGTTTTCTTTTTTGGAAGTTGGTTGTAATTTTTTGTAAAAAAGTTTTTATTTTTCTTTTTTTAGTTGTGGTACACAATGAGGAAGTCCAATAGTAAGTCCAAAGCTATGCCTGAATAGATTACCTGAATAACATAAAACCAATGATATTCTAGTATACAGATATGTTATGAGCGCGTGCATTGTGAAGACTCGAATAGGTCCTAATTGGGGTCTGTAGTCTATGTCACCCATGGCGAAGAGCGATAGGCTTCGTTGAAACAAAAACAAAATTTAAAAAATGCCATCGTGTGTATTTAGAAAGTGTGCCAATTATGATACCAAAGTACATAAAACAGAAGGTATCTCATACCAAAAGTGTGTAGGTATCTGTGCTGCCGCTGCTTTGCGGAACACGTTTTTCGGTTGTTTTGTGAGTGTATAACGTATCTGTTTATTAGAATATGGCATAAAACTAACATAACCGGTGAAATGAGAGTGTACCAGGGTGAACTGTACATATCTGCGTACACCTTCAGAGCGTGATATTACGTTATGAAATGGCGTAAATAATAAACAGACATGCGATTGCAGCAATCTCGAGAGATTTGCCGTTGGTTATTGAAGAGCTCTGTTATATATCGCCCAAGTTCTTCATCAGATCTTGATCAAATTTAAATGAGACCACACGAGAAGCACCAGCTTTCTAAAAAATCGTTGAACACTAGTAAAAAGATGAGAGGCAAGGTCTCATCATCATTTCAGCCAAAATACGTCCCCTGCTAGATATAGGCCAGTGTCCAGCAGTGGACGTCTTTCCCCAGGTCTCAGCCAATAAAAAACATAATATTATGTTTTTAAGCACGTGTATTCTTATAATGATGACCGATAATAAACCAAACTAATCACAATCTATTTATCTATTCCACGTACTGACAGAAAAACCAGTCAATTTACTATCTTTCCCAATTAGATCCAATTCATTCAACTTTCTCCAGAGATAAACAAAAACTGAATCCAACCCCTTAGCTACCCGGTTGCCTTGACAACCGGTAGTGATAACGCCCGGGTTTCTGACCTCACGCTCCGGTTGTACGCAATGGGTTCAATGACATGATTTAGCACAGTTTTCTAGTGTTTCAGCCGTAGTGTGTTGACCTTTCATATTAAAAGTTTGTTAGAATGTAATAAATGTGTTTTTCAGCACTATGTGGGGTGGTTTCGTTTATTATTGGTATCAGGTATCATTAAGTTGTTTACGGGTTTTTTTTTGGGTGTTGTGTGTGCGTAAACATATTTTTTTGTCTACTTACTTTGCTTTGGTGTTTTATTTAAATTTACTGCAATTACCAAGAGGGGTCTTTTCTTAGATTAGTTTGCAAGAATACATCTACACCGTGAAATTTAAGTGGTTGTTTGCCCGCGGCAGAACGACTTGCCTTAAGGAGTACTTTCGAAGCATAGAGTTAAAGTAAAAAAATAACGATGTTTTTGTTTTAAAATAATTTAAAAAAGAAACATAAACTCGAAAAAGTGAGTAACAATAGTAACTTGTAGGTACTAGGTACTACGGTGAATAATACGGTGGTGACGCGAGAAGTACCTAGTACCTACAAGTTACTATTGTTACTCACTTTTTTGAGTTGATGAATATTTTTTAAATTATTTTAAAATAAAAACATCGTTATTTTTTTACTTTAACTCTATGCTTCGAAAGTACTCCTAAAGGCAAGTCGTTCTGCAGCGGGAAAACAACCACTTAAATTTCACGGTGTATAATTTTTATTCCAGTTAATTTCAGCAGTAGGTTTTTCCTACAGTAAATTGTTGATGCATAAATTGAAATTGAAAATAAATAAGGATTCACACTCACAAACTTTCAACTTTATAAGAATATTAGTAGCATAGGAAGTGGGATATTAATGTGAAGTGTGATACGTGAACATTGATGTGGGTTACGTGTTCGTTTTTTTCAATTAAGGGTATCTAGATGTCTAGTATTGTCTTTAGCACAGCGAATGAATGGAACTCACTACCTGCGTCTGTGTTTCCGAACGCATTCAACCCGAATCTCTTCAAAGTTAGAGTGAACAGGCTTCTTCTGGGTAAGCTCACTCCATCGTCGACTCTGTCTCTGTCACCTATGACCTAGACTAGAGTCAAGGGCAAACCCATCTCAAATTAAAAAAAAGCACGGTACTGTTTTATGTACCCAATAAAAAAAAACTCTTTTACAAAAAAATATATAAAAAACCGGTCGTGTGTGTCGGACTCGCACACGAAGGGTTCCGTACCGTTATCGCAAAAAATGGCAAAAAAATCACGTTTACTGTATGGGAGCCCCACTTAAATATTTATTTTATCCTGTTTTTAGTACCCAAAGGGTAAAAACGGGACCTTATTACTAAGACTCCGCGATCCGTCTGCCTGTCTGTCTGTTCGCCTGTCACCAGGCTGTATCTCATGAACCGTGATAGATAAACAGCTGAAATTTTCGCAGATGATGTATTTATGTTGCCTCTATTACAGCAAATAATAAAAACAGAATAAAATAAAAATTTAAGTGGGGCTCCCATACAGTAAACGTGATTTTTTTGCCATTTTTTGCGATAACGGTACGGAACCCTTCGTGTGCGAGTCCGACTCGAACTTGGCCGGTTTTTGATATATTGATATGTTGTTTTTCAATTATGAATCGCGAAAGTTTTAAAGTTAATACAAAATTTTCTATTTTGATGAAGATTTCCTAAAGGTAATCATCACCATCATTTCAGCTGAAACACGTCCACTGCTGAGCATAGGCCTCCCCCAGGCCAAAAAAGCGTAAAGGTAAAGGTAAAGGTAAAGGCGTAAAGGTAATAATAGTACATATTTTATTTGCAACCACATTGTCGCCACTACGAGACAATGGTTTATAATAAAATTGTACTTACCCAACTGATAAATGTAGTCTATTTCCATCGTGTTTATATTAATTAAAACCCTACATAAAAGGATTTCGTGCTATGGTTTCATAGAAACATTACAAATTGATCTGGGATATCCGAAAAATAAGGAAGAGTTATAAAAATATTGTTTTATTTGTGTTTAAATGTTTTGATTTGTATTGGTTATTTACAGGCAAATCAAATTATATATTGGTAAAACCACAGATAATATAATACTAGCATACAGATGCCTCATCCCATACAAAGGAACCGTGCCAACGTAACTAGCGTTTTTCATCTGATTAATCTTGTTATTTTTGTAAGTACATCAATCGCGTTCGATCCCGATTCACGGCAATAGATGGTGTTAGCAGCGACTTGCAAGTAAAAGGGTTTACTAGGATCGTGAATATTTTTTTCTTTAAATACAGTGTAGGTTCGTTTCATAGTATTTTTTTGCACTTTTTTACAGTCTTTTTGCACCAAAATGTGTTACAATGCATATTTAAAAATCGGGTGGAATGCCTCAGAAATTTAAAAATGCGCCATCTACTGGCATCAATTTTAAATGATCCGTTAAAATAATCTTTGAAGTGTGAATTAAGAGCCCAATATTCCATAATTTTGTACTTAGGAGAGTTGATTAAACAAGAACATAGGTACAATTTTTATGTTCAATGTAAGAAAATGTTAATTTTATACACAATTATTATATTCTATTGAATTGTATGTTCATGTCCCGCCATCTAGTGAGATTTATTTGAACCAGATTTTCTTTATTAGCAATGAGACCCCGTGGTAAAACCAAGCCAGGCGGCTCGGCTTGTTTGTAACGAATAATTGTTATACTTTGTTTCGTGTTAATAAATTACTCCTCTTTAACATGCTTGTAAGAGTTGTAACTTTACCAGTTGATACCTATTTTTATTTCTCATAATTATTAGGCTTATTTTTGACGAGGCGAAGATGTGGTCGACGATGGAACACGCTTGTCTAGAAGTTTACCTATTCTTGAAGATGGAGATTATAGCTATCAGGAAACATGGAATTCAGTAAGGATTAAGGACTAATTTTCTCGATGTTTTGCTACATCTGACCATTCCTTTAGATAGGAGTCTTCCTCGTCACGTCATTTCCTGGGCCTTTCTGTTATTCGAAGCCAAATCAGTGGCAACTTTCACCCAATTCTGATGCGACATGCGGCATAAAACAGATGCGGCCAGATCAGTTACAGTTTAGTTGATGACTTCTCAGCCTCCATTTTTAAGAAATTACAAATTGAATTTGTCCGCTTATAAAGATTACAAGTTCATATCGTATTGCACAGATCAAAATAAAAACCAGCCAAATGCGTGTCGAATTTCGCACATTTAGGGTTCCGAATCGTACCGCAAAATCAAGTTGATGGAAAAGGAAAAATGAAGGCATTTCAAAGAAAAATCTGATTTATTTTTATATATTGGTATTTTTTAATAAAATATACGTATTAACAAACATTCCCACCAAATTTCTAGTTCATAGGTCAATAGGAAGTTAAAAATTCTTCTAAACAAAATATTGTTAAAAAAAGACCTGACTTTGGTGTTTTTCATTATTTTTTAATACAACAGATTCCTCATGTATCTACTCAACGAGTTCTAAGCAACGATACCCCACTCAATGGGGTAGATCAAAATTTCTATTCGCTGTATAAAAAAATGAAACTTAAATACATTTAAAAATATCTTTTGAAAATATGTATGGCTATGGGTCAACAATATGCTGTCTTTCCTTCCATTTTTTAAATCCATCCAAAGGTTGTCTTGAAAAGATCGCTTTTAGCGATAAGGCCGCCCATTGTGTCACCCAGTGTAATGTTTTCTTCGTCTATACTTTCTGTAACTTATATGGTGTACATAATAAAGAGTATTCTATTCTATATTGAGAAAACATGAAGACTGTAGCTCCAACCATTTGGCTATAACACCTGTGTGACAGACGACGGACAGACAGACAGACATGTGAGTGATAGCAATAGGGCTACGTTTGGATCCTACAGGTACGAAACCCTTAAAACCACACATCACATCATCAGCCTATTAATGTTCCCACTGCTGGGACACAGGCCTCCGCTCTATGAGAAGGAATGGGCCGTAATGCACCACGCGGACCCAGTGCGGGTTGGTGGATGTCACATGTCTCCGAATTTTTGTTTCTAGGACATGCCGGTTTCCTCACGATGTTTTCCTTCACCGTTTTTGAGAGCAGTGGTGATGAAATAATTTACACAAAGAAAAGCGCCTGCCTGCGTCGAACCCACGACCTACAACTTGTAAGTCGCGGCCGATACCATTGGGCCACCACTGCTCTCACCAAACAAAACGCCAAAAACCACACACTAAAATATTTTCGTTCAAATAAAAACCTGTATCGTTATTACAAATGACGTATTTGCTAATTAGTAAGATCTATATTTAATGATCGCGTATTCAGTGTCATTGGCCGGTCGACCCACATAGGTGATCATTACTAATTCTTTCCTATACATCTGGTGTAGTAATTAAAAGAAAAATGTTATGTATGGATTTAGTGTTATTCAGCTACATACAGTCTTCTTCTCCTTTTTGTGAGGTTGTGACCTCCTCTGCTTTCAGAGTTAATTATGCCGCCTCTGAGAACTCCACAGGCCTCTGACTTGGCTATTTCAGACTTACATTAACTATATAAGTCCAGGTTTCCTCACGATGTTTTCCTTCAGCGTTACCTGCCTCATGATTTCCTTTACTGTTGCCTGTGATGTCCAAAAAAAACTTAGAAAGTACATATGAATTTGAAAAAGTCTAAAAAGTACTTGCCCGGATTTAAACCCACGACCTCAAGCACGAGAGCTGAGGTCTTAGCCACTTGGCCACCACGACATACGGTTAGATCGTAACATAAGCCGACTCCAACATAGTTGATCACACTAATATTATAAATCGAAAGTCTGTGAGTGTGTTTGTATTTTGGTAACTTCTTCACGCTAAAACGGCTGGACGGATTTGGATGAAATTTGGCACAGAGGTAGATTATAGTCAGGAATAGCACATACAATACTTTTCATCCCGGGAATATGTTCCCTCTGGATAATTTTTGAATTTCACGCGGGCGAAGCCGCTGGCAAAAGCTAGTAAAGAAAGATAAAGAACTAGCTGTGCCCGCGGTTTCGCTCCCGTCAACTGCCTACCCTACCCACCCTACCTAACCTACCTACCTACCAATTTTTCTTCTAGCGTCATCTTAAGGCGCTATATACGCCCCAATGTTAACGCAGTACTGGCCGTGCGCCCGCTCGATGCCAAAATATCATTATTGAACCTCCTTTTGATCAGTTTTGTTTGCAAAATATTATTTAATTTACATATGCTGTGTTAGTTATGAAGAAATTCTAGCCATCAATTTTTCTGTGTAAAATATTTTTAATCATCCAAGTCGTTCTGGAGGAGTACTAGTTACACACAATTTATATGTATAAAAGTTATCAACTTTGGTTTCGTACATTTGACGTGTTGTGTGCACAAATAAACAGACAAAATTCCAAAAATGCTGGCAATGGGTTATCCTGTAACACCCTGGCAATTTTTTTTGGAAATATTTTCGATGTAAAAATACTTTTCTACAGATCTGTTATGTATTGATGATGATGTATTGATTGATTGTACATAAAACATAAAAACATACTACAATAGGACAATTTATGTCCAAAGGCGAGCTTAACCCATAATTGGATTATTTACACTTACAGTTATTTCATTTTTCCTGTCCGGATCGCAACAAGTAACAAAGAGACAACAAATATTATATTTTATCCTGACAGCCCAACAACATACCTAGCAACAATAATATTAACAAATTAATTAGCTTCCCTGTCGGGTAGTTATCTAACGATGACGTCACAGTTCCGCGCTTTCCACTTCTTCCGGCCGCTTTCCCGGGGGCGCTGACCGCCAGTGAATGTCTGTGTGTGTGAATAACGCTGATGTAGCTTGTTGGGGATATTGGATGGTATGGTTTTTCGTATTGGCTATTAATTAACAAAAGAAAATTACATTTAGTCGGTAGAATAATCTGAAAGACTGTAAGGCTTGCGGCTACTTAAGAACTGCCGTCCGGGTCGATTTTCAAAGTTTATAACAGTCTCCGAGGTCGATCTGATAATATATCTTCCATTAGTAAAACAAAAAAAATAGATTAGAATGACACACAATACTTTATTGTACTCCAAAAAATAAGAGAACCAGGGTTACTGACATAGCCCGAAGAATTACCAAACTTAAGTGGCAGTGGGCAGGGCACATTGCTCGCAGAACGGATGGCCGATGGGGCAGAAAGGTTCTGGAGTGGCGACCGCGAACCGGAAGACGTTGCGTTGGAAGGCCTCCCACCAGGTGGACCGATGACCTGGTGAAGGTTGCGGGGATCCGCTGGTTGCGGGACGCACGAGATCGGTCAATGTGGCGACGCTTGGGGGAGGCCTATGTCCAGCAGTGGACGTCTTTCGGCTGATATGATGATGATGAAAAAAATAAACTACACATGTATTTTATAACATCGAAAAAAACAAAAAAAAATCCTTTTGCAGATTACAATAAGGAAAAGTTAAATTCTATGTTAGTATTATACATTTTTGTTAGTAATTAAGTTTAGTTCTTAAATTTTGTTGTTGGTTTACATTTTTTATATTAATTTTATGCTAGATTTATTGTATTATCTGCAAGAACTCCTCTGCAGGTAAAGGCCTCCTCCAAAGGTAGCCAGTCATCTCCAGATCTTTTCCATGCATAACATACTGAAATTCACCATGTCTTCAAAAGCAGTTTAAACTGGTGGTCCCAGTTGTCATTTGTATATTTATGTCAGTCGTTACGGGTAGTCGGAAGTCGGAAACCAGTCTCGGCAGTGTGTATCGTGTTACCCAGTTACTGGGCTGTGAAGGTCGGATAGGTATTCGCTCCATGTAAAATACTGGTAATCAGCTGCAAAAAAAGATACAATTTGTTGAAAAGAGTAGGCCGAAAAAGCTTTACCGATCATCATCATCTGCCTGCCCTTATCTCATGTTACTGCGCAACACATTTTCTTCTTCCATAATATCCTGTCTCCCGTCACGCCATCACTGATCCCTTTTCTTTCACATCACTCTTCACACAGTCCATCAATCTTTTCTTTGGCCAACCCTTTCCTCTCCATCCATTCACATTTATATTCACAACTCTTTTAAAAACATGCGTTGCATCCCTCCTCACCACATGACCACTTACCAGGACAAACGATTTTCTTTCAACTTTTCTGTCACTAGCGCCACTTTCAAACTTCCTCTAATATACTCATTTCTCACTTTATCCATTCTCGTCACGCCGCACATCCATCTCAACATTCTCATCTCTGCTACATGCAATATCTTTTCATCCATCTTTTTCACTGCCAAATATTCTAATCCATACAGTATGACAGGTCTAATCACGGACTTGTAGATTTTAGCTAGCTTTACCGATCACATCACACATCACATCATCAGCCTATTAATGTTCAAGCCTCTAAGCCTCTGTGAGAGGGAATGGGCCGTAATCCACCACGCGGGTCGGTGGACGTCACAAATGTCTTCGAATTTTTGGTTCTAGGACATGGCGGTTTCATCACGATGTTTTCATTCACCGTTTTGAGAGCAGTGGTGATGAAATAATTTACACAAATTAAAGCGCCTACGCAGGTTTAAGTTCAACGTCTCTAAAATAACACCGAACGTCTCGTAAACAACAAAGCTCAAAAAAATCTGTTAATATTAAAAACTTCTTGTCATAACAAAACCACGACATGCACCTACTCAAATATATGGTTAGTCCCACTGTAGGGTAGTACAATAATGTACTTGTATGTAATTAATTCTAAAAAGCCCTTGTCAAACTAAAAACACAGCGAATCTATTTTAAACTGGGTCAAACAGATCTATGGATTAGTTAACAGAAACAAATGAGGATCAATTAGCAGCATTGGGCATGGAATATGAATAGTTTCACTGTGAACTAAATTGGGTAGAGGTCAATGAAACGTTTCTGGGTAGGTTAGCAACCCTAGTGATGTCATAGCGTTGTGCGTTAGCTGTAGCAATGAGTGAAAGTTTTGACGACCTAGGCAGAAGTAGAATAACTTAGCTACCCATGACTTTTTTTTGAAGATTATCAAGATTATTAACTTTTCAACACACTTGCTCATAAAGTGGCTCTAATTTCACCGCAATTAGGCACATAATGATACCTGTTATCAAACTGTGACTTTTTCATTGCTTATTATTCACAAGTGAGTTATAGAGTTTTTTTAATTTATTGGTTGAGTTGCTTTGTTCTTAAAAAAGTTTCGATACAAAAAAGATCGTGCTCAATAGTACAAATTAACTTAATGTAACCAAATGTAATGTAACTATTGCTTGCTCATTTCATGCAACTTCGTATTTTAATAGATAATTCCAACTTGTACGTGCTTAATAAATAATACATTCACTCAAATATAAATTTTATTTGCTCTGTAATTAAGAAAAATTTAAATTCCCTAATTTTTACGTGGCTAAAACACTATCCACGACAAGCCAAAAAAAAAAGAAACCTCATTCTTTTAGTCTATGGCCGATCGCCATTGTTAAATGCGCGCGCATAGGAAAACTGATTCATTTAGCCCGCCATTGTGAAAAAATGTTCACACCCCGTTTTTACTGTTGAAAATGATTTTATAGTATTATTTTCTTCACAAGTGTGTTGAAAAACGTCGTGTGATACACGTGTGTATTGATGATTACCGTCCTCGGCTCTCTTAAGACCCTCACCTACGGCTCGGGTCTCAATGGCGCCTCAGCGGTAATCACCAACATTGCACACTTGTACCATAATGTACTATAATAAAACCATAGATTTATTATAATTCACTGCTGTAAAAGCCCGAAATATGGCAAGTCCCAGTTTTACCAGTAAAGCTTTTTCCGGTGCCTTGTGCCCACCCCGCCCTCCGAAACAAATCCTGGATCCATCCTTCATTTTGGATGGGTCCAGAATTTATCATATTATGACTACTTTTCAAAGTTTACATGTCTCTGACGTTAAACTGAAGATTTACAGAATTAGTGACGTTGAAAGTACAAAAGATATCTCAGAACTTTTACCAGTCATATTTGGCAAATCCTTAGGTTTTTCAAGCAAATCTCAGGATTACCATAGACCGATTTTTTATTAGCTTCTCGCAGTTCAATCAAAGTGATTGGCTACTGTTTAACTGGACGATCCTGTGGAGACTAAACTACTAGCTTTTGGCCAGGATAATAAAAGCTAAGCCATAGCTTTTATTATCCTGGCTAAAAGCTAGTATAACACTGTCTGTCTGTGTCTGTCTGTCCGTCTGTCCGTCTGTTACCTTTTCACGCCTAAACCGCTGAACCGATTTAGATGAAATTTGGTATGGAGATTGTTTGAGACCTTGGAAAGGACATAGGATAGTTTTTATCCCGGATATCATCCTTAACAAGGTGGAAAGGTGGGTGGAAGTTTGTATGGTGACGTGTGAAATTGATGTGACATCATGAGTGTAAAATTACCATTACTTATATCAGCCTACCTACTTCTTAACTTAATATTGTAAAGAGAAAAATGTATTTTTTTAGGGGATAGGTAATCCTTGAAACTGCTGTTCCACTTTCGCTGAGTGCCATCATTAAACTAGTTTTTAACGGACTTCATAAAAGGAGGAGGTTCTCAATTCGTCGAAATCATTTTTTTTTATGTTCCCCGATTACTCAAAGTCGCCCGGACCGATTTCTGTGACAATTAACGCTTTTTCTTTCTGACAACCAATTTCACCAAAGGGTATCGTCCAGTTATAGGGATCCAAGACCAGATAGACAATCATCGGTTAATATACTGGCCACCAATTAGGCCTTTTTTTCATATAAATTTGGAATAGTTGTCTACTCAGACCTATATCTAAATAAATAATCGAAATAAAAATAAAAAGTTTTGCGGTAAATCCTAACAGCTTTTGTTAAAACAATTTATTACACGTCTCAAACACTATTTTCATGTTTTTCTAATTCTCAACTAGTGATGTGCTACATTATGATATCACACTTCGGGTATAAGGGAAAATTCTTATTTTGTTTTAAAGAGGTTCATAGGTGGTTCCATGGTCATCAGGTCAGGATCCGATGATGGCATCTTAGAGAAATCAAGGGAGCTCCTCAAATATTATAGGCATACATATAGCGATTTTGGTATTTTCAATTGCCATGACATGTACTTTGGCTACGGAGGTACCTCCAAATAACATGAAAATCATACGTAGCCAAAGTACATGTCATGGCAATTCCAATAAGCCCAAAAATGGCTAGGATTCATTTTTTTATTTCGGAGTTCCAGTGCCTACCTTCCCTCTTTATCATCAGCGTATGATTTTCATGTTATTTGGAGGTACCTCCAAATAACATGAAAATCATACGTAGCCAAAGTACATGTCATGGCAATTCCAATGAGCCCAAAAATGGCTAGGATTCATTTTTTTATTTCGGAGTTCCAGTGCCTACCTTCCCTCTTTATCATCAGCTCAGTTCGATGGTACCATTTCCATCAGTACCATTTATTTATAAGTATTTGCTTCATCATATATAGTCGGTTAACTATTCGAGATATCTTATACCCGTGACATACTTAGTATTAAGATGTTCCAGTGGCCATCTGTGGTCATCTTCATCAGTTCCAATTCACCAAATGATACTTTCTGAGTGTAAATTGAGTGCATTGTTGATGAAAATACCAAAATCGCTATATGTATGCCTATAATATTTGAGGAGCTCCCTTGATTTCTCTAAGATGCCATCATCGGATCCTGACCTGATGACCATGGAACCACCTATGAACCTCTTTAAAACAAAATAAGAATTTTCCCTTATACCCGAAGTGTGATATCATAATGTAGCACATCACTAGTTGAGAATTAGAAAAACATGAAAATAGTGTTTGAGACGTGTAATAAATTGTTTTAACAAAAGCTGTTAGGATTTACCGCAAAACTTTTTATTTTTATTTCGATTATTTATTTAGATATAGGTCTGAGTAGACAACTATTCCAAATTTATATGAAAAAAAGGCCTAATTGGTGGCCAGTATATTAACCGATGATTGTCTATCTGGTCTTGGATCCCTATAACTGGACGATACCCTTTGGTGAAATTGGTTGTCAGAAAGAAAAAGCGTTAATTGTCACAGAAATCGGTCCGGGCGACTTTGAGTAATCGGGGAACATAAAAAAAAATGATTTCGACGAATTGAGAACCTCCTCCTTTTATGAAGTCCGTTAAAAACTAGTTTAATGATGGCACTCAGCGAAAGTGGAACAGCAGTTTCAAGGATTACCTATCCCCTAAAAAAATACATTTTTCTCTTTACAATATTAAGTTAAGAAGTAGGTAGGCTGATATAAGTAATGGTAATTTTACACTCATGATGTCACATCAATTTCACACGTCACCATACAAACTTCCACCCACCTTTCCACCTTGTTAAGGATGATATCCGGGATAAAAACTATCCTATGTCCTTTCCAAGGTCTCAAACAATCTCCATACCAAATTTCATCTAAATTGGTTCAGCGGTTTAGGCGTGAAAAGGTAACAGACGGACAGACGGACAGACAGACACAGACAGACAGTGTTATACTAGCTTTTAGCCAGGATAATAAAAGCTATGGCTTAGCTTTTATTATCCTGGCCAAAAGCTAGTAGTTTAGTCTCCACAGGATCGTCCAGTTAAACAGTAGCCAATCACTTTGATTGAACTGCGAGAGGCTAATAAAAAATCGGTCTATGGTAATCCTGAGATTTGCTTGAAAAACCTAAGGATTTGCCAAATATGTCTGGTAAAAGTTCTGAGATATTTTTTGTACTTTCAACGTCACTCATTCTGTAAATCTTCAGTTTAACGTCAGAGACATGTAAACTTTGAAAAGTAGTCATAATATGATAAATTCTGGACCCATCCAAAATGAAGGATGGATCCAGGATTTGTTTCGGAGGGCGGGGTGGGCACAAGGCACCGGAAAAAGCTTTACTGGTAAAACTGGGACTTGCCATATTTCGGGCTTTTACAGCAGTGAATTATAATAAATCTATGGTTTTATTATAGTACATTATGGTACAAGTGTGCAATGTTGGTGATTACCGCTGAGGCGCCATTAAGACCCGAGCCGTAGGTGAGGGTCTTAAGAGAGCCGAGGAAAAATAAAAATCTTTGATACCTACTGTTTTTTTACCCGACTGCATGATGCAAAGGAGGGTGAAATGATGTTTATCAGTTTATATCTAGAGACCTAACGAGAAGGCCGATTTGGATGATTCTGTGCAGTCATGCTGTGCAGTTGGAGGATACATAATTGCGACCTGACTGACCAAAACCATATGTATCCTCCGCCTGCAAAGCAAGGTTTTCATCTTTTTAGTTCACTTCTAAATCAGTCGAGATTTTTTATTTTTTAGTATTCCGTACCCAAAGAGTAAAAACGGGACCCTATTACTAAGTCTCCGCAGTCCGTCTGTCTGTCTATCTGTCTGTCACCAGGCTGTATCTCATGAACCGTGATAGCTAGACAGTTTTTCTCACTCTCTTTATTTTCACAGATGATGTATTTCTGTGGCCGCTATAACAACAAATACTAAAAACAGAATTAATTATATATTTAAGTGGAGCTCCCATACAACAAAAGTGCTTTTTGCCGTTTTTTGCGATAATGGTACGGAACCCTTCGTGCGCGAGTCCGACTCACACTTGGCCGGTTTTTACAATAACTTCTCTATCTCATTTGGCTGGCTATCAAACCTATACTTACTTAACGGTCACCCGTCATCGGTGTCATCACTAAATCATTTAGGCAAACAGACCGACATGACGTTTAGTACACATAATGACTATAATCATCATGTTTCGACATCGACAGATGGATTGATGAGTAAACTAGTGGCTGTGGTCTAAATTGGGTAGAGCGGTCATTGGAACTTTACTGGGTAGGTTATCCACCCGGGGTGTGATGTCATAGCATGGTACATCAGATGTCTAATGTCTAATTTAAGTGATGACATATGTATTATTCTTCTTCATTTATAAAGTAATAGCTTTTTTAGCTAGCGGGGTGGGCCCCGTTCCCGGGGCCCACCTGGTGGACCCGTTACTTTAGCTGGAATATTAAAAAGGAGAATTTTTAAAATCGGTCTTGCATTTTCGTAGCTTATACGGTACAAACAAATAGTAAAATATTTCCTCTTTATAATATTACATAGTATAGATTAGTATAGAAGGACTATGTGAGAATAGTTTTTGTGTAGCTAAGTAATAACGAATCAATAAGGCTCTCGCAGACAGGCGCAACGCGATAAAGCAACAACGAGACCCAACGACGGTTTGTAAACCAGTGGTTAGTCTAAATTGGGTAGAGCGGTCATTGGAACGTTACTGGGTAGGTTATCTACCCGGAGTGTGATATCATAATGTAGCACATCACTAGTTGAGAATTAGAAAAACATTAAAATAGTGTTTGAGACGTATAATAAATTGTCTTAACAAATGCTGTTAGGATTTACCGCAAAACTTTTTATTTTTATTTCGATTATTTATTTAGATATAGGTCTGAGTAGACAACTACTCCAAATTTATATGAAAAGGCCTAATTGGTGGCCAGTGTATTAACCGATGATTGTCTATCTGGTCTTGGATCCCTATAACTGGACGATACCCTTTGGTGAAATTGGTTGTCAGAAAGAAAAAGCGTTAATTGTCACAGAAATCGACATGCGTATAAATTAGGGGTATTTCTTTGAAGCGCACCAACTTTAACGTGCACCTTTTGTCGACGTTTTATAAGTGCCCATGTAGGCCTATGTAAAATAAAAATATTTGATTTTGATTTTGAATCGCACCAAATGAAGCGCACCAAAAGTATGGCTCGAAACGCACCATTCAGGTGCGCTTATGTTCCATAAAAATTAAAAAAGCAAACCTCGAATCGCACCAACGATGAAACATAGAGAAGATCATGATGGATTCCTAATTGTTTATTTATTAAAACTAACAGAAAGGCAGAAATGAACTGGAACTAGGTGCTTAAGATTCTACTATTAGTCGATCATTCTTCCATACAAACGTTGTCTGGCGATTACTCCACTGTTTGTTGATGTACGTTCAAAATAAAAACTGATATCAATTTGTCTCATCATTATCTAGCCCTGTATGGAAACAAAAAGGAAAAAAGAAAAATATTTGAAAGTTATGAGCGTCGAAAGTTCCATATTTCAACACTAATTTTTACGCATGTTTGGGCGGAAATAAATACCATATGAAGAAGGAAAATTGCAAAACGGCCACCATACAGGGATAGATTAGTAGTTCAGCAATACAAATAATTTTATTTTGAAAATATACATGTAGTCGTTTTTTCATGATATCTAGGCTCCCAAAGGTCTGTTTGTAAAATTTCGCGCGCTCGTTTTCTTCCTAAATCATCATCCATTTCGCTACAAACTTGCAAAAGTGCTAATTCGTACGCGAACTAGCTTCTTACTGCTCATCACAGCATCTATATCTTTCGCACGTGTTGTCGGATGAGATAGCAGGCATTTTAACCCCGCGCACAAAATAGTTCGTGCCGTCGACTAGTGTAACCTTAAGCGCCTTAATACTTAGCTCAATAATGGTAAAAATACAGGTTTAGAAATTGAATCATTTGTTGCTTTGAATAGCACTTCATTTGTTGCGGTTCAAAGTTGGTGCGCTTCGAGGAATGAGTACCCTTAAATTATGTAGAATCTTCTGGCCTTCTGACTACCCGTGACGTTGGACATTGGTCCAACGTACGCACGGAGGACTCTCAGTTTGTAAGCAATGGTCATCCATCCTCGAACCGACCTCGACAAGTGTTGCTTAACTTTGAAGATCGAGTCTTGTGACTATTATTACTTAGACACGAGCTCTTCAGAGTTACTGGGTAACAACAAGAATTATAACAGATTGATTAAACTCTGCCATGGTCTAAATTGGGTACGGGTCAATGGAACCAAAGTAGGCAGGTTAGCCACCTTCACTCTCATGTCATAATTGTTAGTGCGTCAATGGTAGCATGGTAAGTTTGTGGTTATTTTTAGGGTGAAAAGTAACAATTTAAATAAAAACTAAAATAACACGCTTTTTTTTATTCGTGATGGGTTTGCTCTTGACTCTAATAGAAAACCAAACTAAAAATTACAAAATAATTTTCAATAAATTTAAATTAAGAATAGTGTGATTAACAAAAAAATTTATCTTATTGTAAAAAAGCGTGGGATGCTTTTTTGAGATATTTTCAATATGACTCTAATTTTACCAAAATCTGTCAATAAAATATTATAACAATTAATATCAAGCACCCCACGTTTTTTTTTTTAAATTACTCGTCTTATTTATTTCTACTTTTTAGTTCAATCGCTAATACTGAAGATCCTGGTAAGGATAATGGCACAAACTATTTAAATTACTCGTATTATTTATTTTTACTTTTTAGTTCAATCGCTAATACTGAAGATCCTGGTAAGGATAATGGCACAAACTATTTAAATTACTCGTATTATTTATTTTTACTTTTTAGTTCAATCGCTAATACTGAAGATCCTGGTAAGGATAATGGCACAAACTATTTAAATTACTCGTCTTATTTATTTCTACTTTTTAGTTCAATCGCTAATACTGAAGATCCTGGTAAGGATAATGGCACAAACTATTTAAATTACTCGTCTTATTTATTTCTACTTTTTAGTTCAATCGCTAATACTGAAGATCCTGGTAAGGATAATGGCACAAACTATTTAAATTACTCGTATTATTTATTTTTACTTTTTAGTTCAATCGCTAATACTGAAGATCCTGGTAAGGATAATGGCACAAACTATTTAAATTACTTGTATTATTTATTTTTACTTTTTAGTTCAATCGCTAATACTGAAGATCCTGGTAAGGATAATGGCACAAACTATTTAAATTACTCGTATTATTTATTTTTACTTTTTAGTTCAATCGCTAATACTGAAGATCCTGGTAAGGATAATGGCAAAAACGATTTAAATTACTCGTATTATTTATTTTTACTTTTTAGTTCAATCGCTAATACTAAAGATCCTGGTAAGGATAATGGCACAAACTATTTAAATAATTGCATTGTCATCGGTCCCTGTTAAGTGTGCAAGGTTTCAAATTTAAAGTTTCAATATGGCTTTCGCCGGGGACGGTCAACTGGCGATCTTCTTGTGTACGTCACGCACTGCTGGGGCGAAGCCATCGAGAGACACACCGAAGCACTTGCTGTATCACTTGATATCTCGAAGGCCTTCGACAGGGTCTGGCACGCGAGTCTGCTCAGTAAGCTTCCTGCTTATGGCATCCCCACTGGTTTTTGTAGCTGGATATCAGACTTCCTTAATGAACGGTCGATCCGAGTAGTCATTGACGGCTGCTCCTCAGACCTTATGGCTATTGATGTCGGAGTTCCTCAGGGGTCTGTTCTCTCTGCAACTCTTTTCCTTCTGCACATCAATGACCTACTTCAGCCTGGTATTGTTGGGTACGCAGATGACAGTACTGTTTCAGAGAGATACTTGTCCAGCGCAAAAACCAGCGTGGATGAAGTTCGTTCCTTGAGGGAGGCTATGGTTGAGCGGACATATTTGACCTTAAGCCTTGTATCCCAGTGGGGTGATGATAATCTGGTCACTTTTAACGCCACCAAAACACAGGCGTGTCTTTTTACCGCTAAAAGGAGTCTGTTCGATCAAACGCCTTCATTTCGGGGTGCGTCTGTTCCTGTGACTGATCGGCTCGAGCTCCTAGGCATGGAGTTGACAACCAGTCTCAACTTCGGCTCCTCCATTGAGTACAAAGCCCAAATCGCGGCCAAAAAACTGGGCATCCTAAATAGAGTGAAGCGATACTTTACGCCTGGACAGCTTTTAACCCTATACAAAGCGCAAGTCCGATCCTGCATGGAGTATTGCAGCCACCTTTGGGATGGTTCAGCTAAGTATCAGCTTGCCGCGCTTGACTCAGTGGAACGCAGAGCCAAGAGGCTCATTGGCGACGTTGAACTGGTGGACGCCAAGCTTCACAGCTCGGCTCATCGCCGCAAAGTTGCCTGCTTGTCGGTCTTCTACAGACTGTACTTCGGTGAGTGTGCTCAAGAACTCCACGACCTCATCCCACCAGCCCCCTTCTACCATCGGACATCTAGACGCACTGCAAGTTATCATCCTTACCTTGTTGCCATTCCACCAATTCGAACCAAGCGCTTCCAAACATCCTTTATAATGCGCACAGCGAATGAATGGAACTCACTACCTGCGTCTGTGTTTCCGACCGCATTCAACCCGAATCTCTTCAAAGTTAGAGTGAACAGGCTTCTTCTGGGTAAACTCACTCCATCGTCGACTCTGTCTCTGTCACCTATGACCTAGACTAGAGTCAAGAGCAAACCCACCACAAATAAAAAAATACCAAGCTAATAAAAGCTTGTTAATAATTAAGGTGTAATTTTTATTTTTTTGTGTGTTCTACAATAGGAGAACTTTAGGGGTTATTGCCATTATCAGCGAAATTGGCTAGGAAAACTTTGGCAACCATGATTTGGCAGAATAGTATTGTCACCGATACGTGTAATAGGATTATCCATATCCAAGCTAATATTATTAATGCGTAAGTAACTCAGTCTGTCTGTATCTTTAAAAATCTTAAACCACTTTTGATGAATTTTGCTATAGAGATAGATTTGACCCTAGAGCTAGCAGATACAAATTATCCCTGAAGTACGCTCTCTTGGAATCATTTCTGACATTTAGGAACCATTTTTTTTGGTATTTTTAGAAAAATAACGACTTCATAATCAACATTTGTGTTGGCGATAGATTGTTGCTGATAGATTTAATTCTTGGTCACGAAATCAATTCCTGTACGACAAAAATTAATGTCTTACAAGTAGGTAAGTATATAGTATGTTATCAATGTTAATGTCACACCAATGACAACCCCACTTCAAGTCCAGACAATTACTGTCCATACCAGGTTGCCTGGAAGAGATCGCGGAATGCGAGAAGACGCCCATTGTATTTGTATTAATTTTAAGTTTCTTTGTATAATTATATTTTAAGGTGTACAATAAAGCATATAATAAATAAATAAGTACTAGTATTTACATAATCAATGTCCCTACCTCCTGCCAATTAGAGGGTCCGCGCTGGACCCTCATGCATTCGAATCTTTAGTTCTAGAATGTTTTCTGACGATGTTTTCCTTCACCGTTAAGGGCAATGGCGATTAAATAATTTAGCAAAAGTAAAGCACCTGCCTGAATCCGAACCCTCGACTTTCAACTTCAACAACTCAAACGACTGTCACCACTGCGCAAACTGGTATATAGCTCTGTATGAAATAACTCGCGCACGAAGGGTTCCGTACCATTTCCGCAAAAAACGGCAATAAATTACGTTTGTTAAATGGGAGCCCCACATAAATATTTATTTCATTCTGCTTTTAGTATTTGTTGTTATAGCGGCAACAGAAATACATCATCTATGAAAATTTCAACTGTCTAGCTATCACGGTTCATGAGGTACAGCCTGGTGACAGACGGACAGACAGACAGACGGTTTGCGGAGTCTTAGTAATAGGGTCCCGTTTTTACCCTTTGGGTACGGAACCCTAAAAAAAGTCCAATGAATTCGTAACCCAAATACAAGGCAGTGTTTGAGATTCAAATCAAAAACCAAACAATAATATTATTTTTGTCTGTCTACCAATCTGTTGCCTACTGCCATATTAGACTTGATCGCACTGAAGACAGAACTCTTAAAATAATCCCAGTGTTAAAGACCCTCGAAGAGTTGCCCTATTTTCTTCCTAAGCAACAGCAATATTTTTTTATCGTTTGCCGAAAAATCTGGCACAAAAAACTAAGGTCAGATATGATTCATGCCTACTGCGGTATTTATAGTTATGGTTACATTTTGCTAATCTATAGTCTTGCGACTTATGCGCACAATTAGGTATTATGTCTAGAATGTCTTTATCTTAGGCATACTTAGAAAGAATGTCGGTCACGGCTGATAAAAGTTGAATAATTTTTTGCTCAAACAATTTTTATTATGTATTGAATCTTTTAATAATTTCTTATACCTACAAAACCCTTCCTGGTTTATCACTCTTTTGGTTAGTGACAACCGACTCAAAATGTGTTGCGTGGTTTACAAGTAAGCAATAAATAGACAAAAGCAGATAGCGATTTTGTCCAGTACAATTTAGAGTTGATATTTCACACACATGCAGTTCTAATGACTTCAACTTCATAATTTCAGTGAAATAAGATCCTCCGCTTGTTAAAGACCTCTCCCGACGATCCGTTCTTCGTTGATCGCATCCAGATGATTCTCCTGACCTACCCACGTTGTCCCTTAACGATTGAAAAAACAATGACACGTAATCAATCCTAAACATTTCGGCATTTTTAACAATGCCATCGCTGTTAGAATGAGCCTTTATAGAGATTGATTTGATTTTAGACACGAAAATGCAAATTTCAACATAACAATGTTTTACCCACAAAGATAACAAAGCCATATATTTTTACAACCAACACCATTACGGCAAATCACATAAACGGACAGTTAGCACATTACAATAGACATAACTGTATGTACAAACACATGTAATATCTAGAACACAGAGTATTTAGTGTATGGAGTGTCAACGTACGGTGATTTTCCTATGGACTCTACTTTCAAATCTGTGTCAGTTTTGAATATCACTGGCGTCAGTCATCATTGTTGAAGATCGGATCACCGATGAAGTCATTAAGTTGTCGACTGCTTATCTCAAGGCATAGGCACAAGCTATCTTTAGGGTACACTGTTCTGTTGTTTTTGAATTAGGTTATTTCTTTTTGCAATATTTGTAAGTATGTGAGAACCATGTTCCTATTTATCAAATGAATGCATTTACCTCTTAGTGTTTGTAATAATTTATATCTATACGTACTATAGTATTGTTAGTCTGGCTGTATCGTCCTCACGTGTACCGTTAATGCATGTATGTAAATATTGTAAAACACTTTAAAAAAAAAAGTAAGTGTGGAGTTTCTTGTCCGTTCTTCTCCATAACAAGCTACTTTTCTAAATGGACGGTAGAATCAATTATTATTACTTATAATTTTAAATGTTTGACGTTCAAAAGTGCCGCTTAGTGGCATAATTGAAATAAAGAAATTTGACTAAAGCAGTCCATGTATTTCGACCAGGTTGCAGTTTTTTTTTCCATAGTGAACCGGTTCTTAATTTTGATCACGCGTGATGAAAAGCTACGGGTGAGGTCTAGGTTGTAACGAGCGAGCCCAAAACATGCATGATCACATTCGCTTTGAAGGATGATGATATGGGGGTAGCAAACACAAACAACTGGCATAGAGCTTTTGATGAATCAGAGGCATTTATGTGTCGCATAATGTTTTATCTAGAACAAAGTTTATGCGAGTCTTCATTTCCTACCTACTCTGTGACAAATCACAAAGTGGGTCTGTATTGTTTCCGCACGCGATCGAAATTAGGCATTTAACCTCTGTCGTCATGTGTAATCTTAACTGCCGTGAAATAGTAGTATTTCTCGTGACTTTGCCTTTTTTTTTGCTATGTCAAAACTTTTTGAAATATTAAGCTTTATGAACTAACCACTATTTCGTAGGACTATGCTTAGCTTTAGTTGCGTTACATTCTGGGCAAAGAAAAGCGGCAGTCTTAAGAAAAATAGGCCAATAATCCATAACGAGGGTCTTCACCTAATGATGCTCAATGCGCTCGTTGAGACCAATCCTGGATTGGGCTTGTTTGCTCAAGAATGGAAGACGATTTTGATAGAATTTTTGCTGTTCTGTGAGAAGACAGTTTAAACGAATTAACCAATTTTAACTAAATATGAAATTAATAAAGAATAATAAATGCCTTGTTATGTAGTTTTGCATTTCACACAAAGAAAACGGATCTTATCTAAGAACCCTCATAGCAACCCCGTTATTCACACAATTTCCGTGTATCTGATATAACCTTAATATAACACACTTATATTATTTGTATAACCGACATAGTAACACAAATAATTACAATTTCAAATCCATGGAAATTAGAAAAACAAATGTGAAACGTCATGGAACACATTTTATTTGAAAAGACAAAAGACGATCGTCATTTATTCGGTTTCAATCAGTTTTATTCATCACTAGATTTTGCCGCAGCTTTGCTTTCGTTGCCTTTTTCTGCAGGAATATGCATTTTTCCGGGACATTTTTTTTTTAAATTTATTTTTATTTTTGATGGGTTTGCTCTTGACTCTAGTCTAGGTCAGAGAGACAGAGTCGGCGATGGTGTGAGCTTACCCAGAAATTGCCTGTAATACCCAGCAATAGTGAGGATTTCGATGAGTAAAAGAATTTTCATTAGCGTATCTGAGCCATCAGAGATTACTTTTACAAACATCATAATAATTTAATAATCTGTAACTGTTCCACTTCAGGGCAAATGCCTCTTCTCATACAGAGAAGGCATAAGTATTGATCACCACGTTTGCTCAATGCAGGTTGGCGATTTCAGACTTATATGCACCATATGTCCAGGTTTCCTCACGATGTTATCCATCACCGTTGTCAGCGATGTCCAAGATAAACTTGAAAGTACATATGAATTTGAAAAGGTCACATTGGTGCTTGACCGAATTTGAACCCACGACCGAGAGGCGAGGTCCTAGCCACTAGGCCACCATGACAATTGTATACAATAATAAAAATAGCATCTCCATCATTCAGAGCCCAACTTTGCTTTGCTTTGCAAAAACGTACAAACGAACATTTTTTTTTATCTTCATCATATCAAATTTAAAAGACAAATCATTATTTATTCAAATTCAAACAGTTTTATAAACATACAGACCTACATTCTCGCATTAGTGTAAACATAGGCTTAGTATAGCGTTAATAGGTCCAGTTACCAATGTTCCGGGTTCAATTCCCGCTCGTAACACATATTTTGGAGGTCAATGTTCGCCTGAAAATCGCGTAAGCTGTGCGTGTTTCAGTTTATTACAAAATGTGGGGTGAATGACCTGAGGTTATTATTAATTATTGTTAGAGGCTCCAAATTAAACATTGTTATACAAGTTTGACATAGATTTGCAAATTGACTACTTATCTGTATGATATTTTAAATGGTGATCGAAAGCGCGACTGGTGTGCGTAGAGTTCGATACCCAGGTCAGGAAAAACGGTTTTGTTTTTTTCCATGATGAATTTCTCAGAAGTATCTGGTCTGATTCATTACTAGTGTTTTGTTTATATGCTCATCATATTTTACATAGGTATTTTAACATATCTAGCCAAACGTAGGTGCACTTTACTTTGTGGAGTGTTGAATTTTTTTACCAGACAACGGCGAAGCCAAAAGGAAGACAAACAAAGACAAACATTCTTTATTTCAACTAGGCCATTAATCTGCACTTTTGAAAAAAACAAGTTTGTAATAATTGTTTCTTCCATTCGGAAAATTAGCTTGTTATAGAGAAGAACGGACAAGAAACTATGAGTGTTATGATTTTAGCAGTCTATGTGTGTATGTATTTACGTAGCACTTAAACTATTCATAAGATTTTGATGAATATGGTATCAATCGATTCTTTATTAGGGCCTTGCTAACATAAGGTAAAAATACCGCAGTCTGATTACAGTTTTGAATGAAACTTTTTGCTTGTTATTAAAGCATTGAAAGGCCAGCGTGTTTGCGCTATCTCTCCTGATGGTAAGCGAGAACGTGGTTGACGATGGAGCATGCTTGTCTAGAAGTAAACAACTAGATTTAGAGACAAATAAACTAAATATTCATCAAAAATGGATGGGTGATTCATCAATCCATTTCTTTTTAGATTGTTTTACTCCTGTTGATTCAATACTAAACTTTTCATGGAGAATCTATTGGCCTATTTTCACCCAAGAATAGTCCAGTCAAAAAGATTTCTATCCACGTTTTTTATAACCCATTACTCTGCATAAAGGTTACATTACTCTGTAAATGTTTCCACCGATCGTTGCCCGATCGATTCCCGATTTAGACATGACGTTGTTCGACCAATTTATTGAATGATAGGATTCAATTTAGATCATGTGTGTTGGTTTTAGACTTGTACTAAACGTAGGAATTCTGTTTATATGAGCACTAGCTTCTGCCCGCGTCTTTGTCTGCGTGAAATTCGAACATTATCCAAAGGATACGCGCTGAAAAGTGTACTTACACATATACATACTTTGACTCACCTGTGTTTATACTATTTCATTGTTATTTATTTTCCGATCAGCCGAAAGACGTCCACTGCTGGACATAGGCCTCCAACAAGCGTCGCCAGGTTGATCGGTCCCGTGCGTCCCGCTTCCAGCGGATCCCCGCAACCTTCACCAGGTCATCGGTCCACCTGGTTGAAGGCCTTCCAAAGCAACGTCTTCCGCTTCGCGGTCGCCGCTCCAGTACTTTTCTGCCCCATCGGCCATTTGTTCTGCGAGCAATGTGCCCTGCCCACTCCCACTTAAGTTTGGCAATTCTTCGGGCTATGTCGGTAACCCTGGTTCTCTTGCAGATCTTTACATAACCGATTCAAACCGAGCATAGCCCTCTCCATTGCCCTGTAGGTGACTGTAAGATTTCTAATGAGACCCATTGTGAGCGACCACGTCTCAGAGCCATAGGTTATCACTGGCAACACACACTGGTCATAGACTTTCGTTTTGAGACACTGTGGCAAGTTGGACGAGTAGATACCACCCAACTTCCTGAACGCTGCCCAGCCGAGTCGGATTCGACGGCTGACCTCTTTCTCGAAGTTGGCCCTACCCAACTGGATTGTTTGTCCCAGGTAGACATATTCGTCCACAACTTGGAGTGTAGATTCGCCCGACTTTGATAGATGTGGGTGCAACATGGGCATTCAATATCACCTTGGTTTTGTATTTAGTTTATTCTATTATAATTTATTTTTTAAATATTAAGGTATGTTCCGTTTCCGTGAGTGTGATCAACAGTGAGCCTTATCAGAATACCAGCGCAGCGTTATTTTCTTCTTGGTTATATTATTGCACATTCTGAGATGAGCCTTTTTGGTCTCGCATGGGGATGTTTTTTATTGTTTTTGCTTATCTCGTGTCACCTGTGCCGGTCTCAAATAAATATTTGTCTTCCTTCCTTTCTTCTTTCTTTCTATGCCCTTCTCCAATGTCCAATCCCTTATCAGTTATGTTCAGTCTCTATACAAAAAAATCATATCAAAATTGATTCACAAGTTTAGGCGTGGCCCTGTTTGGCTGACAGACAGACAAACAGAGTTACTTTTTGCCTTTATAAATATTATGGATATGGATGAATCGTAGGAATTCTGTTTACACGAATATGTACATTTTCTTAGTAAAAATTACGTAGTTTGTATTTGCGATTTGTTATTTTGTACTGTATAGTAAGTAGGTCGCTTCTTTAGTTACTTTCATGATTTTCATTCATTAGTATATTTGGAGAGGGAGAGAGGTTAAAGTACCTGAACAGGCTTTAGGATGAATTACCTAGTCCATTCCTTTCCTTTATCTTCAAATTTCGAATTCGCCGCCAAAACGCACTCCTACATCTGCGAGTGCAGCAAAGACTATAACTAAACGCCATCTGACGGCGGGTGGCCAAAACATTCAGTATGAACTCGATAACCAATGCCGGCCGGCTCAAATTCACGTGCGCGAAAGAAAACTATCGTGAAATAGGATTAAGTGGACAAGTGTGGTGATCACCCGACTCCAAGCAGTGTTCCAAGTATCCTGTAAGTACCTCAGTACCTACAGATGGATGTATTATATGAAGAATGATATAATAGAATAAGGATTCAGTGATAGCGTGACGGCTGACAGGAAGGAATGGCAGAATATATGTGAAAAGAACAGGAAGGTGATGATTAGAATTCATTGTATTCTTTCATTATGCATACAGCTAAGAAGTGGAATTTCCTGCCGGAGCCTGTGTTTCCCGATAGCTACAACCTAGTGGTCTTTAAGTCAAGAGTGAATAGGTTACTTCTAGGCAAGCGTGCTTCACCGTCGGCCTCATCGTCACTTACCATCAGATGAGAGGTCAAGCGCACTATAAATAATAAAAAAAAACACGAACACCTTCTTTAATTTTGAACACATTTTTCTTTACATAAATTATCCTCAATGTACAAAGTGGAACAAACAATGTGATTTAATCGCCAAAAAAGGTGTTTTAAATTCTCATTAAATAAGCATTGTTTTTTTATTGAAACAGATTTTTCTTTTGTAATTTTTGAATAGATCCAGTACAATTAATTATTGGTATGTTCATTGAATTGAATGTATATTATTTAATACACTTTAAAATTTTGTAATTGAAGATATTCAAAGAAAATTGTAATAAAGCATTATTGTAAGCCTCATAACTCGATCTTCTGAAACAAATAAAATAAAAAAAGTCCTGACTCATTTTTATTTCATGCTACAAAATATATCTAGAAGTAGACACGCTTCGATCGACAATCTATTGAACACGTAATTATGACACGATATCTGGCGAAAACCGCCCGATTCAAACAGTAAAACGCGCGTAACTTTTGAACGGCTGAACTGATTTTCATCAAACATAGTTAAGAACACTCTCAATAAAGTCACCATTCAAAGAAAAAACGAAACCAAAATAGGTTCATCCGTTTAGGAGCAATGATGCCACAGACAGATACACATATACACTCGTCAAACTTAAAACACCTTTTTTTTCCGTCGGGGGTAAAAAACTAGACGGATCACCTTTTCCCAAATATGTTGGGGTCGGCTTCCAAACTCACTGGATGCTACTGAATAATAATATAAGCCTTTATCCAGACACATTTACATTTTGACACAATTATTGTACAATTATGACTCTGATGAGTCGAAATCAACAACTTGGTCTGTTTGCCCATATTTGGCAGAGTTCTTTCCATTCTCTTCTATCCAATGGCATCCTGGTCCACGCTTTCTCTGCTTTTGCTGCTGTGTCATTTGACTTTTTCGTTCCTGGTATACCAAAAAACTAAAGTTTTACTCCATTTTCCAGTACTTATTATGTGGTCTGTCCATTTCCACTTGAGTTTACGAATCGTGGTTATGACATTGTCTACTTTCGAGCGCTTTCTTATTGTCTTAAAACTTCTGTCGCCCCTCACTACCACCACTGCTGAGACCCGACGGGTCACTGGCCCACTCCGCCGAGGACAAGGCAAACTTGTTTGCCTCCTTTTTTGCGGAATCTTCGCGTCTGAACTCTGATGGCGCGCGGCCCCCTCCGTCTCCTGTTGGATGTGGGACGAGTATGTCGGATATTCGCATCCATCAGAGGGAGGTCTGTAGGGTGTTGCGTAACCTTGACGTGAACAAAGCTAGTGGCCCCGACGGGATACCGGCAATTGTACTGAAAACTTGTGCGCCTGAATTGACTCCGATCCTGACACGCCTATATCGCCTTTCGTTAGTGACTGGAAAGGTGCCGAAGGCTTGGAAGCAAGCTAACGTTCAGCCAGTCCCCAAAAAGGGTAGTCGGGCTGACCCGGCAAACTACAGACCCATTTCGGTAACGTCCATCCTCTGTAAGAGTATGGAACGTGTGCTGAACAATAAGCTCCTGGCATACCTAGAAGACAATGACATCCTCAGTGACCGCCAATACGGCTTCCGCCGAAATCGGTCAACTGGGGATCTTCTAGCGTATGCCATTCACGTCTGGAGTGAGGCCATCGAGAGGCACGGGGAAGCGCTTGCTGTCTCCCTTGACATCTCGAAGGCTTTCGACAGGGTCTGGCATGAGAGCCTTATTGGTAAGCTTCCTTCCTTCGGTCTGCCTAGTGGTCTGTGTGACTGGATTGCTGACTTCCTGAGGGAGAGGTCCATCCGAGTGGTTATCGATGGCTGCTCGTCCGGTCAGCTAGGTATTAACGCCGGAGTCCCTCAGGGGTCGGTGCTCTCGGCTACACTGTTTTTGCTGCACATTAATGACCTGCTAAAACCCGGAACCTTTGGGTACGCAGACGACAGCACGGTTGCTGAGAGATACGTGTCCGGCGCACGGGCTACTGGGACTGAGATCCGGTCTCTCCGGGAGGCCATGGTTGAGCGCTTGAATCTGTCTTTGGAGGCAGTCTCCGAATGGGGCGATGCCAATCTAGTCAATTTCAATGCAGCTAAGACCCAGGCGTGTCTTTTTTCCGCAAAAAAGAGCCTATTCCACCCGGCTCCATCTTTCCGTGGTGTAACCGTGCCGATAACGGACCATCTCGACCTTCTGGGTGTTACTTTAACATCGACCCTCAATTTTGGTCCATTCATTGAGGCAAAGGCTCAGTTGGCTGCAAAAAAGTTGGGGATCCTTGCAAAGGTGAGACGGTACTTCACGCCTGAACAGCTGCTCAATTTGTATAAAGCGCAAGTTCGGTCATGCATGGAGTACTGCTCTCACCTTTGGGACGGATCTGCCAAATATCAACTTGATGCACTTGAGTCGATTGACAAACGGGCCAAGAGGCTTATCGGCCACGATGCACTGGTCGCCTCAAAGCTCCAGAGCCTTGAACATCGACGCCAAGTGGCCAGTCTGTCGGTTTTTTATCGGTTACATTTCGGGGAGTGTGCGATGGAACTGCACAATTTGATTCCGCCTAGCCCTTTCCATCACCGGACAACAAGACGCACGGCAATGCGCCACCGGTACATGGTGGACATCCCACCCATACGTACAAAGCGTTTTGCGAATACTTTCATTGTACGCACAGCTAAGGAGTGGAATTCCCTGCCGGAGTCTTTGTTTCCTGATAGCTACAACCTTGGGGTCTTCAAGTCAAGAGTGAATAGGTTACTTCTAGGCAAGCGTGCTTCACCGTCGACCACATCATCGCTTACCATCAGGCGAGATAGTGGTCAAACGCGAGCCTATCGATAAATAAATAAATAAATAGTCTTATTTCATATTCTGTCGCTTTGCCAGACATTGAGCATGCTTCATTCCATCGTTGTCTGGCAGATCCTTATTTTGGCGTTTTGCGCTATAAGAAGAGATTGCTCTTTGCTCTTTGCTCAGCAGTGGGCAAAGTCTGGCTGTGGATGATAATGAAGACCCAGAAGACTTAAACACTTTTCACTACGACTGCTGTGCATTACTATATGGACAATTACGACTGAACAAGCGAGACTTTGACCCTGAATCTTCGATAGAAAGGTGCCCTTGCAACTTTTTGAAAGCCCTTAATGCTAAAACTATTTCTGAATGATTTTTTACTGTAAATTTCTGAAATTTCAGTATATCTACCTAAACACATATTTTAAAATTTGAAATTACCAGACTCAGAAGTTATCAAAATACAATTGAATAGTCACCATTTAGGTAAGTCATATTATTTTAATACTATCTCATTATATTAGCACACACCAATTACTTGTGAGTCTAAACACAATATTAGTAATAACAAAATTCCAAACCACATTTCATGCCTTAACAAACAACGAAAAACCCAACACACCCTCAACGGTTCATTCACCCTGCGGTCTACGTACTGAAACTCAGGAAGACCTCAATTTTTACAGAGTCAGCGACCTCTAGAAGGAAAATGGAAGAAAACTGTTAGGAAAATTCAGTAAGCGTATGTTTTTTTTCTAGATGACAAAAAGAGATGATTATTGAAAATCTTGAATCATGATGGTCCATTCAAGATGGTTTAGGAAACAATTTGTTTTGTTTTTATTCACGTGACCAGAGGGCTGGCCTTTTCTTCAGCCAGAGAATCAGCATTGCCATCCAACGTGACAATGCTGCCAGCGTACTGTACACATTGACATCGATGTGGACGACATTTCTGATGCACAATGAGCCCTTTTCCTCTCCACTGTATTTGTGCACAACTGTTTAAATGATAGTAGATTGTTTAGAAAAAGTAATGTGGGAAATGATAAGTGTTCAGAATCAGGCAAAACTTTCTTTCTGACAGTTTTCAGTAAGGTGCCCTTCAGCAGGCAACCTTCACAGTAACAACCACTTATTTTGAGCTTGAAATTTTTGAGGTGGACCACTCAGATGAAAAACGCTAGTTACGTCGGCACGGTTTCTTTGTATGGGATGAGGCATCTGTATGCTAGTATTATATTATCTGTGGTGTAAGGAACCGCCGACAAACTGTTACGCAGTTTAGTGGGTATAATTAAATGTGTAAAATTGTTTGATCCAAAATAAACAATTTATTTAAAAAACAAAAAAAAGAGGTAGCCTTTGATCGTCATTTGTCATTGACTTATGATTGGCATTGGATAGAATGGTTATAACTAAACTTACATACAGAAATCATGATTTCAAAAATATTAAAAAAGAGCCATCTCCATTCTAAGACTTTACACTTTTTAATAAGATCAGACAGATGAGTTTTCACAACAATACGAAACTGAATTCCCATAATAAACAAAGGCGAAGAATGTTAATAGTATTGTTTTAACGAATGAATCTAGTTTGTAACACATTTGAGTTGTCGTTGAAATAACACAAAAGTTTTGGCAGACTTTCAGAAATTTGACTCTTGGAGGGAATATGGTTGTAGGTGCAAAATCCGTATTTTACTACAAACATATAGTAGTGTATTGTAACAAAAAATAATAGCCAGTGCTGAAAACTCTGAATTTTAGACAGCTAGTCTAAAATTCAGAATTTTCAGCACTGGCTCTACTATGAACCATATACACCATGCACTACTAACCATGTACTGTACTCAAATTTGGTATTAAATTTTAATCTTACTTTTCTTTACTAACGTAATTAAAAATACTTACTAATATTGGATACCGTTAAGGGTTTAATTTAAGATGTCGAAAATTTTGTATGTCGTTTTTGTGGCGAATAAACACTTTTTATTTCTTTCTTTCTTTCTATATACGCAGGCTTTGAATAGAATTAATATGCTCTATTATTATAGACTCTATGATAATAATCTAATTTTCCAAACGTTACCATTGTTTTATAATCTAATTTTCCAAGGCAACACTCTTTTTCATCTTCGATCAACAGGCCGTAATCAATATGGTCAATAATTCATTTTGAGTGCTATGGGGTTGAGCTGTGAGTTTCTAATTTTAGAAGAGGCTCCGAAATCAACTAGGATGCCAGAGCCGCCAGATTTTATTCCATGGCTTTACTTTTTCTTTATTATTGTGATTGCTTATGAAGCATGCCCTACCCGTGCGTATGAATATAAAAGGGACCCGCCCCGGCTCCACCCGTGGAAAATTAAGACGACGACTAGCGCCAACGACCTTGAGGGAACAAAACACGCATTCGTTTCACACCCATGCGACCCAAAATTTAGTAGTTTTTTGTACTTTTCTTATTATTCTATGACTTTAAAAAAAAATCTTCAGATCAAAATGTAGATAATTAAATTGTCTTTGAGATGGTGTCAATTTCATTACAATACGCTCAGCGGTTTTTGTGTGATTGTCGTGTTTTTGTCTGTTTTAGACATAACTTTACAAATTAATTACACTATGTTATACAAATAAAACTCGAAATTTGCTTAGATGAAATTATTAAGAAAATCGTCTAATATAACATATATTTTTTTCAAAGAATTACGACTAGCCATTTAGACGTGATTTTCATTTTAAAATCAGCAACTCAAGGGAATCGGCGCCTTAAATACAAAAATCAGCCTCGTTTCTCACTCGTTCAAACTCGTTCACTCGTTTCAAAATCCTTCCTTTTTTGAGTTTATCGAGAACAGACGCGGCGGGGGACTTTGTTTTATAATTATGCAGTGATTAATTTATAGAAGTATATAGCCAATTCAACGTTTCACTCAGTTACGCCTTTATTCATTTCCACCAGTGACATGCGAACCATTTAAAAGATTTCAGCAATCTTTCAATTGTCTACGTTTACTTTTAATTTCTAAATTTATCGTCAAAACAAATACGTTTAAAATAGAAATAGCAGTTAATAGAGGCAGAAAGATCACAGGCAATCAAAATAAATAAATTGTAGTTCTAAAAACTAAAAAACACGCTTTAATGGTAATTTGAACTAAAAAGACGTTAATCCTGAAGATCTTGGTAAGGCTAATGGGACAAACTATTTAAACGCGCACGGTAGAATCAACTTTTATTACTTGTAAATTTTAATTTTTGTCTGACTTTCAAAAATGCAGTTTTTTGGCCTAGTTGAATAAATATATTTGACTTTGACTAAATTATTGCATTGTCATCGGTCCTTGATAAGTGTGCAAAGTTTCAAATCAATCCGACGTTTTGAAGGTGGTGCAAATCACGTTCAAAGATTCCGTTACATTGATACATACATACCAAGCTAATAAAAGCGTGTTAAAATAGTTTTGTTTGTTTATTTCTGTTGGTAAATTACTCGGTAATTGAGACAACTTGGAATTAATTCCTTCGATCCTGTTTTTCCGATTTAATTACTCCAAATGTCACATGATGTACAGCCAAAGAGACATCTTATAATATTAATGACGTTTGTCAAAAAAGTACTAGTACTAATGTATGCGACTGATATGCGCTACCAAAATATCCTGTGGTCAATCCCAAAGATTTTGCGCTTTTGATAATCGTAATCGCTAACAGAATGTCCATTTTGTCTTAAGTCCAAGCTGCTAAAATAATCGAATTATTACGTCAACTTTTCGAAATGTAATCTAAATAGGACGGCAACTTTTTGCTGTTTATTATACTACAGCTAATCTTAAAAAAGTATTCCAACAAGATTATTATTAGTCTCAATTCAGCGAAGTCGTTGATGGACAAACAGATTAAGTACTGACAGACAAATAGAGCGATTGACGGTGAAGTATGATCAGCATAATAGTTTAGCGTGTGTGATTCTAATTTTAATTATTTTTTTTCTTGTTACTGCCCGTTACTTTGTAAAGCAACGGGCAGTAGTAGCGGCTGATCTGAAACATTTAAAATTTAACTACACTACAAAAACATCAAGCATTATTTATCTTAAAGATCAGGCAAAGACGCATATAAGTATGTACTCCTTCATTTCGCCATTTAACATATCAAGCATAACATAATCAGCTTGTAATGCTCCCATTGCTGGGATACAGGCATCCACTCGCAGAGTGGATGGGAGTGGATGTGAGTGGATGGGAGGGCGCCGTAATCCACCACGCGATTCCATTGCGGTTTGGTAAGATAAGATAAGATATATTTATTTGCCCAAACATGTGTAAAACAACAAATCATTTTGTTGTTTTTGCCGTTTTTGCTATAATGGTACCTACGGAACCCTTTGTGCGCGAGTCCGACTCGCACTTGGCCAGTTTTTTTTTAACCGGGCCCACACTCCAGACTGCTACAAAAAAAATCCAGATGGAAAATAACAAGTCACATTTGACCTGATCTTAGAGACTACTACAGCTTGGCAAATTCGTACATGACACTCTCATAGTACGCGGGCGCGGGGGACGTAAGGCAACGGGGGTGGTAAAACGTGCGCGCGGGACGAGGGTCACCTGATGACCTGACTGGAGCGTCAGTCGTCGCGTCATCGCGCCGTCACGTCATTGGGTAGTAACGTTCCCCGCCACCCGCACGGACCATAGGAGTGTCACGTACGAATTTGCTAAGGTATAGACAAGTCAGAAAAAGCCCACCTAAGTCACTCCACACAAAAGACAATGACATCACACACGTCCAAGAGACATGACTCTCTCTCAAAGTCATTCATACCGTCCGAAGTTCGTAAGCCCGTAGGCGAATGTCTTATGTCTACTAACCATACATAAACGAACAAAAACAAAACAATATAATTCGATGACGTCATCAACCCATCGGTCACCGGCCCCAGTTAGTTCACCAACCGTCTCCTCATCAGGTCATAGCCAAACGTCTCCGAACCAAAAAGTCCTAAGCGATAATCAGACGGCCTTTGTCGGCGTGATATCGATTTTTGGAGATATGACCTTTTTGATTCGGTGATATTTTTGTGCAGTTTCGACCTTGAGTTTATTAGCACTGGTTATGGAGTGTCTGCAATGATATGGTAGGTTATTGACTTGTTTTTAAGGGCCGTAATATTTGCGTCTGAAAACATGCACATCGACAAATATTTGGTTACAAAATTCCACTTTTTATTACTCATACTAGCATCAATTTTAATCACACCCAATTCAAAAATTCAACACCAATTAATTACATCAAATGACATAAAAACAGTTAGCGATAATATAAATATCAATGACGAAAGCACTAGTACAAATCGGCCATGTTTTTTTCGCTCGTCTAATGTTTTGGCCGAGCGTTCATCGACCGCCGCGGGGCCGCTGACCTTGCTACACGACCTTCACGATAGTTCCAACGAATGTTCGTATATTTTCGGGCGTTTTTCTTTAAGGAAAATTTATCAGCCAGCTAGAAAGACCTTCCAGCCCTCTCGTACACCCTACCTTTATGAGCAAACAAGGGGTTTCGAAGGAAAGTGAGCGGTCAAACAGTCTGGTCAGTTGGGGGCAATGATTTTTGCGTGGTACAACGCCCACTTTTATTGAAATAGATTCGTATGTATTTGTAGAAAATTCTGGCATTTGTTGTTGATGCGTTTTAATTTGATATCTCATTAGTGGTTATTGAATTTAATTGTCATTCATATATTGTTTTGTGTCAGATAAATATAAGGAGATTGTTGAAACCATAAATCAATATTCTTTTTTATCGCAACCAACCATTAAAGTGCAAAACCATGCTGGCTGTCAAGAAACAAATGAATCCACTAAATTATGCAATACACCTCCATTTAAATTCAATTATGGAAATTAATTTATGTTAAACTGAAAATGAAAATAGCTTATTTACCGAGTAAGTATTTTATCATTACATTATTTAAAATATTTTGACGAAGAATTCGAATTGGAAGGTCTAGTCGACTTTTGTTTGATGAGAATAATTCCATATTTTTCTCATCCTAACTGACACAAGAGGCGGCTTACTCTGGATCTCCTACATTATCCATTATTGTCTCTCATTACTTAATATTTTGTCCACTACTAAAACTAAAATCGATCCTTCGATTCTCTCACCCAGCTGCCAGGAGCCAGTCACCCTGCAAAGATCATCGCTCTACCTAAACTGAGGGCGTCCTACCCTAGGTTCAACAGTTCAACTATTCAATCAATGTATTCAATACTTGCAATACCTATTGCATTTGTTATTAGATTTCAAATGACTTAATACAGTAACAATTTCAAAATTGCCACAAAAATTGCTACACTTCTCCAAACAACAATTTGCATGTAATCAGATTTCTCATCCCAAATCTGGCGTCAAATCAAGATGGTTACTTCAAGCGAAGATTACAACTTTTTGTCAACCTCTGATGGGAATTACTACACAGTTTTACTTAACTATAGTTATTTTTTTAATTGTTTTCGTCATAGCTACATCTGTCTTGTAACTTACAGCGTGAAACCAGTCGCAAGTTTTGCGAAACCGTCGCAGTTGGTACAGAGGGCCTTGATTCTAAGTTGCTTAGGCAACTGCTTGCTAATGTTTGACAAACGTTATGAAATTGCTTTAATAGTTATTGTGTTGGTTTGATTTTGTCAGAAATTTTGTGTTTAGTGTGGTTGGATGGATAGTTTTGTAAGAAGGAGTCGGTTAAAAAGGTGGTCAATAAATGTTGAGAGTTCAAAGAAGATGATGCAAAGAGATATTTACTATAACCTCACAGGTAGCTTTTCTTTGAACTATTGTGCTCTTATGGACAAAAGAAACAATTGTATATAAGCTAAAATTCGTAGTTTAGTAACTGTTGTATTTTTGCTTTTTCAAGCTTATCAGCTGAAGGAATCTTCGCTCTTCTTCATCATCGTCATTTCAGCTGAAAGACGTCCACTGCTGGACAGAGGCCTCCCCCAGGCGTCGCCACATTGACCGATCCCGTGCGTCTCGCATCCAGCGCCTTCCCGCAACCTTAACCAGGTATCGGTCCACCTAGTGGGAGGCCTTCCAACGCATCGTCTTCCGGTTCGCGGTCGCCATTCCAGAACTTTTCGGCCCCATCGGCCATCCGTTCTGCAAGCAATGTGCCCTGCCCACAGCCACTTAATCAACTCAAGATAATATATTATTTTACTAGACTGATGCCAGCGTAAAAAGCCACCCAGCAAGGTTGGTATCCAGGCTGACTGCCCATAGCGTGACCGAAAAAACTACTATAGTAATTTGTTTGTTTATTTCATTATCTGCAAAGCTGTTTTCAAACTATTTTCCGATCGGCTACCAGTTCAACCAGATGCAGCAGAATACCGGTGTTTTACAAGGAGTAGGTTGGTATAGCTCTTGATGAACCACAACAAAGATACAGTACAAAGGAGACCGAAGATCTTGTGAGAGGTGCGGAATTTCGCTGGATGCCAGGAGCACAGGACCGGTATATATTGGTGACGTTTGAGAGAGCACCATGTTCAACAGTGACTTGGAAGTCTTTCGGCTGTTATGATGACGATGAAAGTCCAGAAGTGGAGGCCCAAATCTGACAATAGGATCGTAGTCAGATCACGAACTAGAAAGACCGATGACCTGGTCAAAGTAGCAGGCATTGGAGGACATCTACACCCAGCACTGGGTGGATACGGGTTGAAGAAGAAGAGATGATGATGACGATTGCTCTTTGTTTTTTTAACACATGCAAACAGGAAAAATGGCAGCCTAATTTTCTCTCTAGCATTCTCTCAAACATCTTATCATCTAGTTCATGGAATGATTACGCGAACCTAGATGTCTGGTGGCTTATCATGTGAAAGTGATAAGCATTAGGCACGTAACGTTGTTTTATAACACTGTTGCTAATACAGAAGTTAATGACCCCAAGTGCGAGATTATATCAACCTTCTTGGGTTTTGTGTCACAAGATTATGAAATCATGTTGATTTAATGTTTTTCTTGTTGACGTTGTTTTATAATTTTGGGTCCCAATTTTCTGGCATAGACAATAATGGACGGATAAGGTTTAACATCATTGAATGTTCTTTTGATTTCAAGGGAAACATGTAATTTTAATCTTATTTAACTATAGCCTACATTTCTGGTATGTTCTGGGGTCTTTTCACGAAGATTGGTTCTTGGTAGCTCTGAACAGAAAGAGGTCGAAAGAGAACAGGGAGGTATTAGCCAGCAGTTAGACAATACGGGCTATTAAAAAAAAAACTAAAAAGCTACATGAAAATAAAAAGGAGTATGAAAAGTTCGTAGCAGGTGGAATTCTGTAGCTTTAGCCTACCCTCATGGGGAAAAGGCCATGATATATGCACGTATGTATGTAAAAAGTTTTTAATCAGTAAAAGAGCGCGAAAGAAAAACGATCTTTTTGAACGACTTTTTGGACCGCACAGCAACTGCCCATTTCATAATATCATTATCATCAGCCTTTTAATGTGCCCACTGCTGGGACACAGGCCTCCTCTCTGTGAGAGGGAATAAGCCGTAATCCACCACGCGGGCCCAGTGCGGGTTGGTGGATGTCACACGTCTTCGAATTTTTGGTTTTAGGACATGCCGGTTTCGTCACGATGTTTTCCTTCACCATTTTGGGAGCAGTGGAAATTGCCCACTTAGTTGATAAAATGCTGAAAAGGTACAGACATTTACAGATTCCTATCATTTTCCGTCAAAAGAAAGTGTTTTGGTGCCAATGACCTCTTTTACTTAGAGATAGCATATTTGGTGAAAAAAAGGTATTCATTTTTCTTTGTTCTTTGAGTGTTATCTTTTTGTGCTATTGCGTAATTGTCGCAATAATCAATAACGGATAATAATCTACACGAAATAATAATAAATAAAATAGGCAATGATACCACAACATGATAATGCGAAATAATAAAGAAAAATGGAAAAATATTTCGAGGTCATTTGAGGTCATTAGACCCATAATTTCTACGCAAACGCCACCTAACGACAAATTAGGAAAACCTCGATTCTCACACGAATCTAAACATTTAACATTCATAAACAAATATTGTAACCACCTTCACCAGACCTCTAAACACTTTAAAACAGTTCAAAATCAAAGGTTTACTTACGGTGGTAATTTCTTCAGCACGCGTAGAATTGTGCAATTTGGGTGTACCGCCGAAAATTCGCAGTTCGACGACCCGAAGTACGCACGCACACATACAAAGGCGTCTCGACATCGGTATACGTCTATTCTCTATACATACACGGACGCACACAGTGATAAGCGTGTACCTATAGGATGAAAATAACTGAGTATGTGTGTGTTCTAATGAGGACAAATAGGGTAGCTAAAACTTTTTAATTTACAGATACTAAAGGCGTGATTAGATGGTTTTCAATGTCGTTTGTTGTGTGGGTTTTTTGACCGTTGGTTGTGGATGATTCCATTGTAAATTACGTAGTTTTCAGCGTAGGACTAAACTAGCGAAGTCCTTGGCGGAGTACACGAAAAGGAAGAAGGCTTGTTAATTTCGTCTTCGGGGTACGCAGAAACGTCTTTTTGTCTGCTATACCTTTACTTAAATCACTAATCCTCCTGCCTAGTATGGTGATAAAATGTTTGTTCTCTTTGATTTTTTTTTGGGGGCTTTTTTAAGAGACTTCTTAAGGGTACACTAGTCGACGGCACGAACTATTTTGTGCGCGGGGTTAAAATGCATTTTATATCAACCGACAACACGTGCGGAAGAGATAGATGCTGTGATAAGCAGTAGGAAGCTAGTTCGCGTACGAATACACACTTTTGCAAATTTGTAGCGAAATGGATAATGATTTAGGACGAAACCGAGCGCGCGAAATTTTATAAACAGACCTTTGGCAGTCTAGATATCATGAAAAAACGACTAAATCTATCTTTTCAAAATAAAATTATTTGCATTGTTAAACTACTAATCTATCCCTGTATGGAGGCCGTTTTGCATATTCCGTCTTCTTATCGTATTTATTCGCGCCCAAAAATGCTTTAAAATTTGTGTCGAAATGTGGAACTTTCGACGCTCATAACTTTCAAATATATTATTTTTTTACGTTTTTGCTTCCATACAGGGCTAGATAATGATGAGACAAATTGATATCACTTTTTATTTTGAACGTACATCGTCAAACAGTCGAATAATCCCTAGACTACGTTTGTATGGAAGAATTTTCGACTAGTGTAACCTCGATATTTAAATTGATCTAGATGGTTCTAGGCAAGTGATATTCTGTCAGCAATATATGAGATTGTCATGCGATGCTGGAATTTCGCGTGATCAATCCTCCAATTATACTTTGACTTTTCGACAATAGTTATTGATGGTAGAATGTAACATTTCCTAGTACCTTTGGGCCCGAACACAAAACTGCGATGCGATGTCACATCGTAAAAATTTACGAGTTTGTTGCTTGTTGTTGCTTAGGGCCTGGGCAAGTACCAATGTAACTTTTAAAATTAATTATGTATCTTCTAAGTTTATCTTGGACATCACAGGTAACGGTGAAGGAAAACATCGTGAGGAAACCTGGACTTATATAGGTATAGTTGATGTAAGTCTGAAATAGCCAAGTCAGAGGCCTGTGGGGTTCCCAAAGGCGGCTTTATTAACTCTGACACCAGAGTTTGCCACATCCTCACACGAAAAGTAGTAGAAAGGCCTAAATACAAAACTGTGCAATATCGTCGCATCGTTAAAATCTTCGAGCTTGTTGCTTGTTGTCGCTTAGGTGTTTTCTGCGTTGCGGTTGTTTGGGCACTTTGGTCTATGTCTAGAACGTGATAACATGACATAATGCGTCTGGAATTTATTAAGATTGATTTATCATATTCTTTTCTTCCAACTATGCTTTAATTGCATCACAATCACACTAAAAACTCAGTACAAAGCGAGTCTTTAATGCTCTAGAGCAATAAAAATGTATGAAATTTCATTATTGCACTGTTTTTTTTCAATCGCACCAAAAGTTGCCAATCTCAATGGATTAGCTCTATTCTGCCAGCCGATATCAATACTTTTTTTTTACCGTAGGTACGTATTATTCATTTCTATCCTACTTGTTCCAAATTTAAAAAATGATTGCTGCTAACTCTGATTTCAAAATGAAAGAAATTTAAAAAAGTGATTTATCTACTATTCCTATAGGTAATAGTTGAAAGAAAAGCAGATTATGCACCTCGCCTTAAGTAATTTATATTGCCCTCGTGCCTGTTAGATTATAGCCCTCGCTAGCGCTCGGGCTCTAAATCAGGCACTCGGTGCAATAATAAATTACTTTGTGCTCGATGCAATAATCTACTATTGTTAGCCGTTCGTAGGCCTAGGTAACACTGAAGGAACCTTTAGAAGGACTCTTTAGTCAGTAAAAGTCTGACACGCCCTCCCACTTCACCCAGAACGGGAGAAGTCATTGGATGATTTCCCACCCAAAAAACAAAAAAAGGGGCAAAGTCCAAATTACTGATCACGATAGATTACACGCAAGTAAACATTATTATGTAGGTGACATAATAATGTTTACTTGCGTGTGTTCTAACTGTAATCACGTTTTTTATCAGTCACGTTTAGTACGATAACATTTAGCGAAATTACGAAATTCATGTCTGATCAGCATGAACTAGTCATAAATGGAATAAGGCTTACTGGTAGACCACTGTGTAGAAATTGGAATGTAATGCACGATAAAGTATTGATGACTGTGCCGATCATGGTACATACACAATACTCACGCCTTTTTCCATGTACGATACATACATACTGCTTTTGCTTCGTTTATTTTGATACATCTAGTCATACAAGCATGCTGTTTAAGAGGTCATGATATCCAATTATTTTGAGAAAGAAAAACACAAAGAATTTTCATTTTTTTTTTTTTTTTTTAAACTTTGCCCCACACTAGGAATTTCTCCTGTATCGTGGGTGCGTTTACAAACATATAAACTCACATACACAAACACCCAGAGCCGGAAAAACTATTTGTAGATCATACAAATAATTGTTCCGTGCGGGAATCGAACCCGCGACCCGCAGCGCAGCAGTCAATCGCTCAACCACTGCGCCAACCGTGCGCCCATATTATTCATATTCTTTATTGTTCACAAAACAAACACAATACAAATACAGTAGGACAACTTGTAATGCTTATGGGCTTAACCCATAATTGGGTTCTCTGCCAGAAAACCTCCGTGTTCTATAGAGATTCTTCTCCGATTTTCTTTTGGGGAACGAAAGTTTCGATGTTTCCATATTAGTAATGTGAGAAAAATGGCTACCAATCCATGGATTCTCAAGATCTCCTTGGGCTCTTCATAGGAAGACATTAATTATATGGGTATCCAATGCATATATTATTTTTTGTTTTAAGAAATGCTCATGCATACTGCGCTACCACGGGGAGATAGCGCAGTTATATGGGACTCCAACCCACTAAAACTCCACGGTGTTCTCCTGTGCCGCTTATGGCGGGAACACGGGCTCGCGAACTCCCCGTGAACCCGCCGCAATCCCATACACTTGCTTTGGCTTTTTAACCGACTTTTTTTTATTATTATTATTTATAGGCTTGCGCTTGACCACTAAGAAGGAGGAGGAAGAAGGAGATTTCTCAATTCGACCGTATATATGTTTTTTTTTATGTGTGTTCGCGGATAACTTCGGCATTTATGAACCGATTTTGATGATTCTTTTTTTTTGTTGAAAAGGAGATATCGCAACGGTGGTACCATGATAAGGAAACCAGGATCTGCTGATAGAATCCTAGAGAAATCGAGGGACTTCGTCAAATATTATAGGCATACATGTAGCGATTTTGGTGTTTCCATCAATGATGCAAACATAATATTCGTAGAGCTGCTACATCTCTTGGCAAACGTAGTTTAACCTCACAGAAATTAATCAAGCAGCTCTTTGATATAACAAGCCTATTTCTAATATAAAAATACAACTTTTTCAGTACCATTTAGCTGCCCACAGAACAAAGGCCTCTCTGAAAAGGCGCCATGAACTCACAAAGTTCATAAATGAGACTACAAAGCAAGAGTCTCGAGGACAATATTGTGTCATAAAAATTACATGAAAACATATATATTGTTCTTTGTAATCTTTTTGTAATGTAATGCGACGATTTCATTTTCGAAATACATTAGTTAGTGTCATTTTGTTAGTACCTACTTAGGCAGGGGTCAGGGCGGATCAAATTATTTTTGGAAAAGAGAATGGATGATTCCTACAACCTTTGCAAAATCTACTGTAATCTTTTGTATATAGGCTCACTTTTGACCACAAACTCAGCGTTGATGTGGTCGACGGTGAAGCACGCTTGCCTAGAAGTAACCTATTCACTCTTGACTTAAAGACCCCTAGGTTGTAGCTATCAGGAAACACAGACACCGGCAGGAAATTCCACTCCTTAGCTGTACGCATAATGAAAGTATTCCCAAAACATTAAGTGCGTACGGGTAGATGTCCACCATGTACCGATGGCAACTTAATTTGGTATCAGAATCAATAGAAGTGGATTTTCCTACTATTTTTTTTTCTTATTTTGTATATGATGGCGTTAGAATCACGGTAGATTTAGCGTGCTCAATTGCCTTATGACCTAGAGCATAATATTATGGAAATTATGTGAAGACTAGATTTTTTTCGCAGGTTTGCACCCGATATACGATCCCAAAGGAACCGTGTACTTTTCCAAGATGGTTTTTCATCATTGAAATATTTACGTAATTGGAGCAGCACTAGAGATTACCATTTACAAACTAAAAACCTTACCTTAGGTATGATGACATTATAGTTTAGACATATATGTCAGAAATAGACTTTAATTTTCCAGTCTCTGATGGTATTTCATGATGAAACAAAGCCAAATGACCTTTTCCAGAACAATTTTTAGAGAAGATCTTTGAAAATTGCCACCCAGTAAGTCCCCAGTAATATCAAATGTTTTTTTCTACATCATAAGTTAAGGTTACACTAGTCGAAAATTCTTCCATACAAACGTAGTTTAGGGATTATTCCACTGTTTGACGATGTACGTTCAAAACAAAAGGTGATATCAATTTGTCTCATCATTATCTAGCCCTGTATGGAAGCAAAAAAGTAAAAAAATAAAATATTTGAAAGTTATGAGCTTTGAAAGTTCCACATTTCGACACTCATTTTAACGCATTTTAGGGCGCAAATAAATACCATAAGAAGACGGAAAATTGCAAAACGGCCTCCATACAGGGATAGATTAGTAGTTCAACAATGCAAATAATTTTATTTTGAACAGATAGATTTATTCGTTTTTTCATGATATCTAGACTGCCAAAGGTCTGTTTATAAAATTTCGCGCGCTAAGTTTCATCCTAAATCATGATCCATTTCGCTACAAATTTGCAAAAGTGTGTATTCGTACGCGAACTAGCTTCCTACTGCTCATCACAGCATCTATCTCTTCCGCACGTGTTGTCTGTTGATATAAAATGCATTTTAACCCCGCACACAAAATAGTTCGTGCCGTCGACTAGTGTACCCTTAAACATCTCATACCGGAAACAGATATAATCTATGACAAAAATACAGTTCATTCATACATTTTTTATTCCACATCTTATGTACCTACACGAGTTTTCTTGGAGCTTCAAAACGGTACTAACATACGTGTTCGTGTAAGCGACCTTATCATTAGAGTTATCTCACTAAATAAATCATAGCTTCATACAATGGTTGAAGGCCTCCTAAACACCGTCACTCCTTATTGAGCAGATTGATAATTTTTCGAGGAGCTCGTGGCTAAATAATAAGAGCCGCACGGGTCGATCATCAAGGTTAAGCAACGCTTGACGAGGTCGGTCCGTGGATGGGTGACCATTTCAACATACCGAGTTTCCTCCGTGCCTCGGAAAGCACGTTAAGCCGTTGGTCCCGGCTGCCATTTGAATATCTTTGGCAGTCGTTACGGGTAGTCGGAAGCTTGAGATCTGACACCAGTCTTGCCAAGAGGTACCGTGTTACCCAGTTACTGGGTTGTGGAGGTCAGATAGGCAGTCGCTCCATGTAAAACACTGGTACTCAGCTGAATCCGGTAAGACTGGAAGCCGACCCCAATATAGTTGGGAAAAGGCTAGGCAGATGATGATAATTTTTCGTACATAAATAATGTTTTTTTTGTGAATTTATTTACATGTGTTATTGAACCGACTCGTATTTCTCCTATATCAACAGTTTTGGATGTTTTGAAGTCGTCGTTTACAAAAGAAGTAGCTGTAGATATTTCGAGAGAAATTTTGATCTACCTAAGATTTTTATGTGTGATAAATTAGCTATAATTATCTCAAACCTTTTCATATGATGTAGGTTTTTAATGACAGCAAGCAACCTCAATGTCGATGGTCGATGGGGCCGAAAAGTTCTGGAGTGGCCACCGCGTACCGGAAGACACAGCATTGGAAGCCCTCCCACTAGGCGTACCAATGACTAAGGGGGTGACCATAAGCTCTTAGAGCGGTATCAATTTAAGATCGAACAAGGGACAGATGTATATGACTTGTATACATCTGTCACTTACACGATCTCAAATTGATACTGCTCTTAGAGCTTATGGTCACCCCCCTGGTTACAGCTGGGGGAATTCGCTGGATGCGAGACGCACAGGATGACAGGACCAATTGATGTGGTGACACTTGGGGAAGGCCTATGTCCAGCAGAGGACGTATTTCGACTGATATGATGATTTAACTTTATACTTATTAAAAAAAAACAATTCTTGATGAAAATTACATTACAATAGGCGCAGCACTTTGCGAGATTAGCTCACACATACAAACGAAAACACACAGTATTTCATAATACTCATTTTTATTCGCTTACTCGCAGCAATAAGATAAGACCAAGATAAACGTATCCGTAACCAAAATAATACCATTAAGTCACATTTGTTATCAGGTTGAAAGAAACAAATATAAATTCTTCGGTGCTGACGTTAGTCATGCGTCACTGATATATCTACTGGCATCATTGGTTTAGAATTGTGACTACAAGCACTAAATACAGTAAAGTTTTATTAATTCTTATAACGTAAATAGCTTCTGCCAGCGGTTTCGCTCGCGTGAAAATGGAAAATTATCCCGAGGGAACATATTCCCGGGATCATCATCATCATCACATCATCAGCCTATTAATGTTCCCACTGCTGGGACACAGGCCTCCTCTCTGTGAGAGGGAATGGGCCGGAATCCACCACGCGGGCGCCACCAGTGCGGGTTGGTGGATGTCACATGTCTTCGAATTTTTGGGTAGGACATGCCGGTTTCCTCACGATGTTTTCCTTCACCGTTTTGAGAGCAGTGGTGATGAAGTAATTTACATAAAGTAAAGCGCCTGCCTGGGCTCGAACCTACGACCTATATATTTATATTATTTTTATTTTATATAATTAATATATATTTATAGTATGCTTTAGAAAGTTACCGTTTTACGGCACTAAAGCTGGCCCCTTATGGAGCCGATTCCCTTGAGTAGCTGATTTTAAAATGAGAATCACGTCTAAATGGCCAGTCGTAATTTTTTGAAAAAAATATATGTTATATTAGACTATTTTCATAATAATTTGATCTGAGCAAATTTTGAGTTTTCTTCGTATAACATAGTGTAATTAATTTGTAAAGTTAGCTCTAAAACGGACAAAAACATGACAATCACACCAAAACCGCTGGGCGTATTTTAATGAAATTGACACCATCTCAAAGACAATTTAATTATCTACATTTAAATCTGAGCTTTTTTTTTTTAAAGTCATAGAATAATAAGGAAAGTACAAAAAACTACTAAATTTCGGGTCGCGCGGGTGTGAAACGAGTGCGCGTTTTGTCCCCTTAAGGTCGTTGGCGTTAGTCGTCGTCTTAAGAAGTCATAACAGACGACCACACATATTTTTGCCAAAAAACGGAATCGGTGGTTAACATTTTTATTTGGTTTAGGACAGCCATTCATTTACATTTAAGGCATAGATCATGGCCTGATCTATGCAACTCTATGAAAAAATATTTACTCCCCACTGTAATAGCCAGCCTCAGCAAATTTTCGTCTATCTAAATTCTAACCTAACCTTACATAACATTATTTCTATACCGATAAAATAAATCACCTGATTATTCCAATTGTATTTTCCTCAAAAATCTGCAAAAACACCACCTTTGTCACATTATTATCATTAAATTAAATTTGTCATAACGTTATCTAACACATAAAGTAAATATTAAAGCCCTAATCGCTACGTAAGAGATACTGTGACGTCAGAAATACGTTGGTCTATTTAAAAAAAGCCAGTAACCTGGGTTGCTAACTATATATTATCAAGTTTTGCATGAGTTCAAGAAGTGATAAAGTCGTGTAACAGTTTACACTTTGAAATTAGGTAATCGTGAAATTTATATTATCTTCTGTTTGCCTTGATGGTCTCATGATCGTAAGTGACTTCAACGTGAGGTACAAAAGTTCTGATTGATTTTCCCATTATAACTATTTCACTCTGACATTACTTATTTATAAATATAAAATAATGAAATTGTATAATTTTGAATAATAACTATGCATTCCTTAATTGGTTTAACACATCTAGAAATGTTTAACTATTGAATTCAGTAAAATAGAAAAATATTTTTCTTTATTTCTTTTTTTAGTACCATCCCCAGAGTCAGCGTAATCTCGGTTAACAATTAATTACTGATTCCCTGTATCCCCAAAATGAGTAGACACATTTTTGCTGACATTTCCGAGGTTCAAACCTAGGACCCTCATATTCTTCAATCGTCCTTGTAACCTTATAAGCAAGAACCGCATTCAAAGGTCCTAATTCCTACTGCTCTATCCTACTAATAACATAAATGTGACATTTTGCATGTCTGTATGTTTGTTAATAAATTACAGTCTAAAGCCCGAAAGGATTTGCTTGATCGATTCGAAACTGAAATAGGACATAAGAATGAATTTATAACGTTAGTACATTCCCATGAAACATTCCTCTATCACACAGATGAAGCCCCAGACAAAACAGGTTTCTCATAAATGGCTAACTCGCTTGTTTGTCCACAAGTCCAAGAAACAAACAAAAACCGCGAAAAAATCGCAGCCCAATATTACCAAACTCGACAAAATTACGTCACATAGAGTCACGAGGACATCGTTCGTATAGCATAGTATATGTGTCATATGGCCATTGACCTCTGTCTAACTCATCTCCGGCCAATAACCCCGGCGAAACTGTTTCCATCTATGTTTGACGAGCCATTGTATGTATTGAGCTTTATTATATTTCAATTATATTTTTATTGATCGAGTGGATTTTCTGGGTATTGACTGTCTAATTAGTTAAGAGGGTCAGAGATCGTGGATTCTTTATCTTAGATTATAAGTAAATAAAAGTGGTTTATTTTTAGCGTAAGGAAACGTTGATACAACGTATCCGAATCGGATGGTTTAAGATTGTAAGCCAACAATATGTTTATGCCTCCACCAATAATGACACTAAAACAAGGCTTGCGCACCCTGGAATTGAAAATCATCGGCTTAAGCCCTGACGAGCGGCCCCTACCCTACGAGCGGCCCCCCGCCTCGACAGGGGGGAAGTATGGCCCAGGCCTGGACTAACAACTACTTTTCGAGGCACAGAGGAATCTAGGTACGAAATGAAAGGTCACCCATCCAAGGATCAATCAGCAAGCGTAACTTAACCTGTGCACAACCCGAGCGACTATTCTTTCTTAAGGGTACACTAGTCGACGGCACGAACTATTTTGTGCGCGGGGTTAAAATGCATTTTATATCAACCGTGCGGAAGAGATAGATGCTGTGATGAGCAGTAGGAAGCTAGTTCGCGTACGAATACACACTTTTGCAAATTTGTAGCGAAATGGATAATGATTTAGGACGAAACCGAGTGCGCGAAATTTTATAAACAGACCTTTGGCAGTCTAGATATCATGAAAACCGACGAAATCTATCTGTTAAAAATAACATTATTTGCAATTTTGAACTACTAATCTATCCCTGTATGGAGGCCGTTTTCCAATTTTCCGTCTTCTTATGGTATTTATTTGCGCCCAAAAATGCGTTAAAATTAGTGTCGAAATGTGGAACTTTCGACGCTCATAACTTTTAAATATTTTTTTTTTACTTTTTTGCTTCCAAACAGGGCTAGATAATGATGAGACAAATTGATATCACTTTTTATTTTGAACTTATATCGTCAAACAGTGGAATTATCCCTAGACTACATTTGTATGGAAGAACTATCGACTAGTGTAACCTTAAAGCCACCAGCCCATCATATCTTTCCTCCACGACATACACTTTTCCCACATGGTGCAACACGTGAACAGGAATCCCTTCTTCGCCTCTCACATCGCCCACGTAACTTAGATAACGTCCTAAATATAGTCACAGCGGACAATAGGCCAATCACCCCCCAAAATATCTGTATGTACGGATGTCTGATGATCACTGACACGTTTGACCATGTCAAAGTCAATGGTCATATGACAGCAGACAATTACTGGTCACGATTGTCATGACAATGTCAATTAGATATGAATTGGTGTCAGTAAACGTCTGGTGCTAAACATGGGCTTCATGTTATTGTTTATTCGTTCCTTTTGGTGCTAATAAACATTTGGTTAGTCGGTGAGATGAGGACATCACTTTTTCTGTACATCCATCCTTTTAATTGCTGCCCTTTTAATTGTTGCCCACTGCTTGGACACAGGCCTCCTCTCTGTGTGAGTGGATGAGCCGTAATCCACCGCGTGGGTCCAGCCTGGTTGCTGGTTGATGTCACATGTCTTCGAATTTTTGGTTCTAGGACATGCCGATTTCCTCACGATGTTTCTTCACCATTTTGAGAGCAGTGGTGATGAAATAATTTGCAAAAAGTAAAGCATATGCCAGGGTTCGAACCCACGACCTACTTTTAAGTCTTACTCACTTGTAACTCGCGGCCGTAACCACTGGGCCACCACTGCTCTCATCACTGCTACATAGTCAAATGGAACCCAACTGAAGAACAGTCTTTTATGGGGCCCTTAGCAGTAGCGGCGTTAGGGTAGGGCACGGTTGGGCGATCGCCCAGGGCGCCGGATAAAAGGGGCGCCGCAGGTGCCCCTTTGTAGCCTATCGCTCATAGTTCGAGGTCTACTTACTCGTAAATTCCCTAAATTAAGCGAATAAACCTACACTTAAATGGAACGCAGTATTCAATCTATTCGATCGGAACAATGCATGCAGTTCATTTTACCGGGCATCCCCAATCATAGAGAAACCCATCTCTTTTTTGTTAAAAAGAGTTAGCTTTATTTTAACTTGATTTTTCAACTGTCTTTGGACACCACATTAATTAAACTTTTAAAACTCTGTGGTCTCCAATTAAAATTAACTGTAGACTCTAAATCAGACATCGATGGTTGCATTTTGTGTGATGAACTCGTAATATATCGTAGATAAAGTCTGATATCCTTTTTACCTGATGAATTTGTGGTTACTCCTATGTTTGTTTTAAATTTCATCAAAGATCGCAACTTACAAGAACTGCCCGGCGAGCATGGGCGCACCCAAGACATTTGTGACAAGACATGATAAATTATGTCATGTCTTACAATTTGTCTTAAATGCTAGCACGGGTCAAACATGTGACATATTTTAAAGGCGCGACATGCCTTACTTGTTGCTGCCCGGCGAGTACGGCCTACTGTGACATGGCTTGAGTCACCCACTTCATCGCAGTTTGGGCGATAAAGCCATTTTGTCTTAAATACTAGCACCGGCGGCGTGAGAAAATTGCCTGACGTTTATTTGGGACTCATCGGGTCTTAATTGCTAATACGGGCGCACCCATTTGGTCACAAATGTCACATTTTGACAGATGATTTAGAAAAATGTATCACTTACGTTCGGAGGTGGTGATAAAATTTTATAGAAGAAAAAACAAATATTTTCCTTCTGATTACTGCACCAAATAGCAATGAATTTATTTTGTGTGTGTGGTGATCAATGCTTATTAATTAATTAAAATGTTACAGGATGATTAATTAATTCTATATCATTACTTTTTTTATTGTTAGATATTCTTATTTTTAATTATTATTTTTTGTAACTATTTTCTTTAGATTCCATATTCGTCTTACTTTCTACATTTTTAAATATTTCTTACTTATAACCCCCAAAAAAACATTTAAAATATAAAAAATAGGGGCCCACCGGTACCGGGAACAGGGTCCAAGCTTTTTTAGTACCTAATTATAAAAAATTTCACAATAATTATATTTTTCTAACAAACACTTACTATGTTCTCAAACAAACAAGAAAAATTAAGTGTACATAAGTCTATGGTCGTGGGTCAAATATTAACTCCGTAGAGAGTACTATATTCCTTGATCTGTATGAACTTTTATACGTATTATTTTATTTGGTCGTCTATTCCGATTACGTCGCACGATGAACTCACCAACAAGAAAGGCATTTCACGCCTTTAAACTATGTCACATGGTTGTCCCGTGCTATCATTTAAGACAAATTGTAAGACATGACATATTTTATCATAAAAAAAAAACATTTTCACAAATTCATGTTGGGATGCATTCATGGGGGCAGCAAAGGGGGGGGCTAAATTTTGATTATTTTTTGCTTAGGAGATACCGTTTTCGAGATACCATTTTGGAAATATAGAGCGTTTTATGCAAAATTAAATAAGATTCGGAGGCCCATAATTCGGAAAGAGTGCGTCGTAGGGCTATGTTTCTCAGAACCTAAATGGTTTTTATGGCCAATGTTATACCGAAACTGCAATAAAATTGGAAAATTTCCGAAAAAGAAAAAAATAAACGTCGGGAAGTTATGCCACAAGTCAAGAAAATATCTCACGTCGCCGTGCTAGCATTTAAGACAAAATGGCTTTATCGCCCAAACTGTGATAAAAAGGCTTAAACCATGTCACAGTAGGCCGTGCTCGCCGGGCTGTATCCAAATGTACGGATAGCATTGCGAATATTATTGACATATTATTGACTATACCTGTAACGGTTGCTGGTGGGGAGAGGAGTTTTTCAAAGCTGAAGCTGATAAAAACCTATCTTCGACCAACAATATCTCAATCTAGATTTGGCCAGTTTTTAAACGGTTACTTTTTAAAATAAATAATTATTTATTTTAATAAATGGTTATTTCAATATATCCTTGCCCTTTTTAGTAAGGGTTTGAATTGCAGTTGGGGGGCGCCGTAGAAATCTCGCTCAGGGCGCTGGTGGTGTTAAAACCGGCACTGGCCCTTAGACACAAACAACAGCATGAAAATTGCCGATACCAAAAATTGCAAAGACAGGTTGACCTACACCTTTCACATAGAAACACGGCAATGCTACTTGGCTCCAGAAATATGCTTGGTGGTCTGAGTTTCATTGTATATCGGCTCGCTTTAGACCCCTGATGGTAAGCGATGGTGTGGTCGACAGTGAAGCACGCCTGCCAAGAAGTTCACTTGTGACTTTAAGGCAATTGCCTGGACATAGTGTGTGAGTGTACTTGTAACCCCACGAGTAAATAACATAGTGAAAAATCACACCATGGTATGAAATCACACACCGAAATACACATTTTGATGAACATTTTCTGATTGTAAAGACACTCCATCCTTGGTCAAGAAAAAGGCTGCCGTTCTGTGAAAACCACACGAAACAATTGCTTTCAGTTACAAATACATAACTATTTGTAACGTCAATGTCAATCAACCATCTAGATTTGGTATCAAACGGAAATATCTTACTTTCACTGCACAGGTGCCTTCCTTGATTTTGGTCACCCATCCATATTGTGGCCGGAAGGGAAACCCTAAACTATTGGGTGCAACAATTAGATTTTATCTATCATTCTTGCCTTAGTCTATGTTTGTTAAGGTCATCGCCCAGTCTAGCCTGGTACGGATAAATTTCTTTTTTAAATGAATGTTTTGCCAAAAGACTGTCTCGTTGATCTATGGTTGAAAGTGCTACCGTTGAGCTCGAGGTCCTGTGTTCGAGTCGTGGGTCAGGAGTATTATTTATTTTTATATCTGGGCTTTTACAGGTGCAGCCCGGAATCTATGTCAAGTAGATGGCAATGGGGTCGGCCCATATTAAATGCGACTTATACATAAGTCGCCTCTGCCCAACTATTTCAAGCACATAGGTGAGTGTTGTGTTACTGCTATTGCTATCTCAACTTATTGAAAAATTCCTTATCCTGAGAGTATAAATTTTCCAGATTCTCAGGTTCCTAAATACTTGTTACAACATCACCGGTATAATCGTGACAATCTAAGAAGTGCGATGACGTTTCTCATTTAACATGCCGCGATAACTTTGAACGTAAGAAATTGGAAAATCAAATTCATCACATCATCAGCCTATTAATGTTCCCATTGCTGGGACACAGGCCTCCTCTCTATGAGAGGGGATGGGCCGTAATCCACCAAGCGGGCCCAGTGCGGGTTGGTGGATGCCACATGTCTTCGAAATTTTGTTTCTAGGACATGCCGGTTTCCTCACGATGTTTTCCTTCGCCTTTTTTGAGAGCAGTGGTAATAAAATAATTTACACAAAGTAAAGCGCCTGCCTGGGTTCGAACCTACGACCTACAACTTGTAAGACGCGGCCGAAACCACTGTTCTCACAAAAAAATCTCTAATTAAATACTATGTTACCCATACACTATAACAACGCATTTTTTGGCAACGACACTACCAGCCGCACTACAAGTAGTGTCGTTGCCAATTAACGACACTACCAAGCCTATTTTGGATTAAATTGTACAGTCAACACAGCAAAGTTCAGAAATATAATTCTTTAATTATTAAGTAAATCATGAAATATCAGTAACAGCAAACTACAGAAATGTAACTCTTTATTTACTACCAAATAAAAGCAAAATTATTTGAAAAAAAAACACAATCACCAGGAAATTAAAAAAAAAAACGCAAATCTTATACTAACTTCTCCGTAACTGTAGTACTTACAAATAAAACTCAATATTGAACCTCGGATGATAAAAAATCGCGTGAAAATTTAAAGTGACCGACTGTAACTGTATCTCCTTATCTTAATTTATCAAGTGCATGGCCTAAAGTTATCTCAATTCTCATGAGTTGCATTTGCACATGTGAGATAAAGTCATCGTTAGTGAAAACTCGTTTATTTTTTTCTTGTATTATTAGTACTATTTTGAAGTTTTATTTTTGTGTTTTTCTGAAACTTTTGTAGTACATTGAGTAAGTAATTTTGTTGAACACTTACGGTGTTACAATATTTTTGTTTAAGGCCTTATTCAATTTGGAATTACAGCCTTCGGAGATGTTTTTTGTGCGATGATGTTCTCCAAATACACATAACATGGCACTAAAATATGGCTTCATCCAAAAACTCTCTATATAATTGACGAATTTTGACATTGCCACGTTTTTGAAACATTCCGACTTAACACTAACATTAACATTAAAAGCGGGATATTTATCCCGCTTTTAATGTTAATGTTAGTGTTAGTGACCATGACAGTTTAAAAACTTATATTCCGACTTAATCCTTCTTTAATAAGTGTCGGTGGAATCAATGGCAGCGCAGCCGTAAGTGCGATAATTCTTTTTTTGGCCTTTTGTTTTGTGTGGCCCAAGAGTTTTACCGTTTTCCAGACACTTTTTGACCAGTGATAAAAACAGCCTTTAACTAGCATGTCTGGGTAAACTTCCGTCAAAGCGTTTATTGGTACTATTTCATAATCGCAATGAACTTTTGTGGGCCTGAAGTTCGGTAGCTGTGACTTAATTAAGCTAAATAAAATGTAATAACTAGAGTCACAGATAATATAATACCTAGAGGTCTTTTGCATTTTTATAATTCGAGCACCTCCAAATTGATGCACCATTTTTATATTTCTTCAGTGTATGATATTTGTGTTTGCCCAAAAGCAACGCAGTTCCACCATTCGTTGGCAAGAATTGTAAAACTAATTCGCTATTATCAGCTTCCGACATCTCATAGGTTTATTCAATTTTGTTCAAAACTAGACCTATGAACTGGTGCCACGAAAAAACGTAATGTAAGAAATAGTCTCACAATAATTATTTATCTATAAAATATCAATCTAAGCACAGATAAATTTATATATTGAATCTAAGGTCAGAACAAATTATCGTCAGCGTCATTTAATCTTTGTCACATTTTTAAACTTCACAAGTAAAAAAGAATTTCCGTAAAAGAGGTTTGATCATCAAATAGTTTCAACTCGTCGAACTTTGAGTTGAACTTAGTGGAATAGGGGGTCCAAAACTTCTTGTTGACTGTACAATTTAATCCAAAATAGGCTTGGTAGTGTCGATAATTGGCAACGACACTACTGGTAGTGCGGCTGGTAGTTTCGTTGCCAAATAATGTAACAACGAGTATCAATCGTAAGCATCAAGTTTAATTATTATTAGTATTTTTATATCTGACAAATCCGACTTTAATTACGATTTTAATTACTCTTAATTATGATATTTAGGGATGATTTAATAGTACAAGAAAGAAAAGTACCTAGTATGCCGTACTACCTGACTTAGACAAACAAACATTGTTGTTTCCTTATATTTTTGCATGAACAAATCCAGGTAATTGTTACTATATTACTAAATAAACTAATGGTTAACCGCAGACTTTTAATTAAGAATGATTTCATTATTGTTCTGTCACCTTTATCGTTTTGAGGAAAAAACGGCATTAAGGTTACACTAGTCGATAGTTCTTCCATACTAACGTAGTCTAGGGATGTCCACCCACTGTTTGACGATGTACGTTCAAAATAAAAAAAATGTATCAATATGTCTCATCATTATCTAACCCTGTATGGAGTCAAAAAAAAAAAAAATATATTTGAAAGTTATGAGCGTCGAAAGATCCACATTTCGACGCTAATTTTAACGCATTTTTGGGCGTAAATAAATACCATAAGAAGACGCAAAATTGCAAAACGGCCACCATACAGGGATAGATTATTAGTTCAACAACGCAAATAATTTTATTTTGAACAGATATCCAGACTCCCAAAGGTCTGTTTATAAAATTTCGCGCACTCGGTTTCGTCCTAAATCATTATCCATTTCGTTACAAATTTGCAAAAGTGTGTATTCGTACGCGAACTAGCTTCCTACTGCTCATCACTGCATCTATCTCTTCAGCATGTGTTGTCGGTTCATATAAAATGCATTTTAACCCCGTGCCGTCGACTAGTGTACCCTTAAATTGAGTTGCTGTCTAGCATGCAAAAAACTTTGTGCAATCAAGCCGCAGTTATAATATCTATTTAAAATTAGACTTACAGAACTCGGAAGAATTTGAAGATCACAAGGTATCGATAAGGTTTCCTGAAATGGTTTTACTTTTGGATTACCTTAGACCGGCTTAAGGGTCCGATATTATCGCATCTGCAGGAGCCTACCGTTGATAGATGTAGATGTCTACCGTTAAGGTGCTTCCTCACCTGGAGCATTCGCCTGTAATGCGACATTTCTGATTCGATTTTGAGCATTACATTGCAGTTCTGGCTCTCACTGTAATGCTCGGTTCTCCTCCCTCACCAATATAATGCTCGACTCTGTACAGTTAAGTTACAGGCGAATGATGCAGGTTAACAACATTTAAACAAAGGCTTCTGCCAAATCGACATGATAAAAAATGTCTTCTTCCATGCTTATATTTTAGTATGTGACATTTCTGATTCGATTTTGAGCATTACATTGCAGTACTGGCTCTCACTGTAATGCTCGGTTCTCCTCCCTCACCAATGAAATGCTCGACTCTGTAACGTTACATAACAGGCGAATGCTTCAGGTTAACAACCTTTAAACAAAGTCTTCTGCCAAATCGACATGATAAAAAACTCTTTTTCCATGCTTATATTTAAGATATTTTAAAGAATTTGACACACGTCACACAGCATGGCGCAAAAGGGAAGAGTCTTATTATTCTCAGTTATGAAAAGAAAATGGTTGCCAATGATAACCATTATGTTGAGCAACTCTTGCATACCTCGTGCCAACGCATCGGCTATTGAACTTATACCTCGTAATCAGCCCACGATGTTCCCACTGCTGGGACACACGCAGTGGCCTATAAATCCACCACGACAACCAAGTGTGGATTGGTAGATATCACAACTCTTTGAATTCTTGGTTCTAGGACTTGCTGATTTCCTCACGATGTTTTCCTTCACAGTTTGGAGAGCAGTGATGTAATAATTTACACCAAGTGTAGACTTATCTGGGTTCGAACCCAAGACTTTCAATGCCTGACAATTAAGATGATGACGAAGTTTTTTGGCAATACTCGTACCAACGAACGCATCGAGTATTGAACTCATACGTACTACTATTACCTAAGTACATAATATTAGTAACTAGGGTTAATATACTTAGATACGTACGTTTATTAGAGGGCTTTGACTCCGTAGGTCGAGCACCTTATGTTTTTATACCAGTCATAGTTATTGAGTACATAATGTAATAATTTAACTGTTAAATATTCTCATGGAAAATCTCTTGGTATCTTGTTTAACTGTATTTACATTGAGATTAGATGTTGTATAGAGATAGCACGGGGTCATAGCGCTAGCAAAGAAAATTTGGTTGAAATAAATGTCACTAGATGGCGCGATTTATATCGATTTGTTATTTATTTGTGTGTAAAATTAATATTTTCTACAAACGATCATGAAAATTGCATGTCCTTTTTTAAGCAACTCTCCTTAGCACAACATTATGAAATATTGGTTTTTTAATTCAAATTTCAAAGATTATTTGAACGAATCATTTGAAATTGATTCCAGAAGATGTCAATCGATATTTTAAATTTGTATTGGAACACATTTTGGTACAATGAAACTGTGAAAACGTGCAAAAAATACTATAAAACAAATCATCAGTATTAAAGAAAAAAATAGTCACGAACTGAGAAAACCCTTTTACTTGCATGTCGCTGCTAACACCATCTATAGCCGTAGAACGAAACCGAACGCGATCGAAATACTTATGAAACTAATCATCATAATAGGAACAAAAATACATACATACAAACATAAACTGATAAACACATTACCCTCCTTCGGCAGTCGGGTAAAAATGGTCTAGGGAAAGTGTAATACTAATTGCGATTGTCGGATACCATAATAAAAGGGATTGATTAAGTAACATTTTGTTTGATTATGTCAATCCCATACATTTTTTGTTGGACTTAATGACGTTATCGCATGAAGTGATGTCACTCTGAGGCCTCTTAAAAACAATAAACATGGTCCACAAATAAAATTTCTACTTAGTCGAATTTATTGACAAATAAGAGAGATTGCCAGCGCTGAACTACTTAATAGTTCAACACACCAAGACAAGTACCTTAACCCTGAATTGCCGATGTCGTTTGCTAGACACACGTGTCGTGTGTTAACGCCATCTTTCTGAATGCTTAATTTAAACTATAAAATACACTTTACTAAAATTTTAACTTCTAATGGCGATGACACTCCTGATAACCACATCACAGCTCCGAATAGCGAGTTTGTATGAAGATCGCCATCATTGCAACCAAAATCATAGGTATTAATAATTAAAGAAAACCCTCTATTTTCATTACATATACAAACCGTAGCGTAAAATTTTTTTTTTTTTTTTTTAATCAATGCTACACCTTACCCACACTACTTGACATTCAAAGGTGCCGCTTAATAGCTTAATTGAAATAGGTGATCGCTTTGACTAGAAATGAAAATTTCATTAATGAAAGCATCTCCACATATTTCTACATAATTATTCATGCGTTAATTTTGCTATCGAACAGAAGATTTTTTCTAAAGCGATAGACCTTTGTGTAAGTACTGTCAATATTAAAAAGATCATTATTTCAACTATATTACGCAATTAACCTGCCAAAAACGTTAACAATAGTTCAACACACCCAAAAAATCAAGTATCATTCCTCGCTAGAGCAACGCCTATTACAGCTACGTCAGAACTCCGAATCGCGAGTTCGTTCGAAGGTCGCCGGGCCTTTGACTTGTTGCGTAATGTAGCCGTGACTCAGCCAGTTAGCATGCAACGGGTTAATGTACGAACTCATTGCAATTTTCTATTGGTGTGACGACATTGGTTGTTTAGTGGTGATATACTATTTGTATTGGACTTTTAAGGGAGAAATTATGTATACTGTCATTTTTTGTTTCGTAGACTAAACTCATGATCATCGACAGAGCTGGACTAATAGCACGCACGGGGGAACTTGTAGATCTAGAGTTCGTCAATGAGTTTGTGTACCTGGGCTCCATGATCAGCGATCAGGGGGGCTGCAGTGGCGAAATTCGGAGACGTACGCAGATGGCCAAAGCTGCTATGAGCAAGATGTCGAGGGTATGGCAAGATAGGAACATCTCTAATAACACCAAGAAGAGACTCGTTAGAATCCTGATATTCTCAATTTTCCTTTACGGCTCCGAATCTTGGGCAATTCGCTCGGTGGATCGAAGAAAGATTCAGGCTTTCGAGATGTGGTGCTGGAGGAGAATGTTGCTTATATCATGGACTGCAAAACGCACAAATAAGTCTATTCTCAACCAGTTAAACATCAAAACCAGACTCTCCACGATTTGCTACCAAAGAGTCCTAAATTATTTTGGTCACTTCGCCCGGAGACAGCCAAATAACCTGGAAAAACTGGTTGTTATAGGAAAAGTGGATGGGAAAAGGCCACGCGGACGCTCACCCACTCGGTGGTCAGACCAGATCAGGGCGATTACGGGACTCACGGTTACCACTGCCCTGAGAAGAGCCGGAGACAGAGTGGCTTGGAAGCAGCTCGTCAATGACTCTGTGAAAGCTTTCCAAGACGGGCACGACCTTCAGTAATGAAGTCAACGAATAAGAAGAGAAGAAGACTAAACTGACAGCTTCCAATTACCAATTTGTGTAGGTAAGGCTCTAAGAATTAATCAAATCGATGTGAATTACTCCTAATAACTCCTCAATTAAATTTTACTAATTGGTGTAAATAAATGTTTAATGAATATAAACGTAATAAATTTAAATATAACAATATTTATACACACTGTACATAAACTTTTATTGTAATAAATAAGAAATCAACAATAAAATAAATGCTATCAATACAATGAAGTTTGACATAAATGAGTAGAAATTAAATAAGGACCGCACAAATGCACACAATGTGAAACAAATGCATTTTTCGTGCCGTGAAATAGTTCAATGTTCTACTTCGATTTTCAATCAACTTTCGATCATTTAGTATACGACACTATTTTTAGGCAACGATAAAGTGACAACCCCTCAAATGTCAGTTTAGTCTACGAAATAAAAAATCAGAGTATCTGTCTATCTATCTAATACCTTTAAACGAGCATTTCTTGTATAAATGTATATAGGTACATAATCTGAATCTCGGAAACGGCTCCAACGATTTTCATGAAATTTTGTATTATAATTAATTAGGGGTTTTGGAGGCGATAAATCGATCAAGCTAGCTTTCATTTTTAGAAAATCGTCTTCTCTATTTTCACCCGAGGAGAGCTCGGTCGCCCACATACTAGATTATAATAACTTCACGACTTCATGTTGTCCCATACAGGTGGTAGAGATGTAAAGGGTCTCAGAATGTTTTTCTTTTTTGATACTTAAAAAAAACACTAGAATAAGTTCAAATTCGGTTTATTTAATGTTAAATTATAGAGCAATTTTCAATTTTGTTTATTAAAAAACAATGTTTAGTAAATGTGCACCCTCCATTTCTTGACACTCAATTATCCTGTAACTAAAATCTTCAATCACACGCAAAAAGTGAGAGATCAACAATACCTTGACGTGATATGTCAGCCCAAATAACCCAGATTAAACGCCTGCTGATGTTCTCCTATGGGGCTACTTAAAAAGTAAAGTTGCCACCCAACCTGAATGTTTAAAAGCAAACAAAGACTCACAGACGAAATAAATAATGAAAATTTTAGTTCCAGGCTAAATGAGTGACAACGGAAGTGGAGGGTGCGAATTTACAAAATTTGGTTTTTTACAAATAAAATTGAAAAACTGCTCATTAATTCAACAGTAAATAAACCGAGTTTTGACTAATTCTAGTGTTTTTTTTTAAGTGTCAAAAAGAAAAACATTCTGAGACACCCTTTATTTAGATGTGTAATAGCAGGTGCTCCTACATATCACCAATTACATTTAATTCCCATGTAATAGGAGGCGAATCTTTTACCGTTAAACTGTCACAAATCTAGAAGCAATTCCCTATCTTTATTAAGGAGCATTCTAATCTGTCTTAATCTAACAAAAAACCTCTAATTTTGACGAGTTTTTGAGCCTGATCGTCGACAATACGAGTTTGTCGTACCTAACATTACCGGAATTACGCAGATTTTCTCTAGATAATTTTTCTTCGTAATTGCTATTTCTGATTTATTCTTAGTTAACTAAAGTGACTCAAAAACAAACATGACCCAAGGTACATGACCTTTAAGTATTACTTAGCCAGAAAAGAAAGTTTACCTAGAGAAAAGGAAAGTAACTAAGCATTGAAATCAAAAACACACTGATTCACCTAGAAAAGAAATGTATGACACATAGGAGAAGGATTCCTCGGATTGTTGGTCTAACATAACAAACAAACATCACGCTTGTAATCCGTGAAGGAGTTGGCTGAGACGCATTTTACGCTAACATTTTTTCCCTAGTTTTATGATAAGTCATAATAATAGGGAGCGCCATGTAATAGGGAGCTTGAATATAGGTGTACCGTAACAAAGAAAATTTCGGGATATAATCATTTGGTCATCCGGCTCGAAGGACCAAAATGTACGCACTGGGACTTACAGCTTAGTACGGCCTTTATTCCAAATGCATACAGCGTGTCTATGTTTGAAACAACTGATCATGGTCCCTACGAGGTACCTAAGACACTACTGACTGTAAACCTAGTCCTATAGCAATTACCTAGCACCCTGGTTATCCTAACAGTCCATCCTATCATACAAACCCCACCAAACGTAAGTAACGTTGGTTCTACGTGCGGGAAGTTTGTTACAAGGAGACCTACGGTAACAGACGGAATTTGGTTAGAAATAGGGGTTTATGTACGTCGTGCAATGTACATAGGAAATGGTTTTTCACTGCCGATCCCACATACTCATAGGATCGATGATGGTTAAATGTGTCTTGACCACAGTGAGAGGAGTTCTGGGAGATCAATCAAACTTGACTCCAGCTTGGTGACTAATTTATTACAATAATTAACTTAATTATATTAATAAAAATGTGGTCAATACACATTGCTACCTATTCACATGTGTGTTGTGTGTGTAATAAGCTGATAAAGCGAAGATCTCAGTAGGTCACTTCTTAGCGCTGAAGGTGTGTCGGTATTGCCGGCGTGTGGAATGAATGTATATCGCTCTTTACGCTGACGCTGTAATGCGGCAATAGTAACACGCGCCGTTACTATTGCCTGTTCACGGTTGAACACTTAAATTATTTATTAAAAAATCTTAACTACATTTTTGTCCGACCCAGAGATTCAACGCAAGACCCCACATCAAGCTTGCGATTACTATACCAGTGGTGTCTCATCCCATACAAAAAAAACCGTGCCGACGTTCTATACTGATTATTCTGATTATTTTTTGTACATCGGTCGCGTTCGGTCCCGATTCGTTCCGTTCGCCGTAGAACGGAACCGAACGAGATCGATATACAAAAAATAATCGGTATAATCAGATGAAAAACGCTAGTTACGTTGGCATGGTTTCTTTGTATGGGATGATAATGATAATACGGATCTGGAATTAATAATATGAATTTAAGCATGTTCATGTCAAGTTCTAATCCAGCCTGAAAAAAAGATTCTGAAAATATGGAAGTTGCCCCTCTGATTGCCCGTTTGAAAATTGTTTTTTTTGTTTAGCACAGTGAATATTACTATTTTTTTTTAATACAAGCTTTTTTGTATTCTTCTCAGCAAACCCCTTCATTTGATACCTATATCATGGCATTGCACAAAAAATAACTAGTTCGCTTGGGCCGTCCGCCATATTGGATTTAGATTGATGTCACTTAGCTAATAAGAAAACTTTTTTTGAAAGTTTTTTCACTTTTTAGTTGTACCTACCTAATAGGCAAGTTAAGTTAAGGAAGCTCTCAAGCTTAAATGGAAATAGACAGGACACATACAAAGACTAAATGACGACAGATGGGCAAAAATAACTACAAACTGGTACCCGATATACAAGAAACGTCGCCGAGGTAGACCATGCAAGAGGTGGAACGATGATGTAGCCACCGTAGCAGGAAAAACATGGAGCAGGCTGGCTAGAGATAGAGAGAGATGGAGATCAATGGAGGAGGCTTTTACCGCTATAGGCGGTCCTTACATCTAAATTCTACAATTAATTAATGTTTATACAATTCTTAATTACTGAAATATTTAAATTATTATTTTGCATGGTAAAATAAATTTAATTGGTTTTTATCTGATTCTAAATTATAATGGAACTATTTAAATCTTTAAGACATTTCTAAATTAGAAAAAAAAAATAACAAAAAGAAAAAAAAAGAAAATGCATGAATAAACAAATATAATTATGAAATAATTGTAATTGAACTTGTTTAAAATTATAAATTTAATATATTGTTTAATTTGCATGAAGAATTAAAATACATGTAGATTTCAATGTAATGTTGTAAGGAATCAATAAAGCTATTTTTATTTATTTTATTTAATAGGCAAGTTGTTTAGTATAACGCCAGAATAGATTACCCAAATACCAAAAAACTTGAACATAAACGGTGAAATTAGAGATCTGCGTACCCCTTAAGAGAATACTGGCGCGATGTTATGTTATGAAATGGTATAAACAATTAACAGACATGGGATTGCAGCAATCCCGAAAGATTTTCCGACATTTATTGAAGAGTTCTGTTGTATATCTCCGAAGTTCTTCATCAGATCTTCACCAAATTAAAATGGGACCAATTTCGAAACATCCTCTTTCAAACAAAATAAGAATTTTTAAAATCGGTCCACAATTGACGGAGATATCGGTGAACATAAACAAAAATAAAAAAAACATAATAATGTCGAACATAGAACCTCCTCCTTTTTGGTAAGTCGGTTAAACATGCATTGTCATCCAAACTAAACGTGTATGCAAAATTTCATCTTAATCGGTGGAAGATAACTGCTTTAAAATTCTGTTGCAAGATTTGACCCGAACACTTACATACATTGCAAGTTAAATAAAAGCTTATAAAATATTGTTCTCGGACACCGGTGTCCCCCGTGCTCGCCACAGACACAGTATCGAGAATTTAACATTATTTTATAAGTAATTAGGTACTAAAATATGGAGGAAAACCTAATGAAGAAACAATAGTAGGAAACTAATCAGGCACAGGACGGCTGTAGGGTGCAAATGCAAATACACCTTAACATTATAATTATTGTGAATGCAATGCAAACGTCAGTGTAATGCAAAAATGTCAATGAGTACCGACGGGCTAGAATCAAGGAATAATTTATTCATTAAAAAATATTTTTTTTAAACCAGCTTTTTTCGTATTCTTCTCAGTAAACCCTTTCATTTGATACCCATATCATGGCAGCGCACAAAAAATAACTAATCCGCAATCTTGAGCCGTCCGCCATATTGTATTTAGAATTACGTCACTTAGCTAACCATGCATTGTCATCCAAACTAAACGTGTACTCAAAACTTCATCTTAATCGATGGAGGATAACTGCTTTAAAATTCTGTTGCAAGATTTGACCAGAACACACTTACATACGTACATACATACAAACATACATACATACAGTGCAAGTTAATTAAAAGCTTGTAAAAATGCAAGTTGTCCGATCCAAACCGCGTCTATTTATGAGCAGCAATCCTAGGCATAAAGTGGTCTCGTAATGTTCAGAACCCAACGGCACATGGACGACTGATCTTTGAAAAGGCAGTAAAACAACAGAGATAACATAGCCACACGCAGCCTCATAAAATACACACAATCTTTTTATTAATTCTAGGAGATTTAGATGTCCTAGAATTCAATTCAATTCATTTATTCAATAACGATTTTTACATCATGTCTGAATTTCTATAACAAAATATAAATAAGAAACATCATGCATGCAATCCATATTTAAATCATAACAATTATCGAAAAATAAACAAAAAACGAAAGTCTATGACCAGTGTGTGTTGCCAGTGATGACATATTATGGCTCTGAGACGTGGTCGCTTACAATGGGCCTTATCAGGAAGCTTACAGTCACTCAAAGGGCAATGGAGAGGGCTATGCTCGGAGTTTCCTTGCGTGATCGAATCAGAAATGTGGAGATCCGCATGAGAACCAGGGTTACAGACATAGCCCGAAGAAATGCCAAACTTAAGTGGCAGTGGGCAGGGCACATTGCTCGCAGAACGGATGGCCGATGGGGCAGAAAAGTTCTGGAATGGCGACCGCGAACCGGAAGACGATACGTTGGAAGGCCTCCCACTAGGTGGACCGATGACCTGGTTAAGGTTGCGGGAAGGCGCTGGATGCGAGACGCACGGGATCGGTCAATGTGGCGACGCCTGGGGGAGGCCTATGTCCAGCAGTGGACGTCTTTCGGCTGAAATGATGATGATGAAACAAAAATCTGAATAATAATAAGAACAGTACAAAAAAAAATTGATGTCATAAGTCAATTAATAAAATACAATCAAATTCCCATTTCAAGTTAATGATTTAAAATTCATCAATGGAATATAGACACTTGTTTAACAAGAACTGTTTAAGCTTATTCTAAAACTTACTTGTATAAATTAGACTTTTTATTTCTGTCAGGCGGAACCAGGGAGACCCGTGACTTCTACCCATGGTTACCGTTGGATTGCGGCCCACTCCCTCTCGCAGAGATGAGGTCTGGGTACCAGATGTAGAAGAAACGTTATAGCCAGATTAGGGATATGCTTTTGCCCCTAAACAGGAAAACTGCCTGATAATCTAGTCACTGTTATTGCAAGTACATACATAAAATAACATAGCGCCTGTAGTCCGCGGCATAGGCACAAGTATACCTGTAGTCATCATCATCAGCCTTTTTAACAACCTATGGAAAAAAAAAATAGGGATGTTATAAGTTTGACGTGTGTTGCTGTGTATATGTGTGTCTGTCTGTGGCATCATAGCGTCTGAACGGATGAACCGATTTTGATTTAGTTTTTTGTTTGAAAGGTGTCTTTGTCGAGAGTGGTCTTAGCTATGTTTGAATAAAATCGGTTGAACCGTTCAAAAGTTATTCGCATTTTACTCTTTATATCTGGATTTTTTCGCAAGATATCGTGTCATTATTACGTGTTTCGATAGATTGTCGATTCAAATCAAATCAAATCAAATCAAAAGTCATTTATTCAAACTAGGCTGAGAATCAGCACTTTCCGAACGTCAAAATTACATAAGACAGTCCCCCAAAAACGCCCGCCCTTCACCACTTCCTAGTGCTTTTGCTGGGAAGAAGAAGTGGCGCAACAAACTCCCCAGCAGCACAGCTGTCTGTTCAGTTAGAAAAAAACAAAAACTTGATTCTATACAAAAGTATGCAAATAATTTACATTACTCAAAACAAAAAATTATAATAAAATATATTTGCCATAATGACAGCTAGCAAACGCCAATATACCAACAAAAACATCGAAATCTAAACTCAAGCGAAAATAAAAACTAATAAAAAAAACGTAAACGGAACTTAGTACCCGAATTATAAAGCCTCCAGGCATAAAGGGCGTGCCCGCCTACATATAGCTAATACAGCTGTAACTCGAAGTCACATAATTATGATAAACTAGGACCATCGAAGTAAAAAATAAATCAACAGTTAGGCAAGAATAATATATTATGATCCACTGTCGAGGTCGCTAGCTGACCACATATTGCAATACAACTCATTAAAAAATAAAAAACAATGTAGTGAGTCGATTATGTCAATAATATGACAATTAAATTAACATAAATTGACTTATACTGTCAAAATAAAAAAAATAAAACATAACTCATATAACCTGTCAGTAGGTAAGCTAATTCTGGAGAAAGAACACAAACATTGTCTTGAGTTAATCACAGCGACCAACTATTTTTATCGTTTAAGTAGTCGTTAATAGAATAGTATGCCTTTGAACAAAGGTTTGATTTTACTTTAACTTTAAAAGCATTAAAAGGCAAATCTAGAAGAGCAGAGGGTAGCTTGTTATAAAAGGTTATACCAAGCCCAACAAATGAGTTATGAACCTTATGAAGCCGGTGAAAAGGAGCTCGTAATTTGTCCTTATTTCTGGTGTTAATATTGTGAATATCACTGTTTTTAGTGTAAAAGTGTATATTTTGCCTAATATATAAGATATTGGCGAAGATGAATTGTGATGCCACTGTGAGAATACCAATATCTTTAAAAACATCTCTAAGAGAAACTCTGGCACCTAGCTGGTAAATTGCTCGAACTGCTCGTTTTTGAAGAACAAATATATTTTGAATGTCAGCGGCTTTGCCCCACAGCAGAATGCCATAGGACATAACGCTATGGAAATAACTAAAATAGACTAATCGAGCAGTATCAACGTCAGTGTATTGTCTTACTTTCCTGACAGCGTAGGCGGCCGAGCTAAGCCTTCCCGCTAGACTTGAAATATGTGGGCCCCACTGAAGTTTGGCATCTACTGTTATGCCCAGAAAAACTGCCGAGCCCACAGTTTCAAGCACCTCTTTATCTAACACGATGTTGGGTCCTAGATTTCTAACATTCGGTAAAGCGAATTTTATACATTTCGTTTTCTTGGAATTGAGAACTAAGTTATTTGTTGTAAACCAATCCGTAACCATTGAGAGTGCACTGTTTACATCGTCAAAATCATGTCTATTCCTGTCAACTTTGAAAATAAGAGAGGTATCATCTGCAAATAATACAACTTCACAGATACCCTTTAAAAAGAACGGTAAGTCATTGATATACACTAAGAACAAGAATGGACCCAGTATTGAGCCTTGAGGTACACCTAACTGAACTGGTAACCCGGAAGATTTCTCACCATTAACATCTACACATTGGGACCTATTATGTAAGTAAGAATTTATAACATCGAGAGCTTCGTTTTGCACACCGTAATGACGCAGATTGAAGCGTGTCTGCTACTAGGTATATTATATGTAGTGTAAAAAGCATGAAATTAAAATTAAAATCGTGGGTTTTTTTAATTTGCCCATCCCCTCTCTGTGAGAGGGAATGGGCCGTAATCCACCAAGCAGGCCCACTGCGGGTTGGTTGTTGTCACATGTGTTCGCATTTTTGATTCTAGGACATACCGGTTTCCTCACGATGTTTTCCTTCACCGTTTTAAGAGCAGTGGTGATGAAATAATTTTATAATTTAAACAAAGTGCCTGCACCTGCGTTGGAAGGCCTCCTACCAGGTGGACAGATGACCTAGTGAGGGCGGTGGGAGTCCGCTGGATGCGAGACGCATGGAACCGGTCAATGTGGGGACGCTTGGGGAAGGTCTATGTCCAGCAGTGGACGTCTTTCGGCTGATATGATGATAATAGTAGCGCCTGCCATGGGTTCAACTTGTGAGTGGCGGCCGTTACCACATTCCTTTCCTATACACACCCACATTTTTTATTGCAAGTATGACTGCTGCAAATTGTTATTTGGTTTTCCTGTTACATTTTTTGCCAAAATTGCAATATGCTTTTCCCCCAATGAAGTCATAACATAACTTAATATAATGAGGTCGGATCATTATCCTCTGCCTATTCTTAACATTGTAAAATGTAATTCTTTCATTTCAATAGGCTTTTTCCCCAATGAAGTCAAAACAATAACATGTAACTTGGCGCCTCCCCGAGCAAAACTCGCGCGCTAGTCGAATTTTGTGCAGTTTTTAAGAGCTATCTACTCTTTATTTAAAAAGAAATATCAATTAATAAAAATACATTAAACTTCTACATAATGTTGATTCTAAAATTGTAGTACACATTTTTTTTAAAGAGGTATACGAGCTAATCAGTAATCTCCTTCCAACAAAACCATAAAAATGAGCAATAATTATTGATAGCATGCATATCCTCGTAAAGTGGATAGACAATTTGATAACGAACATTTTGTAAGTTTAATTTTTTCAAAAGACCAATATTCGATTTTATAAAGATTTTATTCTAAAATCTGAGCGTATTCACTACCGTAGTACATGCGCCACCAGTGCCGCTAGGCCAATAGGAATGCTCATATATCTCATGCTGATTTTTTCTTTAGGGTACGGCCTTAATGAAATGTGGGCATATCATTATCCTCTGCTGTTTGTATTTCTGGACCAGGCCCAGTACCATGACGTGTCAAAACTATCATGGTGCGACTGGGAAAATGGGACAGATATACAAGTCATATACATCTGTCGCTTACGCACACTCAAAATAATCGTGCTCTAAGAGCTTGTGGTTACCCTCCTGTAATTAATCTGTCTAGCCTTTTCTTAAATATATTTGGGCCAGCTTCCAGTGTAACCTATAAGTTTTTAAGCTGAAATGGTCACAATCATAAGAATTAAAATTTGTTACATACATGGTAAATATCACGAAACAAATATTAATTCTAATAACCGAATTCTACCTAATATGTGAACCCAGAAACTGGGTAACAAAATACTCATTGGCAAGACTGGTGTCAGATTTCTGGCTTCTGACTACCCGTAACGACTGTCAAATATTTACGACTGCTTATCTGACATCTACTACTACTCAGTAACTGGGTAATACGTTACCCTTTGGCGAGATTGAGGACGGATTTTTAGGCGTCTGACCACCCTTAACGACCGTCAAAGATCTACAATTGTCAGCAAGCATCAACTGCTTAACGTGCTTGTCGAGGCACGAAGGAGTCTGTGATGGATGGTTACCATTCCAACGGCTGACCGCGGCAATCGTTGCTTGACCCTAAAGATCAACAAGTGTAAGGCGTGGCCGCTACCACTGGGTCACCACTGCTCTTGCGAGGAGTTTGTGGCTTAATCGCACGAGTCGATCTTTAGGATCTCGAAACCAAGCAGGTGCTTTACTTTGTGTAAATTATTTCATCACCACTGCTCTCAAAACGGTGAAGGAAAACATCGTGAGGAAACTGGCATGTACTAGAACCAAAAATTCGAAGACATGTGACATCCATCTACATGCACTAGGCCCGGGTGGTGGATTATGGCCCATTTCCTCTCACAAAGAGGAGGACTGCACGCACAACGGAAAAAATGCGAGTCTAAGTGCGGAAAAGGGGTCCATCTAACCTATTCTATCCTAGCCTATAAAGGTTTGCTTGACATTAAAACGAATTATATGAGGATCATAGCTAGCTTTACCCGTATCTACTAACACCCATGGTAACAAAAACCCGACTGCTTAAAAAGCGAACTAAAAAGTCTCTGGAACGCCACATAGGAACAACAAACAACAACATACATACATAGACTGATAAACACATTACCCTCCTTCGGCAGTTGGGTAAAAAGGGTGACTCTTTCATTGACTATATACTGACTAACCACGTTATGTACATTGACTAGGTACTAAAACGTGGTTAACCTATTACCGCAGTCTCTGACATAAGCTCAAACAAAAAGGTTTAAAAGGTAACAAAAATTACCTATATTTTATAAGGATAGAAGTTACTAAGTTTCTGCCTACACCTTCCGGGAAAAAGCGTGAGTATACGGACTCTTTACGAGTAACACCAGATAAACAAACAACACATAACCACAAAACGTACAATAGTCCTTGAGGTTGCGCTAAAAACTTCCTAACGGAATATTATAACAGACAAAAGGAAAATTTTAACACACAATTGTTATTTTACTAGTAATTTTAAACATTATTCACAAGAAATTAGGATTCCGTTGTAATTGTCATGTTGCGGCAAGTTCTATGACCTATTTTGTAAATAAATAAATAATTTATTACATATTATGCATTGTCACTACTAGACAGAAATGAATTTGTCTTATCTTACAGCTCATGCGAGGAGTTACATCATTATCATCATCATCAGCCTTTTAATGGCTTCCACTGCTGGGACACAGGCCTCCTCTCTGTGAGAGGGAATGGGCCGTAATCCACCACGCGGCCCAATGCGGGTTGGTGGATGTCACACATGTCTTCGAATTTTTGGTTCTAGGACATGCCGGTTTCGTCACGATGTTTTCCTTCACCATTTTGGGAGCAGTGGAAATTTCCCACTAAGTTGATAAAACGCTGAGAAGGTACAGACATTTACAGATTCCTATCGTTTTCCGCCAAAAGAAAGTGTTTTGGTGCCAATGACCTCTTTTACTTAGAGATAGCATATTTGGTGAAAAAAGTCACATGTCACACAGGTGCATGATTTTTTGGTTCTAGGACATGCTGGTTTCCTCACGATGTTTTCCTTCATCATTTTAAGAGCAGTGGTGATGAAATAATTTACACAAAGTAAAGCACCTGCCTGGGGTCGAACTCATGACCTACAACTTATAAGGCGCGGCCGCTACCACTGGCCCATCACTGCTCTTCCTGTATAGCCTAAGCTTGTAATATAAGCATATCTAAGCATATTATGCTTAGGACGCGACGTTACTTAGTCACCACTGCTCTCAAAACGGTGAAGGAAAACATCGAGAGGTAACCAGCAAAAAAAAAAAAACAGTGACATCCATCAACACACACTGGGCCCGCGTGGTAGACAACGACACACACGCACAGAGGAGGCCTGTATCGAGAACATTACAGGGTGTATATGCTAACCACAGATACTTAATTAACAATAACTACCTATAAATACACTTAAATAAAAATAAAATAAAACTACGAACGCGTATAAAAGGGTAGGGGTCTAAGGGCGTCAAAAAATTCGTCTACATCGCTGTCAACGTGTAAAGTGCCCAGAACGCTGGCAGCATTGCCACGTTGAATGGCAATGCTGATTCTCTGGCCAAGGAAAAGCCCAGCCCTCTAACGATATTATGCATAACAAACTACCTACCTAAAAATCGTGAATATTGTGAATTACACTAATTAATTTTGGTAGGGTATATGTATCATTTTAGTTTCATACATATTCAAGTTTATTAAAAAAAAAATAACAAAATGTATTAGGTATGAGTATACATGCATGACTCACCTTTGCATATTATTATCAAATTAACTGATTTTAATGATAATAACAAAATGGGTTTTTCCATATCGATGATTCACTATCATATTTGGAATGACACAAAATCCATTATTTTGTCTTATAACGATTGGAGTATTATTATTGTCCTGGGATGGATGATTCAATTGACCTACATTATGGGTACACTAGTCGAAAATTCTTCCATACAAACGTAGTCTAGGGATTATTCCACTGTTTGACAATGAACGTTCAAAATAAAAAGTGATATCAATTTGTCTCATCATTATCTAGCCCTGCATGGATGCAAAAAAGTAAAACAAAGATAATATTTGAAAGTTATTACCGTCGAAAGTTTCACATTACGACCCAAATTTTAACGCATTTTTGGGCGCAAATAAATGCCATAAGAAGAAAATTGAAAGCGGCCACCATACAGGGATAGATTAGTAGTTCAACAATGCAAATAATTTTATTTTGAACAGATACGTTTAGTCGCACGTTTTTCATGATATCCAGACTCCCAAAGGTGTGATTATAAAATTTCGCGCGCTCGGTTTCGTCCTAAGCTCACCACATCAATCGACCACATCATCGATTACCATCAGGTGAGATGGTGGTCAAGCGCGAGCCTATATAAGATAAAAAAAAACCATTATCCATTTCGCTACTAATTTGCAAAAGTGTGTATTCGAACGCGAACTAGCTTTCTACTGCTCATCACAGCATCTATCTCTTCCACATGTGTTGTCGGTTGATATAAAATGCATTTTAACCCCGCGCACAAAATAGTTCGTGTCGTCGACTAGTGAAACCTTCACAAGATATGCCACGCCAACTCCAAATGATAAGACATGCCACGCCAACCCCAAATAATAAGACATGCTACGCCCACCTCACTTAATATTAAGTACATGCTACGCCCACCCCAGATAAATTGGGATGAGGGTAAGATTATTATAATCGGTATTTGGTCAAAAGTAAAAACATATACCTACCAACAATATTGGTGAAATGCGGGTGTGCTGTAGCACAACAGTTTTGCTTATACCATGGAAATACAGGCTTATGTTACTGTTGACAGTCGACAGCTAATTTAGGGTTAAAGCCCGGGTAGTTCGCACACTTTTTAAAATCACTCTATTTCTCTCAGTACATCACCATCTGCCTAGCCTTTTCCCAACTACATTGGGGTCGGCTTCCAGTCTTACCGGATATATCTATATCTCTCAGTACAAAATACTTCATTTGTAATTGCAAGCAAAATACTTTATTTGTTGTTTATGTATCCAAACGGAACCCTATTGCTGACACTCACGTGTCCGTCCAATCCTAGACAGTTACATTCATTCATTCATATCCGGGACTTTGTCGAGTTTCATTGCCTCGGCGCTTTTCTGGTGGTCGCCACTGTTCATTCTGGCTTTCAGAGGTTGCAGTGGTTTGGGAATAGTGCGGTGGGAATGTCATCGTCTGTCCGTCTGCCAGTCGTCTGTCACACGGGTTGTACAGCGAAACAGTTGTAGCTACAGTCTTCAAATTTTTACAGTATAAGCATCTTGTTGACCCAAAGCCATTCATCATCATCATCATCTGCCTAGCCTTTTCCCAACTATAGTGGGGTCGGCTTCCAGTCTTACCGGATTCAGCTGAGTACCAGTGTTTTACATGGAGCGACTGCCTATCTGACCTCCACAACCCAGTAACTGGGTAACGCGGTACCCCTTGGCAAGACTGGTGTCAGATCTCAAGCTTCTGACTATCCGTAACGACTGTCAAAGATCTTCAAATGACAGCCGGGACCAACGGCTTAACGAGCTTTCGAGGCACGGGGAAAACTCGGTATGTTGACCCAAAGCCATTCAAAGTGTCAAAAATATTTAATTGTTATACGGGGGGCTCCCATTCAGACAAAGGGGAAAAAATTTACCTGCCTATAGAGTGGGGTATCGTTGTTTAGAATTTATTGAATAGTTAAATACTATAATTTTTGTTTTAAAAAATATTGTACAACAAATGAATGAGAAGCCACCAAAGTCAGCTTTTTTTACAAAATTATTTTCCGAAGATTTTTTTTTACTTCCTATTGATCTATGAACTTGAAATGTGGTTATAACAATTATTATTACGTATTTTTACTACCAATAATTTGTCTCCTAAACGTCACAGTTTCTGAGATATAATGGTTGAAAAAGTTGTATTCTTCATAATATGCACACGTTTCCACGCCACCTGGGAGGTAGTGTATTTGGCGCGTTTTTTTTAAACATGGTTTCCTCGATAGGCCTATTCCACAAACTAAAAGTACCAATTTTCTGCTCTATGCAAATAATCCTACCCCTATTGTTGGTCTAATTTCACCGGACTAATCGGACCAATGTGACACGTTTTAGAATGCATAATTATGTAAGTACTTTCTAAGTTCATCTTGGGCATCGCTGATAACGGTGAAAGAAAACATCGTGAGGAAACCTTGACTAATAGTTAACTAGCATTTTCCAGTGGCTTCAACCGCGTGGATGTCGGGCATCGTCCCAAGGAATCTTAATGCTGGAATAAAAAGCCTATGTACTATTCCAAACTATAATCTATTTCTATGCCAAATTTCATACAGATCCGTTCAGTCGTTTTGTAATGTCGTGATTAAGGTTACACTAGTCGAAAATTCTTCCATACAAACGTAGTCTAGGGATTATTCCACTGTTTGACGATGTACGTTCAAAATAAAAAGTGATATCAATTTGTCTCATCATTATCTAGCCCTGTATGGAAGCAAAAAAGTAAAAAAAGTAAATATTTGAAAGTTATGAGCGTCGAGAGTTCCACATTTCGTTTTTTTAACGCATTTTTGGGCGCAAATAAATACTAGTTAGATTAGTAGTTCAACAATGCAAATAATTTTATTTTGAACAGATAGATTTAGTCGTTTTTTCATGATATCTAGACTGCCAAAGGTCTGTTTATAAAATTTCACGCGCTCGGTTTCGTCCTATATCATTATCCATTTCGCTACAAATTTGCAAAAGTGTGTATTCGTACGCGAACTAGCTTCCTACTGCTCATCACAGCATCTATCTCTTCCGCACGTGTTGTCGGTTTTTATAAAATGCATTTTAACCCCGCGCACAAAATAGTTCGTGCCGTCGACTGGTGTCCCCTTAAGTAACAACCACCCATTCATCATATTAGAACTGTAGGAGTATCATATTAGAGTTGTAGGATAACTGAACAGCAAAACTCAGTCAAATTGAATACCTTTTACTTGTTCAAGTCTGTTAAAAAATAAGCAAAAGGACCTTTCTAAGTTCAATAAAGTAAATACCAATGTCTGCGTCCACACACACACACACTAGCTGTGTACCTAGACTACCTAGATGCAAGAAACCGTCTAGACGAAGACCAGACAGATCTACCTACCTACAGTCTAGACTTGTTTTAACACCTATTGATTCTACAATGCACTCAGACTTCTGAACTTCAGCTTTGTAATTCGTTGTTCTTTGTTTTGGAATTTATTGTTTAATACAAAAAAATACACATCGTCGCTTACCATCAGGTGAGCAAATGCGAGTCTTAAGGTGAGGTTAAACGAACGTAATTTTGTGAGTTGTGAGTCACGTAAAATGCTGCGCGGAATTTACGCTGCATTCAGTTTCATACTATAGTCCTGTTTATGCCACACGCCTACGCAAAATGAGTTGTCTGCTGACTCATGCACATTATTTCAAACGAATCGCGCTCGAGATGAGAGCGGAGAGCGAGGCAAGCGTCAGCGCCTCGTACAAACGTAGAAAAGCAACTGAAATTACGTCCATCCGTCAGGCAGCCTAACCGAATTTCAGTTGAACGTAAATACCGCGACTCATTTTACGCGACTCACAAAATTACGTTCGTTTGGCCTCATCTTAAAACTAACTTAACAATATAAATGCGAATGTGATTTTGTTTGTAACGGTTTATGTTACGCAGATTTGAAACTTGGCACATGTATAGAGCAGAATCCGGATTATTTGATAGATTTTATCCCGCTGTAATGTTCCTTTGGGATAATAAAAAAAAATCACACTTGAGAATTAACGCTTCGAAACATCCTTCATTATGCGCACAGCGAATGAATGGAACTCGCTACCTGCGTCAGTGTTTCCGAACGCATTCAACCCGAATCTCTTCAAAGTTAGAGTGAACAGGCTTCTTCTGGGTAACCTCACTCCATCGTCGACTCTGTCTCTGTCACCTTTGACCTAGACTAGAGTCAAGAGCAAACCCATCACAAATAAAAAAATAATTATGTTCTGCCAGAATAAAGTCCTAAATCCCATAATTCATTCATATTCGTTCAGTGTTTTTGCCGTGAAAACGTAACAAGCAAACAGACAGACATGATTACTATCGCATTTATAAATATTGCTATGGAAGTACGAATTACCATAAAAATAACTTTCCACCAGTATTTCTAGTACCTAATAGTAATTATTACAGTGGGTAGGTAATTTATTATTATGTTTTAATAACTCCGCAGTCAACATAACATGACAATTCACACTTAAGTAGGGCGAATATACAAGTTGCTAGTCATAATCTAATTAACTGGAGAACAGACACTGATCCGGATTCCAGACAACTACTGAGAAATTTCAGTTGGAAAATCCCTAAAATCAGTTTGCCCGACCCAGGCTTCGAACCTAGGATTTTCCCACCTAATCTCACTTATTGCTTCCAGCTGCAACCTTACTATTGCTGCCAATAAGCCTGACATAGTGGTGATAGACCGACTAGAGCGTCGCGCAATGATCGTTGATATAGCGGTCCCCCATGACGAGAACCTCGTGAAGGCTAAGAGAGATAAGAAAAGCAAGTATCTTGATCTGGCTCGCGAAGTTGTCGACATGTAGGATGTGAATACAGCAGTCATTGTGCTGATAGTCGTGATGGCCAATGGCATGATAGCAAAGATTAACACCTAAGGAGGCTCTCGTTGGGCAGTTGGATCAAGGGCTTGATCCAGAAAGCGGTACTTCTGGACACGGCGCGTATCGTTAGGCGGTTTCTCTCTCAGGACCTCTTACCACCGGTAGCTTTTGGACCCTGTTCCCGATACCGCCGCACCGGTTAGCTACTGTTTTTTAATATTTTTAAATTGTTTTGATTTTTTTTTATAGACTAATATTTAAAAATAGCGTATAGCATAGAGGAGCTCGTGGCTAAATAATAACAGCCGCACGGGTCGATCATCAAGGTTAAGCAACGCTTGACGAGGTCGGTCCGTGGATGGGTGACCATTGCAACATACCGAGTTTCCTCCGTGCCTCGGAAAGCACGTTAAGCCGTTGGTCCCGGCTGTTATTTGAAGATCTTTGACAGTCGTTACGGGTAGACAGAAGCTTGAGATCTCACACCAGTCTTGCTAAAAGGTACCGTGTTACCTAGTTACTGGGTTGTGGAGTTCAGATAGGCAGTCGCTCAATGTAAAACACTGGCACTCAGCTGAATCCGGTAAGACTGGACGCCGACCCCAATAAAGTTGGGAAAAGGCTAGGCAGATGATGATTTAAAAATGTAGCAAATATGCATATAAAATGAATAAATGGAAATAATCTTATAAATAGCAGTTGCACTAAATTTTTATTAATGATCTTTCGATAACTCCAAAAATATCAACCAGAATACAAAGATTTTGCTCGTATAAAAAGTCCCATGTTATGATCAGCACTGCTGGGACACAGGCCCCTCTCTCACAGAGAGGAGGCCTGTGTCCCAGCCTGTGGGCCTCAATATAACACACGGGCCCAGTGCGGTTTAGTGGATATCACATGTCTTCAAAATTTTGGTTCTAGGACATGCCGGTTTCCTCACGACGCTTTCCTTCACCGTTTTTAGAGCAGTTCTTCTTCTTTAGATAAAGATATTTATTTGCTCAAACATGTGTATACATGCACGAATAAATAATACGTGCATGCAGGATAACATTTAAAATAAAAGGTTCGGACATGTTTGCCACATTCTATGGCGTGCAAAATATTTTGAAATTAATATCATGAACAATTACAATAAAAATTAATTTAAACACAATAATTACAGAATGTCAACATTAAAAGAAACTGAAAATAATTAGTAACAATGTAAAAAAAAAAAATCTTTTCGAGTCGATGGGAAACTCTTCATAATTTTTGGGCCCAGTAGGTGGCCACCCCGATTGCGGAGTCAGTGGCGAGCATAAGGTCTTCCAAAGTGCCATATCTTGCAAAGGGGCACCGCACTCACACTGGGTATCAGACGGGTCTATAAAACCCCATTTTGCTAAATTGTGTTTGCAGCGGCCTACTTGGGTGCGCAAACGATTGAGTGCTTTCCATATAGGCCTCTGCAGTTCACGTCCAGGTGGCAGGTGTTCCTGGGGTTTTACGAAATCGGGTGGTGGTAGGTGAGCTTGTCTCCACAACCTGCTTCTCACTAGAGGGTCTTGGATGGACCGTGTGCATCGAAGAAAACTCTTCCGACTATTAAGTCTACCCGGGGTTGTAGTGTGATCGTAGAGTGGGTTTAGAGCAGTTGTTATGTGATAATTCAAAGAAAATAAAGTCTCTGCCTAGGTTCAAAAACCACGACCTATAACTCGTAACTTGCGGTTTTTATTTATTTTATAAGTTATACACTTACATACAGCGACTCACCTACTGTGTTTTTTTATACTATTTTGTTATTATAAATCTTGTTCTATTTTTATTTCATAAATGATCCGTTTCCGTGAATGTGTCCGTGGCAACAACAGTGGGCCCTATCAGAATATCAGCGCAGCGTTATTTTCTTTTTAATATCGTTGCACATGCTGAGATAGGAGCCTTTTTGGTTTTATTATTGTTTGTATTTTTCTTATCTCGTGTCTCCTGTGCCACAAATGAATATTTTTTCTTACTTTCTCATCATTGTTTTCACTGGGCCACCACTGCTCTCTTTTATATTCCAAGTTCAATGTAAAAGGAGACGAACCAATTACCAACAGGCGTTAAGCTAGATTCGAAGCTGCTATTGAGAATTTCTCACTAATACCATTATACCCCATAGCTTTAATAACTTCACCATGATATTCACGTAAAAGGCCTTTAACTATACACTATTAAACTTCGTAATAGACCTGCGCTATACAATCATGGCCACTTCAGGCCATAATGATCACACCTGGTCAGGGAACTGTTGACTGTAGTATGATATTAATTCACAGGTGGAAATAGCCTATAGGTACATACATAAACTCACGACTCTATCCCAAGGGGTTTAGCAGAAACTACGGAATGCCACCTGCTGCGATGCTTACATATTCCTTTGATAACATTCATAATTTGTCTATTGGTATGCCGTATAATTGTTACTGTCAAATCCCGAACTGCGGTACAACCTTGAATTTACCGGTAACTCTAAAATTTACCATGTCTTACTGGTCAAAGACTGAAATGGTCTAAGATATCATTAATTTCGGGCTTTTACCCACAATCTACTAAAAAAAACTTGTAAATGTAATTTTAGGGTTCCGTACGTCAAAAGATGAAAATGGAACCCTTATACATCTTTGAAATTCATACCAGATACTGAGGTCTCTATAGCCTCTAGAGTCTCTATTAATTGTATAAAAATCAAGGCCCGAGTCAACACGATAAAAAGAAATGGGCAACTTTAGATTTTCGCGAAAACTTGTAAGTACCAAAATTTACCTTAATTTTCGACTTTTTTTATTTTTCGTAATTTTCCCTTTACTTGTGCTGTAAGACCTTGCTTTTAACCAAAATTGACAATTCTTAGTCAACCGAAAGTACCCTATAGGTTTTGGATCGAAAACCTATATGGTAGTTCCCGCTGTCCTAAATGAAAAATGCCAAAAAATATAAAAAGTTGAAAAATAAAGGATGTCCCCATACACACATAGTCGACGCCACCCTACCTGGTTACGGAACCCTTCGTGCGCGAGTCCGACTCGCACTTGGCCGGTTTTTTTTTATGTATGTGATACACTATAATACGAAATGATGAGAACAATTAAAGACTGATTGATTAGCTTCACTTATTCATTCATTAATAGTAAAATACCAACATTATTTAAAAACATTGCCAAATGGAACTGACTTAACGGAAAATGTTTTAAAATGAGGTACTTAGCTGTTTTTTTTTTAAATCATGAAACAAATGTTATTCTAAGATTTATCGTGTAATTGCTGGTGAAAGCCCGAAATTAGCCATTATCATAGATCTATTCGGACTTTTACCTGTAAGACTTGGTTCATCTTAGTATTTACCGGTACAGTCTAGGTTTTACCGTAGTTCGGGCTTTTACAGTAACATATTTACGCTTTGGCGTATCTTCCACCTGGTATTTTAATTAAAAGCTATTATACTCCTATAGAATTATGCTAAACGATGTTTATAAGTACTGCTACTTAATTTTGTGAATTTACGTCTATATTCTTTTTAATAGATTTTTTATTAACTTGCATCGTTCATATCTGGTTACAAACTGGTAACCCAATTTTCAAGGACTTCTTGTCAATGATTACTTGGATACTGGTCACACTAAATTTGAAAATAGTTGAGACAAAATTCGATATCATCGGTACGAAAAAACCGGCCAAGTGCGAGTCGGACTCGCGCACGAAAGGTTCCGTACCATTATCGCAAAAAACGGCAAAAAAATCACGTTTGTTATATGGGAGCCCCACTTAAAAAAATATTTTATTATGTTTTTAGTCTTTGTTGTTATAGCGGCTACAGAAATACATCATCTGTGAAAATTTTAGCTGTCTAGCTGTCACGGTTCATGAGATACAGCCTGGTGACAGACGGACAGACAGACAGACAGACAGACGGATCGCGGTGTCTTAGTAAGAGGGTCCCGTTTTTACCCTTTGGGTACGGAATCCTAAAAAAGAAGACTTGGGATACTTTTATTGAACTAAAATTACATTTTGTAATATTTACTTCATTAAAAGCTTGTTTTGCTAAGATTTTTATATCGTCTAAGAAGGCTGGTACTGGCACTTCACTAACATCAGTCTTTAGGATCAATAGCTTGCCATCCAAAGTTACTATTTCCTAGTATTGATTGGTCACAATGGTGACAAATATTCTGAAATATTTTCCATAGCTCAAATATTTCCAAAAGCCTGGAATAATACTTCCTACGTAATTGATCAACCTATTGTTCTTACCACAAATTGTACGCATGACATAAACCAGGAAGAGGACACACATACACCCTCTCTTTCGCACACGCACACTACCACACCCGAATCCATACACACTTCATGTACACATCCTTCCCTATATATACACAACACACACATACACACTTTGGTCATGACACGACGTTTATATAATATTTCGTCAAGCATATAGGAAAGACCTAGAACATTCAAGGCCGGTCAATCTGGTCATGACGCGGTCATTGGCTGTATGACTTGGCATGACGTGAAGACTCCGACCAGGGTTAAGAAATCACAGTGATAGTATTATGTATATATGTGTAATGTAGTATATTGCCGTGACGTCAAAATTATCATGTAAATAATTGGCTGGTAATGCAAGAAAGGTCGTTGTGCTGATTCTTGGGGAAAGCCAAGTCAAGCAAGATGATTTTTGGTGACGATATTTTTTACCGCAGAACTTGTTTTTGTTTTTTTAAAAAAAACGTTGCCCCACACTAGGAATTTCTTCCTGTATCGTGGGTGCGTTTACAAACATTTAAACTCACATACACAAGACACCCAAAACCGGAACAACTATCTGTAGGCCGTACAAATATTTGTTCCGTGCGGGAATCGAACCCGCGACACGCAGCGTAGCAGCCGATCGCTCAACCACTGCGCCAACCGTGTCGAGAACTGTTAATCAAGTCAACAGTTAGACCCGGAAAAACAATCTATCGATACCAATTTAAAGAGGAAGGGTTTGTTTGTTTGTACCGAATAGGCTCCCCGATTTAAAAAATTCTTTCAACAATAGAAAGCTACATTATTTCTGAGTGACATAGGCACGAAAACGGGTCCTGTGGGTTGGTTCACGTTAGCGAAGCCGCGCGAAACAGCTAGTAGGCTATACAAGTACATAATAATATTATATTTTTCGTGTGCTAATCGCACTTGGGCTTAAGACAAAGTCATATTTTATAAACAACAACGATTGTCAAAAATCATTTTCACAATAAACCGACTTCTAAAGAAAACACTAAAAAGTGCAAAAATAAATTTTGTTGCGGTTGTCGGTGTCTTCGGTACCTCTTGTTTTTATCGTTTTTCGACACCAATCACAATATAGTGCAATTCCAACAAGAATACATACATAGGTACCGAATTGATTACCTCCTTTTTTTAAATGTCGGAAAAATCCTAAGATGAAGCTACGGTCTATGAGATTGACATGCACTACCGAAAGGTCACCTGAGGCTATAGATAAATTCTTAGTGCCACAGAACTTTTTACTAGGTGAACCAATTTGATGATCTTTTTTCATTTGAAATCAGGTGCTTTTCATGTGGTCTCATATAAATTTGATCAAGATCTGAAGAGTAGTTTTGGAGTTATCTTAAATAATTCGTATATAATTGACTTCAACTACATTGATGATATGCCCATTTGATAACCTTCCAAGCAAAATTACCAAAATTGAATTGTCATGACAAGCTCCCTGGCTATAAATTATTTTTATGGTATCAAAACTAAAACGAGAAATATAAAAAAGCCATTTTAACAAAAAAAAAACCGACTTCCAAAACAAAACACTACAAAGCGAAAAATAACTTCCTTTTCGAAGCCGGTTTAATTTTTTTAAAGTATACATTAGTACCAACAAGAGGAGGAGAGAGGAGCTCGTGGCTAAATAATAACAGCCGCACGGGTCGATCATCAAGGTTAAGCAACGCTTGACGAGGTAAGTCCGTGGATGGGTGACCATTTCAACATACCGAGTTTCCTCCGTGCCTCGGAAAGTACGTTAAGCCGTTGGTCACGGCTGTCATTTGAAGATCTTTGACAGTCGTTATGGTCGTCAGAAGCTTGAGATCTGACACCAGTCTTGCCAAGGGGTACCGTGTTACCCAGTTACTGGGTTGTGGAGGTCAGATAGGCAGTCGCTTAATGTAAAACACTGGTACCTAGCTGAATCCGGTAAGACTGGAAGCCGACCCCAATATAGTTGGGGAAAAAGGCTAGGCAGATGATGACATAAGTACCAACAAGGAGGAGCTCGTGGGTAAATAATAACAGCCGCACGGGTCGATCATCAAGGTTAAGCAACGCTTGACGAGGTAAGTCCGTGGATGGGTGACCATTTCAACATACCGAATTTCCTCCGTGCCTCGGAAAGCACGTTAAGCCGTTGGTTCCACCCCCAATATAGTTGGGAAAAGGCTAGGTAGATAGATTAGTACCATTTAAATAGCACAATTCCCACTCCCTTTTCGATGGGACTTCAACATACCTAACTGGAGAGAGGGGGGTGTGTAACCAAACCACTGCCCAAGGGAAAATACAAGCTTGAAATTTTGTTATATAAGGATACGAGTATAAACATTACCTTATTCGTATTACATAATATAGTACGATGTTGTGATGTCATACGCTATTATTGTTACATAATAATAAATTATAATTGGATTACTATGACCTAACATTCAATTAATTAATTACTCTGTTATGTTGGCATTTTCATGGAATTTGATAATGTTCAATGGAGATAAACAGTTCTCTGAAACTGCGTGGATCAATTTTAATTGGACGAACGAGGACACAATTAATTATTTGGATTTGATTTTATCCTGAATTAAAACTGTTACTAAGGTGAATCGATGGTTTTATCTATGTTTAGAATATACAATCATCAATACATAATATAACAAATCTGTAGAAAAGTAATTTTTGTACATCGAAAATAATTCAAAAAAAAATTGCCAGGGTGTTAAAGGATAACCAACAGAACCTATTTCTAGCATATTTGGAATTTTGTCTGTTTGTCTGCTTATCTGTTTGTCTGTTTATTTGTGCACGCATCACGTGAAATGTACGAAACCAATGTAGATAACTTTTATACATAACAATTGTGCGTAAGATGAAGAATTATTTAGTTTTTGTTTCAACGCAATCGGTTCATTCTATCAAAAGTTACATGAATTTAAAGTGTTCAAGTAGTAAAATTATCACAACACACGCAATTCAGATACTCGAAAAGTTGAACTCGATATTCGATAGATGGCGTTGTGCATTTGAAGTCATTTTCTGAATGGCGGTGTTAAGATTCTCCGCGAAAAAATGATGTCTATAGAAAAAAAATTGGTAGGATGGTAAGTACATTTGGGTGGGCACAAGGGTTAGTAGGGTAGGGTTGGCATTTGGCAAACAGATGACGGGAGAGAAGCCGCGGACACAGCTAGTGTTTAATATATATATCATTATTTCTTCTTACTCCCAACCATAAGGACGTCAGCCAGTTTTTGTGGCGTAGGTAAAGTTGGCCAGTGATGGCCCAATGGTAACGGCCACGACTTACAAGTTGTAGGTCGTGGGTTCGAACCCAGACAGGCACTTTACTTTGTGTAAATTATTTCTGAAATCATTACCACTGCTCCCAAAATGGTGTAGGAAAACATCGAGAGGAAACCGGCTTGTCCTAGAAGCAAAAAATCAAAGACATGTGACATCCTCCAACCCGCACTGGGCCCGCGTGGTCAGCCCATTCCCTCTCACAGAGAGGAGGCCTTTGTCCCAGCAGTGGGAATATTAAAAGCCTAATGATGATGAGGTAAGGTTAACAATGATTAATATCCCAGATTTTCTGGCCCAGGTTCCTAACTAACATTAAACAATCTTTGATCAATCTGTCTGGCTATCTTGGACATAATAATACCTCAGATAAATATACAAAGTAGATCGGACCTCGGTAGTCGGTCAAAGTGGAGAAAAAACTTGTAAAGGAGTCTACACACCAAACCCGCCGACCCGCCGACACAGCCCGGCGGCTTGGTGTCGGCGACCCAAACCCGCCAAATGACAAATGACAAATGACCCGCCGACACCAAGCCGCCGGGCTGTGTCGGCGGGTCGGCGGGTTTGGTGTGTAGACTCCTTAAGAGCAGACCTTACCAACATGTGGAATTAATATAGGGAATATATAGAGTATCGCCTCTATTCTGCAAGCGCCACTTAGCATAGCATAGCTTGGCATAAGAATATAGCATTGTCAGCCTTTGATGATCACTGCTGGGACACAGGTCGCACTGTGAGAGGTAGTGGACCCTAGTCCGTCAGAAGGTCCCAGTGTGGGTTTGGTTGACTCTTCAGTCTATTGTTTTTAAGCCATAGCATATAGCTATCAAGTTGTTTTTGTTCATCAAGCCCATTTTATTACGATTTCTAATAGTATAGCTGATCCAAAAAGTAATTCAAGAAATCAAGAAACCCGACTGCTTAAAAAGCGAACTAAAAAGACGTAAACAAAAAGAAAATCATGCTGTGCAGTCGGAATATACATATTCGCGAGCTGGCGGATCAATACCAGATGAATATAAATATATTTTTGAAATCACCTCTTAAAACCCTTTTCTTCCAACTATGCTTTAATTTCATCACAATCACACTAAAAACTCAGTACAAAGCGAGTCTTTATTGCTCTAGAGCAATAAAAATGTATGAAATTTCATTATTGCACAGTTTTTTTATAATTAGTTAATCGCACCAAAAGGTGCCAATCTCAATGGATTAGCTCTATTCAGCCAGCCGATATCAATACTTTTTTTTTTACGTACGTATTATTCGTTTCTATCCTACTTGTTCCAAATTTAAAAAATGATTGCTGCTAACTCTGATTTAAAAATGAAAGAAATTTAAAAAAGTGATTTTCGACATCGCCCAGGCCCATCTAACTCGTCTGATAATATTATTCAGTCCCAAGTTAAACAAACAAATATAAATTTGCCCAACAAAACTTAACCTTACGTTTAATAATTGCTCAAGTATAACTTTTAATTTCAATAATTAAACTTCTATTTTAACTGTTTGATATGAGTTTCTTTTATCTACTATTCCTATAGGTAATAGTTGAAAGAAAAGCAGATTATGCACCTCGCCTTAAGTAATTTATATTGCCCTCGTGGTGCAATAATAAATTACTTTGTGCTCGATGCAATAATCTACTATTATTTTAATACCCCACACGATGGGATTGGAAGAAAAAAATATTGGGACCCCACAATATGGCGCCCAAAAGCCGCCATTTTCTATTTTCCAATTTTAATGTAGCCTGTGACACTTGCAAATCGATTGCCGTAAGTTTCATAAAGATCGGCCAACACGTTTGGTCTCTAGAACGCCACATAGGAACAAAAATACATACATAGACTTATAAACACATTATTACCCTCCTTCGGCAGTCGGGTGATAAAAATACCAGGGGGGTGACCATAAGCTCTTAGAGCGGTATCAATTTGATAACGAGTAAGTGACAGATGTATACAAGTCAGATACATCTGTCCCTTATTCGATCTCAAATTGATACCGCTTTAAGAGCTTATGGTCACCTCCCTGGTATTGGGGACGTACCGCATAAGTATACTTTGACATCCTACTTACAAATCCATGACGTTATTATTACAACGCAATACTTCTCATATTCATAATAGCTATTGCGTATAACTACTGAATCAATTCCTGAAAATGAGTCACCGGCCACCGCGCTACTGATATTGATAATAAACTGTGAGTCATTGGGGAAACATATTATACCCTACCTACGTATTATAACTAACTTAGGTGTTTTATAACACTACCATAACCACCCCTGTTATAGTAAAAACCGGCCAAGTTCATGTCGGAGTTCGCATAAGGTTCCGTAGCAGACCGTTGGTTATAATAGGAAAAATGTGGGAATTGCAAAGAAAAGATCTGATTTATCAATCTATTCGTATTTGTTAGTAAAGTATACGTAATAATAAACATTATTACCAAAGGAGAATGACCAAAATCAGTATCGCTTTATAATAAAAGAGTATAGCCACAAAAATATACTCATAAATTATACAATCTTTTTTTAAGTTTTCTTATTTAACTTGATCGAAATCGTATGTGGGGTTAATATTTTGTGTTTAATTAGTTATTTATTCGATTTTATTTTAATGGGGTACTATAGTGAAAACAGTGTTGCCATTTTATGAACCTCCCCATAATCGGTGTTACTAATAGTGTAAGGGCATACGCTGAGTTTTAAAAATCATTTCAATTATGACATTTCCCGCTTTATTAATATTTTTATTTTTATTATTTATATATAACATAATTAAAATGATATTACTTTACAAATTAAAAATCTTTCTCTAATTAACAAATCACTTATGGTCAGGGTGATTTAGATTAATTGTTGGTAACACTACCACAGGCGATGTAAATGAAAGGTGAACTGTCAACTATCAAAAATGTCATTGTCAAAAACGTCAATGTCAAATGTCAAGTCAAACTAGGTGCCAAACAAAGCATCGTGTCGGCGCGGCAGCGAACTTTTGTTTTTGCGTTGATATTTGTTAAGTTTGTTGTGCTAATTAATAACTTATCATTGCGTTGAGTTCGTGTTCAGTAGTCTTCGGATTCCTGCACGCTCAAGAAATTCTTTTTGAAGACTATTGTACTGTTTTTCTGCTGGTGGTGTGGATTGTGTAGAACGAACAGAAAATCAAAGAAAAACAAAAATCCCACAAAATAAATGGATAATTTTTATTTCCTTTGAAAGTATGACCTCTCCCCTCTTTTATATCCAATTTACGCTATCATACATTTTTTTTTTATGCGCAACGGCGGTCCATAGGAGGATGGGCAATCTCCTTTTAAGTCCGTCAATGGAAAGTTAGAAAATTCTTCAGAACATTTTGTACTTTGATATTTCGTAGTCTGCTAAAGGGCTCGTCCCCCATAACATGAGACTTAAAAATAACTTGTGAAATGCGTGTACGGTTGGTTCATCTTTGTTCACTCTTTGGGTACTATTGGAGGAATTTTAACTGAGGTAAAGGCTAACTTAACATTTAAACATTTTTCAATTCAACAGTATCGCAATTCGCAGTCCTCTAGGAACTGGATTTTAGGCCTCTTCTCATCCCCAGTTTTTACCCGACTGCGAAGGAGGGTAATGTGTTTATCAGTCTATGTATGTATGTATGTTTGTTCCTATGTGGAGTTCTAGAGACCAAACGCGTTGGCCGATTTTGATGCAACTTACGTCAATCGATTTTCAAGTGTCACAGGCTACATTAAAATTGGAAAAAGAAAAATGGCGGCTTTAGGGCGCCATGTTGTGGGGTCCCAATATTTGTTTTCTTGAAAACCCATCGTTTGGAGTATCAAAATAAAGGGTTTTAACAGATGAATTTAAAAATATATAGTTTAGTTTAGTTTCGGCGGGCTGTTTCCGCAACTCCACGACCAAGCGCGTATTTTGCGTACGGGTAAAAAAAATATATAATACTTATATGTTTCAATGTACATAATTCGAATAAAAAATGTTAACTAAAAAGTTATAAATAAAAAAGTTAATTCAAAAAATCATTGTCATTACCATTAACCCCGCATAAAACCAGACTCCAGGGTCCTTCTAAGAATTTATCAGATGGAAAATACCACCTTAGGTATCACTATAAAACAATGACACACGCAAAACGATTGTTTCACCATATCCCAAAATCCATCAAACATGACGTCAGATATGACGTCACCATATTTCCCTAGCGTCAGGGGTTCTCGCCCTCTATGACTCAACCCTACTCACCCTTATACTACTAACATTATAAATGTTTCCTTGTCTGTATGTTTATTTATTAAGAATGCATGTATAAAGCTACGAAGGTGGAAGGATTTGAATTAAACTAGACACACGAGTATACTATGTCCTGAAGATAAATTGAAATTCGCGTTGGACCACTATCTCACCTGATGGTAAGCGATGATGTGGTCGACGGTGAAGCAAGCGTGCCTAGATCAAACCTATTCACTCTTGACTTGAAGATTTGATTTTTGAAACGAAACCGTTTGTCCTGGTATGGTCATGTGATGAGGAGGGATGAAACGCTTGTTACTAAAAGAGTTATGAATATAAATGTGTATGGATGGAGAGGGAGGGGAAGGCCAAAGAAAAGATGGATGGCCTGTGTGAGAAGTGATATGAGAGAAAAGGGAGGCAGTGATAGCGTGACGAGGGACAGGACGGTATGGAAGAAGAAAACGTGTTGCGCTGACCCCAAGTAACATGGGATAAGGGCCGGAAGATGATGATATCGTTATTGATGATAGAATTTCGCTTTGTCTGGAGTTCCTCTGGATTACGACATAAGATATACTTATTTGATTCACACGTTATCGTGGATTAATTATCGAATTTCCGGTGGATAAACCCGCTGGCCAAACCAATTAAAAAATAATAGTCTCAACAATGACTAACACAAAAAAAAAACAGTGAAAAGCTTGTAATATTACTAGTAATCATATTGTCGTCATAACAATTGATTTTATACAGCCATTTTGGTTTAAATAAAGGGGGTTTATATTTCTGGTGTGGTTTTGCAAAGAGGAGTCACCACTGAAATTGTACCGTAATTTCAGTGACTCGCAGTTAGTAGGTTATAGTGAATTTTCAATATGATTTTATATTTCCCACAAAAATTATTCTTTAATCTCTGCATTTTATTGAAAGGCTTTTTCAGGAAAGTACAACCACAACACCTAAATTGTCTCTGCCACCAAAAAGGACTACTATAGGCATTTTACTTAATGGATAACTAGCCTCTGCCAGCGGCTTCTGTTCAGCCGTTCTAGCGTGATTGAGTAACAAACATACATCGTCGGAATCGGTATCTCAAAGAACAAATCTGCGTATATCATAGTTTACCGCTGCTGCGTGTCGCAGTTTCGCGGGTATAGACCTCGTGGGATCTAAGAGTCGCAGCATTGCTCATGGGCCCCAGTGTTTTCCACTTGGCTTTGTAAGCCGCAGGCCTTCATAGACAGTCACATCCTTCTGCCTCTTTTCTGGCCACGTCTAAGACAGAGTCTACTAATTCGGCGCCTTCTGTGTAGTGACTCTTCGCCCAGTTGTTTCCTGCGCCCGACTGCCCACACCAGCCGTCTTTTTTGCAATTCAACAAGCTCTGTTCAGCCGTTCTAGCGTAATTGAGTAACAAACATACATTCATTCATCCAAACTTTCGCATTTATAATATTAGTAAGATTAACGGTTGACAGATAAACATATTATTTTATACATTTTCCTATAGACGTCTCTAGGATTTCAAACTAACAGGAGGCCCTTGTAGCTATGGCCACCGCTGCCTATGACAATCTGCAATACCAGGGTCACCGGGGTTCAAAAAGAGCTACTCATTTTTGTCTTCAATTTTCTTTGAAGCTATCCATTTAGTTCTGTTATAAGACTTCAGGAGACCTATTTCACTTCTTGCAGGTACATGATAGACTCAACTGCTTGTTTTATGCATTGACGCTGACGCTGCGTTGAAAGGCCTCGCACGAGGGGTACCGATGGCCTGATTAAAGTTGCAGGAATCCGTTGGATGCGTGACGCTCAACATAGCGACATTTGGGAGGAGGCCTATGTTCAGCAGTGGACGTCTTTCGGCTGAAATGATGTAGACAATGAATGGACTAAAAATCGACCTCAAAGTAATTCATATTTCTGCATTTCATTATAAATAGCAATGGACTGACTGAGTAAAAGATATCAGTTACAAAACAGCTTCATAATAAATATATTCGCTAAAATCAACACGTCAATATCACTCATCATCCAATGAAATGCTAAACTCTGTCTACCCCGCCTCCAATCCACTTCCTAACATGATCAATTAGTTGTTGACGTGCGCGGACGCCGCTTGTTTCCCTCCATAGAGCACGGAAGTGCCTAGACGACTCGACCGCCACTGATAAAAACGGCGCGGCGTTGACAACACTTTCTATATAAACCAAGCGAACCAATGGGCGTTATCGTTTTTATTTTACTTGTGAGATGACGCCTATGCCAGAATTATGTTTATTTACTTTGATTTCCGCCATCTGATTACCTCGTTGGAGTGTTCATAAACGCTACTGTTGAGTATCAAGTAATTTTTTTTTTTTTTGGTTGGGAAATCATCCAATGACTTCTCCCGCTCTGGGTGAAGCGGAAGGGCGTGTAAGACTTTAACTGACTAAAACCATCCCATTTGCCTTCAGTTGCTTGTGCCAGGTAACTCTAAGGGCCGGTAACTCTTGAGTATCAAGTCCTGGGTTGTCCTGAGTTTGATCTCTGGTTCCCGCATGATTTTATTGAATTTTTCCATCAAAACTTCTCAGCAGTCTGGATTTGTACCCGGCTTATGGCATTAGGGTCCCAACTAATACACGGGACTAACATAACTGGCTAGATGTGAGTGTAGTAAAGCTTGATGGTTTGTAATTACACATTAAAAAAATCCTTAGTTTACTGTTATTTGGCACAGCAAAATTAATCATTTCTAATGATATTTTTACCGACTTTACAAAGTAGATGAGCCGATAGCCCGTAATAGCCGTATTTGTGCAAAAAAAAAATTGAGTACTATTGCCTTCTCTATAGCATCAGTGATTCCTAGCTCTGTGCTTCCCTCAGTTCCGAGGTTCAAGGCTCTGTAATAACTCTTACGTAAACTCTCTTCCTTGTATGTAGTTCCGAGTTTGACAAGTACTCACTGACAGTTATGTCTGTAAGAGGGGAAGGGGGAATGAATGGAAGTGTGTGAGTGAGTGTGGATGAGTTCAAGGTGTTAAAGACTGTTTTTGTGACGGTTTGAGCTAGATTTTTGTTTAAAGTTTGGAAGAAAAATAAGAATTTTACGGTTTCTATCTCTTTGGAGTAGTATTTAAATTTATTCATAGGTGGGATAAAAAATCAATCTGCCTAGCCTTTGCCCAACTATATTGGGGTCGGCTTCCAGTCTTACCGGATTCAGCTGAGTACCAGTGTTTTACATGAAGCGACTGCCTATCTGAACTCCACAACCCAGTAACTGGGTAACACGGTTTCCCTTGGCAAGACTGGTGTCAGATCTCAAGCTTCTGACTACCCGTAACGACTGTCAAAGATCTTCAAATGACAGCCGGGACCAACGGCTTAGCGTGCTTTCCGAGGCACGGAGGAAACTCAGTGTGTTGAAAATGGTCACCCATCCATCGACCGACCTCGTCAAGGGATCTTTCTTTGATGATCGACCAGTGCGGCTGTTATTATTTGGCCACGAGCTCCTTTATTCATAAGTAGGATACTAATGCAAGGTGAACCGTTAACCTGGTGCGGGCCACGAGAATTCACTGGACGAATATTCAATCCTGGAACCACTTGATGTGGCGAAGCTTGGACAAGGCCTATGTCCAGCAATGGACGTGTTTTGGCCGAAATTATTTTGATAATCCAAGGATTGTATCGGTAATCTCTCATATTATCTGCAACTTCCATAGGAGGTGCCGTCTAAAGATTTAGGATTGAATCAATGTTTTTAAATTAGAATTGCCTCAGTTTTTCAAAATAATACGAGTTTTATCAAACATTATATTATTTCCTGTTTAGTAATTTCTTACAGCAAAAACATAGATACTGACAAATTTATGCAAATTCAAGAGTCATCGACATTCGGAAATCCACATCGAAGAAACATTACATTTAAAAATCGAAAATTTAATTTTCTAATCACTAAGCTTTAAAAAAATCAAGTTCATCCAAAGTTCAACGACCCGATTTCCACAAGTTCATTACCTAACGAGTGGTTAAATAATTTTAGTTACCATCCGTATCCGGATACTGGTCAGAAAGTGCGCAAACAGCGTAGTTTCACCAAACAGGGGTGCGCGTGGCGCATGCGCAAACGATTGGCGCGAAAGTGACACGCGTTTGGCATCGTAAGCGCGCGGAAGTAGGAATGAATGGAATTCTGTTTTTGAACTATTTAGAGGGACTTTTGTTGAGTTTATTGACCTTAGAGTGTTTTGTTTTGCATTTTTTTTGCTCATTAGTATTTTTAAATATCGAATTCTGGCTAACAATTGAATAACGTTGCGTCATTTTTAGTTTGTAAATATACGCAGAGAAATTTACGCCGGTCTGGATTCTATTCAAATGAATAATAGAGCCAATGTGGAAATAAGTTTTGACAATAGTGTAAGGGTGCATTTCCACCAGCGATGTGCAGCTATGCTGCGAGTATGTGAAAGCTATGCTACGAAACTATGTGACCGTTTCCACTGATGTTAAGCTATGTAGCGGACTATCATGCATCCATCCATATAAAAAGCATAGCTTAGCAGAACCCGTTTCCACCAGTGATCTATATGGACCAATGAATATCAGCGGATATCAAACGCATCCATAGCAACGTAGCATAGCATATCTCTGGTAGAAAGGCACCCTAAGGAAGAACCATACTACTCCCTCAAGCTGGAACGACGCCTTCAACAGGCGTCGTTCCAGCCGCGGGTTTCTGCTGAATCCAAGCAGTGCCCAGCAGTGAATTTCTTTCGGCTGAAATCATGATGCAAGAGTCAAACATCAAAAATGTAGTTATTAGAAGCAATCGGCAAGGAAATCAGTAGCTTTATTTCAAGGAAACTATATTAAAAATCGGTCAGTCACTTTAACGGGAAATCGATGCAAAAATTTAACCACAAATACCATCTCATTGAAATGATCTTCCACCGATAATATTTGGTGAATATCTAAAAGGAAAGAGGATAAAGATTTTTTACCAACTTCCTTAATACAATTTTATTCCTTTCGCTTTTACGTCAATGCCTTCAGGAAACCCCAGGAAGAAGCCATCCTTCCTGTTGATCACCAGAGCAGCAGGAAAAGTAGTGCAGTGACAAGCAATAATGACCAATGCGTCATAGACACAGGTGATTGGCCGTCAGTAGCCGGGTCGACGTTCGATTCTGACCTAAGGTTTGCATAACATCGATCTGGCTGGAAAAGTTTTAGATCTCGTCTGGGTTCAGCGACTTGGGGGGCTCGTAGCTAGGTGGCTACATAATAACCACGTGGTTTTGATCTGTGATTGTATGCTATATGTGATTGTATGTTTTTTTTTTGCTTGTCGAAATGCTCATGCATACTGCGCTACCACGGGGAGATAGCGCAGTTATGTGGGACTCCAACCCACTAAAACGCCACGGTGTCCTCCTGTGCAGCTTATGGCAGGAACACGGGCATGCGTTGGCACTCATCGCAAACCCGCCGCGTCTGACCCTCCGACCCTCCGTGTTGTATGCTATACTTGTTGTGTGAACAAGTCTTTTACCAACTGTGTTTGGGTAACTATCATATTATATACCTAGATCGTTGACAGTCGTTACGGGTAGTAGTAGAAGCCAGCATATCTGACTCCAGTATTAGAATAGAAAGAATAGAATAGAAAACATTTATTCGACATAGACACAACACAACAACAACAATCACAAAGTAACAGAGAAGAATAGTAAAAAAAAGTACAAACAAGGTTTAAGAATGATTGCGCCGAGCGTGCCCACACCGAAAGGGTTACCAACTCAGCATTTGCTGGGCACCAGACACCCAGCGCTGATTTTCAGTTGGCACCCCGCTAGTGACACACGGACGTGGGTAAATAAAATAGATACCAAAGTGTATCGTGTTAATGGGTTGTGCAGGACAGATAGGCAGCTGCTCCATTTAAAATACAGGTATTCAGCTCCATCCGGTAAGATTGGAAGGCGATACCAATAAAATTGGGAAAAAAGGCTTGGAATATTGATTTTTGGGGTTATAGCTCTTTTAAAACAAAAGATGGCGCACAAACCCACTTGCTAAAATCTACTCATCATATCAGCCGAAAGACGTCCACTGCTGGACATAGCCCATCGCCAAGCGTCGCCACATCGATCGGCCCCGTGCGTCTAGCATCCAAAGGATTCCCGCAATCTTCACCAGGTCTTCGGTCCACCTGGTGAAAGGCCTTCCAACGCAACGTCTGCCGGTTCGCGGTCGCAACTCCAGAACCTTTCTGCCTCATCGGCCATCCGTTCTGCGAGCAATATGCCCTGCCCACTACCACTTAAGTTTGGCAATTCTTCGGGCAATGTCGGTCACCCTGGCTCTCTCTGGTATAATCTACTAAAAGACAGTAGTAATCAACGGTAGACTAAACTGTTTAGGCTCTAGAGTCGTGTCTGTGTCGCATTTCTATACGTACAAAGTGTAAGATTTTCCTTAGTTACTAGATTCATAAACAAACTGCTGTACCGAAAATTCTCGTACGCGCCTTATAAGCACTTCAATGAGCGAGTGTAAGCATGAGTTCAGTTAGCCCAGGCCTCTTCTCTGTGAGTGGGAGTGAGCGAGTGTATCGCCAGACTAGGTGGCAACCTAGTCCGGCGACATTATAGTCCGAGTCATAGTCCTGCTATGACAACGATGAACGAGTTTACACACGGCGATACTATTGCTGCAATGCAACGATACACAGATGGATAAAAATCGTCTCGTGGAGATCATCCGGCGATAGCAGGGTGGACTCTTACGACGATACACTCGCTCGTAGCGATGTTTACAGCACAACCGACAGGAAAACAAATCTAGGTTTTTTAATCCTTGACATCAATCTGGATAATAAAACAAAATCTTCCTGCATCTTCTAACATGTAAAGTTTTCCTTCTAATCTTTAATTTATTAATATCTTTTAGCAATATGTTAATGCAGTTGTAAGCTAAGTGGGGTTACCCGTGATTCAATACAAGCTTGAGGAGAAAAGGACTCGGGTGTTTGGTAACAGGTAAAAGGATAAAATACACGTGCATATTTCTGTTACATTATCGTCTGAGGCTATGCAATTGTGTCTTGCAGGAGTTATAGGTGCATAATTATAGTAGGATGAAAAGGATTTTACTGAGTCAGTGCTGCACAATGCTACCTAGAATATTCAGTGTGTGAGTCCCAATCTAGGGAGCAGTGGTGGCCCAGTGGTATCGGCCGCGACTTACACGTTGTAGGTCGTGGGTTCGAGCACAGGCAGGCGCTTTACTTTGTGTAAATTATTTCATCACTACTGCTCTCAAAACGGTGAAGGCAAACATCGTGAGGAAACCGGCATGTCCTAGAACCAATAACTCGAAGATATGTGACTTCCACCAACCCGCACTGGGCCCGCGTGGTGGATTACGGCCCATTCCCTCTCACAGAGAGGAGGCCTGTGTCCCAGCAGTGGGGACATTTATAGGCTGATGATGTGATGATGTGATGTGAGTCCCAATCTAAACAAATTTTATAAAGAGGTAAAACTATTTGTGTCTACGAGGTACAGGTAACTTATATCTGAAAGTATTGATAGTAAGCTGTATGGCAACTGAACTACCACTGAGAACCATAGAAAGACAGAAAGAAATAATGTTTATTTGTGACTTGTGCGAGGATACACAAAAAAACCCCGTGCGAGACCAAAAAGGCTCCAATCTCAGCATGTGCAGCGATATCTAAAAGTAAATAACGCTGCGCTGGTATAATGGTGGCTGGTGGTTTGGGCTATAGGATTTTATATCATATAGGCAGACACTGGCGTTGCCGAAGAAGTGGTAAAGTTTTGGGCTGAACATATTAGAATGACAGTCGTGCCAGCGTCACGCGGAAGAAGATGCTGCTTTTTATCTCGGTTAATGCCCGTATACGGTTCACAGGAAGCAAAGGTACGTATAGTAAAACTAATGATCAATAAGCTGGATCATGTTAGACCGAAGTGTAGATGACAGTAAGAGCTTGAAGCCATACCTACTCCTGACCAAAAAATTTGAGACCTACCAGTTAGCAGCAAATAGTAGTGCGAAAAAGACAAAAAAAATGACTTGTTTCGGCAAGTAAATCAACCTATAAATCATTTAAACCCTATAGTTTGATGATAAAAGCTTACATAAATCACGAACAGAAATAATCAATCATGTTACAAATCAAATCACACACTAAAAAAAAGAAATTCAATTTACCATAAATTACATCACTTCAAATACATTACAATGAAAGAAAAACAGTGGACTCTATGAAAATATATTCACTGTCCAACATTAGCATAGCCATAGGCAGGCTATCATGGCCGCCGGGGTCAACAGCCGGATGACGTAAGGACGCACGTTCCGACGTATTCTGTAATGCTTTCACACTTTCTACGAAAACGGTACGTCACTACGTCATACTGAAGAGATTACCGTTCCGATTTGAATATGAGTCATCTTTAGAGAACTTATTGACACCCCTGAGTCAATTTGGGGTCGATTTTTTGGTGTGATTCATGAATACGGAGAAAAACATCGGCTATCTGTTACAGTAACTCGTCAAGCTTCACAGTAAGAGCGTTTAGGCATGATCAGTGTGCTCGTGTCATTTATGACATGTGGGTTTCCACCTGGTGAGATTTTGTTCAGTAGCGGTCCTATTGAACAATAAAAAACATGAGGAAACGGGCACTTCCCTACAACTAAACATTCGTAATGTTTCATTGTTACGTCCAACCGACTCATGTGGTGGATTACCTCATTTCCTCTCACAAAAACGCCTGAATCCTAGGTAGAGGAGACTCCATCAAACCACCAAACTCTGAACATGTACAAGTCATAGATGCTTGCTGATTTTCGCACACAGAATAGTAAGAAATGCTCGAAAGCTGAAAAAGTAAAGCTGATATCTCGTCCTAAACAAAAATTCTAAAGAAATCTAAAAGTCTGGCCGTGAAATCAAAGAAAATCCCAACCACACCGACATAGCAAAAAATTACGCAACAAAACACAAGGCAAATCCGCCAATTAAAATTACCTAAACAAAGATTTAGAGATAAAATTAAAACATAGAGGAACGAACAATATGATATAAATATGCATTGAAACATCGCGAGCAACGCGGGCGACGACCCGGTGACGTAAGGTTTGCGTAACAAGCCTTGAACTACCGGCTTTACGTATAGTTGGAGATACAAGGGTAAGCACACAGTGAATGGACTATGGAAAATACGCCAACGGTACATGGTGGACATCCCACCCATACATACAAAACGATTCGGGAACACTTTTATTATGCGTTCAGCTAAGAAGTGGAATTCCCTACCGGAGCCTGTGTTTCCCGATAGCTACAATCTAGGGTTCTTTAAATCAAGAGTGAATAGGCTTTTGTCTAGGCAAGCGTGCTTCACCGTTGACCACATCATCGCTTACCATCAGGTGAGATAGTGGTCAATCGCGAGGCTATAAACTATTAAACTGGCCAAGTGCGAGTCGGACTCGTGCACGAAGGGTTCTGTACCATTATCGCAATAAACGGCAAAAAAACACGTTTGTTGTATGGGAGCCCCCTTTAATATATTTTATTTTAATTTAATAATTATTATTTTTTGAAGTGAATATACAACTAAATATTCTGCGAATATTTCAAGCGTCTACCTGTTGCCGTTATTAATATCGATCAAAAAACGGCAAAAAAATCACGTTTGTTGTATGGGAGCCCCCTGAAATATAAATTTTATTCTGTTTTTAGTATTTGTTGTTAAAGCGGCAATAGAAATACATCATCTGTGAAAATTTCAACCGTCTAGCTATCACGGTTCATGAGATACAGCCTGGTGACAGACGGACAGACAGACAGACGGATCGTGAAGTCTTAGTAATAGGGTCCCGTTTTTACCCTTTGGGTACGGAACCCTAAAAAACATATATGTCAAGAAAGGTGACTACCGAGATTATTATAGAGAAGTATAGAAGAAGAAAACCATTAGCATCATCTTCTTGGCCTTTTGGCCTTGGCTCATGTTACTTAGGGTCAGTCCAACATGTTTTCTACCCCCATTGCTGAGAAAATCGATGAGCGCTCGGACCATACGGCCCAAGTGATTGAGTTTTGTTTACAAGCGTACATTGTCTCACAGCTGGACAATGGCGTCCCTCTCCATTATCTACAAAATTCTGCTTTCTGCTAATGTGGTCCTTTCGTTAAAGTATACCTAAAAGCTTAACACCAGGACAGTAGGGAAGTCGCTTTAGTTATTTTTCAATTTGCTATGTACCAGTTTGTACTGCATGAGGACTGAAAGGCTCAAGGAAAAATATTGGCGAACCCCTTAAGGCGCCTCCCCGAGCAAAACGCCGCGCTAGTCGTTTTTGTGCAGCTTTTAAGAGCTATCTACTCTTTATTTAAAAATAAATATAAATTAATAAAAATACATTAAATTTCTACATAATGTTGATTCTAAAATTGTAGTACACAATTTTTTTTAAACAGGTATATGTTTCACTAATCTCCTTCCAACAAAACCATAAAAATGTGAAATAATTATTGATAGCATGCATCTCCTCGTAAAGTGTTCATTAATTATTTTTTATACTAACACTAATGGATAGACAATTTGATAACGAACATTTTGTAAGTTTTACTTTTTTCAAAAGACCAATATCCGATTTTATAAAGATTTTATTGTAAAACCTGGGCGTATTCACTACCGTAATTCATGCGCCGCCAGTGCCGCTAGACCAATAGGTATGCTCATATCTCATGCTGATTTTTTGGTCAGGGAACGCCTTAAATCAAGTTTTTCTAGGCAAGTGTGCTTCACCGTCGATCACATCATCGCTTACCATCAGGCGAGATAGTGGTCAAACGCGAGCCTATAAACTATCGAAAAAATATATGTCAAGAAAGGTGACTACTGAGATTATTATAGAGAAGTATAGAAGAAGAAAACCATTAGCATCATCTTCTTGGCCTTGTTTCATGTTACTTAGGGTCAGCCCAATATGTTTTCTACCCCCATTGCTGAGAAAATCGATGAGCACTCGGACCCTACGGCCCGAGTGATTGAGTTTTGTTTACAAGCGTACATTGTCTCACAGCTGGACAATGGCGTCCCTATTATCTACAAAATTCTGTTTTCTGCTAGTGTGGTCCTTTCGTTAAAGTATGACCTAAAAGCTTAACACCAGGAGAGTAGGGACTTCTCTACTCTCCTGGTGTTTTTGCCTCCTGGCGCTTTAGTTATTTTTGCAATTTATTATGTTCCAGTTTCTACTGCATGAGGACTGAAAGGCTCAAGGGAAAATATTGGCGAACCTCTTAATGTGATGCAGGTGGATTTAAAGGAGACTAGTTGCTGCCAGCTGCTTCGCTAGCGTGTAAGTCGAAAATTATCACGAGGGAACATATGCGCAGTATAAAAAGTATCCTATGTGCTATTCCTGACTATCTTCTCTGTGCCTAATTTTATAAAGATCCGTCCAGCCGAACAGAATCCACCGGTGTGCATGCCTGTTCAAAAATTATTCAAACAACAGCAAAACAGTTACATGTTAAAGTTTAAATAAAACTATGAGTACATAATTTTGCAAACATATAACCCGCACCATTGTCCACGGATTAATTAATATATGAACAAATAGGAAACGGAAGAGTATCGTTCATCGCGTTAGTTTATCTATCTTTTTTATTTTATTTTTATTTAGTTTCCTTTTTTTCTCTTTGTTTTTCTTTAGTTTTATTTTTTGTTTATTGTTGGATATATAGTTTTTTTTTGGAATTGGAACGCCTTGCAGAAATTACACCAATGGATCACAAACTTATATATTCTATCCATAAGGTTTAGCAATGATGTTTTAATAAAGTAATAGTATGATTTATGTTAGTAGTATGAATGGAATTCCCTTTCGGAGTCTTTGTTCCCTGATAGCTACAACCTTGGGGTCTTTAAGTCAAGAGTGAATAGGTTTCTTCTAGGCAAGCGTGCTTCACCGTAGACCACGTCATCGCTTAAGGCCGTACCCTGACCAAAAAATCAGCAAGAGATATGAGCATTCCTATTGGCCTAGCGGCACTGTTGGCGCATAAATGACGGTATTGAATACGCCCAGATTTTAGAATAAAATCTTTATAAAATCGAATATTGGTCATTTGAAAAAAAAAAAAACTTACAAAATGTTCGTTATCAAATTGTCTATCCATTAGTGTTAGTACAAAACATAATTAATGAATACTTTACGAGGAGATGCATGCTATCAATAATTATTTCACATTTTTATGGTTTTGTTGGAAGGAGATTAGTGAAACATATACCTCTTAAAAAAAAAGTGTACTACAATTTTAGAATCAACATTATGTAGAAATTAAATGTATTTTTATTAATTGATATTTCTTTTTAAATAAAGAGTAGATAGCTCTTAAAAACTGCACAAAAACGACTAGCGCGGCGTTTTGCTCGAGGAGGCGCCTTAAGGGGGGTACACTAGTCAACGGCACGAACTATTTTGTGCGCGGGGTTAAAATGCATTTTATATCAACCGACAACACGTGCGGAAGAGATAGATGCTGTGATGAGCAGTAGGAAGCTAGTTCGCGTACGAATACACACTTTTGCAAATTTGTAGCGAAATGGATAATGATTTAGGACGAAACCGAGCGCGCGAAATTTTATAAACAGACCTTTGGTAGTCTAGATATCATGAAAAAACAACTGAATCTATCTATTCAAAATAAAATTATATGCATTGTTGAACTACTAATCTATCCCTGTATGGAGGCCGTTTTGCAATTTTCCGTCTTCTTATGGTATTTATTTGCGCCCAAAAATGCGTTAAAATTAGTGTCGACATGTGGAACTTTCGACGCTGATAACTTTCAAAGATTTTCTTTTTATACGTTTTCGCTTCCATACAGGGCTAGATAATGATGAGACAAATTGAAATCACTTTTTATTTTGAACGTACATCGTCAAACAGTGGAATTTGGACTAGTTTAACCTTAACATCAGCCGAGATAGTGGTCAAACGCGAGCCTATAGATAATTAAAAAAAAAATGTTAAAGGTAGATTAACACATAGGTACATACATAAGTTGCTCGTATTCCTGAAACGTGAGGCTTTTTGCTGATATCACACGAGATCTTGCCGTTGTCAAGAACTCATCCCATTAGTTTTTGCTTATGAATTCCTGAACTTTCACCAGTTCCTGAAACCTGTGGTTCCTCACAAACACAATGACAAACACACTCGGATATCACAGTATTCTTAGTCGTAACAGCATTTCTCTGCTATTACGTGTGTCTAATAATAATATTACTCTTTACGTAACGATGCTCGGGCCTTGAACTCAGATCATTTGCAACGGTAGTGCTGTATCTAGCTTCTAAGAATAGAGGATGAGCAGATTGTAAGGTTTCTAATGCTTAGTGGAATGGATTATTGATTTATAAGGACGATTGCGTTGTGTAGTAATTTTATTAGTATTATTGCCTTTATTCAACTTCTTTTCTACATTTTTAAATATTTTTATAAAACAAATTAAAGAAAATAACATTTAAAAATATTAAAAAATAGAGGAGAACTAATAACAATACAATTATACAATAATTATTATTAATAAATATAGAACACTAGCTGCTGCCCGCGGCTTCGCGTGGACCACCACACAGGTCCCAATTTCGGGATAAATAAATAGCCTATGTCACTCAGGAATAATGTAGCTTTCTATTGGTGAACGAATTTTTCAAATCGTTCCAGTAGTTTCGGAGCCTATTCGGTACAAACAAACAAACAAACAAAAAGATATTTCCTCTTTATAATATTAGTATAGACAAAATAAAATCATCTAAATATTGAATTATATAAATACACAAAACATATAATTATTATGAAAACATTAAATGTAATTTAATCTAATTATTGTTTAAGACTGACTGACTGACTGACCGACTGACTGACTGACTGACTGACTGACCAGAGGGCCTAGAAAAGTAAAGTAAAAGTAAAGGTAAACAAAGTGTCTAAACGATTTGGTAAATAGATGGTAAATAATAACAAAATAGTTAACTTAATTACATAGACAATTTACCAAGGTGATCAATATAATGATGTATCCAAGAACTTAAAACTTCTAACAAGAAAGATAAGGGGTCTTACATAATACCTCCCCCTTTACAATAACAATTGGGCATTAACGCATGATTTTTGAGTTTGTGGAGTTGATGGTAAGTGATGAAGTCGATCGTCGTATTCTTCTCAGAGTGCACGCAGAATGATCTCATCATGTAGATTCCTCATTGGGATGGCTACACATGCGTGTTGCAACGTCTCGAAGAATTCATTTTGGTGCAGTTGGTAGGATTGCTTAGGGCAGTCAGACAGGGATAAATGTACCTGTTCGTCGTGGCAAACAGCTACGGTACCTGGAAGGTTTTTGAAGATCCCAGCCGAATCTGATATGGCTCTCTGCTTAATACATCTTGTAACTGTGGTAAGTGGCTAAGGTTAATATGCCCTAAATTCGCCAGGTCCTACTACCTACATAATAAACATTTTATCTAATACATAACAAAAGATACATTCTATCAGCAACAACAATTTTTAAAATCAATGGTACTAGCGAAATGCCACGAGTTTTGATCACGTACCCGTAGTCCCGTACCCATACCAATATTTTGAACTTTGACAATCTTTGTCGCTGAGAGATATCATTTAGCGTTGTGGGGATTCTCAACTGAAAATAGTCGGGTGATACTAAATATCACAATTAGTAAGTTCTACAACTCTAACTTTCAGAGACGCTAACGCTCTGTCATTTCGTTTACGCTGGCTTAGCTCACAAAACCTATCTCCTGATCCTCAGGACTATTTGAGCCCCGATCTAGGGTGAGTTCAACATTAGTTATGTGATTGTGTACCTGATTCTCTGCGCTGGATAACCGATATCGATTCCATCACCTATTTATTATAACACACTCTCTGACTAGCTGTGCCCGCGGCTTCGCTCCCGTCATCCGCCTGCCAACCCTACTATACTCACCGTCCTGCCTACCCTACTTACCTACCTACCATTTTTGTTTCTATAGTCTTTTTCGCGGTGAATCTTAACAACGCCATCTATCGAATATCGAGTTCAACTGTCCGAGTATCTGAATTGCGTGTGTTGTGATAATTTTACTTATTGAACACTTTAAATTCATCTAACTTTTGATAGAGTGAACCGATTGCGATGAAACAAAAACTAATTAATTCTTCAAGTTACGCACAGTTTTTATGTATAAAAGTTTTTTACATTGGTTTTGTACATTTCACGTGATGCGTGCACAAATAAACAGACAAACAGAAAAAATAACCAAAAATGCCGGAAATAAGTTCTGTTGGTTATCCTTTAACACCCTGGCTATTTTTTTTGGAAATATTGTCGATGTACAAAAATTACTTTTCTACAGATTTATTATATGATGATGATGATGATGATGATGATGATTTGGCGCTGTCATTGATGGACGCGTGGCTAAGGGTTACCCAGGGCATAGGAGATTGTAATGTGTATGTATTTCTACTGCATCGAGGTGTGCCTCAGTGTTTTATTGTAAGTGATCACGTTTACTTTATGTTAATAAATGCTAGCGTGTTCATACTTAACCTAATTTTGCATCTGTCAATGTGCTTACTATTTTTACAAGTTTCTTACCTGTAAACCGCTGCGATGTGCTGAGCTTCCACCTACAATGCTTCCCACTCCGTTCCTTGGCTTAAAATGGGGAAGAAGCTGGTACATCGAATGCGGCTTGCTGCTTATTGCACCGCATCTAACATGCGCACCCTATGGTGCTTTCAGGGCTCTTCGTACGGGATGAGGGCTGGACCCCTTGCATACTGCTGCACGCTACTATAGCTTCCTGCACGCTACCTACGCACGCTGCCCAGGTCTTGGCCTGCCTACCTGCGGCCTACCGCCACGCAGCCGGTGCCTGCCTACCTTGCCCAACCCTAGCCGCTACAGTTCCAGCGGCCTATCGCTGAGCCTATGCTGACAGACCCCGCGTCTGCCACGCGCTGCCAAGGGACGGTACCCTTCTTATGTATTAACTGTGTGTTGGTTATCAGTTCAGAACTAAAGTTATTTTACTTACCCGCGACCTAGCTGTGGATCTTTAGTTTACTAAATATATGTATTAACTTGTCCAGCTGTTTTACTTTGCATCTACCTACTTACCTATCAGTTAGCGGCTTGTCCAACCTTACCCTGCGCAGACCTATCCGTTACAATCACTTTGAGCCTCATTATCCCCTATGCATAAGCGTGATAAGCCTATAACGTACTTAACTCTGGAACACAAGCCTCCTGTCTGTGAGTGGGAATGGGTAGAGAGCCAGAACGGCAGGCTTATTACGTATCTTTTGCAAGAGCAAAACGATAGCGATCAAACGCTTTATGTGATAAAAGTCGGCATTACCTGCAGTGTAGGTATGTTAGGTCCTACACAATCGTTTGCTAACCTCTCGCTGTTTGTCAAATGCACTTATAGTAAAAACCGCCAACAACTCTAAAACTTCTGTATGGAAGAGCAATTATTGCGCAAAAATCGCTATCGTTTTGCTCTTGCAAAAGATACGTAATAAGCCTGCCGGTTGGTTGTATTAGATATTTCTGAAATTCCGTGACTGGTAAATCAGTGAATATACTAAACAACCTTTGTATGACATTGACAAATAATAAACATAGCCTATGTTTAGTATTTGTCAATGTCATACAAACCCCTAAGCATCTATCTTCCCAAAGACCAATCTTACGTTGCTCAAATCACCTAGATTTGAGCAACGTCTTCGTCTATCTTTTGGACCTAACCTAGAAAGAAATGTGAAATTTGGTAATTCCAAATCATAAAATTTTGATTCATCATAACTACCTATGTAGTATCGTACGTCATTTTGAATGCAGGTGCATAGAACTGTGATATTAGCGGTGGTTATTAATGATTTTATCAATTAGTTTTATTTATTATTTATAAATATTTTATTGCGAAGTTTACCTGTTTAAACTAATTCAAATGTTTACTGTTTACTATTCAAAATGTTTTTTTTTATTTATTGATAGGCTCGCGTTTGACCACTATCTCGCCTGATGGTAAGCGATGATATGGTCGACGGTGAAGCACGCTTGCCTAGAAGTAACCTATTCACTCTTGGCTTGAAGACCCCAAGGTTGTAGTTATCAGGAAACAAAGACTCCGGCAGGGAATTCCACTCCTTAGCTGTGCGTACAATGAAAGTATTCGCAAAACGCTTTGTACGTATGGGTGGGATGTCCACCATGTACCGGTGGCGCATTGCCGTGCGTCTTGTTGTCCGGTGATGGAAAGGGCTAGGCGGAATCAAATTGTGCAGTTCCATCGCACACTCCCCGAAATGTAACCGATAAAAAACCGACAGACTGGCAACTTGGCGTCGATGTTCAAGGCTCTGGAGCTTTGAGGTTTTGGTGTTATGTTAACGTTATGGTTTGATAATTAAGTAACATAATGGCAATAAGGAGGAATTCTGTTTGTATTAGGGCTGGATAAAGTCTTTGAACACAGAGAGGAGGCCTGTGTCCCAGCAGTGGGAACATTAAAAGCTGATGATGATGATGAAAGTCCATCAATGATTATGTACTACCAGTCGGTGCTAGCTTATTTTCATAAAGAAGAGAGGTCATTAGCTTTAAATAAGTAGCCTTAAATATTCGAACAGTTTACATTCTAGAATTAATAAAGACATAAGGTCTCATCATCATCACATCAGCTGAAAGGCGTCAACTGCTAGACAAAAAGGGTCTATGCAAACAACATTATTCTTCTCTTGTTGACATCATCTACTTGTATCATAGTTAGATTGTTATCACACCGGCAGGTTATTAACTTCAAAATCAATAGAGCCTCACTCGTGACTCACAAAATATAAACTCGTATTATGCAAACATGACTAATTTTATAAAATAAAAGTCAATAAACCACCCAAAAACCTTGACCACCAAAACTAAAAAGCCACTTCCCCGCGCAAAACACCACCACTTCCCACCGCCACTTCCACTTCCTGCTCAGTTTCGCGCAGTTTAGCGCAGCTTGCTCAGTTCCGCGCAGGTTCAAGGCCCGTGTTACGCAAACTTCCTGACGACTGCGCCTGAGCATTTCACCTTACATCACGCGAGTAATAGTAATTGCAACGATTTATATATGTATGTATAATGGCTGCAATTTCTTTGCTTCCTACGTTGTGTTGTGATATAATTAGATAGGAATTAGCTAGTTTTCGTGTAGGTAGGAAAGAGGGTGCAACTTGTGTTGGGATATTTGGATTAAGTTAGTACTAATATACCGATGGCCGATGGGGAAGAAAAGTTCCGGCGTGGCGACCGCTAACCGGAAGACGTTGCGTTGGAAGGCCTCCCACCAGGTGGACCGATGACCTGGTGAAGGTTGCGGGGATCCGCTGGATGCGAGACGCACGGGACCGGTCAACGTGGTCACGCTTGGGAGAGGCCTATGTCCAGCAGTGGACGCCTTGCGGCTGATATGATGATGATGGTGATGAATATACATGCTTCGACATGAAATAGAGAGGAGTCAGCAATAGCGTGATGATTGATAGGACGGGATGGAAGAGGAAAACGTGTTACGTTGACCCCAAGTAACATAGGACAAGGGCAGGAAGATGATGGTGTTAGGTCTAGCTATTTGGAAATTATCCATCAGACTGAATGTGCAAGTTATGCCCTGCCATTTTATAGCCGTGTAGATCAACAGTGGTCAGGTAGAGGCCAATAGTCCTTCTATCATCATCAGCCTATTAATGTTCCCACTGCTGGGACACAGGCCTCCTCTCTGTGAGAGGACATGGGCCGTAATCCACCACGCGGCCCGGTGCGGGTTGGTGAATGTCACATGTCTTCGAATTTTTAGTTCTAGGACATGCCGGTTTCCTCACGATGTTTTCCTTCACCGTTTTGAGAGCAGTGGTGGTGAAATAATTTACACAAAGTAAAGCGACTGACTGGGCCTACGACCTACAACTTGTAAGTCGCGGCCGATACCACTGGGCCACCACTGCTCAATAGTCCTTCTATAGTTTTAGGTAATCGATCCACGAAACCTTCCAAACGCATAGCCCGATATTTTGTATCCATATTCTGCAATAGTCCTGCACCAGCCGGGGAATGTCCTTGGGTGCTTCCGTAGTGCTTACAGGTATAATTGCCGGTTGGTGTGTGTGACATTTCATACTACTGTCTAACAAGGACTCTGCGAGTTGGTTTCGACCTCTGGTACGCCTTTACTCATAGTGATACTACTCTCTTCGTAGTAGTAAACTTGGTTCCTAAACTTGACACCTCAAAAACCAACTCGGTAGGTACTAGCCATTTTTGTCCGCCGTTAAAGATGGTGTGTTGTTTCTAGGTACAAGAATTTATAATTATTCATACATTCACGGCATTTGGGGGCAAACACAAAATTCTAAAATTAATGTGATGAAACTCATACATAACGAAAAGAGTTCTATGTCATAACTGAGTCACGGTTTGAGTATTTTTTAGGGATCACGAGTACTTTGAAACATAATGTCTGACTTTTATGGCTGCCTCTGAAGTTACTGAGGGTGAGTATTGCGTCATGAACAGTCTCATGACGTCATTTTGAAACGACTTTGCATATTTAATGTTCAACCCCTTTTTCTTAGAATTTTCTACGGTAATATAGGTGTAACTGTAGAGTCATATTTTTAATGGTTTCTTTGGACTTGTTTCACTGCAAGTTTGTGTAAAGGTATGTTGCTTGTCTTGTGGAAGTTTGCTGTTTATTTGCTCAGATTTAAATTAGCCACTCATATAATTGGACCATTTAGAGCATTATATAACGGACATTCGTTTAGGATGTTGACAGGGCTGCCGCTTCTGCAGTGCATCAGGTATGTTCGGAGGAACTGGCGTGGATGACTGCCACGACATTTTCAGACATCTAGACGCACTGCAAGTTACCATCCTCACCTAGTTGCAATTCCACCAATTCGCACCAAGCGCTTCCAAACATCCTTTATAATGCGCACAGCAAAGGAGTGGAACTCACTGCCTGCGTCTGTGTTTCCGAACGCATGCAACCCGAATCTCTTCAAAGTTAGAGTGAACAGGCTTCTTCTGGGTAAGCTCACTCCAGTGTCAACTTTGTCTCTGTCACCTCTGACCTAGACTAGAGTCAAGAGCAAACCCACCACGAATTTAAATAAAAAAGTCAAAAATCTGCCACTACGCTCTGCAGAGTGCTGGCTAGGTCTAACTCCATCCTGAAGGGAGTACGATTCTCTTTTTAACCGACTTCGCAAAAAAGGAGGAGGTTATCAATTCGATAGTATTTTTTTTTTATGTGTGTTACCTCAGAACTTTTTATTGGGTGAACCGATTCTGATAATTCTTTTTTTATTCGAAAGCTGGTGTTTGTCATGTGGTCCCATTTAATTTTCATCAAGATTTGATGAAGAACTTCGGAGATATACATCAGAACTCTTCAATAAATGACGGCAAATCACTCGGGATAGCTGTAATCGCATATCTGTTTATTGTTTACACCATTTCATAACATAACATCACACTGGTACGCTTTAGAGGAGTACGCAGGTGTGAACAGTTCACCCTGGTATACTCTCATTCCACCGGTTTTGTTTATTTAAGTTTCATGTTATTGGGTTTATCTATTCTGGCTTCACTTTGGGCGTTATAGGTACCTAGCCTATAGAACTGGTCCATTATGTACCTACCACAACTAAAAAGTGAAAAATAAAAAACTTTTTTACAAAAATTACAACCGACTTCCAAACAAAAACACTACAAAGTGAAAAATAACTTCAATTTCGGAAGTCGGTGTCAAAAAACGAAGAAACGAAAACAGGAACACCGACTTCCGAAATTGAAGTTATTTTTCACTTTGTAGTGTTTTTGTTTGGAAGTCGGTTGTAATTTTTATTATGGGATGTTATTTGGAGATGCTTTAGGAATATACCTTGTTTTAGATTTAGTGCCTAGATAATAAGTTTTCTGACATATGTATAAGTTTTCTTTCTCGTTTACCATATGAAAGTTGCTTGTCCAAGATAAAGATGATTTTAATAAGTCCGATTTACGAAAAAAAAATGAAGCTCCTAGCAGTCTAGCGGCAAATTGAGGTTGAGCACTTCTTCTCCCCAAATAAATGAACAGACTCTAATGACTAGCTAATCTTATTTATAATATTATTTTATTTTCAGTCTGAGTTGTCCGGGTTATTTGACCGATTCGCACGAATTCAACTCGGCCAAAAAGTGCGAATCGACCCCTTTTAAAAATATTTTTTTTTCTGTGGCGATTTGCACGAAGTTAATTTATCGGTGTGCGAATCGACCACTCTAAAATTGAAATTCTATAAAGAGATTTGATATTCGATACGAAATGTTTGTAAGTTGGCTAGGCGGGGCTGGTACTTAAGTTATTATTTACCGGTACCGGAAAGAGCTGATAGCGTATAGAGCTTTTTTTTGGAGGGTATATTGTTGTCTCCCTCTTATTGTTTTGTCGCTTGTTTATCATATCTAACGTGCATATATCCACGTTTTAAGTGGTAATTCTTTTTGCTAGTTTCGAGTAAAATATCTATTAACCGCGATTAATTCTTCATATTATTTCCGAGATTTTTTGTTCTTTAAAATAAAATTTGTGCCAATTGCCTACTACACAATTTTGGAGTGGTCGATTCGCACACCGATAAATTCACTTAGGGCGAATCGTCACAGAAAAATAATATTTTTAAAAGAGGTCGATTCGTACGTTTTGGGCGAGTTAATAATATTTCAACGCACTGTACCGTCGTTTTTTTTTGTTTATGTGGCAAAAGAAAAATACGTGTCCAATATTTTAAAGGTTATCTGTCGGACTAAATACATATTTTTTGTCAACTACCCTATTGAGAATTTTGAGTTAAGAAAATCTGTCTCATACTGTCAAAATTTGACAGGTCCTCAGGGTAACAACAATACTCAACTACAAATGCTTAATTCAGAAATCGGGAGAGTTAACTAAATAATAGGCAACATTGACTCACGGTAAGTCCCTTTAAAGTTTAATTAGGTAAAATATAAACGGCAAAGTGTGGTTTATTTGTAAGAGGCCAAGCCTTTATTCGCGTCATAGGCATTAATTAACAATAGTCAGGATATTTTACACTATCGTATTATTATTCAATATTTTATCCTGACTATAGTATACGTACTTATACTTTTACAGGATGGTAAAAAGAATGTCATAAGGGCATTGGTTTGACGTCATTGGAAAATCATGTTAGTCATTTTGGAAAACTGCTTTTCTCATGTAAAAATATTTGCAGCAAATATTTTGTGTATTTAGTTTATTTGTTTTAATATGTATTTTATAGTATGTATGTAGATATTTGTATTTGAATAAACCTATCTTGTCGTGATTTACTTTTAATATTGCACCTACCACTATTTGTCTCTGCATCACCTAAAGGTTGACTGGTAGAAAATGCCTATGGCATTAAATCCGCCTCTGTACGTATGTGTGCATGAAGTATTAAATAAATAAATGTAAATTTGTATTGAATTGAAACGTCCTTATCATTAATTGATTCTTGACCTAGTTGAGATTCAAAATTTTTTTTTACTTGATTTTATTTAAGTGTAATTTGCCTTAGGCAAAAATAACGAAGCTCCATACAAACTTACTTCCCCTATTTAACCCCTTTTAGGAAAAAAAACTAAAATCTTTCCTTAGTCTTCTTAGGCCCACCTTCGTGACTGAGAAACACGCGTGCAAAATTTCAAGTTTCTGGATTCAGCGGTTTATGCTGTCGATTTTCTGTCATTATAAATTTTAGATTTTAACTAAGCGGATTTCTAAGTATTGCAACGAATCCAATTAATCCTAATAATATTAACACCACCTATTAATAAAATAAACAATCCAACAAGCATACAAAATCAATCATAACATAATAACTAGAAGTCTACAACGAAAACGATCATTTGCACGCACACTGCGCAAGCGCATATATGCGAGCGCGCACATCAGTTCACTTCCAGATGTTACGCAACAGGAAAGCGGGGGGGTGTGGCCGGAAAGTGAAAGCGGGGTTGTTGACCTGCCTGCACCGAATGTCAATGCGAACGTTGAAGGGGAAAGAGGGGGAATTGGGTTACGTTACGCGTTTCCAATTTGCCGTTCATTGATGGTTGAGGTGTATGCACTTATGCAGTGGGATTAGGAGTTTAGTGTTAGGGATGGGTCATGGTTCTGAATGAAAGTGGGGATAATAATATGTAGGTAGATATGGTCAAAAATAGGAAACAGTCAGTAGGAGGAGCTGAAAATTTTAAGGAAACATGCCATTTTTATTAACTGAATTTAAAAAGGAGGAGATTCAAAACTCTTTACTACGTAAACCCATTTTGATGATTCTTTTTAACACGCTTTTATTAGCTTGGTATGTATGTATCTATGTATCAATGTAACGGAATCTTTGAACGTGATTTTCACCCACTTCAAAACGTTGGATTGATTTGAAACTTTGCACACTTATCAAGGACCGATGACAATGCAATAATTTAAACAGTTTGTCCCATTATCCTTACCAATAAAGCGTGTTTTTTAGTTTTTAGAACTACAATTTTTCTAACTGAAGTTCACGGGTAACTGGTACTGATTTAACTTGATTTAGAGTTTTTAAATTAATTCAGAAGGATTGCTTAATAACATTGGATTTTTTATTTTATTTGAAAACTGATGCTCTTATAGTCCAATTAAATTTGGTAAAGATCTGATGAAGAATTTCGGAGATATATATACATCAGAACTCTACAATTAATGACGGCAAATCACACGAGATAGCTGCAAACGCATGTCTGTTTATTGTTTACACCATTTCATGATTTCATACTGGTACGCTCTACAGAGGTACGCAAGTGTGAACAGTTCACCCTGGTATACACTCATTCCACCAGTTTTGTTTAAGCTTCATGTTATTGGGTTAATCTATTCTGGCATCACTTAGGACCTTATAGGTATTTTGGTCCATTATGTACCACAACTGAAAAGTGAAAAATAAAAAACTTTTATCTTTACCGAATTCAAAAAGGGTCAGATTCTCAATTAGACTGTATTTTTTATGTATGTTCAAAACTATTTACTAGGTGAACCAATTTTTTTTGGGAAGTCGGTTAAATAATATTAAAAAAAAACTATGTATCTCTTGTTATGTAAACATAGCTATTTACTTTGCGTGCAGTAACAGTAGATTACTCTATTTGGCCTGGCCGATGGGGCAGAAAGGTTCTGGAGTGGCGACCGCGAACCGGAAGACGTTGCGTTGGAAGGCCTCCCACCAGGTGGACCGATGACCTGGTGAAGGTTGTAGGGATCCGCTGGATGCGGGACGCACGGGACCAGTCAATGACCGGACGCTTGGGGGAGGCCTATGTCCAGCAGTGGACGTATTTCGGCTGAAATGATGTTGATGACTCTATTTGGATTGCCTCTCACAAGGTGGCCCGATGACTTGGTGTTCAAGTCAGGCGGAAGTCCGCTGGATGCGAGAAGCACAGGACTGGCCGACGATTTAGCGACGCCTATGTCAATGGTCCAGCAGTGGTTAACTTTCGGCTGAAATGAGATGATGGTGAACTCTATTAAACAAATTATTAATAAAAACCGATGTGCTAATGAAAAACGCCGTATTTTCGCCAAACCTTTTTCCTTCCATCTTGTGGCATCCTAAAATTACTAGGTATATTCTCGAGACTTTTTGTTTGTAATATTTATAGATGCCTTTTCATTTTCTAAATTGCTGCAGTGAAAAATACCATAAACAAATTCGGACATGTTCTAAACAGGCTGATCTGGAATCGCAATCCTAAACATATTGTATTTTTAGGGTTCCGTACCCAAAGGTTAAAAACGGGACCCTATTACTAAGACTCCGCGATCCGTCTGTCACCAGGCTGTATCTCATGAACCGTGATAGCTAGACAGTTAAAAATTTCACAGATGATGTATTTCTGTTGCCGCTATAACAACAAATACTAAAAACAGAATAAAATAAAAAATGAAGTGTGGCTCCCATACAAACGTGATTATTTTTGCCGTTTTTTGCGATAATGGTACGGAACCCTTCGTGCGCGAGTCCGACTGGCACTTGGCCGGTTTTGACAACCTTTATCGCTGCTTTTTGATAACCGTTAGGCACCAGGCTTAGACAAAAATTGATTATTTTCTAGGCCTGGTGCTTAAAGGCTGTAACGAAGGTAGTTTGTTTATTTATTAATAAGTCACACCAATGACTTATTTACACATAACATTATACTGAAACATTCAGAAAAGATCCTGTGTAAGCAAGTCACTTACAGGCTATAAACTGTCCTTCATTATTTTACGTTCAAAAGTGTCGCTAAATGGCCTAATTAAAATAAATGATGACTTTGATTACTCTGCTTATTGTTGCGCTCCCGAAGGGTCCAAACAGAACCCTATTGCTGTCACTAACGTGTCCGTCTGTCTGTCCGTCGTCTTTCTAAAAATTTTATTCCAAAGATTATTAAAATACTAATATATTCTACATTTTGTACGAAACCTTAAATGTGCGGAATCCAACACGCACTTGGCCGGCTCTTTTTTAATATTGCCTGCAGTTCTTTATCTTTATTCTCTACCTTAGCAAACAAGGACTCCTATTAGTCACCTGGGACCTATTGGCTCCACAGGACGTCCATTCCCCCAAAAAACCGCAAAGAATCATAATATTTTCGTTCAAACTTGACATTGAAACCAAACCATCTATCTCCGGTAGTTATAACTGCCAACTAAACGTTTCTAAACGAGGTGACCGCAATTTGGTGCCGGCGAAATGAGAAAGCGACCTCGAATGCATGTCTATGTTGCTAGCTGCATAACGGTACACTTTGGTGTGGCCAGGGCTGCTACAACGATTGGCTTCTGATCCGGGAGTGGGCAAAACTAAAATAAATAGGGTTCCAGACTGAATTTGGCACACGAAGGCCACGCAAAACGGAGATTGGCCTTAGCGCGAGAGATATAGTATTCCACAAGTGTGTTTACAAAAAAACAGTTTTATTTAAAAAAAAAATAGTTATTTTATTGAGAGTAGTGGTGGCCCAGTGGTATCGGCCGCGACTTACAAGTTGTAGGTCGTGGGTTCGAGCCCAGGCAGGCGCTTTACTTTGTGTACATTATTTCATCACCACTGCTCTCAAAACGGTGAAGGAAAACATCGGGAGGAAACCGGCATGTCCTAGAACCAAAAAATCGAAGACATGTGACATCCACCAACCCGCACTGGGCCCGCGTGGTGGATTACGGCCCTTTCCCTCGCACAGAGAGGAGGCCTGTGTCCCAGCAGTGGGAACATTAATAGGCTGATGATGTGAGTTATTTTATTTAGAGTTTGGTACATTTTAACATATAAGTGAGTGAGAGTGTGGTGTATTTTTGAAATCACCTCTTAAAACCCTTTATTTTGATACCCCACACGATGGGTCCGGGTGAAAAAAAAATTGTCCCCCACAATATGGCGCCCAAAATCCGCCATTTTTCTATTTTCCAATTTTATTGTAGCCAAAGGTTAAGACGAATCGATTGACGTATGAATCATCAAAATCGGCCAACGCGTTTGGTCTCTAGAACGCCACATAGGAACAAACAAACATACATAGACTGATAAACACTTTACCCTCCTTCGGCATTCAGGTAAAAACAGGTGCACTGCCTGTCTCGTTACACTGATTTGGGTGCTAATGTCAGACTATGATCAATAAATCAGGATCTTTCAAAATGTAATTACTTACGTGCGTGAAATCAAAATAAAAAAGTAGGTGACAATAAAATTACATTTTCGCTCAACTTCATGATCTATCGGAAGAATATTGGCGTTCAAAATCGAAAATGCCACACCTTTTTACAGCCCATCAGGCAACCACTTGCTCCTTCAGTATTAAAATTGGGTAAACAACAGAACCGTCAAAATCTTCTCAGCCTTTTGGTAAAAAATAGAGTAAAAACACGAAAGCAAATTGTTTTAGCTTTTTAAGTTTACAAAAGCATGATTACACTGTTGTAAGGTGGATAGCCTAGTGACGGGAATCTACGCAGGACCTTTCGTACGTTTAATCTACATTTGACTGATTCTACTTTTGACAGATTCTATATTTGACAGATTCTACATAATTATGACATATTTTGAAAAGAGTGTGAGAAGCAAGGAACATTGTGGCAGGCCGGAGTTTTGGCGGGAACGTGATGGCGTCTATGTTGCTTCTCTGTTTTATTTGCCTATAATTGTGTTAAATTGAATATTAATAGTGTAAAAGTGGTGGTTTTTATTCTAATAATATTAGTGAACGTGCACGAGTGTGGGCAAGTAAAACACAGCGGTAGAACAAGAGTTTGTACATGGTGTCGACAAAACTCCGTAGAAGCTTCCAATAAAGTTACCGCCATTTTATTGGGGCCTAACTTGAACGACTAAAATCTAAAGAAACTAGAACAGCTAGAACTTCTACTCTAAACTTGACACTGGCTAAATGCATAAACCGTGCGAAGCCAAAATATAAAAAAAAAAAAACATTGTGGCATCAAAAATAATACTTATAAATAGTAATCATTATATTTATTGATAAGCATAATTTGTTTTTATATAGTAGTAGGTAATGACTGAGGGAAACCTATATCGACAGTGGAAGTCTTTCACCTAATGACAAAACTAATACAAATCAAATCCGGGTTGCATACATCAGTGACAACCCTATTGTGTTGAATGACATTATGTAGGTAGGTACGTATGTAGTTGGATTGCAAGCGCATTTCTCCTGGCGAGGTCATCAGTTATTAGCTGTCGGCGTTGTCACTGATCGGGCACAGTTTTATGTATGTACCAGGATGCCCTATGTGTACCAACACCATAGTGCAAATACATGAACTAATTCCTCCTAGCCAGCTCCATTATCGGACTACAAGACGTACGGCGATGCGTCATCGGTACATGGTGGACATCCCGATTTATTTTCGTTGGATCCCACTTTTGAATCCCACTTTAATATTTTTGGCGTTGGATCCCACAAAACATTATTATGTATTGCCGCTGGATCCCAAATTTTAAAAATGCAAAAGAATTACGTTTTACTGTCGTTGAATCTCAAAATCTATTTCCGTTGGATCCCAAATGCTTAAAAAAATCTGAATGCGGGTACTTTCAACAACTAAATTGTTTATAATACAAAGAGATTATATTTTATATTGACTGAACACATTACTGTCCACATTTTGCCTACATACACGAGATCCAAAACGAAGCAGCTGGCACAGCTCCGGGATACTGACGAAATGCATTCGGAGTCGGATGTGCCCGTCGTGGGTGGGCTCGGTCGGTCCCCAGAATTGGACCCCTTTTCGACCGAAGCTACCAATACACCTGCGGCCGTCGAACCGGTCTCCGTAGCATCTCGCCAGAACTCCACTATTTTCACTACCTTCTAAATAAAGTTCTAGATCTAGTGTGTCACGTTCTTCACGGTCATCAGCAACTATCAAGGCAAGTAAGTTGACCGCACAGGCACTTTTAGCTGGCAGATCGCTGGAAAGGGAATAGCAACTGCTGCTACGTGAACAGCAAGCCCTTCTGCAGGCTCCGCCATATCCTGCTTACGTTCTGTCAGATAACGGCACCGCTTTTATTGGGACAAAGCGTCACTTATCTAACTGTTTTTTTTTGCGACGCTGTGGCATATTCTGTTGCCAATAATCAAATTGAATGGAACTTCATTCCACCTGCGTCGTGCTTTATGGGTGACTGTTGGGAGAGACTCCGTGAAGACCGCCTTTCAGGTTACTTAAAGAGAAAAAGCTCCACGAGAAGAGCTGCTACACACGCTTCTATTAGAAGCCAAAACAATTGTTAATTCGAGGACTTTGACATATGTTGCAGCTAATAATGAATATGAAAGCCTCGAACCTTTTCATATTCTAGTAGACAGCTCATCAAATCAGCAGCATCTCTCTGGACGATGGATGAAAAGCTCAACTGGCTGCCAAAAAGTTGGGGATCCTTCCAAAGGTAAGACGGTACTTCACGCCAGAACAGTTGCTCAACTTGTACCAAGCGCAAGTTCGGTCATGCATGGAGTACTCTCATCGGGTAGCTCTCAACGGGACGGATCTGCCATGTACCAGCTAGATGCACTAGAGTCGATCGAAAAACGGGCCAAAAGACTCATCGGCAATGAGATACTGGTTGAGTCTGGACTCCAGAGCCTTGAACATCTGCGCCACGTTGCCAGTCTGTCGGATTTTTATCGGTTACATTTCGGGGAGTGTGCGTTTGAATTGCATGAACTAATTCCTCGTAGCCCGTTCCATCATCGGACTACAACACGTACGGCGATGCGTCATCGATACATGGTGGACATCCCACCCATACGCACCAAACGTTTTGGGAGTACTTTCATTATGCGTACAGCTAAGGAGTGGAATTCCCTGCCAGAGTCTGTGTTTCCCGATAGCTACAACCTGGGGGTCTTTAAGTCAAGAGTGAATAGGTTTCTTCTAGATAAGCGTGCTACATCGTCGACCACATCATCGCTTACCGTCAGGTGAGATAGTGGTCAAGCGCGAGCCTATCAATTATAAATATATAAAAAAATGGAGTTTTTTCATTAAGAAAAGAGTGAAAAAAAGGAATGTAGTTAGGTATACTTCTGCCATTGTCAGGTCAAAGGTCAGGTCACCTTTTTAAACTAAAGCACCTGGGTGACCGAGCTCTGTTCGGATGAAAATAAAGAAAAATAAAGAAAGAAAATAAATAAATAGAGAAAACCACGTTTTCTCTATTTATTTATTTTTCTTTCTCTCGGTTGCCCAGGTAAAAAGGTGACCTGACCTTTTAACACTAAAAGTACATGATTTGTGTGCAAATAAAATATGAATTCATTTATATTTCATTGTTCTGTCTTTCATTCATAATCATTTAATAGTCGGTGGCCCGAAAACACGCTTCTTTTTAAATGTTTGCTAGAGGTAAATCACTTTTCTTCTGAAAAGTACACATGTTGTTATAATATGGGATTCAATGGGAATATCAAATGGGACCCATCGCCAATACTTAAAAAATGGGATCTAAAAGTGGGATCCATCGAAAATAAATCGACATCCCACTCATACGCACCAAACGTTTTTGGGAATACTTTTATTATGCGTACAGCTAAAGAGTGGAATTCCCTGCTGGAGACTGTATTTCATGAAAGATACAACCTGGGAGTCTTTAAGTCAAGACTGAATAGTTTACTTCTAGGTAACCGTGCTTAATCGCCGACCACATCATTGCTTACCATCAGGCGAGTTAGTGGTCAAACGCGAGACATAAATAAAAAAATAAAAAAACGGCCACGTGCGACTCGGACTCGCGCACGAAGGGTTCCGTACCATAATCGCAAAAAACGGCAGAAAAATCACGTTTATGGTCTTGGAACCTACTTAAATATTTATTTTATTCTGTGTTTAGTATTTGTTGTTATAGCGGCAACAGAAATACATCATCTGTGAAAATGGCAGCAAATGACAGCAATGGACCAAAACAAAAGGGAGGGAAAGAGGAGCCGTATGTCAAAAGACAACCTGGCCTGGGGGGTGACCATAAGCTCTTATAGCGGTATCAATTTGAGATCGAATAAGGGACAGATGTATCTGGCTTGTATATATCTGTCACTTACTCGATATCAAATTGATACCGCTCTAAGAGCTTATGGTCACCCCCCTGATTGCTGATTGTTAAGTAATGTAGAGTTACCATAAGCAAGATCATCATCATCATCATCTGCCTAGCCTTTTTCCCAACTATATTGGGGTCGGCTTCCAGTCTTACCGGATTCAGCTAAGTAACAGTGTTTTACATGGAGCGACTGCCTATCTGACCTCCACAACCCAGTAACTGGGTAACACGGTACCCCTTGGCAAGACTGGTGTCGGATCTCAAGCTTCTGACTACCCGTAACGACTGTCAAAGATCTTCAAATGACAGCCGGGACCAACGGCTTAACGTGCTTTCCTAGGCACGGAGGAAACTCGGTATGTTGAAATGGTCACCCATCCACTGACCGACCTAAGAAGATATGAGATTTAATTTATTATAAAAGTATTGTAACAGGTTACAGGGAATTAGGGATACTTTTATTATTATTGCTATTCTATTTTATTTTAGACGCCTGTTCTTGACCTCGAAGTTGTCGAAGTTTAAAAAAATCCTTCAGTATTTATAATCATTCCAAGACATTTTAGGTTTTCATGATTTTGTCACCCAAACTTTATCCAGGTTGTCACTTAGCCAATTGTAAAATAGATCCGTGTTCTTGGGTGGTCAGACAATGCAATGCAATATTGCAAAGTATGCACAGTTGCATAGTAAGTGCATTTCTCTTTACCATGTCATGATCTGTGCTTACAAGTCCGGCTCTAGACTTTTGCTTGGTTTTGAAAGTGTAGCTAGCTCGACAAAAAAAAAGAGGGTGCTATAAGTTTGATGTCTGTACCTGTGTGTATTTGTGTATCTGTCTGTGGCATCATAGCTTCTAAACGGATGAACTGATTTTGATTTCGTTTTTTTTTTTGTTTGAAAGGTGACTTTATCGAGAGTGTTCTTAGTTATATTTGATGAAAATCGGTTAAGCGGTTATAAAGTTATGGGCGTTTTACTGTTTGAATCGGTGTGTTTTCGCAAGATATCGTGTCATAATTACGTGTTCAATAGATTGTCGATCGAAGTGTGTCTACTACTAGATAAATTATATAGTATGAAATAAAAATGTGTCGCGGGTTTATTAAGTGTTTTTTTTTTTAATTTGATGTGCGTCTCGCAGGTCAGTCAAAGTGATCTACCACCAGTAAACCTTTCGTCCACCAGTCAGTCTTTTAAAACTACGCTGTGGCAGGTGTACAAAATCCATCCATCCATAATAATATTATAAAGCCGAAAGTAAAACTGTCTGTATGTTTTGATTTTACGCCTAAACCAAACCAACCAATTTTAATCCCTTGGGATAATTTCAATCTTTCATGCGGGCGAATCTGCTGGCAGAAGCAAGTATTAAATAAATAAAATTTAAATGCGAAATGAATATCGCACAGTATATTATGAAAAGAAGAGTCCAACGAGATCCATTGGGTATTGTCAAAGTTTTTATTTGATAAGCAAATAAAATACAGGGTATTCACATATCTGCACACCTGACGCAAGTTGAGTAGAATCAACTATTTGAGTTATTTCACACACGGCTGTCCTATTGTACCTAATAATGTTAGTCAGTGGCCTAGTGGTAACGGCCCCGACTTACGTATCGTAGGTCGTGAGTTCGAAGGCGTCGAACCCAGGCAGGCGCTTTACTGTAAATTATGTCATCACCACTGCTCTTAAAACGGTGAAGGAAAACATCGTAAGGCAACCGGCATGTCCTAGAACCGAAAAATTTTAAGACATGGTGATATCCACCAAACCGCACTGGGCCCGAGTATTGGATAACAGCCCACTCCCTCTCACAGAGAATAGGCCTGTATCTCAGCAGTGGGAGCATTACAGACCGATCATCATCATCATCATATCAGCCGAAAGAAGTCCACTGCTGGACATAGGCCTCCCCCAAGCGTCGCCACATTGACCGGTCCCGTGCGTCTCGTCATCAACGGATCCCCGCAACCGTTCACCAGGTTATCGGTTCACCTGGTGGGAGGCCTTCCAAGGCAACGTCTTCAGGTTTGCGGTAGCCACTCCAGAACCTTTCTGCCCCATCGGCCATCCGTTTTACGAGCATTGTGCCCTGCCCACTGCCACTTAAGTTTGGCAATTCTCTCTTAAAACTCCGAACATAGCCCTCTCCATTGCCCTTTGAGTGACTGTCAGCTTTCTGATAAGGCCCATTGTAAGCGACCACGTCTCAGAGCCATATGTCATCACTGGCAACACACACTGGTCATAGAATTTCGTCTTGAGACACTATGGTAAGACAGACCGATAATAGTACATTATGGTACAAGTGTGCAATGTTGGTGATTACCGCTGAGGCGCCATTGAGACCCGAGCCGTAGGTGAGAGTCTTAAGAGAGCCGAGGACGGTAATCATCAATAAACACGTGTATCATACGACGTTTTTCAACACACTTGTGAAGAAAATAATACAAAAAAATAATTTTTAACAACAAAAACGAGTTGTGAATTTTTTTCACAATGGCGGGCAAAATTAATCAGTTTTCCTATGCGCGTGCATTTAACAATGGCGATCGGCCATAGACAAAAGAATGAGGTTTCTTTTTTTTTGGCTTTTCGTGGATAGTGTTTTAGCCACGTACAAAATTGGGAGTTTCAATTATTCTTAATTTTAGAGCAAATAAAATTTATATTTGAGTGAAAGAAGAAAATATTTATTAAGCACGTACAAGTTGAAATTATCTAATTAAATATGAAGTTGCATGAAATGAGCAAGCAATAGGTAGGTACATTAATTTATTTGTACTATTGAGCACTATCTTTTTTGTATCGAAACTTTTTCAAGAACAAAGCAATTCAACCAATAAATTAAAAAAAAACTCTATAACTCACTTGTGAATAATAGCAATGAAAGAGTCACAGTTTGATAACAGGTATCATTATGTGCCTAATTGCGGTGAAATTAGAGCCACTTTATGAGCAAGTGTGTTGAAAAGTTAATTATTATTCCAATTTTGGATTTTTTGCAACAGTTATCTCTAATAAAAAGTTTTGTACATCCCAGGAAAACAGATAATCTCCATCTCCTTACATTCACCAGCAAATTGCATATTCATTAACCAATTAAACAGAACAAATGGCTGAATTAATCACTGTTATTACAATAATCATTGAATTATCCAGTGACAAATGGCAGTATTTATTATGAAAACGTCTGCCGTAATGCGGTGGCATTGGACCGTGGCGAGGAAAGTGTGGTACCGAGGAAAAGTGGTGAAAAGTTAGAATACTTCCCGCGCTTGCATTCTCACGAGTGAGCTTGTGTATACAGAAAGATGTGAGAGAGTTGAATGCTATAGAATTAGTGTTGGAGGAACACCTAACCAAAGTTTTAGACATATTTTAATCTTTTTAGGGTTCCGTACCCAAAGGGTAAAAGCGAGACCCTTATTACTAAGACTCCACTGTCCGTCAGTCTGTCTGTCTGTCACCAGGCGCATCTAGTATCTCATGAACCGTGATAGCTAGACAGTTGAATTTTTTACAGATGATGTATTTCTGTTGCCGCTATAACAACAGATACTAAAAACGGTATAAAATAAATATGTAAGTGGGTCTCCCATACAACAAACGTGGTCTTTTTGCCGTTGTTTGCGATAATGGTACAGAACCCTTCGTGCGCGAGTCCGAGTCGCACTTAGCGGGTTTTTATTTATTTCTCGTCTTTACTAATTTAATTTAAGTAATATTAATACTATTGTTAAGCATCTTCTTCTGTCTTTCTTTCTACTTTCTTTTCTTCTTTTGCTTCCCTCTCTTTCTCCATCCAATCAATCTGCCTAGCTTTTCCCAACTATATTGGGGTCGGCTTCCAGTCTAACCGGATTCAGCTGAGTACCAGTGTTTTACATGCAGCGACTGCCTATCTGACCTCCATAACGTTATTAGCGTTATTTCATTTTTTTTTGGATATCGCTGCACATGCTGAGATAGGAGCCTTTTTGGTCTCGCACGTGGTTTTTATTTTTAATTTTGTTTAATTTTAAGCTGATTTCTCGTGTCTCCTGTGCGGGTCACAAATAAATACTTTTTCTTTCTTTCTTTCTATAACCCAGTAACTGGGTAACACGATACCTCTTGGCAAGATTGGTGTCAGATCTCAAGCTTCTGACTACCCGTAACGACTGTCAACGATCTTCAAATGACAGCCGAGCCCAACGGCTTAACGTGCTTTCCGAGGCACGGAGGAAACTCGGTATGTTGAATGGTCACCCATCCACGGACCGACCTCGTCAAGCGTTGCTTAACCATGATGATCGACCCGTGCGGCTGTTATTATTTAGCCACGAGCTCCTCTCTTTCTCCATCCATACATTTATATTCATACCATGGTTTATTTGCTTCATAATAAAAAAAAACATAATTCCTAAATACAGCATAAGACTTACCATTGAATTTCCAAAACCTACCGTTACTTCCAGGTACATAAAACTAGCATCACTATCGCTCGCTGCCACTACAACACAAACCCACCCATATAAACATCAGTAAATCTTTAATAATTCCACACAATTCTCACAACCTTATCCCCTACTCATAAAGCTCAAAATCACTTGTTACCAAATAACGGTACCACTTTGAATGATGATCAGTTATCATGCTAGAATGACGTGACTTACTGTTCCGATTTTATATGGGTTTGTAGTTTATTTAACCGTTAATCGAATAGTTTAGTTAATTTCTGTAATCGGTTTACGGTTGAGTGGGTATTTGTGAATTTGGTTGTTGGTGACAGTCATCAGTGGCTGATAACTACACTTTTGGTAATAGTTGGGGATGGTGCCGTTATTTTGGCCACTAGTGTACTATCTATAAAATCATTGCCATAGACATTTTGACAGGTTATTGTAACGGCGTGGTAGGAACTAAAGGCTAGCGGTATTTCCGGTCCAATTGATGCTTATATAGCATTTAACTGGAATGGTGGTTATGCACAATTTAGAAGCGGCGATTTAAAAAAAAATACACATTGTCCTTTGACATCTCAACATTTTATTATTATTGACATTATTTGATACACTTCTGGACTTGTTACAATAATTTATTGGTATCTTAATCAACACTTTTTCATAATTTTACCCATAAGCTTGTTGATGAAGACATTATTGTTGAATGTTGCATGCCTTAACTCGTGCAGAATGTACCCGGCTCACATTATATGCGAATAAATGACTTGTTTTTTTTTTTTGATTTGACGACCCGCCAAATTAGATTAAAATACATTAAGACATATTTCAGGAGCGTCAATAAAATATGAACCATATTTCTTGGCATTAAATATTCTTCAATAGGTCCCTCATTACTGAAAATCATGGTCACTCTACCCGTTTAAGCGGATAATCCATAGATTTAGTTTTTTTTTGCTAAATCTGACTCCACCGACTCCTATCCAAAGTTGCTATCACCAGCAGCTAATATTAGCTTTAGGACTTAGCTTCATATACTTGGCCAGACCGTCGTGTTGGCGACAAGTTTTATTTTGAACTAGCTGTTGCCCGCGTTTCCTCTGCATAGCATGAGTACTTCGAATAGCCTAACTATACTAATGAAAGAGGAAAGATTTTTTTGTTTGTTTGTTTCTACCGAATAGGCTCCGAAACTACTAGACCGATTTGAAAAATTCTTTCACCAATAAAAAGCTACATTATTCCTGAGTGACATAGGCTATTTTTTAAGCTTGAAAATAGGTCCTGTGAGGTGGTCCACGGGAGCGAAGCCGCGGGCAACAGCTAGTGTTACATATATCGTAAAAAAAGGTGTAGGTAGGTGCACAATAATACTGTAGTCGTTTGGGCCGCCTTAGTTGTGAAATTATTAGTTCACCATACAAACTTCCACCCCCTTAAGGATGATGCCCGGAATAAAAAAATCTTCTGATCTCAAACTATCTCCATACCAAATGTCATCTAAATCGATCCAGCGGTGTAAGCGTGAAAAGGTAACAGACAGACAGTTTTTTTTTTTTTTTTAAACGTTGCCCCACACTAGGAATTTCTCCTGTATCGTGGGTGCGTTTACAAACATATAAACTCACATACACAAACATTCAGAGCCGGAACAACTATTTGTAGATCATACAAATATTTGATCCGTGCGGAAATCGAACCCGCGACACGCAGCGCAGTAGTCAATCGCTCGACCACTGCGCCAACCGTGCGCCCAAAGTTACTTTCGCATTTACTATATTACTAGCTTCTGCAGGCGGCTTTGCCCGCGTGCCTATAGCCTATATGCTATTCCAGACTAATGTCTGTGCCAAATTTCATCAAGATCCGTTCCGCTGTTCTGGCGTGATTGATTAACAAACATACATCCACACATCCATCCAAACTTACACATTTTTAATATTAATAAGAAGTAGCGTGTGTAAGACATCAACGCAACAGTATTTTGCTCGGTCAGCCCAGTGAAGCCGTTCGTCCTCAAAGGCTAAGCGAATTCTATATTTCCTGAAAAGAAAAGTTCCATAGCAGTTGTAAGAAGTCCAACTGCATCATCATTTCAGCCGAAAGACGTCCACTGCTGGACATAGGCCGTCGCCACATTGACCGATCCGATTCCAGCAGCCGAATTGCGCAAGTGAATTCGGCAAGGCGAAGGGTTTGACAGCTATCAAATCGACCAATCACATGCGAGATGAATGACGCGATGTGGATTTCCTTCCAACGCAATTCTTCCGGTACGTTGTCGCCATTCCAGAGCTTTCCGGCCCCTTCGGCCATCCGTTCTGCAAACAATCACTGCCAACTTATGTTAGCCCATATATATTATCCAGATTTGTTCCTTATTAGTCCAGGATTTTCCGTCTTTTTCCGAGTTATAGATTAAAGGTACTTAAAATGACCAGCGGGTTGCATCATCACAGGATGAACACGATTCATCATCTTCCTGCCCTTGTCCCATGTTACTTGGGGTCGGCGCAACACGTTTTCTTCTTCCATACCGTCCTGTCCCCCGTCACGCTATCACTGACTCTCTTTTCTTTCATGTCACTCCTCACACAGTCCATCCATCTTTTCTTTGGCCGTCCCCTCCCTCTCCATCCATCCACATTTATATTCATAACTATTTTAGTAACATGCGTTTCATCCCTCCTCATCAGATGACCATACCCAGCCGAATTGCGTAAGTATATTATCCAAAGCAAAAGAATCGATTCCTTCCCAAAAACGACTTTTCGTATCAATATGCACTACGTAAAGTCGGTTTTGGGAAAGAATCGATTCTTTTGCTTTGGATAATATACTTACGCAATTCGGCTGCAGGACAAACGGTTTCCTTTCAACTTTTCTGTCACTGGCGCCACTTTCAAACTTCATCTAATATTCTCATTTCTCATTTTATCCATTCTCGTCACTCCGCACTGGATGAACACGGTTGAGAACCACTAAAAGTTGTTTAGATAGATAGATAGATAGATTTATTTATTTGCTTAGAATGTAGATAAATAATACATTTAGGTGTTACAATATTTTGGATCCTTATACATTCTGCCTCATGGCATGCAAACATTTTAGTATCTTATACTACTATAGATTATTCTATTTACTAAAAGCTAATTAATAATATAAAGAAAGAAAGAAAGAAAAAATATTTATTTGTAACCCGCACAGGAGACACGAGCTAAGCATAACATTAAAAATTAAATAGACATGTCATTCAAGAAATCTGATACAGAGTAATAGCATTTTGAAACTAGTATATTTTTAAGGTAGGTACTTTTTAAATATTCTTAAACGTTGCTCATTTTGGTATGTGGTTATAAATAAGAGGAGCCATGCACATAACACTCTTTCTCAATAATGCAGTTTTATATCCACCTATGCATAACATATCTTCGTATTGAGTTCGTAAACTTGTAGTCATGTTTCTAGTATTTTTCCAAGTTGGAAAAAAGTGAACATTTGTTTTAACAAAAATGGCGGTTTCTAATATATATATAGGCATGCAAAAGTTAAAAGATTATATTCTTTGAAAAAAGGTATGCAGCTGTCGGTCACATTGAGTCTGTTAATACGTGTTGTTTCCTTACAAGATTTGCAAAAGACGTCAATTGGAGGATACCTACATAATGAGACCTTGGAATTTCTCAAACAAGATATTAATGTTTTGACAGAGGAAAACCGCAAACTTACACATGTGCTAAATAGTTACCTATTGAATTTCGGCATGTACCCAAAGATCGAAAAAAACTTTTTTACAAAAAGAAAACCAACTTCCAAAGAAAAACACTACAAAGCGAATAATAAGTTTATTTGCCGAAGTCGGTGTCTTTGGTACCTGTTGTTTTTCGTTTTTCAAAATAAAAATCAAAACCTAATTATTATTATTATTTCAAGTAAACCTTAGAGGTAATATTGAATAGACAAACAAAAAAAAAAGATGACTAGTTGCAAATTCGCAAGCGTCAGTAGGTCTCAATGGAGAAGAATTTGCAAGAAACTCCACGGACAGTCTTTACCATCAGTTTTAATTACAATTTTTTGGTTACATCATTCTTGACGTGCTTGTAAAAGCTTCTAGAGTAACAAACAATTTAACAAAAAATTACAATAACAGGCCGAGGCAGCAAACTTATGACCAATCCCAACTGATGGCGCCCATTCACGAACATAACGCATGGATCGGCACCACTCAGCTCAACCATCATGAAGGGAACCGAATGATCCAACACATGTGCCAACATCAGAGAGAAATTTGAGACTGCATAACACACTCAACTGCCAGGGAACACAGAAGTCAACGAAACGACACATATGTACAGTGAATGGTAGATTTACAGTCGGAACATAGTACTCACACATGTGCTGTGCAGTTATACGAGTATATTAGTTATGTAGTTTTCGACAACGACTTCAGAAAATAAAGTTATTTTTCTCTTTGTTAAGTTTTTTTTGTTTTCAAAATATTCGAGACAGAGCCATTCACATAGTCCATCAAGGGTCGCTCAGCTCGCTTTAAGGTCGCTCAGCAAGCTATAGAAAAAGCTATGCTTGGAGCCTCGTTGAGACTTGTTGATCCAGCAGAGACCAAAACTTTCCAGTATAGCTCACTGAATTAGTAAGCTAAAGTAGCCAAAGGCCGGTCATATTAACCGGAGAACCATTGGTATTGGTAACAAGACCATTCCTGAATCAGAAAACTTAAGGCGTATATAGTCCCTAATGTTAACGCAGTACTGGCCGTGCGCGCGCTCGGAGCCGGAATATCAATATTGAGCCTCCATTTGGACAGTTCTGTTTGAAAAATATTCATATCAATTGCTCTTCAAACTTTAGCTCTGATTTGAAAAGTTATGCTCATAAAAGCAAGCTCATTGAACACTGTTTTTCCTAATCATCAATAAAAAAAAAATAAGTTAGTCCAAAAAAACAATTAATAATCAAAACTATAATAAGATACAAGGGCGTCACAAAAAAACTAAAGGGAGCCACAGTATTCAAAAGATTAGGAAGCCCTGGTCTACGTAATAAACATGCATTTTAGACAGTTATTTATATAATTTAAGTAAAAAGTTTTACATAAATCATGTTTCATGCCTGAGAAGGTCTTGTTTAAACGTCACCACTAACTGAATTGTTCCTAACAACACGTTATTTGGGTCCTTACCAATAAACTCGATCATTCCTTTTTCATACGGCCACACGGATGGTATTCTCTGGTTGAAAGACATGTTTCTCATGGCATATTTTCCCTGAAACGCAAATAAAAAAGTCGCACACAAATCGAGCTAGAAAATTCATTCACCGAGCGAGCCCAACAACAATCAAAGCAAGCCCTATGTACTTCACACGAGCCAAACGTACGGACCGTACAGACTAGTCGCCAGCAAAGTGTGTGTATGTGCCCGTTTCGCTAGCTGGACTTGTGAGTGGGCTCACTTCGCTCGCACAGTTCGCTTGTTCAGTTAAAATGAATGCTCGCTTTGCTCCCTCGGCTCGTACGTAACATCGCAGCGGTCGCTATTGTTGTAAATGGGCGCTTCGCTCGCCTTAAATAACGTCGGTTAAATAAGCCAACGCTCGCTCAAACACGACCATCTTAAAATTATATAACATACCGGAAACTTGTTGATACATACCGGGAACTTGATGATTTGATTTGTAATTATTTCACAACACATTTTCACAAATCATTGCGGCGCGGGTTTGAATCGCGCCTACACACTTTTTTTTCGTCTTGATGCCATATTGCCACCTAGTGGGATACATTGGCAGTAAGTAATTTTCCCTCAGTAAAAAACTGCCGCGGACGGGTCTGGCTTTCAGGAAATAAAGGTCAAAATAAAACAGTGCAATATCAAGAACCAGTGCTTGAGTGTGTTGCAATTACTTATAGGAAGACAATCTTACCGGTTGAATAGGGCATTTTGTTAGACCTGCTCGTCTCACAATTTCACCAATAAAAGGACCATTGTTCATGAGATCGCATACATTGAAGTGACCTTCAGGAAATGACCTCCTGAATTCGTTGTGAAGATATTGGTAGTAGATGACATCCAACTGTACAGAAATTGAAATAAATATTGGTCACACATGAACAGCTTAAGGCGATATATATGCCCCAATGTTAACGCAGTACTGGCCGTGCGCCCGCTCGGAGCCAAAATATCAATATTGAGCCTCCTTTTGAACAGTTTCGTTTGCAAAATATGATTTGATTTACATAATTATGATGTTTCAGTTATGAAGAACTTCCAGCCATCAATTTTTCTGTGTAAGAATATGATTAAACATCCAAGTCGTTTTGGCGGAGTATCCAAAAGTTTCGAAAAAATATCGTGTTGTTAATTATTTTTTTAAAGCAATACTATTAGTTACACGAAAAAACCTTGTTTCAAAAATAATGTACATGAATAAAAATAAATATATATTTTTTCAAACCTTTTAATCTAGCCTTTACTAAGGAGTATGATTTAGAAAGTAACCGTTTACGGCACTAAAGCGCGTGGAAGGCCCTTAGGGTTCCTACCGACAGGTGCGACGCGACAATGCGAAACGATAGGACGAATATTTTAGTTCTATTAAAATGATCGTCATCGTTTCGCATTGTCTGTGGGAGCCTTTAATCTGAGCGATCAGGCACAGACATAGGCCAAGATTCTGTCTCCAGCCAAAGCAACTTACGCGCTGCCACCAACGATGCTGTCGAAATGGCAACGTTTTGGGCAGGAAAAATGGGAATAACTCTCGTGCCAGTGGTATAAGAAGAAAGGAGTGAGATATTGAGTGGAGTGGGTGTTTTATCAATATATTTATAGTTCGGTGTTTAAACACCATTATTTGAAGGGTGAAAGCGTTTATTTATAGTAGATTAGTAGCCAAGGGCTGTAAGGCATCAATTGCAGCCCGAGATATTTAGGCACACGAGCGCAGCGAGGGCGCCTATAGTTTGAGGGTGCAATTGGTACTTACACCCGAGCTAACTATTCTGCTTTACATCTCGATTGTGAGGTAAGTAGAAAAAAACCGGCATTACAAGAATAAAATTGATGACTATTATACTCACACGAAGACAAGGCTGAATAGCAAAGCGACCTCTTTGGTCATTGGGCTGAATGCGTGATGTCTATTGCCAGTATGATGGTTAGATGTACGCGAACTTTTTGAAAGAAAGTAGTATTTTTTTCCAATTACTTACAGCCCTAGGGCGGTAAGTAATTATAAAAAAAAACTGCTATTCAGCCTTGTCTTCACACGAAGACAAGGCTGAATAGCAAAGCGACCTCTTTGGTCATTGGGCTGAATGCGTGATGTCTATTGCCAGTATGATGGTTAGATGTACGCGAACTTTTTGAAAGAAAGTAGTATTTTTTTTCAATTACTTACAGCCCTAGGGCGGTAAGTAATTATAAAAAAAAACTGCTATTCAGCCTTGTCTTCACACGAAGACAAGGCTGAATAGCAAAGCGACCTCTTTGGTCATTGGGCTGAATGCGTGATGTCTATTGCCAGTATGATGGTTAGATGTACGCGAACTTTTTGAAAGAAAGAAGTATTTTTTTTAATTACTTACCGCCCTAGGGCGTTTCTAGCTACATTATTACCCTAGAGCGCTAATTAGTCACCTACAGGCCCCATTTGGAGGTAATAAGAACCTACTTGCCGAACATGAGAGATGTAAAATCAAGTTACTATAATAACATTGATATCTGGAATGTCTTACCGTTGCTGTGTTGCCAATAACAACTTTACTCTCAAAAAACGCGTTCACGTAATAATCTCCTCTTCTTTTATATCGTCTCACATTAAATATTATATTGTCTTCAAAGTATGATTTATTATAATATATAATTGCCGCACGTTCCGGTATTACTTTGAGGCACTAAAAAAGAAGCATACTATTAACGAAATGTCTATAAAATGGGCCTATTTTTGAATTGAGAATTTGCCCTCAGCCGGTGCGAGACCTAATAAGGCGTCTGTTTAATTGTTTTTCTATTGTATCTGTAATTACGCCGGATGAAGCAAGAACGTTTCAAATCCTATGCCAAGATTTGATTTGACAAATGCTCAACTTCAAATTCCTTATTCATAATTCAGGTGTTTGTTCATAACTCTATTTTTATTTATAACTTGTACCTACCAGCAAGCCAACAATATTTTTATTATTATTTATTTATATACAGGACAAAAAAACATAAAAGCAAGCGTACAATGGGCGGTCTTATCGCACAGGGCATATATCTTAAATATTAATAAATATACATAATAACAAACATAAATACAATAATACATAATATATTAATAAATAACAATTGAAAGATAATGCTCCTTCACCATATTTTTGTGTTTTTTTTAGTGCGTAAATATTGTACAAACAACCGTTTTAACCTTACCTAACCTATTAATAAGATGCTGTTAATTATGTATTTAACGAATAACATGTACCCATAAGTCTTGGGCTAGGTCACGCAAACAAGATTTAGATGAAAATAAGTATGGTGTCTTATCTGTTTAAGTTGGTATGGTTTCTTATTTTCAGATTTAAAAACAGAGCGACTACTCGCTAACTCCGTCAACGAAGTTACGGGCCCGTCCGAAAGTACACTGGAACTTCGAAGTGAACCCTACTCCGTAATGGTTAAATTTTTCGGACGGGTAAACACATCGGGAGTAGGTAGGTACAACTGTCAAATTGTGTTGTCATTCAGTAGTAATTCGGGCTCCGAACGAATCATGCGTCCGTATGTGATACGGAGTAGGAAACGCCCGTAACGATGGCCAAAACTATGGACTTCGTGCTTAGGGATCCCTTGAGAGCAAAATACATTGATGAACTTACTTGATAATTACTCAGTAAAAAATACAACAGAAATACACAAAAACAAGCTGTAGAGTAACTCATTTTTAACAAAACACAAAGACAGATTCCACATGACTGTAGTATCTGTTCCACGTCACATGTTTATGTACTGTGAGTTAGTTTATCTAAGATCAATGATTTGATCCGATGCATTAATTTAAGCACAAACACATATTTCGTAAATGCCCAGATTACACATAATAATATTGTTTACTTTTTTTTAATAAATCATCCTAAATGCATTGCAAATGTCAGTAGCATGAATTTTACCAAAGGTGAATGACAATGATTTGATTTTATCCAGATCGTCAAATCAAATCATTTAGTCATGTAATTATTGTGGTGACCCCAAACCCATTTTTAATATCTAATCATTTTATTTTGTTGAAAAATCGTTTTATTTTTTTTTCGTTTATTTCATAAAGTGTCGTTTATCACATGTTTTAACTGAAAGATAAGAAATAAATGTACTTAAAGAAGGGCAAAAAAGTCAGCTATTTCAAAAATGCACTGATTTAACTTGATTTTTTTAAACTAAATTCATAGAGATGAGGACCTATCCTTCTACCATTGGAAGAAAAAAGATGGGCTCTAGTCTTTTAAATACGTGTCCAAAACCTACCCTAGAAATTCGCCTCTGGGAACCGCACAGGCCTCTGGCTTGGCTTTTTCAGTGTTACACTAACTATATAAGTCCAGGTTTCCTCACGATGTTTTCCTTCACCGTTGCCTGTGATGCCCAAGATAAATTTGAAAAGTCACATTGATACTTGCCCGGATTTAAATCCTGGCCCACCACGACATACTAAGTCTAAGAGTCTTTTTAAACTAATTTAAATTAAGAGGAAACGGGGGCAGAAAGCGCCGACTGAATTTACTTAGTAAAAAGTCATAATTCGAGGTTTGGCTCTCGTCTCTATCCTCCTCCAATATTGGACCAATTTAAAAGATATTCCGTAAACTGAAAATTAAAGATATGCACTATGTCACTATGTTTTCCTTTTTGATGATACATTATCTTTAAAAGCACTAGAGCCCTCAAAAATGCTCAAAATTGCGTTGACAACAGAGGCTTAGTGTAATTTGACTAATATAAATGAAAAAAGGAAAACATAGGGACATAGTATATATCTTACTTTACCAGTTCATGGAATATCTTTTAAATTGGTCCAATATTGGAGGAGGAAAGAGACGAGAGCCAAACCTCGAATTATGACTTTTTACTAAGGAAATTCAGTCGGCGCACCGTGCCCATATTTCCTCTTAACCTTGTCCTTAGAAGTCATATTCTCTGTTTAGTCATGGCGCCAAACAAAGATGGCTGCCATTGTAATTTCGCGGCAATAGGTCAAAGAAAGTGTCATTCATAGTTACGCACTATGACACGTAATAGTAATAAATTGAATTATGTATGTCGTGTTGTCATGCTTTTATTTGACAAGGCAAGCACAACCGAACGTTTAGTTAACATGTAGGTTCTTGACCTGTTCCTATAGAAAAGGATTCGTTTTTAGCTATCAATGAGAAGAGTACCTACTATTGTTAAAATTAACCTGAAAATTCATCCAAATAGCAAATTAGGGAACTTCGTTTCTTATGAAGATCTCTACTGGAGATATTGATATTATTTTTTTCTAAATAAGTTGATTAGAATATTAGGAATATATTCAATCTAGGCTGGGCTGAAATTTATTAATAATTAGTACACTAGTAAACGAGTGAAAACGATAATACGATAATATTTTATTTTTATTGATAGGCTAGGATAGGATAGGATTTTTTATAGGTAAGCGACGATGTGGTCGACGATGAAGCACGCTTGCCTAGAAGAAACCTATTCACTCTTGACTTAAAGACTCCCAGGTTGTAGCCAACAGGAAATACAGACTCCGGCAGGGAATTCCACTCCTTTGCTGTACGCATAATAAAAGTATTCCCAAAACGTTTGGTGCGTATGGGTGGGATGTCCACCAAGTACCGATGACGCATCGCCGTACGTCTTGTAGTCCGATGATGGAACGGGCTAGGAGGAATTAGTTCATGCAATTCCAACGCACACTCCCCGAAATTTAACCGATAAAAAACCGACAGGCTGGCAACTCTGCGCCGATGTTCGAGATTTTTAAAACTAACTACCTAATATAGCAGTGATAACGGTTACGAATTACAAAATGTAGATCGTAGGTGGTGCGAACTCAAGCAGGCGCTTTATTTTGTGTAGATTATTTCATCACCCCTGCTCTCAAAACGGTAAAGGAAACCGGCATGTGACATCCACCAACCCGCGCTGGGCCTGCGTGGTGGATCCACCATTCTCTCTCACAGAGAGCAGGCCTGTGGCACAGCAGGGCTGATGGAGATGATGAACTACCTAAATTAATATGTAAACTTATAAATTTGAATTCAGTTAATAAAAAAACAGCAAAAGGAGCTTATAAATCTCCATTTAACGCTATCTACAATAAAGTTAATATCTATAATAAGTTAGGCTTGCTGCAATGTTCTGTGCTTTGACATAACGACGTACTAATTGAACTTGAACATTGAACTTTACTAGCGAGTCAGTATTGAATTTATGTGAAAATTAAATCCCATAAGCATATCTGATGATGAGGTAGTATTAAGATGACAAGCATCATCCGCATTTTACTATTTAATTATTAGAAATAATTATATTTATTAACATATATACAATTGAATATACTAAAAAAAAACAAACCTATATACAAATACAAAAGGGAGACGGAAAAGAGCTAATTAGAAATAATTTGATTCGAAAGTAATTAGCCAAAACCTCACAAAAACCTTATTTTATCTCTGCACCACTAAGGTTGACTGGTAGAAAATGCTTATGGGATTAAGTCCGCCTTTGTACTTGTGCATAAAGTTTTATTAAATAAATAAAAACAAGTCAACGTCCATAACAACAGTAACGGTCATTACTCAAATCGTTCTAGAAAAAAGTTTAAAAATCCAAGATGGCGTCAAAGAAAGTGTCACAGTAAGCACACGTAATGCTAGTAACTGACCCGGTTGCGGTCACCTTTCGCGCCGTACTTTCACCGGCTGTCTGACACACTTACGAACTCTTTGTTGTTGTGCATATTTTGACCATGAACTGATAACGAACGGATGGCCGTGATTGGTCGATTAGATTGTGCTCTGATTAATGAAGCTGTTTTTGAATTTTGAATTTAGGATGTTATTAGAGTGTTTTGTGTTATAATTTTTTAAGGAAGTAAGAAGTAAGAGGCTTTGCTTGAACAGGGGGGTGACCATAAGCTCTTAGAGCGGTATCAATTTGAGATCGAATAAGGGACAGATGTATCTGACTTGTATACATCTGTCACTGTTCTCCGTTAATTTGAACTATATTGTCAGATGCGGGAAATGTCATTAACTCATCATGGTAAGGGTTTGATGGTTGGTATGGTGTTAGGAAAGGTTGTTCTCTTCAAATGCACAAATAAAACAGTTTGAATCTTGTATGACTTTAATTTCAGTTTGATGATCGCTGAAATATTAAGTATAATTGATTTTGCTTCTGAAATCTTCAAATTGTAAAATGCTTGTCCTCTTTTTTCCAGACTAAGTAAGCTCTATCAAAGATACACGTGCCTTTATTTTGTAAGCACTAAGTAATTATAACTTATATTCATAAGTTGTATAAGTAAACACTAAGTAATTATAACTTATATTCATAAGTTGGTTAAGAAACAATCGACTTTAATTCTGAAATAGCAACTTTCTCTATAGAAAGTTCAAATGCATTTCTGGAAAACTCTAAGCAGGTCAAAAGCGTAAACAAAGCTTACTCTTAGACTGTTGCAAGAAATTTTTGAAAAAAAAAGCACGAATATACTGCTGATTAATGAGAAACTTTAAAACCAACATTGTCAAAAGAACGAGAATATCATCCACCTGTCTATCAAGATCTTTACAAAACACACTGGACACCTGTAAAAAACTGTACTCAAAATTTCAAATAGCGAACAAACACGAAAAAAAAACATTTGAAGACCTGATGTGGGAACAAATGAACGGATGTCCCAGTTCCAAGTCCCGTTAGCTGGAGAAAGTGGCGGACGCGATGCATCGCCTATGCAAATTATGCAATTACACGGGGCCCGTATACGCATCGCATCGTGCAACGGATGTGCAGATTAAAACATTGAAAACTCGTGATATTAGTGACATAGATTTTTTGACAGTGACAGGTGAGGCTGTATGGGTGAATGTCCTTTGCGTGGTAGGAGTTTTTAGTGCTGTGGCTTTTCTTTGAAATGATTTATCGAATAAAGAAATGGCTGGAAAGTTTCCAGATTAATTTATAATACCTACTATCCAGTGATTTGTTGCAAACCTCTTTTCATAGGGGACGTATCATAACCGATAAATTTAAATTATGTGTGACTGTTATGTTCATCTCAAGATAAAAACCCAAAATTCACCGGCTGAACTATCAAGCTGTCAACAAAATGAATATACAGTTATTTTTATTTAGTAGGTAACTATTACATTAAACCGTTACCTACATAACATGCGAATGTATTTCTGCGCAAGAGTCACGCAATATTTTAACTCCAACAATTATCATAATTTGCTTTTAACATGTACTGCAAACAAATAACATGCAATTTCCTATAATTTAAAAAAATCGCTAATGACATGTATTATTTTTTGGGTTACAAATTAATTAAATAAATACGAAGCGTAAACAACCATTTACGAAAAACATCGGTAGTCAATTACATCATTTCTCCGCGCGGGATACAGTTATGCGAGTCTGATTCTAAGAACCAGAACACAGCTTTCGAACGTCTAACAAGAATGATCTAACGTGACAAAGCGAAAAAATGATGCCACCCGCCATATTGGTGTAATGGCGGCCACAAAAAAACTAACGGAATAAAATACCTAACAGCCGAGTGGAGAAAGGCTTTCGATTGTCCCACATATCAGCGCACGCGAATCGTCGACGCGACTCCGAAAAGGCACAACACTAGAAGCAAAACAACCGAAACAAAACACAACCTTATTTCAAACGGGCAACCGTCACTATCATTTGGCGGGAAGTTTGACGTTTGGTGCGGTTCGAAATTCAAACGTCAATCGTGACATTTACGCGCAATACATATTGTATAACTATCTTCCTCTAACCTTCACAAATCGTATGTCTGTCTCTGTTGCTACTCGACATTGAAAAAGAAAGCACTAGATTTTTTGCCGGCCGCCATTTTGCTAGAGAGTATGCCGAAGAAAGCAAGCTAAAATGCATGTGTGTAATATTAGAAACGTCGGTTTTATACCTCGGTTGCATTGCATTAGAGTTGGTTGCATAAGAAAATTGCATTTCCCCTGCGATCGTTCGACGTCATGCCGATAGTTTTCTCCCTTGATTAATTGTTAATTAATCGTCAATTGAAAGCAGAGTGACGGTTATCTGATCTGCAACGATATTCATTTGCAATTTTCCACATAAGTGGAAGATGAAATATTATTTGCAGATTTTCTGTAGGCAATTGAAATTATTTTTAGGAGTAGTGAAAATTATGTAAGGAGATTCACAACATCACATCATCAGCCTATTAATGTTCCCACTGCTGGGACATAGGCCTCCTCTCTGTGAGAGGGAATGGGCCGTAATCCACCACGCGGGCCCAGTGCGGTTTGGTGGATGTCGCATGTCGCATGTCTTCGAATTTTTTGATTCTAGGACGTGCCGGTTTCCTCACGATGTTTTCCTTCACCGTTTTGAGAGCAGTGGTGATGAAATAATTTACACAAAGTAAAGCGCCTGCCAGGGCTCGAACCCACGACCTACAACTTGTAAGTCGCGGCCGATACCACTGGGCCACCACTGAAGGAGATTATTAGGAAATAAATTTATGAAAATTTGACGCATGTTTCTGGATATAAATCATAGGTTATTCAATAAACTTTCTGAAAGTCAATAGATTTTCTTGTAAGCGTGCTCTAGAGCTTAGAAAAGCTTTTACAATTAGCAAAGTTTATGGTAAGCAAACTAATAAGCTTATTGCTTTGTGCTTATGGTCATAATAACTCGCCAGAGATGATTTTGAGAAGATTTAATATTCATAAATTTGTTATATCATCTACAAGAAATAATAAGTATTAGTAATATAAGTATTTTACATTGAAGCTAAAGAGAAAGAAACGCACAAAAACAAAAAAGAAGTTTTTATTGTACATTTAAATTAATAAAATCATTGTAAGAAATGGAAGGAAGGCGACAGCATCGCCAATCACCACTAAAGGACACTGTTTTCCTCATACCAACCCACTCCAAACCGAAAGAGCCATATAACACGCAAAACACCAATAAAAAAAAATAAAAAAAACAACCGTAAGCTGAACTTGACCGCTGACGCACAACCCTATCACTGCCACGGCTTCAAAACACGGACTTTCTTTACGTAAGTGTTACACGGCCCCGAAACTCGCTCCAGATACGACGGATCCAAGATGGCGGCTGAGCTGGTGAATTGACAGGCAATTATTTTATAGGAGGTTTTATTGATGTTTGAGATATTTGCCTGGATTCACGTTGTGGTTAATCTAGCCCATGATTCGTTTAAAGATGGCAGGATAAGCTCGAAACACAGGGTTCCATTTGAAAATTGAATTTCTTGGTTTCGAAGTCTCAGTAAATGGTAAAATAGATGCAGTTGATAAATTCCCTACCCATAAGGATGTCCATAATGTTAGGCAGTTCTTAGGGCTGGCTATATAGTTTTTATAGGCACTTTAGTAATAAAAAAGATAAATCAAAAAACAAAAATCCATCTTTTATTTTTTATTTTTAATGGGTTTGCTCTTGACTCTAGTCTAGGTCATAGGTGACAGAGACAGAGTCGACGATGGAGTGAGCTTACCCAGAAGAAGCCTGGGGGGTGACCATAAGCTCTTAGAGCTGTATCAATTTGATATCGAGTAAGTGACAGATATATACACGTCAGATACATCTGTCCCTTATTCGATCTCAAATTGATACCTCTCTAAGTGCTTATGGTCCCCCCCCTGTTCACTCTAACTTTGAAGTGATTCGGGTTGAATGCGTTCGGAAACACAGACGCAGATAGTGAGTTCCATTCATTCGCTGTGCGCATTATAAAGAATGTTTGGAAGCGCTAGGTTCGAATTGGTGGAATGGCAACAAGGTAACTAAAACAACTAAAAAGTAAATCATGCTGTGCAGTCGGAGGATACATATTCGCGGGTTGGCTGACCAAAACCAAATGTCCAGTCGGGGTTTTTTTATTTTTTGAATTAACTTTTTTATTTATAACTTTTTAGTTAACATTTTTTTAGTATTTGGTACAATAAAACATATAAGTTTTATATATTTTTGAAATCACCACTTAAAACACCCACGTATAATAATAGTATAATGCCGGCTTTTGGGCCGGCATTATACTATTTTACAATTTTATTTAAAAAAAAAAAATACTTTCAGACAACTACACAGTCCATTGGAAATTTAGTATCAGACATCTTATAAACTATGTTAGTAAAATAAAAATAATAATTGAAACAAAGCGACACCAATGTAGCGACACTCGCAAGGTTAAGGCGAATCGATTGATGTAAGAATCATCAAATTCGCCAAATTTGGTCTCTAGAACGCACGTGGGAACAAACATACATACATAGACTGAAAACACATTACCCTCCTTCGGCAGTCGGGTAAAAACTTTGCCATAATCGCACGGCCATTGAAAAAATTACTCAAAAAGAATGACTCTTGGACTTGTGAATCAAGAGCAAACTGCGTTTACCCAGTTAAAAGCCAAATTAGTATCGACTAGTGTACACTTGCTCAAAACTGAAAGAAAACGGCCTTTTGGCGTACAGTGGGACAGTAAAAAAATAATATAACATAATATTATTGATGGATGAGGAAACTGACTGGCTTGGAACCATTGAAAATAACTTTGTAGAAAATGGGACGATCTCTGTTAAAGTTCCCGCTGCGCCCCTAGTGCTCGATTCCAACACATACGTACCTACATACCAGTATCATCAAAGTCTTTTAAATTTGACAAAACATCGCGCTCATTTTTTTGCTCTTTTATCAAATATTCAGCAGATATTAATGTTACTGAATTTTGGGCTAAATTAGACACTTTAAGGAGTTTATTTTTATTTATTTTATTTGTGATGGATTTGCTCTTGACTCTAGTCTAGGTCAGAGGAGACAGAGACAGAGTCGACGATGGAGGGAGCTTACCGCAGATCATGGTCCACCTTACGTCTTGTGCCTCATGCCCTGGTGTCGGTCTGTTGGTCTAACGCCACGCGTTCGATGATAGAATGTCACTTGCCTAGGGTTCTGGATGAAATTTGGCACCAAGATAGATTATAGTTCCTTTGGATAAGAAAATACTTTTCACGCGGGAGACGCCGCTGGCAGAAGCTTGTAGGCTAATACACACATCAACACGGTCTAGGGATATTTTAAAAAAAGCGAATTACTATCAATGTGTTAATTATTTATATGACATGTATATATTTAAAAGATACGTTATTTAATATTCTACCATTTTTTAATAATGGTTAAGGTACTTCGATTAAAATTTCAGGATTTTATGGAAAAAAAATGAAGCATAGACGGAAACCGTATATGAATTTTAATTTATGAGTAAAAACTGAAAAATATAGAAAAATCAAATGCCGAATCGTTGCCGATGTGTTATGAACATCTGAGAAAGCGCCCATGATGTTCATAACACATGGCAACGATTCGGCATGCTCAGAACAAGGTTGTCAATGTCTTGCTGCGGAATATTGTCCCATGTCCTTCTGAGGTGCGCAAAAAGTTGATCTTCTTTAGCCAGATTTTCAGGAACTTCCTTCAGAGCTCTTCTTTGCAGCATATCCCACGCATGCTCAATGGGATTTAGATCTGGCGATTGAGCAGGCCAGTCTAAGGTCCTAACATTGTGTGTATGTAACCAAGCTGCTACCGTTCTCGCCGTGTGTGCCCGGGCATTGTCGTGCATGAGCAGGAAATCTTGCCCCATTTGTGTTCTGTGGGGCAAGATTACGGGCCCCAGCACCTGTTGGACGTATCGTTCTGCCGTCATATTGCCCCGCACCCAAACGAGATCCGTCCGTCCTCCAAGACGAATTCCTGCCCAAACCATAATTGTTCCTCCTTGGTATGGGTGAACTTCCTGAGGGTTCTGAAGACGGCTCCATCGTCCAGGAACTCGCCAAACACGCGTCCTTCGTGAATCTGGATGGAAGCCGAACCTGGATTCATCCGTGAACAGCACATTGGACCATTGCTCACAGCCCCAGTCCACGTGGTTCCGAACCCATTCTAATCGTCGTCCACGATTGCCTCTCCGTAAAGGTGGGACCCGGAGTGGTCTACGAGAGCGTAGATTGCTTTCATGCAGTCGCCTTCTTACAGTTTGGTCACTCACAAGCACTTGGTGTTCCACTCGCAGCCTTTGGACCAATTGAGTCGCCGTTGCATTTGGTTGAGCTCGCGCAGTAATTTGCAAAAATCGGTCTTGTCTGGGGGTAGTGATGCGACTTGGCCCCCGGTGCCTCTCCGCTATTTCACCTGTGGCACGATAGCGTGTCCACAATCTTGAAATTACATTTTGGTGGGTCCCTATGGCCTCAGCAACATTACGCTGAACAGACCCAGCTTCCAGCATTCCCACAGCTCGTAACATCTCCGCCCTCGTCAAATGTTGGCGTTGCATGGCTACAATACCTCAATTTTAACTTTATCTTTCGTTTAAAAATGAAAAAAAACTGTAACTAAACGTAATTCGTATTGTTTTCTAAATTTCGCACAAATGAAAATTCCCTCTCCTACACATCAAGACATTTTTATGCCACCGAAACGAAAGAATTTTCAAAAATTTGAATTTGGAATTAGTCTGAGATAAATTACAAACAAGTCGGTGTATAAAAGATTCCAATGCGGCCAGTACTTTTCGAGTTATTTAATTGAGTATGAAATATCCCTAGACCGTGTTGATGTGTTTACATTACTCTCAGTGCCTACGGGATAAGGTAGCTAGTTATTTAAACGACTTCAAAAATGAGGAGGTTCTGAATTCGACCGTATGTGGTTGTATGTTTGTTACGCAAATACGCCATCTATTATGAACCGATTTTGATGATTCTTTTTTTATTTCAAAACTTGTGCTTCCATATAAGTTTTTAAGTTATCCATAATAATGCTTATTTTCCCAGTAATGTAAGGTACCAAAACTAAAAAGATAAAAAATAAGAAAATTTTTAACAAAAAAAATAAACCGACTTCGTAAACAAACCACTAAAAAGCCAAAAAAATAATTTTCTTTTCGGAAGTCGGTGTCAAAAATGAAAAAAAAAATTGGTTGTCTGTAAAGCCGGTTTACGGACGATAGTTTAAAGTGACAACGTCACATACATAACGATACAATTAACGTCATTGTAACGTTACGATTATAACGTTACAATGAGCGTAACGTTACATTGAGCGTAACGTTACATTGAGTCATCCTTTTTCGTACGTGCAGCCGGCGTTGATCGATTCATTAGACGTTGTCACGTCAAAAAAATAGGTACCATCGACTGCCGAAAATATTTTTTTTTTTTTTGTTAATGTTTTTTTATAATTATTATCTACGCGACTAAAAAACACTACCAATAATCTAATGATATACCAACCAAGCATCCACAATATACACAGATTTTCTACCACAAGATCTGCTTTCACGCTTTCCTAGTTATGTAGTGTTAATTATAACAATAATTTTACAACAATTTTATAACCAATAACTTTAATTATAGCACGCTGTAATGAACTTTCAAGTTTCGCTGTTAAGGCGAAGACAAGAGACACTAGGCTTATTCTAGGTAGTTTGCGGCTGCAGGAAAAAAATATTTTTATCTAGAACAAAGGACCATGGGCACTTTTGTATGAACCCTGGACCCACTTTTCAAAATTGTGCAACAGTGATGAAAACTATGACATATGAAAGCTCTTGGCGCGTACTTTATTTCATTTTATTGCAGGTAAGTTCAAATCCAGCGCGAAAATGGCGTATTGGTATGTTCAAAAAAATATTGTAAATGAAAAATGCGCATGACTTACCCTACCTAGGGTAGATAAAGTTGGTTGGGTACCTTCGCCGCTTCGTCAAGGCTTATTTGTCGGTGAGGTGTGTCACCCACGTGAGACGTCTTAAACCAGCACCGGGTGTCGTGCAGTGTTTCAAAGGGCTCGGCCTAGGGCCTGCCTCTGTGGAACATGGGTACGACTGGGTGATGAGGGAGGAACTCCAATCGGGCGTAGACCTGACGTGTTACAAGGACGATACGTTTTTGGTGGGATGGGACAGGCTTTTACGCCCTACCGCCATTCCGCACTATCGTGGCAGTCCAGCCAGTGTTTGAGCGCTGGCTCGGAAGGAGGCACGGCTCCCTGTCGTTTTGGGTGACGCAGGTGCTCTCGGGGCATGGTTGCTTCGGAAAGTACCCGTTTCGCATAAACAGGGAGACGGACGTATCACCACTCCGTCGACTGCCTGGAGGACACTGCGCGGCATACCCTGGCAGAGTGTGCTGCTTGAGAGGAGCCGCGTCGTGCCCTCTTCTTTGATATAGGCAGTGACCTGTCGCTGCCGGCCGTAATCGAGTCTATGGTCAGCAGTGAGGAGGCCTGGGACGCGGTGGTATCCTTCTGCGAAACAGTCGTCTCGCAGAAGGAGGCTGCGGAAAGGGAGAGGGAGATTTATCCACTCATCCGATCCGCAGCAGACGCGCCGGGCGTCAGCGGTGGGCGAAAACGCCCTCTTACAGCCCCCTAAATGTGTCCGAAGTTCTGACTTTCAATGAAGACCTTCCACTCCGAAAAAAAAAGGTTAGGGTAGTTACGGTAGGTAAGGTAGGCAGGCACTGTGGGTTAAGCAGGGTAGGTAGGATTGGTAGGGTAGGCAGGTTAGGTAAGGTAGGCATGGTAGGTATGGTAGGTAGGTAGGTCAACCCGGGAGTGAAGCTGCGGGCACAAAATTGAACATGACATGACCATGACGCTCCCGTCAACCCTACCTATCAAAATAGGGTAAATACCCTACCTACCATACCTTCCCTACCTACCTTACCTACCCCACGTACCCTACCAGGGCACTCTAAACCTATTATATTGATCTTTTTATTGTATTTTTAGTCAAATAAGAGCTATTTAAAATCCGAGCTACTGACTGACGTCTAACTAAAATGTAATATCAAACCAAAACAAATTTACAAAAACGCACCAAAACACCATTGTCGCGCTGGATATGAACTTAGCTGCACTAGAATGAAATGAAGTACAGTTCAAGAGCTTTCATATGACATATCATTCATCACTATTGAACAATGTTGAAAAGTGGGCCCAAAATGACGCATGGTCCTTAAAAACTTTGTTGTCCTAGAAAGAGTTCATCACTCATCATCACGCATTTTTATCTTTTCTATACAGACTTTTATGGTTTAGATTTGGGAAAAAATACTGGAATTGTGGGGGACTATTTTTAAAATTAGCATTCGCATCGCAATCTGCAGTCAAAAACACATTTAATTCCCTAGATTTTAAATTGTAACGTATTTTAAGTAGGAGAATTGGCCTTCTTGTCAGCACCTTAACCGGCGCGCGCGCTGTTCAAGAAAGTTTCCTTTACGCATGATTTGTGTGCATTACGAGTGGTTACTTGTTGCTGTGGCGAACGGTTTGACATAATAAGGTTAGATTTCGTTACTCAACTGTGTTTTTTGGTAACCGTGGTAATATAGATGAGTAGATTTATTTATTTTTAGTTCTTTTTTCTAGTTTATTTTATTGACTCACGAAAATTTATGGGAAAAATTATATTTGCAGAGAGAACATATCATATCTTGCATTAACAGCCGATTTTTGTAACTCAGTTTCATCTAAAAATCTGTCAAATTTCAACATTAAAGTAATGATTGGCATGTTCGTTTATACAAATGATTAAGTATTATAATGTACTATATCTAGCATCAAAAAACATAAGCAAATAAATGACTCCTCAAAAGAAAAACAGCATAAATTATGCTAAACTTTGACATAATGATGCTAACATAACGCGTAGGATTACTAACACAGCCTCATTAGTACTAAACTTGATAGCTATCGCCAAGAGGCGTAGGCGCAACACATTGTGCCCAATATTTACTGTGAGTTATAAAGTGATGAATACAGAAGGCCCACTTGAGAAGAGCGTATGGTTTACTCGCTGCGGTGGCTGACAGGATCTATTAATTTAGTGACTCAAAAATTCTGTGTACAGAAGTGGGAAGTGTACAGAATCTAAAATTGTGATGCCCTGTTTAACTATTGACATATTTTATATTGATTTATTTTTTAATGTAATCTATTGACATCCCAACCTAATTGTATTATTTTATTCATTATTTATTGTTGCTTGCTAATTCTAAATTTGCATGCATTTGTTAATTTTGTACGCCAGATATTGGCAAAACATAGTGCACTTATTTTACCAATACTATCTGTAACCATACCTATGTTTTACAAAATAAATGATTGATTAATTGATGGGGATCTCATTATTCGCACTTGGGATCCCATTCGGTCAGTTGTCCTAACATGGCCAGCCTAGCTCCGCCCAAAAGCACTGAAGCTCCCTGGTGGGCTCACAGGCTTTGCGCAGCGACCTCACTGTACCGAAGATTTGAGTAAATAGTAGCATCATTGGTTTGGATTCTGGACACTGAGAGGAAGTAACTGTGACCATTCATCTTCTCTATTTTATTTTAGAGCAATGCCTAGTCAAGATAGTGTGGTTCCGTTAGAAAAATCTATTATTTATTTTCAGGCTGTTCTTTCTCTCTGTAGGGCAAATCCCTTCCTTTCCAATCCTCTCTTTGTTTAGCTAGTGTGGACCAATAATTCTACCTTACGGAAATTTAGGAATTAATGGTACGCATGATAATGTCTCGGCGACATGTTTACATGTCCGGACCAACGTGAACCTTCTACCGCTTTCTCACTTAGCGTCTCTGTAAATTTTGTGCCAGTATTTTACCATGTTGACTCACTCACATTATGTATAACTGTATTGCATGTATTGACGCGTAACTGCTGTTGTGTTGTGTGTATCTCTTTGTTATCTGGCCTGGTAACACTGGTTATAAAATAAAATACAGTTGGATCGGCGAAATGAGGTTTCACTTTTTTGGAAGCTTCGCTATTTATGGTTTGCGTACCGTTTTAAAGGCAATGGCTGCTGGCTTAGAGGAAAGAGAAAAATAGGCACCTACTAAAGCATGTTTTGCAAAATGAAATTCCATTTCGATAGGTTCAGCTATTTCCCAACCATATACCCTTATTTGGACCAGAATATCGCCGTATTTACGTCAATTCCACTAAATCAAATAGTAACCTTTAACCTAGAACTGAGTGAATCATAGATTACCCTTAGTTACAATAGTTACCTACAGTAGGCAATTCACATCTCTTTTAACGTAACCTCAAACTTGATGGACCTATAATAATGACGTTAGAACAACGGTTTTTGACAGTGACCAACTTTGACGAATTAGAAGAACTAAGAGGAGATTTGGAAGATGAGTTAATATGAGCCTGTCAAATAAATGATTTTCATTCTTTCTTTCTGTCTAGATGGAACTTTAATGAAAATACCTAGATGATACTCGTACAACTCCGAGAAGTATTGCATGACAGGGAGACAAGGCCAATGATGAGGACTACTATACTGATGGACGTGCTAAGTGGTTTATGCTAGATAAATCAATGCAGATCAGCGATCTAATGCTGCAATGTCAAATGGACCTCCACAATATATAATCTGTATTCAGTTTATCGCAGCCGTCAGTTCTTGAGTGATATTGCATTTTGTTGACACCTTACGCCAATCTAACAGACTCACCGTTTAAGGATTATTCTGCTCCAACTGTCACCAATCCTTCGACAGAATGGCCTTTGGTTATCTCTTGGACTAGAACCACATAGTGTTGTTGTAACAGCATCGGGCCAGGTTTCTGGATTGTTTGCGTTGTCATCTTGTATCTGATGGTCCTGTCGCTCTCTGACCGTCAACCTGCTTAGCTCATACCAATAGGATGATGAAATTTACTGCAAAGTTGGATCTAAATCTGTCTTTTTCCTATTGACTAAATCTTCGAAACAGGGTTCTCCCAACAATCTCTGCCCAATAGGCAGCAGGAGCGCTTGAGCTCTAATAATCAAATTTAACTCAAGCATCAAATTGGCTCGCCAGTTTAGGTGGACCACGACCACGTGCCGTTACCCCCGTCACCGTAACCCCTTTTTACCCGACTGCCGAAGGAGGGTAATGTGTTTATCAGTCTATGTATGTATGTATGTTTGTTCCTATGTTCTAGAGACCAAACGCGTTGGCCGATTTTGATGATTCTTAGGTCAATCGATTCGTCTTAACCTGCGAGTGTCACTGGCTACATTAAAATTGGAAAAGAAAAAAATGGCTGATTTTTGGCTAGAACATAGGAACAAACATACATACATACAGTATGTATGTTTGTTCCTATGTTCTAGAGACCAAACGCGTTGGCCGATTTTGATGATTCTTAGGTCAATCGATTCGTCTTAACCTGCGAGTGTCACTGGCTACATTAAAATTGGAAAAGAAAAAAATGGCTGATTTTTGGCGCCATTTTGTGGAGGTTTTTTTTTTTTTGGTAATCAAATTAAAGGGCTTTAAAAGGTGATTTCAAAAAAAATATAAAACTTATTATGTACATTTAACCTAATTCTAAAAAAAAAATAACTTCAAAGTTGTAAATAAAAAAAGTTAATTAAAAATATCAAAAAACCCGACTGTTAAAAAGCGAACTAAAAAGACGTAAACAAGAAGAAAATCATGTCAAAGTCAAATGTAGTCGTAACTGTCGTCTGTGCAGTCGGAGGATACATCTGGACTTGGTCAGCCAGCTCGCGAATATGTTTTTTTTTTACTTGTTTTTCTCTTCTTCATCTCATGACAACAACGACATTTAACATTCTGATCCATACAGTACGACAGTTCTAACATCACAAACAGAAAATTCACGGACTTGTGAATTTTCCCCTTTAACTTGAGGTGCATACTCATACTCATTAAAAAGAAATAAAAACATGGCGATATCTTACTATAGCTACCTACATAGGACCTATGGAACTTGAAACTTTATTTTACTGAGTAGGTTAAAAGATCACAGAGATATAAATAGGACGCCGTTGTAATAAAGAGATAAACATACTGTTCAAACGTACGTTCGTGTCGCGGCCAGACGCAGGACGGACTGAGTGCACTCAAGCTGACCAGCTTGTGTTTGTATTGCCGCGCAGACCTCGGTAAAACTTATTTACCTCATATATTATAGCATCATTGGAGTACAAGCGTAACTTTGTTATTTTCTCAATGAGCAGTGACGAATTGAATAAACTGAATGAGTAGGTAGTATTAGTTTTCCTAAACATTGTTCATGTTATAATGTGGCAGTTGGGAAAAAGGAAACACCAGCGGCCCAGTGGCGTACCGACGTTACAAAAGAAATGGGGAATTTTGATATCCACTTGTTATTCACACATTCACTTACGTCAAACCTTTCTCCGCCCTCAAAACTGTTATTGACTTGAATATTTCGTTTTCCTCACATTGTTTTGGAATTATCACGATATGGAATAGGAAGCCTTATTTTATGACATGTGTGGTTTACACGTCAAATTCCTTACTTTCAAGTTTTTCCTGTGCGATTTAGTGACGTAGTTAATAAAAGTTATTTTGACATTAGGTATTATTTGACATTTACGTAAAGACAACGTCATCGTAGTGCGTTAGATTAGCAATATTTTGACGTCTCTATCTTTATTATTTTAAGGAAAAAGGAAAATTAAGAATAGATTCGTACCGAAGATTGACGCAAGAAATTTTTATGCCATTTGGAGTTTATGGGTTATGTAAACCAATTTTTTTTTAAAGAGGAGCTCGTGGCTAAATAATAACAGCCGCTCGGGTCGATCATCAAGGTTAAGCAACGCTTGACGAGGTCGGTCCGTGGATGGGTGACCATTTCAACATACCGAGTTTCCTCCGTGCCTCGGAAAGCACGTTAAGCCGTTGGTCCCGGCTGTCATTTGAAGATCTTTGATAGTCGTTACGGGTAGTCAGAAGCTTGAGATCTGACACCAGTCTTGCCAAGGGGTACCATGTTACCCAGTTACTGGGTTGTGGAGGTTAGATAGGCAGTCGCTCCATGTAAAACACTGGTGCTTAGCTGAATCCGGTAAGACTGGAAGCCGACCCCAATATAGTTGGGAAAAAGCTAGGCAGATGATGATACCATTTTTTTTAAATCAAACACACCTTTGATACATTAATAGTTTATTAAAAAATACAGTATAATACTAAGTACTTGCATAAACAACGGACAATAACCGAAAAATAAGCCTCATTCAGGTCATTGTCCCGCCAAATCAGTAGAACCGCAACAAATAAAGACAATAAATACCAATAAAAAGACATAATAAATAAATTGCCACATAGTACGTAACAGATAAGTAGGTACGTGACTTTGAAACCGCTCCGAGATCGTCTTAAAATCAGAAAGCGCACAACTTACACCGGCTGCGTACTTTTACTACAACACTCCAAATCCACATTATAACCAACCATACATTTCTTCCTACAGCATACATTGATGGTCAACTGCGATGGAACAAAGAGAAAGTTAGAACAAAACACGCAATGTAAATCAAAACAGTCGTAACTACCAATAAGGTTACGAAGACAGTCGCATCTCAGTACACGCGATGTTCTAAAGTGGGTCACTGCCGCAGATATAACGGCCTGCGCTCAATGCCCGCCCGCGTAACGTTACGTGTGGGAAATTATTTGAATTTGGAACAGAGCGTTTTTTTTCTGCTTTTATCAGGCTACAGTGTTGCCATTGTTCTTTTATGTTTTTTTTTTACTGGTCTAGTTGTGGCGATTGAATGGATACCGTTAGGTCGTGGGGTTAATTAGCTATTTAGGTATATTATTTGCATCGTTTGTGATAGAAAGTATTGTTATGTATTGTTGTTGGGTGATTTAACTGGGTGTTATAGTATTGTATAGTCGTTTGGTGACTATTGCAGCCATTACAATAACTGTTTTTATAATGGCTTACATACAGAGAGAGATTACCTAAAAATTATGTCAATGTGGTATTTTGAGACTAACATGATTATTTTACTAATAATAAAAATGTGAAAGTTTGGATGGATGTGTGGATGTATGTTTGTTACTCAATCACGCTAGAACGCCTGAACGGGTCTGGATGAAATTTGACACAACCATAGATTATAGACTGGAATTATCATCATCATCAATATCAATCAATACATACATATAAAAAATCTGTAGAAAAGTCGTTTTTAAAGCATAACCAACAGAACCCATTTCCAGCATTTTTGTAAATTTTGTCTGTCTGTCTGTTTATTTGTGCACGCATCACGTAAAATGTACGAAACCAATGTAGATAACTTTTATACATAAAAACTGTGCGTAACTTGAAGTATTACTTAGTTTTTGTTTCATCGCAATCGGTTCACTCTATCAAAAGTTAGATGAATTTAAAGTATTCAAGAAGTAAAATTATCACAACACACGAAATTCAGATACTCGGCCAGTTGAACTCGATATTCCATAGATGGCGGTGTGCATTTAAATTCATTTTTTGAATGGCGGTGCTAAGATTCTCCGTGAAAGAATCGAGACCCTAGAAAAGTAATTGGTAGGTAGGTAAGTAGGGTAGGCAGGAAGGTAAGTAGGGTAGGATAGGCAGCCAGTTAACGGGAGCGAAGCCGCGGGCACAGCTAGTAGTACATAAGTTTCTTTTCATACCGGTATAATTTTCCCTTGGAATAAGAAAACACTATTCATGTGGATGAATCCGCTGGCTGAAGTTACATATATACATACACTTGCCCACAAAAGGGCAAAAGCGTCTCGTATTAAATGCAGACTTGGTCAATGTTCAAATGTTAGAATACTGTAGATAAGACCTTATATTACTGTGTTTTTTTTTTTATTATTAAAACTTTGCCCCACCCTAGGAATTTCTCCTGTATCGTGGGTGCGTTTACAAACATATAAACTCACATCCACAAACACCCAGAGCCGGAACAACTATTTGTAGATCATACAAACATTTGTTCCGTGCGGGAATCGAACCCGCGACACGCAGCGCAGCAGTCAATCACTCGACCACTGCGCCAACCGTGCGCCCAATATTAATAATGCAGTTATGCTTTATTCCAGTAAAATAACAAATTGTTTATTTATTTATTTATTGGCCTATCTACAATTGTTACACTGTTTATTCTAATAATACAAGCAATATGATACAAGCATAGTATACAACACTAGCTGTTCCCCGCGGCTTCTTCCCGGGGACCACCCCACAGGACCCGTTTTCGGGATAAAAAATAGCCTATGTCATTCAGGAATAATGTAGCTTTCTAATGGTGAAAGAATTTTTTAAATCGGTCCAGTAGTTTCGGAGCCTATTTGGTACAAACAAACAAAAAAATCTTTCCAATCAATCATAAATTGTAACTGAATTTTCGGAGAATTTTTCTTTCAAACGCCCAATTTGCAAATGGCCACGGAATACTTTCCTTCCATGAAAATGCACTCACATTCAGACGAACGTTGAAAACATTAGTCATAACACGATTAGTTCAATAGTAGCAGAATACAAAATGTTGGTACAGAAGTATTACCTATTTTCAAACTTAAACCACAGATAATATAATAATAGCATACTTCAACTAAGAATACTCACTCCATTCAGAATACTCGCTCCATTCTCATCTCTTCATGATCCTTTTTCAAACACACTCTTGTTGTTGAGCATGTGGACTGTAATTTAAAAAAAAATTAAGAAACGAGGGTGATTATTTTAGATCAATATTTATTCTCGAAACAAGATGACAACAAGACCAAAGGCACATGAATGACGTAGCAAAAACAAATATTATCAGACATTATTAAAAAGGTGAAAAAAATACTACCGACTTCCAAATAAAAATCTACAAAATGAAAAATAACCAATTCTTTGCGATATTTTATTTTATTTTTTATTTTTTACATTTTAGGAAAGCTTACAGACTAATAACATTATAATAACAATAATATACAACTAAATTGCTAATAACAAGCTTCCACAGATAAATAACAAAAAAAGAAAAAATATTACTTCCCAATAATCTAAGCTACGAGTACTTCATCAAAGTTAGCTCATTCTATTTTTATTCATTCTAATTTAACTATTTGTACAATAAACGGTTCAAGTGCATGCAGGTGCCTCTTGTACAAAAAATGGCTTTGCTAAAAGTCTCCTAACTGTGCATGCATTGGTGGAGAATAAATCAATGCCAGGTTCATAAGAAATCTCGTTAAAACTGCGACTGGCTCTCGGAAAGTATGCATTACGCCTATAATTTGTATTTGCATAAGGTACATGCAGTAGTGGTCGCTGTCGAAGCCCCATCTGATTAGTGCGCATCGTTAATTTAGAAAGAAGTCCAGGACAGTCGACGGAACCATTAGCGATATTAAGCAAGTAACATACGTCATTAATATAACGTCTACGGTCAAGTGGTAGAAAATGGTACCTTCTGCATCGGTGAATATAATTTACAGATACTTGCTTTGCCCTCCAATCAAGGTACTTAAGAATTTTTTTCTGGATGCCCTCAATACGAGACTTGTAAATCTCGTATTGAGGGTTCCAGACTTGTGATGCATACTCAAGGTGGCTGCGTACGAACGAACAATAAAGGACTTTGATCGGTTTTAGTGATCGGAAACATGCTGAGGTTCTCATTATGAAACCAAGAGCCCTTGACGTCTTACCTACTATACTATCAATATGCTGATCAAAGAGAAGCTTACTGTCTTGTGTAATCCCAAGATCCCTAATACTGTCAACTTTGCCTATGCCGATATTGTAAAGTTTGTACGTAGAATCGATCATAGCCTTCTGACGAGTAAAAGTCATGTGGAAACACTTTGTGACATTCAATTCTAGCCTGTTACGTCTACAGTATTCTTCAAATCTATTCAAATCGTTTTGTAACAGGTGTGTATCTGATATGTTTCGGATAATTTTATGAATTTTCATATCGTCAGCATAAAGTAAAATATAACAATTCTCAAAACAGTGTTTCACGTCAGCAATGAAGAGAGTAAATAAAAGGGATCCTAAAATCGAACCCTGAGGAACTCCAGAAGGGACAGAACTCCATCCAGATATGTACCCCTGCAGTACCACAGCCTGAGTTCTATTATCAATATAGGAGGAGAACCAACGATACAAGTCTCCGTGTATTCCGGCTTTTAATAGCTTCTCTAAGAGCAGCCTATGGTCAATACGATCAAAGCATTTACTGTAATCAGTATAGATTACGTCAACCTGTGCACGCTGTTCCATACCTTCGGATATAAATTCATGGGACAAGATTAAGTTAGATGTAGTGGAACGCTTTCTAAGAAAGCCATGCTGTTCATCACCAAAGTTGCATTTCATAGCAGCGTATACGTCAGTAAATACTATGCGTTCGAGGATTTTTGAGAACAAACATATCTTGGATATTGGTCGGTAATTAGAGATATCCGACTTATTACCCTTCTTGAAGACTGGGGTCACGAATGCAGATTTCCAAATTTTCGGTACTATGCCTTCTGAGAGTGACCGCCTGAATAAAATACACAGTGGTACAACAAGGCTTTCGGCACAATTTACAATAAATACTGGAGGTATAAGATCAGGACCGCCAGATTTGGAAAGGTCCAAGGTCTTTAATAACTTCAGAACTTGAGAATGAGACACGCCAATCGAACCTATGCTTGTCACACTATCTTCAACAGTAACCCCATCGGAGGTAGCGGGCACAGGATTAGGTTCTTGAAAAGAATATAGACACCGACTTCCAAAAATAAAGTTATTTTTCACTTTGTAATTTTTATTTGGAAGTCGGTAGTATTTTTTGGAAAAAATGTTTTTTTATTTTACCCTTTTTGGTTGTACCTATAGGCAAGTTGTTTAGTAAGTACCTATAACGCCAGAATAGATTACCCGAATAACATGAAACTCAAAACCTCACCTGTTATGGTGAAATGAGAGATCTGCGTACCACTTTCGAGCGTACTGGCGTGATGTTATATTATGAAATGGTATAAAAAATAAACAGACATGCGATTGCAGCAATCCCGAGAGATACTCCGTTATTTATTGAAGAGTTCTGTTGTATACCTCCGAAGTTCTTCATTAGATTTTCACCAAATTAAAATGGGACCAATTTCGGAATAAGTTCTTTCAAACAAAAAAAAAATATTCAAAATCGGTCCACAATTGACGGAGATATCGCTGAACATACATAAAAAAAAGAAACATACAAGAAGTCGTACATAGAACCTCCTCCTTTTTCGAAAGTCGGTTAAAAATAGTCCCCCACAATGCCAGTATTTTTTCCCAAACCTAAACCATAAAAGTCTGCATAGAAAAGATAAAAATGCGTGATGATGAGTGATGAACTGATGACACAATGATTGATGTAATTTATTACAAATTATGCTTTGATTTTTAGAAATGGTCCATTATCATAGATAAGTTAGATGTCGGTGAAAACACAAAAAAAAAAAAAAAAAAATTACATAAAGTCGAAGATAGAACCTCCTCCTTTTTGGTAAGTCGGTTAAAAGTTGGAATGAATCTTCCAGCCAGTTGCCAACACACTTCTATTAATAAACTTTGGAAGTCACGTCCGAAAATCAGATCTAGCGCCTATTCGCAGGTATACTAATCACCAGAAAGTTCATGTCGATCAAATACAACAGGATCTGATGCAGCTGCAACAGATCTTTAAAAGAAATATCGATAAGAGACCGGCAGGCTTATTACGTATCTTTTGCAAGAGCAAAACGATAGCGATTTTTGCGCAATAATTGAATATTTTTGAATAGAAGTTTTAGAGTTGTTGGCGGTTTTTTTATATATTTATAAGTGGATTTGCCAAACAGCGAGCGATTAGCAAACGATTGTGTAGGACCTACCATACCTACACTGCAGGTAATACCGAGTTTTATGACATAAAGCGTTTGATCGCTATCGTTTTGCTCTTGCAAAAGATACGTAATAAGCCTGCCGAATCAAGTCAGGGTCGAGAAAATTTACAATTGGATTGGGGCTTGTGACTCCCAATTATTTTTATGGGACGGTTAATACTGTACCTACTTCGCTCTAAATTAGAGATATGGGACTTTATACCGTGTGAAAAAAAACCGGCCAAGTGCGAGTCGGAATCGCGCACGAAGGTTCCGTACCCTTATCGCTAAAAACGGCAAAACAATCACGTTTGTTGTATGGTAGCCCCCTTAAATATTAATTTTATTCTGTTTTTAGTTATAGCGGCAAGAGAAATACATCATCTGTGAAAATTTCAACTGTCTAGGTATCACGGTTCATTAGATACAGCCTAGTAACAGACAGACAGACGGACCGCGAAGTCTTAGTAATAGGGTCCCGTTTTTACACTTTGGGTACGGAACCCTAAAAAGCACAGCGCTGTGCCGTGGGTAACGTTGAAAATCACCAACGCATCATGGTTCCAAATCATGCTAATTTATCGTACGTTAGCCTTGCAAACCAAAGCCACTGAGCAAATGACTACAATAAACTTATTCCCATGCATAGAACAAAGTAGCTCTTCTCTCGTATTTACCCAAGCACACTCGATTACTAGTGCCGTCGACTTAACGGTATTCTATCAATAAGCACCCACTAAGTCTGGTCTAACTTTCCCTGATTTCAGATCTTTGCTATGCTTAATGTTAGTGCGACTGTGAAGTCTTGATCCTTGTGTAACATACTTTATAAATATGACGTCATCTTTGGCGATGTACAATCAAGGCTCAAAAGTGCAGTCTTACTCACCCAAAACTCAAATGGCTAGTTTTTGTAGAAGAAGTAAAATTATCCACAACTGTGAAAAAATGTTGTATGAAAATTAAAGTTTAGATTATACCTACCAACCGTGAAAAGTTAAAATTCGTCTGCCTAAAAAAAATTGCCACTGCTGTTTTGGTAGGGTGTGATTGCACTTTTTCAGCACTGTATGCGGTGTAACATTTATAAAGTAACTGTTATATCTTTCGTCAACATCTTACCCTGCAAGCGATGGAATACTGGTTTTGAAAAATGGCACTCTTGATAATTGTATTTCCTATTCTGACCATCTACTTATCCTACAAGATAAGCTGGTTTTTAATCAAGATCTTTCTTTTCAAATAAACGTTTATGTTTATTGCGCTAACATAACTAATTAGCTAATCATGGGCTTGTCGCTGTTCGCAAGAGTTGATGAAGACAGTTGTCAGTTCTTACGAAACGACAAATTGAAAGACCTTTCTAAAATTTTACAAGTGCCTGTTTCCTAATTCAATCATTCCCTCTTCCGTATTTATAAAAGTCAGAGGCTGTATGCTAGGATATGGGTTAAAAGCTATCGGGTCAGGATTAAACTTGGCACGCGAGTAGACCATTACCCAGATTAGTTACTTTTTATCTCGGTGGTTCCTGTCTTGGGATAATAGGGATAATTGCGTTTCCTGGGAAGCAAAACAATAATTATATTTAGTCCGTCGGTGAGTTTATCAATATCATATTGGACACGTATTTTTTGCTTTACCAAATCAATAAAAAATTACAAAAATAAAGCGCATAAAATTTCAGGAGCGGGGGCTTGTGACATCACTAAGGCAGTATAAAGTTTACCACCAGCGTGACATCACACGATATTTCAACGCATTATATCGTCGTCACTTTATGTTTAGGTGTCAAAAGAAAATATACGTGTCCAATATTTTGTTTTAATCTACCTGACTGAAAAAAACCTAATTTTCAGTAAACTACCCTATTTCCGACTTCACGGATATAGTCTGCAAAAGCTAGTCCAAAGTAATTTCATGTCGGCTGACAACAAAAAAATAATGCAACTAAAATTCAACTGCCAAGTATCAAGAGTACACTATCGCTGTACACCAAGTGCATCGAGTGCTAGGTCGGTGCAGCTTTCACTGGCACTGCTCATTGCAGCCGCGGCAACCTACTGCGTCTGCGCAGCCATTCATCTTTATCATTCAAGTGATTTCAAAACTTTAGAATGAAGGTGAGTACCGCCTTCTAATTCTGGAAGATAATTTTCTTTTATAATTATAAAGAAAAAAAGATACATTATTTATTCGTGGCCCGCACATGATACAAGAGAGATGAATAAAAAAAAACAAATTAAGATAAAACAGAACTCCGTGCGAGACCACAACGGCTCTATAACTGCTCATTTTACTACATTTTACACTCGCTAAAAAGCTGTCTAGGGACAGCTTTTTAGGAATAAAAACAGAGAAGGAAAGAGCACTCGATTACTTACTTACTTTTTACCTCATAAACGAGTTCTAGTTTTCGGTAAACAAGTAACATCCAGTTTAGAAAATGGAAAAAATTATATAGTTTGGGCGCACGGTTGGCGCAGTGGTGGAGCGATTGACTGCTGCGCTGCGTGTCGTGGGTTCGATTCCGGCACGGAACAAATATTTGCATGACCTACGGATAGTTGTGCCGGCTCTGGGTGTTTGTGTATGTGTATTTATATGTTTGTAACGCACCCACGATACAGGAAGAAATTCATAGTGGGGTGCAACTTTAAAAAAAAAAAACAAAATTGGGAAATATAGTAATGTTACTGTGAAACCCCGTACGATATGTACCCCGAACTATATAGATAATTAACGATAGTATCTTAAATTATTTCGGACTTTTACCAGTAAGACTTGGTAGATCTTAGGATTTGCCGGTAAATCCTAGATTTTACCATAGTTCGGGCTTTTTTTCTTAACACATACATGTTTCAACATTTTATTTCCAGTTGATATCTGCTCCCTTTGTTTCATCATCATCATCCGCAGCCTGACTTTGCCCACTGCTGGATATAAGCCTCTTTTTTTTCTTGATCTAATCCCCACGCCACCCTTAACTTTTCCGTTTGATTAATTCGTAAAAAAACTATTTTACAAGCTATTTATTAACTTGCAATGTGTGTTCGGGCACAGATAAAATAGAACTCGGGTCAAATCTTGCAACTGAATTTTAAAGCAGTTATCCTCAACCGATTAAGATGACATTTAATAACACATTATTTTTCAGAACTAATAATTAAAAAAAATAGTAAAACATATTTAATTTAAAGACACTACTTTTGCAAGCAAGCTCAGTATTAACGTGACACGCAACGCTATCTATCGGCAGTAGCTAGTAACTAAAAGTAGGACAAGTTGGTCTACGACTACGGTTAGTAACCAGAACACAAACATCAGTTCTAATGACACCCAACTCTGCTTGATAAGGCGGTAAGGCTGGTAATAATTGACCTTGGATTTAATTTTCCCAAAAAAATATGAACCTGAGGAAGAGACGCCTCTTTAGACGAATCTTAAGAGGGAATGCGGTCGCAGATATCCGACTGAATATCCTAAGTAAAAAGTTGTAATTTGAGATTTGGCTCTCACCTATTTTCTCCTCCAATATTGAACCAATTTAAAAGATATTCCATAAACTGAAATAGAAAGATATACACTATGCCCCTATGCTTTCCTTTTTGATGATACAGTATTTTTAGACGGCCTAGAACCCTCAAAAAATGCTCAAAATTACGCTGTCAACAGAGACCTAGTGTAAAAATTTAATAACTTTAAATACAAAAGAAAACATAGTGTATATATTTCTTTTCCAGTTTCGACAGCCAAACCTCGAATTATGACTTTTGACTAAGGAAATTCAGTCGGAGCTCACTGCCCCATTTCCTCTTAAGCGTGAAACTAACAGCATCATCTTCAGATAAAGCCGTAACTGTTCCAAAATGCGAGCCCAATAAACGTGCAGCACAATTAGCAACAGCCAAACGATCCGAACCGCATCGCCAGCCAATTAGGATGATTACATATTAATTAACTTCCAGATAATTACAATATAACCCACACATCAGTTCCGTAATAGTTTCCTAGCATTACGGCCGTGAAATAAGCTAAAAAAAGATTAATTTCCTTAATTTTTTAAAAGAATTTTTCCGCCTATGTAATGTTACCGTATTAGTTTTAAAGCAACTTTCCGTATGCGTAACTGGCATTGGCATTGCGTGCGTAGACGCAAGTATAACACAACGGTAATCCACACTCATACACACAGACAAACGGAGAATCCGATGTATATTGTACTGTCTCCACTCTCACGCACACTATTGCGAAACCGCGTACGAAAGAATTGCATCGCTGTAACGCAAACACACACTGATAATTTCCATCTATAATATAAGACACACAGAGACACAGTGTTTCTCTGTGTTTGTTGCCTTGTATGTGTGGGTAAAGAAAGGTGTATTGCTAGGTGAAATGGGCACAGACATCTTAATGTTTGACGGCTCGGTTAAAACGGAACAAGCAATTAAATAAAACACGTTATTGTGCATATTTTTTTATTGATATTGTTTTTAATGTTGGCAACATCCAGTTTACTTAAATATTATTATTATATTTCAAGCGGTACGGTAAAATTGGCATTCTTTATTTAAATTCAAGTATGAAATCTAGGGATGTCCCTAAAATCTAATTTTAGTTCTGAAGCCAAAAGCCAATAGGTTAGGTTTAATTTGTATGATAACAGGAAGACAGAGATTATTTTCCCTACCAAGTAGGTATCGGTCAAAGTCGAAGAGGATTACTAACTTGGTATAACCCATAATATATACGTGTTGATATGAGGATTCATCAATGCCTAGCAATTTTGACCTGTCTAAGATTGGGAAATAGGTAAAGACAAAATCTTATCCATTCTACCCTAGCCTTCATGCTTGTGGATTACTTCAAGATGGGATGTTCTTTACAGCAACTCTCTCATCTATTATAATAGAGATGGCAATCATTTTTATAGTCCCTGGGGTAGACTTTTAGATCATCATCATCATATCAGCCGAAAGATGTCCACTACTGGATATAGACCATCCCCAAGCGTCGCCACATTGACCAGTCCCGTGTATCCCGCATCCAGCGGATCTCCACAACTTTCACCAGGTCATCGGTCCACCTGGTAGGAGGCCTTTCAACGCAACGTCTTCCGGTTCGCGGTCACACCTCCAGAACTTTTCTGCCCCATCGGCCATCCGTTCTGTGAGCAATGTATCCTGTCCCCTGCCGCATAAGTTTGGCAATTCTTCGTCTTTTTGATACGTAGTTATTATAAAACTAGATTAATTTTATTATTTTTTTGTACAACTCCTTTTGTTGCACTGTTGGATATACTTTTGCAAGCCAACATTATCATAAAACTAGTGTAAACGATTGTTGATGAACCAATAAAAAAAAACTTCGAACCGGACTAATTTTTGAGGTCTTAGTCAGACAGTATTATACCCTGGCCCTTTATCGACCGAGGCTGTCTGTAACTCTTTAGGAATTTAGATGAAAGGTAGTTAAGTTTCTATAACAGTTTTTTTCAGCATCCACAACGCGTCAAATATTTTCTGTGACCAAACAGCCGATGAATTCAACACCTACAATCCAAACCTAAATAGATCAGATTTTGTTTGAAACTTACAAAATAAACCAATAATGAAAGCAGCCATATTAATTTTCTAACACTCCTGGCCACTTAACAAGTCATATAAATGATGTAAAATATTAATTCATACGCTTGTTACTCAATATTACCGTATTTAACGGTGTTCTGACATTTGAGCGAGTGTGCTACTTTTTGGTGTTCAGAACGTAACTGCCTATAATATGGACAGATAAAAAATTTGGCAAAACCACATAACTGCGTAGACTATGGGTCGAGGGGTCTCTAAAGTATGCTGGTAATAAAATTGATGCGTGAGCTACAGCAGCAATCAGGAGGATGGGGATTGAAAGGATGGTGTAAAAGTCTTAAGGTTACACCAGTCAATAATTCTTCCATACAAACGTAGTCTAGAGATTATTTGACGCCCCATTGTTTGACGATGTACGTTCAAAATAAAAAAAATATATCAACATGTCTCATCATTATCTAGCCCTGTATGGAGCCAAAAAAATTTAAATTATATATATTTGAAAGTTATGAGCGTCGAAAGTTCCACATTAATTTTAACGCATTTTTGGGCGCAAATAAATACCATAAGAAGACGGAAAATTGCAAAACGGCCACCATACAGGGATAGATTATTAGTTCAACAATGTTATTAATATTATTTTGAACAGATACGTCTTGTTGTTTTTTCATGATATCCAGACTCCCAAAGGTCTGTTTATAAAATTTCGCGCGCTCGGTTTCGTCCTAAATCATTATCCATTTCGCTACGAATTTGCAAAAGTGTGTATTCATACGCGAACTAGCTTCCTACTGGTCATCACAGCATCTTTCTCTTCCGCACTTGTTGTCGGTTGATATAAAATGCATTTCAAACCCGCGCACAAAATAGTTCGCGCCGTCGACTAGTGTACCCTTAACTCGTTACACTTAGATAAAGGATTCACCGTAATAATTTAAAGCAGCTTCTGATTAAGTAATTATACTGGTAACCATTTTCAAACTCGTTTCACATGGAGACACTTCTGGGAACGCTGTAGTACCAAAGCAGCTTTTGATAAGTTTTTATGCTGGTAAGTACCGAGTTGTTCTTGTTTATTTAACCATTAATGTACACACACATAATAAATAGACAAGAAGAAGGAACAGAAAGTAGGTACAAAGGTACGCTTATTTCAAACGAAATCTCTTCCAGCATACCTGCGAGAAGAGAGTTAAAAATGAAGATAATTATGTAGACACCGTGTGTAGAGCGGAAAAAAATAAACATGTTTAACAATTCACACTAAAGAAGAATACAACATAAGTAATTAATATAATATACTCTCATATACATGCATATTCGCCAGTCTGTGCCACCACATCTCCAATTTGCTCTGGACCTCTAGGCCACTTTCGGCAACCAGCACAATGTCATCGGCAAACAGCATGTATGCACCCTGGTTATACACCAGGGTGCCTCTTCCTGTATGTCCAACGTCAGCGCGTTCATTATCATCAGGTAGTGGTAAGGACTGAGAGCCGACCCTTGGCGCAAGCCGACTGCCACACTGAAGCTGCCAGTAGTGCCAACTGTAGATCGGACTTGGGTACTGCATCGACTGTACATCGCTCAGACCAACTGTACATACTTCCCAGGCACACCTTTCTTCTCAAGGGCCCCTGGCCCAGCTACTGGTGGTCAGGGCTCCTGAGCGAGAAAACTCCTAACGATACGCGCCGTGTCCAAGAGTACCGCTTTCTGGATCAAGCCCTTGATCCAGCTGCCCAACGAGAGCCTCCTCAGATGTTCGTCGAGGCTCTTGGCTATTATGCCATTGGCCGTCACGACTATCGGCACAATGACTGCTGTTTTCATATCACACATGTCGACAACTTAATTATGTTTTATTATTACCTACGTGTGTCTTATCCAGAATAACCAGAACTGCAATAGTTATGAGCTTTTCATGAAACCAAATATATATATCCCAGACCATAACTTTCTTCCACAACTTAGCGGACATGGTCCCATTCGTAAAAAAAAGATGTCCAAGAAGCCTTATGGAGCCTTATGAGGGATAATTTATTCACCAATCAGATTTCCAAGCATGGAGATTATAAGTAGTATCATTTTGCAACGGTTATTCATTCGTGGTAATTCTGCTGTTGACAAAAGATACCATTTACAGCCTGACATAATATGATTGTAAAATAGAAACAAGAATAGCTATCTAATTTGTTGTTGTGGTAGAAAGAGGTCAATGTTCTATAGTGGGTGTAAATTGCATATAGACTGTTGACAGTGACCAGATATCGTTATCTCTGCATTATGCAACTGAGTTTCTAGACTTGATTGTGGTTGTTTTCGAAAGCTAGGTAAATTGTGAGACAGTAGCTTATTACGGTGGTAAGAAATATTAATAGGTACCGCGCCTACATTATCTGAGGTGACCAGCAGAAATCGGTGAACGAAAACATCGTGTGGAAACCTGGACTTACATAGTTAATGTAAGTCTGAAATAGCCAAGTCAGAGGCCTGTGGGATTCCCAGAGGCGGCTTAATTAACTCTGACACCAGAGGTGGCCACACCTCACACGAAAGAAGAAGAAGCAGCAGAAATCAATATTCTCTGAAGAGCTTTTAATATTTAGGAATGCTAATACAGACTGTGATTTCAAAAATCTAAACGGAGACGTCAACCTCCGACTTCAAGGAATTGATTTGACTAAAGAGAATTCGTCCAGAAAAATAATTTCGTTTTTTAATTGTATGGTGAGCCAGCTCCAGATCTTAATATCGTCAGACTAAAAGTGATAGATGAGGTCTACGATGGAGCGAACGAGCCCAGGAATTACATGTTCACTACTGCATTGAAGCTTGTTTTGGGGTTTGATGTCATCCAATGACTTCACCCGCTCTGGGTGAAGCGGGAGGGCGTGTCAGACTTTTACTGACTAAAACCCACCCGTGTTCCTTCAGTTGCTTGTGTCAGGGCCGCGTTAACTCACTTTCAAAATTATCCGCAAGCCACTGCTTTGAAGCCTGACGACGAGAGTTTCACACTTTGCCCTATTAAAAAAAAACAACCCCTTAAACAATAGCGATAGGTAAATGTGGAGGAAAAGTTCTGATGATACTTTTCGCTTAATGGACAAAAGAGAACAAGACCATCAAGTGAGATAGTGGTGAGCGCAACCTTATCAATAACAAACCAGATTCTGACTGCCAAAACCACTACCCTTCCTTTTTACCCGACTGCCGAAGGAGGGTAATGTGTTAATCAGTCTATGTATGTATTTATAATTGTTCCTATGTGGCGTCCTAGACACCAAACGCGTCGGCCGATTTTGTTGGTTCTTACGTCAATCGATTCATCTTAATTTTGCGAGTGTCACTGGCTAGATTAAAATTGTAAAATAGAAAAATGGCGGATTTTGGGCACCTTATTGTGGGGGGTATTTTTTTTCCAAACCCTTCGTGAGGGGTATCAAAATAAAGGGTTTTAAGAGTTGATTTCAAAATTATCTAAAACTTATATGTATAAACTAGCTGATCTGCGGGGCTTCGCTCCCGTCAACTGGCTACCATGCCTACCCTGCCTGTCCTCCTATAATGTTAGCAGAGATTTACAAAATTTGAAAAAAAAATGTTAAATATGCAGTTATAAATAATTCATAAATTAATTCAAAATATCTAAAAACCCGCTGCTTAAAAACCGAACTTAAAAGACGTAAACATATTCGCGAGCTGGCTGACCAAAACCAGATGTATCCTCCGACTGCACAGCATGGTATTCTTCTTGTTTTCTTCTTCTTTTAGTTCGCTTCTTAAGAGGAAATATGGGCAGAGAGCGCCGACTGAATTTCCTTAGTAAAATGTCATAATTCGAGGTTTGGCTCTCGTCTCTTTCCTCCTCCAATATTGGACCAATTTAAAAGATATTCCATAAACTGGTAAATTAAGATGTATACTATGCCCCTATGCTTTCTTTTTTCAGGGACAGGCCTACACGTTGACAATTTGTTTGGCTTTGGGATAACAAGATGCTTAGAGTGTGAAAATTTTATTAAACCTGTGTGGTAGACGACGGACAGACAGACAGACTGGCAGACAAATAAGTGACATCAATAGAGCTCCGTTTGGATCCTTCTCGTACGGAACCCTAAAAAGGGCGTGTCTTTAACGACCACAAACAAAGTCATTAAATTCGTCCCTAGCCTAATCCTAGCAAAAACAACCAAAGGCTAAACTAATCATCACAGAACCAGATCACGAGCTAATAGGTACCTAACTCCGCAATAAGTTGACACTGAATCTTTCTCATTAGCAATTAAAATGGCGTCATTACGAAACAATAAGACCAACGCAATTAGACACGGATTTGCATCAGTTTTAAGGGCATCTTGTCACGCTTTTTTAGTTCAGTGAAAGGGCTTGGTCTGGAGGCTTCGATCGAGTGATTGGGGCCGAGGAGAAAAGTCTCCATTTTGATTTAGAAGGTCTATAGAATGTTCTATTAAAAGGGTTAGACGAAACGTGACAAACTAATTATTGACAGTCCCACAATCCTAAGTACGAATAACTGTTTATGGCTACGAATTAGTTTATGCTATCTAGTTAAGGCGAATGTGAGTACCAACACAAACACATCCAGGTTTAAGGCCGTACCCTGACCGAAAAATCAGCATGAGATATGAGCATTCCTATTGGCCTAGCGGCACTGGTAGCGCATGAATTACGGTAGTGAATACGCCCAGATTTTAAAATAAAATCTTTATAAAATCGAATGTTGGTCTTTTGAAAAAAAAAACTTACAAAATGTTCGTTATCAAATTGTCTATCCATTAGTGTTAGTACAAAAAATAATTAATGAACACTTTACGAGGAGATGCATGCTATCAATAATTATTTCTTATTTTTATGGTTTTGTTGGAAGGAGATTAGTGAAACATTATACCTCTTTAAAAAAAAGTAGGTATACTACTATTTTAGAATCAATATTATGTAAAAAAAAATATTTTTATTAATTGATATTTCTTTTTAAATAAAGAGTAGATAGCTCTTAAAACTGCACAAAAACGACTAGCGCGGCGTTTTGCTCGGGGAGGCGCCTTAATAGTACAAAAAAAATCACTGATACTTGCTCTAGATTATTTCTATGAAAAATGCAAAAAATTGATATGATTAAAAATACAATTAAATTACATCTTAATATTATAATTACAAAACAAGAAATGAAAATGACGGTCTGTGTGAGAGAATTTGAAGGTCTATGTCGAGGTAGGTTGGCAGTATGCGATGACTGTGATGAGGCTGGTAAAGAAAAGAAGAAAGAAAGAAAGAAAGAAAACTATTTTATTTGGCACACACGGATACACACAAATAAATGGGAACTTAATTTTAAAAACTATTACATACATATTGTGCCCCGCGGCTGCGCCAAAAAGGTCCAGTTCAGCAAAATGCCAGACAACTGGGAGTTGCCTGACGCTGGTTTTCAACTGAACCTTACGTTGAAATGCACAACATGGTAAGTAATGACAGTAAATGTAGTTCAGGGATTGTGGGTTTTAATTATTATTTTACTATAAAGATAGGGATAGCGAACCTAATGGCACGCGTGCCTGTGGTGGCACACGACAAAATATTTTAGGCAAGCTCAAATGTGGTTATTTAGAATCTAGGTAATTTGCAATTGCAGAAATGACACCAGGCCCTACTTTTATTTAAATACAACATAAAACTGTTAATAAATATTAAGATTGCTGTAAGAATTTCTGGGTGCAAATAAAGAATTGATTAATTCATAGCATTTAGAGTTTTGTTAGAATTTTTTGGTGGCACTTAATTGTCACATAAAAACATATATTATTTAAATGGCACGTTTTCTAATAAAGGTTCGCCATCCCTGAGATAGGTATTGCATTGAAAACTAAAGTGGCGGTGCCCTTATTCGACAATACCACTTTAAAACAGTGAAAAAAGAATCTTAAATTATATACTAAAAAAACGAGAGCTTAAAATTTTGCCTGTCTACTTAGTTATTTACAATAATAATTCTAGTACGGTGGTGCCCTCTGAAATCAGACCCGATCGCTGTCTGCTGACAACTTCAGCGAGCTATTTGTACCACTCATCTTTCTAAAGAACAAAATGTCCAACAAAATATCAATAGCCAACTTAATACCTCCACAAACTAACCTAAAGATAAATCTCTAAAACAAAACACTTAACAAACAATTACCGCCAACCGGACTCGAACCAACGCCCATTCACAGCTACGCTGCACAAGTAAACAATTCTTACATAAAGACGTGACCCAGAACTTGAGAGAAAGGTCTAGTGCAGCCCCCCTCCTCCTGCTTCCTTCACCTCCCCTCTATAGTGCAACTACAAAGCATTTTGCATCTCAATTTTATGACACTGCGCAACGAGATATAAGATGGGTACAGAGTTGTTTGACCACTGCGCCTGCGCTCTGTATTAATTCTTATAGCATGCATTCATGAATTGAATAGTGAAGTAAGATGACTATTATGTAGGGTAGAATGGTAGCTCCTAATGATAAGCACCCTAGGGCTAGGTGGACCGACATTCTTTACAGGGTAGCAGCTCGATGAGAGTAGCAGATGACTTGATGATCAATTAGCGAATAATATGAGCACACAAGCATCCCACAAGCCGTCATCACAAACTTTCTTTGACATCCACTCACCGTTACATCTGCAACCATACCGATAATGTAGATGTTTCCAAAAGTACTACGGGGTCAGCTTCCAGAGGCAGCTGATTCCAGTATTTGCCTCCACAATCGCCTGCTTGTTAGACCAGAAATCATACCAAAACGATACCTGTCACAGTCCCCCAACTCGCACCGCATGTGAAAGCTAAACTAGGGCCAGCTTTCGCTTCATGGGCCGGTAGCCCTGCACGCGCCAACCGCGTGCACCGCGCCGCCATGTTGGCCCTACTGCAATTAGATGGCGGTCGGTTACTTTGCAAGTCGGTTTGTTTGGTAAGCTGAGTGGTTGGAAAATTGATAGGTGGGTGTCGAGTTAGTCGGACGCTCACTCACTCGATGGCCAGACCAGATCAGGGCGATTAAAGGACTCACGATGACCACTGCCCGGAGAGACAGTGGCTTGGAAGCAGCTCGTCAATAACTCCGTCAAAGCTTTCCAAGTCGGGCACGACCTTTAGTGATGAAGACAAAGAATAAGAAAAAGTCGAGTTAGTAAAATTGATTAAAAGTGATGATGATGAGCTAGAATTTTGGCAACTATTTGCTAGTAGGAAAACTATAATATAATGCCAGTTTTCGCTACATGTGCCGGTAGCCTTGCACGCTTGCACGCGCCAACCGCGATGCAGCCATGCTATCGCTACTGCAATCAGATGGCGGTTCGCTGTAAGAGATCGATTTGTTTGGTGAGCTGAGTGTTTAGAAAATCATTGGGTGGGTGTTCAGTTAGTAAATTCATTAAAAAAAATGGTGGAAATTGATGATGAGAGGGAATTTTGGCAATAATTTGCTAGTAGATAAACTAGGGTAGGTTTTCGTTTCATGGGCTGGGCCAATCTCGGGTTGGGGGGGAGTGAGGTGTTTGAATCCCCTCGCGTCGACTAAGTGGGACGCGCGTGGAACACTACGTGCCTTCACCTCGGGTCCTGATGTTTGGGGGCGATGGACGTCCTCGAGTCCGCCGCCCCTGAACCCATTTAGGGGGACTGGCAGAGGACGTTGTCCATCCTCCGCCGACGCCAGGCGCGTCTGCTGCGGATCGGGTGAGCGGATGAAATCTCCCTCTCCCTCTCCGCAGCGTCCTTCTGCGAGACGACTGTTTCGCAGAAGGATACCACCGCGTCTCAGGACTCCTCGCTGCTGACCATAGACTCGACTACGGCCGGTTTAGGTTAGGTTAGGTACCTATGAAGGTTCCTATACGCTTAGCACCCATAACAACTGATGTTATCTCTAGGATTTTTGTTATGGGTACAGTCATAGGTCACCAGTAGTCTCAAAATGGTCATCAGTCTGCTTGCAAGATATTGATTTTATCTATTCATGCTAAGACCACAACTAAATCATAAAATTAGGTAGATAGGTATTGAGGTAAATTGGCGAATCCGCCCTGTTCAAAGTTTCAATCACCATGGCAAGCAGCTAAGTCAGCACAAATTGTTATTAAGGCCAGTTAGGCTAATCAAATAAAAGTTTTCAGCGATAAAGATTTGTCTTTCTGTCTACCACTAGTCTGTCTGTCTGTCTAACAGATTAGGCTTGATGTTTATTTTCTTGAAAACAATGCCATCTATAAAAAGAGCAGGGTATTAAAGTGAATAGACCAAACTGTTGTATCCCGAACCGTCAGAGAATGCCATCTATGGATAAATACAAGAACCATTTGCAATGTTGCTAATTCTTAATTTAAATAATATTTGCAAAAGATTCAATAGGTTCGTTTGAGACGTATTATGTAACAGAGTTACCTTACTTATCAATAAAAAAAATATTCGCAAATAGTAATCTCTATGATTTTTTTTTCTCATATTCGCAAGCAAAATTATTTTGGCACCAGGCAATGGGAAAATGCAGCAGCCTAATTTTTTAGTCTGGCCACACAAACCAGGTCAAGGAAGTGCAGCAGAAAAACTATTCGCCAATTTTTTTGTTATTTTTTATGAAATGCAATTATGTGTATTGTTTCTTTATTATTTAGTTGAAATAAGAGTGAGATAATGTAGCGCGGACATCGTAATGATTGGAGGCAGTGCGAGTGGTTATTACAGGACAGAAGAAAACTAGGTGGTGTGACAGCTAAAGAATACCGCATAGAAGATTTTAGCTCCAAAATGGTTAATTTTGCCTAAATTCGATCATTTAATTACACAGTATGACTATTTATCGCTTAAGGGTGCCGTTTTTGTGGGTCGCCTTTGCGATTTATGTTGGAAATAATCGTCATAACATTTGACCCAGTTACAGTGCCGTGTGCGTTGACCTATGGATGTGAATGCGGACTAAAGCACGATGTTATTTTTAGGATACAGCTTTGCAGATAATTAAATATTTATAGATGCCGTTGATGGTATCCGATTGTGTGATAAATTACAGACGAAAATACCTGTGACCTTTACACTTTGAATACTGGTGAGATTTCTTTGTTTTACCTACCTAATTTTTGAAATTCGAATATTGATGTCCTGATTTTTTATTGTTGCACTGCATAGCTATGGAATGTGATTTCGAATAAATTAAATGTTGATCAATTTATTATTAATGTTTTTAATTAACATTATTTACACACATGTGATAGTGATGTCGTATTGATTTTTAATTCATAAATACTTTGTGTAACATTCTTTCAAAAGAAAAATTACAATAATCTATGAAACAATCAATAGAGTGCATTTAACCTGAATTCCTTTTCAGGTCCAACAGTTGTTCAAATTAACACTATGGATGGAAGTTTTTTTATTCCTGGCAAAACAAAACAAAGCACAGAAATACAGATAGCGAAAACACTATATAGATACAACTTCCTTTGAAGGGATCAATTTAATCATAGAGTTTTTATTTATAAACATATTCCAATTCCTCTTTGATTAAATAAAATTATTATATTGAGAAGACGATTCAGGTTGTGATTTCATAATAATAATACACAACTGATGCAGATAAGGGAAATTGTAAATATAAAAAATATTAGCAAGCATATCATCTTTATAGCTAAATTGACAGGCTGTTTATTGTACACCTGTTGTCAAAAGTTACCGCCAAAAATGGATTCCAAATTCAAATGTCAGTGGATTTTCCTATTACAACCTACAATGGTTACTTAATGTTATAATAATAAAAACAAGACAATATGGTGTTTATTTGACTGAATCGCAATAAGGGTGGGATTGGGTGTAACACCCTAAGGCCGTGGTGACACTCGGCAGTGATGAAGAAGCAAAATGTTCGCACTCTATCATTGATTGTGTGCACATTTACGTATTTACTGGTTGGTGCCGCTGTGTTTGACGCTTTAGAGTCAACAACTGAGAGGAACAGATTTGAAGTACTGCAAGGTTTGTGTATTTTAAATTTTGAATCCATTAACAAGGTTTACTGAACAACTTAATTTCTGCACTTCTGGATCAATCGATTGAAAGATACCAGAAGTCTTGTGTTGCTGTTTAGATATATCCACAGTGCAAATCAGAAGTCATAACAATTAAACTTGTTATCGGCCTTTCTCGTCTTCTGATTTCAATTTTAATGTTAATTCCAATATTTTTTATATATAGGTACCTAGTTCTCATTATGTTGAAACATTTCAGTATAACTGAACTATCTAAATACTGACTGATTTGCAAATATTAAACAGGCATATTTCTTTTTTAAACTTATTTTTTAATTTAAATCTTTACTAACACCTAGTTACTGAAAGTGAATTGAAAGTTGATTTAAATCTGCTGTTTAAAACTTGAATTATTTAGTAAAAATATAAAGAAAAGAAAAGTATTTTACTTGATCACTTTTGTACCTCCATTTTCTCCACATAAACAATTGAAAATCAAACACCAGGCTTTTTATGTCCTGTTTGAAATTATTATTTAGATGTCACCATGTTAGCAGGATTATCCTAACATTGTAGATTTCTTTGTTTTCTTGGCCATAACCATTTTCCTAACAAGCAGTACTAATCATTAGTTTTGTTAATGTTTGGTGTCTCGTAACCATGGCAACTAAAGCTAATCATACCATGGGCGGTATTGACAATTACTGGCAACACTTTGGATTATGTTCATGGCTAAAGGTTAAAAGGATTGTTACCACTACAAATAAGTAAATGCATTACAACAGATACTAAAAAGCATCACAGTTTGAAGAAGATAAAGACAGATAATGATAGTTTTTTTACTCACTGCAGTAAATGAATTTAGCTATTTGTGCTGCCTACCCAAGAATTCACGTACAAAAATATAGAGTATGTCAATTCCACTGTTGGACATTACCTTCCTTATCATTATTAGATTGAAGCAGCCCACTGACTACTTTTAAACCTTCATAACTCTTCTTCATTTCACTCAGTAACTCATAAATTGATAGACTTAATTTTGGCGCCCTACTTCCTGCCCTTTACCCATGTTACTTGGGGTCGGCGCTACACGTTTCCATCACTGAATCCCTTTTTTTTGGCCTTCGCCTCCGTCTCCATCCATCCACATTTATATTTATAACTCTTTTAGTAACTTGCGTTTCATCCTTCCTCATCACATCATCACATGACCATACCAGAACAAACAGTTTCTTTTCAACTTTTTTGGCGCCCAACATGGGACATAAAACTATTAAGCATTTTTTCTCTCAAAAACTAATTATCTCTATCTATCTCTTACAGCTATCGAGGGTATGATAATAAGGAAGTACAACATAACCGAGGAGGATTTCCGTGTTATGGAGACAGTAGTACTGAAGTCGGAGCCTCATAAGGCTGGTCAACAGTGGAAGTTCACTGGAGCATTCTACTATGCTACCACTGTGCTTACTACTATTGGTAAGTCTTATTTATCTTATTTAATAATAACAAGAAAAGTGTTTCTTTGCTAAATATAGCTAGCAACATAAATCTTTTTACAGGATCCCCAAGCTCCTTAATGAGAAGAGTAACAAATAATGAAAACAGCAAAATATGTACTTAGTGTTTAAAATAATTTAATATTGGATATACCAGTTGCTAACTGTATTTACCTAATACCTACTTCATCATCTTCCTGCCCTTATCTCATGTTACTTGGGGTCTGCGCAATACGTTTTCTTCTTTCATACCGTCCTGTCCCCGTCACACTATCAATGACTCCCTTTTCTTTCATATCACTCCTCACACAGTCTATCCATCTTTTCTTTGGCCTTCATCTCCCTCTCCATCCATCCACATTTATATTCATAATTCTTTTAGTAACATGTGTTTCATCCCCCCTCATCACATAACCATACCAGGACAAACGGTTTCCCTTTTCAACTTTTCTGTCACAACAGAAATGAGTATATTGGAGGAAGTTTGAAAGTGGGGCCACCACTTTCAAACTGCCTCCAATATACTCATTTCTCACTATCCATTCTCGTCACTCCACACACCCATCTCAACAGTTTCTAAGATTTCTTGAAACTGTACTTCTAAACTGAATATTTGATTAATTTAGATTATTTATAGGCTCTCTTGGGAATGGTGTACATCTTGAAAATACTGCAGTCTTTGCATTAATTTTTAATGCAAGATTACATTATTAAACCCACTATTTTACTGGTGCGAGCTGGGTCAGCCCACTAGTAAGATATAATATTCTAGTAGGCTGAGTTCATCATCTTTTTGTTAGCTGCTTCACTAGCTGTTGCCCGCGGCTTCGCTCCCGTGGACTACCCCACAGGACCCGTATTCGGGATTAAAAAATAGCCTATGTCACTCAGGAATAATGTAGCTTTCTATGGGTGAAAGAATTTTTCAAATGGGTCCAGTAGTTTCAGAGCTTATTCGGTACAAACAAACAAACAAAAAAAAAATTCCTCTTTATAATATTATTATAGATATATTAGTATTAGTATAGAAGTATAGATTTATTGTCATTAGCGTGATTCCTTCTAGATTTTCTTCAGGAGGGCCATGTAGTAATCTTTGCCACTATCCAGGGACCGACCTACGAAGTGCCAATAGCATCATAATTATATTATGCAAAAGGGATAGTGCTATCCTTTTGTATATCCATCTCTCCGTCACACCGGAATCATGATGGTTTGAAGACGTCTTAGCCCTAGAAATGACAAGCTTTACCTACTAATACTAAACCAATTGTCCTTCCTTTGAACAGGTTACGGACACTCAACGCCGGCGACAATCGGTGGCAAGCTGTTCACAATGTTCTACGCGATAGTCGGCATTCCGTTGGGACTCATCATGTTCCAGAGCATCGGTGAAAGGGTCAACAGGCTCAGTAGGTGAGTAGCATAAGTATAAACGGCCCCTAAAGTTTCCACAGTTGGGACACAGGCATCCTCTCTGTGGGAGCCGCAATCCACCATACATCCCAAGTTCGGGTTGAATTATGCCAGTAGGTGTGTCCTCATTTCATTATGATCATCATTCAGTTGAAACACGTCCACTGCTGGATCTAGACTTCGCCAAGCATCGCCAAATCAACTGGTTCTGGGCTACTCGGTTCCACCGGATATCGACAATCTTTTGACGTTTTGGGGGACCATTTGGAATTAATTTCAGGTGCACCTATAGTTCAACCACCATTTCGCCAGTTATGTTTGAGTATCATGTAATAGGGGGGAGGAAGGTGAACCAAACGATGCATATGTGTGCCTAAATGTAATGATTAAAAAAATGTTAGTCAGGTTTTTTGATTTTATTAACTTTTTTGTTTACAACTTTTTAGTTATATTTTTCAATGAAGTGGTATATATTTTTGTAATCACCTCTAAAAACCCTTTATTATTTTGTTACCCCACTAGATGGGATTGGAAGAAATAAAAAGATTGGAACCCCACAATATGGCGCCCAAAAGCTGCCGCTCTTTTTTTTTTTTAGTATCTAAGAACACTTAGGCAGTCAAGACCTATGTAACGATGTCTTAATTGTGAAAATTCGTCTCGTGGTTGGCAAATATACATAAATACAAGATACGCGCGAAAAACATAACCCTTCCTTGGCAGTCGGGTAAAAAAGATTTAGTATACTTAGTTTTCTCTTCTGCCCAACAGCTTTTGATTCCTACATGCTTTACCTCGAAGCTTCCATTTCTAAAGCCATACTTTTTGTTCCAGCGTAATAATAAAGTCAATAAAACGCGCGATGAACTGCAAACAGACGAGCGCGTCGGAAGTGGACCTCATATGCGTGGTGACCACGTTGTCGTCGCTGACCATCGCCGGCGGAGCGGCCGCCTTCTCCAAGTTCGAGGGCTGGAGCTACTTCGACAGCGTCTATTATTGTTTTATCACACTAACCACTATTGGTAAGTCCATGTTATAAAATACTCAATAGGAACTGCTTTTTAGCTCGAAAGGCCGCAATAACATGGTAACGAAAAGAAGAATACTGATTAAGGAAGGTAGTGAACCAAGAAATTTGGGTGAGTCAATTTTGAAATTCACAGACCTATCAGCTGTTGTTAGATTTCTAGGAATAGATCTGGTACTCCCATGGCAATCAACCCTGCTAGAGTCTGGAAACGAAAGTAGAGACTGAAAAAGCGAGGCAAATTTAAAAAATATCAGCATAGCTACCCCAAAAACTAGTATGCAATACCTGGAATAACCTAATTTGATACTTTAGAATTATTGATATTACTTCGTCTGAATAAAAATACTATAGGTACATTTAGGTAGGTAATACTTTAGATATATCAATCTGAATAAAAAAAGCAACAGTATTCTATAATCATTTTGGTTTATTCACTATCAATCATAATCTGAATCTAAGACTTTCATGTGAAAAGATTCATAAGAGTCACAGGAATCATTGTTTTCTACATTAATAATGAAACTTTAAATTATTAAATAGAGAAAATGTTTTTACAAAAATATAAATAGTGATTACGAATTAAAACAAAGTATCAACTTGTAGCGTGATACGGAAAATTGGGGTTGACATTAGTTTATCATTGCCATATAAAAAGTTTGCAAATAATTCCAGTGTCTACTTTCGTTTGCCAGACTCTACTAAGGTAGCAAGTAACCATACTCTCATCAATGTACACATAGGTAGACATAGGCACTACACTGAGTCTGTATCTGGTAAGTCTAGTCGCTTCTGGTCAGAACTCTTGGGCAAGTCTTATATGGATGTAACAGTAGTGGCAGTAAACACTATTAAACTTCTCGGGTCTCGTAAATGCCTTCATTCGACAGTCCTCAAAGGTATGATGGTGCTGGTGTTTTGGTTGGAATGTGGTGTGAACTGCACACAGAAGAGCGCGTCGGAAGTGGACCTCATCTGCGTGGTGACCACGTTGTCGTCGCTGACCATCGCCGGCGGAGCGGCCGCCTTAAACAAGTTCGAGGGCTGGAGCTGCTTTGACAGCGTCTATTATTGTTTTATCACCCTCACCACTATTGTAAGTTATAAAGTAGTACTTATTAGTTATAAAACTCTTGAGAGGAACTGCTTTTTATGTTTGAAATGCAGACATGCAGACGAAGAGTAGATTAATGAATGAGGAGGGTAAATAACCAAGAAATTTGGGTAAGGCAATGTTAAAATTCACAAACCCATCACCTGTTGACAAATTTGGGGATTCGGTCCGGCACACCCTTGTTAATCAACATGTCTAACGGTATTCAATGAACACTGGAATAAAACCTGATAAGTCTGAAAGCTGATCAATTCTCTTGGGAATGTCGAGAGTGACCATAACATACTCACTTGTGGAAGTCTCGAATGTGTGAACAGTCGTAGTCCAGTAGTGCCCGTGGGCTCTTCTTAAATTGCTTCCTTGGACAGGCCTTGAATGGTTAAGGGTTAATGTATAACCATGCTAGTCAATTGATTGGTAACTGGTATGAGCTGCAAACAAATGAGAAGAAAGAAAGAAAAATAAAACATTTGTGACCCGGACAGGAGACAATAAACATAAGCAAAATAAAAAAAAAATACTATTATAAAAATAAAAAGCCCGGTGCGAGACCAAAAAGGCTCGTATCTCAGCATGGGCAGCGATATCCAAAAAGAAAATAACGCTGCGCTGGAATTCTGATAAGTCCCACTGTTGATGCCTTGGAGACACTCACGGAAACGGCAAATTCTTAAAAAAAAAAATAGGATATATAAATAACAACAAAATAGTATAAACACAGGAGGTGAGTTAAAGTTTGTATAATTATGTGTAATTATAAAAGAAATGAGTGTCTCAAATCGGTGGGTTTAAGCATTCGGAGTAGTAACATAATTCATCAATATGCTACGAGGAAAGTCGCAAAGGTAATGATTGAATAATGTGTCTGTATCTCATCACTATATCTTTTTCCACAGGTTTCGGCGACATGGTAGCCCTTCAAAAAGACAACGCCCTCAACCGCAAGCCTTCGTACGTGATGTTCGCGCTGATCTTCATCCTGTTCGGGCTGGCCATAGTGGCGGCGTGCCTCAACTTGCTGGTGCTGAGGTTCGTCACCATGAACACCGAGGACGAAAAGAGAGACCAGGCACAGGCTGAACAGGTAAGGCTCCAAAAACGAGTTTAATTTTTTTTGCAATCCAGTTCGAAGGACCATATCCATAGGACCCGGATCCAAAATAGAGACTCATAGCATCACCTGAGAGCCGTGGATTCCAGAGGATCCAAGAATAAGAACCATCATCATCATCTGCCTAGCCTTTTCCCAACTATATTGGGGTCGGCTTCCAGTCTTATCGGATTCAGCTAAGTACTACCAGTACAGTAGTAGCTAAGTAGTACCAGTGTTTTACATGGAGCGACTGCCTATCTGACCTCCACAACCCAGTAACTGGGTAACACGGTACCCCTTGGCAAGACTGGTGTCAGATCTCAAGCTTCTGACTACCCATAACGACTGTCAAAGATCTTCAAATGACAGCCGGGACCAACGGCTTAACGTGCTTTCCGAGGCACGGAGGAAACTCGGTATGTTGAAATGGTCACCCATCCACGGACCGGCCTCGTCAAGCGTCGCTTAACCTTGATGATCGACCCGTGCGGCTGTTATTACTTAGCCACAAGCTCTCCAAGAATAAGAACCATGGGAGCGGAAAAAACGAATGTTTTACTTTTCAATGTGATGGATGGGATGGCAAATCAGCGTTCGACTATCATGTGGTACGTGTTAAGAGACGCCTAACCTCACCATTATCAGCTTACAGAAGTCCACTGAAGTAGGCTCTTGCGAGACTACTATAGTCAACTAGAATACCAGAAGCATCACAGTTGCCATAATAAAGACGATAAGCTCCATCTTTCTGACGCCGGTCAAACGGCAAGCATTCGTACGTGATATTCGCGCTGATCTTCATCCTGTTCGGGCTGGCCATAGTGGCGGCGTGCCTCAACTTGCTGGTGCTGAGGTTCGTCATCATGAACACAGGACGAAAAGCGGGACCAGGCTCAAGGTGAACAAGTGAGACCCTAAATAGCATTCCTTAGTCAATAGCAGTGTTTTCCAACATGAAAGAATGACTGGGATTAGGCTGAACAGGTAAACAAAATTCTTGTAACAAGTTCCATTGTAACTCATTCCTAGCTTGAGGGTGTACAACAGCAGCCTTATTGAAAATCGACCAATAATATAGACGGAAAACCACATCGCGTATTTCATCTCGCATTTGACTGGTCGATTTTTCATACTCCGATTTTCCATACCGAATTCATTACGCAATAAGGTTGCAGGTCATTGGTTATATTAATTCTTCTTGTGTTTATTTTATTACGTGGTAATCAGCAGGATTTCCAATGGAGAGTCTCATCCAGCTGCTACTAGCTAGTAGGTTATGTTTGCCCTTTTGTTTTAGCTAAGTATGTTTTTTTTATTAAACTAGCGTTAAATGTTCTCTTTGTCATTAATTACAGGCGCAGCAAGTGGCAGTGCGTCTCGAAGGCGACGTGATCACAGCAGATGGAGCTGTACTGCGAGGAGTGTCACGCGGCACTCGCCTGCCTGCTGACCCCAGGCAGATCACTGCTGGTATGTTGTATTTATTACTAGTTGTCCCCCGCGGCTATGCTCCCGTCAACGGACTACCTACCTACCCTCCCTACCCTACCCTACCTACCTATCTTACTTACCCCACCCTTCCGTACCCTACGTACCTACCTACCTGCCTACCCTCCCACGTAAACATTTTTAACCTTCCCTATATTCGGGCGAACAAAACAAAAAAAGAATTATTTAAATCGGTCCAGCCGTTTTTGAGTTTTAGCGAGACTAACGAACAGCTATCTATTTTTATCATAGATAAGAACAGTGGCTCATTTCCAAAAGTAAATGAGTTTGGCAGGAATATTAATATGACCAAACACTATTATTAGGTCCTGAATTTTTATTATTTATACTTTGCGAACTGTATAGTAGTAACAGATAGTAAACCACAGAACATAAGTACTTTGGTTGAACAGGAGTTTAGTTGAGTTGATTGATTTGCCCGCAAGAGTGTTCCTAGGGTCGTACAGCAACCCTAGGAAGACGAAATCTTCTTCTCAAGGGCTCCGAAGGACCTGTGGCCAGTTCAAGCTGGTTTAGTAGTCTAATACCAGTGAAACTAATCTTGTTATGAACTAATTCCAGGAGATACGTCGCTAGTACCACTGTACATTGATGAAGAATACGCGCCCAGCGTGTGCAGCTGTTCCTGCAACTGCTTCGGACCAAACAAGTAAGTGGACTGTTTTACTTTATGATCTCGTGACGACTGCTAAATTTGTGTTCTGCTCAGTACGTAGCGACCTATGAACTATGTTTATCCACTTTTTGCCTCGTCTCATATGCTTTCCCTCAAGATGCAGTTAGATATTTACAATGGGCACTCACAATGCGTTCGTGACTGGTTAAATATATACCCCGTGTCTTACTTTATGACGGTTATAATTACGTCAAGGCGTTTTGGGAAAAGTCAGAGTTGTGGCTTTTATGTGTCTAGAGGGGGATGGGGAATGTTTTCAAGAGTCATCACGAATCTCCTCGCGCGCAGATTTGACTATTTCCAGCCTCCCAAACAAGCCGGATTCCGTAAAGGCTTTAACACCGTAGACCACAAATATACGCTGCGGCAGGTTGAAAAGAAGACCGAGAGTACAACCTGCCTCTCTGCTTAACGTTTGTAGACTACGAGAAAGCCTTCGTTTCGATCGAGACTTGGGCTGTACTGCTGTCTCTCTAACGGTGCCAAATTGACTATCGGTACATGTGTGAACTGTTTATACAAAAACGCCACCATGTCAGTTCGACTTCATGATTAGACCTCGGAACCTATCCTTCTGCAGCGAGGTGTGAGACGTCATATCTCCGAAACTGTTCACCGCTGCACTGGAGGTTGTCTTCAAGGTTCTGGACTGGAGAGGGCTAGGCATCAACGTCAATCGCGAGTACATCACGCACCTTCGGTTTGCCGACGATATAGCTCATGGCTGAGACCATGGACGACCTCAGTACAATGCTCGATGACCTCAGTAGAGTTACCGAAAGAGTGGGTCTTAAAGTGAACATGAAAAAAAACCAAGGTGATGTTGAATGCCCATGTTACACCCACTCCTATCAAGGTCGGAGACTCTACACTCGAAGTTGTGGAGGACTATGTCTACCTGGGACAAACGATCAAGTTGAGTAGGGCCAACTTCGAGAAAAAGGTCAACCGTCGAATCCGACTCGACTGGGCAGCGTTCGGGAAGTTGTTCGTTATCTTCTCGTCCAACTTACCACAGTGTCTCAAGACGAAAGTCTATGACCAATGTGTGTTGCCAGTTATGCGTTGGAAGGACTCCCACCAGGTGGACCGATGAGCTGGTGAAGGTTACGGGGATTCGCTGGAAGCGGGACGCACGGAACCGGTCAATGTGGCGACGCTTGGGGAAGGCCTATATCCAGCAGTGGACGTCTTTCGGCTGATATGATGATGATGAGAGGGGATCAAAGATACGAGATTAATAATGTGTGATAGTTGATATAATTATTATTAAGAATAATATCACTTATAAAAGATATTATTTTTAATAATTATTCTTCTCCTTTTTCTGTTATAATATTATTGATATTTATTATTTTGTATTGGTTGTTATTTATTATGTATAATGTCCCATGTCTATCTTTTCTCGTCCAGTCCATCCAAAGGTTGTCTGTAAGAGATTGCCCTGTGCCATAAGACCGCCCATTGTACACCTACCTTTATAAATGTGTGCCCTGTAATTTTTACTTGGTGTACAATAAATTATATAATAAATAATTAATATAGTTAGTTACTTAACTTGATTCAGTTAAGAGGTGTACAAACTACTCACCTAATATTTCTCTAATCATTTCCATTTCAGATCAATACCATACCGCGATCCACTCTCACCGGTACAACCGACCAACATCAGACAAATAAAATCAAAGAACTACCGCGAGCTAGGCAGCATACCTCGCTACATCGAAAAATCCAATTCCAAGAACCGATCGCAGTCTTTACGACTCAACTCCGCCTCAGGCTACCTCTACATGAACGCTAAGACCAACGACTTCCAACTAGAAGCCGAAGACTTCCGAGAGATGGTCACGAAAAGACGCGAGCAGCTCCGGAGAGGCATGATGATGTACGATATGAGGTGTAACAACAACGAACAGTACTTACAAGTGTCTTATAGACACAGTCTTAGTACCAGATTAGAGACTAGCCCTCATAGTTCCTCACTGTATTCAATGAATATGAGGTCAGATAATCGCAGTAATGATCCTCTAGTAGACGATTATGATTCAGAAAAATCAAGCTACGCGAAAAAGAAGCTTATGAAGAACATAGCAAGAAATACCAGCAACAAAAGAATGGAGAATTACTTTTACGATGATGCCGTATTGCATTTCGACGACGAGTACGCTTTCGACGGCTCAATACTCTTCGCTAAACGGAGAAAATCTTTTGAGAGAAACTGGGATGATTACAATTGTGAAATGCCGCGGAACCACGGAGCTGACCAAGTGTCGAACGATGGTAGCTACGGGTACTATCTACCTGATGATGAAGAACAAGAGTACTTCGTGAATGATACCCTGACGTTCCAACTACCCCCACACCGGGCCAGCATATAGTGAAGTGAAGTGATGCGCCAACAAGACTCGTGCCAAGGTAGGTTAGTGTTAGTCTACTAAATAAATGGGCCAATTAAGTAAATAAACATTAAATTAATAGTAATTTTACAATTTTCGCGGTAGCATCCGAGTTTGAAAGTTTTAGCTTTTACACATAGTATATAGTTGTCGCGACTTTTTATTACAATTCTATGATATGAGCTTGGCTTCTTTGTAGATATTGTAATATAGTGTTTTTAAGGCTTGTCGTGCGGTGAGCGCTTGTGCGTTTTATTGTGCACTACGTCGGAAGAAATTATTACGAAAATATACTTTAGTTAGTAAAGTTCCCACTGCTGGGACACAGGCCTTCTCTCTGTGAGAGAAGAGTGGGCCGTAATCCACCTCAAAAACCCAACGGGTTTGTTAGTTAATAAAACCCATGTATAGATAATTCCAAGCCCAGAATTGGGATAGTAAATTTATTTGATAACTGTAGATTTTCTCTATATACTAAGTACTAGAAAATAATCTCTGAAGTCACATTCCCTTGTCAGGTAAATAAAACAAGACTGCAATAGAGATGAATGTTCTAATATCTGACCAATAATGTAACTTTGGTAAATGTGTAAGTGATAATCAGTATTGTAATTAGATAATCGTGATTTAGGCTCAATTAATCACGGCTGACTTTAGAATTACCCCATTTGGTAATATTTCATTAGTCATCACAAATCATGACATCAAGATCAACATAGGGACCGTTCATTAATCACGTGAGGCTTGAAAGGGGGGGAGTGGCGTGTAGTAAGATATCACAAGTATTTATTTTTTCGTCAATCGCGCGATTTCTAAACCGAAAAGCGGCGTGTAGTTTCTGTCTAGATATTTTTGTCATGGTCCTTAATTTCAGAATAAAATTAGATTATACTTTATACCTATATTTAAAGATAATATTAAAAAAAATAAGATTCTTTGTAGGTACTTACAAAAAAGTACACGTGATTTTGGGTGGGGGCGGGGGGGTTAGTCTTAAACCTCACCACGTATCACCAAGGAGGCAGAGGGAGGGGGGGGGGGGTTAAAACATCACGTGATTAATGGATGGCCCATAGGATACCACCTTACAAAATCCAAAAATAAATAAACATAGGGTACATACTAATAAAATGTATTTAATAAAGCCAAGACAAATAGACAGCTGAGTATTATAGTGGCTAAGGGTTTCTCACCGGGCCCCACGCGCGTTTAAGTCTTAACCATAGACACAGAGAATGGACAGAGTGTTGCCTATAGCATCAAATATGATGCCATTTTGCCGGTTTCGGCCACAGCGACCGCATTCATTGCTTCTCAATGTAAATGCGAGCTTAGATATGCTGCTCTGTTATATGCAGCCATGTGACTTGCATATTCAACTTTGGCTGAAAACATACAGCGGACACGTTATTACGATACGTTGGCTGTTATGGCCCAGGTATGAAGCAAATACATTCAGTAAAGTGTAAAATAAATAAAGTGATCAGGCGTATTATTCTCTAAGATTGGGCAAAGTCACAGGTTTGCCGGAGTGGATGAGTTCTGCACAAAGACATAGAGAATGTGAAAAGAGACATGTATCGGCCGCACAGTCTCTTTGTCTATTTCTACATAGTGGTTGAGTTTCGTAATGGGAGGTGTGCAAAATGTATCATTTTTGCGATTGGAACATTTGCATCTCGATCACCGAAATGATCCGAAACACTGATATGTTTAATTTGGCTCATTTGGATCATCGGCTCAAAGGATCTGCCGCATCAAAGTAAAACGATAACTTGTTAGAGCAAACATTATAAGCAAAATACGACCGTATAGTATTTGATACGTAAGCGCCTTAGTGGTCATTTTTACGTGCATGTATAACGGTAATGAAAATCTGTGAGAGTATGAGAGATACACAATTACACATCTCACTTGGTATCTCTTTCTGACTTGTATATATTATGATTATGTCGCCGCTCAGTCGCTACTCGCGAGTCGATAGTTAAGTAAATCAGTGTCTCTCCAGTCTGCATCTCTCTCAGTCTCTCTCACTTGCTCACTTCTCAATGGCCTCGCGACTGACGCGTCGCGCGGAGTGAGCACTGAGCAGAGTAATGTTTCAGATCCAAATGATGCGTTTTAAACGTTGTAACTGAACCAATCTTTTGGAACACTTCAATGATCCGGATCAGTGAGTCGGTTCCGTAAAGAGTTACACACGCCTCTCATATCCACCAGGCAACAATTGACGCACATGATGCACAACATATTGCTTATGTTGAACGGCAACGAGGCACTTTTGTTTAGTAACGTTGTATGTCCACGTCGCGCGATGATGTGCAACAACTGAGTCGCCGAACATGTTGAGCGATCGTGTTGCGCGTCAAATATTGCCTTGTGGATACGAGGCTCATTACTCAGTCCATTCTCTGCCTATGGTAATAAACAAAAATTGTTAGGATGACATCGCGACTGCCAGTTGACCTAACTTACTTTACCTCTGCTAGTACATTTTATCTATCATGGCAACTAAAACCCGACGTAGTGCAAGCGAAAATTAATTTTGATTTCCATTTCGGAGTGAATTAGAAGTAGACACTGTTGCGAACTTGCGAGTCACAATACAATGAAAATTATCGAGCTTATTGATACAAAACTGGTTAACAATACAGATGATAATTGCACAATATGTGTGTACAAACTTTGCATGGATTGAAGATCTTTTCTTGTCCACAAAATACGGGCGAACTGCAAAAGACTTAAGTATAATTTTGCCCTCTGCTGGGACAGGCCTCCTCTTGGGTTGGGAACGGACCGTAATCAACCACAATAGAATTTTTATTTAGAAACAAATAATAAGACATGCTGGCTTCCTCACGATGTTTTCCTTCACTGTTTAAATCTCCTGACCGTTCATGAAAGCAATTCTTCTCAGGTTATTGAATAAATTGATGAAAATTAAATCAATAGACAAATGAACTCTGTTTAAAAGAGCTTACATGGTACATTAAAAGTTTTACATAATTGTTACTGAATTATTTAAATTGTATATATATTTTGTAACTTTACCCCACATTAGGAATTTCTTCCTGTATCGTGGGTGCGTTTACAAACATATAAACTCACATACACAACACCCAGAGCCGGAACAACTATCTGTAGATCATGCAAATATTTGTTCCGTGCGGGAATAGAACCCGCGACACGCAGCGCAGCAGTCAATCGCTCAACCACTGCGCCAACGGTGCGCCGTGTATTAGTATAGCATGTCGTGGTGGCCCAGTGGCTAAGAACTCGCCTCTCGTGATTGAGGTCCTGGGTTCAAATCCGGGCAAGTACCAATGTGACTTTTTCAATTCGTATGTACTTTCTTAGTTTATCTTGGAGATAGCTGACAACGGTGAAGGAAAACATCGTGAGGAAACCTGGACTTATAGTTAGTATTTGTAAGTTTGTGCCCCATTGATGTAATAGCTGCAAGGAGTTCCAGTGCGAGGGTAAACAAATCTATACCAATATTATAAAGAGGCAAGATTTTTTTGTTTGTTTGTACCGAACAGGCTCCGAAACTACTAGATCGATTTAAAAAATTCTTTCACCAATAGAAAGCTACATTATTCCTGAGTGACATAGGCTATTTTTTAATCCCGAAAACGGGTTCTGTGGGGTGGTCCACGGGAGGGAAGCCGCGGGGAACAGCTAGTAAATAAAAAATCAAAGACCTGCATTATGTCTCGTATTTTTACCATTAATGTTTTGTAGAAAAATTCGACATAAAAAAAATCACTGCTGAAAATGCTGAGGGATTCCAAGTTTCAATGTATTTTGTCCACAAGAAAGGACATTTATCCAGGTATTAATTTTATATTAGCAGATATGTGTTGCATTAAAGCTAATAATGTCTCACCCAAATAAAAAAGAACCACTATTTATGACAATGGTCCCAAAACACTACGATTATTTATATTAGAGAATCGCAACAATTTTTAAAGTATGTGCTAGTCAAATTTTTTATTTAAATTAATTATCAATGACGATTTTTAGTCATTTCCTTATATTGTGTATTATTATAATAAAATTCTGAATTCCAAATTATTAATATTATATGTATATTCCAAGAAAGTATTATGTATTGTCGCTATGAGCCTTGAGTATTGGTTTTGTTAATAAAACATGGTTTTAAATTAACCTTTCTAAAAGACAAAAATTGTACAGTAAAACTGATCTGTAATGCCAAAAATCTATGTCATCTATGCCAAAAATTTATATTCCATTAATTTTAAGAAAATATATTTTATTTTATTGTTTTACCAATCTCAAAGATTTGTTTTATTAAAAGAATTGTTAAAACTAAAACTCCTTATAATAGGAGAAAAATACGTCATTATATATTTAAAAAATACATTTGTAGATGCCAAAAGTTTGTATTAAAACTATAAAGTTGAATTTATCCCAAAGTGGAAATGTAAAATGCCAAGAGCTTTACTATAAAATATTTATGATTTAAAAAATACATTTGTGGATGCCAAAAGCTTGTTTAAAACCTATAAAGTTGAACTTATCCCAAATTGGAAATGTAAAATGCCAAGAGTTTTACTTTAAAATATTTATGGTTTATAAAATACATTTGTAGATGCCAAAAGTTTGTATAAAAACTATAAAGTTGAATTTATCCCAAAGTGGAAATGTAAAATGCCAAGAGTTTTACTTTAAAATATTTATGATTTAAAAAATACATTTGTAGATGCCAAAAGTTTGTATAAAAACTATAAAGTTGAATTTATCCCAAAGTGGAAATGTAAAATGCCAAGAGTTTTACTTTAAAATATTTATGATTTAAAAAATACATTTGTAGATGCCAAAAGTTTGTATAAAAACTATAAAGTTGAATTTATCCCAAACTGGAAATGTAAAATGCCAAGAGTTTTACTTTAAAATATTTGTGATTTAAAAATAATTTTTTTGATGCCAAAAGTTTGTATAAAAACTATAAAGTTGAATTTATCCCAAAGTTGAAATGTAAAATGCCAAGAGTTTTACTTTAAAATATTTATGGTTTATGAAATACATTTGTAAATGCCATAAGTTTGTATAAAAACTATAAAGTTAAATTTATCCCAAAGTGGAAATGTAAAATGCCAAGAGTTTTTCTTTAAAAAAATGTTATGATCTCATCAAAAAATCGTAAAAGCCACATAAATGTGTATAAAATTGTTGAGATAGGAGGAAAATAAATAGAAGAAAGATATCAGGACAGTAATATTATAAAATGTAAAACTAAAAATCGATAAAAAAGTTCAGTATTGTATGAAAAAAGAATGTTGCATCTATTTTGCGTTTTATAATCTGAGTTTTATTCTGCTGATTATCAATGTTGTAATAAAATCATTAAAAATATACCTCTTTTTCTATATTTTTTTTCAAACTCTGTCTTCCAGTGTGTTTTTGAAAATATGATATTAATCTTATGTTGAAAAACTATGATGCTTCCATAATTTATTTCTGTTTTAGTCGGCTCATGCTCGCGGCAAAAGACCGCTGTTTTAAACTTATTAATTAATAATATCGTACTGAATAATTATGAAGTGAGTTAATAAAATTGTAAAATATCTAGTCGAAAATGTGAGAAGTTATGTATAAGGAATGTCTGTCTAGTCAAAATAATTATAATTATTATTTTATAATTATAATTATTATTTTGTAATTATACAATGTCAAATAAAAAGGTGTCTGTTATCCTTTTAAGGTTTTTTTGAAAAATATTCTCTATCTTGACTGAATTTTATTTGTATCATTTTAGACTTACTCTTAAAGCTGCCAAAAACTTTTTCGTTTAGTTTAAGCATAATCAGTATTTTATTTGCTGTGATAATTTTACCTCTAGTATTATTATAATTAAATTATTTAGGTTTATAAACCTCTCCAAGAAACTCAAAAGATTTGTATTATTATGTCTTCAAAAGATCAAACAGTATTAATTGAAAAAAATGTTTATTAAAAAAAAATCATTAACAAAAACGTTGATGTCGTTAGAAACGATTGTTTCCAATTTTATGTCTAAACATTTATGTATGACGAAATATTTATTAATAAACAGTTAAAAACGCTGAATATGTATATAGTAAATAATTACGTCGACTTATTTTAGGTGTTAAGTAAAAATGAAGAACTAAACACGACTGTACTAAACTTTATGCAAACGTACTCGAAACAAAGGACTTATATTTGATGGGTTGTACACACTTCTTATGAAATCGAACAATTTTGTGCTATTCTTGCACAAAATTGCATAAAGGCATATTTAGAGAGCTAAATATGCCTTTATGATTTCTTGGATATAATTTTGGTTAGGTTAGCCTCTATAGTCTAAATGCTTGAAACAGTCCAAATTGACGTTCCCAGATTACAATACACGGACCGCTTTTGCAGTCACAGCCAAAAAACTGTAGATTGCCTAATGGCGATCGCTGTAGTCACTGACTGCTCCAAGCTGTCAATCTATGAACACTCTTGTGTTAATTTATTGTTTGAATGGATGCTAGTCAGAATTAACAAGAAAAAATCAAAAAACAAATCCTTGACACATTTTTATTTCATGCTACATATTTTATCTAGTAGTAGTCACGCTTCGATCGACAATCTATTGAACACGTAATTATGACTCGTTACCTTGCGAAAAGATCCCGATTCAAACAGTAAAGTGCACATAACTTTAGAACGGCTGAACCGATTTTCAATCAAACATAGCAAAAAAAAAACGAAATCAAAATCGGTTCATCCGTTTAGGAGCTATGATGCAACAGATACACAAATAGAGGTACCTTCACACGTCGAACTTATAACGGGGTGTTATTATTGTCGTTGTCTTTTCCGTCGGGGGTTAAAAGCAATGTTATTTTGCATTAGCTGTTTAGATTGGTTTTCTACCCCATTTACTTCCATAATAACCTTCACAATATCACGACTGATTCAATTAAGTGTTTTTGTTTAACCTACAAAGGCAATTAACATTAATCACAAAATTCTACTCTTATATTTCTTTGCAAATTAGTTTGCTAGCCTGAGTAAGATTACATCTAGGCGACTCCATACAGAAAATTCACAGAACTATTTAGACAGAACCTAAGTCCCTAGATACAGTAGGTAAATATCGCAGATTAGGCCAAAATGAATAAGGGTACGTTCACACAGAAAATCCGTTTCCAGGATCGTTTTTAACCGATCCGTCGTTACTGAAGGTGATGTTCACGCCGCATTTACAGTACAGTTTTAACGGATCCGTCGCTATTGGGGTAATGTTCACACCAACCTTTCTACAAGGATGGACGTCCGATAAAACGGATCAGTTATTTATTTTAATAAGTACTGTTGTGTGTGTGTGAACTCGCTCATACAATTACCTACGCCATTGCTGAATAAAAATTTATACGATAAAGCAGACCTGTCAAACGGACTGCTGTATACTTTGTCGGATCGGTATTTTTAACTAGATTCGGAATAGGTACTTACCTACATGTCATGTATGTGTACTCGCTCATACAACTACATACATCAGTGCCGAATAAAAACTATACGTTAAAGCGGACCCGTTAAACGGACCTCTGTGTGAACAAACCATTCCTTACCTACCCTTCTTTAAGTCATGAGTCAACTTCTAGACAAGCGTGCTCCATCGTCGACCACATCATCGCTTTCCCGTGGTGAGATAGTGGTCAAACGCGTTTATCAACAGTAAGAATAAAGTTCATTTATTTAATTTATTTGTTTTGTTTATTCTCTTTTATTGTAAGTTAATGTCTGTTTTGGAAGCCCTCAAGTTAGTATTGTAATCGTCTGTGTGGTGGATTTAAACTTGTTTAGCCGTGCTGTAAATAGGACCGGTGTGTTAGCTTTAAATCAATTCAGTAACAAGAAAGTTTCAGTGAGCAAATACGAATCAAACTCGAATACCCATTACGAATAGATACCTACCTACTTGGGAAATGCTAAAATCATCATAATTGGTAGCTTTGTTCCACCTACTGCCGATTATAGGCCTCCTCCCTTGTTTGCCATGTTTCGGTGGTCTGAGAAAGATTCATGGCAGTACATAACTATCATCAAAATTGGCAGCTGATTTCAACCCACTGGACAAAGCCGAAACAATGACGAACAGCGGCACATTTCGGCTCGTTTTTTTTAAAATGAGACTTTTTCTTAAGTTTGCAATATGCTGTTACTTCCCAGAATTTGATCTCTATTAGCGACACTATCGAATGGTGTAATTGTAATGGTGTGCTGCATGTGTTTTTTTTTTCAAAATCGACTGGTTCGATTCCTGGCTAGGAATATTGATTTTACAATAATCCAATGATGCAGTTTTAGTTTTCGGCAAAATCGGCCTCGTGACTCCTTTGAGTGTTTTCCGCTATTCCTCATAGTGTCGGATTTGGCCATCCACACCTACTTAAAAAACTCAGCCTGTTTAGCCACCCCTTTTGTACCATGCTTACCTGTTTTGTGCGACTCTCAACCAGGCCTTCCTCGCAATCTATTGGTAGCCAGATGGTTATCTGGCTGTTGGTCTGCCAACACTAACTGGAAATCTTAAATAAAGCAAGCTGTAAATGCTTGTTGTGTGAAAATCAACCTTTCACTCAAATTTTGAGCGGCCAAGTCATTTAACCGACTTCGTAACAGTAGAAGTTTATACATTCGGCAAGTTTTTTTTACGAAATTAGTCTAAATTAAGCATGAACTGATGCAGTGTCTTCGTGAAAGTATGGTTGACAAATATTTGTACTACCCTCGATATGTTTCAAGTGCGGTTGATTGTAAACTAATATTAACTAATGTATTATAAACTGTTAAATGGATACGTGAGTTCTAGTTATTACGCGATCTGAATTAACTGTAATTTTAAAAGTGAAAACTGTAACATAAATCGGATTTCAATAAAAAATACATACGAATGGTTGGTGTGTTTTTATTTAATTGTAAAGCTTTCATTGGATTATAAGCTTTAGGATATGCCGTTATAAAAAATTGTAGATTATTTACCTAGGGAGCAAACAACTATTTTAAAGGCGAGTGTTTTTTTTAATCCAGAGCGGAGCAAAGGACTCTAGAGTAGAATCCTGAGTGCAGCGAGGGATTCATAGTACGTTACTCGAGCTTAAAATAGTCTTTCTCCCGAGGTGGACACTACTTTTTATCACCCTCTATGAGACAATAAGTAAGTGCAACTTATGAGCAATAATGACGAGAACGAAGACAACAGAAATAATTAGAGCCTAATGTTTATATTTGAACAATTATGGTTACAGTTGTAAATTTATTTACAGCTTGGGACCTTACGGGATTTGAACGTAGCAAATGATTGAGCTGTCCGAGTAGCTCATTCAGATTTTGTCCGACCAGTATGTATACATACTGGTCGGACAAAATCTGAATGGTTGTATACTTTGAGTTAATCGACACGAAAGAAGAAGAAGAAGCTTGGGAATTAGAATTAGCCTCCGATTTAAGCTGCGGACAGACGGTCGGACGGACATGGCGAAACTATAAGAGTTTCTTGTTGACTACGGAACCCTAAAAACAACTCAAGATTGCGATAATTCTAAAGTCTTATTTTATTGTTATATCTCTTGTTGCCTATCTGTCAACCAGTCTTCCAGAGGATTATCATGTTACCTAGTACTGCCCCGCCCCCTAGTATTGTGGACGTCAGCAGCCTAAAACAAAAAAATAAAAAAAAAATAAAGGGTATGCCAAATATTGCTATTAAATAATTAGGTATTGCTTATTTTCGAAAGAGTCCAATAATTTACTCTTTCATGGAGTCCACCATACCATTTGCCCTGCCGAATTCACTTAGGCACGCAATTATGCTGCAGATAGGCAGTCGGTCCATGTAAAAAAATACTGGTATTTAACTTCATCCGGCTTCAATTTAATTAGGAAATGACCAGGCAGATAATCACTCGATTGTTACCTAAAACATCGAGAAGACGCCCTCTGTCTTTGATAACCCGTACCCGCATCACAAAGGGATATCTGCAGCTTGGGTAACCCCAACTGATCGTGGAGAGAGTAGCCCATTCTTTACCATGCAATTCGTGTCGCCTCCGCTAGGTGGCTGTCAATAATAAATGTGGTTCTCGTTTCGTTTGAAAGCCTTTTTTTTAAGTAGCCCTCGTTGTAACTTGTTCAGAGGCTCTAGATAAGTGACATTCTAATGAAGAAAGCGACGCGATAGCGTTTGGTAAAATGTATGGGATTGCCAAGCGTTATTTAATTTATTTATTTATGTATTTGATTAGGTTCACCTACAATTGTATAAAATACGTTCTTAAACTATCTTCCAGTGCAAGAATTACTTAAAGGCAAACACCACATTCACAATTTCAAAGAATCTAAAAGCTTACTTACCTACATGGTAATAAGCGCTAATTTTTAATACGAGTGGATAGTTATAAAAATTAAAATTGATAAAATTGGTAAAAAAAAAGAAAAAGTAATTGGTAAAAATAAAATTTGGTAAGAATAAGCTATGGAAAAGTCACGTGATCAATCCCTTACAATTTTTTTATATTTCTTCACTAATTTCGACAATCGCCATCGCTGTTAGAATGCAGGTGTCGTTCTCCATACATTTTTGTTGTGATTGCGGTCTGTTATTTGAACTCAATAACTTTTAAAATACATAAATAAAATTGTTCCTGTAAGAAGTTTCGGTGCATTCAAATCCAGGTAATTATAGGATTTTTTCAAATTCATTAGGTATGTATTTTCTAAGTTTATCTTGGATACCAAAAGCAACGGTGAAGGAAAATGTTGTGAGAAAACCAGCAGCCTTATTGCGTAAGTGAATACGGCAACGCAAAGGATTTGACCGCTATCAATCGACCAATCACATAGGCGGAATTCCACATCGCGTCGTTCATCTCGCATGTGATTAGTCGATTTGATAACGGTCTAACCCTTCGCTTTGCCAATTTCACTTGCACAATTCGGCTGCTGTATTAGTAAGTCTGAAATAGCCAAGTCAGAGGTCTGTGGGGTTCCCAGAGGTGGCTTAATTAATTCTGACACCAGAGGTGGCATAATTAACTCAAACAACAGAGGTGGCCACATCCTCACACGAAAAAGAAAGAGAAGATAATATTGAACTAAGGGAAAACTACGGAACCCCATTAAAAGTTTTGCTTTGTTTCGTTGGACAGCAAGTTAGCAAGATCTTATGGTAGGTCAACCAAAAAACCTACTGTACAATAATCAAATACCTATAAAGGATTGTTCACATCTCAAAGTGAATGTGGTCACATTAGATCAGTTAGCCCCATTTGCGCCAAATACTTAACTCAGGGTTAGTTGCTAACAAGAGGTTCAATTAAAATATGTCATAAAAATTTGCCCGTGTTAGCTACTACAACTCGGAGTTACTGAGATAATCCAGGGTGGTGCAGTACAAGTGGGCCTTACACTCTTCTTGAGTCCGCCCTGGATTTTTAACCGACTTCGCAAAAAGGAGGAGGTTATCAATTCGATTGTTTTTTTTTTTATGTTTGTTACCTCAGAACTTTTGATTGGGTGAACCGATTTTGATGATTCTTTTTTTATTCGAAAGCTGGTGTTTGTCATGTGGTCCCATATAAAATTTGATGAAGAAATTCGGAGATATACATCAGAACTCTTCAATAAATGACGGCAATTCACTCGGGATAGCTGCAATCGCATGTCTGTTTATTGTTTACACCATTTTATAACATAACATCACACTGGTACGCTTTAAAGGGGTACGCAGGTGTGAACAGTTCACCCCGGTATACTCTCATTCCACCGGTTTTGTTTATTTAAGTTTCATGTTATTGGGTTAATCTATTCTGGCTTCACTTTGGGCGTTAATTAAAAATCTTTTTTACAAAAATCTGTGTTCCTGTTTTCATTTCTTCGTTTTTTGACACCGACTTCCGAAATTGAAGTTATTTTTCACTTTGTTGTGTTTTTGTTTGGAAGTCGGTTGTGATTTTTGTAAAAAAGATTTTGTTTTGAAGGGTTGTCTGTTGTTTTGTTTGAGTAAAAGTGTGAAGGTTTAATGTGTGTTTCTCTGTAGTTTATTATCTCTTGTTCACTGCACTGGTCTTTCCATGAGATCGTTGATTGTGTGTCTCAGGATAATTGCACCAAGTTTCGGGGATCCAGAAGTATGATCATTCATACACTCCAAAGTATGTGTGTGTGTGCGTCCCTATGCCCTCACGATACCTACAGATAAATGACCTCATATCTTTCCTCACACTACAACAAATAATTAAGTATCCGTAGGTACATGCCTATTCTACATCATCACGAACAAAAGCATTGAAATTTTTAATTAAAAAGGCAAAAACAAGAGCGTTTCTAAAATAAAACAAAAACACTTCGAAAATTAATTTTGAATAGCGGATTTAATAAATGCTTAAGTTGGAGAGTACTGTTATTTCTCTTTAAGACTGGCCAAAGAGAATACTAGAAGAAAAATGGGCGCACCCCTCGCCACCCCTTCCAAGGAGGTATTACTTTAAATAAAGAAAAGTTAAAATTTTCTTAAAACACCCCCCCGTTGGGGAGTTGCCTATCTATCTTCGTTTAAGTATTGGCAAAAATTACCCCCCCTGTTGCTGTCTCTTTTTCACAACGGCCGTGTCATTGGCTCATTTTTTAAGGGTAACGTTTAGCATGGTTGGTCGTTTTTAGAAGTTTTAGAAAGGATCGTAGTCTTTTTTAGAGGGACAATGTGTGTACTTGTACAGTCAATCTGTCTAGCCATTTTCCATGGATGAAAGAAGTTAGTAAAGTCTAAGGGCACGGGGTAAGACGACATTGAAGATACATGAACATGACGCAAAAAATCAGACAGTCAGATGTGGCCTCTGGTTTAAAATAAAATTAGGTGTATGCAGGGTAGATGCAGTTTTTGACATATAATTTTGGTCAATGCTGTTTTTACTGCTTTAGTCGATAAAGCTTTTGTCTTTAAAATGCTGTCGAAACTTTTTTTATATTATTGCTTTATCTGTCGTCAGTATTATTTGTTTTTACCGACTTAAAAAAAAAAGGAGCCACAATATTCACATATCTTACTCCATGTGGGCTTTTAAACATATATGTGCCAAATTTCATTAGTATGTATGTTTGTATGTATGTTCGTATGTATCTTTGTAAGTTTGTATTTATGGTTGTCCACGCTTTTCTCCGAAATTAAGTATCGGGTCATGATCATTCTTTTTTTATTGGATTAAGTATCGCTCAATTTAGGGAATAGTGTAAGTTTCATTGGATTTTGTTCAGCAGTTTTCAAGATATGGAACATACAACTCCTTAGCGACTAACAGCAGAAATGTGAAAGTTGACTTATTATGGGTATTTTATCAATCCTTTAGGTACCTTAGTATAGAACTTTTTAATGATAGTGTACTAAAACTAATAAGGAAATAAAAACTTTTTCACAAAAAAAACCGACTTCAAAAGCACATAACAACCTTTTCACAAAAAACATGCAAAATAATTTTCGTTTCGAAAGTCGGTGTCGGAAAATGATAAAAACAAAAGGTACCAAAGACGACTTCGACTTTCGAAACGAAAATTATTTTGCACTTAGTGTTTTGCTTTTAAAGTCGGTTTATATTATTATGAAAAAGATTTTTTCTCCATCCATAACTTTGAGTCGTTCATCTACTCGCAGACAGCTGTGGTAATACATCTTCCAATTAAATTACACTTTATTTATCTAAGTACTTCTTTACCCTCGAATCAAACAATTTGATATGCTTTTCCACCTATCCGTAACTTTCCATTTGGTCGTTTCACTTCTCTTCCTTCTAACCCCTCCTCTATTATCTAATCGTGTAAAGATTGTCAATCTGTTTAACACGTCAACCCTAATTATTAATTTTAATATGTTATTGTAAGGGCACGCGTCAACAGGTGGTTAACTTATGTATTTTTAGTAGGGTTAGCAAAATAAAACTTGAATTAATTTAATCCTTTTTTAGTATTTTTATTAGAAGTCATTATGTATCTTGGTACCTACGTACCATCTATGAAGTAATTTTTATGTATCCCATTTCTTTTTACCTTATGCTTCACACATCACATCATCAGCCTATTAATGTTGCCACTGCTGGGACACAGGCCTCCTCTCTGTGAGAGGGAATGGGCCATTATCCACCACGCGGGCCCAGTGCGGGTTGGTGGATTTCACATGTCTTCGATTTTTTGGTTCTAGGACATGCCGATTTCCTCACGATGTTTTCCTTCACCGTTTTGAGAGCAGTGGTGATGAAATAATTTACACAAAGTAAAGCGCCTGCCTGGGCTCGAATCAACGACCTACAACGTTTTAAGTCGCGGCCGATATCACTGGGCCACCACTGCTTCCTTATGCTTGCGTTTGACTAAAATCAACACTACTATTTAGCATTTTGCACAAGTAAAAGTACAATCAAAATAAATTAAAATACATAAATAAAAAGTACTATAAATCAGTCTATGCTATTTTCCCACAGCTGGGATACAGCCTTGTCTTTGTGAGAGTCCACGCGTACCCAGTACAGATTGGTGGATATCATATATCTTCAAATTTTTGGATCTAGTAATTGTCGGCTTATTGCATCTAAAAAAAAGATTACGACGAATTGAAAACAGTCGCCTTTTTTCGAAGTCGGTTAAAAATGTCGCAATTTTACTATTACATGCTGTTGGTCTCCCAGATAACAAATATAAAAATTGGGTCTAGTAATTGTCGGCTTATTGCATCTAAAAAAAAAGATTACGACGAATTGAAAACAGTCGCCCTTTTTCGATGTCGGTTAAAAATGTCGCAATTTTACTATTACATGCTGTTGGTCTCCCAGATAGTAAATTAAAAAATGGCATTTTCAACCATTCGGCTGAAAACAAGAAAAAAATAAGCTTTTATTAACAAAACGCTAAAATTATATAGTAGACGACGGTCTTACCCTTTCATTACCGTTTTCTTTTAAACGAGTCAGCGATTGAGTTACACGGCGTTTTAATTAAAGAAATCTTTCACAAAGCTTATCTTAAAGATAAAATTATAGAACAGTTTCAGGAAAAATGCTGAAAATTGGTGATTGAATCATAGAGATTGAAATGATTATGCTGTGGGAAAAAGTCGGTAAGTTTCTTGATAATAGTCTCATTAAGAGGTGTCGTGCTATCCAAATGGGTTCTGAAGGTTAGGTTTGCAGCCATTCCAAGTAGAATATACCAGTATTCTGCTTGGCCCGGCTGCATACCAATACCAGCGGAATACCAATTCAGCTACAGCGACTAGAAATAGGAGATAAACCCAATACAGTCGGGACAAGGCTAGATTGGTTTATTGTGCAATGAGTTCTGAAAAAGCCGGTAGGAGTTTGTAGATATGTTAGGACAGGATAGATGGACCCCCTTTTCCGCACTTAGACTCCCATTTGGTCCGTTGTTCGAGCAGGCCTCGTCTCTGAGAGGGAATGGGCCGTAATGCACCACGAGTTTGGGTTGGTGGATGTTACAAATGTCTTAAAATTTTTGGTTCCAAAGCATGCCGGTTTCCTCACGATGTCTTCCTTTACCGTTTTGAGAGCAGTGCTGATGAAATAATTTACACAAAGTAAAGCGCCTGTCTGGGTTCGAAACCACGACCTACAACTTGTAAATCGCGGCCGTTACCACTGGTTCACCGCTGCTGCTGCGTATGTTTATACGATTTTATCTGCAAGTTTTACAAATGTATCAGAAGCACCAATAATAGCTTATTGATTCAATCGATTAATATACGTACAGATACACAATAACATGATCTAATCCCGTCTAAAAACGAAATTAATTAATCTTCAATTTTAAGCAGCTTCTTTTAACATCTCAATCTTGTATATTTCTCAAAATAATCGAAACCATACCTATACCCAAACTAAATATTTGAAGAATCACACATCGTTTTTGCTGTCCCTCCAACTCCGTAAGTAAAGTTGGGCACGATTTAAGTTGTTCAAAAGTGAGAACTCCGCGAGCCACCGCGCTACACTTTTACTTTTTGCCATTCTTGTGTGCAATCTCCTTATATCTTAAAACTTTTAGCACTTTTAGTGATCTTCAAGACTTAAAAAGTTTGGGATAAAGTGAAAAAAGTTAGGAGTTTTTTGTCAGTTTGAATGTCGTAGGTTTAGTGGCCTGGTGCTGATCGTAGGCCTCTGATACTAAAGAGGTTTCATAAATATGGTTACATGATAACTTCAGAAGTTTGGTTTTGGTCAAATTAACCTGAAAACGTCCATTGCGGAAAATTCATAGATTTCTATACAGCGCACATCACGTTTTGTAATTTATCCTGCTGATCCCGGTGGATCAGTATACGATCCCTTTTACGAAAGTAACTCTTAGTAGGTATGTACTCAATTACTAAAATAAATTAAATAAACTTAATTTTTCGAAATATCTTATCTACCTTACACAAAATAAAGCCTACATTTTCCTCCTTCAAAAAAGCTGAATTTACCTTTCTCCCTAAAGAAAACATTTACAATAAACAAATAAAAACAACCCGTCTAGGCTTCAGCATAAAAGATCTGTATACATCGTACAAACGTCTCAAACAACAAAGGAGAAAGGTCGGACATTTGTCGGTTCAAAATAATTTTATTTTAGCAAAATTGAAACTGGCTCGGCCTTCTCTTGAACAAATTTTAATATCTGAGGAAGATACGGCTAGGGCTATATTTATATTTTTCCTTCTCCCCGTTTCTTTCGGCGATTATTATTCTGTATTCCAATGGGCTCGGCGGGTGGGGGCCACCCCTTAGACTCTTTCCTTTTTGCTTCTTAAGTCCATCTTGAGACGGGGCAGCGAAAACTGTGGGGTGGTTTTGTGTTATTTTTTTTTGTCGTTATTTAAAGTGAGCGTTGCAATAAGAATGAAGTATTTCGTTGCAATAAGTGGATTAGAATGAGTGGAGAAGTTTTTAAAAGGAGCGCGTAGACTGCTACTACGGCGTAGGCTGTAGTCACACCTGCTACGGCGTAGGCCGTATTATTGGCTGCTACGAAAATAATCACACCAATATTATAAAGGCGAAATATTGTGAGTGTGTGTGTGTGTTTGTACGTTTGTTACTTCTTCATGCTCAAACGGCTGGACGGATCTGGATGAAATTTGCCACAGAGATAGATTATAGTCTGGAATAGCACATAGGCTACTTTTAATCCAGGGATTATGTTCCCATGGGATAATTTTCCACAAACACGCGGGCGAAGTTGCTTGCAGAAGCTAGTTGATACATAAAATTTAAAGTATATTATGTCTATTGCAGTTTAGTTAATCAAAATGTTTTTGTTCGTTATAGAATTCTGGAGCAAACAGGTAGATTTATGTTATTTAGTAAACTACCTACAGTTCAACTATTTTCTTAATATGCCTTGGCAAACTTCGTGTTTTGTCAGCAGTCGGATTTCTTTTTTATCAGTTGCCCTTTGCACTTGGTGCAGACCAGACGCTCTCATTCAACTTGGCAGTATATAGAGTTGTTAATACTCTTTTAACTTTTAAGTAATTTATTTTAAAAATGGGAGGCAAGCTGCTAAAGGAAAACAGGAAAATAGTTGCACTATATAGTTCAACGGTAATCAAAACAAAACAACAATAAAGTACTTAGTTCTAAATTGTTACTATACACGATAAAACTAATAATTGATGGACATGGAAATTAGCATTTTTTGTATTCGGAAATGCGATGATAGCCGAGGGACAGTAAGAAAATAGTTGTAATGTACCTACCTAAGTTTAATGATCCGTTAATAGGATCAATCAATCTGCCTAGTCTTTTTCCAATTTTGTTGGAGTCGGCTTCCAGTCTTACCGGATTCAGCTGAGTACCAGTGTTTTGCACGGAGCGTTTGCCTATCTGACCTCCACAACCCAGTAACTGGGTAACACGGTACCCCTTGGCAAGACTGGTGTTAGATCTCAAGCTTCTGACTACTCGTAACGTAAATGTCAAAAAAAGTAAATGTTTATTTTACGAGTATAATCATTTTCCTACTTGAGATTGAAATCAAAGTAAATAATGAACTGTAAAAAGAACTTCGATAATCACCTTTCAAAAAAACCCTCGAACAACTCCACCGCACTCAAATTCTCTGCTTCTGTCACTTACCCCTTTTACTGGAAAAACCGTGGCACCTACCCGGAAGGGGTTCGATATTTAAATATAAGAAGAACACCCCCTTTTTTCAAGGGAGGACCCTCCCCACCCCTTGGATTTATGGATCTGGCCCGGAGTGGGCTCCTAATTACTTATCTTTGCGAATACAAATCAATCTCAAAATGAAAAAGGCTTTTGCAATGGATCTTCTAAAATGTAGCACTTAAATATTACTTAAGTATAACTTAGAGGTTGGTATGTTGGTCTTGCTGTTGAGACGGGATTAACGGTTTGTTAATTTTAACCATGAAGTGGTTTCGATAACCAATGCGTTAAGTGGTTTAGAAACGGGTGTGTTAAAGTGTTTGATCGCAATCTGATTTTTAGTACGATAGGGCAACTTTTAAATGGTCTGTGTGGATCATTGAAAGTTGAAAATAAGTAATAGCTTCATATGACTTAGGTAGGTAGGTTCATATCTTCTTAGTAAAAAGTAAGTTTTTCTTGGATATCACACAGGCAACGGTGAAGGAAAACATCGTGAGGAAACCTGGACTTGTTTAGTTAATGTAAGTCTGAAATAGCGAAGTCAGAGGCCTGTGGGGTTCCCAGAGGCTAGGCGAATTAATTAACTCTGACACCAGTGGCCAGTGGTAAGTGAGGTGGCCACATCCTCACACGAAAAGAAGAAGAAGTGAAAAGTACGGGTTTTTGTGACAGTGCCAATCGGCATTGTGGTCTGATAATGAGTGATGAACGACCTGGTCAAGGCTGCGGGAGTCCGGTGGATACGAGACGCACAGGGCCGATCAGTGTGGCGACGCTTGGGGGGGGGGGGGGGCTAAGTCCAGCAGTGGACGTCTTGTGGCTTGAATGATGATGATTAATGGATTACCTATCTATTGACTATATTTCTTACTAGCTGTCCCCCGCGACTTCGCTCCCGTCAACAGGCTACCCACCCTAACCTAATCTACCTACCTACCTACCCTATCTACATACCTGATTGTACGCAACGCACGCAACGCTCAAAGCTCTCAAACAGGAATAATTTTGCTCGTTTTTGCAATATTTTTCGTTTATGCTCCGCTCCTATTGGTCGTAGCGTGATGTTATATAGTCCTACGCCTTCCTCAATAAATGGACTAACCAAAACAAAATTAATATTTCAATTCCAACCAGTAGTTCCATGAGATTAGCGCGTTAGTATCGATACTGGTTTGGTAAGAAATAAATTGTAGTTCTAAAAACTAAAAAACACGCTTTAATGGTAAGGATAATGGGACAAACTGTTTAAATTATTGCATTGTCATCGGTTCTTGATAAGTGTGCAAAGTTTCAAATCAATCCAACGTTTTGAAGTGGGTGAAAATCACGTTCAAAGATTCCGTTACATTGATACATTGATACATTGATACATTGTTACATTGATACATAGATACATACATACCAAGCTAATAAAAGCGTGTTAAAAAGAAATGATTTTAGAAACTTCAGCCTTGAGATCACCTCTGCACCAATCAAAAGAAAAATTGCTTTAGGTAATTACATGGCTTGGACAATTAGTCACCAGTTAAAAGCATAAATGCGTAATGGCTCGCTAGCACTCGAGAAGGGGTCATCGAAGGTGTGGATAGACAGGTCCTGAGTTTGAGAACTGGGTGAGTTCAAGTTCAGCCAGTCTATTTACTTCAAGTTCACTACACCTACGTTTTTATGGTGAGATGTTAACAGAATCACACTTGTTTCGAAGAGTGAATTTATCTGATACATGAACATCGGATTGCGTATCGGAGTAGATAACACCACGTCTGTTTTCCCTTAAGGAATTAGCAGATTGAATCAATAATTTAAAGAAATATAAATATTTCTATAGGTGACCAATCCTGTAGCCCAGAACCAGCTGTATCACAATAGGTAATGTGAGACAGCGAATGGAATGATGTTTTATTTTTGTATTTTTTACTTGTTTTATTTTTGTTTTGTCTGGAAAATCGTCCAATGACTTCGCCCGCTCTGGGTGAAGCGGGAGGCCGTGTCAGACTTTTACTAAAACCCAACCGTGTTCCTTCAGTTGCTTGTGCCAGGGCCGCGGTAACAATCTTTCTTCCAGATCTTTAATTATTTTCAGTTTTCATAAGTAAGTAGGTATTTACCTAGACTTTATTTACGAACTCAGAAATAAAGCCTCGTCCACATTAGAGCACCCGTCGCGACCATGTTGCACGTAATTTAGAAGCTTTTATTTAACTTGCAATGTATGTATGTAAGTGTATTCGGGTCAAATCTTGCAACTGAATTTAAGAACAGTTATCGTCCACCAATCACGATTAAATTTTGCATACACGTTTAGTTTAGATGACAATGCATAGTTAGCTACGTGACGTCATTCTATATCCAATATGGCGGACGGCCCCAGATGGCGGACTAGTTATTTTTTGTGCACTACCACGATATGGGTATCAAATTAAAGGGTTTGCTGAAAAGAATACGAAAAAAGATTTTCTTAATGAATAATGTTATTTTTGTATGTTGACATAACATTCGTAGCTCTTCTTAGTGGCGTTACAATGGCCGATTCTCAGCTTTGCATGCTTCCAGTCCGTTGTCCGCTCCAGTCAAGTTGTGTCTGAAAAAGTCAAAAGGCAGAGATTACTAAATTGCTTATTGAAGAAGAATTTTGAGAATATTTTTATTGTGCGTACAGCTAAGGAGTAGTCCCTGCCGGAGTCTCTATTTCCTGATAGCTACCTACGTCAACCACATCATTGCTTACTATCATATTAAATATTAAACACGAGCCTACCAAACAAAAATATAGTTTTTGTACCTACTTTCAAGATTTGCCACTTTGACCTAGCTATTATCTATTTCGATTGATATTTGTTTGTTTTGTAAGTTATCGCTTGTTGTTAAGAACTAAAATTAGCTAAACTAAAGTTTATACATAAGTAACTAAATCCCCAAAGATTTAAAACTTTCAAAAAACTTTATTTATTTATTAATTATTACAATTACTGTCAGCACTTACAGTGTCACCCAAAACGTAAAAAGAGTCTACAATTACATTAATTATGCAACACACACACGTATAAAAAAAATAGACAATTACTTAAGTAAAACATTAAAACACACACACATAACACAAGACACACACTAAGTACATAATTTTATTATGAGGTAACTAACACCTGACAAGTTCCGGATCAGTTTTCAGACCGTACAAGCGATAGCCGTTATCCATACAGTGTCTCCAGTGCGCTACGCCAGTAAAGGTACACATTATAAAATTAGCGTAGAGCATCCAGTGATCCGAAAGATTGGCCCGAGTTAAAAGCCGGTCTGGAAACGACGCCAATCGCGGTTAATCTACCTAGATCAATCGATCAACCCAATATAACAGTTATTTTTGTACATAAGTAGTCCTTTAAGATTGCCCTAGTCGACGGCACGAACTATTTTGTGCGCGGGGTTAAAATGCATGCTATTTCATCTGTGATGACCAGTAAGAAGCTAGTTCGCGTACGAGTTAGCACTTTTGAAAATTTGTAGCGAAATTTATGATGATTTGGGACGAAAACGAGCGCGTGAAATATTATAAACAGACCTTTGGGAGTATGGATATCATGCTTATTTTCAAAATATAATTATTGGCATTGTTGAACTACTAATTCCTTCCATTTTCTTGTCCTTTACCAAAGGTCAATATTTGTAAAAAATATAATAATCGAAGAATTATGGGGTAATCTGTGTGACAGGATTTCCTAGTGCAGATACCAGTCTCACACAAAGGATTTATCATTTAATGTTGCACTTTTATGTAATAGTTTGAAGATACCTTTGTGGAAGAGAAATAAATATTTATGTAATGTTATGTTATGTTAATTTATCCCTGTAGCGTGACTGTTTTGCAATTTTCTTTCTTCTTTTGGAACTTATTTCTGCCCAAAGATGCGTTAAAATTAGTGTTAAAATATGGAACTTTCGACGCTCATAACTTTAAATATTTTTTTTTTACTTTTTTGTTTCCATGCAGGGCTAGATAATGATGAGACAATTTGATATATTTTTTTTATTTTGAGCGTTCGTCGTCAAACAGTGGACTAATAGCCATACCACGTTTGTATGGAAGAATGATCGACTAGGGCAACCTTAAATCCAGAGGCCCTAGACAACTGAAATTCGATCATCGAAAGTGTGGCGATAGCGATTGGCAAAATGTCTATGGGGAAGTCAGACTATATCAAATATCACGTCATCAATCCCTTACGTCTTGGCATTTCAACCATCGCCGTCGCTGACACTAGGTACTGCCTCAGTACTGCTTTGGGTAACAGAGGGATCGATGCCATAGAACAGGCCAGTGATATTGCTATGGAAAAAGACGCCATTATTTTCAGTCACTGGAGCCGAGAAGTGTGACGATTCGAAAACGAAAATTCAAAAAATAATTCCTCTATTTTCTTTAACAAAAAATTTTAAACTAAAGCAACGATATTTTATACAAAAATACAATGGCGACTTGAATAAAACAGCATCTTTTGTAAAATAACACGGCGGCCCGGGGGAGGTAGCGGGGTGCTGGAGCTGCGAGGGGGGGCACGGCCATCGCGAACCACTTTTCTTTCTCTCGCCAAAGCCATTTTGAAAGGAGCGCGGGAATAGCGTGGATGTGACATTGTTAAAGAAACTACCTACATAAATAAAACTTCTTGACGGTAGTTCTAAAAAAATCGAATTTTAATAAGTGCCACATTAATTTCTTTTAGCAATCGACTTATCTGATCTAATAACTATTTCTCAAGGCTAGGTGTATGTAACGGCGTCTACGATGAAGACTATCAGTTTGGATAAGCAACCATTTTTGAATGGTCAGGGGCGAAAGGCGATCGTCTTCCTTTTTCTAATGTATTGAAATGGTTAAGTGAGTGAAGTGATCACAAAATAAGAGTTTTTTACTTACACGCGGCCCTGGCCCAAGCAACTAAAGGAACTCGGATGGTTTTTAGTCAGTCAAAGTCTGACAGGCACTCCCGCTTAACCTTGAGCGGGAGAGTCATTGGAAAATTACCCACCCAAAAAAAAGTTTGCCAAATCCAACTCGACTCCATCTCGAATCAGAAAATTGCCAGTTACGGCTTCTTATTTATTGACATTTATCGAATGTGTCATGGCGGCTGAGTCGAAAATATGACATATTTATATCTTTCAAACTTGGAATATGGTCTTTGTCGTGTGCCTTTGTGTTTGTGCCAAATAAACTTATTTTCTTTCTTTCAATATTAGTATGAACTGTTATCAAATTTGTCTTATCCACACTAACCTACCACCGTCTACAGAAGTCGGGGGCGATGCGATGTTTTTTCACTCGTTTTATATTAAAATCGGGAGAGCCAAGGAAATTGTCAGTCAGATAGGAAATTGCGAGTCCCTCCGAGTCGTACCGAGTCGTCTCCGAGTCGTGACCGGACGCCTTTATAACTACTGAGGCGTTAGTGATCGTAATGACTATTGTATTTATTGGCGGAATTAAATTTTATTTTGTTTTGAAAGAAATGTAGAGAAAAGTAGACACGGGCAATAACTGGGTACTTGAAATAAAAAGGAGGTAACTTTCTCTCATCTTGTTGAAGTTTCGTCGTTATGAATCATGGAGGCAGATATGTTTTTTTTTTAATATCTATTGTTTCTAAAGCAAGAAAAACAATCAATTTATTGTTTTAGTAAGATATTCACTGGTCGAAAAGAGGTTAGGGTCGGTTAGGAATACTTACTGCAGTAACAAGGGGGTTTAGTGCCGGTTTTTGAATCGAGAATATGGAGTTAAGTACCTACGTGTCAAACCTTCTTTAATACCAAATTTTAATGATTTTTCAGGCTACAGTAGTTTTTGACAAATACTCAACTTCAAAAGCTTAATTCTGAAATCGACGGTTGCACAATTCTATGAAGTAACACGAAGGCTTGGACACAAGTGATATTCTATAAGCAAAAAAGATCGTTAAAGTCCAAAATGATCGGGATTGACCACTTGACATTTCAGCAGCATGTTCTTCTTCTTCATTTGTTTGATTTGACTCAAATTTTGTCCGAACAAAATGTGGTCACCTGGGGGGTGAGCATAAGCTCTTAGAGCAGTATCAATTTGAGAACGAATAAGGGACAGATGTAGATGACTTGTATACATCTGTCACTTACTCGATCTCAAATTGATACCGCTCTAAGAGCTTATGGTCACCACCCTGGATAGCGTTGTCGTTGGCCTCGTTCAATTCTTGGAAAGTGCAGGTGGTTGTGCATGCTGGGCAGGAAAGCAGATGGAGCATATCCTTTGAAGAAGCTCCACACTGGCACTATGTTTTGTATGGGTCTCGGATACCCCATTTTACCAGGTTATCTCTGCAGCGACCAACCTGTGCCCGAAATCAGTTCAGGATTTCCAGATGGCCACTGCAGTTCGTGCCCTGGTGGGAGATGCTCTGCCGGAGATTTACGATCTCTTCGGAGAACAGCGCGTCAGATCAGAGATATGAACTCTGGAGGAACAGACATCCCACTCCTCCACAATTCATCTGCCGGAGTGATGTGAGTGATTTATCTCGCATGTGATTGGCTGATTGTTCTTTCTTTGCCCTTTGCCTTGCCGAATTCACTTACGCAATTAGGCTGCGGGCCCATTCAAAATAAAGATGGTATAAATGAAAAAATCCTATGTAACATTACATAAAGTACAATAATTACATTAATGACATTTCTAAAGGTACGTCAAGATCAAGAAAAACAGACTGATCACTATTTGTTATACATATACGAGTAAATACATTTAATTGAAAGAGCCATTTTCGATTTTTACTGACTCGGAAAGAGCTCGTGGCTAAATAATAACAGCCGCACGGGTCGATCATCAAGGTTAAGCAACGCTTGACGAGGTCGGTCCGTGGATGGGTGACCATTTCAACATACCGAGTTTCCTCCGTGCCTCGGAAAGCACGTTAAGCCGTTGGTCCCGGCTATCATTTGAAGATCTTTGACAGTCGTTACGGGTAGTCAGAAGCTTGATATCTGACACCAGTCTTGCCAAGGGGTACCGTGTTACCCAGTTACTGGGTTGTGGAGGTCAGATAGGCAGTCGGTCCAAGTAAAACACTGGTACTTAGCTGAATCCGGTAAGACTGGAAGCCGACCCCAATATAGTTGAGAAAACGGCGAGGCAGATGACTGACTCGGAAATAAACTCCACGTAGAACTTTACTATAACATTTAAAACTCTCTTAAAACTTGTTTTAAATTAAGACCCATTTACCTTAATACCCTTGTATACTAAATAGCATCCATTAAAAAAATATCAACCAATAAATTTTTACCTCTCAACGCTACCTACCTATATACAATAGATTCTTCGCTTCTTACCCGACCAGTCTTCAAGACCTATTCCAAAGCATTAAGATTCTCCTCTATGAACTGGTTTCTTTGGTAACAGCGAGGGGTGCGAGATCTGGTTATGATGGTGGAGTATTTATTTTATTCCGGAGCGTCATTTTTGCCACGACTCCCCTTTAGAGGATCGTTTTTGTAGGGCGTCCGGCGATGGAGTTGGTGCTCTTTAGTGGCTCCTGGAAAATTAATAATGGTTTTCGTTAGATTTTTGTGGACGAAATAAAATAAGTTTTAGTGGATAAATGTACCTATTTGGAACAAGAAAAATGTTGTTGTTAGATGTGTGCCAATTTCTTAACTTCGCAACTTTAGGGGTGTAATATAACAGTCATATATCAAAAGAATCTTTATAAGATGTACATGACCATGTCAAGATAGCTGGTTCTGTCATTTAGTTAGATGAAATAACAAGTGTACTGATGACACTGACCTAGATTACAGTTATCAATAAATAAAATATTCCGGTGAAATATTACGAAAATAAAACACATTTTCTGAAAAGAGGCGACGGTCGCAACGCTACGAGCGTCCAGCCTTGCTATCTTTTTGCGAGACTTTACTTTCTTCAAATAATTGTATAGATAACGCGGGACAAAGAAACGAACGCCCCCCTCCACCCCTTCACCCCCTGGGGGTAGAAGGGGGACATTTTTACTGTGTACCCCCTTTGATCAAGTAACATTTTGAAGAAGCGTTGTTTTAATTATTTTGAGAAAAATTGAGCTTAATATAAAATGGGTTTTCTTTTGTTTAAAGTTGAGTTTGGCGTGGCAAGACGAAACCTCTTTTTTTTCTTTGTTACCAACTGAAAAGTATGCTGTTGCTGTTTGATGGTGCGCCTCTGCGGAACCCTTGGGAGAATGTAAGCATGATATTATGTGTGTGTGTGTAAAGTATGTGTCTTTGACGGTGTATCTACGACATGTTATTATGAATAGATTCGGCCTTGACCGTGACTGAACTAAAGTTCGCTTAGTAGGGTACCACGTTCTACATAGAATTTCATTTTGCGAGTTGACTTTGGGAGGGAGCAGTGGTGGCCCAGTGGTATCGGCCGCGACTTACAAGTTGTAGGTCGTAGGTTCGAGCCCAGGCAGGAGCTTTACTTTGTGTAAATTATTTCATCACCACTGCTCTCAAAACGGTGAAGGAAAACATCGTGAGGAAACCGGCATGTCCTAGAACCAAAAATTCGAAGACGTGACATCCCGCACTGGGCCCGCGTGGTGGATTACGGACCATTCCCTCTCACAGAGAGGAGGCCTGTGTCCCAGCAGTGGGAACATTAATTGGCTGATGTTGTGTGATGTGAGTTGACTTTTAATCCTAGAAGGACATACGCGGATCTTATTGTTGATTTTCTTCAGAAAGGCCAGGTGGTACTCATAACCAGCGTGTGTGTTTGTGACAGATGTTTGAACGTAAATGACGTGTGTAAGGATCGTAAATGAGACCACATGACAATCTCCAGCATTCAAATAAAAAATAAAAAACCGGCCAAGTGCGAGTCGGACCCGCGCACGAAGGGTTCCGTACCATTATCGCAAAAAACGGCAGAAAAATCACGTTTGTTGTATGGGAGCCCCACTTAAATATTTATTTTATTCTGTTTTTAGTATTTGTTGTAATAGCGGCAACAGAAATACATCATCTGTGAAAATTTCAACTGTCTAGCTACATCCGTTCATGAGATATCTACAGCCTGGTGACAGACGGACAGACAGACAGACGGACAGACAGACAGACAGACGGATCGCAGAGTCTTAGTAATAGGGTCCCGTTTTTACCCTTTGGGTACGGAATCCTAAAAAAAAGAATCATCAAAATCGGTTCACCTAGTAATACGTTCTGAGGTAAAACACATTGAAAAAAAATACAGTCGAATTGATAATCTCCTCCTTATTGGGAAATCGGTTAAAAACGAAGGAAAAGGAGTACTTAACAATCGCGATCTTAGCAAGAAGCTTTCTGTAGTTTCTGCCTTTTTAAATTTCTTATTAAAGATGAGACTCGCGCTTCACCAATATCTCATCTGATGATGGTAAGCGATGATAACGACCACATCATCTCTAAAACACGCTTGCCTAGAAATAACCTAATCACTCTTGACTTAAAGACCCCGTTGTAGCTATCGGGAAATACAGACTCCGGCAGGAAATGCCACATCTTAGCTGTACGCACAATGAAAGTATACCATTTGACTGCTGCGCTGCGTGTCGCGGGTTCGATTGCCGCACGGAACAAATATTTGTATGACCTACAAATAGTTGTTCCGGCTCTGGGTGTTGTGTACGTGAGTTTATATGTTTGTAAACGCACCCACGATACAGGAAGAAATTCCTAATGTGGGACAAAGATTAAAAAAAAACCGGCCAAGTGCGAGTCATACTCGCGCACGAAGGGTTCCGTACCATTATCGCAAAAAACGGCACAAAAAACACGTTTGTTGTATGGGAGCACCACTTAAATATTTATTTTATTCTGTTTTTAGTATTTGCTATCATAGCGGCAACAGAAATACACCATCTGTGAAAATTTTAGCCGTCTAGCTATCACGGTTCATGAGATACAGCCTGGTGACAGACGGACAGACAGACAGACGGATCGCGGAGTCTTAGTAATAGGGTCCCGTTTTTACCCTTTGGGTACGGAATCCTAAAACGGAAAAAAATAAAAAATAAATATTGGACATAAAATGTCTATAGTTTGCAATGTATAGATAATGGGTCTAGTTCGAATCTTATGAGTTTAAAGTTTGCATACTTTCAGCTGCTTTGAACTCATTTCCTAGTTTTCCCGTATCGCCATGTAAGTAATTATGTTTAGTTCGTCAGTGAGATTATCAAATACATTGGACCCGTATTTTTTGCTTTATCAAATAAATAAAAATTGACAAAGATAAAGCGCATCAAAGTTCAGGGGTGGGGACTTGTGACGTCACTTTGTCAGTGTAAGGTGTAGCACACCGTGACGTCACACGATATTTCAACGCACTGTATCGTCGTAATTTTTTGTTTAAAAAATACATGCGCAATATTTTTTGTCAACTACCCTATTAGCTCGTATCTATTACGTCAAAAAGGTAAATTTAGAAAAGTTGTTGGAAAGCTGTCAGAGATTCAAAGTTTGTCGGCCATTAGTCGGTACTCAAGTTTCATCACTCATTTATTTAGAACTTCCAACAAAAGGTGTGTACAATGTATTTAGAAATTAAGTTAATCTTAACTTCATTATTAGGGTTCCGTACTCAAAGGGTAAAAACGGGACCCTGTTACTAAGACTCCGCGATCCATCTGTCTGTCTGTCTATCCGTCTGTCACCAGGCTGTATCTCATAAACCGTGATAGCTAGACAGTTGATATTTTCACAGATGATGTATTTCTGTTGCCGCTATAACAACAAATACTAAAAACCGAATAAAATAAATATTTAAGTGGGGCTCCCATACAAAAAAACGTGATTTTTTTGCCGTTTTTTACGATAATGGTACGGAACCCTTCGTACGCGAGTCCGACTCGCACTTAGCCGGTTTTTATAATACAGGAGGCTACAGTATGCTTTTGAGTATCAAATAAGTCACGCTGATATAAACTCAACTAGAGACTTTTACAATCCATCTTTAACTTCCCTATATTTCCATAGACAACTTAAACAAACTTCTAAAAATGTAAAGCCTGACTTAAATATAAAACGTCTTATAGTTCTAAGTTTTAATTATTCAGCACCAGCGAGTCTACAAAACACCGTCATTACCATTCCAATAAGGCCATTTCATCCCTTCTTGATGGAAGTCAGATCAACCCCATCTTTTTTTGAGGGAAAGAGACACCAGTATCCACGGGTAGAAGGTAGAAGTGAGACGCAAAGCTGACCGCTCTGCGAATTTTAATTTTCTTACTATTTGAATCTTAATTTTTCGCGGGGCGATTTTCTCTCTCTGTCTTTCGCTAAAGGGGTGATATTTCCGTCTTTTTCTTGTTTTTTTTTTGTTGTCTAGGGGGTGGGGGGGAGTCTTATCTTATTGTAGGTGGTTATGCTAATTTGTTTCTTTGACTCGAGGTAATCGGTCTGTTTTTTATTACTTTTCTTGGTAACGAAGATTTGTTTTGAGTTGTGAAAACAAGAGCTGTTTATTTAAAGAACGTGGGCTTATTGCTGTTTATAGAACTCTGTTTTTAATAACTGCGTTTGTAAGAATTACATTTATAATTCATCATCCATCATCATCAGCCTTTTAATGTGCCCACTGCTGGGACACAGGCCTGCTCTCTGTGAGAGATAAAGGGCCGAAATCCACCAAGCGGGCCCAGTGCGGTCTGGTGAATGTCACATGTCGTCGAATTTTTGGTTCTAGGACATGCCGGTTTCTTCACAATGTTTTCATTCAGCGTTTTGAGAGAATCATCTTCCTGCCCTTGTCCCATGTTACTTGGGGTCGGCGCAACACGTTTTCTTCTTCCATACCGTCCTGTCCCCCGTCACGCTATCACTGTCTCCCTTTTCTTTCATATCACTCCTCACACGTCCCTCCATCTTTTCTTTGGCCGTCCCCTCCCTCTCCATCCATCCACATTTATATTCATATCTCTTTTAGTAACATGCGTCTCATCCCTCCTCATCAGATGACTATACCAGGAAAAACGGTTTCCTTTCAACTTTTCTGTCACTGGCGCCACTTTCAAACTTCCTCTAATATACTAATTTCTCACTTTATCCATTCTCGTCACTCCACACATCCATCTCAACATTCTCATCTCTGCTACATGCAATCTCTTTTCATCCATTTTTTTCACAGCCCATCATACAGTACGACAGGTCTTATCACGGACTTGTAAATTTTACCCTTTAACTTGAGGGGCATCCGTGGGTCGCAAGTTGTGCCCGTGACCTGTCGCCATTTCATTCATCCCGAGTTGATCCGGTGCGTTACAGCGTTTTGAGAGTAGTGGTGATGAAATAACTTACACAAAGCACCGTTAGCACTGGGCCACCACTGCTCTATTTTTTTTTTTTTATAACTAAGTTTGTGAGATTTAAATTTATAACTAAAAACTTTATACAGATAATTGTAACTCATTGAAAGCTCTAGATTCTCTATAATTCACTAGATAAGCACCTAAGTACATACTTTCTATCAAACTCAATTGAACGTAATAGATATTACATTGCTAGTAGTTATATTGCGATACACCTGCGAGTATTATAAACCAATGGAGAATTTGAAAACTTTTTCACCCACTTTATACCCACGTGTATAAAATATAAAAAAATTGCCGAGAAAAGGAATTGCGATAGGTTTGAACTATTCTTGGTTTGATCTTGACATCAAACGTTTTTGTGAGGAGTATTTGTGTCTCGAAACGTAGTAGGCCATAACCGAATAATCTTTTGCAAGCGATTTTATTTATCGGTAGATATTTTGCTAGGTTTTTCATACACTGCTGAACATAGTTCTGGCCAAAATAGTATATTATGCAACTAGTGAATAAAAGACGGTTTTAAAGCGAGGGCCATAGATGAACCACGAGCAAGTGAAGGATTCTGACAACTGAATCACGACCGTAGGGAGTGATTCATGATGATTGAATCACGAGCATAGCGAGTGATTCAAGTGTTAGAATCCTGAGCGACGCGAGTGATTCATGGCCCTCGATATAAATCCGTTTTATTCAAGAGTTGCATACTATATTTTATACCATGACTACGAGAAAAAGAAAGATTTAAGCGAAAATCACAAGGAAAAATACTAAATAAAAGTTTTATTACCTTCAAAACTTTTAAAAAAATGTGAAAACTCAGGGTTTCACATTTTTTGTAAATTAAAGCAGAGCTAGGTAACAGCAACTCTGTTTCAGGGGCCAGTGACCAACTCCGTTACGTTACATAATTATAATTAATTTACACCAATACAATTAATTTTAGAATTACAATCCAAATAAGTATTCACTAAACATCCCAGACTAAAATCAAAATCATTATTAAAATCCTTAACATTAACAAACTGAAAATCAAATCGATAAAGGAGTTTGAAAGTCGAATATTCTTTGCACAAGGAGTTCGTATAGAGTATTTTATGCGCATGGAGGTTGTATAGCATTGAGATGGACGTCGAATATATATTGGTGTGTTCTAAATTCAAACACCAAAACAGTGAGAAAAAGCTTTTGCTTTTTATTCAATGTTTTCAGTGAATAAAATAAGCTTTTTAGAGGGGGAATGGTATAAAACGTATTATTTCGGCAAATATTACAATGAGACGAGGCATTAATTATTAAGGCATTTGCCTCACAGTGGCGCAAAAACATGCTGGTATAGTCTACCGCACACTATCGACGCTTGCAATACGAAAATCACCCAAAATACTGCTACGCGTACCTACATTAGAAAGCGGCTGTCTGTGTCAAATTGTTAGCAAAAGTCTAAAGCACATGTACTATTGACTGTAGGTACCATTTTTTTTTTGTTTTTCTCCACTACTGCAAAGGCAAATGTCTCCCCCGTGTCCTTCCAAATACTGTTTGCTTGCGCTACGTCGCGCGTCGTATCTCCATGTGCTAGGTTTTGTAGGGTTTTGAATAGTTGTGAAGTGGTGGCCCAGTGGTATCGGCCGCGACTTATAAGTTGTAGGTCGTGGGTTCGAGCCCAGGCAGGCGCTTTACTTTGTGTAAATTATTTCATCACCACTGCTCTCAAAACGGTGAAGGAAAACATAGTGAGGAAACCGGCATGTCCTAGAACCAAAAATTCGAAGACATGTGACATCCACCAACCCGCACTGGGCCCGCGTGGTGGATTACGGCCCATTCCCTCTCACAGAGAGGAGGCCTGTGTCCCAGCAGTGGGAACATTAATAGGCTGGTGATGTGAATAGTTGTAGTGATAAAGTTGATTTTCACTTTGATTCTCTCAATAAGCAAAAATTTAAATTTCTGAATTGGCTATCAGATTTGTTGTAAATGTTTTTGGACTGTGAATGTGTGTACGTACGTTTTTGAGGAACTTATTCTTTAATGTTTCGCATATGTTACTATAATAGCGTTATATATATTACTAAGTTTGCTTGTGGAATATGTAGGTAACAGCTAACTTAATTACTTAGTATTGTTTTTTGTTCATGTGGTGTTTACCTATAAGTAATTGTTGCACTGTGTATATTATGTACGCATGTTTTATTTGTTTGTAATTTAGTGTAAGCAGTTGTTGGTAGACCTAATAAATTAAATAAATAAATAAATCTATGATAAGAGATTTTTATTTATGTTACTTTAAATTAACACGGCCAAAGGACAATTATTAAAATTATAACTAAATAGAAATGAAATACAACTACACCGCAGTCCTATGCTCATCTCACAATGCTTCAGACATACTGAAAATAACTTCCACTCGTCCGCGCACACCTCACAATCAAGATTTAAAACACCAACACTACCAGAACCTAATTTGTACGGCATACCTACTTCTCTACCTATCCTCTTACCGTCCAGTCTTATAAAAGTATAGCCGGGCTATGTTTAAATTGTCTTAATTTTTCATCTCGCTTCGCCCGGGGCCGGTCGTCGCCCCCCTTCATAATTGTTTTTAATTTAAGCCCGGAATGAGAAACGTTACAAGACTTGTTAGTACGAGAAAAATAATGTCCATTTTGACAGGTACGATGTTTAGAATTAAGGGTAAGTGAGGGTAGATGGAGAATTTTGTGAGGAGAATTTTCGAGGGGTTTTTAGATGTTGGGTTTTGAAGAGTTAATTTTTCGGCAATAGAATGATTACATTAGTGCTCATATTATTAGTAGACGTTGCTTCGTACTGCTGTTTACATTAAAAATAGGACGGTGACTAAGAAAAAAAAAGGTTAAAGAAAAATTTAAAGCTGTATTGCAGGTACTTGTAATCATTATTTATTCACAGTTTGTACATTATTATTAAAGTGGTTAAACTTAAGGTAAATTACACAAAAGTAGCATTTGAGGCCGAAATAATCATAGCCTTCAACGCCTTGAATTACCTACAGATAAATATTTAAGTTATAGTTTTATAAATAATGTGAATGTGCATATAAGATAAACATTGACGTATTTTTTTTTACAGATCTGTGAGTTTGCCTTTAAGGTAAGCAGGTCAATTTCTAAGACATTTTATAATATGGGCAGGTGGGTAGTCATAATCAAATTAGTCCCGTTTGGGCGCCAATAAAGAAAGAATCAAGCTTTTGTATTCTTCAGCTCTAAAAAAGACATCAAAACCTTCCACACTATTTCTTACCATAAAAAGATATACAAATAAAAGATCCCGTCACCGTCTGCGCCCCCTGGCGTGATTCCAGAAGACTATTGCTGTCTCCATCCGTTTTCCAAGTAACCCCAGAAAATATGTTGCCATGCTATATTATTAATGCGGTCTTTGCCTTTCTACGTGCATTTCGTTTATTGTTTATGGTAAAGATTTAATGTATTGGTTATGGTTGCCAATAATAAGAGCAATAAAGCAAATGTCTTACTATTTCTGTGCAGTAAAGAGAATATTCTTACTGTGTTTGTGCTCAAGAATGGGCAACTTTGATTGGCTTAAGAAAGATAGTCTGAATAAGCTTATGAAGTGCCTTTGAATAGATTTTGCGATTAAAGAAAGATAGTTTCACCGTGGTAGTAAGATTTATAGGTGAAAAATAAAAATAAAATACGGTCGACAATATTTGTGAAAGCACCTAAATACGTTACATACGTATTTAGGTGCTTCTAGCTACTAAGAAGCCTTGTGCTATTCCAGACTGTAATCTATCTACAATATAGTGCCAAATTTAGTAACAAACATACAAACATCAATAATAAAAAAATAAAAAAAATAATATTAAATAAACATCCATCCATCCAAATTCTCTCATTAATAATATTAGTAAGATAATCATACTTTAAAAACTTAACTCTGCTTAGTCTAAAATACAACAACATCTTTACCACGAAAACTTTTAAGAATGAAAAATTCAAGCGATGTTTCTCGCGACACAAAAACACGAAAATTCAACCCTTTTTATAGAACATTTTTATATAATTATCTACATAAACGTTGTGGGGCTGTTCGTCAGTTACCTAAGGGTGGCTATTGCAAAGTTAAGGAGACGACTTTTTACAAGGGGTAGGCACCCCATTTTATTTTTTATCGTTGCACGAATTATTACTTGCATGGCTACGAGAAAGTACGGCAGTTTTACATTTTTATAAGAAGTACTAAAAAGCTTTAAAGGACTTGTGGAAAGCTGTTAAATTACTAAATATTTTTGCCTAAGTATATAAATTATAATTTACTGTTTATTTAGGATTTATAATGATAACAAGTTGTCTTATTAGAAAATCACAAATAAGAATAAAATCAAATAAGATCTTATAACCATATAAAACTAAAACAATTTAAAAGGCTCGAGATATACAAATCACAAAACGGTGGGTACAAGACAACATTTATAGCAGTTTTTTTCCGGTTATTTAAGTCAGGAATCTATAAATACGACACTGAAAGATTTCATATCGTACTACTAACTTTTAAACATCTGACGACACGGTTGGCGTAGTGGTTGAGCGATGGGCTGTCGCGGGTTCGATTCCCGCTCGGCTCAAATATTTTAATGGCCTACAGATATTTTTTCTGGATCTGGGTGTTTTGTGTATGTGAGTTTAAATGTTTGAAAACGCACCCACGATTCAGGAAGAAATTCCTAGTGTGGGGCAGTTTTTAAAAAAAAAAAGAAAATAAAAACCGGCCAAGTGAGAGTCGGACTCGCGCATGAAGGGTTCCGTACCATTATCGCAAAAGACGGCAAAAAAAACACATTAGTTGTATGGGAGCCCCACTTAAATATCAATTTTATTTTGTTTTTAGTTGTTATAGCAGCAACAGAAATACATCATCTGTGAAAATTTCAGCTGTCTAGCTATCACGGTTCATGAGATACAGCCTGGTGACAGACGGACAGACAGACCGACAGACAGACAGACGGATCTCCGCGATCCGTCTGTCTGTCTCAGTAATATGGTCCCGTTGTTACCCGTTGGGTACGGAACCCTAAAAAAGGCTTCATGCTTCTTAAAGAAAAAAAGTAAGTAGTACGAGTGTTCAGTTATGATCACAATATTCTTGTCGTTGTTTGGGGTCGACGCAATATGTCTTAGACATATTCACCCCTAGACATATTCATCTTTCACACATTTCATCTATTGTTTATTTTATCTTCATATACACTGACACCTAGCTATTGCAGCCAAAGAAAAATAACAGAAAAATAAAATTGATCGCGGCACTTTCTTCCACCCATACTTGAACCAGCCTCCCTGTCTAGGTGGCAACAAAACTTATTCCGCGGACCCCCAAACGGGGAGAAAAATAAATCTAAATTGGTCCAATCCTTTGAAATCCCCCACTTTTTCTACTTTACCGTTACCAAGAATAATTGTCGCGGAGTAACTTAAGAAAAGTTTATTTTTGTTTCACAATTTTGGACCTTGGATTAATAAAGATTGGATTCAGTTTGCTGTGGAATGGAGGTCGGGTATAAAAATGGAATTATGTCTATATTTTAAGTTAGTTGGGAGTAATTTATGCTGTTTTGTTTCTTTTCATAGGCATCGTGTTCGAGATTTTTCGTTTATAATGTTTTGTTTTGAGTTAAGTCTTGATTTATAGTCTGGCTAAAATTATAATTAATCTTAAAACTGAAATAGGCATGACTTATCGCTCTTTTCGCTATATTGTAACAAATATAATTAAATAAACCCCTGACACATTTTTATTTCGTCCTACATAATTTATGCTTAGCTTATGTTCACCCCCCTCATCATCATCATCTGCCTAGCCTTTTTCCCAAATATATTGGGGTCGGCTTCCAGTCTTACCGGCTTCAGCTAAGTACCAGTGTTTTACATGGAGCGACTGCCTATCTGACCTCCACAACCCAGTAACTGGGTAACACGGTAAGCCTTGGCAAGACTGGTGTCAGATCTCAAGCTTCTGACTACCCGTAACGACTGTCAAAGATCTTCAAATGACAGCCGGGACCAAGGCTTAACGTGCTTTCTGAGGCACGGAGGAAATTCGGTATGTTGAAATGGTCACCCATCCACGGACCGACCTCGTCAAGCGTTGCTTAACCTTGATGATCGACCCGTGCGGCTGTTATTATTTAGCCACGAGCTCCACTGAACAAATGTTGTGTTTGTTTATAATAAATTTTGTTACAATTGGCAATCAATATTTTCTTCCTTTCTTTCTTCATCGTTTATATTCACAATGTCTAGTTATTATTTTGGTGTAGTATCCCAAACGTAATACCTGCCCCCATACCATGACGTGCCAAAACTATTTTGGTTCGCCTGTGAAAAAGGGACAGACGTATACAAGTATACATCTGTCCCTTTTTCACCTTAGATACGCACATTGAAAATAACTAAAAAGCTTTCGGAGCTTATGTTCACCCCCCTGAACTTACTTATTCTTATTGTACCTATAATGTTACGATCTTAGCTTGATTCTATGTTGTTTCTGCCTATAATCGTGAGAAAAAAGCAGAAGTTTATGTATTTGCTAGCTTCTGCCAGCGCCTTCACCCGCGTGTAAGTCGAAAATTATCCCGCGGGAACATATGCCCGGGATAAAAATCCTATGTGCTATTCCTGACTATAATCTATCTCTGTGCCAAATTTCATCCAGATCCTTTCAGCCGTTCCGGCGTGAAGAAGTGACAAACAGACACACACTAACTTTCGCCTTTATAATATTAGTGAGATAGTGTGTTGTACCTATAAGCTCTCAGCCATACAAACATTTTATTAGACATATCTTTTCATAGTTTATTTTATTTTATTTTATTGTCTATAGGCTTGCGCTTGACCACTATCTCACCTGATGGTAAGCGATGATGTGGTCGACGGTGAAGCACGCTTGCCTAGAAGAAACCTATTCACTCTTGACTTAAATACCCCTAGATTGTAGCTATCGGGAAACACAGACTCCGGCAGGGAATTCCACTCCTTAGTTGTACGCATAATAAGAGTGTCCCTAAAACGTTTTGTGCGTATGGGTGGGATGTCCACCATGTACCGATGACGCATCGACGTACGTCTGGTAGTCTGATGATGGAACGGGCTGGGCGGAATTAAATCATGTTATTCCATCGCACACTCCCCGAAATGTAACCGATAAAAAACCGACAAACTGGCAACTCAGCGACGAATTCAAGGCTCTGGAGCTTTGACTTGACCAGTGCCTCATTGCCGATGAGTTTCTTGGCCCGCTATTCGATCGACTCTAGTGCATCAAGCTAGTTATCAATTTCGTATCATTTAAAACTCTATAGCTACATACCACATCTTCAGATAATAACCCCTTAACGATTTAACCAAATTATACTTAAAACTTAGTTTAAATTTACCCTCCGGTAGGTGAACGTGAAAAATTGCTCCAATTCCGAAGTTTCAGGCGCTCTCCTGAACGGAAGTGACGTAATAGGCGGGTTCCGGTACCACAGGACGTAACTCCGGAAGTGACTCATATAGTCAGTTAAAGTCATAATAGTATTATTTACTTTGATGAACATTATCTATTGATATAAAATTTAACATTTATTATATTGATTCGTTTTATTTTGTCAGCCTATTAAAAAGGACCTAAATCCTATTGACTAGATTCGGGTGTACTATGCCTCTACCTAAGACTTTGGGGACAACAGACTCGATGTTATATTTGTTTATTCATTCCGTAAAATCTATACTTATCTATACTAATATTATAAAGCTGAAGAGCTTGTTTGTTTGAACGCCTTAATCTCAGGAACTACTGGTTGGAATTGAAAAATTACACTTTCACAATTACGCTACAACCAATAGGAGCGGAGTATAAATGAAAAATGTTGCAAAAACAGGCAAAACTATTCCATTTTGAGAGCTACCGTTGCGTGCGCTGCGTAAGCGGTTAAAGTTACGCAACATTGATGTATGTAGGGTAGGTAGGTAGCCAGTTGACGGGAGCGAAGCCGCGCACGCAGCTATTTATTTCATAAAATGTAAGATATGATTTCAGGTAATGTTAGTAAAAGAGGACGGAAAGAATAATTTCAATATGTAACGGCTCTCAGGTATTCAATTGGCTTTAAGGCGTAGAGACCCCTAGCTGATTTTAAAATGAGAATCACGTCTAAACGGCTAGATGTAATTTAAAAAATAAAAAAGTTGATTATTTTCTTATTAATTTCATCTATGATTTTTTTATATTTTTTTGTTCCGTAGGATAGCGCTTGACCACTATCTCACCTGATAGTAATCGATGACGTGGTCGACGGTGAAACACGCTTGCCTAGAAATAAAATATTCACTCTTGACTTAAAGACCCCTAGATTGTAGCTATCGGGAAACAAAGACACCGGCAGGGAATTCCACTCCTTAGCTGTACGTATAATAACAGTGTATTTATTCGTATAACATAGTGTAATTAATTTGTAAAATTGTATCTAACACGGACAAAAAAACGATAATCGCACCAAAACTACCTGGCGTATTTTAATGAAATTTTTACCATCTCAAAGACAATTTAAGTATCTACATTTTGATAGAAGACTTTTTTTTACGTCATAGAATAATGAGGAATGAAAAAAAAAACACTACAGAATTTTGAGTCGCGCGGATGTGAAATGAGGACGCACGTCGGAGACTGTCGTCGTCTTATAGACCCACAGCAAACGAAGAAGCTAAATCGTTAAATAGTGGGTAATCTTTTAGCATGCACGAGCTGTTTCTATTAGGCACTTACCGTTAAAAAAGAAGGAAAACCTCTTAACAGTTGTACTGATCTAAATAAAAAATTCCAATCATGTAAACACCTTGTGCCATCCCCTAAATCTCACATCGACGTTACTCGATAACTCTTAACCGATAAAAGGTCCCGCTGAAATAACAGTTATTATAAATAGGCTAAATTGTTTGTAAAAGATCCCTGGAATCTCTGAAAGTACTAATTCGATTACAAAAATTCTGCCTCGGAGAGAAACTTAAACTATAGCTTAGTATCATGTGCTACTTTTTCACCCGATAAACTGCGCGGTTCCTTGTATTGGGCCACGAGAGAAAACTCTCTGGAAAAACTAGTAAGTCATATTAACAAGGTGCCAAAAAATCAGCACCTAAAAATCACACAGAAATCCTTAAACCAAAGTTAAAAAATATACCGTAAGTTCCGAGTTCATCCATTAGCTATTGAAAGGTGGTTTTTCTCAAGTTTTTGCAGCATCCCGGTTCAGTTAAAGTTGGACTGTTAATATTCGCACCTCCAACTAGTCACTAACTTTGCGACGGTGAAAAATTCGATGGGCAAGGCTAGGTGGAATTGTGAGCGGGTAGTGTCGATTTATAAAATTATCTAATTTATGTATTTTTCATAATAAATATATAATCTATCTATATTTTAAGGAGGAAAATAGCCACAAAGCAGAACAGGCAGTAGCTTAAGTTATAATTCAGTGTTGTATTTTTATCCCAAAGGAAGAATGGTAGATAATGCCTTGTTGCATAAAATCCGCCACTAATGTACATGATGCATGAAAAAATAAACAATTAATTTTCTATTACAAACAGATGTCATATTCATAGCCTAATTTGTTCTCTATTAACGACTGATATTCCTACGTATTATTTTGCGAGCTACAGCTGTTTATGTTTTTCATAATCAAATTGATGAAGATGATTGTAGTTGTTTTTGCCGTTACAAAATGGAAGGAGTTCTAAACAGTATTATGGTAAAAAATGTGTGTGACTTGCCCTAGGCATTGTATTTGAAATCTTTTTATATATCTAGGTACTTGTTGACGGGTCGCGGATAAATTTGAAAAAGAGTTACCGCGGCCCTGGCTCAAGCAACTGAAGGAACACGGGTGGGTTTAAGTCAGTAAAAGTCTGACACGCCCTCCCGCCTCACCCAGAGCGGGAGAAGTCATAGGATGATTTCCCACCCAAAAAAAAAAAAACTGGCCAAGTGCGAGTCGGACTCGCGCACGAAGGGTTCCGCACCATTATCGCAAAAAACGGCAAAAAAAATCACGTTTGTTGTATGGGAGCCCCTCTTAATTTATTTTAATTTAATAATTTTAATTTTTGAAGTGAATATACAACTGAATATTCTGTGAATATTTCAAGCGTCTACCTGTTGCCGTTATTAATATCGAGCAAAAAACGGTAAAAAAATCACTTTTGTTGTATGGGAGCCCCCCTTAAATATTAATTTTATTCTGTTTTTAGTATTTGTTGTTATAGCGACAATAGAAATACATCATCTGAGAAAATTTCAACTGTCTAGCTATCACGGTTCATGAGATACAGCCTGGTGACAGACGGACAGACAGACAGACGGATCGTGAAGTCTCAGTACGAGGGTCCCGTTTTTACCCTTTGGGTACGGAACCCTAAAAAATGTACTTGTTGACACGTCGGACTTTTCAACTTATTCAGAGTCCTTGGACGCTGCGTAACAATGGAGAAAATATTTCCGCTTATAGCTTTCCGCTCTCAGTCGGACTAGTCTCGTGGCTCGTTCGCAAATTAAAAAGTTGCCGAACACTTTCGCTCGCAAACTTTCAACTATTCCATCCGCCATTTTGGTTTTAAACGTTTAACTTTTTAATTTTCACTCTTTGACGGCAGGATTTGGCTTTCGTTCGCTCGTTTAAAATAACTAAGTGATTGATAAGGTTTTATTTATTTTATTTTGTTCTCTAATAAAACCATAGTTTATTTTTTTTATAAGACTTGAAATAGCATAGTACGTCAGCTTAAATGTTTACACTGCTGGGACACAGACCTCTTAATAAGATGGCCGTTATCAACCACGTGGTGCGGGTTGTTAATTTTAAAAGTTTGCTTATATTTTTAACATAAAAGTCTCAAGAATATTGTAAAATTAGTACTGTTCGAAAAACTTGGTGCGTAACAATTCAAAACCAATTATGGTCGTTTAAATGCGTGATTAGGGTACTATGTCCTGAAAACCATGAAATTGTAAATTATCCTGTATATTTTAGACAGGATAACAGAAAGAGAAATAACCTATTTAAATAAAAACATCTCTAAGAAAGGCAAAAGAAAATTATCTCCATTTGAGTTGCCCCCGATATTTTGAATGAGTTTTGATGATGTCTTTACCCTTTAGGAATCAAATTATATTTTGATTGAGTATTTTATTATGACAAAAAATAAATGAGTTCCATATTCGACGGTAAGCTGGATATTTTGTTTTGAATAGGATGTAAATTGGATACCTCAAATGGTTGTTGACAGCTGTATTAGCTATATGTAGGCGGGCACGCCCTTTATGCCTGGAGGCTTTATAATTCGGGTACTAAGTTCCGTTTACGTTTTTATTTTTAGTTTTTATTTTCGCTTGAGTTTAGATTTCGATGTTTTTGTTGGTATATTGGCGTGTGCTAGCTGTCATTATGGCAAATATATTTTTTTTAATTTTTTTTTGTGTTGAGTAATGCAAATTATTTGCATACTATTGTATAGAATCAAGTTTTTGTTTTTTTCCTAACTGAACAGACAGCTGTGCTGCTGGGGAGTTTGTTGCGCCACTTCTTCTTCCCAGCAAAAGCACTAGGAAGTGGTGAAGGGCGGGCGTTTTTGGGGGACTGTCTTATGTAATTTTGACGTTCGGAAAGTGCTGATTCTCAGCCTAGTTTGAATAAATGACTTTTGAATTTTAAATTTTGAATTTTTTTAATTTTGATACCTGCTTAATTTTCTTACGTCGTACGCTTCACATTATATTTGTATGAACATATGATTATTTTAAAGGGAACTAGAGTTGTTAATACGAGTAATAGGAGGACTCTGTTCCCGATACCGGTGGGCCTCTATCTATACTATAATAATAATATAAAGAGGAAAGATGTTTTTGTTTGTTTGTTTGTTTGTACCGAATAGGCCCCGAAACTACTGGACCGATTTGAAAAATTCTTTCACCAATAGAAATCTACATTATTCCTGAGTGACATAGGCTATTTTTTAACCCCGAAAATGGGCCCTGTGGGGTGGTCCACAGGAGCGAAGCCGCGGGCAACAGCTAGTTTTTTATATTTTAAATGTTTTTTTTTGTAATTTAATTTATAAAATATTAAAAAAATGTAAACAATAAGAAAAGAAATTGAATAAAGGAAATAATAAATCTTGACTTGGCTCTTGGTTGTCGACATGTGGGATATGGACTCAGCGATCATTGTACCGTTAGTCGGGTCAGCCAATGGCTTAATAGCCACGAGCCTCGACCAACACCTTAGGAGGCTCTCGTTAGGCGGCTGCATCAAGGGCTTGATTCAGAAAGCAGTACTTCTCGTTCAGTAGCTCGTATTGTTCGGAGGTTCCTCTCTCTGGAGCCCTGACCGCCGGTAGCTTGGACCCTGTTCCCGATACAGGTAGGCCTCCTTTTTTATATGTTTTAATTAAAGAAATTTTAAAAATGTAATATAGTAAGAACAAAGATGAATAAACGACATAATAAATAATAATAATAGTAAATACAAGAATTGTCTCTTTTTTAATAAATAATAGGCCCGCGTTCAAAGTTCAAAAAAAAATGCTCCGATCGCCACCAAACTATACAGGGTCATCCGTTGGGTCAATCTAAAGATTGTCTTAAAATTTCATTAAAATCGGTCCAGCCGTGTCAGAGTCTATAAGGATCATACATACATACATACTTTCTGTTTTATATATATATAGATATATGGATTAACAGATTTATAATAAACGCTTTTCTTTTTCATCAGAGCACTTTACGAGGTTGTTTACTTTTCGCTGTCGAGTTTTGATTAAATCCATGAATTATAAAATCATTAAATAATATATTAACATTTCCAAAAACCTTAACGGTCGATCAAAACCTTCATTACATGGTTATCTGTAAAACACTAATGACCTTTCATAGAGTGAAAGTACTATCACGATTCATATACAACTTAACACACTTACTGTGACCAAGACAGAACCTTAAAAAAAAAAACTGTGTTTTCTAGTTTCTATTCGCCTCCTAAAAGGTTATAAGTGTTTTATAAGTAACCCTTTATACCATCTTTTCACCAAAAACTAAACGTTTTTATCGACCGATACCGCTTAAAAAATTCCCCTTCATCACAAAAAAAGATGCCGTCGAAAATCTTCCCCGAACAGTTGTTCCTAGATCTCCACTTATTTCCATTTCACTCATTACGAGGAGATAAAATTTAAATTGCAAATCTCACCCCCTTTCGAAAAAAGGGAATAGTGGGTGTCGAAAAAGTACCAAAGTAGGTATAAAGGGAGGGTGGGCACCCCATGAAATTAATATTTTTCGCCATCCGTGTTCTTATTATCAAAGATTTTGGATTTATTAATGTTTGAGCAGGAGCGTGATTTTCTTCTGTTTGACTACTTTGAAGGTGGGTGAAGAATTAAGGATTAGGTGGGTAAGATAGGAAGCATTGGACTTGTCTAGATATTTGACGAATAAAAGTGTTACTATGTGAGTATCTAAGTAGGTATGTAGTACCTATCTACTAACATAAAAATAAATATAATTCAACTTGTGTTCTGATACATAATTTGTTCTATAATGCCAAAAGTTACACTAAAATTAGAAGATATTCTACTTTAACATATTTTGTTTCACAAAAACACACACACACACTTTAAAACTGTTCCAAATGATCGTTAACTAGTAACAAAGAAGAATCGGCAAAAACGTAGGTTACAGAACTATTACTCAATTAGCGAATTTCTGACCGATAAGAATTTAAATTGATAACATGACTTCTCTGTTTTCCTGACTTGTACTTAATAATTTTATTTATTTTATTTTTTATTAGACTGTATTGACTGGAACTTGACGAATTTGTAATCCCTTTTTATTAAAATTGACATTGTGTATTGCATTGCCTATTTCAAATTATTTACAGAATTTGATCTTGACATGGTAAATTTGTATTTGATTTAATTGAATGTTTTAATGATTTACATTAATAGGGACTTTATTATAGCTTAAACTGTTTGCATGCCTTACTTAAGGTAGTTAGTATAAGGATCATTACATTAAAAGTTAACATCTGTAACTTGTATCTACTTTCTGTGCAAATAAAGAACTATTCTATTCTATTCTAACGTTGTTTTCATATTACTGTGTTAATTGTTATCAAACTTTTTACTTCTCCTAAAATAAAAGCTCTTGATTGAATGCCCTTAGTGGACACAAACTATCATTTATAGGCATAGATAAAAAACGGCTAAATCAAGTTTACACATTAAGGTTACACTAGTCGAAAAATCTTCTATACAAACGTAGTCTAGGGATTATTCCACTGTTTAACGATGTACGTTCAAAATTAAAAGTGATATCAATTTGTCTCATTATTATCTAGCCCTGTATGGAAGCGAAAAAGTAAAAATAGAAAATATTTGAAAGTTATGAGCGTCGAAAGTTCCACATTTCGACACTAATTTTAACGCATTTTTGGGCGCGAATAAATGCCATGAGAAGACGGAAAATTGCAAAACGGCCTCCATATACGATATATGGAAATCGGTGTCCATAACGCAAAAAAATGGTACCTACGAAAGACACCGACTTCCAAAAATAAAGTTATTTTTCACTTTGTAGTTTTTTATTTGGAAGTCGGTAGAATTTTTTTGCATAAAAGATTTTTTATAAAGTTAACACCTTCTTAAATCCAAATACTAAGTTAACAAACCGGCCAATAGCAACAGTTTAACTCAAAAGTAGGTTAGGTATTTTTACAACCATGATAGATACTGGTGACGATCAAAAACAAAACACTATCATTGACAATTTACGTCGAGGAGTTTTGCGCAAATTTTTCAAGATGTCAGACCGTTCGGCGCCCCGAGCAAAACTTTTCAAAGCCAATTTTCTCTTTAATGGGCCCCATTTGTTTGTTAAAAACATTCTGCAGATATCTCTCTGACGCTCTAAGAGTTGAGCCACTTGTGCCTCTTGTATTTGTGGGTAGAAAGAAATGTTTTAAGAGTTTTTGGTGTCGGTTTGAGGATCCTTAATGGTGGTTCGGCGATATCGAGTGGTTGGTTGCTTTTATTCGGATTTTGGGATTGGAATTAGGTTAGTTTTTTATTTGGTATGTTTAAAAGTACCTACTGCTTAATATCTCGACTAATTTGCCAATTTGAAACTGAGCAAATATACAACATGCAACCGTCCAATACAATAAAAAGAAGGCGAGCGAGCAAGAACTATCAAACGGTATGATCATCGCTTTTCAAATTGTAAAAATAAGGAGCAAATAAAGGGTTCTGATTTTAGCAATCTACGAATGTATCTATGTTTTTTTAAAGCCGCAATTACCCTTTTCGTAATACCAAAATATCACCTAAGATTCCATAAGCTAGAAGAGCATCTGCAAGTGACAAAATTAAAGATCGTTCATTGCACCCTGACCCGCGCCACTAACCTAACCGTCTTTTAAATCGTTTCCCCACGGTATAAGATACTGTCAAAACTCGTACCGACTCGAGATAAAGTAGATATCGCTTACACGTGTCACGATACAGGCCGAACAATACATCGGTCCTTAAAATACCCAATATCAGAAGCAATCCTTTTATATAAATTTTCGTAACTCCAAGACGGCAGCCATCATTAAAATTTTCTCTAAAACTCCGGTCCCCTAATTAAAAAATCGTGTCGAAGGGCAAATAAAATCAATTCCGCCCCGCTTTCGCCCCGTTTCGCCCCGCGAAGAGTTCCGAGGAGTTTTTCTTACCCCTTTCCCGTTTTATGTCGTAATTATATTTATATAATGAGTAAAAAGTTTTGATGGACTTATCCCGAAGCATTATTGAGAAAGTTTTAGGAAAATTGTTGCTGTTTTATTTTGTTAGGATATTTTTGGAAGAATTTGTTTTCGGTGGTCGATCATATTACTAAAAGATTAAGCCCTATATTCAAGTCATGTCCTCTAAATGTAAGGTTTTTCTTGTAACCACATCGACTGAGTAGGGTAGATATAAATACCTATATAGTCCTTAAAACCGACTTGGAATATGGGCCATTCGTTTAAAAAAATTGAACCTAGTTAAAATTTATGAGTAATGTAGTGGTTCCAATTTTGCTTTTGTCTTTGAGTCAAGCAATATGATTAATCTCTATCATATTTTATTAAAAGTTTATATGTATATTAACAGAACGCTAACCTAACTAAAACTTCCATGTTAATTAAAAACCAAATAAACCAACTGTTTAGGATTTAAGTCAAGAGTGAATAGGTTTCTTCTAGGCAAGCGCGGTGAGATAGTGATCAAGCGCGAGACTATCAATCATATAAAAACTACATTAAAAACTACATAATACTTTTTAAAAAGAAAAACAAAAGTACTAGGTAAGTATTTGACAAACACAGCCGTTAAAAAAGAAAGACGAAAAAAACGAAAGTTTAAAAACCGAACAAAATATTTGAAAAGAGAACGCTTTTCAAATCCATTTTTTAAGAAGCACCGGCCATATTGGACCCCTCCCCACACCACGAAGACGCCCACGACAGAAAAACCTTTAGAATTGAACAAAAATGTCCGCGCCAATGAGGGGTTGCTTTTAAAAATATAATCAATAGCGAAGCGGGGGAGGGTTGATAAAAAAACTGTGAAAAGAATTAGTTTTAGGAGAGGGTTTGTGATTGAAGATTTTGTTTTGACGCGGGAGAGAAAAAAGTAATTTATAGTTTCGATGTTGAAGTTTTTTTTTGTATTTTAATGCGTAAGGCGAATGGACGTTGATATTCTTATGTGTCAATAAAATATGGCAATAATGTTTTTTAATAAATTACCTCTACCCTTTGACCAATAGTCACTTTATTTATCGATTGATGGGCATAAAGAAGCATTCACTGAAGCTTTCCTGCAAGAAGTTAGCTACAAGAATATAAATGAACTTACCATTGAAAATGTTTTCAGGTTTCGATGTCTTTCAAGATTGGATAGGTTGGACTACATAGGAGTCTCCAATCGTGGTCGACCCGTATTCACATTTTCATCTCGCATGCTTTTCAAAGCAGCGGACATAAGTTCGACTGCCCGATAGTGAAAACATGATCGACATTTTCTCGTAAGACACTGAATTAACCAAAATCAACTTTTAACCCCAAAACGCAACTGCGGGGTCAAAATAACATTTGATTTAAAATAATTTAGTTCAAAGCCAATAGATTCTAAACTTTTAAACTACATCTCACGAACATGGTCAAAATACAACTGAACTTAACCCTATCATCACGATGGGGTCAAAAAAGTTGTCTTACCGGTTATCTTGCCGCAGGGAACAGGACAAAGGACAGAAAGGGTGCCAAGCTGCCAACTGGACATAAAAGACTCACCTTTGCTAAAAAAAGGGAACGGACGCGGTTCTAATAATAGCGGAATGTACCTATTATAATATTTGGACCTATTTAAGTATCCAATGGGTCGGCTATTGTGATTTTTGTGGAACTGACCTGACCGGTTTTTGTTAGTGATGGGGAGTGATGATGAGTTTGTAATTTTGTCGATACTTTTTTGAATGTCGGTTGTAGTTGAAATTTAATTTTATATGTTATTAACGCTCCGAATTTTTCTTCATTCGTAGTTAAAAAAAGGTAAAACAATGATCTGATTTTCTTTCTTCTTAATAAATACTTTTTATTTAGAAACATTGAATTCATACAATCAATCAAACCACCTACTATTTTTATTAATAAGTAATTATTTTTTCTTACTGTGCTAGGTTTGGGTTTGGTGTAGTTTGGAATTATTATTCCAAACTACACCAAACCCACCTCCAAAAACCAACCTAATTAACTACTACCATTGCTACTACTTAGATACTACCTACCCAATTTCCAGAATATTCCACCACCAGAAACAATCGACAAACACCTATCGATAGACCAGACATCACAGACAACGTGTCCAACGGTCCACGTAAAAAAAATCAACAATTAAAAGCAAAGAATTGTCCAGGGGTACAATGTGCCTGATTTGCATTCTCGCCGGACCGGTTCTCACGGCGGCAGCGGAAGGGTTGCAGCCGGCCAGACCGTATGTCTTCATTTCACACCTCATGGTTTAGCCAATTTGAAAAGCGTTCGAATTTTAAATATGTTTTAATTGTGTGGTATAAGAAAATTAAAAAGAAAATATAATGTTATAATGCTTAGAAGCTGTTAAAACTCTTTTTAAGTTTTTTTTTTATTCTAGCCAAGGTGATGTTTCGTGCGTGTGGTCTCTAAAAAGAAATACTAAGTTTTATTTCTGATAAATAAAATATCATTTTGTTTATGAAGTGGACGACAACATAATGATTTGAATTACATTTATACAAATCAATCTTTTTAATTATACTTAACTAATCCAACATAATTTTATTATTGATTTTTCGTCTTTTTTGAATAAATTAAATCTATGTTATCAAAAATACCTTGTCCAAAATAAAAGTTTGAAAAAGAAAACTATTAATTACTAATAATGACATCGTTAGGTTTTAAACGATTGGGTAATTGCTACGCCGGCGTAGCGCTACGACGCTACGAATTACGTAGGCGCTTGCTACGAACCCGACTGGAGAATTTCACAGAACTTTTGAAACAGGATAGTTTTCCCTCAATATTATTTACTTGATATATCTTTTTTTATTTAAAACTAGCGGACGCCTCCCGGTTTCACCCGCGTAGTTCCCGTTCCCATGGGAATACGGGGAAAAAAATTGTGTAGCTTCCCAACGGTGAAAGAATTTTTGAAATCGGTCTAGTATTTTTTAAGTTTATTCGTTACATACAAAAATACAAACGTACAAATCTTTCCTCTTTATAATATTAGTATAGATAGGCTCGCGCTTGACCTCTATCTCACCTTACTAGTATCATGACATGACACGTATTTTATGCTTGACTGACTGTCGAATAACTTGAAAACATGTTTGCTAGAATAAGATAATATTAAAATCTCTGTAGCATAGGTAGGTAATATATAATGAAGGTACCCTTATCCTATTTCTCTGTGCAATATGCTAAATATCATGTGCTACCAAAGGTGTAAACAGCTATTGTATGGAACAATTATAACGAAAGTTATGTTTAACCCTCGATTTCTGAATTAAGAATTTGAAGTTAAGTATTGATCAAACTCTAATTTAGCCTGAAAACTGAAAATCTAAATACCGGCCTAAAAAAACTAGTATTATAAAGAGGTTGTTTGATAATATAAATATCTAAGGAAATCTCTGAAAGTAATGTTTGATGATTACAAAAAATATTTCACTTATAGAACTCTGCATGAACTTAGAGTGAAAGTTAGTTACTAACACAAGGTTGAATAGAAAATATTGTATTACCAACTGTCAATTTAACCTCGTGTTAGAATGAAATAGAAAGAAAGATAGAAAAAGTATTTATCTGTGTTAAATTAAACAAAATTAAAAATAAAAACCCCGTGCGAAAAAGGCTCAACAGCAAACTAAATCCGACTTAAATTTCGTGCAAGTGGGCCTTAGTGTCATAGGCTTCATTTTATTAAAAAAATAGAATGTATACTGCTTCCTATGGGATGCAGGAGTAAACCCGATGGAAAAACCATTTATTAATTAAGTTAAACTAACATAACATCATCATCATCAGTCTTTTACAATGTTCCCACTGCTGGGACACAGGACTCCTCTCTGTGAGAAAGGGAATGGGCCTTAAACCACCACGTGGGCCCAGTGCGGTTTGGTGGATGTATCATATCTTCGAATGTTTGGTAACATACTTAAACATTTATTTTCAAACCATATCAATGTAGACAAATATATATTTTAAAAAACAATAATCTATAAATATCCTATATTCCCTTCATCTCTACATAATCTACAATTATCTAGATCTCCACGTATCTGGACATAGATTGGATATCTTGACCCAGTTCCTCTACGCTCTATGGTCGCTGTGACGTCACACAACGTCTTAGAGACGTCAATCTTGGCACACAATGCATTGTGTGATGAGAGATGGGATGTGCTGATCGGTTTGCTTGTTATTATTTAGTTATTTGTGAGAGATATAAACTGAAAACGGGAAGTATGGTGTATGTACGTATTTTTTTTTACCTAAGTATATCCTATTCTAGGAAATACATATTTAAAACGCGAATGTTTGTGAGGATAGATTTTAGGGTTCCGTATTTCGTTCCGCCTTTTAAAAATAATATGTATTCCATTCTTTTCCGTGTAGTTTGCCATAGGTATAATTGCAATTTGTGGGTGCCTGGTAATCTGTGTAATAGGATTTCCTAGTGCAGATACCAGTCTCCCACAAAGGATTTATCAAATAATCATCATCATCATCATTATTTCAGCCGAAAGACGTCCACTGCTGGACATAGGCCTCCCCTAGGCGTCGCTACATTGACCGATCCCGTGCGTCTCGCATCCAGCGTATTCCCGCAACCTTAACCAGGTCATCGGTCCACCTAGTGGAAGGCCTTCCAACGCATCGTCTTCCGGTTCGCGGTCGCCATTCCAGAACTTTTCGGCCCCATCGGCCATCCGTTCTGCGAGCAATGTGCCCTGCCCACTGGCACTTAAGTTCAAATAATATTGCACCATTATATAATAGTTTTTTAGAAACCTTTATGGAAGAGAAATAATTTATTTATTTATTATTATTTATTTATTTAATCAGCAGCAGTCGTGGCCCAGTGGTATCGGCCGCGACTTACAAGTTATAGGTCGTGGGTTCGAGCCCAGGCAGGCGCTTTACTTTGCGTAAATCATTTCACCACCACTGCTCTCAAAACGGTGAAGGAAAACATCGTGAGGAAACCGGCATGTCCTAGAACCAAAAATTCGAAGACATGTGACATTCACCAACCCGCACTGGGCCCGCGTGGTGGATAACGGCCCATTCCCTCTCCCAGAGAGGAGGCCTGTGTCCCAGCAGTGGGAACATTATTAGGCTGATGATTTATTTAATAAAATAATGTCTACTTAATAACAACTTCCCTTCTATAGTTCCAAACATTTCTCATGTTACTACCCCGGAAGACAACCAAGATGAGCAGATGATCAATTCAAAACTACCCACTGGTCCACATTAACAGTTTTTTCCACCATCTTGTCCATTGTCCTAATCTTCACAAGACAAACATTATTGTTAGTCCCCCTTCGTTATAGCGTGATAGTATGCAATTAATTTGAATAACAATACCCCGGGGTCTGATTGACCTGCGGTTTTTTTCTTGGGAGCAGTTTAGGGTTATCTTAGAAGGGTTGTGGACAATGTGGACATCTTGGGAGATAAAAGGTAACGGATTTTGGTGTCCGTGTGGTATTATTAATTCTGGTGAGGTTGATTGAGAAACCGTTTTGGTTGGTTTTTATGGTTCCGTACCCAAAGGGTAAAAACGGGACTCTATTACTAAGACTTCGCAATCCGTCTGTCTGTCTGTCCGTCTGTCACCAGGCTGTATCTCATGCACCGTGATAGCTAGACAGTTGAAATTTTCACAGATGATGTATTTCTGTTGCTGCTATAACAACAAATACTAAAAACCGAATAAAATAAATATTTAAGTAGGGCTCCCATACAACAAACGTGATATTTTTGCCGTTTTTTGCGATAATGGTAGGAACCCTTCGCGCGCGAGTCCGACTCGCTCTTGGCCGTTTTTTTTGTATCCGTTTGTAGTTGACGAGGTCATATTAAATTGATACGCAAAGCTACATCGGTTTCGATAATTACTGACGAATTAACTGAAAAATTAGATCCTTATTCGTAATTTCAGATACAGTAGATTAAAGGCTCAACGTCGGCTTGTAGAAAAGTTACTTGAAATTATTTTTCTTTTAAAAGTCGATAAGAGCTCGTGGCTAAATAATAACAGCCGCACGGGTCGATTTTCAAGGTTAAGCAACGTTTGCCGAGGTTGCTCCGTGGATGGGTTACCATCTTCACATACTGAGATTACTCCGTGCCTAAGAAACTACGTTAGGCGTTGGTCCCGGGCGTCATTTCTAGACCATTGACAGTCGTTACAGATAGTCAAGAACCAGGAAATCTGACACTGACACAGTCTACCAAGGGGTATCATAATACCCAGTTACTGGGTTGTGGTACTCATCACGTACGGTGTCCTAAGATTAATAAAATAAAATAAAAATACACTGGAAGCCAACCCAACAAAGTTTGCCAAAAGCTAGGTAAGTACCTACATTGAGTTAGAATTCGGTAGGTCCCGTTTTTGAAATTTTGCAGGTTAATTTTATTTGTCCGTTAATAGGTACTTTTTTTTTGTAACAGTATCCACCTTCGCCTTCGATTAATAAATGGTAAATGTTTATAGGTAGGTTATCCTCGAACTAGTTAATTTGAGTATTATTTTTGAAGCCGTGTCTATAGTGATGTAAGATTGGAAATTAATGTAGTATATCCCAAATTCATCGCATGACACTAATAAACCTGATTTCACGCACATTTGTTTTCGAACATTCATAGAAAATATTCACGAAAGCTAAAGAAATATGATGTGACATCTAGCGTCGAATAGAAGAAATAATTAAAGCAACGTCATCTGGTGTCAAGTAGAACCAATGTTTAACGCCATCTATGGATTAATATATTCAACATTAAGTGGCGACCTCTTTATCAAAATTGAGGAACTAAAAGGTTTGTGTACGCCCCTGGCGTCGAGTAGAGTCATCATGTTTACCTAATCATCAACTAAGGTGATTAAAAATTTACATTGAACCATCAACTATGATTGTATTCGTATTTTTTTCAGGAATTAATCAATACCGAGCGTTTTTTGTCTCAAAAATATAGTTTAAAGAACCGTATTTTTTTGTGATTTTTGCTATTCGCTACTAGATGGCACTAGTAGTCTTCCAGACACCCCAAATGGCAAGTCACCCTTCGTTCTACAGAGGGGTGTCTCGGGTTATTCGTTCGTAAGTATTATTCATCTTCAACAGAATGTTGACTAGAACGTTCATTTCGATTCCGAGTAAGCAATTTTGGACAATTAATCTGCCATAGCTACTTCGGAATTAAAAATATATTCTGTATTTTACACTTATGACGCTATCAAAGAAAAATTTGTTATAGCGATTAATAAAAAAATTGTTATGAAGATTTCTATAGAAATAAGCATCACCTATGTACCTATTTTTCTGTTTCTTCTTCTTGTCTGTATATTATGTTTGTGTGCATAAATGGTTAAATAAATAAATATACATGCAAAGGCATAGACAGACGAAATATTCGTCTGTACAGCGACGAATATACTTAGGTAAATAGTGCAAGGTGGTATGGGATATGCAATATTAGCCAACCCAGGTACTTATTTACCACCACGTAGTGAGTATCCTATAATTACTAAAGAAGATGTAATGCATCTCACTTGTCACAACCATAATCCATGATTGAAACAAAAAAAAACACTAGGAATTCTTAAGGATCAATGTTATTCTTTTCTTTTTTCATTTTTAGGTCGATGTTTCCTATTTTTTTTTGCCGATAGTGATATAAAATTGGCATCCAATGAACTAAAATACGAGTTTGGAGCCAGATCAGTTACCTACGATGTATCACCTGGTCGTTCTCAAGAGTCGTTGATACGCCGTAGATTTTTTTTTTAAACACACACAACTAAAGACACTGGTTGTGATTTAGGTTTGTCTGTACTAAAATATAAATTTTAATAAGAAAAATAGCTGAAGGTGAAATTGTGATCATTATTACTTTATAATTTACATTATAGGCAGTCTTTCCATGTAAAATACTGATTTTCATTTGCAACCGTCTAGGCTGTAAGTTGACCCCAACATACACAGTTAGGAAAAGGCTTTATTGAAAGAAGGTCTTCAGGGTACACTAATCGACGGCACGAACTATTTTGTGCGCAGGGTTAAAATGCATTTTATATGAACCGACAACACGTGCGGTAGAGATAGATGCTGTGATGAGCAGCAGGAAGTAGTTCATAACTAGTTCGCGTACGAATACACACTTTTGCAAATTTGTAGCGAAATGGATAACGATTTAAGACGAAACCGAGCGCGCCAAATTTTATAAACAGATCTTTGGCAGTCTAGATATCATGAAAAAACGACTAAATATATCTGTTCAAAATAAAATTATTTGCTTTGTTGAATTACGAATCTATCCCTGTATGGAGGCCGTTTTGCAATTTTCCGTCTTCTTATGGTATTTATTCGCGCCCAAAAATGCGTTAAAATTAGTGTCGAAATGTGGAACTTTCGACGATCATAACTTTCAATTTTTTTCTTTTATAACTTTTTTGCTTCCACACAGGGCTAGATAATGATAAGACAAATGAATATCACTTTTTATTTTGAACGTACATCGTCAAACAGTGGAATAATCCCTAGACTACGTTTGAATGGAAGAATTTTCGACTAGTGTAACCTTAAAGAAAAACAATAATTGTGGATCAACAATTAAGGTTTAGTTTGGGTTGCAGTTTAAGGCAAAAAAAATGTAGTTCTAAAAACTAATAAACACACTTTAATGGTAAATTGAACAAAAATGTCGCTAATCCTGAAGATCCTGGTAAGGATAATGGGACAAACTATTTAAATTATTGCATTGTCATCGGTCCTTGATAAGTGTGCAAAGTTTCAAATCAGTCCAACGTTTTGAAGTGGGGTAAAATTACGTTCAAAGATTCCGTTACTTTGATACATAGATACAAAGCTAATAAAAGCGTGTTAATGAGGCACAGCTTTTAGAAGGAAGCTGGCTTGTGTGTGCAATATTCGCCTGCTTGTTCAGGAGCGTCGTATAACCAACTGCTTAAATCTGCTGCTGGATCTGGCTTAGCACCTCTTTGAAGGTGATAAGCCAGATTTCTCGTACGTACTCATCATTATTCTCTTCCTCTTATTTGGTTTGCCTTGTTCATCTTCTATTTAATTTGTTTTTGTGTCAGCTCGGCGAAGAAACTTAAATAAATTCATTGGCTTTCTTAACTTGTCCTACGTCACTTCTAAGTAAGGGTTTGTGATTGTAATCTGTAGAATATATGTTAATCACTACATATTTTCTTAGGCTATAAAATACTTCCATATTGTAAATAATCCTAGCCTTTATAAAAATAATAGTCAACGTTTATCCATCACTCAATTCCCTTCAGCACAAACATGACTCAACCAAAATAGCTTCCTGAAAAATTCCCACGCTCAAAAAAGCGACGATAAAAATTCAATAAAAAAACAAACTCCACCTCATAAAGTCAAGCTACAGATTAACCAACAAATTGCTTGACAAATTACACTTTTTTTACGTTAAAAAAGTGCCGACACGCCGACGTTAAAACACTGAATTAATCACCTCAATAGCCCGCAGGATTTCCGGGCAAAAAAAATCTGTTAACATCCCACAGTTGCCCGGGCAAAAAATGCCCGAACACTTAAAAAGTCATTTATATTCCCGTCTCATGTTGGAAAAAAGAAGTAAAATATGCCCCGAGCAGAGAAGGGTTAAGGGGAGAATCTGATATGGTTATTTTCCGGTTAATTTCGGTTTTTCCGTTGTTACAGTATGTTGGGGATTTTCTTCTGCAGTGTTTGGTTAATTAGGTGTATCAGTCGTTGGGGTGTTAGACATAAGTTAGTAAATATAAAAAAACATTGGAGACATAAAAGCTCGCTTAGAAAAGATTGTGATAGGCAAAATTGAACATTTTCTATATTTGTGATTTAGTAAAAATACTTTTTGAAGAAATATCCTATAATGGCATTTTAGAGAGTGGAAATAACGTATGCCTGCCTACCTAACAAAGAAGTGTTGTGAAGATGACTGAAAAACTTAACTTAATAGGCCAATGTTTCATGATATCTTTATTAAGGCAATTTACTTTTTATGTTTACAAGAGCTACAATTAGTTGCTGGGCTTCAGTTACTGAGAAAGACTTACCTACAGTATAATATTCCTCTTTAGAAGAATAATTTCAAAATGGAATTCCCTGTCGGAGTCTGTTTTTCCTAATAGCAATGCTGCGGATCTTGGAATCCAACAAGGTCTATACCCGCGAAACTACGATACGCGGCAGCGGTAACTAGGGGTTTGTTCTTTGGGAAAGATGTCATACAATTCTACAAGCATGCACAACTACATCTACATTTGTCCCCGTGGTGGTCTCCTGGTCTCGTTCAATCCCGTGTCCGGTCGAGGTTATAGGGGGCAAATATATATTATAAATTTGTGACTCTCGCCTAACACAGAGGCCGTGCTCGCCTGGCTGGGGGTCTTCAAGTCTATAGTAAATATGTTACTTTTAGGCAAGCGTGCTTCACCGTCGGTCACATCATAGCTTATCAGGAGCTGAGATAGTGATCAAACGTGTACCTATCTAAACTAATATTATAAAGAGGAAATATTTATTGTAAGTTTGTTTGTAATGGATAAACTCAAAAACTACTAAACTGATTTTGAAAATTCTTTCACCAATAGAAAGCTACATTATTCCTAAGTAACGTATAATTTTTCTTATCCCGAAAACGGGTCCTGTGGGGTACGGGAGCTAAGTCGCGGGGAAAAGGTAGTCAATAATATTTAAAAAAGTCCTGAGGACGAATTGCAAACCATATCTCCATTCACACCTCATTTTAAATCCATATCTTCTAACATTTCGGCCCCTAATCCTCGAAAGCAGCCGTTCCTACCGTCCCGTCCGGTACCGTCCGGTCCCGGTGTTGACCGGTGTCCGGGACAACAAGTTACTTAGCCGGCCGCGTCGGTGGCCGGTCAGTAGCCGGACTGTCCCGAGGGGGTGTTAGGTTAGGGGTACACTGAGCACGTTTGTTTTTTGGTGTCGTGTTTACTTTGTTGTGAAGTTTTAAGGGATATTTTTATTTTGTGGTTTGGTGAATAGGTAAAAAACAGCTAGAGACAAAATAAAGTACTTGTACTCACTAACTATTACAAGAAAACTAGAAAAAATCTACAACATAAAAACGCAATCATAAAATTACTTCCTTCCATGTTTCCAAAAAAAAGAAAATCATCATCTTTTTGCCTTTGTTCCTTGTTACTTGGGGTTACCACAAAACGTTTTCTTCTTCCACAGTCCTGTCAACCGTCAAAAAAGGTTTTGGTTAAGATTAAAATAAGTACTCGTACCTAAGCTAGGTTTCTTAGAATTTTCGAACAAATCAATTTTAGACAGCGATTTGCGATGTAGACTGAAGACGATGCAAGATATTCATAAAGTAAGAATCACTTCGTACACATAACTACAGTGTTCCATTTTTGGGTTTTTCCTTAGAAAATTCATCACCCATTCTATCTAACACCAGTTTTTAGGGATCTGTAGTCAAGGAACCCTTATAGTTTCACCATGTCCGTCTGTGCGTCCGTTCGCAGCTTAGCTTAGAGGGTCTTAGTACTAGAAAGCTATAATTTGGCATGGATATACATATTAATCACGCCGACATAGAGGTAAAAGAAAAAGGTACCTCCTGTACATGTAAATAAAGTGGTTTAACGTTTTTTTCTCGTCTATCCCATGGTTTGGGATATCGTTGGATAGGCTACTCAAAAATAACAGGGTCTGTGAAAACCATTTTTCGATTCCGTTTGCGTAAAATTAACTTTACATTGCTAATTTTTGTTAGAGGCAAGTGTCCCCCCTCCCTGCCAGATAACTGGTTGCCTTTGAACATGTGCAAAAATTCACGGCAGTAGTATATATAACGAAATTAAAAGGAAAACTATCACAGCTAAGTAGGCTATACAAGTTTACGAGTAATAGTCAACCAACTTAAAAAATGTATACTTGCAAAAGTAAAAAAAAATATTTTCGTTAGAGAAATGTTCGGTATTTTCATTGTTTACGAACTTCAGTATTTTTACCTAATTATGTTGGTGAATGTAGCTGTTTGTATGGAACCCTCGGTGCGTGAGTCCGACTCGCACTTGGCCGGTTTTTTTTCTTTTATTGTTACTTTCTGATAAAGTCTTAGTTTATATCACTATATATTGAAAGAAATCCACAGATTTTTATGAACTTAAATACTATTTTTAATACTGCATATTTACTCTATTTTATCAGCATCCTTCATTTTATTTCGCAATAACTTAACTTCAATGTGCCAAGCCATTTCCCAACTTTTTTGGGGTGGGCTTCCAATCAGACCGAATATAGGACCAGTATCAGTATTTTACGTGGAGCGACCGCCTATCTGATCACCACAACCCATTAACAGCCCCTAGGCAAGACTGATATCAGATTCCAGGCTTCCGACTACCCGTAGCTCGCCGCCCGATAAGGACTAGTAGACATTCTGTAAAAATATAAGTGAATGTGAAGTGCTCCTGTGTGTCAATCCATCCAATCAAGGTGAACTTCATTCCAAGTCTCTCCCTGAAATACAAGCGCTGTGTCATTGGCGTGAGAAAATATGTGGGATGTAAAGTATGTTACTAGAAGAGTTTTGAATATAAATGTGGATGGATGGAGAGGGAGGGGACGGCCAAAGAAAAGATGGATGGACTGTGTGAGGAGTGATATGAAAGAAAAGAGAATCAGTGATAGCGTGACGGGGGACAGGACGGTATGGAAGAAGAAAACGTGTTGCGTCGACCCCAAGTAACATGAGACAAGGGTAGGAAGAAGATGATGAGTCATCTGACACAGATCGTTTATTTAAATCAGGAAGAGACTGGGATCGAGAATGCTGCTCTGAGGGACTCAGTAGGTGACTGCGACGTCTATGCTAATGGCACTGCCAACCCTAACCTTTTGCAAAGGTGATGACAGTCACTTCAAGCTCACTCCACCTAAATTATCAGTAAGAGATGTTTACAGAATAGACTAGCAGGCCCGAGGCGACGGAGCGTAGTGTTCCACGCGTGTCTCAAAGATATGGCAGCAAAACGAAGGGGTCCGCTAGGGCCGATGCCTGTCTGGGTCATGAATAATTTTGAAAGAGAGTAACCACGGCCCTGGGACAAGCAACTGAAGGAACGGGTGGGTTTTAGTCAGTAAAAGTCTGATACGCCCACCCACTTCACTCAGAGCGGGAGAAATCATTGGATGGTTTCTTAACAAAAAAAAAAACACTTCTGGCTAACGACTCTCAACTCAACTCGAACTTTTTTTTCTTTTAAATACAAAGCCTCCCATTATAGCACCACCCTTACCATCCTCGTTAACATTCATTGGCGTTTATTTTACTTTTTTCCCGCATTTTTTTATTTTTTTCTCTCGTTTACACGCTCCGAAGGGACGGTTTACACGACGCCGATGATTTTTATAATTCAATGTGGCGGTTTTCACATTCTTATGGTAATAAACTCCCGGAACGGCAATAAAGACTTTTAAAAATAAAAATGAAGGTTTTTATTTCTGAAATGAATTTAATGGAGTCGTTTACGCGTTGGGAGTTGGTATCATGTTTTTGTAAATGTAGATTTACCGGCTTGATATATTTATTTTGTTTTGATGGATTTTTATTTTCTACAAGAGTTTTATCAGGCTTTAAATGTAAGTTTTGATAGATTTCTTATTGCGTCCAAAGATCAAGTAACGTTTCTGCCTACCCCCCTTGGAAAAAGGCGTGACTTTATGTATGTATGTATCAAGTAACATTTTTAAGATCTAGATGATTAAAATCATCTGCTGAAAATTGTATCATTCCTACTAGATTAAATTAAATAAGATAAATTTCCAACTCGATTTAATAATTTTATTATTCCAACTAGACTATGTTCATATTCAAACAAATCAAATCAAATAAGATTTTCATAATTTGAAAAGAATTTCAATTTGTATTATTTTTTTCATTTTTATTTATTTGTGATGGGTTTGCTCTTGACTCTAGTCTAGGTCATAGGTGACAGAGACAGAGTCGACGATGGAGTGAGCTTACCCAGAAGAAGCCTGTTCAGTCTAACTTTGAAGAGCTTCGGGTTGAATGCGTTCGGAAACACAGACGCAGGTAGTGAGTTCCATTCATTCGCTGTGCGCATTATGAAGGATGTTTGGAAGCGCTTGGTGCGAATTGGTGGAATGGAATTCTTTCCATAATTATCCGCACCTCTCTAAATTTCCTTTTCTCTATTTTGTGAATGCTTCCTATAGGTTAGTTTTTTCAAAAAATTTATTAGTGCCACGCCAAAAAATCCTTATCTATTTTTGATAATCATAAGTAACTGATTAAACAGAATTATTTTAATTTTTATCCAGGAATTATCCCTATTCATCATACCAGCGGTTTCCAGTGTTGCCTCAGCGGTAACGGCCGTCTTCAGACACCTTTATGGCCTGCTCAATTCTGGTACGACACACACATCCTTACGGAATTTCAGTCATGGCGACCAATTTCAGTTGAGAGTAGCCATTGATGCGGGCGATATTATATTGCGCAAGTGTGAGCAGAATATTTTTGAGATAGAAGCCTTTTTGGTTTTGCTTCGGTTTTTAGGGTTCCGTACCCAAAGGGTAATAACGGGACCCTATTACTAAGATTCCACGATCCGTTTGTATGTCTGTCTGTCTGTCCGTCTGTTAATAGGCTGTATCTCATGAGCCGTGATAGCTAGACAGTTGAAATTTTCACAGATGATGTATTTCTGTTGCCGCTATAACAACAAATACTAAAAACAGAATTAAATAAATATTTAACTGGGGCTCCCATACAACAAACGTGATATTTTTGCCGTTGTTTGCGATAGTGGTACGGAACCCTACGTACGCGAGTCCGACTCGCACTTGGCCAGTTTTTTTTCTTTTGTCTGTATCTCCTGTGCGAGTCACATATAAAATATTTTTCTTTCTTTCCGTTAGATGCGCAATCTGAAATGGCACCCGGTAACCAAAAGGTTGTGTATACCAGTAAAGATAAAGATTGTCAAAATATGTGTTTATTTAAAATAGGCATGCATGATGTTCAATAATTATATAGTGCCAGTTGTCATGAGGTAAGCTATACGCACGAATGTTTGTTTTTAGTGGTAGCAGAGGACAAAAGAAAGATATTATGAATTGGTATGTGAATTACAGGTGCAGTTGATCTTCCTTCACCCTCTTAGACGGAACGACAATTTGACACGACTGGAGAGAGATCTGGCGCAGGAACAACGGTTTAAGAGCCCCTACAAGTTTCACGAGCTAAAAAAAGAAAACAGCTTATACTTTTTCAGCGCAAATTTCTCAATAACTACTAAATATAGGATAAATCTTTTAATGCAAATTTTTGCGTCACATAGTTATCTTGTAAATTTACATTACATATTTTTGATAACTGCTCAAATTAAATTAGTAAAAATAAATTCCTAAGACACGTTTTTACGTTTTGTTGCTTTTTCAGCTTACTGCTGGCGAATAATAATCTGCAGAAAATGGTATGAACTGGGCATACAGTATACTAGTAAGTATTTTGTTTTTCAAAGTTTATTATATTTGTACTTTAAAAAAAAATGTCCACGCGGAAAAAAGGCAATTTTGTCATGTGCGAAAGCGTCGTCTACGCGTAAGAATATGTTGAATATAAAAATAACTGGTAAACAATTTGAAATATGAGGTGTTTATCAATCGAATCCAATTTTTATATTATATTTTTGAGTACTTATTTTATTGAAATAAATTGTCCAAATAATCCCTTATAAACCGTTGCGCTCGCGCGGGGCATTCAGTTTCGCTCAATGGCTTGTAGACGACGGACCAGTGTCGTTTTTTATTTTTGTCATTATTTTTTTTTATCATATATCTCGTAGTTATTGAGAAAAGGTAGCTGTTTTCTGTTTTTGGCTCGTGAAACTTGTTGGGGCTCTTAACATGCTTGCTGCATAAGGGTATCACACCACCAAGTGCCATTCTCCGCGCTGTTTTAGAAAGGAAAACGTTTTCCAGTTTGCCCAACGCCGGCAACAAACCCTACGCTGAGAAATTGCGATCCCATCCATACAGAAACTCATGCGTTTTTCCCCAGGGGTAGGCAGAAACTACAGAGGATCTAATCGAGCGGCGTTTTATCAACGAAGTCGTTGCAATATGATCTAATGAGATTGCCTAGCGCTATCGAAATGTAACATGATCAATCACTTTGGCATTTTTAGTCGACTTTCATAAAAGGAGGAGGTTCTATGTTCGACAAAATGGCAGTTTTTTTTATTTTATGCATGTTTACCGATATCTCCTTCAATTGTTGACCGATTTTGAAAAAAAAAAAATGTTTTATTTGGTATGTGCCGAAAATGGCCCATTTTAATTTAGTAAAGATTTACAAAAAAAAAACATAACAGAGCTCTTAAATAAATAGTGGAAAATCTCTCGGGATTGCTGCAATCGCATGTCTGTTAATACCATTTCATAACATAACATTACGCCAGTACGCTCTAAAGGGGTACGCAGGTGTGAACAGTTCACCCTGGTATACTCTCATTCTAGAGGTTTCGTTTAAGTTTCATGTTATTGTATTAATCTATTCTGGCATCACTTTGGGCATTACAGGTACCTAGCCTATAGAACATGTCGGTCCATTATGTACCATAACTAAAAAATGTAAAATAAAAACTTTTTTACAATAAAATACAACCGATTGCCAAATAAAAAAAATACAAAATTAAAAATAACTTCAATTTGGTGTCAAAAAGCGAAGAAACGAAAACAGGAACACCGACTTCCGAAATTGAAGTTATTTTTTACTTTGTAGTGTTTTTAATTGGAAGTCAGTTGTATTTTTTTTTCTGATCGCTATTGCCACTCATCGGATGATTAGAGTGTCACTTGTGTAGGGCCTATCGCGAGCCTCAGAACGTCACCTTCTACGATCCTTGCAAACTCCTTTTGTTTGATTAGATGTCAGTTTGGAAAAGCCGAGTGTAATGCATCGATTTACGAAGGTTATTAAAAACTATGTGCTAAATGTGTTGAGTCGTTTCCTTTCAAGTAGAAGCGCAAACGAAGTATTCTTGGGACATCTCCAGAAACAGGAGATACCTGTTCCCACAATTCAAACCCTTTACAAAGAAGCTCATATCCAAGCCATTTATATAGTCTTGCAAATATCTTCTACATGAGAACTTTCCTTATATACGCAAAGTTAACATTATATTAATCTCGCGAGTATAAGTAGCTACTAGATATCTTAGCGGAGCTTCTGCGGGACGGCTGCGGGGCGGTTGCGGGGGAACTGCGGGCCGGCCGAGATCGTAATCAATTTAATTGGAAATTTCCTTTGATTAAACGCAAAGACGTTGTTAGAAGTTGACCTAATAAAACAGGTATGGTCAGCAGATTTGTGTTTGTTTAACGAAAATAACCCCAACTAAGTATTAGTTATTAGTTATAGCGATATTTCTAGGAAAAACGTTTTCGAACCAGGTATATTTTGAGATGTTTTCCTGTGTCTCGAGACACTTGGCGTGTCTGTCTCTTACCTACTCGTTATTTCACACTGACTTCTTTTTTTTGTTGTATATTTGTCCACTTGTAAGGCTTGTTTTCTCTCAAAAGTTTTAATTTCAGCCGTTTGATTGTTTCGTAATTCAAATTCTGTAAAGGTTTCTTTTGCATTTAACCGATGCTAATTATATTTTTTGTTTACCAGACTTCTTAGTTGAGGATGCTAGAATCCCTTATTTATTTTTTGATGAGGTGTTAGAGGATTATAGTGCCTACCTTTTGGAACTATTTAGTACTGTATTTTTGTTACTTTTTTCTTATTCACAAGTAAATCAGTAAATCTTTATTTTTAAAGTTATAAACCACTTGAAAATACGTTGCAACCGTAACGTATAATCCAAAACGATTAAACGATTTTTCTTTCTTTCTTTTCTTTTAAAACTAAAACTACCCGGCCGTTCGTGCCAAAAACCTTCAACAACTCCGAAAATGATTTTGCCAACGCTACCAAATCCGTATATCTTAAAATTTCCACCCAGTGAATCTTGTGGCGGCCCAAGATTATAGCAATAAAATTTATGTATCGCCCGCGCGGAGCAACTTGCTTGCTTTGCGGACCGTACCCCAGCTTTGTTGGACTTGTAATGAATTCTTGGGTCCTCGGTTATGTTAAAAATGTTGTATTAGATGTTAGTTTCGGAAATTGATGGGAACGGCTAAGTTTAGTATTGAGTTTTGGTAGTATGAGAATTCTGGATACTAGTGTAAGTACCTTGAATTGTGTACCGAAACTTAAGGGCCTACATACGCTTTAGTGCCGTAAAACGGCAACTTTCTAAAGCATACTCCTTAGTAACGGCTAGGTTAAAAGGTTAGAAAAAAATATATATTTATTACTGATTCATGTACATAATTTTGAAAACAAGGTTTTTACGTGTAACTAATAGATTTGCTTTAAAAAATAATTAACAACACGATAATTTTCGCAACTTTTGGAAACTCCTCCAAAACGACTTAGATGTTTAAAAATATTTTTACACAGAAAAATTGATGGCTGGTATTTCTAGCATATGTAAATCAAATAACATTTTGCAAACAAAACTGTTCAAAAGGAGGTTCAATTTTGATATTTTGGCATCGAGCGGGCGCACGGCCAGTACTGCGTTAGCATTGGGGTGTATATATCGCCTTTAATAACTTTTGGATGTTTTTAACAGATCTTTTATCTTTACTACGCCTTATAGTAACAGTGTTTTAATTAGTCTTTATTGGGCCTAATTCTTATCAGATTGTACCTATAAGTATAGGAATATCTAACAAGAACGTCAACACGTACGAACCAAATGTTCCGTGCTCGATGCTCGTGCTCACCATGTTTTTGTTCGTTTGTGCGTACACGGCTTAAGGTTACAAAAACGTAGTCTAGGGATTATTCCACTGCTTGACGATGTACGTTCAAAATAAAAAGTGATATCAATTTGTCTCATCATTATCTAGCCCTGTATGGAAGCGAAAAAGTAAAAAAATAATTTATTTGAAAGTTATAAGCGTTGAAAGTTCCACATTTCGACACTAATTTTAACGCATTTTTGGGCGCGAATAAATACCATGAGAAGACGGAATATTGCAAAACGGCCACCATACAGGGATAGATTAGTAGTTCAATAATGCAAATAATTTTATTTTGGGCAGATACGTTTAGTCGTTTTTTCATGATATCCAGACTACCAAAGGTCTGTTTATAAAATTTCGCGCGCTCGGTTTCGTCCTAAATCATTATCCATTTCGCTACAAATTTGCATAAGTGTGTATTTGTACGCGAACTAGCTTCCTACTGCTCATCACAGCATCTATCTCTTCCGCACATGTTGTCGGTTGATATAAAATGCATTAAAATTTTTAACCCCGTGCCCAAAATAGTTCGTGCCATTGACTAGTGTAACCTTAATAAGATTATTTGGAGCATACCTATTTAGGAATATGATTGGCCTTTATGAATGATGCATTGTAAGAAAATGTATACCAGAAACAATTTATAAGTAACTGTCTGAGTTTCCTCATTGTAGGAGACAATCATTTTATTATACGGGGAAGAGGGGATGAAACGATCATAGATCACTGCTATATACGCATCTTGGTCCGAGTAAATACCCTCGTGCTTCCGTTCTGACGAGTTCTACGGTACCTATCTACCTAAGAAATAAAGAGGGGAAAAGAGGGTACCTGACTTGTTTACCTGTGTATTTGTGTGTCTGTCTGTGGCATTATAGCTCCTAAACGGATGAGCCGATTTTGATTTCGTTTCGTTTTTGTTTGAAAGGTGACTTTATCGAGTGTTCTTAGTTATGTTTGATGAGAATTGGTTCAGCCGTTCAAAAGTTATGGGCGTTTTACTGTTTGAATCGGGGTGTTTTCGCAAGAATTGTGTCATAATTAGGTGTTCAATAGATTGTCGATCGAAGCGTCTCTAGATAAATTATGTAGGTTGAAATAAAAATGTGTCGCGAGGTTTTTTTTTTATTGATAGGCTCGCGCTTGACCACTATCTCACCTGATGGTAAACGATGACGTTGATGATGTTGTTGAGGTTTTTAAATTTTACTTGTTTGTTAACTGTTATTATTGGAAAATACCTACATTTTATTTTTCTCCAACATAGTTGAATGTTAGAATGTTAAGCATATAACTTATCATCATAAATGCATATCATAATGATGATGATTTTTCGGGTTTTGAAACTATTGATGAAGATACGTTTTCAGATGAGTAACACTACAGCGATAACAGAGCTTTACTTTCTCACAACTCCATGAAATTCATCAACATATTTTCAAGAAAACTCAACCCTTTCGACATCTGAACCAGAATTTTGAGTAAGAAGAAAATGAAACAGTATTTTTTGGTAGGTTTGAAGAGACATTTTCGGGTACGAAATACAACGATAGAGCTCACAATGTCAAGAAATTCTTCAACAAAATGTCAAGAAAACTCAACCCTCTCTACATTTCAACTACAATTTTACAACTAATAAATATACGTCAAAGCAGAGAGTACCTAATATACGTAATTACCGTCGTTTGTAGAGCACATAGACACAAGACGATAGAGTATATAATAAATATGTAGAGAAGCGCGAGCAGCGAGCACGCCACCAGGCGACGTAAAATTTGTGGGGGCGCGTCGTGCGCTGTGGGGAGTGGTGTAAATGCACTTTCTAATTTTAATGTTTTATGTCTGTCGTTTGAGAGCAGTGGTGGCCCAGTGGTATCGGCCGAGCCTAGGCAGGCGCTTTACTTTGTGTAAATTATTTCATCACCACTGCTCTCAAAACGGTGAAGGAAAACATCGTGAGGAAACCGGCATGTCCTAGAACCAAACATTCGAAGACATGTGACATCCACCAACCCGCTCTGGGCCCGCGTGGTGGTTTACGACCCATCCCCTCTCACAGAGAGGAGACCTGTGTCCCAGCAGTGCGAACATTAATAGGCTGATGATGTGATGTGAATGTGTTTCGTTTTATTAATTTTTTAGCATTAGGATTTTTTTATGTGGATGGACTATGAAAGAAAATGGAGTCAGTGATAGCGTGACAGGGGATGTGGAAGAAGAAAACGTGTTGTGCCGACCCCAAGTAATATGGGACAAGGGCAGGAAGACGATGATAAGATTTTTTTATGTGAGTTTGAAATATATTTATGTGCAAAGGGTATAGCGCCTCAGTACAGTAGATCTACGATTTTCATTCAATTGCGAGCTGCTGGATGAGTGTAATTTGAGAGTCGAGTTAATTGACGTGCAATATGACATAACTAGCTTCTGCTAGCGGTTTCGCCCGCGTGATTATCGATAATTATCCCTAGGGAACATATTCCCGTGATTAAAAGTATCCTATGTGCTATTCCTGACTATAATCTATCTCTGTGGCAAGTTTCCAAGATCCGTCCAGCCGTTTGAGCGTGAAGAAGTAACAAACGTACACACACACACACTCACACTCACAAACTTTCGCCATTATCAACAACACAAATTACACTAATATTAGTGAGATTATGTCCAGAGGCCATAATCAAGTGACATTCAATCAACAAAAGCGTCGCTTTCGCTATGTAAAATGTCAAAAAAATTATGCGCTATCAAAATGTCACGTGATCAATTCCTTACATTTTGGCATTTTGACCATCGCCATCGCTGTTAGAATGGCACTTTGTCTAGATCCTAAACAGTGGGCTTTAGAAAGACGTATCGGTATTTAACTTTGTAATGACGGTCTGCTACTGTGCCGATGTAAGGCATAGCCTTATTCGTACTCAAAGAATAAAAGATTCAGAGCAGGATTTTGCAAATTTTCTGAAAAACAGTGTCAGTACTGATTGTTGATATGCGCAGGTGTCGGTTCTAACAACATACCAAAAACTTACAATCTTGCTTGAGTACGTAAACAGGTTCTTCATTCAACCCAGATTCAACCCAACAAACTCCAAAACTCGCATTTACCCCACATTACATCAACATCGTTCGCGTCTTGGTACAGCATATAAGTCGATCGCGGGGTGGTTTTTACATTCACCCCTCAAGAGTACTCACCCCCTCGCGAATCGCCTCATACCACCCTTGACATACACACGGAATCCACCTCTATATCACCAGAAATAAGTCGTGTTTTCGCGTGGATGTTTCAGACTAAGTTTCCCCAGCGTACACCCTATCGTCTTAATATTAATATCATCTTGGGAGTCTCCACATATGATGAAGTTTTATGTTGTATAGCGAGAGATTATGTAGGTTTAGTGCCTGTGTGTGGATATATGGTATTCATGACAGAATTACTGTCTTATCTTGTGAATTATTCATTTAAATTAGTAATGGAAGGTAGCTGGGTATTCTTCTCACGTATTGACATTAAATGTTTGAGATTAGTTCGAGCGTTCAAGTATTAGCTACTCAGCAATGTGGCAGCCATTTTCAACCGCCGATGGAAAAAAGAGTGGTGTTAAGACGACGACTAACGCCAACGACCTTGAGGGAACAAAACGCGCACACGTTTCACACCCGCGCGACCCGAAATTCAGTAGTTTTTTGTACTTTCCTTATTATTCTATGACTATAAAAAAAAGGCTCAGATCAAAATGTAGATAATTAAATTGTCTTTGAGATGGTGTCGATTTCATTAAAATACGCCCAGCGGTTTTGGTGTGATTGTCGAGTTTTTGTCCGTTTTAGACATAACTTTACAAATTAATTACACTATGTTATACGAAGAAAACTGAAAATTTGCTCAGATCAAATTATTAAGAAAATAGTCTAATATAACATATATTTTTTTCAAAAAATTACGACTAGCCATTTAGACGTGATTCTCAATTTAAAATCAGCTACTCAAGGGAATCGGCGCCTTAAGTTTGACGCGTGTTGCTGTGTATCTGTGTGTCTGTCTGTGGCATCATAGCGCCTAAACGGATGAACCGATTTTTTTTTTGTTTGAAAGGTGACTTTTTCGAGAGTGTTCTTAGCTATGTTTTGTGAAAATCGGTTTAGCCGTTTAAAATTTATGGGCTGTTTTCTGTTTGAAACGGAGTATTTTCGCAAGATATCGTGTCATAATTACGTGTTCGATAGATTGTTGATCGAAGCGAGTCTACTATTACGAAATTATGTAGTTTAAAAAGTATGAAATAAACAAAAAATGTCGGGGGTTTTGGAAATTTGTAATTTTTACTTGTTAGGTCAATGACCAAGGGAGGCAGTGATAGCGTGACGTTTGATATGCGGGAATGGAAGAAGAAAACGAGTTCAAAGTCAGTCAGGGGGGTGACCATAAGCTCTTAGAGCGGTATCAATTTGAGATCGAGTAAGTGACAGATGTATACAAGTCAAATACATCTGTGCCTTATTCGATATCAAATTGATACCGCTCTAAGAGCTTATGGTCACCCCCCTGGTCATTTATTTCAATTAGGCCATTAAGCGGCACTTTCTAATGACAAAAAAAATAACTTAAATTTAATTCTACTGTCCATAAAATACTGTGAGTTATAACAGCCGCACGGGTCGATCATCAAGGTTAAGCAACGCTTGACGAGGTCGGTCCGTGGATGGGTGACCATTTCAACATACCGAATTTCTTCCGTGCCTCGGAAAGCACGTTAAGCCGTTGGTCCCGGCTGTCATTTGATGATCTTTGACAGTCGTTACGGGTAGTCAGAAGCTTGAGATCTGACACCAGTCTTGCCAAGGGGTACCGTGTTACCCAGTTACTGGGTTGTGGAGGTCAGATAGGCAGTCGCTCCATGTAAAACACTGGTACTTAGCTGAATCCGGTAAGACTGGAAGCCGACCCCAATATAGTTGGGAAAAGGCTAGGCAGATGATGATGATGAACTGGCCCCAATTAATATGAGACAAGGTTCAGGAGGATGGTGAAGATAGTTAACATTATTGCCGACTTTAAAAAAAGAGGTGGTACCTATCAATTCAACACGTATGTATGTAATATTGTTGGAATTGCATAACATATGTTACTCAATGTGGGCTTCTAAACAAATGTGCTAAATTTCATAAGTGTATGTATGTTTGTCCACGCATTCCGCTGAAACTGTTTATCGGATCGTGATGATTCTCTTTTATTAGATTAAGTATCTCTCAACATAAGGAACAATGCAAGTTTTATCAAAATCGGTTCAGCAGTTTTTACGATATGGAACATACAATTGAACCGCTCCCTTTTAGGTAATAAAACTAAAAAGGGGGAAATAAAAACATTTACACAAAAAATAAACCAACTTCTCTAAAAAAGTGCAAAAATACTTTCTTTTCGGAAGTTGGTGTTGAAAAACGATAATGTTACCGAAGACACCGACTGCCAAAATGAGAGTTATTTTTGCACTTTTTAGTGTTTTGTTTTAGAAGTCGGTTTACTGCCTGCATCGTTTATTTTAACATTTGAAAAGCTCCGAATCTGTCGATGTGGCTTCATTTGGGGTACGCCTTTCTCTAGCAGTCACGAGTTCACGACTCGCGACAAGTCCTTTGAGTCGGGCGGCAAACGGCAATCCGTCGTGAGTCGCGGCGATACGCAGGCGGCAGAAAGAATAAACGTCGAGTAGAAATCATCCGACGATGGCTGGGAGGATCGTAGCGATACCTTCGCTACGATCGAGGTAAGGTGTGATATGGCTTACATAACAGCCTGAATTTCTTTAAGGTTGCCCTAGTCGAACATTCTTCCATACAAAACTAGTCTGGCGATTAGTCCACTGTTTGACGGTGTAAGTACTTACGTTCAAAATAAAATAAAATATCAATCTGTCTCATCATTATCTAGCCCTGTGTGAAGCAAAAATGTAAAAACATGTATATATTTCAAAGTTAATTTTAACGCATCGCGGCATGTCCTAGAACCAAAAATTCGATGGCATGTGACATCCACCAACTGTGTGCCGTGAATTGGGGCCCAATCCCTCTCACAGAGAGGAGGCCTGTGTCCCAGCAGTGGGAACATTAATAGGCTGGTGATGATGGTATGATGATACATTTTGATAATCTACATAGTGATTCTCGAATGCAGAACGACAAACTCATAAACGATCGTTTCTGGAAACTAAATTTTCTTCATAAACGTTGTATCTAATTATATCACTGTACAATATGTATGTTCAATTTCATGGGTAAGAAAAAGTTAAATTGAGAGACAGATGATCTATTTTTTAATAATAACATTAAACGGCACTCAAAAACGTGAAGAAGAAAAAAAATATTGCCCATTTTTATGCCGTAAACAAAAAAAAAACTTGGTTACGGTCTGCAAAAAGTCATTGATCGTTTTTCATATTCTTTCATTTAGGCGGTGCTAACTATAACTATAATGATACTTTCATTATTGTTTTTAGGGTTCCGTGCTCAAAGGGTAAAAACGGGACTATATTACTAAGACTCCGTGGTCCGTCTGTCTGTCTGTCCGTCACCAGGCTGTATCTCATGAACCGTGGCAGTTAGTCATTTGAAATTTTCACAGATGATGTATTGCTGTAACAACAAATACTAAAAACAGACTAATATAAATATTTAAGTGGGGCTCCCATACAACAAACCTGATTTTTTGCCGTTTTTTGCGATAGTGGTATTTATTTTGCCGAGATAATAATTTTAGTTTTCAGGTGCATAATTCATTATAATCATCATATCAGCCGAAAGACGTCCATTGCTGGACATAGGCCTTCCCCAAGCGTCGCCACAATGATCAGGCCTGTGCGTTTCACATCTACCAGACTCCTGTAACCTTTACCAGCAGGAGTCAGGTCGTCGCTCCAGCTGGAGGAAGACCTTCCAACGCTGTGTTGTTACATAATTACATGTAATAATATCTAATAATATTGTATTTTTGAGGATAAAATTAGTTTTGTCTTATTTTACAGATTTACACACTATATTATCTGTTATAAAAACATGTTCTAATAAAAATTACTCGTTTTTAATAAACATGTATTGAATACTAGCTGTTGCCCGCGGCTTCGCTCCCGTGGTCCCACATGACCCGTTTTCGGGATTAAAAAATATGTCTATGTCACTCAGGAATAATGTAGCTTCCTATTGGTGAAAGAATTTTTTAAATCGGTCCAGTAGTTTTGGAGCCTATTCGGTACAAACAAACAAACAAAAAAATCTTTCTTCTTTATAATATTAGTATAGAAGAAAAAAGTAAACTAAAAGGGCGAAAAAGGTTGAAACCCCTTTTGTTAGTAATATATTCGAAACGTATGTTTTCTCGTAAAACGGTAACCGGAAGAAGCCTTTGTCGTAATGGGTAGGGAATACGGGTTATTTTGAGGTGTGAAGTAGAATAATATTCTAACAGTTTTTTAGGGTTCCGTACCCAAAGGGTAAAAACGGGACCCTATTACTGAGACTTCGCGATCCGTCTATCTGTCTGTCTGTCTGTCTGTCTGTCTGTTTGTCTGTCCGTCTGTCACCAGGCTGTATCTCATGAACCGTGATAGCTAGACAGTTGAAATTTTCACAGATGATGTATTTCTATTGCCGCTATAACAACAAATACTAAAAACAGAATAAAATTAATATTTAAGGGGGGCTGCCATACAACAAACGTGATTTTTTTGCCTTTTTTTCCCGATTTTAATAACGGCAACAGGTAGACGCTTGAAATATTCACAGAATATTTAGTTGTATATTCACTTCAAAAAATTATAATTATAAAATAAAACAAATTAAGAGGGCTCCCATACAAAAAACGTGATTTTTTTGCCGTTTCTTGCGATAATGGTGCGGAACCCTTCGTGCGCGAGTCCGACTCGAACTTGGCCAGTTTTTATTGTACTTATTAGTGCATTTATTGGCTTTCAATTGGGTCAATATTCTCACCAGATAAATACATTTAAATATCAGATTCCTCTATCCTTTAAAAAACTACTTTGCCGCAGTCGATTAAAATCCTTATTTGACATTTATTAGAGTTCCGTACCCAAAGGGTAAAAACGGGACCCTATTACTAAGACTCTGCCATCCGTCTGTCTGTCCGTCTGTCACCAGGCTGTATCTCATGAACCGTGATAGCTACGTAGTTGAAATTTTCACAGATTATGTATTTCTATTGCCGCTATAACAACAAATACTAAAAACAGAATAAAATAAATATTTAAGTGGGGCTCCCATACAACAAACGTGATTCTTTGCAGTTTTTTGCGATAATGGTACGGAAACCTTCGTGCGCGAGTCCGACTCGCACTTGACCGGTTTTTTGTTAACTTAGGTGATCTGAAATTTTACTACTATAAAAATCTTAGACTAGATAGAAATATTCTGAGTGGAAAATATATTATGATCTCTATGAATCAAAGATTTGTCGAAAAAATAACTACATTTAGGGTTAAGCTCGCCTTAGCACATTTTTTTTGTTTAGACTTTATTTGAATGTATTGTCTTGGTGTATTATTATTATTCTTATGTATGAATGTGAGTGAAGCAAAAGAAGTATGTTAGGATCGTAGCAGGTGGCGTTCTGTAATTTCTGCCTACCCCCATGGAAAAAAGGCGTGATTTTATGTATGTATGTCTTAGTGTACAATAAAGAATTATAATTAGAAAATGTAAGCGATTTTTTTTTTGATGTCATCTATGAACTCGAGACCCACGCCTTGAGTTAAGTTTACACTAGTCGATCATTATTCCATACAAACGTAGTCTGGCGATTACTGCACTGTTTGACGATGTACGTTCAAAATTAAAAATGATATCAATTTCTCTCATCATTATCTAGCCCTGAATGGAAACAAAAAAGTAAAAAAAAAAGAAAGTTATGAGCGTCGAAAGTTCCATATTTCAACACAAATTTTAACGCATCTTTGGGCGGAAATAAATACCATAAGAAGAAGGAAAATTGCAAAACGGCCTCCATACAGGGATAGATTAGTAGTCCAACAATGCAAATAATTTTATTTTAAAAATATTCATTTAGTAGTTTTTTTATGATATATATATAGACTTCCAAACGTCTGTTTATAAAATTTCACGCGCTCGTTTTCGTCCTAAATCATCATCCATTTCGCTACAAACTTGCAAAAGTGCTAATTCGTACGCAAACTAGCTTCTTACTGCTCATTACATCATCAATCTCTTTCGCACGTGTCCTCGGATGAGCTAGCAGGCATTTTAACCCCACACACCAAATAGTTCGTGCCGTCGACTAGGGGAACCTTAAGTGTCCTACTTACAGAAATGGTAAAAAATTGGTTTCGAAATTATCAAAAAAAAACGCAATATGAATGTTAATTTGACTTAGACTTTGAAGGGCTACTCCTTCAGTATTAAAAATGGATTTTTCTAAATAAATATGTTTAAATATTAAAGTCAAGTTTTTTCAAACTTGGGCTGGCATAACTATTTTTTTTTAAACAATTTGAATCTTGTGTAAACTTGGGCTGGCATAACAATTTTTTTTTAAACAATTTGAATCTTGTGTAACTTGCTATCAAACTAATAACTACGTTATTAATTTCTCCTTTCATCGATATTAAATTAATTAGCAATGGTAGTGGAAGCCGCGCGTTCTAATTTGTAAGGTTATGTAACAATATTGTATTATGCGTACCTTAGCAACGATTGCATAATTAAAACATGAATTTGTTTAGACGGCCATTTTTTTTTCTTATTGTACTTTTTTAATGTAACAGTATATGTAACTACACGCTGTTTTAACTGACTGTACTTACGAGTAACTTATACTAAAACTAACTATGTACATACATATATTTCTGCATATATTTTAGATAATGATCTCGGATCTTATAATCATAAAAACGTTGTGTCCATTGAAAGGGTTTTGCCATCGATAACATCTCAAAAACCTTCAAGGATGAGTTTCTGAAAAACGATATGACAAAGTCTTACTTAACTACCAAATTGCTACAATTATGCAATCAAAGTTACATCCCATTATATTGCATTTTAAGGAAACTCCTGGATTCTAGAGGGACAGATAATTTCATCTATCTTCTATACTAATCTATACTAATATTATAAAGAGAAAAGATGTTTTTGTTTGTTAGTACCGAATAGGCTCTGAAACTACTGGACCGATTTGAAAAATTCTTTCACCAATAGAAAGCTACATTATTCCTGAGTGACATAGGCTATTTTTTAATCCCGAAATGGGTCCTGTGGGGTGGTCCACGGGAGCGAAGCCGCGGGGAACAGCTAGTAGGCAATAAAAATGTTAAACCGCTGGGTCCCGAGTAAACGGTTTAGGCTGTGCTCTGTCTGAGAAATAAATTAGTTGCTTCTGTCATTACTAGAGACTTTTACAAAATCTTGTATAGTCGTCGTTGACGTTTCTCATTTTCCATGCCGCAATAACTTTCCACGTAAGAAATTGAAAAATCAAATTCATAATCCTAATTAATTTCTATGTTACCGATACATTATGACAACGAGTATCATTCGCAAGCATCAAGTTTAATTATTATTAAGTATTTTTATAGCTGTCAAAACGGGCCTTTAATTTTTTGACAACTTTAAGTAAGCAGAAATAAATCATCATCATCTGCCTAGCCTTTTTCCCAACTATATTGGGGTCGGCTTCCAGTCTTACCGGATTCAGCTAAGTACCAGTGTTTTACATGGAGCCATAGTCATAGTCATAGTCATTTATTCATGAACAAGTCGGGCCATAGTCATAGTCATAGTCATTTATTCATGAACAAGGAGCGACTGCCTATCTGACCTCCACAACCCAGTAACTGGGTAACACGGTACCCCTTGGCAAGACTGGTGTCAGATCCCAAGCTTCTGACTACCCATAACGACTGTCAAAGATCTTCAAATGACAGCCGGGACCAACGGCTTAGCGTGCTTTCCGAGGCACGGAGGAAACTCGGTATGTTGAAATGGTCACCCATCCACGGACCGACCTCGTCAAGCGTTGCTTAACCTTGATGATCGACCCGTGCGGCTGTTATTATTTAGCCACGAGCTCCTCCAAAATCTCTCTCTAAAAAGTAAGCAGAAATAAATAAACTGGTAAAATCTACTCTCGTTTCTTGTTTCATCCCAACAATACCTAAGTACTTACGAGAATATATAACCATGGGGTGACGAGATTAGCCGGATAGCAAGAATGCTTGTAATGACCGGAACCTTGGACGTTTGAATGATACTTGTGTATAGTTAACAATATTTGAAAAAAAAATAAGACCAACATTTTGAGCATCTTCTTCTTTTTTCGTGGTCGACATTTAATTTAATTATAAGAATAATAAAATGCAAACTAAAATATTAATCAAAAAACGGCTACATCCGTGGGGACTAACTTATCATGCGAAACTCATACGCAATAACAAAAACCGACCTTTTCTCCCAAAATCCTGCCAAATTAAAACTAAATCGCGCGACCCGAATTCAAATTTCGAACACCCCCCGCACACAACTATAGAAACAAAAACACCAATGAACGGCGCGCATTTAAATTTAGAACGCAACTATAAAAGCGCAGGTATCGTCAACCCAAAGAATTCTATTTTGCAAAAATATATGCGATAGTTATAGTACAACCCGACCCCTTGCTCGAAGGAGGGGGCGGGAGCAGGAAATGGGGTTGAAGTAGCGGGGTGTTTCTGCGTCGGGCGGGGTGTCTCCTAAAAACGGTTAAGTAGCTCCCCCTACCCTCTATAACTATTTTATGCGGTCCCCTTAGAAAGACAGCGGAGATGGGGCTCCGCGATACGGTATAGGCGTAGTTAGGATGGGGGAAGTGAAATTTTAATATGTCTAGTCGGTTAAGAATTCATGGCGGATTTATAATTAAATGCCTAATTAGGGTATTGCGTTGTTTTCATAATATGAGTCGCGTATGAATTTTAACTTGTCGGGTAATCTGGGTTTTTGTTTTCATGAGATGCCATAGCGTGGGTGGCTGTGCTAAATTATTTATAAAAGTGTGCAATTAGTGTGATTGCAACGTGTAAATTATAATAATTATGATATGATATGTATGAATAATGTCATACGAACCTCAAATGCCATGTGTAACCACTAATCCAATAACACAGAGTACATTATACATAGAGGTATAAATTTAGTTTGAATTATCCTGAATTTTATTTGGCATAAAAACCTATTAGTTTTTAATTTAGGATTACTGATATATTTTTACCTTTATGACTCAAACGGATAAAAAAAAACATTTAAAATAAAAATTACCTCACTATCTACGTTATCTTTGAGGCAAAAATTATTATCATCCACAGCCTTTTTTTTTATTTTTATTCGAGATGGGTTTGCTCTTGACTCTAGTCTAGGTCAGAGGTGACAGAGACAAAGTCGACGATGGAGTGAGCTTACCCAGAAGAAGCCTGTTCACTCTAACTTTGAACCAGCACTGGGATAATCTTTTCTTGTGCCAATTTTCACGCTCCTGTGCTAAAAATGTCGTCTGTCCCTTTCCACATCGGGAAGGGCGAGATTAAAATTGAACTTTGAGGGTCATTAACTTTGAAGTTAGTGTTACACTTTTCACTTGATCATAACCGACAAAATAAAAATCACACACAAAAACCAGTTATTGAGGTAATATTCAATACCTTAACTTGTAAATCACTACAGTCAATATTAGAAACCCGCACATTTTTAAGAACACCACTCTCGTTAAAAAATATACCAAGAACCAAAACCATGGACTTTTCTCAACTACAGTTCTATCGTTCTTAACTATCAAATAACAACTGAAAGGCTACCAAAACGCAATCCCTCAAACTATAAAATAACAAGACATCTAATTTTTATTATTGACATAAAAAAGTGTTATTCAAAGGCCCAGAATTCACCTGTGTCACCCCATTTTTTCTCACAAAACAGGTTGTGACAACTTGATCGCATCAGGTTCTTAAGAAATGACAATATGATGAGTCCGAAAGATGACCAATTGAACGAAAACTAGTTCTTGTTGTATTACGTGGGAATTTGTATGTAAAAAGCGGCGTTGTTCAAAGTTAATTGTTGAATTTATTGGGGTGTGATAACGAAAGAGCACTTTTTTGAAATAATGTGATACTTTTAACAAAAGTTATGTCAGTTGAGCTTGTGGTAGTTTGTACGCGTATTTTGTTTTTTCGTCAGAATGCAGAATATTATTATTTTTTTCAAAATTAAAGTACAATAAAAACAATCAGATACAATATCGTAACTAATAAGATTTTAACTCTGCCTTATATTAAAACAATGCGACCTATACTTAAAAAAAAAGTGAATAATGAGAAATAATGTGTAAAAGTTGCCATTTCATTTTAACTATTGTACACCTCATTGAGTAGACATCTTAAAAACCTTTATTATGCAATGAAACGATTTGATTTTTTCATAAGATTATAGTTGAAAAGAAAAATATAAGTAGTCAGACAAGAAAATCCAAGAATCTCCAGACCCCTTAAGCTCAAAATATTTTCTCATAACCTCTCAATTCTCATGACCCCAAAAACCCTATAAACTGGAACACAATAAAAGTTTAACTCGAATCGTGATAAAATAAAATCTCCACTGAATCAAACTGGTATAAACTAAACTAGATTGAATCAAGACAGGTTGGTCAAGAAATATTGAAAAGATACAATTTTTCTACTCAAATTCCCACAAGGCTATCCTAAGTCCCTCATTTTTTCAAAACCTGTCGTAACTATAAAGGGATGGTCCGATACACAAATAAAAATTAAGACACGGTTTGTAAAAAACCTGGTTTACGTTGAAGGGTTGGACGTTTCTTTGTATTTTTCTTGATAAAAATACAATCTGCGACGAACAATTCAAAAAACATAATCTTGATTTGTATGAAATGTAAACTTTTGATAGTGAATTGTGAATTAGTGATATTCTATAAGAATTTAGCTGAATAGTAGGTTGCTGAATTTTATTTGTTTGCAATTACTATCACAAGATTTGTTTATTACAAATTGAAAAGTAAATACAGAGCGAGCATTAAATTAAATAAATGAAAATTACAGCGAAAACGCGCCCCACCAAATGTTTCCAACTCCTGCCCGGCTGCTTATACTCATGTAAAAAGCCAACGTCTAAGGCGCACGGAAAGGAGAGAGAGGTGGGGGAGGCGGGGGGGATAGCTCCGCGGCTCATGTATACACCTGCGACTTGAGTCTGTGTGCGTGCACCCGCTGTAAATGTGAGCTTATATTTTCATTTCAATAGTTTTTGCATCGCTTCGGTGGGTGTAAGTTGCAAGTGTGTGCGTTAATACCGTATTGATTCAGCCTCTACAGCGGAGTTAGCAAGTTTATGATCTTTAAGATGCGTATTTCAGATATAAAACTTTACATGGATAAATATCGCAAACTAGAGACTTGTTTAAGTGGTTATAAATATCTGTTTTCTAGCTTTGTACTTTAAAGTTCCGATGAAATATTTAGAGAGTTTAGTCTAGTACTGACCAGCTGTTTTATTTACAGGTGAAAGTTTAACGGGAATTGAAATCTGTTTCTGACATTGGAGGAACAGATTAAATGATGTAAAACTGGAATTTCAACTATGTATTGTTTGAATTAATGGTCTTTTGTTTATAATTTTGTACTAAACAAAATACTTTATTGTTTTCAGAAAATTTGAATGAAGTAACTTATTTTTAAGAAATCACAGAAAAGTTTTTAATATCCATGCTTTAACTATTTTTATTCTTAAATAACTTCTCCAGCGACTTCGCTCTCGTGGTCTATACAAAGTAAATGTGCATTGTTTCGAGTTAGGCTTAGTTTTTTTTAGTGATAGTTAAAAACATAACAAACACATTAATATCTTTGTTTTCAAGTTTAGATTAGATCAAAATAAGAATAAAACGTCGCAATTCTTCTACAATATAAACGTTTATATTAAACGTGTAGCTAGAGAGCTAAAAATAACCAACTTCCTCTTCGGCGCTCAGAGGGTATAAGTTATAAATAGAACTCGTTGAGTTAACAATCAAGGGTATTATGTGCACTGAAAAATACAATAAATGCTTTTGAATGCGTTATTTATGTGTCACGAAGCAGATATTTAGGGGCTCAAAAATAGAAAAATAGTTCAACTTAACAGAATTAACTATTAAAGAAAGAAGATCAACCAAAAATTTGACAGTAATACCACTATAATTGTATTTTTTTTTTTTAATTATAGGTCCGAAGTGACTGGTAACCGCAACAGACTAAGTGGGGAATGGTATCCAACATTCAGATCAGGTACCGTTAGATTTACAAGCTTCAAATTACCCGAGGCGGCCATATCCTCTTAAGGGCTGATGGTTTTGATATAGTTGAGCTCTCACCAGAAAAAAAAATCGATACTCTAAAATCTGTAACTAGATATTTTTAAAAGAATTTGTAAAAAATACTTTTCGTACAATTTATTACGAAATTAGATCAGACATAACAACAGATAGCTAATAAAAACCAATATCAAAATAAAAAGGTCCGGAAGCCTTTAAACAAATTTGTCGAAGTTAGTAAACTTAAGTTAATAAACAAAAAGAAAATCTAAAAATCCATTCTTTGAAACTAGTTTTTTTTTTTAATTTCATATCACATCTCAACATCAGCCTATTAATGTTACCACTGCTGGGACACAGGCCTCCTCTCTGTGAGAGGGAATGGGCGGTAAACCACTACCCGGGCCCAGTGCGGGTTGGTGGATGTCACATGTCTTCGAATTTTTGGTTCTAGGACATGCCGGTTTCCTCACGATGTTTTCCTTCACCGTTTTGAGAGCAGTGGTGTGTGGTGAATTTGCACGAAGAATTAAAGAATTTAATTCTACATAATTAATATAATAGAATTTATTTATTCGTTAGATTATAGTTTTACATAGTACAGTATTAGATTAGTTGTAAAAGTTCTTTACATTCTGCCATAACATATAGCGGCAAAGATTTTTATCTGTTCTGATTGAGAAGTTGCTATGGCCACCTTTCAACTCCATCTTGAGACGAGTACCATAATAACAAACTTCAAAATCACATAAGCACGCCAAATTTCAGCTTAACAGGCAACAGAATGCCGTAATTTCCGAAACCATTAAAAAGCCATTGTGTCTCGCGTGGATCCACGTTTTAGGCACTCAAAGGGTTAATCGGATGCCGTCTTGCTTGAATAATTAAATACTAGTTGTCTCCGACACACAAAGTATACGAAAGCAAGTTAGTATAAAGCTTGTAAAAGGACAAACTCAAAAAAATGTTGACGATCCCTCACCGCACACCGGCGGAGTTTGAAAAAGCGAGCGTCTAAGGAGGCGAGGGTTGCGGAGGGGGCACTTATATTTTAAGATGGCTTCCGAGCGAGCGCGAATATCGACGCGCGTCCCTCCGCCCGCGCTTCACTCCCCGCGCACTTACGCCGCGCTATTTCGCTGGCATTCTGATTTGAGGTATAGTGTACTTACGCTTGCCTTATATTGTGTTATATTTTTACAAGCATTTAAAAAAAACAAGCGAAAAGGAGATTCTAAATTCTTGATCTTCATTTAGAGCTGGTTTAGCGGAATAAGAACACATTTGGCTTCCTCGTATGAAACATCAAACCTCAGAAAGGTTTTACTTAAATTGCCTGTCTATTACAAAGTTTTGTTTATCTTTCCTTATTAGTTTATTGGTTTTGTTTATCTTTCCTTGTTAGTTTATTGGTTTAATTCGATTCCGTTTGTCCTGGTATGGTCATCCGATGAGGAGGGATGTAACGCATGTTACAAAAAGAGTTATGAATATAAATGTGGATGGATGGAGAGGGAGGGGACGGCCAAAGAAAAGATGGATGGACTGTGTGAGGAGTGATATGAAAGAAAAGGGAGTCAGTGATAGCGTGACACGGTACAGGACGGTAAGGAAGAAGAAAACGTGTTGCGCCGACCCCAAGTAACATGGGCAAGGGCAGGAAGATGATGATGTGGGTCAAATATTCCAACAGACATTTAAAACAGATAAACCTTATCCGATTGAGATCAATATTTGCGTAGACGATGGTTTAAAAAAGTTTATTTTATTGATCAAAAATAATAAGGCTGAAATGTATGGAACTATGAAATAAGAAGACGTGGTGCGTATGGGTTGTGTTCCAACCGTAAAGTTAAAAAGAAGTTTGGGAGGAAATGCATGGGCTCTGGGCCAAGAAGCTTCAGAGATTCTGCTATATTCAAATCTATTGTTATATATGGAGCTTTTCAAACACCAAAGTTTATGAAAATGGCTAAATAAAAAAAGGGTTTAAGTATAGTTTTCAACCGACTTAATAATTTAGGAGATTCTCAATTCGACTGTATGTTTTTGTATGTTCTGTTACGCAATTACTCCGCCAATTATGAATCGATTTTCTTTTTTTTTAAAGTGTTTCTCATGTGATCCCATTTAAATTTCATCAAGATCTGACGAGTAGTTTTTAAGTTATCCTTAATAACGCGTATTTTCATGGTTATGTAAGGTAGCAAAAGTAAAAAGAGAAAACAAAAAACTTTTTAATAAAAACTTAAACAGACTTCAAAAACAAAACACTAGGTACAAAGCGAAAAATAACTTTCCTTTCGAAAGTCGGTGTAAAAAACGAAAACAAATATGTACTAAAGACACCAATTCCGAAAATAAAGTTATTTTTCGCTTTGTAATCGTAATACATTATTACCTCAATGTGTCTAATATTTTAAGTAATTTATTCATTTGTTTAACATAGGTACAATAATAGTGGTAAATACAGGGAATAAATAGCGCGCTATGTTTGCCATCTCTGGCATGTTGTACAAATGTTTGCAAATAATTTAAAAAAAACAAGCCAGCTAAATCTCAATAATTAAATAAAATAAGCCTGGACAATTAAAAAACAACAATTATAAAGAATTGCATAATACAAATCAATAAAAATCAATGTTACTGTAAATATCAATAGAAATCAATGTCAATAAAAAGAGAAACAAATAATAATAGGAACAATAATATAAATACCTTTTCAACACACTTGCTCATAAAGTGGCTATAATTTCACCGCAATTAGGCACATAATGATACCTGTTATCAAACTGTGACTTTTTCATTGCTATTATTCACAAGTGAGTTATAGTTTTTTTTTTTAATTTATTGGTTGTGTTGCTTTGTTCTTAAAAAAGTTTCGATACAAAAAAGATCGTGCTCAATAGTACAAATAAATTAATGTACCTATTGCTTGCTCATTTCATGCAACTTCGTATTTAAATAGATAATTTCAAATTGTACGTGCTTAATAAATAAAACTTTCACTCAAATGTAAATTTTATTTGCTCTGTAATTAAGAAAAATTTAAATTCCCTATTTTGTACGTGGCTAAAACACTATCCTAGAAAAGCCAAAAAAAAGAAACCTTATTCTTTTAATCCCTTTTTTTTTAGTTCTGTGTTTTAGTCTATGGCCGATCGCCATTGTTAAATGCGCGCGCATAGGCAAACTGATTAATTTTGCCCGCCATTGTGAAAAAAAAATTCACAACTAGTTTTTACTATTGAAAATGATTTTTTTGTATTATTTTCTTCACAAGTGTGTTGAAAAACGTCGTATGATACACGTGTGTGCTGATGATTACCATCCTCGGCTCTCTTAAGACCCTCACCTACGGCTCGGCGCAGGCTCAATGGCGCCTCAGCGGTAATCACCAACATTGCACACTTGTACCATAATGTACTATTATAATTGTATCGGCAGTCGGTTAATTTTTTTTGTTATTTTTTTTATATACTTAGTTGTAAATCGAATTCATCCTAAAACAATTGACTATAAAAATATAAATTATGCTAGCGGCGTAATTATGTTAGCGTAGTAGTGAATACATTACTACGCTCCATCAGTGATCAACGTAATCGTAACCTTCACGGCTATAATCCTTAAAAGGGTATACAGATATGTGCTGTTGTAAGCTAAAGTTGTCAGTTGGTTGCATTTGTTCTTATTAGTGAAAATAAAGTGTTTGCCAAGTTCTTGTCAACCGGAACCTTCGCAAATATAATTCATAAAGCGATAAGCGACATGTGCTGGTATACGCTAAAGTTCTCAGTTGTTTGGTTGGTCATTTTAGTCCAAGATTAACTTAAGCTAGATAAAAATCAATCAATCTGCCTAGCCTTTTCCCAATTACGTTGGGGTCAGCTTCCAGTCTTACCGGATTCAGCTAAGTACCAGTGTTTTACATGGAGCGACTGCCTATCTGACCTCCACAACCCAGTAACTGGGTAACACGGTACCCCTTGGTAAGACTGGTGTCAGATCTCAAGCTTCTGACTACCCGTAACGACTGTCAAAGATCTTCAAATGACAAAATCAGGAATCTCGGTATGTTGAAATGGTTACCCATCCACGGACCGACCTCGTCAAGCGTTGCTTAACCTTGATGATCATGCCGTGCAGCTGTTAATATTAAGCCACGAGCTACAACTATATAAAAATATGAATCTGTACTAAATAAACTACATAAAGACATTATTTTTATTTTTTATTAATTTGTTTTTTTTTACCTTTGTATAGATTCTTTTACAGATTGTTTTGTGAATGTGTGAACATTGTAGGGCTTCTAGATTTCTAGATGATTGTTAACTTTTTTAACTTTTTATTTCGTTTTAATTTTTTTTTTTGTTTTTTTTTTTAATTTTGTACGACTTATTGTCGGGCCTGCGTTGTCCCCCCATATCCAAGTACTAATGCTGTAAAATGGAAATATTGTAAACACAAACAAATTTTTAAAAGAGTAACCATGGAGTTTCTTGCCGGTTCTTCTCAATAGGAAACAACTAACCCGATACGTGCACCTTTTTGTCGACGTTTTATAAGTGCCCATGTAGGCCTATGTAAAATAAATAAAATTTGATTTTGATTTGTGAAAAAGTCATATTGATACCTGTTCAGATCTGAATCCACGACCTCAAGCTCGAGAGGTGTGTTCTTAATCATGAGGCTAACGCGACATTATAACAAGATTTAAAAGTCGGGCTAAGAGTAGACTGTCAGTTAAACTGGAAAATACAAATTGATCACATCAGATGCTCACTTTTAGGCGCATTGCGCAATATTGTTCATAGCCTTCCTCATCGAATGCGCCAGACCATTAACAACTCGTTAGTGAAGCCAGTGAGAGCAGTGGTGGTCTAGTGGTATCGGCCGCGACTTACAAGTTGTAGGTCTTGGGTTCGAGCCCAGGCAGGGACTTTACTTTGTGTAAATTATTTCATCACCACTGTTCTCAAAACGGTGAAGGAAAACATCGTGAGGAAACCGCCATGTCTTAGAACCAAAAATTCGAAGACATGTGACATCCACCAACCCGCACTGGGCCCGCGTGGTGGATTATGGCCCATTCCATCTCACAGAGAGGAGGCCTGTGTCCCAGCAGTGGGAAGTAATATTAATAGGCTGATGATGAAGTGAAGCCACATCTGATGTACCTAATTGAAATATGGGGCAACGCGCCAAAAACTAATCTAAAGGACTACAACCCAATCAAAATAAAAAATGTCTTTGGTAGGTACCATTTTTTTTCGTTATGTACACCGACTTCCAAAAAGAAAGTTATTTTTCACTTTGTAGTGTTTTTATTTGGAAGTCGGTAGTATTTTTTTGTAAAAAAGTTCTTTTATTTTCACGTTTTAATTGTACTTAATAACAACTTGCCTTTAGTAAGGTACCTATAATGCCAGAATAGATTACCCGAATATCATGAAACTTGAACATAAACGGTGAAATGAGAGTGTACACATCTGCGTACCCCTTTAAAGCGTACTGGCGTGATGTTATGTTATGAAATAATGTAAACAATAAACAGACATGCGATTACAGCAATCCCGAGATTTTCCGTCATTTATTGAAGAGTTCTATTGTATATCTCCGAAGTTCTTTATCAGATCTTCACCAAATTAAAATGGGACCAATTTCAGACCGTACTCTTTCGAACAAAAAAATATTTCAAAATCGGTCCACAATTGATAGGGAAATCGGTGAACACAAAAAAAATAACAAAGTCGAACATAGAAGTCCTCGTTTTTGGTCGGTTAAAATCATTAAACTACTATTCCACTTCTTCTTCATCGTGTCGATAATTTCATTTTTAAATTTTAATTTAGATGTTGTGCTTCGACCAGAACTCGGCCACGTCCACAGCCCTAGCGTTGGCCTCGCACAGGTCCCTCATGGTGCAGGTGTTTGTGTATATAGAGCAGGACAAAAGATGGGGCATCGTTTGCGGTGTGGTTCCACAATCACATTGTGGCTGATCGGAGTACCCCCATCTGACCAGGTTGTACCTACAGCAGCCCACTTGGCTTCGCATCCTATTTAGGGATTGCCAGGTCACAAGCAGGAGACCGATAACCGCCGCCTATTGTACAACGCGGAGCAACCACGGAGGCGACTAAAGAGTCGGTACAGCTTCCTTAAGTCGGCTAAAACAATATACGACAACAGCCCTGAAGCACGTAGAAATTATTCACAGAATTATTTCACTACGATTACCTTACACCTAAAATTTACAGGGAAACGAAAACTTCCAGAATTCTCATAAAAAAATCTGAACAAGTCCATAATCCACACACAAATACATTTCAATAAAATACATCGAGTACATAATCGTAGCAGTCGTAGAAAGGATCACATTTTGTTACCGCAGGTGCGAGCAGTCAATGGCGAGAGAACAATTATTTTTGCCGTGTATTCCCGTTCGTCCCACCGACTTCGTCCCCGTCGTGGGACGAACGGGAATTTACAAATATTATATTTGTTCTCAATCGTCCCATTCAAGCTTTTAGAGGGACAAATGTGAATATGTTCTTAGATTAGTGCCATTCGTCCCACTAAATAATTTTGTGCGTAAAATGTTTAATCGTTGTTTCGTAGTTTACTTTCAAATTTGTCGTGATATTACATGGCTCTGGTGGGATGCAACAATAAGCAAAGTGCTCGATGGTTGTACGTTGATTTAATCTCTTAGGGCTTTGTGTGCAATAATTATTATCGCCTTATTTTATGGTTTCAACTAATTTCTTAAATCCATGTCAATTTTTTATTATTGTTACTCTTTATGATGTTTTATGTTCTTCTTGATTTTGTGATATTTTGGGTATTTTTATTATGATTTTGTTTTAGTTTATTATTTATTGACGCTATGTATGTGTAAAATTAACGAGTTCACTGTCCTGATCAGTGCCACTGTATACCTACATAAGCAAGTGTGACTGTGTAATAATTATGACGTTTTCTTTTTATAATAGTAAATTGTAGTTCTAAAAACTAAAAAACACGCTTTAATGGTAAATTGAACTAAAGAGTCGCTAATCCTGAAGATCTTGGTAAGGCTAATGGGACAAACAATTTAAACGCGCACGGTAGAATCAACTTTTATTACTTGCAAATTTTAATTTTTATTTGACTTTCAAAAGAACTTTGACTTTGACTAAATTATAGCATTGTCATCGGTCCTTGATAGGTGTGCAAAGTTTCAAATCAATCCGACGTTTTGAAGAGGGTGAAAATCACGTTCAAAGATGCCGTTACATTGATACATAGATACATAGTTACATAGATACATACCAAGCTAATAAAAGCGTGTTAAAAAGAAGCTGATTGAAGAAGCTGACTGATTTTTTAATCATAATTTTTAGTTTTATGAAGATCATTATTTTTGTTTAAATGTTTCAGTGTGTGTATATTTTTATACCTAGGTACGTAAAGTTGTATCTGTGATTTTATCTGTGATTTTTATTCCTTAATAAATAACTGATTTTATTTTAAAAATTGTTTTTTTTTACCATTAAAACAACCAGTCTGAAATTATTTGGTGGGACCAAAAGGACTAAAAAAATAATTAATAAAGAATTCACGTTCGTCCCATCAACAAAATTAGTGGTTAGTCCCACGAGGGGACGCTGTCAATGGGACGAACGGGAATACATGAATTTTTACCGTTCGTCCCATCAAAAAAGTTAGTGGGACGTTCGGGAAAAAATAACGAATGCCCGTTCGTCCCACGAGGGGGACGAAGTCGATGGGACGAATGGAAATACACGAACAAGTCGTAACGTAAACGTTTTGGGAATATTTTTATAATGCTTACAACTAAGAAGTGCAATTACCTGCCGGAGTCTGTGGTTCCCGATAGACCCCTAGGCATAAACAAATTATTAAAATACAGGCCTGCAGATCACAAGCCAAGAGGCAACCCTGGGACCCATGAGCAATGCTGCGGATCTTGGATCCTACAAGGTCTATACCCGCGAAACCGCGATACGCGGCAGCGGTAACTAGGGGTTTGTTTTTTGGGATACCGATTCCCGTATAGTTGGAACGTGATACTCCTACAATTCTACAAGCATACACAACTTAAATTTGCCCCCGTGGTGGTCTCCTGGTCTCGTTCAATCCCGTGTCCGGTCGGGGGTTATAGGGGCAAATATATATCATAATAAGGGACAACCGATATGGTCTGGACCGGGATGTTTTAGCTTTCAAAGAAAATATCAGAAAGTCGGCATCCTCTGCTTCGAAAACCCGGCACCAGAATCTGTTTGAATAGTAAAAAAAAACCCGTACAAGTGCTAGTCCGACTCGCGCACGAAGGGTACCGTACCTTTATCGCAAAAAACGGCAAAAAAAACACGTTTGTTGTATGGGAGCCCCACTTAAATATTTATTTTAAAGTAATTTTTGTTATAGGGGCAACAAAAATACATCATCTATGAAAAAATCAACTGTATAGCTATCACGGTTCATGAGATACAGCTTGGTAACAGACAGACAGACAAACAGTGGAGTTTTAGTAATAGGTGCCTGATTTTATCCTTTGGGTACGGAACCCTAAAGAAAAGGTATATTTTTATATTTTATTTGTGATAGGCTCGCGTTTAACCACTATCTCGCCTGATGTGAGGTGATGATGTGGTCGACTGTGTAGCACGCTTGCCATTTTTTTTTATCCTGGAGTAATGCTCATGCATAATGCGCTACCACGGCGAGATAGCGCAGTTATGTGGGACTCCAACCCACTATAACTCCACGGTGTTCTCCTGTGCCGCTTATGGCGGGAACACGGGCACGCGTTAGCACTCACCGCGAACCGCGCCGCGCCGCGACTGTCCGTCATCGGGCCCTCCTCTGATGAGTACCCCTATCACCCCCATCGCCTATCAGAAAACACTGTGTGCCGTGACCACCTCAGGGACCAAACCAGCACAAGGGTGCCAGACGACCCCGTGTATGTCACCTTGGTCCCCTTGTGACGTGTCAAGGTCAATGGGAGGGAGAGCGGCGCACCGCAATACTGGCACTCCTCTCCCGCCGCGGCCTCCAACCCTCAGCCGCGATATCGTATGGGCTTGGGAGGCACCATACGACAGTAGGGTAGAATTGTGGGTTCTGGATCACTTGCTCTCGCTTTGCTCGAGCGCAGCGCAATTCTGCACACATAAGACACAATATCATTTTAAGCTTAAATAGACTGAGCATTCACTATATGATACACAATATCTGTATCGCGGCCCACCTCAGTTGCAATGTCACCCAGGCAGCACCGCAACCTACATCATGGTGGCAACGTCATCGCATTATCAAAAACAAAAAGCCCTGACGAGCGGCCCCTCCTCTGGTTCCTCTTCGCTTCACCGTGGGTGAGCCCCCCGCTTTGACAATGCGGGAACCCACCGAAGAAAAGCACGCTTGCCTAGAAGTAACCTATTCACTCTTGACTTATAGACCCCTAGGTTGTAGCTATCGGAAAACAAAGACTCCGGCAAGGAATTCCACTCCATAGCTGTACCGATGGTGCATTGTCGTGTATTCCGATGGTTGAAAGGGCTAAGCGGAATCAAATTGTGCAGTGCCTTCGCACACTCCCCGAAATGTAACCGATAAAAACCGAAAGGCTGGCAACTCAGCGTCGATGTGCAAGGCTCTGGAGCTTTGATTCGACCAGTGCATCGTTCTTGGCCTGTGTGCCAATCGATTCAAGTTGGTATTTGGCAGATCCGTCCGAGAGGTGAGAGCAGTACTCCATGCATGACTGAGCCTGCGCTTTATACAAGTAGACCAGCTGTTCAAGCGTGAAGTACTGTCTCACCTTTGTAGTATCCCCAATAAATAGACTCAATGGACCCATGCATGATTAACTTACGCATGCCAAACTTGTAAAGGACATCCTCCATACACTTTTGGATTAAATATAAAAGTGCCGACCAAAAAGAAGATTTTACTGATAGAACTTGTCTGGGCAAAAAAGCTTATTCCTGAGGAGGCTGATCCGACAAGTCTTGTAACGGTCAAGTACTCAGATTAAATTAGTTCGTAGAAAACGGTTACGAAACCAATAAAGTCACAAGTAACGTATTTGTGTACTTTTCAGCGGCATACGATACCATAAATATTAAAAAAGTACTTGCTAAAGTTGATATCTTAAATAATGGTCAGGGGTTTATTAATATTTTGAGCGAACTTTTGCAGAATCGTCGCTAACAGGTGTAATTGCAATGACAAGAACAAATGATCCCGTCAAAACAATGGTCTCCCTCAAGGCAGTGTACTGGCACCCACTCTGTTTAACAAATACACCAACGACCAGCCTATGGCTCAATTTACACTGCCGCAAAATAAAATGGTAGCAAACGAAATTGTACATAGCATAATGAATTTTATGTCAATTGTGTATATTATATATTTAGTTTGTACATTACACAATTGATATAAAGTTCATTTTGCTATGTACAAATTTCGTTGCAAAAATTCGCTTCCAATCCATTTCGTGACAGTGTAAATTGAGACGCAGACGCAGCACACTGAAAGCTTTTTGTTTCCAAATTTCACAGAGATAGAAAATAAATTGACACTAGCACTCGAGTCACTTGGAAGTTACTTGGATAGAACCCGTCCAAAATTCAATCATGCGTTTTCCATCTCCGCAATAAATTTGCAAACAGAAGACCTGCCTTGTTTCTACTAACTGGGGAGCTGCCCCTTAGTTAACGTATTCGCTCGTTCTGTTCAATCCGCACATGCAAAGCATGTCGACATCGCCCTTAACAAAACGTGTTGAATTAAACCAACACCGCTCAACAAGCTATATCTAACGTTACGTAAATAGTACGAAGGAATGTCGCATGCGCGCTTGAGAAAAAAAAAACAAGATTCCAATTACTAACATACCTTCTATGATCACACAGCAGCCCCGGGTAGACTTAAGAGCCGGATGAGATTCCACGCTGCACGCGGGCCATTCAAGGCCTACTAGTACCACTTACACAAACTCACAAAAGATACAGGTTTCGTCAAAATTCTCAGCGCCATCCTAAATAACCGTAGCTTCCAAGTACATCTTGAAAATACCAAAAGTAGGTGGCGTTGCCAAAAAAACGGGCTACCTCAAGGCAGCGTGCTGGCTCCGGCCCTTTTCAACATTTACACTAACGACCAGCCTACCTCTCCACTAACGCAACATTTTATATACGCAGATGACCTTGCCCTAGCCGCCCAGTCACCCAGTTTTGAAGAGGCCGAAGAAATACTAACGGAAGCTTTGGAAACGCTCGGAAAGTACTATGGTGAAAATTCTCTAAGGCCAAACCCATCTAAAACCCAATTCTGTGCTTTCCATCTATGCAACCGTCAGTCAAATAGGACCTTTAAAATCTCATGGCAAGGTGTTGTGGGCATCACCTTGGATAGGTCACTGACGTTTAAATTCCACTGCTTAAAAACTAAGCAAAAAGTCGGGACAACGAATAATATCCTTCGCCGCCTAACATCCACTAGCTGGGGAGCATCGACACAAGTACTACGAACATCTGGCCTATGTCTGTTCCTTTCTGCTGGAGAGTTCGCATGCCCAGTGTGGCATCGATCCGTTCATGATAGAGAAGTCGACATAGCACTAAATGACACCTGCCGCATCGTAACTGGGTGTTTGAAACCAACCCCACTTGTGATGTACCCTCTGGCAGGAATAGCTCCACCAGAAGATCGTCGCAAAGTAGCCAACCGCATCGAGAAGGACAAACAGGAACGGGACAGTCAGCATCCCCTTTATGAGCATTAAGTCCAACCTGCGCGCCTGAAGAGTCGTAAGAGCTTCTTGAGACATACGACCTCCTCGAAAGCCAGCGCAACTGACGAGAGATGTGAATTATGGAAACATAATATATACACCCTACTCCTCCACACTTCATCACTCCGGCAAAGAATCTGCCCCCTGGAAGCGTACTGCAGTGGCCAATCTGGAAATCCCTAAACCGATTGCGGACCCAGGTTGGCCGCTGTAAAAGCAACCTGGCCAAATGGAATATCATAGACCCATCCAAAACACAGTGCCAGTGTGGGGCCCCTTCGCAAGATATGGCCCACCTCCTTGTCTGCCCTTCGTGCCCATCTGCATCTTACGGGATTTGAAAGTGGCATATGATAGAGCTGTCCGAGTGGCTGCATACTGGTCGGACAAAATCTGAATGGTTGTATAGTTTGAGTTGATTGACACGAAAGAAGAAGAAGAGGAAGACCACTTACAGTGAGAGGCAAGCTGTAGGAATAATTTCACCTACCGCGGACTTCTTAAAACACCAGGAACACAACAATGAAATCGTTACTTAACCTTAATTATGAAGAAACAGAAAAGTTACTTGATGTTGCAAAATAGCACGGTATAACAATTGTTTGACTATTCTTACTTTTCTTAATTTTTATATTAATTTAAACTTTTTGCTTTGTCTAAGTCAAAGTCAAAGTCAAAGCACTTTAAGTCAAAGCACTTTATTTCAAGTAGGCCAGATACAGGCACTTTTGAATTGTCAAAAGACAAAATAAAATATTACAAAATTATGGTGCTACAGTCCCAGTCACAAGACATAATAACTGTGAAAGTACCGTAGATGCCCATTCCATGGCGTAGATCTCTATGGAGAAGAACAGGCAAGAAACTCCATGGACACTCTTTTTCAATTAGGTAATTATTACAAATCATTTGTTACATCATTCATGTTGAGATTACACATTATGTGAGAACGATGTAGAAAGTTAAAAGTGTCCATAGTAAATATAAAAAGACAATTCAGAAATAAAATTAGAATCAATTAAAATAAACCATGGCAGCTAAGAGATGACCAGTCCCAACCGACAGCGCCCGTTCACGAACATGACACATGTATCAGCACCATTCAGCTCAACCATTTTGAAGGGAGCTAAATGATCCGACACACGCGCCACCATCGGCGAGACATTTGAGTGGGCATGACATACTCTCAACCACCGGAGTCATTCAAGTCAATAGAAGACGTAGGTATCTATACAATGATAGCTCTGAAGTACATGGTACTCACACAATGCTGGCTATGCTGCTATATAATACTAGAAAGATTAACTCTATATAATGCAAAGATAGTAGCAATCTTCATCAGCTCCGACAATAACAGTAAACGATACCTACGACAGTCTTACCAAAAAATAAAATTTAAAAAATACACATAAAAACGAAATTAAAAAATAATAATATTTAACCTGACAGCAAGCTAATTTTGGTAAAAGAACACGAACATTGTCTTGAGTTCAACACAGCGACCAACTATGCTTATCATCTAAATATAATATAATAATATAACTTTATTGATACAGATAACCTTTGTTACAAAAGAACTTAGCGATTAGGTTACAAGTTAGATAAATAAAGGTAGCTTAAATAATGGAAACCCTGCCTCCTAAACTAGGAAATAATCATTAATAGAATAGTATGCCTTAGAACAGAGATTAGCTTTTACCTTTGCTTTAAATGCGTTAAATGGCAAATCTAGAAAAGAAGATGGTAACTTGTTGTAAAAAGTTATACCAACCCCAACGAATGAACTATGCACCTTATGAAGAATGAACTATGCACCTTATGTCTGATAATTGATTAATTACACTAGGAGTGAAAGTTTCCTGGGGATCGTGAAGCGGGTGCAAATGCAGGTAATATTATGGTTTTGTACGTTCTATGTAAATATATTTATATAATATTTAAGTACAATAAATTATTAATTGTAATACATACACCACTCACACACACGCATACACACACATGAACACATACACGCACGCACACATACGCACCATCCACACACCATCACTCATTCGTACGAGTATTAGTTAGTTCTGTGTTGACAATCTCTATTTAAGTCGATGTAATGGGGGGCCTGGAGTCCTGAAATACAGACCTAGGCTTAGTTTAGACTCCAGATCTAGATTAGAGATTTCTAGGTTTAGATTTATGTAATTTGTATTTTAATTCAAATTCAAATTCAATTTATTGCATCCATAATGTAAATACAGGTGGTAAATATAAGTTACAGAAACAATTATGGACCCTGTCGGGCACAGCAACATTCTAGATACAGTCAGTGTCTAGGAGAGAGGAATAGCGCTCAATATTTTCCTAATCTATACATTCATTCATTCTACATTTTAGTTATCTATTCTCTTTCTATTTGTTTTTATTTGGTTTATACGTATACCTTTTTATTTCCATGTCAAATTATGTTGTTCTTAAATATTAATTATTCCTTTTAGTTTTTATATTGCAATACGTATATTTGATTTACATAGTTTATATTTAATAAAATTAATACAAAATTAAAATTAAAATGTCCATATTATATTTTGAGTCAATTATTTATTAATGTCATTTTACTTATCGAGTTAACAGTTGTCATTATTTTAATTGATTTTATCCGTCAGATATTCGTCAATTGTGTAATAGCTTTTACTAATTAAGAATTGTTTTAATTTATTAATGAAAATATTAGTTTTACTTACTTGTTTTATGTATTCCGGTAGTTTGTTATATATTTTTATCGACATAGCATACGGACTAGAAGAGTGTAATTTGAGACGGGAGGAGGGTAGATCTAGTGTTTTTGTGGCGCAACGAATAATTTGTTTGCATGTCTTCCCGTGTGTTGTAAGACTCAGGGTATTTGCGGACTAGCTTACATAGTTCTAAAATATAAATATTAACTAAGGTGAGGATTTTATGTTTCTGAAAGCAAGGCTTGCAACTATCTGTTTGTTCTATGTTAGTTATTATTCTTATCAGCTTTTTTTGTAGGATAAATAGGGAGGGAACGTCCGTGCTATTTCCCCATAATATTACGCCATAGCTCAACCAAGAGTGGGCATATGCGTAGTATGTCACTAGTGCGGTTTGTAGATTGGTAGTTTATTTTATTTCTCGTAGGGCATATGAAAATTTAGAAATTTTCGATTTAACTTTCTGTATGCGGGTTTTCCAATTAATATGTGTGTTTATTGTCATACCTATTGTGTATATATTTAATTTGTGTTTTAATTTGTATTTTAATTTTTTATGTTTTATTCAATCGAACTGTATGGATTAAGTTATCCGAAATGAATTTGAATTTGAATAGAAGATAAGGATGTAATTTGTGGAGATGAATAAACTTTTTTTTTATTACTATTATCTGCCACCAGGACCTGAACTGCAATGGCCTATATGGACGGCACTCAATCGATTGTGTACCCAGTAGGCTGCTAAAAACCAAATTTGGTTTTAAAGACCCCTGTGCAGAAGATGACACACATGCTAGAGTGCTCCAAGTGCCCATACACATTTTTATTAACTTGTAATGTATGTTCGGTACAAATCTTGCTACTGAATTTTAAATCTTTATCCTCAACCTATTATTATTATTTACATCTAAATAATAACAGCCGCACGGGTCGATCTTCAAGGTTAAGCAACGCTTGACGAGGTCAGACTGTGGATGGGTGACCATTTCAGCATACCGAGTTTCCTCCGTGCCTCGGAAAGCACGTTAAGCCGTTGGTCCCGGCTGTCATTTGAAGATCTTTGACAGTCGTTACGAGTAGTCAGAAGCTTGAGATCTGACACCAGTCTTGCCAAGGGGTACCGTGATACCCAGTTACTGGGTTGTGGAGGTCAGATAGGCAGTCGCTCCATGTAAAACACTGGTGCTTAGCTGAATCCGGTAAGACTGGAAACTGACCCCAATATAGTTGGGAAAAGGCTAGGCAGATGATGATCTTCAACCGATTATAGTTAAATTTTGCATACTCGTTTGGTTCGGGTGACAATGCACGGTTAGCTAAAAAGTTAGCAATATTTTTTTAAATTAAATTTATATATTTATTTTAACCACAACACAACAAAATAATCCAAGCAAAAGCTAAAACAACAATTATTATAAAATTAAATGACAAAAAGAAAACACATGATTACAAATGCATATCAAACCTTAAAAAAATGTACTGGTAAGTATTATTCTAATAGATTTCCAAATGAGATATAATGTACGAGTAATATCATAAAACATTAACAAATAAACCTCACAATTTAAAAATAAATATGTAAAATCTGAAGTTACTTTCACTTGCCAGGAGACGGAGACAGAGAGAGAGTGGTAGTTCTTGTACTCAAAGGTTTCTTTTTCGATGCATTTATTGATTGTCTTTTAGAACGTTTTTTATCTGCATCAAGTAGTTGATCAATTTCTTTATATTTTTCACAAGCTTCTGGTATTAAGTTACCTTCAATCACAACTTTGATCAGACCTCTAGGAGTTCTGTTTATAGATGCCTGTGCTGTTAAAACTTCAAGCAATTTCTTGACACTGACATAGGAAAGGTTGTTGTAAGCAAGATTCAACCAGCACAAGGTATTATTCCCTAAACAATGCACAACACCATCCCGTGTTTCAGTGTTGTTTAAAGAGAAGGGCTCATTAAATAATCCCAATGTATCATCAGCCAAACATTCAGCTCTTTCTTGTATTATTTGGGCCTGAGATTCTGTTACAATAACTTGCTTAGTCAGACTTGCCAGTTTGGTTTTCAATACAGGCTTCTTTTTATTTTGGCTCTTGATGGAGGGCTCCATTCGGAACTTACTAACCAATTTGTTAACTAAATAATTTTTCTCTTTTAAGTAAGCCACGTATTTGGCTCTACCTTTCGATATTTCTTGGAGTTGCAAAGGAAATTTTTGTAATGTGTCGAGAATGCTTATACCGCCATCGTCTGTAATCATGTTTCCCGCCAAATTCAAGTAACTGAGTTGTCTGTTTTCTCGCAACATTTCTGCTAAATACTTTGCGCCAATATCTGTGATTCTGTTTGTTGATAAGTTTAAAGCAGATAATACAGTCGCAGCTGGACATGGGCCCTTTAACTGATGTGCGATCGTTTCTACGACAGCATCATTTATGGTACATCTCGCTAAGGAGAGGTGTTTTAACTTACTCTGCTTTAACAGTACGTGATAGTTAGCTTCGCTAAGAAATGTACCATCAAAACATAATTCTGTTATTTGAGAATCAGGTAATAATTTGGACATTTCATATAAAGTATCCATGCGCAAACCGCCGTTGATGTTTATTGAAGTCAAATATTTCTGGTAAGGGAGAGCGAGCGCGATTATTTGCATGACCCTCCTTGGTATATTCTTGTTCTTGAGAAACTTCAGCTGGACTAAGTTTTCGTTGCAGTCATAAACTGTTTCTATCGTAACTATATCTCCAGTGACGGACGAAGCAGCACTCTTTTGTGATGAACTTTCATAATCTACATCCAAAACAGTTTCTGGTTTTGTTGTGGATGCTATGTTTGACCGTCTTCGTTTCGATGCTAATTTCTTTTCCGGCGATGCATGACTGCCGTACATTTCTGTAGATATTCAAAAATAAAAAATTCAAGTAGGTACCACCGTTTTTTTTTTATTCTGAACTTTAATGCAGGATAATAGTAAACAACGAAAAATATGACAGAGTACGTTCCAAAATGAAGAACACGGAGTGACTATTTGTACGGGTACTGGATGAATAAATTATATTTATTCATACATTTATTCATTTTTTTTTTATTAAGAATTAATTGCACTCTAATGGATAAAATAAAATTAAAACTAAATTAGTCGTCCGGTAAGTATTAGTTGTGAAAAAAAAATAGTTTTCCGATTATCGGATTACTAGATAACCTTTTAAGGCTGTTGCTAGTCGTCAAACTTCGTTTTAGCAATTGCTTGTGAATATGCAAGTATCGAAGTATATTCATTTTTTTTACCTGATAAAAAAAAACCTGTCTCCCAGGGTATCAAGAACCTAGCTGACAGAAAGGAGCGAGCGCAGTATAGCGCGAGTGACGATATTTTTGACAGAAAACGAGAGACAAAAAAAAATGCGAGCGCGAGCGCGACGAGCGCAGCGAGGAGCCAGAAAAAAAAACCATATAATCATAAAAAATTATTCGGCCGACTTCTGTACGAATAATAATACATTGTTCGTCCAGTACCCGTATTAATAATTATAAATAGTTCGTACAGTACCCGTATTAATAGACTCACTCGTTTGGTAAAAATTACTCTAAATTTTATCCTATTTATTGAAAAACAAATCAACTTACTCTGAACAGCTCTGTTAACGATAACATCAATTTCAGGGCTTAATTGTTCGCAAGCCCATGGTAGGAACATATCAAAATCGGTCGGCTTTGGTTGGTTTATTTTCGTAGGATCATTAATACTGCTTTGAGCGTCCACGTCATCAATCTTCTGAATGTCCTGATTCTTTCGAATCTCCGTGCCATTTTTTTTGGATCTGTTATCGTCCATTTAGAAATCGTTCCAGAATAAATATTAATCCGTTATATGGATAGAAAAGTACGATTCAACTCAACGAAAAAAAGTATAAAATAATAGATACTATACAATGACAGAGCTATGTCAAAACGAAGAATAAATGTCTTATTTTTTATGGTTTCATAAAAAAAAAGAAGAAGAATGAAGTGAACATGATTTAAAAAGTTTCAATCAAGGATGTTATAGGTGATTTTTAATTGTCTCTGGTTATAGCATGTTTTTAAAAGAAAGTTGTTTTCAAATTCAGAGCTTTAGAATTTTGACAATCCATTGTAAGAAAAATTCAAGGGCACTCGTTTTAAAAGTTATGTAGTGTTGAGATGGTTTTTTATTTAGTATTTCAGTTGTATGTTTATAGAGTCCTAGTAATGTAGGTTTTTATAAAACGTTTGAACAATGATTAAATAAGTGAGTGAATGATTTTTAAGAAACTTTTAATTATGGATCCCGATCTCGATCATTAACTGGAGGGCCTACATCCATAACAGATCATGGGCCCCTTGCCCTCCAGGATAGGATGAAGATAATGAAGATGAGCCAAGCTACACACCCTGGAAACAGTATGGACATAATTTTTTAATTTTATTTTTGAAAAAAATTTTTATAGAAAAATGACAGACGAACTGTCAAAATTGGATAAAGACACTAACTATACAATTTGGAAAAAGAAGTTAAAATTACTACTCTTATCGAAAGGACTAAATTCAGTAATAAATGGCTTAGATGATGAACAAAAACTTAGGGATGAATTTATCAGTAAAGATGCAAAAGCAAGATTCATTATAATTAATTCTGTGGATTCTAAATATGTTGGACGAATAATTGACTGTGAAACAGCTAAAGATAGTTTAGACACATTGGACAATATATTTTTAGGGCAAATTGAGACACAGAGATGCCATTTACTCCAAGATTTTTACAACTACAAATTCGAAAAAATAGATTTACTAGAAGATATCGGTGATCTAATGAACATAGTTACATCAATCAAAAGTACTGGAATGAACCTATCTGATAATGAAATTGTGTCGAAAATTTTATGCATTTTACCAAAAGGATTATCGAGTTTTAGGACAGCATGGGAATCTACTGCTAAAGAGGACAAAACTTTTGTAAATTTAATCTCAAGAATACAACTCGAGTTAAAAATGACTGAAAGAGATAACAAACATTTAAAAAATACAGAAAATTATGATACATTTTTAACAATTTGTTATAATTGTGGAAAAGAAGGACACATAGCAAAATTCTGCAGATCTAAACAAGTTAAAGGGTCCAAAAGCTTGAAGAACAACAGCTTTGTTACTTGCTTCAAATGTCTCAAAAATGGACATAAGAATACTGACTGCAAGGAAAAATTTAATTGTGTATTTTGTAAAATAAATACACACTACTCAAAATTTTGTTTAGAAAAACCACAATTTTCGGTTAGTAATTTTACACAATTAGACAGTCATGAGATGGTTGAATTTATACTAGATTCCGGAGCAAGCAGCCATATAATCAATTCAGAAGTATATTTACACATGCAACAAAAGTGCAACTACAGAATATCCACAGCTGATGGGAATATGCACATTATTGACACTGTGGGAAAAGTATTGTGCAAGAGTAACACAAGTTCGCATAATATTACGTTTAATGATGTGTTATTAGTCCCGAAGTTGAAGAAGAACCTACTTTCAATTTCAAAAATAGCAAATAATAATTATGAAATTGTATTTTTCAGAAACAAATGTAAAGTGTGTGATAGAGATGGAAGCTGCTTACTGACTGGTGAGTTAAGGAGTGACGGACTGTATTATGCAGAGCTGTCAGCAACTCGATCAAGCACAAAGTCAGTAAACTTCATTAATCCTAATAATAGTAGAAATTTTTGGCATCGAGCATTCGCACATACATCTATTTCAAAAACAAAAGAAATAGTTGAAGGTATAAATTCAAAACAAAGTGATAACAATATTGACACCTGCGAAGTCTGCACACAAGCAAAACTTTGCAGAAGACCATTCAATACCGAAAAGTATAGAGCTACTAGGCCATTGGAAATAGTTCATAGTGACATCTGTGGTCCAATAGGTTCAGAAACATATGATGGCTATAAATATTTTATCACTTTTCTAGATGATTATACACATTTTGCTAAAATTTATCTGATCAGATCTAAGAGTGAAGCCTTTTCGAAAATTATGAATTTCATAAATTTATCTGAAAACCACTTTAATTTAAAAGTTAAAAATTTTAGATGCGATAATGGAGGTGAGTATACCTCAAATAATTTTAAAAAATATTGTTCAAATAAAGGTATTACAATAGATTATACAATACCGTACACTCCACAACATAATGGTAAGGCAGAACGGTTAAATCGAACAATTATGGAGCGAACCCGTGCTCTTCTGTTCGATATGAACTTACCGAGGGAATTATGGGGCGAAGCGGTGGTGTTAACAGCAACATATATAACCAATAGGTGTTCTAATACTATTAATGAGAGAATGCCAGCAGAAATGTGGTTTAATAAAATTCCAAACTTAAAACATTTAAATATTTTCGGTTCTTTGGCTTATTACAAAATAAATACAAAATTAAATAAATTAGATTCCAGATGTAATAAGGGTTTGCTAGTAGGATTTACGAACAATCGCTATAAGATTTGGGATCCGGTGGGTTTGAAGATATCTTATTCAAGAGATGTGACTTTTAATAATAATGCGAAGGATGTTTTGGATTTTTTAAAGGAATGTAATAAGAGTGCGAAAGTTACAGATTTATATAAATTATTTAAAGAAGAAGAGGACTTTGAAGAACAAAATGAGAAAAGAAATGTTATCACAGCTGATAATGGTTGTCAAGTTGAGAGGGGAAGTTTTTATGGAGAAAATCAGAAAAAGAAGACTGATGTTGAAGTAACGAGGGAGGAGGAGTTTTCTATTTTAGAAGAAGAACGTAATGATGTTATAGAAAATGACGGAAATGATGTTTTTGAAGATAGTATTGCTGAAGAATTGTTGGATAATAATAGTAGAAGAGAATTTAATTTGGAAGATAGTAGTCAAGAAGTGAATAATGGAAATGAAATTGAAGATAATAGTAGATTGACGGCGGATGGAAATGAGTTGTTTGTGGATGCGGAGGAGTCTGTTGAAGAAATTAGTAGTAAAAGGATTTTGCCAAAAAGAGATAGAAGATTACCGATAAGATTTAAGGATTATGATTTAGAAACATCATTTTTAACTTATAGCGAGGTGTTGAAGTGTGATGAGAGAAGTTTATGGGAAAAAGCTATTAAAGAAGAGATGGATTCTTTAGAGAAAAATAAAACTTGGGAAATAGTTGATAAAATAGAAGCCGGAAATAGAAGATTGATAACCAGTAAATGGATTTTTACTGTGAAGCCGGAAGGGAGATACAAAGCACGACTTGTTGCTAGAGGATTTCTACAAAAATATAATATTGATTACAAAGAGACTTATAGTCCAGTGGTAAATACTACTAGTGTAAGATTATTACTTTCGATTGCTGCACAGAAAGGTCTACAGTTGAAGCAATTTGATGTGAAGACAGCGTTTTTGTATGGAGAGTTAAATGAGGATATTTTTATGGAAATTCCATTAGGATACAATTATGGTGAGAATAAAGTCTGTAAATTAAAGAAGAGTCTTTATGGTCTTAAGCAAGCACCGCTCATGTGGAATAAGCGGCTAACTGAATATTTAAAGAAATTGGGATTTGAACAACTGAAATTAGATCCATGTGTGTTTTTGTGTAAAGAAAAGGAAATTTATTTGGCAATATATGTCGATGATGGCATTTTGATAGGAAATAGTGAAAATGAATTGGATAATACAATAAAAGGAATGGAAAAAGAATTTGAAATTAGAAAATTTGATAAAGTCGAGAAGTTTATTGGACTTGATATACAGGTTAGAGAAAATTACTTGAAAATTTATCAAGAATCTTACATTAATCAAATATTGAAAAATTTTGGATTTAGTGACTTAAAAGAAACTATAGTTCCGAATATTTTAGCCGATATACATCAAGAGGGGAAGGGTGATAGTAGTGATGTACATCGTTATAGGCAGTTGATAGGGTCTTTACTATACTTAGTAAATAAAACTAGACCAGATGTTGCGTTTCATGTTGGTTATTGTAGTAGACATCAAGAGTGTCCTAATTTAAATGATTTCGCCAATATAAAAAATCTCTTCAGATATCTTAAAAGTTCTATATCTTCTGGTATTGAATACTTATGCGGAAATAGTTTTGTTTTGACAGCGTATTGTGATGCAGATTACGCTGGTGATCCTGATACTAGGAAAAGTACTACTGGCTTTGTAGTATTGTACAGTGGTGGTCCTATACATTGGTGCTCGCGTAAACAGTCCGTCACCGCTCTCTCCAGAACGGAAGCAGAATACATCTCTGCCGCAGAATGTATCAAAGATTTACTTTACGTTCAAAGTCTGTTAAAGAGATTACAGGTCATACACCAAAAACAGAATTATTTGTTGATAATCAGTCGGCTATTGTTTTAATTAAAAACGGAATTTTAAATCGGAGAAGCAAACACATTGATGTGAAATATCATTTTATTAAAGAAAAGATAGATCAAAATTTAATTGAAATTTTCTATTGCCCAACCAAATCTAATATTGCTGATATTCTGACAAAAGGTTTAGATAGAACTAAGTTTCTACGTTTAATAAAGCATATTGTGAGTGATCAGTGACTTTGATGTGAACTTTAATGAAGTGAATTTAGTGGTATAATTAGTTAATTATGATAGGTGTTATATGTTATATCTTGTAGAGTTAACGTTTTGGAATTAATTTGAAATTTTAGGTTTTAGTTATAGTATTAAGGTTGTCTTGATTGTTAATTTGAAATTTATATTTAAGGGGGTTGTTTAATATAGTACCGTAAAACGGGGTGAATAGGAACGCAGGGGTGAATGGGAACAAAACTTTGATTGCGATTTTAACTGTGATACAATTTTATTGGTTTCAAACAAAGCATCGTTTTTTTTAAGTAATCATTTATTATATTGGAGTACCTACTAAGATGTTGTAAAAAAAATTTTAATAACGTGAAAATTTCCTTCAAAGTTTTGTTTCTATTCACCCCTGCGGTCCTATTCACCCCGTTTTACCCGGTATGTAAAAGGTTATGATAGGTAGGGAATACTAGTATGGGTTTTTATTCTTGTATTAATTATGTGTTCAATGTTGAAGTTGTATATGGGGTGTTCTAGGAAGATATGTCAATGTTAAATACCGTTTGATTTTAATTTTATTTGAGACAATATAAAATTCAGAGGGGATGTTATAGGTGATTTTTAATTGTCTCTGGTTATAGCATGTTTTTAAAAGAAAGTTGTTTTCAAATTTTAAGAGCTTTAGAATTTTGACAATCCATTGTAAGAAAAATTCAAGGGCACTCGTTTTGAAAGTTATGTAGTGTTGAGATGGTTTTTTATTTAGTATTTCAGTTGTATGTTTATAGAGTCATAGTAATGTAGGTTTTTATAAAACGTTTGAACAATGATTAAATAAGTGAGTGAATGATTTTTAAGAAACTTTTAATTATGGATCCCGATCTCGATCATTAACTGGAGGGCCTACATCAATAACAAAGGAAGCCACATGGGTTGTGATGACAATTCGTCACTATCTCAAATAAGTCTGACTAATACGTCACTTTGTACAATATTGTACATGTAAGTCAGTTAGTCTAGTCAGTGTAAGTCAGAGGCTAACAGTCTCTGGTGTCGGTTGATCTCTCGGCAGCTTACGACACCATTAACATCAAGAGACTCCTCGGAAAAGTCAGCAAAATTATCAATGATCAGGGTTTTGTGCGTATATTGAGCGAACTCTTGCACAAGCGCCGCTTCCAGGTGTGCTACCAGTCCACCAAGAGCAAATGACGATGGCAAAAGTACGGACTTTCCCAGGGCAGTGTGCTGGCGCCGACGCTTTTTAACATATACAAGAACGACGAGCCCATCACCCAACACACGGTGCGGTTCTTGTACGCGGATGACTTGGCTCTAGCGACACAAGCAGCGACTTTCGAGGATGTGGAATTGAAACTGACAATGGCACTCGACTTACTTGGAGTCTACTATGATCGCAATACTCTGCGACCAAACCCATCGAAGACACAGTCGTGCGGATTCCATCTTCGCAACATGCACGCAAACCGGACACTTAACATCACGTGGCGGGGAACTAAGGTTGAACATTGCCCGAACTCTACATCCTACTATCTGGGTGTGACGCTGAACATGGCTTTAACGTATAAATTACACTGCTATAAAACAAAGCAGAAGGTGGGGGCCCGGGATAACTTACTCCGCTTATTTCTACCAACTGCGGGGCAACACCCGATATTCGCCGCACAACCGGCATGTCTATTTGTTTCTCTGCTGGCGAGTTTGCGTGCACAGCGAGGCACCCATCCACCCACGCAAAGCAAGTAGACACCGCCCTAAATGAGACGTGTCGGATAATATCGGGCTGCCTAAAACCAACTCCACTAAATATGCTCTACCCACTGGCAGGAATACCACCTTCTGCTGTACGAAGGGATGTCGCATGCGCGATTGAAAAGCAGAACCAGGAATCCGATTCCCAACATCCCCTCTACGACCACTTAACAGCTCGGGGTAGGCTAAAAAGTCGAAAGAGCTTCCTGCGAACCACACGGGCGATCCAGGACAGGCCGTCTAGGGAGAGGAGTAAACTGTGTACACACCCTCATGACTCCATTAAGCCCAAGGAGCATCTTCCCCTCGATCATGAACTGCAGTGGCCCGTGTGGAAGGCACTGAATCGGTTGCACACCCAGCTGCAAATATAATTTGGTAAAATAGGGGATTATTGGTCCATTGCACGCTGAGTGCAATTGCTGTGATCCTGTACAGACTATGGCCCCACTTGCTGGAGTGTCCCGACTGTCCATCCACTTGCACATGAAGCACTTGCCACTTGCACTTGCCTCTGAAGCTGCAATAAACGTTGCCACCTATAGGGCTCAAAAAGTTTGATCAAATGTACCATCGAAACAAAAAGAAAAGAAGAAAGAAAGAAATAACCTATGCCAATTTAGGATATATTTGTACTCAAAATCTATACGAGTTAGGATTTTTCTAGCATCATAATCAGAACTAAGGACCCTTAAAATATAACAAAACATTAATTGCATTTCTTTGTAGACTAGCGTTATTATTGGACATCTGCCTGCCTTTGTCCCGTTTAACTTGGAGTCGGCGCAACATTTTTCTTCTTCCATACCGTCCTGTCCACCGCCACACTATCACTGACTCCCTTGAAGCGTGCGAGCTTAGATATAGGAATAAAAACTTTCATAAATTTATTAAAATGTGGTCGAAGGTTACAGAAGCCATTAAAATTAATTTCTGTCTTGTGTAGTTAGGCGTGCAAAGTACTGTCCTGGCTAACGCGAAGCTGGAGATGTCGCGACAGCCGAGGAGTTGACCCCGAGGCTTGAAGACCTGCAGGGTTGAGATGCTCGGATGCGCTGGCAGGTTTGGTGAGGGCCGCTAGATGCCATCCTCGATCGTTCCAGAAGGTTGAATTTAACGAGTCCGAAACTTAAACCCTGGAATTGATGTCTACTGCAACCCTCCTCTGACGGTGACCACGCAGCGTAAGCGAAAGTGTAGGACGTACAGCGCTCAAGGCGATTGTGTCTACGGTCACCATCAGAAGCGAAGTTATAGAAAAAAGAAATGAGTGTGAAGCACTATGTTTCATAATTGTTTAAAAAGGTGAATGTAAATAAAGAATTCATGGTTTATTAAGCGAAACCAAAGTCAAACAAAGAAAAGATGACGAAACATAATTTTGAAAGTACCTACTATTATAGCACACAAATAAACATGAGCTAGCAACTTATGAATCTTGTCAACAATTACCCAATACGGGGAGTAACTTAAATAATAGTACATTATGGTACAAGTGTGCAATGTTGGTGATTACCGCTGAGGCGCCATTGAGACCCGAGCCGTAGGTGAGGGTCTTAAGAGAGCCGAGGACGGTAATCATTTTCAACAGTAAAAACGAGTTGTGAATTTTTTTTCACAATGGCGGGCAAAATTAATCAGTTTTCCTATGCGCGCGCATCTTACAATGGCGATCGGCCATAGACTAAAAGAATGAGGTTTCTTTTTTTCCGGCTTTTCGTGGATAGTGTTTTAGCCACGTACAAAATAGGGAGTTAAAATTTTTCTTAATTACAGAGCAAATAAAATTTATAGTTGAGTGAAAGTTTTATTTATTAAGCACGTACAAGTTGAAATTATCTATTTAAATACGAAGTTGCATGAAATGAGCAAGCAATAGGTACTTTAATTTATTTGTACTATGGAGCACGATCTTTTTTGTATCGAATCTTTTTTAAAAACAAAGCAACTCAACCAATAAATTAAAAAAAATTAACTCTATAACTCACTTGTGAATAATAGCAATGAAAAAGTCACAGTTTGATAACAGGTATCATTATGTGCCTAATTGCGGTGAAATTAGAGCCACTTTATGAGCAAGTGTGTTGAAAAAAAAATTAAAGGTAACAAGTAACTTAATGGTCGCACGGTGGAAGTTGCTGCTCAGATAACCCGGTAACAGGTCGAGATTAGCAGCGTGCGCTTTGGTAGACGGCTGTGTCCTAATGAGCCTCGCCGTCTCAGCTCAGGCCGAACGCAATGTTCACGCCTCGGTCAAACGGGAGGTGAGAGTTATTGGTCGTGAGCGAGTGAGACAAAACGCTAGAACAGTCGTGAACTCTGTGTGGAATTTTCCGTTGATCAGCGCAAACGCAATACAATACTTACTTAGATTTAGGTACTTATGTTGGTGTACTAAGATAAAGTATTTACGTTGATAACTATAGTACAACGTTACACCCTTTTCTTTCATATCACCGTATGACCAGACTAGGACAAACGGTTCCGCTTCAACTAGACAAAAATTTACAAACAAGAAAGAAATATGAAAATGTAAATAAATTCGAAACCAAAAGATAAAGTATGAATCTTTTCAGGTAGATGTGACTTATGAATCTTTTCAGGTAGATGTGACTTATGAATCTTTTCAGGTAGATGTGACTGAGGTGAATAATTACATCTACGTTTAATTTTCATTCCATTATTTTCGATTGTGCGGATTGATGAAGCTCATCATCATTGAAGCTCAAAATCTAAATCCATGATAAATTAAACATCATCATCTTCCTGCCCTTGTCCCATGTTACTTGGGGTCGGCGCAACACGTTTTCTTCCATACCGTCCTGTCCCCCGTCACGCTATCACTGACTCCCTTTTTAACCGACTTTCGAAAAAGGAGGAGGATCTATGTTCGACTTCTTGTACGTTTTTTTTTTTATGTATGTTCACCGCCGATATTTCCGTCAATTGTGGAAAGATTTAAAAAAATATTTTTTTGTTTGAAAGAGTTTGTTTTGAAATTGGTCCCATTTTAATTTGGTGAAGATCTGATGAAGATCTTCGAATATATACAACAGAACTCTTCAATAAATAACGGCAAATCTCTCGGGATTACTGCAATCGCATGTCTTTTTATTGTTTATACCATTTCTTAACATAACATCACGCCAGTACGCTCTTAAGGGGTAAGCAGATCTCTCATTTGATCGGTTTTGTTCAAGTTTCATGATATTCGGGTAATCTATTCTGGCGTTATAGGAAACTTACTAAACAACTTTCCTATTAGGTAGGTACAACTAAAAAGTGAAAAAAAAATCCTTTTTTACAAAAAAACACTACCGACTTGTACAAAAGTTTTTTTATCTTTCATATCACTCCTCACACAGTCCATCCATCTTTTCTTTGGCCGTCCCTTCCCTCTCCATCCATCCACATTTATATTCATAACTCTTTTAGTAACATGCGTTTCATCCCTCCTCATCAGATGACCATACCAGGACAAACGGTTTCCTTTCAACTTTTCTGTCACTGATATATATATCCATGATAAATTAAACAAAAGGTAGATTTTATTTTTATTTAAATTGTGGTTTACATAACAAAATAACCTATCTAAAAGCTAAAACAACAATTAATCTAATAAAATACAACAATAAAATTAATTATTAAGTCTAAAAATGCATGTCAAGCCTTAAAAAAATTCCCAGGAATGATTTCCAAATGTAATATTTAATAATGAGATATTCTAAGTATATATTTAATGCGTACAAAATACAATAATAAATAAACCTAATAACTTTAAAAAAATGCGAAAACTGAAAAACTGATTTTATCTGGAGGTAGATTTTGCACTCATAGGCTTCTTTCTCGATCCACTTTCTAGACTTTTAAAACGTTTTCTATCTGTTCCAAGAAGATACTCGATCTCTTTAAATTCTTCACAAGCCACAGGCATTAAGTTACCTTCAATCACGACTTTGATCAAACCTCTAGGGGTTCGGTTTAAAGATGCCTGCACTATTAAAACTTCAAGCAACTTCTTGAGACTGACATAGGAAAGGTTGTTGTAAGCAAGATTCAAATAGCACAAGGTGTTATTGCCGAAGCAATGTACTACACCATCTTGTGTTTTAGTGTTGTCTAGCGAGAAGGGATCAATAAACAATCCCACCTTAGTTTCTGCCAAACTTTCAGCTCTTTCTTGTATTATATGCGCATCACATGCTAATACAATTGGTTGCGTGGTCTGACTTTCCCGTTTACCTTTCTTTATCAATTTCTTTTTATTCTGATAGCTAAGGGAGATCTCTTGAATCAATGTACTAATTACAGCATTTTTATGTTTTAGGTAAGCCACGTATTTGGCTCTACTCTCCGATATTTCTTGGAGTTGCAAAGGAAATTTTTGGAATATGTCGAGAATTTTCATACCACCCTCGTCCTTAATCATATTGCCCGCCAAATTCAAGTAACTGAGTTGTCTGTTTCCTCGCAACATATCCGCTAAATACTTTGCACCCGTATCTGTGATTCTGTTCGTTGATAAGTTTAAAGCAGATAATACAGTCGCAGCGGAACATGGGTATTTCAACTGATCTGTGATCGTTTTTACGACATCATCATTTATCGTGCATCTCGCCAAGGAGAGGTGTTTTAACTTACTCTGCTTTAACAGTACGTGATAGTTAGCTTCTCTGAGAAATGTACCATCAAGACATATTTCCGTTATTAGAGAATCGGTTAAAAACTTGGACATTTCATATAAAGTATCCATGCGCAAACCGCCGTTGATGTTTATTGAAGTCAAATATTTTTGGTATGGGATAGTGAGCGCGATTACTTGCATGACCCTCCTTGGTATATTCTTGTTCTTCAGAAACTTCAGCTGGACTAAGTTCTCGTTGTTGTCGTAAACTGTTTCTATCTTGATTGCACGTTCAGTGACGGGCGGAAGAATACTCTTTTGTGATGAACTTTGATCTGCATCCGAAAGTGGTTCTTGTGTTACGGTTAAGTTTGACTGTTTTCTTTTCATTTGAGACTTCTTTTTCTCAGATCCATCGTACACTTCTGTAGAATTATAAAATTAATATATTACATTATATCTGTTCTTTCTTTGTTTCGATTCTGAACTTAATTCAGGGTAACATAAGACAATAAAAAACCGGCTAAGTGCGAGTCGGACTCGCGCACGAAGGGTTCCGTACAATTATCGCAAAAAATGGAAATTAAATCGCGTTTGTTGTATGGGGGCCCTACTTAAAATTAATTTTATTCTGTTTTTAGTATTTGTTGTTATAGCGGCAACAGAAACACATTATCTGTTTACGAGTTACAACCTGGTGACAGACAGACAGACACAGACAGACAGACGGAGCGTGGAGTCTTAGTAATAGGGTCTTGCGTTTTTACCCTTTGGGTACGGAACCCTAAAAACTAGTAGTTAACGAGGTATAGTTTCCTCATAATAATTATATAAAAAATGTGACAGAGGTCGTTCTACAATGCAGTACATTTTTATTAAAGCTTAGGTGAAAATCAGATTTATACACACAATCAGCTTTGCTATCCAACGTGACAATGCTGCCAGCGTCCTAGCCACGTTGCCCGTTGACATCGATGTGGACGAATTTTTTAACGCTCAATGAGTCCTTCCCTTTTCATACACGTTTGTATATAAGTATGTTATGTTTTAGTTAATAATTATATTTTTGTTGCAATAAATTAGGCACTTGTTTACGTACACAACTATAGAAATGTAATGTTATTCGTCTAATATTATCCTATTTATTGAAGAAGATAGTCGACTTACTTTGAACAGCTCTGGTAACGATAACTTCACTTTCAATGCTATATTGTTCGCAAGCCCATGGTAGGAATATATCAAAATCGGCCGGCCGCGGTGGGCTTGGTTTGACCGGATCATCAATGATGGCTTGATGGGCGGCTTGATTGCCCATGTTGTCTTTCTTCCGATTCTCCATGTTAACTAACTAAGACCAAAATTTCTGGGTCCGCTAACGTCCGTTTAGAAATTGTTTCAGAATAAACATTTACCCTTTAATAGTTATCGAAAAATACGATTAAAATTAACGATAAAATGTAAAAAATAATGGATGCTATAAATGACAGAACTACGCCAAAAGAATATTTCATTTATTTTTGTTTTTCTTGTTTCGTACAAAGGAATAGAATTATGTGAACATGATTTAAAAAGTTTCAAATAAGGAAGTCTCATGTACGTGTGTGGGTCGACCTGGATTCTGCACAGCAACTCGAGGAGTGCCCTGTGTGAGGGCCTCCCATCCTACCCGTGAATCGAGTCTGACTTATCTTTGTCACCAGTTGTGAGGGCTATGCTAGCAGCTAAAAAGTTGGAGGGAAATGGCTTCCTTCTTCGAGGCCATGATGGCCCAGAAGGCTGCCGCCAAGCAGTATCGTGAGTGGATTGATTTCACTCAAAGGAAACTGCGGTGGCGTTGTAAAGGCAACCGCCTCGCCGCCTATCTCGCCGAAACCCCGCCTGGACTCTGACCGCCCACGGAGTGATCCCAGGAAAGAGTTGGCGTAGTGATCACGTGCTGCCGTGCACAGCGAGGCTCAGGAGAGGCCTTTTTATAGTCTCTCCAGGGCATTGCATAGAATGTATTCCGGGGTGTTTTTGACTTACCTAACTTAATGTCCCCTGGATGGAGCATAGGGCATCCACAGTAGTCCTCCATCACGAGCTTCATGCTTCACCTCGCTTTATGCCATTCCGATGCTCGTCGCTTCTTACAACATGTTGCGACGCCAGGTGTGATGGGGGCGGCCACGCTTTCTTTTGCCTTTGCGATTCCAATCCAACGTTTGTTTGGGTATATGATCAGATTCCATTCGGAGCGTTTGGCTAATCCAACTCCAGTAGCGACGCATGATTTGCTCGATCGGGCTCTCGTGGCATTTCTCCAGAAGCTCTACGTTGGTGATGATCTTGCGCCAGCAGATTCCGAAGACTTGGATCTGGCGTGAGATGTCTTTTGTGATATTTGTATTTTTGTTGTACTTTTTATTTTGGTTTGGGGGGTTTGCGGTAATCGCCACGCTTGGCTGGCGGGTTGGCGATCGCAGTTTTTTGTTAAAGTGCGCAGAGAACGCTGTTGCCTATTCTCTGGTATGTCCCTTAGTCGCCTCTAACGACACCCACGGGAAGATTTGGGATGAAGAAATTCTTTAATTCCGACACCAAACGGTACACGGTACGGTACGGTTCCTGACGTAAATCGTTAAATTTTGCTTGTGACTCAGCAAGTCATCCAAGACGTTGAATAATCCCCACTCTATTCCGCGGCGCTTGATATCGAAAATGGGAAGCAAAAACCCGTTAAGACCGACGAGAAAAAGAAGCGGAGACAAGAGGCAGCCTTGGCGGACACCTTGGTGCACTGCTATATCATCCGAGATGAGGCCGTCGTGAGTTACTTTAAAAGAATAATGCTTGTATATATTCTCCAAGAGATGGACAATTTTCGGTCGTCCTCCGATGTTAAGCAATTAATGCGCTTTCCAAGACATGAAAACGTCTCGTTACGTAACAGACGGCCACACATCCACGTACCAATCTTGGCAAGCGTTACTTAACTTTGAGGATCGACTAGAGATCAGCCCTTATAGCCAGGTGCCTATACTGTACGAAGGTGCCTGGAAACCTTCAACGTAATATCTTCAGTGGCTCCAATAAGGTATTTTCTCTCGTACACAGTTAGAAATTATACGTAATTATGTAAATAAGTAAACGGCGAAGTAGCGAGTTATCACGGAGCGCGCCACCCGGCCCTCTCCTCATGCCACCCCCCGCGAAAACTAGCAGCGATATAATAACTTCGTGTGGCTGGTTTATAGTGTGGAGATGGACCCTATTGTTTTCATCAGTTTTGGAACGAAGTTCCGCCTCTGTACGATTGTGTTCATAAATAAATAAGTTCCTTATCGCATGTTCCAGACACTTGGCGATCTCGTTCAGCAAGTATCTGGAAGGCCTTAGGACGATGGCAAACGCGACCTTTGACGACTTTTTAATGTAGATTCTATTAACTAAACAATGCTCGAAAACATCAACAGCTGGCTGCCCAAAGTCCTACCTTGTCGGTTACCGTAAAGAAGCAATTTGTAGAAAAAAGTAGACCAAGTTTTACGCACCTTTTTTTTTCACATATATATTTACTATCCTCTGTCCGCGGTTTCGCCCACGTGATAGGTGTTTTTTACATAGGCCTACATGGGCACTTATAAAACGTCGACAAAAGGTGCACGGTTCGTGTTAGTCGTTTCCTATGGAGAAGAACCGGCAAGAAACTCCACGATTACTCTTTTAAAAAAATGGTTTGGTTTTACAATATTTGGGTTTGCATTAGTACTTATGAGGGGACAACGTAGGCCCGACAAAAACTCGTAAGAAATTAAAAAAAAGTATAACGAGTATTGGGATAAAAAATATCCTTTATGCTATTCCAGACTATAATCTATCTCTGTACCAAATTACACCCACATCTGTTCAGCTTTTCTGGCGTGATTAAGTAACAAACATACATCCATACTCTCGCATTTATAATATTAATACCATTTATTATATTAGGATAGTATATCAGTCAATCTGCTTAGCTTTTCCCAACTTATCCATTCCAGTATAGGAATTGAACCCTTGGGATAGGAAAACAGTTTTGTCGCGGGCAAAGCCGTTGGCAGTAGCTAGTGTAATAATAAATCACGAGCCTCCTCCACACTAACCCGCCGACGCTGCGCGAGCTCTAAGAAGTGTTTCAAAGGCAGCCATCTTGGAACTCATCTCCTTACGCGAGATAATGTATTAAAATATGTACATACCGGTATGTATAGCTGTGTATACATGCGGCTTGAGAGCGAGCATGTAACTATGTAGGGTGTATAGCAACGTGACACTTGATACATACTTAATTTATGTATGTATGTGTGTATTCATGAGTTATTTGTGGTTTTATTGGCACAGTTATTGCTGTTTGAAACTTTGTGTTTTCTCATGTTGTTTCTATAAGCTTAGCAGTCTTCATACTTCACTCATCATAATTGTCATCCACAGTCTGACTTCGCCCGTATGGATCAGAATGTTAGACTGTGAAAAAGACGGATGAAAAGAGATTGCATGTAGCAGAGATGAGAATGTTGAGATGGATGTGCGGAGTGACGAGAATGGATAAAGTGAGAAATGAGTATATTAGAGGAAGTTTGAAAGTGGCGCCAGTGACAGAAAAGTTGAAAGGAAACCGTTTGTCCTGGTATGGTCATCTGATGAGGAGGGATGAAACGCATGTTACTAAAAGAGTTATGAATATAAATGTGGATGGATGGAGAGGGAGGGGACGGCCAAAGAAAAGATGGATGGACTGTGTGAGGAGTGATATGAAAGAAAAGGGAGTCAGTGATAGCGTGACGAGGGACAGGACGGTATGGAAGAAGAAAACGTGTTGCGCCGACCCCAAGTAACATGGGACAAGGGCAGGTAGATGATGATGAGTCTGACTTCACCCACTGCTGATCGGCTATTCTTGTGCCAAACTCCACGTTCCTGTGCCCGCCTTATCCAGGTTCTACCGGCGATTGCTACAATTTTGTCTGCCCATTTCGCCGCTGGACAACCAAAAGTTCTGCCAGTCCTTGAACGTTACTCCACCTGTTATCACCGTGCCTTGCCAGGTGTCCTGCTCACCTCCATACTTCACTATGTATATTCAAGAAAATTGCGATATATGGACCTGAAAAAGATGTTTAGGTTGAATAGTTTAGTAAGCATTCCAGTGTGTCCAGAAAAACATTAGTCGAGAATTTTGAGGCATTATTATTAATGCACGTTTGACCTACTTATCCAATGTAATCATTGTTAAGACACCAATCAAAAATCACCTTTAAGACCAATTAATGAGCTTGTTAATATTTTTATCCCGAGAATAAGGATGATGACCAAACATTATTTTTAGTCCGTCAAGTAGATTATATGTAAAAAATATTGGACACGTATTTTTTCTTTTTTCACGTAAACAAAAAATAACTACGTTACAGTGCGTTGAAATTTCGCGTGACGTCACTTTTTATCCGACTGCCGAAAAATGTACAAAGATAACGCGCATCAGAGTTCAGGGGGGTGACCATAAGCTCTTAGAGCGGTATCAATTTGAGATCGAGTAAGTGACAGATGTATACAAGTCATATACATCTGTCCCTCATTCGATATCAAATTGATACCGCTCTAAGAGCTTATGGTCACCCCCCAGGAGTGGAGTCTTGTGACGTCACTAATCTTCTGAGTAAAAAGTGTAGTAAAAAAAGTTAATTAAAAAAATCAAAAAACCCGCCTGCTTAAAAATTTAACTAAAAAGACGTATACAAGAAGTAAATCATGCTGTGCAGTCGGAGGCTACGTATTCGCGAGCTGGCTGACCAAAACCAGATGTATCCTCCGACTTCACTTTTTTTTGTACACGGTTGGCGTAGTGGGTGAGTGATCGGCTGCTGCGCTGCGTGTCGCGGGTTCGATTCCCGCACGGAACAAATATTTGTACGTCCTACAGATAGTTGTTCTGCATCTGGATGTCTTGTGTATGTGAGTTTAAATGTTTGTAAACGCACCCACGATACAGGAAGTAATTCCTAGTGTGGGCCAACGATTCTTAAAAAGAAAGAAACAAACTACTGAACTTTGAAGCGCGTTATCTTTGTAAATTTTTATTGATTTGATAAAACAAAAAATACGAGTTAAAAGTATTTTGATAATCTAACTTCAGGACCATTTTTTTTTTACCCGTGAATCATTCGTAATATACATAAATCAGAGTCTACTAGTCGCTATTTTTAAACTGCAAATACCGCAATTACAGAGCTCTAAGCCACAGTTATATCTCTCACCGTCTTCTAGGTATAGACCTCAAATTTAGCCACATTTCTTGCAGTAATGCTCTTGCAATTCTAACGCGGCATCAGCAGCGAGTCTTAAGAACCGAACGTCGTCGGTTCGTTCGTTCTCAATCTAACTTTGTTCTGGTTCTCGCTCCTTGAGTAGAATCAGGGTTGGCAGGAGCGAGAATTTAAATTAACCTGGGTATTTATTTTATTTTGAGCCTGCTTAGCAGCCTTTGTAATTATTTCGGCAAGACAAAGGGCAAAAACAAGAATCGACCAATCACATGTTAGATGAAAGACGCGATGTGAATTTCCGTCTATGTGATTGGTCGATTTTTCATACTCTTTGCCTTGACGAATTCATTACGCAATAAGGATGCTGGTAAAAAAAAACAATAAAAAAAAAAAAAATGGAAATACATTTACTGCTACGATGGGCAGGTGGAGTAACCCGCCTAGACAAAGTGCGAAACGAGTATGTCAGGGGTTCGTTCAAAGTAACACCGTTTAGCGAGAAGGTCAAAGAAAGCAGATTGCGTTGGTACGGCCACATCCTGAGACGTGGAGATGACAACCCTATCAAAAAGGCCCTAAATATCCCCGATCGACCGCGAGGAAGGGGACGACCGCAGAAAGAGGTCCTGAAGGAGAACCTGAGCACTCAGACAATCCAGAACAGAGCTCTCTGGCGCAGATGGAAGACATGGAGATACAAGGAGACCCGACCCCAGCTGAACTGGGAAGAGGGTTGGACAAAGAAGAAGAGGAAATACATTTACTGCCTCGGAAAACACGTTAAACTGATGTTCTTGTAGATTTTTGACCGTCGTTTTGGATAGATATTAATAATTCTATAATTGAGTGTGCATAACAGGATGATGATGTGTACCAATTTTTGTATTTCGTGTAAGTTTTATGGTTTTGTAACACTCGTTGGTGATCCTTAAATAAATAAATAAATAGTTACCTAGAAAACAGGAAATCTGAAACCAGTCTTGCCAAAGGGTATCATGTAATCCAGTTACTGGGTTGTGGAGGTCAAATAGTCAGTCGCTCCATTTAAAATACTTGTGCTACGTTTCATCCGGTGAGATGGGGAGCCGATTTTTTTTTAGTTCTAACGTTTTCGTTCTGGAAATTTCGACCTGCAGAACAAGCCCCGTGGACGGCCGGAGACCAAAGTTGATAATGAAGAATTGAAGGCTATTGTGGAAGCGGATCCATCGCAAATCATGTCCGAGTTAGCTGCAGGCTGCGGTGTTAGTGATAAAACTGTTTTAATCCACTTGAAGCAAATTGGAAAGGTGAAAAAGCTTGAAAGGTGGGTACCTCATGAATTGAGTGCAGCAAACCGACAAACGCGCGTCGACTACTGCGTTACATTACTCAACCGGCACAATAATAAAGGGATTTTAAATCGAATCACTACCTGTGATGAAAAGTGGATCCTGTACAATAATTGGAAACGCTCATCGGAATGGCTGAACCCTGGCGAACCAGCCAAATCCTGCCCCAAGCGAAAATTGACTAAAAAACAATTACTTGTTAGCGTTTGGTGGACTAGTGCCGGTGTCGTTCACTACAGCTTTCTTAAATCTGGCCAGACGATTACGGCGGATGTCTATTGTCAGCAACTGCAAACCATGATGAAAAGCTAGCTGCTAAACAGCCGAGGCTGGTCAATCGCTCTAGGCCACTGCTGCTTCAGGACAACGCTAGACCACACACTGCACAACAGACGGCTACCAAATTAGAGGAGCTTCAATTGGAATGTCTAAGACATCCACCGTACTCCCCGGACAACAGATTATCATTTTTTTCGAAATTTGGATAACTTTTTGCTAGGGAAAAAATTCAACTCCGATGGGGCAGTCCAAAGCGCCTTTAAAGATTTTATTGATTCCCGTCCGAAGGGTTTTTTTTAGCAAAGGGATCAATGAACTACTTATGAGATGGCAAAAGTGCATAGATAACAATGGTACATACTTTGATTAAATTAATATGTTATATTAAAAAAAAAATACTTTATGTTCCTGCCTTACAAAACGCCAATTTCTTATGTAATGACCTAATATAATAACAACTAACATGCAGATGCTTCATCACATCCAAAGAATGACTAAAAAGTTAAATTATAAGCTTTTATTTAACTTGCAAAGTATGTATGTAAGTTTGTTCGGGTCAAATCTTGCAACTGAATTTTAAAGCAGTTATCCTCTACCGATTTAGATTACATTTTTTATACACGTTTAGTCTGGATTACAATGCATGGTTAGCTAAGTGACGTCATTCTAAATCCAATATGGTGGGCGGCCCAAGCTGGTGGACTAGCTATTTTTTGTGCACTGCCATGATATGTGTATAAATTGAAAGTGTTTGCTAAGAAGATTTCAAAAAATCTTGTTTTTTTTTTTTTTTTTATGTAATAATTTAATTTTTCTAAGAACATCGATCGCGTTCGGTTGCGTTCCACTGATATAGATGTTGTTTGCAGCGACTTGCAAGTAAAAGGGTTTACTCGGTTTGTGAATACAATTTTTTAAATACTGTGACGATTTGTTTTATAGTATTTTTTTGCACATCTTTACAGTTTCATTGTACCAAAATATGTTACAAAACAAATTTAAAAAATCGTGTGGAAGCGTCAGTAATTTAAAACTGCGCCATCTATTGGAATCAATTTTAAATGATCCATTCAAATAATCTTTGAAGTGTGAATTAAGATCCTGATTTTGTGCTTAGGAGAGTTAAATAAACAAGGACATAACTTTTTTATGATCGTATCGTAACTCTGACACCAGAGGAGACCACATCTTCACACGAAAAGAAGAAGAAGAATATGCTCGAGGCAAAGTAACAGTACAGTATAAAGATACCCCTACGCGCCGTGAAGAGCACGAAAAGCCGTTGGTGTTTTCTTTCTTACCGCAATGACGGTCATTAGGGTAGTCTTTATCTGAAACTAACAACCAGTCTTAATCATCATCATCACTTCAGCCAAAAGACCTCCATTGCTGGACGCAGGCATCCCCCAGACGTCGGCGTCACCACATTGACCGATCCCGTGCGTCTCATTTCCAGCGAATCATCGGTCCACCTAGTGGGAGGCCTTCCAACGCATCGTCTTCCGGGGTGCAGTAGCCATTCTAGAACTTTTTGGCCCCATCGGTCATCCGTTCTGCGAGCAAAGTGCCTTGCCCACTGCCACTTAAGTTTCGCAATTCTCCGGGCTATGTCGGTAACTTGCCACCAGTCCCAGTCCAGTCTTAATAAAGGTTGTTAACTAGGTAAAGACAAAAACATACTCCCGGGTTAAAAATTTAACCCATGTCACAATCCAGGACATGGTCTACTCGTCGTATGTCAAGTCTCATCCAAATCTGTTAAGCTTTCTAAAACTGGGCATCCTAAATAGAGTGAAGCGATACTTTACGCCTGGACAGCTTTTAAACCTATTCAAAGCGCAAGTCCGATCCTGCATGGAGTATTGCAGCCACTTTTGGGATGGCTCAGCTAAGTATCAGCTTGCCGCGAGGCTCATTGGCGACGTTGAGCTGGCAGATGCCAAGCTACACAGCTTGGCTCATCGCCGCAAGGTTGCCTGCTTGTCGGTCTTCTTCAGACTGTACTTCGGTGAGTGTGCTCAAGAACTCCACGACCTCATCCCATCAGCCCCCTTCTACCATCGGACATCTAGACACACTGCAAGTTATCATTCTTACCTTGTTGCCATTCCACCAATTCGCACCAAGCGCTTCCAAACATCCTTCATAATGCGCACAGCGAATGAATGGAACTCACTACCTGCGTCAGTGTTTCCGAACGCATTCAACCCGAATCTCTTCAAAGTTAGAGTGAACAGGCTTCTTCTGGGTAAGTTCACTCCATCGTCGACTCTGTGTCTGTCACCTCTGACCTAGACTAGAGTCAAGAGCAAACCCATCACAAAAAAAAAATATAAGACGTGAAAATGTAACAGACAAACAGACAGAGTTAGTTTTGCATCATCAGCCTTTTAATGTTCCCACTGCTGGGACATAGGCCTCCTCTCTGTAAGAGAGGAATGGGCCGTAATCTACCACGCGAGCTCAGTGTGGGTAGGTGGATGTCACATGTCATCGAATAATTTCACATAAATTTATAATATGTTATATGTATTTTATCTTCTATATGAATTTAAGCAAAGGTTAAGGTTTCTGTGTAATTTATATATAATTAGTTAAGTTATAATAGTATATTTTAAGCTTCCTTATTTCTTTCTAGGTACACACTGTGTCTTCGGCTATCATCCAACTTTCCTGTTGCAGGTCTGCTGGAAGAAATTTCTATTGAAATACCTTACCGTACCTTTGTGCTCTGCTATCTGTATTCTTTATTTTCTCTGTTAAGTGTTTTGTGTATACATAAATAAATATCAGAATAAGCATAACTGCCAGCATGGTCTGTTAGTTATATCAGAATGATCTTTTATAGTTAATTGCTTATCTGTACTCACAATTCATAACTCGTGGAGTCCGTTATCAGTGAATCTCGCCAATGTATCTAAACTTTAAGAAAAAAAAATAGGCAGTCATGGGGACTGCCAACAGAAGTTAAAACAAAACTTTGAAATAACTGGCCGCTAATAATAAACAGGCCGCGGGCCTTATTATACACGCTCTGGAATTTGGTGTTGGAGGAAAATGCTCAGAGTGTCTTGGACTGAGTTTCTCACCAACGTATCCATTCTCCAAGAACTCGGCCACAAGCAGCATCGATCGGCTGTAATCCCGGATCGAATACACCAGTTCTTTGGTCATGTGTACAGATGGGGCAATGACTCTATTGAGCGGCTTGTGGTCCAAGGTAGAGTGGAAGGAACGAGAGCGCACGGCAGGTCGCCCATGCGATGGACCGACTAGATCGAGTCTGTAGTAAGCGGCCCATCGCGTGATTGCACACGAGTGACTGCCGACAGGGAGGGATGACGTCGCATCGTGAGGTGAATCATGTCAGCCCGAAGTCTTACTGCAGTATGACAGCCACGTCACACCATCATTCATGTCGGTGACGCGAACCCATAAGTTTTGTTCCTAACAAAAATTGCTCAACGCGGGTAAATAAGTTTTCACTTCGAAATATGCATAATCTTTTCTTCCAAGTCTTGCAACCCTATCTATTCGAAATTCAAAACGGAACGCGGGGCGGTGGGGTTTCATAAGTAAGTACGTGTTTCTAAGTTCCCGATTATATTGTCGGTTGGCGAGTGCCTGATTTATTTGTGTTGCCAGTAATTCGAAATATATTTCCCTTGTTGTGGGGTGAGGCTTGCAACTCTTAGTATTCAGGGTAATTTATTGATGCTACTGGTCGGTTAAGATGTTTTGATTTTGATAAGAGGTTAATAGTATGTGTTGTTGGTAAAGATTGTGGGTCAAATTTTCTGGAAATGTTTCAACGTACCCTGAATTGTAACAATAAAACCCTATGGCGCACTCCTGCTTCTAAGGTTGCCGTATTTGGGTACATACTTATGACTATTTTCAATGTGATTGTTTTATTTTTAAGCATATTATACTAATACTTCTTACATTAGAAATTTTAAAACCCTTTTTACAATCCGTTCAAATGCTTTTGAATTTTAATATATAATAATACAATCATTTCTTTTAATATATAATAATATAATCTAACCCAATAGAAGTCTAAATTGGTTGAACGGTCTGTTAAAAGGATTTATTTAAATGTATTTAAACGGAGTATAGATATTATTAGATATTAGCATTCTCATCGTCTGTCAAATCTCACTTTTAGGCATCTTGTTTCTTTACGAAGTATTTATAAAATTTAATGTTACAAAGACAATATTGGCAGAATTTGTCTGACACCTTATATTATTCTTTATTCATAGTACTGAGTAGCTACAGAATCGTGGTAAGCTCATTTCGAACAAATAAAACTTATTTGTAAGTTCAACATAACACATTTCAGTACCGAAGAAGTTCTCTGCTCACCCCCAAGATAACAACCAACTCACACCTCTGGCATCTTATGCAAATACCACACGGCCCCCATGTAAAACTTTGCGCCGTAAAACTAATTAATTCCACTGTATATCCACGTTATATAAGCGAAATTTTGAGTGCTTCGTCTTCGCAGTGTCTCAGGTGGCGGGGTGGGTAGGCACCCCCAACCCCTTTGGTGTGCTAGCCCACCCCGCGGAGCTTCTATTTTCGCGGGGAATAAGTAACTGTGCCGTTATGTTACATCGCTATTGATTTTCTTAGTGGCTTTTAAGGCGGTGGCGGTGTGGTGTGTAGGTGGAGTGGTATGGGGGATAGTGACAGCGTAGGTTGATATTAGTTAGGTGTTATTTTTTAACGTATGTGTATTTTATTGCTGGATTTAGGCTTTGTAGTGTTACTCGTGTGATACAATGTACTGTTAGATACGAGGATAAAAAGTAGGCTAAAATTTTTCTACAGCCCGAGATATGAAAATATAATATAGAGATATTTTGTTGATATATTGCGATTATATTTTGTTTTAAGTTTGTTCCAGGTTAAAAGGCATTAGATAAAAGATAATCGTTAATCCTGTATGTACTTTGGAGACTTTTGATAGCTGAAATCTTCGATACGTTTTTAAATGCTGCTAGACTTTGCTTTTTCACCGGTGCCTTCCCATACCTTACTTGTATTAACTAATGCATAGTTGTTAACTGTTATTATAAAAAAAAGTAGTGTTAACCATTCGATATTATGAACGTTCGAGTATTTAGGCTTTCGATTTAAAGTGTTCGATCAATTGATATTCGATTATTTGGCATTCGATTTGGCATAGTACACCCCTTTTAACACCTGAAAAGTTTCAGTACCTAAGAACATGTCAATAACATATTCTAAAACGTCTTCCCACAGTACATAAGACACACACACAGACAAATACCAAAGTAGCTTTACTTACCCATGATATAGAGTACATTATAATAATTTTAATGGAATCTTGTTAATCCCACCACGGGGTGGGTGGGGTGCCGCGGTCCCCCAGTCTCCCACCCCATACCGTGCGTATAAAATTACATAAACAGAGCAGAAACTATAACATTATATCTAAGACGTTTCAATTTAATTGAAATTTTAATTAAATTAGTCTTCGCGTCTTAGAGGAGTTCAATTTTGTAATTAATTTTGCTGGTGGTTTATTTTGGCTTCGTATTTCGGTTTTAATGATCTATGTGTGTGTTTTAATTTCATTACATTTTGATTTATAATTATTCGAGTGTTCATTTAATATTCCAGGATGTTTTTGAATTGTATCGCTAGTTACTACCTATATTTATTTTACCAATAGTTACATCTCAATCTTTTGCGTTTTTCAAAAGCTTTCACAGTCTGCCCTAGTATATCTTTGAATTCAATTGTCTTATGATTTCATAAAAGTATATCCGCTTTCTCCATTTTTGACATTATTATACTGCCTTTTGTAACCTTACCGTTGTTAAGGCGATATATACGCCCCAATGTTAACGCAGTACTGGCCGTGCGCCCGCTCGATGCCAAAATATCAATATTGAACCTCCTTGTGAACAGTTTTGTTTGCAAAATATTATTTGATTTACATATGCTATGTTAGTTATGAAGAAATTCCAGCCATCAATTTTTCTCTGTAAAAATATTTTTAAACATCCAAGTCGTTTTGGAAGAGTTTCCAAAAGTTGCGGCAAAATATCTTGCTGTTAATTATTTTTTTAAAGCAAAACTATTAGTAACACGAAAAAACCTTGTTTTAAAAATAATGTACATGAATCAATAATATTTTTTTTTTTCAAACCTTTTAACCTAGCCGTTACTGTGGAGTATGCTTTAGAAAGTAACCGTTTTACGGCACCAAAGCGTATGTAGGCCCTTAAGAGATAACGCGATCAACTCATAAAAACTTTGCAATTTGGAACAGCGTTATAGGTAGTTCGAGTAAACTCGTTTTATTTTACCAACTTTACCACCAACACAGCTACTTAAACCAAGAAATTTATGTCTTCAAATCACGACTAAAACCCAATAAAACATAGCTCAATCAAACCAGAAATATCGGTCTCACAATCAAACATTGGCCTTATTACCCGATTAGCCGTAAAAGGGCCGGGACTCGAACCTAAAACCGGCTAATAAGAACCGTCGTTACGACGTATGTATGTGCGTGGTAGGAATTTCATAAAGCCACTCAGTGCCGGAAGACAATGCTAGCAGTGGTGCGGTTTTCAAAGTTTTGGAGTTTATGTAACTAGGTTTTGAGTGTGACTTCTTCTTAATATTATCTTACTTCTCACTAATATTATTAATGTGAAAGTTTGGATGTATAGATGTATGTTTGTTACTCAATTACGCAAGAACGGCTGAACGGATCTGGATGAAATTTGGCACAGACATAGATTATAGTCAAAAGGTAAAGGTTGTCTGGTAGATATCTCTGTCAGCGATAAGACCGCCTTTGTACCTGTATAAATAAGTTTTTCTTGTAAATGTGTATAATTTTATGGTGTACAATAATAGTACATTATGGTACAAGTGTGCAATGTTGGTGATTACCGCTGAGGCACCATTGAGACATCAATACTCACGTGTATCATACGACGTTTTTCAACACACTTGTGAAGAAAATAATACTGAAAATTCATTCACAACAGTAAAAACGAGTTATGCAAATTTTTTCGCAATGGTGGGCAAAATTAATCAGTTTTCCTATGCGCGCGCATTTAACAATGGCGATCGGCCATAGACTAAAAGAATGAGGTTTCTTTTTTTTTGGCTTTTCGTGGATAGTGTTTTAGCCACGTACAAAATAGGGAATTTCAATTTTTCTTTATTACAGATCAAATAAAATTTGTATTTGAGTGAAAGTTTTATTTATTAAGCACATACAAGTTGAAATTATCTATTTAAATACGAAGTTGCATGAAATGAGCAAGCAATAGGTACATTAATTTATTTGTACTATTGAGCACGATCTTTTTTGTATCGAAACTTTTTTAAGAACAAAGCAACTCAACCAATAAAATTTAAAAAAAACTATAACTCACTTGTGAATAATGAAAAAGTCACAGTTTGATAACAGGTATCATTATGTGCCTAATTGCGGTGAAATTAGAGCCACTTTATGAGCAAGTGTGATGAAAAGTATATTCTATTCTATTATAGTCTGGAATAGCACATAGGCTCATCCCGGCATAATTTTCACTTAGGATAAGAAAATTCTTTTCACGCGAGCGAAGCCGCTGGCAGAAGCTAGTTATATTATTTTATATTATAAAGGTGAAAGTTTGTGAGTGTGTTTGTTTGTTACTTCTACAAGCCAGAATGGCTGAACGGATCTGGATGAAATTGTAACTTCTTCTATAATAATCTATACTAATATTATAAAGCTGAAGAGTTTGTTTGTTTGAACGCGTTAATCTCAGGAACTACTGATTGGAATTCAAAAATTATTTTTGTGTTGGATAGTCCATGTATCGAGAAAGGTTAAAGGCTATATAACATCACGCCACGACCAATAGGAGCGGAACATTAATGAAAAATGTTGCAAAAACGGGAAAATTATTCCTTTTTAAGACCTTCCCTTGCGTGCGATGCGTAAACGTTGTTAGTTACGCAACAATCATGTATGTAGGGTAGGTAGGGTAGATGTGTAGGTAGGTAGCTAGTTGACGGGAGCGAAGCCGCGTGGGACAGCTAGTTGTAATATTATCTTGTTGTATTTACCTATCGCTCAGCGAATCTACTGTTCGGGTTTCTGGTAACTCGAGGTCTTGCTGAGGTGATAGTGTGTTCCTACAGCTAGTAGTAATATAATCTTGTTGTATTTACCTATCGCTCAGCGAATCTACTGTTCGGGTTTCTGGTAACTCGATGTCTTTGTGTGTTCCATTAGAAACAATTACGCTCTTGAGGAAGCCTAGGTTTAGAGAAAATCTAAGTTTTCAATTTTTTTTTTTAATAATTCTTCACTTAATATTATTTATCTTTGACACTTCTAAACAAATGGTCATCATTGCTCTTTGAAATAGTAACTTATGCTTTAAGAAAGCTTTCGACGTTAGAAAATATTCTTAAACATGAAAGATTTAAATGTCATAGCTAAAATATTGTAAACAATTTTGAAAAATCATCGATTTACAAAAATAAGGTAAGTATTATATCGTGAATATTACTAGATCGAGCTATACGTACTCTGAAAGTAGGATGCAATCTTCTCTCTCTCTCATACGCTACAAAACACAATCTAAATTATTGAATAAACCTCCAAGTTTGAGAACCTCAGCATAAGTGGAAAGATGAAGCGGCATTCGCGAGGGAACGTCCCTCCGTACTTAATTACCTCCCGCGTAAGTACACACGAGTTGTTTTGTTAGACCTCTTCAATATTTATAAGACGTTGATGAAGGAATATTTGAGGATATACATATATATATATAGGCTTTTGTGAAATTAGGAGACGATTTAAGAAGATAAAATTAATTCCATGAAAACATAAAAGCAAATGGCATTATTTTCAATTTGTATAATTTTCAGTAATAAATAATAATACCGCACCCTCAGAATGAAAGTGAACTAACTCAAGAAATGAAATTTGTGGGAAATGAGCAAAAAAGTCTTCAAAAAACCGGCCAAATGCGAGTCCGACTTGCGCACGAAGGGTTCCGTACCATTATCGCAAAAAAACGACAAAAAATACACGTTTGTTGTATGGGAGCCCCACTTAAATATTTATTTTATTGTGTTTTTGGTATTTGTTGTTATAGCGGCAACAGAAATACATCATCTGTGAAAATGTCAGCTGTCTATCTATCACATTTCATGAGATACAGCCTGGTGATAGACAGACAGACAGACAGACGGATCGCAGAGTCTTAGTAATAGGGTCCCGTTTTGACCCTTTGGGTACGGAACCTTAAAAAATAAAGTGTTGGCCGTACTTTTTTGTAGAAAAACATCAGTCACTTCGATATTTTATAGACTGTTTCTTTGGAATTCGCGAGGAAACGTCCCCTCCGTACATCGGTTGTTTTGTTAGACCTCTTCAATATTTATAAGACATTGATGAAGGAATATCTGAGGATATAGACTTTTGTTATTAGATGGAGAAGGAGAAATTAAATTTATCCTGTAAAAAAATACATAAAGACTTATAATTTTTTTATTTAACACTTAATGTACTTACAAACACATAAAACACAGTCAAACAGACAAATAGGTACAAAGAAGATGCTTATTTCTAAAAAAAGAAATCTCTGCCATCATACCTGCGAAAAGAGAGAATAAAAAAATGTATTGGAATCATGTTGTGTAGTCGGAGGATACATCTGGTTTTGGTTAGCTAGCTCTCGAATATGTATCCGACTGCACAGCATGATTTTCGCCTTGTTTACGTCTTCATAGTTCGCTTTTCAAGCAGTCGGGTTTTTTGATTTTTGAAATAATTTACAAAACATTTTAGTTATTTATTTTTCGAATTCGGTACATTTGAACATATAAGTTGTTTTATATTTTTGAAATCACCTCTTAAAACCCTTTATTTTGATACCCCACACGATGGGTTTGGAAGAAAAGGCCCCCACAACATGGCGTGGCCGCCATCATCCTATTTTCCAATTTTATTGTAGCCAGTGACACTCGCAGGGTTAAGACGAATCGATTGACGTAAGAACCATCAAAATTGGCCAACGCGTTTGGTCTCTAGAACGCCACATAGGAACAAACATACATACATACATAAACTGATAAACACATTACCCTCCTTCGGCATTCGGGTAAAAAGAGATGTAGACATAGTTTGTAGAGGGGAAAAAAATAACACATAAATAAATATAATAATGAACTCTACAAAGTTCACTGTCACAGAGACATGATAACAAATTTTATAAAGAGACTAGCTTCCGCCCGCGGCTTCGCCCGCGTAAAAATTGTTTATTCATCCCAAGGGAATACAAACTTATCCATTTCATTTCATCCTATGTCCTTCCCAGGGTCTCAAACTATCTCCATGCCAATTTCATCTAAATCGGTTCTGTAGATCCAGAGATTACCCCCTACAACCTCACAATCTTTATCTCTTTATAATACATTAGTATACATAAAAAAAATATGTTTGTAAGAAAATATAATATCTACAAGTAGGTACCGAACGAATACAAAACCTCTTTCACCTACTGCAAGCTACGCTTTTGCAGAGTGCTATTAGATATATTTTATGACCTCGAGCTCAGGGTAGTAATAAACACGTTCCTTTCTCCCATGGGGGGCTGGCAGAAATAACTGAAGGCTATGTGCTACAATCCTTTTATTTAATAGATACTCGTTTTGCTGCGTTTGCGTGCAGAGAAATAGGTAATTAATATTAGCTTTGCTACTAAACTACGACACAAGGTACAGAATTTGACAGTTTAGATGATGACCTATTTTCGAATAAGAATACTATGACGAGTTGGGCTTTTTTAGGGTTCCGTACCTCAAAAGGAAATAACGGAACCGATAAAGGATCACATTGTTGAGTATCTGTCTCATCTGATCACACTCTGTATGTCTGTCAAGACCGTTTATCTCGGGGGAATGCGTGAAGGTATCGAGTTGAAATTAATATCGTATACTCAAATTTGTAACATCTTGCAGTTGTGAAAAACCAAACTTCTAGATCAGCGCAATCAAGAGATACAGCCGTAAATGACGCATATTTTACAATCGCAAGGGAATCGAAAACATCGTGAGGAAACCGGCATGTTCTAGAACCAAAAATTCGAAGACATGTGACATCCACCAACCCGCACTGGGCCCGCGTGGTGGATTACGGCCCATTCCCTCTCACAGAGAGGAGGCCTGTGTCCCAGCAGTGGGAACATTAATAGGCTGATGATGATGATGATGAAGGGAATCAAAATGTACATGGTACTTCCCGTTGACCTAGAATGATGAAATTTGCCAAGAAGCAATGTCTTGTAGCACAAGTAAAGGAAAAAATCCGAATACCCTAAATTTGTACCTACATAAAAAAAAAAACAATTATTTAATACTTATTTGCAGTTGGTAAACTGACCGCGACTTAAGTCGATGTATGGGGACAACAGTTTTCAAACGGCAAAGTTAATTTTGTCGAACACATTTCGGCTGAATTAATAGTGATGATAATTTTAAACCGGCTACCGATACTGATTTCCATAATCAAGCATTCTAAAAAAACATTAAGCGACTTCAAAAAGAGGAGGAGGTTCTGAATTCAATGTTCAGCGATTTTCAAATCATGGGTACAGGAGGAAAAATATGAGGCTAATACAAGAACTCATGCAAACTAAAGTAAAACATTTTTTAATTTCAAAAACAAAATAAAATATAGCTTTTCCCCTATCCACATTGAAATTCACATCGTCCATACCTACCTACATTTACAGTCGAAAAATCTCCCTCTACCGACAAAATCGAAACAAAATAACGGTATTTTCGTGAAAGCAGACGGCCACCCTTTTCATTTAGCAATCCGGACTGGTAATTAATTACGCCTGCCCAATAGTTTGCACAACTAATTCTTATGATAAATCGGAATGGCCAGGAAAAACTTTATACGGAATTTGTAGATTGTTTTTGGATGATTTAGTGTACTTACTTTATTTATGTCTCTTATTTATTATTAGTATTAGTTAATCAATACATACAATAAATCTGTAGAAAAATAATTTTTGTACATCGAAAATATTTCCAAAAAAAAATAGCCAGGGTGTTAAAGGATAACCAACAGAACCTATTTCCCGTATTTTTTGAATTTCTGTCTGTTTATTTGTGCACGCATCACGTGAAATGTACAAAATCAATGTAAATAACATTTATACATAAAGATTGTGCGTAACTTGAAGAATTACTTAGTTTTTGTTTCATTGCAATCGGTTCACTCAGTCAAAAGTTAGATGAAGTTAAAGTGTTCAAGAAGTAAAATTATCACAACACACGCTATTCTGATATTCGGGCAGTTGAACTCGATATTCGATAGATGGCGTTGTGCATTTGAAGTCATTTTCTGAATGGCGATGTTAAAATTCTCCGCGATAGAATGATGACCATAAAAAAAACTAGTAGGTAGGTAAGTAGGGTAGAGTTGGCAGACAGATGACGGGAGCGAAGCCGCGGGCACAGTTAGTAGTTAAATAAAAGATTTGTGTGGCATGGCAGGAGCAGTAGTGGCCTAGTGGTATTGGCCGCGACTTACATGTTGCAGGTCGTGGGTTCGGAACCAGACAGGCGCTTTACTTTGTGTAGATTAATTCATCACCACTTCTCTCAAAAACGGTGAAAGAAAACATCGTGAGGAAACCGATATGGCCTAGAACCAAAAATTCGAAGACATGTGACATCCACCAACCCGCACTGGGCCTGAGTGGTGGATTACAGCCCATCCCCTCTCACTGAGAGGAGGCCTCTGTCCCAGCAGTGGGAACATTAATAGGCTGATGATGATGATTAGGTAATAGTAAAGGGTTTAACAAAGGCATTTCTTTATCGAACTGACTTTTTTTCAGGGGCACATCAACTGTGTATTTCGGGGAGATGATAATATGAATTTGATATGAAAACTAATATCACGTTCCAAGAATCTTACATAAAATTATTTTTTCTTTTTCTACTAATACTAATAATCTTTTTAATACATACTAATAAAAATAAATGCCAATATGAGTTTGTTTGTAACGCTTTCAAGCCTTAGATAACCAATTAACCAACCAACTTAACCAATTTGGATATAACTTAGCATAGGGCTAGACCAGAACCTGGATTGTTCCGATGTAATGTTCTGTCCTGGACATTTGTAACACTTTACAAAAATTTAAATTATTAGTATAAATTTTCGAGAGTGAATGCATAGATGTTCGGTACTCTTTCAGTCAAAAACTAGTAAACAAATTTTGATGATGCTTTATAATGAAAAAAAATTGAAACGATATTATAGGAATTTACTAATACAGCGCGGGTGGAGCCGCGAGCGGAAACAATTGGCATCTATATTTAAAAAAAAAAACATGGTTCGGTCATCCTAAAAAAATATACTCACAATAGGTATACTTGTTAAAAATCCTAATAAGACAAGTATATTTTTCAAGTCATCAGCCTAGCCTTTTTCCCAACTATATTGAGGTCGGCTTCCAGTCTTACCGAATTCAGCTAAGTACCAGTGTTTTATATGGAGCGACTGCCTATCTGACCTCCACAACCCAGTAACTGGGTAACACGGTACCCCTTGGCAAGACTGGTGTCAGATCTCAAGCTTCTGACTACCCGTTACGACTGTCAAAGATCTTCAAATGACAGCCGGGACCAACGGCTTAACGTGCTTTCCGAGGCACGGAGGAAACTCGGCATGTTGTAATGGTCACCCATCCACGGACTGACCTCGTCAAGCGTTGCTTAACCTTGATGATCGACCCGTGCGGCTGTTATTATTTAGCCACGAGCTCCTCAAGTATATTTTTCAAGTATTACAAATAAATTTATATCAAATTCTCATAAAAGATAAGTTAATCCTCGTTTCAAAAAACCGGTTTTCCCCTCACTTTCTTTGACACGACAAGTCTTATCTTTCTTAAAGAAAGCTCGTTTTCAAGGAATGGGAATTCGGAACCCTTTGAAAAGATATAAAAGTATTTTATTTAGTGGAGTGATTCAACCTGTTTTGATCAAGTTTTGTGACCGACAGGTCGTGGGTTCGGTGCTTGGGTTGTGAAGGGAGTGATGTGATAGTAGTAAACTTTTTGTGTTGAAATTGTGTGGGATTTAAAACATGTCTTTTTCTGTATGTAACTTGTTTTTTTTGTGAGAATATTGAGCGGTATTTTTCTTGGATGTAAATATTATGAATTGGAATTACTAGTCTGCCAGTCTCTTCTATAATCTCTTAATAGGAAAAACAAATTCACTGTCTCTCTCTGTCTCTATCTGCTTTTCCGTTTTCTTTATCTAAACTGATTTTGATGAACGTGCGGAGCCGGGGCGAGTCACTAGTTACTTCATAATTATAATAATGTGGTCATATTAAAAAACCGGCCAAGGGCGAGTCGGACTCGCGCACGAAGGGTTCCGTACCATTATCGCTAAAAATCACGTTTGTTGTATGGGAGGCCCCCTTAATTCATTTTATTTTAATTTAAACATTACTATTTTTTGAAGTGCATATACAACTAAATATTCTGTGAATATTTCAAGCATCTACCTGTTATTAATATCGAGCAAAAAACAGCAAAGAAGACACGTTTGTTGTATCGGAGCCCCCCTCAATTTATTTTATTTTAATTTAATAATTATTCTTTTTCGAAGTGAATATACAACTAAATATTCCGTGAATATTTCAAGCGTCTACCTGTTGCCGTTATTAATATCGAGCAAAAAACGATAAAAAAATCACGTTTTTTGTATGGGAGCCCCCCTTAAATATGTATTTTCTTCTGTTTTTAGTATTTGTTGTTATAGCGGCAACAGAAATACAGCATCTCTAAAAAAAAACAACTATCTAGCTAACACGGTTCACGAGATACAGCCTGGTGACAGACGGACAGACAGACAGACAGACGGATCGCGGAGTCTTAGTAATAGGGTCCCGTTTTTACCCTTTGGGTACGGAACCCTAAAAAATATGTTTTCAAATCAGCTTTCTTCAAAATAGTAAATAGTGTTCATTCATACGTATGACGTTTATAAATAAAAGGGATAGCTTTCATAAGTAATATGGTACCTATACATTAAGATCAAAAGCCCGCATCTTAAAACAGCTACCTGAACATGATTCACCCTTTAAAACATCCCCGCGAAACTAAGGAGGCCCCCCCCCCATATCCCTTAAACTTAACAATACTGATACCTCAGAAAATTATTTACCAAACTACCCTCCGAACAAAACGGCCCGCATCACGACTTCAAAACGAAGGAAATTATTCAAGACTGATAAGAAGTGCGGAGACGTCAGTTAGAGTAATGTTTCCGCTTTTCCCGCCCCTCCTCTTCCTTAGGGCGAGGGGAGAAAGGGCTTATCGTACAAAAGGTATCGAGTCCCAACTCCCCTCTTTATAGAATTTTCGGGCTTTCCACTTCTGCGGGGTGTTGGGGGGTGTTCCCCCCTTTTTGCGACGTACATTTTCATTTCCTTCATCTTTCTCCGCTTTCGAGGTGGTGTGGGATGGATTTGGGGTGGTTGTTTTGATTTTGTGCTGTGCAGGCGGGTCTGTAAGTAAAGATAATTGTGTGTTAGTTCTAGTCTGTCTTACAAGTGAGCATCGACTGATTTTACGGACAGGAGCTTCATTTTATCTTCCTGAAATATAAAATTGAAAGAGTCTTTGTTAGAGTAATGACAAACCTATTTTGTTACTAAAAGTCCATCATATTAGAAATATATGTCGGTAGAATTATCTTAGATACTCATAATGACGACGAGACTCATTGCCTCACCACAATTATTACAACTTACTTCTTTGTTAGGGCGGTTACGAACTAGATATCCGTGTCTGTGATTTGAGTTGTGAGCTCAAAATGTTCTGAATTATGACAGATTATGACGGATATAGTTCAGAGGAGGTCGTGGCTAAATAATAACAGCCGCACGGGTCGATCATCAAGGTTAAGCAACGCTTGACGAGGTCGGTCCGTGGATGGGTGACCATTTCAACATACCGAGTTTCCTCCGCGCCTCGGAAAGCACGTTAAGCCGTTGGTCCCGGCTGTCATTTGAAGATCTTTGGCAGTCGTTACGGATAGTCAGAAGCTTGAGATCTGACACCAGTCTTGCTAAGGGGTCCCGTGTTACCCAGTTACTGGGTTGTGGAGGTCAGATAGGTAGTCACTCCATGTAAAACACTGGTACTTAGCTGAATCCGGTAAGACTGGAAGCCGACCCCAATATAGTTGGCAGATGATGATGATATGACGGATATAGTTCGGATGTAGTGTATAAGCTTCCCTACAAGAAATACTACGGCTACTTCGGAACCGAAGTTTTACGAACACGGATCGGATATAGTACGTAACCGCCCTTAGACAGAAGTTTATCAATATAATTATTTATGCATATTATGAAACGGGATCTGAAACTCTCTACGAAGGCACTACATAATATTTTTTTCAACACACTTGCTCATAAAGTGGCTCTAATTTCACCGCAATTAGGCATATATGATACCTGTAATCAAACTATGACTTTTTCATTGCTATTATTCACAAGTGAGTTAAAGTTTTTTTTGAAATGGTTTCCTGCCTTCATTTTAAATACTTTTAAATTAAACTAATTTTAAAAGTGTCACAAATCAATCCAATGAAAATTCATAAAATTAGTCAATAATTCTAATCCAGTTAAAATTGAAGTATTTTCAATGTAATAAAATGTAACACTGTTAATCAATTAAAAGTGTCCCATTCGACATTAATCCCTTTCTATTCCTGTCATGGAAGTAGTACTTACTATATCCATAACATGATATGGGTAGTAATTACTATTTCCATGATATCCATTAAATGCATAAAATGTGGCATAGCTTCTAGTCAAACAATTCAGCAAAATGCTAGTACCTAACATATTGCTTGCTCATTTCATGCAACGTACGTGTTTAATAAATAAAACTTGACCTCAAATATAACTTTTGTTTCTCTGAAATAAAGAAAACTTGAAATGCCCGATTTTGTACGTGGCTAAAACGCTATCCGCGAAAAGCAAAAAAAAAAAGTAACCTCGCTGTTTTAGTCTACGGCCGATCGCCATTGTTAGATGCGCGCGCATAGGAAAACTGATTAATTTACCCCGCCATTGCGAAAATTTTTTCACAACGCGTTTTACTGTTGAAAATGTTTTTTTAGTATTATTTTCTTCACAAGTGTGTTGAAAAACGTCGTATGATACACGTGTGTATTGATGATTACCGTCCTCGGCTCTCTTAAGACCCTCACCTAAAGGCTCGGGTCTCAATGGCGCCTCAGCGGTAATCACCAACATTACGCACTTGTACCATAATGTACTATTTCTTAGTAACAATTTTCATTTTGTGAATATTAAAAATACCAGACCATCGTATTTCATAAGCTAAAATTATACAGAAAATGCAAACATTGCTCGTTTAAAATACTTTCAAAGCGTGCTGGTATCAAATTATGCAAACTACTGTTTTTATTATGCAGGTTGGTTGCGGGTTTCACAAACTATTTCGTATTCTGTAGATTTATAAAACGGGGGGTATAAATAACTTTTTGATAAAATATTGCATCAATTATGTAGCAAAATAAGATCTTGTCTGCTAATAAGGGCCTTTTATACCAAGTATGGCGATTTTTGATCTTATCTAAGGCCTTTTTCCAACTATGTTTGGGGTCGGCTGCCAGTCTAACAGTATGCAGCTGAGTTACAGTATTTAACATGAAGCGACTGCTTATCTAATTTCTACAACCCAGTAACTGGGTAACACGATACTCCTTGGCAAGACTGGTGTCATATTTCCAGACTGCCGCAACGACTGTGAAAGATCTAAAAATGACAGCCGGGGAGGCACGGAAGAATCTCGCTATGTAAAGATGGTCACCCATTCACTGACCAACCTCGTCAAGCGTTGCTTAACCTGAAGATCGATCTATGCGGCTGATATTATTTAGCAACGAGGTCATCTTTAAGTGTCGATTCAAAATTACGTCAATTATGTGGTCTTAAAATGATCTACCCTAGACCGAATCGAACAAGTCACGCGGTCGGCTGTCGTCGGGAGTGCAAGTATGCTAATATAATATGAATGACAAATCGTATGGCCTACGACAAAATTAAACATAAACAAATTATTCTAAGTACGTAACTGCCAATTCCGTATCAACGGTAAGTCACACGAATAAACATACGTTCGCATGATCTTTACACTTAAATCCATGCTTGCCTGTTCTACTAGAAAACTGAACAACAAACTGAAAAGCCCTAACACGTTCGTTGCCAAGAACTCGCCTCGCGTGAGACTCTTTGAATTTTTGATTGCTTCATTAATTACGGCAACGAATGCAAACAACAACTCTATTTTCTACCACACATTGTCTACAAAAAAGGAACTTAAAACATTCACCTCAAGTCCGTCCCTGCACCCAATTCCCCGTCTTACACCAGCAACCTTAGACGCCCCCTTCCACCCCCTTTCATCCCGTTTCCACCCGCGCACTTCGTTAGTGAACTTCCATACTTTGTAATATGCAAATGTAGCTTCTAAGGGGAAGCTGCGACGTCGTCGTCGTCTTAAAATGAATTCATTACGCAGGTGACTGTAGCATAGGTATTGATTTTAATAGAGGTAATGAGCTAGGCGGCCCGTTTTTAAGGTGGTAAAAAAAACTGGTAAGATTTTTGGTTTTATAGATGACCTCTGTGCCGTGGTTTACTGCAAGTTTTTTTTTGGAGTAAAATCCTGGCACCAAACAGTAAAATCCCGTTGTTGATACTTACTGTAAATCAAATTATTATTGTATTTTAATAAAAAAAAACAACCTTATAACTAACAGTGCATTGTCATCCCACTAAATATTTAACCAGTTCTGTGCCGTAATTAAAAAACCATTGTTTATCGCGTGGATCCACGTTTTAGGCACTCACTGTGTTAAATAAGACGAGTTAAATAAGTAAACATGTGGTGTAATGCTGTGACTTGTGATTCCAGCATGAGGTGTTTTTTGTAGAGGATAACTTATATCCTCTCTATCGACGTTCTCTTTTTTCAGAGACTGTCTCGAACTGCAAGTATGTATGTGTGGCTCTGTTTTTCAGCCGGATAATGATCGACGCGACGTCGCTACTTATTCGTCATCGGTTTTAAATTTATTTTGCCTTAATTTTTTATATATTTTCTTGAGTTTTAAAAATCAGAACGATTAAGTGTTATTCTAAAAAAACTGCATAAAACAAAAAAAATGGTCCAATATTGGAGGAGGAAATAGGCGAGAACCAAATCTTGAATTACGACTTACTTATGATATTCAGTCGGATGTCTCTCAGCGAATTTCCTCTTAACAAAATAATCTATGATCAGCAAAACAGTCTGTTTACTATCACTGCAATATCTGAGACTGTGATTTTCAATCAAAACGACTATTGAGTTATTGAAGACGTTTTATATTTTTGATATGACACTTTAATATTATTATAACAAGTTTGAAACACTGTTACAATCTTTTATTTAACTTGCCTTGGTGGTTTATGTTGGTCAAATCTTGTAACTGATTTTTAAAATAGTTATATCCAACCGATTAAGCTGAAATTGGAAACACATTTGGTTAGGATGAAATGCACGGAAAGTGTAAACTTTTATTTATGGAAAAGTCAAAGTAAGCGGCACTTTTAAAATTTACAAGTAGTAAAAGTTGATTCTACCGTGCATTCGGAAAAGTAGCTTGTTATGGAGAAGAATGCACAAGAAACTCCATACTTACTCTTTTAAAAAAAATAGGTGATTTACAATATTTACATAAAAACATCAATCAATACATATAATAAATCTGTAGACAAATATTTTTTGTACATCGAATAAATTTCCAAAAAAAATAGCCAGGGTGTTAAAGGATAAGCAACAGAACCCATTTCCAGCATTTTTGGAATTTTTGTCTGTTTGTCTGTTTATTTGTGCACGCATCACATGAAATGTACGAAACCAATGTATATAACTTAAATACATAAAAATTGTGCGTAACTTGAAGAATTACTTAGTTTTTGTTTCATCGCAATCGGTTCACTCTATCAAAAGTTAGATGAATTTAAAGTGTTCAAGAAGTAAAATTATCACAGCACACGCAATTTAGTTACTCGGACAGTTTTACTCGATATTCGATAGATGGCGTTGTGCAATTGAAGTCATTTTCTGAATGGCGGTGTTAAGATTATACGCGAAAGAATGACCCTAGAAAAAAATTGGTATGTAGGGTAGGCAGGAAGGTAAGTAGGGTAGGGTTGGCTTGGCAGGCAGATGACGGGAGCGAAGCCGCGGGCACAGCTAGTACATTAATAAATTCATATATGTGAGGACGATGCTCCCAAAAATAGCACTACACACTATACTACGTACAGGTTTAAAGTAATAAAAGCATTAACAGATAAATTGATTAAATTGATAATAAATAGGAACATTGTTCTCACACACTTACAAATATTTCAAACAGGTAAAATACCTAATTCAACAACAACGGAACAGTGTGTGAGTTAATTTGTTAAAAGAAAATGTTGGTTAATAGTGTTTATCACTTTTTTTACAATTAATCCATAATTTAAACAAGGTTCTTAGATTACTAATAAATTAGATTTAATGTATGCGCAATACTTGTAGATACATTTGTAACAAGAAAAATAAACGAAATTCTTAATGTTTTTAAAATACTTTATATTATTGAAAATAAAAAAACCATGTTCGTAACTAATTGATTAATCAAATTTAGGAACACTTTCTTAGTTAAACTATACTTAAAATTTCTTCTCCATAAACACATAAATTCTATAAAATATAACCTATCACGTTTTTCCGCCCTTGCCGCCTACCCGTCGCACCGCCCGCCCGCCGTCGGCACGTGCCCATACCTTCTGTACGTAACACAGCCTTCCAGGAATGCACTTTACAGGTTTTACAGGTGGCAACATGTTGCTTTTTGTAAAATGTGGGGGGTTGTGGTTTATGTAGGGGGCAGTATGTTTGGAAATACCTTAGATAAGTTATAGGTAGCAATGTAAATGTGGATTTTTTGGTTAGTGAATACTGTAGTATTTTTGCCAGTAAATAATAGAGATGTTTCTTGGGTAGAAAAATAATAATTTTATTTAGTCCGTCAGTGAGATTATCAAATAATATTGGACCGGTATTTTTTTTTTTTTATACATTTTGGCTTCGCACGGTTTGTGCATTTAGCCAGTGTCAAGTTTAGAGTAGAAGTTCTAGTTTCTTTAGATTTTAGTCGTTCAAGTTAGGTCCCAATAAAATGGCGGTAACTTTATTGGAAGCTTCTACGGAGTTTTGACGACACCATGTACAAACTCTTGTTCTACCGCTGTGTTTTACTTGCCCACACTCGTGCACGTTCACTAATATTATTAGAATAAAAACCACCACTTTTACACTATTGATATTCAATTTAACACAATTATAGGAAAATAAAACAGAGAAGCAACATAGACGCCATCACGTTCCCGCCAAAACTGGGATCCGTATTTTTAGCTTCATCAAATAAATAAAAAGTGGCCAAGTGCGAGTCGGACTCGCGCATGAAGGGTTCCGTACCATTTTTTTTTTTCTCTTTTAATTAGACTTTTTACAATATTTTTCAATCATCATTATAGCCCTTAGCTAAGAATAGTTACAGCACTGATTACAGTATTTGTGCCACATGTTAAATTTAGTGTTGTGGTTTTTTTTTTTTTTTTTACCTTTGTATAGATTCTTTTACCTATTGTGAATGTGTGAACATTGTAGGCTTTCTAGTTTTCTAGATGATTGTTAACATTTGTTAACTTTTTATTTCGTGCATTATTTTTTTTTTTTTCAATTTTGTACGACTTATTGTCGGGCCTACGTTGTCCCCCCATATCCAAGTACTAATGCTGTAACATGGAAATATTGTAAACAAAACAATTTAAAAGAGTAACCATGGAGTTTCTTGCCGGTTCTTCTCCATAGGAAACGACTAACCCGAACCGTGCACCTTTTGTCGACGTTTTATAAGTGCCCATGTAGGCCTATGTAAAATAAAAATATTTGATTTTGATTTTGATTTTGATTGGCAAAAAATCACGTTTGTTGTATGGGAACCCTGTTTAAATATTTATTTTATTCTGTTTTTAGTATTTTTTGTTATAGTGGCAACATAAATACATCATCTGTGAACATTTCAACTGCCTAGCTATCACGGTTCATGAGATACAGCCTGGTGACAGACGGACAGATAGACAGACAGACAGACGGATCGTGAAGTCTTAGTAATAGGGTCCCGTTTTTACCCTTTGGGTACGGAACCCTAAAAATTACGACGATACAGTGCGTTGAAAAAACAACAAACGTGATTTTTTTTAATTTTTTGCTCGATATTAATAACGGCAACAGGTAGACGCTTGAAATATTTACAGAATATTTATTTGTATATTCACTTCAAAAAATAATAATTATTAAATTAAAATAAAATAAAGTAAGGGGGGCTCCCAAACAACAAACGTGCTTTTTTGCAGTTTCTTGCGATGATGGTACGGAACCCTTCGTGCGCGAGTCCGACTCGCACTTGGCCAGTTTTTTGTTTACGTGGCTAAAGAAAAAATACGTGTCCAATATTTTTAGCTTACCTAATTGACGGACGGAAAAATATATATTTAATAAATTTTTGTCTACTACCCTATTATTATTTGTATACCTTAGTATAGAATAATCTTTTGTTATTATTGACTATCTCAAGTGATTAATAAGTAGTATTTTTATGCAGTTTTTGGATAGATTACGAAGTTTCACTTTATTTTCTAGTCTTACTTTAAAAAACGCCGTTATAAATAGAACCAAGATACGGAAAATCTGAATAAAAAAATTGACATCGAGTTTTTTGTTGGACTTTTTGTGAAAAGCTTAAGATAAATCAATAGAGAGTAGATATTAGCAGTTTCATGCGGCCTTTTACATCATTATTCAGTAGCATAATCAAATAGCAGATTTTTTATTGAAATATTTTCAAAATTCACATATAATTATTTATTTGTCAATTATTTATTTGCCAGAGTCTAACTCATCAGCTTTTAAAGAATTTAGTGACTGTTAATAAATACCTATTGACTGAAAAGAAAGAAATAAATATATTTTATTTGTGACTCGCACATGAGATACAGACATCAGAAAAAATAAATAAATTGTAGTTCTAAAAACTAAAAAACACGCTTTAATGGTAAATTGAACTAAATAGTCGCTAATCCTGAAAATCTTGGTAAGGCTAATGGGACAAACAATTTAAGCGCGCACGGTAGAATCAACTTTTATAACTTGCAAATTTTAATTTTTGTTTGACTTTCAAAAGTACTTTGACTATGAGTTTGACTAAATTATTGCATTGTCATCGGTCCTTGATAGGTGTGCAAAGTTTCAAATCAATCCGACGTTTTGAAGTGGGTGAAAATCACGTTCAAAGATTCCGTTACATTGATACATAGATACATAGTTACATACCAAGCTAATAAAAGCGTGTTGAAAAGAACCCCACGTGAGACCATAAAAGGCTTCTAAGGCATCAGACTGGAATACAATATAACCTTCCAATACTAAACAAATCTTTCAATACCCACAAACTAACTGTACACTTACATGTCCTTGTAACAAACAGCTGAGAAGTGCGGCCAAGGCCACAGTCCCACTACTGGGCAACCCGCAAGCAAATACGATGGTCCTCGCCCACTACAATTAAATGGCCCTGACAATACGCATTGCGTTACTACGAGAAGTCGATTAAAATGAGTTCGAGAATTTATTCGATTGACGAGGTGAGTTCGAGAAATAACTGTTCATTTGCTTGAAATTTAAGTACTATATAGGTGAAAAATGGCCTAAATCTTTGGGGATTACAGACGTCAGTTTATGTGCTTGAATATAAATTGTCATTTGATACAAGGTTTTAAATTATCATAAGTTGCAAGTTCTATTCACATCTTGGATGACGAGTGTCCAGAAGTACATGAAGAAGTGTAGCATATCTACTAACGATGCTTATCAGCGGAACAAGTGGCGCCTCATGACCAGGAAAGCCGACCCCGAGTAACGGGAAGTGGCGAGGTGGAAGAAGAAGAAGAAGCAAGTTCTATTCATAATTTTTTTATTAAAGATTTTGGGATTATGTATGAGAGAAACTTGAATGGAATAGAAAATACTTCTCAAAGAACCCCACTGCTTCCCCCGCTTGCCTCCCGCTTGCTTCTGCCAGCGGTTTCGCCTGCTTGAAAAATGTTATCCAAGAGAACATTATATCGGGATAAAAAGTAGCTTATGTGCTATTCCAGACTATAATCTATCTCTGAGCCAAATTTCACCCAGATCCGTTCAGCCGTTCTGGCGTGATTGAGTAACAACTATCCTTTCAAACTTTCGCATTTATAATATTATATAATAAAATTTTGTCGAGATAGACACGACGCAAAACAACAGCAACAAAAGCAAATAATAAAACAGAAGAATTGTTAAAAAATAATACATTAAAATTACCTGAAATACCTATGTATCTAATCTAGCTTTAAATCTATATCGATAAAAGAGAAAGTATGTATGTTTGTATGATCGTTATAGACTCCGAAACAGCTGGACCGATTTTAATGAAATATTCAGAGAAACTTTAGATTGACCACAGATAATATAATACTAGCATATATTGACCCAGCGGGTAATCCTGTAAAGTTTGGGGGCGATCGGAGTAGCAGAAGGTTTTTTTTAACTTTCAACGTGGTTAAATCCGCGGGCAGAAGCTAGTAACTAATAAATTTGGATGTGTACAGTTACAAAAACTTCTGTTTTCATGTGATTTCATCCATTAATATTTACCGAAATAGAAAAAAAATAAAATTTCACAAAATGTAAACAGCGTTTTTACCTTTTCGCAAATGTTCTATAGTAACTTTTTGTACATATAATGTTTCCATAATGCGGTTGACTTTGGACTTAAAAGATTGTTGTAAACGTAGAGCCACAAAAAAAAACTTCTAAATAAATTGTAGTTCTAAAAACTAAAAAACACGCTTCAATGGTAAATTTTACTAAAAAGTCCAAAATCCTGAAGATCTTGGTAAGGCTAATTGGACAAACAATTTAAAGGCGCACGGTAGAATCAACTTTTATTACTAGTAAATTTTCATTTTTGTTTGACTTTCAAAAGTGCCGCTTATTGGCCTAGTTGAATAAATATATTTGTCTTTGACTTTGACTAAATTATTGCATTTTCATCGGTCCTTGATAGGTGTGCAATGTTTCAAATCAATCCGACGTTTTCAAGGGGGGAAAATCACGTTCAAAGATTCCGTTACATTGATACATAGTTACATAGATACATACCAAGCTAATAAAAGCGTGTTAAAAAGCAAGTCTTTTGTTTAATTTTGTAAGTATATCTTATTTATAAACCCAACAAATAGTTGTACATACATAATGCTCTAAGCAATTTTATCAACAAAATTAAAAAACCGGCCAAGTGCGAGTTGGACTAGCGCACGAAAGTTTCCGTACTTGGTAAATTGTGGTTTACGATTTGTGACGTATTAAAAAAAAACTACTTACATAGTTTACATAGTAATGTACATCATATTTTTTTTTTAGTTTTATCATTCTCTCATTTAAGAAGTTACAGGGGTAGAAGTTACACACACATTTTACCACTTTGGAAGTGTCTCTCGCGCAAACCATTCAGTTTAGAAAAAAATTATATTAGAAACCTCAATATCATTTTTGAAGACCTATCCATAAATACACCACACGCATGGGTATGATGAAAAAAAAAATTGAGTTTCAGTTCTAAGTATGGGGAACCCCTGAAATTTATTGTTTTTTTTTCAATTTTTATGTGAAAATCTTAATGCGGTTCACAGAATACATCTACTTACCAAGTTTCAACAGCATAGTTCTTATAGATTCGGAAAAAAAGTGGTTGTGATATACGGATGGACAGACAGACAGACATGACGAATCCATAAGGGTTCCGTTTTTTGCCACTTGGCTACGGAACCCTAAAAAACAGCATGATTTAAAAAAAGAAATTCTTCTTTTCCTTTCATTTGGTAAATTACGGTTCTATTTCGAATCTTACAATATTCCCAAACCTTGACCTATTCAGTATTATTAACTGAATACATTCGTCCCAGTAAGCTGGTAGGGGTAACGTTCGCGCTGACCGAGGCTATTCTTGTCCCACCGAGATTTGATTGACGTCACTAGTACTTGCCGACAATTTCAACTTGTACAAGTATTTGGGATGTAAACATGTGCTTTGATTGTTTGTGTTCATAATTTTGTTGTTTTTGAAGGAAAACTTGTTTTGGTGGAGTTTTTTTTTCACGTGGAAATCGTGTGTGGTGTTTAATTTAAGTTACGTGCTTTTTAGGGTTCCGTACCCAAAGGGTAAAAACGGGACCCTATTACTAAGACTTCACGATCCGTCTGTCTGTCCGTCTGTCACCAGGCTGTATCTCATGAACCGTGATAGATAGACAGTTGAAATTATCACAGATGATGTATTTCTATTGCCGCTATAACAACAAATACTAAAAACAGAATAAAATTAATATTTAATGGGGGCTCCCATACAACAAACGTGTTTTTTTTGCCGTTTTTTGCTCGATATTAATAACGGCAACAGGTAGACGCTTGAAATATTCACAGAATATTTAGTTGTATATTCGCTTCAAAAATAATAATTATGAAATAAAAATAAAATAAATTAAGGGGGCCTCCCATACAACAAGCGTGATTTTTTTGCGATAATGGTGCGGAACCCTTCGTGCGCGAGTCCGACTTGCACTTGGCCAGTTTTTTTATGTAGGAGTAGGAGTGGATCGGTCCATCTCGGAGTTACACGCGTTAGTTTTACAAAAAATACAGCTTATATGTCTATTTAGAATAATGTAAAAGCATTTTTGAAATACATAGCCTCAAATTCAAATTCAAATTCAAAAGTCATTTATTAAAACTAGGCTGAGAATCAGCACTTTCCGAACGTCAAAATTACATAAGACAGTCCCCCAAAAACGCCCGGCCTTCACCACTTCCTAGTGCTTTTGCTGGGAAGAAGAAGTGGCGCAACAAACTCCCCAGCAGCACAGCTGTCTGTTCAGTTAGAAAAAAAACAAAAACTTGATTCTATACAAATAATAATAATAGTATGCAAATAATTTACATTACTCAACACAAAAAATTAAAATAAAATATATTTGCCATAATGACAGCTAGCACACGCCAATATACCAACATCGAAATACAACTCAAGCGAAAATAAAAACGTAAACGGAACTTAGTACCCGAATTATAAAGCCTCCAGGCATAAAGGGCGTGCCCGCCTACATATAGCTAACAGCTGTAACTCGAAGTCACATAATTATGATAAACTAGGACCATCTAAGTAAAAAATAAATCAACAGTTAGGCAAGAATAATATATGATCCACTGTCGAGGTCGCTAGCTAACCACATATTGCAATACAACTCACTAAAAAAAGCCTAGTTCTGTGGTTCTAGAGATACCTCTAAATAGTATAAAACAAAGTCTGGCTCTGTCTGTTTTTCCGCGTACTTCTTCTAGACCACACAACGGATTTCAGGTTTTCAGTAATATAAAGAGCATTAACCGAGGAATGTTTGTGTATATTAACAGTCGGGGCAGGTCGTTAATTAATTAGAAAATCGATCATTTTAAAATCTTTAAAATATATTTTTTTTAATTTTATTTCTCCCAAATTACAGTTATACCGTTGGCTCTTCAGAAACAAAATGGCTAACGCCGCGCCGCCTTCGGATACCTGTAGAATGCCGAGATTTTCCAATGTGTTGTCAATTAGCCATCTTTCAATTCTATTGTTTATTTTCTTGCTAATTTTAAGTGTCTCCTTCTATATGGTTTCGTAGAAAAAAAAAAGGAATATATAAGAGAGAACAGACTGTAAAACATTAGATGTCTGACACTGAACTAAATTTAAATGATTTTTGCTGGCTTCTACCATCGGCTTCACCCGCGTGAATGTCGAAAGTTATCCCAAGGGAACAAAATCTCGAAATAAAAAGTATCCTATGTGCTATTCCAGACTACAATCTATCTCTGTGTCAAATTTCATCCAGATCCGTTTAGCCGTTTGAGCGTGAAGAAGTAACAAACATACAAACACACGCACAAATTTTCGCCTTTATAATATTTTTTTTTTTTCTTATAAAAAACGTTGCCCCACACTAGGAATTTCTTCCTGTATCGTGGGTGCGTTTACAAACATATAAACTCACATACACAAACACCCAGAGCCGGAACAACTATCTGTAGGTCATACAAATATTTGTTCCGTGCGGGAATCGAACCCGCGACACGCAGCGCAGCAGTCAATCGCTCAACCACTGCGCCAACCGTGCGCCAATATTAATAAGTGTTAATTATTACTAGCTGTTACCCGCGGCTTCGCTCCCATGGACCACCCCACAGGACCCGTTTTCGGGATAAAAAAATAGCCTATGTCACTCAGGAATAATGTAGCTTTCTATTGATGAAAGAATTTTTTAAATCGGTCCAGTAGTTTCGGAGCTTATTTGGTACAAACAAACAAACAAAAAAATCTTTCCTCTTTATAATCTTAGTATAGATAAGTGTGAAGTGTGATAATACAGTTACATGATAGACAACAATTAAATAAAGCTTAATACTAACACATATATTTCATCATCCAGTCTAGCCTCTATTTCAGACGCAGACAGCTTAAATGCACCTACCCACATATTCCATACAAGCTGACCTAATCTGACCTACAGACAATTTACCTCATAATACCAGCAATATTATCTCAATGGCCACTGACTGACCTTGACACATCCGGGCATCGATCCCAGCATGCATCGATTGTATGTCCCGTTTGACGGTAATTGGGCTTAGTGACCGGCTGCCTGCCTCCTTATTCGAAATTCGAATTACTAATTGGAAATTGATTTTAGGGTGGGTAGTTAGATATGGATACTATTAACTATAGTGTTGTCTGTGGTTCGAAGTCTATGATAGACTGGTGCGTGGCCGTTTATTGCATAGTAACCTTGCAGCTAACTGAATGGTAAAGAGCTGATTTTGATAGCGAGACTGCGAGGTACAACTAAATGGCAATAGGTATGTTTCCTGGATAGAAAAACCAGCCAAGTGTGAGTCGGACTCGCGCATCGAGGGTTCCGTACAAACCTCAGCTTAAAGGTATTATAGACCTGAGTATTTGATGATTTTCAATTTAATACCTCTACGCGTTCATGAAGAAAGGGGTAGTAACTTTAAAATTATTAAAAATATTTTTATTAAATGATGTAACAAAAAATTTACGTTTTTCGCATTTTTTCCTTTATCTGTGCTATAAGACGTTGCTTCGTACCAAATTTCAAGATTCAGAGTTCACGGGAAGTACCCTGTAGATTTTGATTCCCTTGCGAGTGTCGAAAATTTTCGGTAATTTGCGGCATAAACGGCTGTATCTTTTGATTGCGTTGGCTTAGAAGTTTGATTTTTTCACAGCTTTAAGAGTCAGTGGACTTGAGTATTTTTTATAAATTTCATCTTGATACCTCCACGAGTTCCTGAGAAAAAGGGTATTGACAGACAGACAGACAGACGGACGGACGGACGGACAGCAAAGTGATCCTATAAGGGTTCCGTTTTTTCCTTTCGAGGTACGGAACCCTAAAAATGACAATTCTATTTAATCCATCACTGAGATTATTTACCCCTAAGCTATTGAAAAAGAATTTGTCCCAAAAAGGTGTTTAAAATTTTCGAGTTCACCACAACGGAACACTGCTCATCCCCTACATCTAGCTAGCGTAATCATCCTCGCAACAATTGTTTACTACAGACCGTGAGTATCTACCCTCGTGTAATAATAGATGTCCGGCTGAGTCCTTGACCTCGAGTTAGACCTTTACAGTACTGTCCGACTTGACATCTATACTAGGTATAATTATCTACACGCTCAGTAACTATATATTTAATGTGATATACAGAAGTTTTGATTTAGGCCTATAGTAGACTTAAAGCAAACCTGCACCACTCTTATCAAAATCTTTTGTTTGCTACTCTCTTATCGATTCGATACATCTCGAAAAACCTTGATTTAGGCCAGGCAACTTGTCTCACAAAGCAGTGCATCACCACTGCTCTCAAAACGGAAATAAAACATTGTGAGGAGACCGGCATGTCCTAGAACCAAAAATTCGAAGACACGTGACATTCAACAAACCGCACTGGACCCGCGTGGTGGATTACGGCCCATGCCCTCTCACAGAGAGGAGGCCTGTGTCCCAGCAGTGGGCACATTAAAAAAGGCAAATGATGATGACTTATTCCACCGCCGACGATCAGCGAGTAAAGCTAGAAACTAAAAACGAGTTGGCGAGCAGCGAGTAGCGAGTGTGTAGTTCCGATATTTTTACCGCTCGGCTATGAGCGAGTGTTTATGTGCGACGGGCAATTACTCGCACCACTCGCTCGGGGCGGTCGCACTGTAGGTAGAAATGATCGCGCTGGTTGGTCTCTCGGCGTGAGTTCTGACCGCCAAGCGAGCAAGCGAGCATCACTGAGCGAGTATAACTTTGATAGCTCTTGTTGCTGCGACAAACTAGTGGTGAGAGAGTTCTCGCCGACAGTGTGAACAGCCAGCGATCAACTATTATTATATGTGCCTCTTTTATTGACACGGGATCTTGTATCTTTAGTACACTTCTTCAGCTAGAAAATAGTTGATAGCTAATGGCTTACTCATCGGCGGTGGGACAATTGCCTAATGTCAATAAATATCTGACAAAAATTATGAATTTAGGTTAGTCATCTTTGGATTCTAACGCATTTTTTACTTCCGAGATCTGTAAGAATTGCAGACGCGTATTGTCTGTTTTGAACCATCTAGACTTATTCGGACTTAAATACTTTTTTTACAACTATAATGTACAAATCAATCCATCAACATTAAACATAGCAATTGCAAAGCCCGTAGAAAAATGGCACTTTTATTTATAAACTTACCAATATTATAAATGCTAACGTTTGGACGGATGGATGTTTGTTTGTTACTCAATCACGCCAGAAGAGCAGAACTGATCTGGATGAAATTTGGCACAAAGATACATAATAGTCTGGATTAGCACATATGCCGGTATAATGTTCCCTTGGCATGATAAAAAACTTGTCACGCGGGTGAAGCTGCTGGCAGAAGAAGTTTGAACATAATGACAAAGGCTATTTTATTGAATCTAATCTGTAGAAAAATCTTGGAAAACGTAACTAAATTGAAGAAGAAACATGTAGGAACATCATGAAAAACGAAAAACAACAAGTAATCAAAGAAAACCTTACTAAATATAAGACAAAAAAATGCCACATCTTTGGATTCTTCAAAGCATCTGAAACCTATGAATAGAACCACGTCTCTACGGATTCGGCATAGTGTCAGTCGATAACACCAGTCCAGTGGGACTTTGAGCCTCGACAATTAGCTCCGTATGTCCTAAGGCTGCGGACATGTAAACAAGCTGAGCGGATATAGTAGCGAATATTGGCTATTTCAAGTCTGTTCGTTCTAGTGCCATGCAGCTAGTCGTCGATATTTTTTTTCCTTCATCTGCATACCGAACCAAAAATAAATAAGAAAAGACTAGGTACAAAATTGATGATTTTTTCATCATCATCATCATCAACCTTTTTTTAATGTTCCCACTGCTGGGACACAGGCCTCCTCTCTGTGAGAGGGAATGGGCCGTAATCCACAACGCGGGCCCAGTGCAACCCGCATTGGGCCCGCGTTGTGGATTATTGTAGATGATTTTTTACCTGGATGTAAATTAAGGTGGCTAGTGGTATTATCGGCCGTGACTTATAATCTGTAGGTCGTGTGTTCAAACCCGGGCAGGCGCTTTACTTTGTGTAAATTATTTCACCGCCACTTCTCTCAAAACTGTGAAGAAAACATCGTGAGGAAACCGACATGTCCTAAAAACAAAAAATCGAATACTTGTAACATCAACCAACCCGGCAGTGGGAACATTAAAAAGCTGATGATGCTGATGATGATGAAGACGGGCTGGTGTCCGCAACTTAAAAGAACTTTATTCCGAAATGATCCCATTTAAATTTGGTAAAGATCTGATGAAGAAGTTCGGAGATATCTACAACAGAACACTTCAATAAATGCCTAAAAATCTCTCGGGATTGCTGCAATCGCATGTCTGTTTATTGTTTACACCATTTCATGACATACCATCACGCCAGTATGCTCTAAACGGGTACACAGATGTGTACAGTTCACCCTGGTACACTCTGATTCCACCGGTTATGTTCAAGTTACATGTCATTCGGGTAATCTATTCTGGCAACACTGTTGACGTTTTATGTACCTTACTATAGAACTTGTCCATTTTACAAAAAAATACTACCGACTTCCAAATAAAAATGGGCACAGGCATGTCTTTTTACCGCAAAAAGGACTAGTTTCATTCAAACGCCTACTTTTCGGGGTGCATCTGTTCCTGTTACTGATCGGCTCGAGCTCCTTGGCATGGAGTTGACATCCAGTCTCAACTTCGGCGCCTCCATCGAGTACAAAGCCCAAATTGCGGCAAAGAAACTGGGCGTCCTAAACAGAGTGAAGCGATACTTTACGCCTGGACAGCTATTAACTCTTTACAAAGCGCAAGTCCGATCCTGCATGGAGTATTGCAGCCACCTCTGGGATGGCTCAGCTAAATATCAGCTTGCCGCGCTTGACTCGGTGGAACGCAGAGCTAAGAGACTAATTGGCGACGTCAAACTGGTGGATGCCAAGCTTCACAGCTTAGCTCATCGCCGTAAGGTTGCCTGCTTGTCGGTATTCTACAGACTGTATTTTGGCGAGTTTGCTCATGAACTCCACGACCTCATCCCACCGGCCCCCTTCTACCATCGGACTTCTAGACGCACTGCAAGTTACCATCCTCACCTAGTTGCTATTCCACCAATTCGCACCAAGCGCTTCCAAACATCCTTCATAATGCGCACTGCAAAAGAGTGGAACTCACTGCCTGCGTCTGTGTTTCCGAACGCATACAACCCGAATCTCTTCAAAGTTAGAGTGAACAGGCTTCTTCTGGGTAAGCTCACTCCATCGCCGACTTTATCTCTGTCACCTCTGACCTAGACTAGAGTCAAGAGCAAACCCATCTCAAATAAAAAAAAAAAAAAAAAGAAACACTTCAAAGTGAAAAATAACTTCAACTTTGGAAGGCGGTATCAAAAAACGAAGAAACGAAAACAAGAACACATTTTTTATAAGAAAGTATTTATAACTACAACAGATTATAGGACTGAATAATATCCAAATCCTTCGAAAAATCACGGCATACAAACACCCCCATCTCTGTCTGCCCCACAACTAAATAGGGCATGAATGTAGTCACGGTACATTAATAACGCAAATAGTCCTCAGTGTCCAGCCGAACGCTGCCCTTGAACTTAGCGAGACGTCCGTCCTGCCCGACTGACGGACTTATTGTGTAAATAGATTTAGTTGCAGTTTTGATGCAACTGCGAATTTATCTGGAGCTATGGTTTTTGGTAAAGGAGAATCATCAATATAGAAAACTAGTTTCTACCAGTGAATCTCAGATATTTGCCCAAGAAGACATACTCCCAGGATAAAAATTATTCTATGTCATTCTCCAAGGTCCTAACTACCAGAGGTACCAAAATTCATTAAAATTTAATATGCGGTTTTGGGATACAAACTTAACAAATAAACAGTCAGACCGTTAGAAAAACAAGAGTAACTTTAAAATTACTAATATTATGGATGGATGGAGAGGAAGAGGAAGGACAAAGAAAAGATGGATGGACTGTGTGAGGAGTGACATGAAAGTAAAGGGAGTCGGTGACAGCGTGACGGGGGACGGGACGAAATGTATGGAAAAAGAAAACGTGTTGCGCCGACCCCAAGTAACATGGGACAAGGGCAGGAAGGTGATGATTATGGATTAGCAATTTGAACCCATCAATCATATAATCGGAAATCCACAACGCGTCTTTCATCGCCAATCAAACCCTTCGCCTTGTCGAATTCACTTAAGCAATTAGGCTGATGGTTAAAAAGAAGAAAAAAGACAGATAAACACAAAATCATAGATTTGACCTAACACTTTACAATATTTTGGCTGTTCCGTTCACAAAATCTCTGCTGAACACCTATATATTGGTGCCAATCCAATCCAATATTTTTTTGGTTTGGTTCGATGCGGTTTATAATCCCGTACGGAACAAATATTTGTAGGACCTACAGATAATTGTGACGGGTTTGAATGTTTGATTATATACGTTTAAGTATTTTTTAACACGCTTTTATTAGCTTGGTATGTATGTATCAATGTAACGGAATCTTTGAACGTGATTTTCACCCACTTCAAAACGTTGGATTGATTTGAAACTTTGCACACTTATCAAGGACCGATGACAATGCAATAATTTAAACAGTTGTCCCATTATCCTTACCATTAAAGCGTGTTTTTTAGTTTTTAGAACTACAATTTATTAAAGTTGAACAAAAAATATGAAAAAAAGAGTAAGATCTTTCTTAATCAATCATTCATCATTCATATCCATCAACGTAAACATTGCAGCACTTGCACAAGTAACGTAATCAACTACAAAGTTCGGCCGTGGTCAATTGTCCGGTCAACGACCCTGACCTAACAATGGACCCGGACCTAAAGGATGTAGGTTGGGGATTTAACACTTTCCAAGTGTGATGTAAGGTTTAAAGTTACATGCTCGTAATACATCTACCAAGTATTGAATAAAGTAACATAAACTTAGGAGAAAGCTAGATGAATATTAAGAAAATTCAACGTTTAACAAGAAAATCTTGCACATGCGGCTTTTTGACTATTATCTGTCTTGTCGGTGAAGACATTTCTAAAATGATTTCATGACAATTTGAAATGTATCTTTGATATAGTTTGAAAAACATTCCAGCTTCCAGTTTGTACAAACCAACTTACAGAAATAAAATTATTTATCTTTTATATGAAAAGCTAAGTTTTTTCAATTGTATTCTAGTAATAATATATTTGTACCTAAATTTTTCATACCTACCTATATATATCAAGTCTCTGAACTGTGAGTAGATTAAGTACAAAAATTCATTGTCCGTTCTTCACCTTTGCAAATGGAGGACTAGATTCAAATGTTACTTTTTTATCTGTAAACTTTGCCATTCAAAAGTGTTTCTGGTCTAGTTTTACTAGATGATTTGATTCAGTTATTGTAAGCAACTGACAAGCAAGATTATTTTTGAAGAGTTTGAAATAAAAATCCATTAGTAGATGGTAAACAGTTCAGAAAATTTATGAATAAGACTGCTATTGTTTTGTGAAACCCAAATGAAAAAAAAAAAAATATAGTTCTAAAAACTAAAAAACACGCTTTATTGGTAAGGATAATGGGACAAACTGTTTAAATTATTGCATTGTCATCGGTCCTTGATAAGTGTGCAAAGTTTCAAATCAATCCAACGTTTTGAAGTGGGTGAAAATCACGTTCAAAGATTCCGTTACATTGATACATAGATACATACATACCAAGCTAATAAAAGCGTGTTAATATACCTGCTATAATAATCATAATTTTCCTGCCCTTATCCCATGTTACTTGGGTTCGGCGCAACACGTTTTCTTCTGCCATACCGTCCTGTCCCCTGTCACGCTATTACTGACTCCATTTTCTTTCATATTACTCCTCACACAGTCCATCTATCTTTTCTTTGGCCCTCCTGCCTTGCTTCCTGCTATAATATATATATATATCTGCCTGGCCTTTTCCCAGCTATATTGGGGTCGGCTTCCAGTCTTACCGGATTCAGCTGAGTACCAGTGTTTTACATGGAGCGACTGCCTATCTGACCTCCACAACCCAGTTACTGGGTAACACGGTACCCCTTGGCAAGACTGGTGTCAGATCTCAAGCTTCTGACTACTCGTAACGACTGTCAAAGATCTTCAAATAACAGCCGGGACCAACGGCTTAACGTGCTTTCCGAGGCACGGAGGAAACTCGGAATGTTGAAATGGTCACCCATCCACGGGCCGACCTCGTCAAGCGTTGCTTAACCTTGATGATCGACCAGTGCGGCTGTTATTATTTAGCCACGAGCTCCTCCACGATGCTTCCTGCTATAATAATATTTTAATTTCAACCACTGCACTATGTTTTCTAGACCAATACAAATTGCTAGACAACCGATTGCTCCACCAATGTCCACAATACACCCACCTGAATGGACATTACTTGTCTACCGACCAGTGTAATAATATAACACTACCACCAACGGTTCGTAACCTAATACTACCTACTAATAGTTAATACTAACTACAGATGGTTAGTAACTATTTGTGTCATGGTGTCAATGTACTATATTGATTGTTACTTGGACATCTTGATAGTCAGGCGATTGGCTGGTAAGTGTGTTAATAGGTATTTCGTATAGTTGGTATTTGGTTATCCTGTATGCATTGCAGGTAACTTTAAGTATTCCGTCTATGTAAAACGCACACTATGCAGGCTGGCATATTATAAGTTGGGGGATTACATCACTGATAAAAATGCTTGGCTAAATGCTAGTCCTGCTCCACATCCACTAGGGCGCAAAAACAAGTGATATGCAGAACATTATTGGTTTTGAAGTATTGTTGGACCTTCTGAAGACTGTATAAATATGTTTGTTTTGTATAAACTCAATTACATTCATCAAGGTATGTACTTATGTACCTAAATATTGTAAAAAAAAATATGTTTTTTTTAAAAGAGTATGTATGGAGTTTCTTGTGCATTCTTCTCCATTACAAGCTACTTTCCGAATGCACGGTAGAATCAACTATTATTATTTGTAAATTTTAATGTAACGTTCAAAAGTGCCGCTTGGTGGCCTACTTGAAATAAATATCTTTGTCTTTGTCTATGGTTTCAACAGAAAATTACTATTTATGAGAGATCATGAGGAGCTACTGAACTGGTTTAACTTGGATTTCGCAGACATTGGTGAAGGAAAACATTGTGAGGAAACCTGTTTGGAGCAACCGTTGTGGTTAATGCTTAAACCTTCTCTGTATGAGAAGAGGCTTTTTACCTTCTGTGGAACAATATCAGGCTGACATTAACATTCGGAACAGCATATTTACCATGATTACTGTTTGTTGCGAGTTGCCAATATTTCGCTGCTGTTGCAAGCACCATGATCACGAATAAACTGAAGTTTTTGCGGATGGGTGTTTATGAGGAGACAAATCGTTCTTCCCTCTTTATTGTCGCTACCATTGTCACTCACAACTCGATTCTGTTCCCGACACACGAAACTCACTGTGTCCGCTCGCGAACCTTTTTCAGCACTTTTTCGGGTTTACACAGCTGAACCACTGGATTATATGCTCTCGACAGTTGAAACCCATCCTCCCGGTAGAAATTCTTATATTAACCGCAGCTTTATTAGTGGTTGAGCTGTGTAAAATCCGAAAAGGTGCTGAAAAAAGTTCGCGAGCGGGCACAGTCAGTTTATCATGGTGCTTGCAACAGCACCGAAATATCGGAAACTCGCAACAAACAGTAAATATGGTAAATATCCCGTTTCGAATGGTAATATTAGTGTTAGTGACCATGACAGTTTAAAAACTAATATCAGGCCGGTATTATAATGATATGGTATGTTTTTTAATTTTTTTTTATTTGTGATGGGTTTGCTTTTAACTCTAGTCTAGGTGACAGAGACAGAGTCGACGATGGAGTGAGCTTACCCAGAAGAAGCCTGTTCACTCTAACTTTGAAGAGATTCGGGTTGAATGCGTTCGGAAACACAGACGCAGGTAGTGAGTTCCATTCATTCGCTGTGCGCGTTATGAAGGATGTTTGGAAGCGCTTGGTGCGAATTGGTGGAATGGCAACAAGGTAAGGATGATAACTTGCAGTGCGTCTAGATGTCCGATGGTAGAAGGGGGCTGGTGGGATGAGGTCGTGGAGTTAAAGTCAAAGTCAAAACGTTTATCATATATGCATTGTATCTACTATGTTACTTATACATTGGTAGAGACAGGATTATATGCATTTGCATATGAAATTGTATATTTACCCATTCTCAACAGAAATTGCATACGATGTAGTATCTAGTGATGATGCATATTTTGCTATATCTATACTATATAATAAAGAAAGAAAGAAAAAAAGAAAGAAAGTGAAACATTAAGAAAGATTTTTTGTTTGTTTGTTTGAACCGAATAGGCTCCGAAACTACTGGACCGATTTAAAAAAATCTTATACCAATAGAAAGCTACATTATTCCTGAGTGATATAGGCTATTTTTTAATCACGAAAACGGGTCCTGTAGCCCACGGGAGCGAAGCCGCGGGGAACAGTTAGTTTATTATATTTTTCGATAAGTTACCCCATTGATAAGTTTGATTGATTGAAGACTACACATTTAAAACACCTAATAGTGATTGTCTACGTTAACATTTTTTTTTTTTGTTTTAGTCCATTGTATTATTACCGTCCACAAATGTTTTTGCCGTTTTTTGCGATAATGGTACGGAACCCTTCGTGCGCGAGTCCGACTCGCACTTGGCCGGTTTTTCGTTTTCTTAAACTTTAATGTTGCATATTGTACAAATTGCCATGCATATTTAACGCATTTTTCATGCATATTTGCATGCATGTTTTAAGCTGTTTATGTTGTATATGTAGGAGTCCTTATACATTGGCATTCCTAGCTAGTGTATCTGTGGTTTCTAGAAGAACATCAGTTCCTTCTAGAATATCAGAACGAAACCAGTGTTTGACTAACGAAGAATACCTGTGTATGGTTTCAAAAAGTTAAGGCGGCCACGTTGGTTGTGTATCTAGGCACTTGGGGCACTCCAATGTGATTATGAATTGAATAAATAGGTATTCCTAAGACATGTAATTAAGTGTGAAAAGTATTCATGACTCAAACATAACTCATAGGTGGAATTGCTTCACGAAAAAACTCAATCACAATCGGTTCATCCGTTTAGAAGCTTTGGTGCCACAGACAGACACACAGATGCACCGCAACACACGTCAAACTTATAACTCTTTTTCCGTCGGGGATTAAAAACGTAGGCGAGTTTAGAAATCAGTCATTTCTAAACTCAACTGTTGGATAAATATGATTTACTTATATGAAAAAAATTGGTGATACCGACTTTAAAAATACAATGTATTGTTCGTTGTGAGTGTTATCTAGGTATAATTTAAAAATAATGCCGTAGAAAAAAGCAAAAACTAAACAGATACTAACCAAGATTTAGTAACGCAGATAGTTCCGTACGATAAATACGCGCTTGGTCGTGGAGTTGCGGAAAACAGCCCGTTTTAACCTAACCTAACGCAGATAGTTCAAGGCTTTACACTTAAAACCATACATGCTGAAAATTTTCACTTTAACACCAATTAGCCTCCGTAAAACACAAAAATTTTCACACACACTTTCTAATTGCAATTTCTAAATATTTTTATTTTTTTTATTTGTGGTGGTTCTTTCTAAATAAATTTCTTTCCACTCTACTTTCACTTTACTACGTCAAAATCAAAGAATAAACTAACAACTCTAAAAGGGTTCGCCCCGTATCTTTTACAACCCTACTCACAGTAAGATACCTGTTACTTTGCAACAGGTTCGTTCATTCTTAACTTTTTTATGCACTTGAGTTTATTGTGTTGTAGGTGCCCCTTGTTACAAAAAAAAATAAATAACGTGGTCTATGGTTGTTTCAGGTGACATTACAAAACAATTAATAAATTTTTGCTCTACGTAAGTACGGTGCACCGTGCACGTATTTTTTTGGAGATGGTTATCACCAATCAATCTTCCTAGCCTTTTCCCAACTATATTGGGGTCGGCTTCCAGTCTTACCGGATTCAGCTGAGTACCAGTGTTTTACATGGAACGACGGCCTATCTGACCTCCACAACCCAGTAACTGGGTAACACGGTACCCCTTGGCAAGACTGGTGTCAGATCTCAAGCTTCTGACTACCTGTAACGACTGTCAAAGATCTTCAAATGACAGCCTAGACCAACGGCTTAGCATGCTTTCCGAGGCACGGAGGAAACTCGGTATGTTGAAATGGTCACCCATCCACGGACCGACCTCGTCAAGCGTTGCTTAACCTTGAGGATCGACCAATGCGGCTGTTATTATTTAGCCACGAGCTCCTCTTCTCTTATCTAGCCACGGAGATGGTTATTTTCAGGTAATTAGAATCTCTGTAGGTCCTATCCTCATCATTGTCATCATCTTTGCCTTGTTTTATAATGATCTCAGTATCTAACAACCGTAAACAGCTTATTTTTATCAAAAGTTAAGTTTACGTCTGCTTCGTTAAAAAAAAAAAATAATCGAACTCAATTGCGATGACATGGCAGACTGCAAAGAATTATTTTTCTTCCAACTACCAACTCAATAAAATTTATTGTTAATCCACAATGAACCTATAACCGACTTTCAAGTCTCCCTAATCTAGAATATTTCTTGACAATTGAAACGGATAAATAAAAACCGGGCAGAGCTTTGTTCAGATCTTGTATTCACCATGGAAAGAGACAAATAAAATGATGGGCAATCGCTTATATTAACACAATCCTCTTGCTGACATCGCTTGACTGGAGGGGAGGCTTCAATATGGCAGCTTAGCTTCGGCGGGCTCGGCGGGTATTGGTCGGTTGCACGTAGGCCGACGTCACATCCGTTACATTCGGCCATCCTGGAATCATTGCTCCCGCAATGGAAGCAAAACACATTCATTAGCTTTCATATAAATCAATTAGGTATTCAGTGTCACTACTATTGTTACTGTCTGATATAGGTGCTTTACTTCTATATGGCCTTAGCGCATTTACAGTCTAAGCACCCGTGAGCTTTTGGAACCACGTAAACCTTTTATGTCCTTATTCCTGTACATATAATTTGCCACTACTTTACATAATGCATTTTCAATTCAATATGGACTTGACGGATTCTTGCAAACCATTGTACCGCATTCAATGTAAATAAGTTATGGCCATAATAAATACGTTATGGCAATGGCTCTGACATTGACTTTAGTTACTATAGTTTATATACTGAATAATAGTCATCCAGTTTGTATTGACTCTAGCTGCACTCATTGTAGTCATAAAAACAACCCTTTTGTACACATTATCACTTGCGTTATCTGAAGCTTTCTTTTTACATTCAATATTTGACATTCAAAGTGCCGCCTAGTGGCCCAATTGCAATAAAGGATCGGACTTTGGCTTTGCATGGCGTTCATGGCATTGCATGGCGTTCATGGCATTGCATGGCGTTCATGGCATTGCATGGCGTTCATGGCATTGCATGGCGTTCATGGCATTGCAAGGCGTTCATGGCATTGCAAGGCGTCACCAGGCGTCACTTTACTGAAAATCATTAAGTCACATGGCCTACCAGTATGAGCGAATATTAAATCATAGCGCTTCAAAGAAGTTGGTGTCATTAGTAGTGCTACTGATTCCCCAAATTACATCAGACAGGGCATTGGCCCAGTTATTTGTTAAGGTTTTTCTATAGTGATTATAGCCCGCAAAGCATTATAAATGGACTGATTTTTACGTTTAAACTAACCAGTAGCATTTGGACAAGCAATATCATTTAATGTGTACCCAACTGTTTACCAAACCATGTTTGCTCGTGAAGGCCTTAATATGGTACCTCACACAATGATTGAGAGAACCAAAAAGGCAAAATATATTTTTCAGTGTCCGAATCGTTACGATAGAATTGATAGTACGCAAGTGTCGACTCGGCAATAACAAATTTGGAAAACTTAGTCACTACAATCATTACAAACTGTACACACTGAGTTTCTTGTGCGTTCTTCTCTATAAAAAGCTACTTTTCCGAATGCAATGTAGAATCAACTTGTATTACTTGTAAATTTTAATTCATTTATGTATGACGTTCAAAAGTGCTGCTCACCGGCCTAATTGTAAGAAATATATTTGACTTTGACTTTACTGGATTCAGCTGAGTACCCGTGTTTTACATGGAGCGACAGCCTATCTGACTTCCTCAACCCAGTAACTGGCAAACACGATACCCCTTAGACAAGACTGGCGTTAGATCTCAAGCTTCTGACTACCCGTAACGACTGTCAAAGATCTTCAAAAGACAGCCGGGACCAACGGCTTAGTGTGCTTTCCGAGGCACGGAAGAATCTCGGTATGCTGAAATGGTCACCCATCCACGGACCGACCTCGTCAAGCGTTGCTTAACCTTGAAGATCGACCCGTGCGGCTGTTATTATTTAGCCACGAGACAACTGTACAAATACCCCTTTTATGTAATGTTCGTTCTTTCATACACTAACTGCCCTTGCCATATGCACAATGAAGACGTGCGGTCATGTATTTTCTAATGAATCGAGTCATTTTTGGTAACCAATATACTAATTTATTGAAATCATGGTGACCAAAGTCATCGTGATGCATTTGCACTATCTTATCTATCTACCCAAGCTCCGAAGCTCCTACCAGTCTACTGCCATTTAGGGTTTTTCTATAAAGCTTCTCGTCAATAATCAAGTAATTGCTTATTATGTCCAGATCGACGGTGTTGGTTTTTAGTTGGTTAATTAGTGAACTAAATCTTGTCGTTCTGGCATTGTAACATATAGAACCAGTATCAGTGACTTAGAGACGGTTTTTTTCTATTCATTGTATAGACTGGATTTCTGCAGAGTGCACCTACATGTTTCATACGATGGGCAAGCCTATACTCAACACTAACGTTATAATATTTTATCAAAAACCACTATACTGCGTGACCGTACCTTGGACCGCTGCACAATCGGTAACAACCTTTACATGACATATTTACCTATAACATACACGCGAAATCTACGTAACGAGTCCAACAGCGAGAGTTTGAAGCTCATAATAATGGTCCATGCTATGCTCACTTGTAACACGACTGGTCGTAATGAATTTTATTTGCAGTTTGTTTTTGCATCAATATACCGGCGACACTTAACTTACTCGCATCCGTATGTACTTCTGTAGGAAGCGCGGGGTCATACAAAGCGAAAACAGGCTTAGAACCCGAAATATTTTGCAATCGTTCAAAACTAATCCATTAAGGGGTACACAATCAGCGCGAAATTTGGAATAAACTTCTTAAAATAACTGCACAATCCGATAAATTGACGTACCCACATGACACACATTACTAGGCAAATGAAACTGCCAACACGGCTGTCTGCCACTGGTGGCAATTTGACCTGACCATTAAAGCGATTTGTTTTTTTTTTCAAAACTAGTGTTTTAACGAGTATTCATATTTAACTTTCGGTATTAAGTCCTTTTTTTGTTAGACATTTTATAAAATAATAACACCAGAATTTAAATCAGTTGAGGGTAGAAGTAAACCTTCTAAAAAATGCCAATACCTACTTCGTTTTGGGTATCGACAGATCTACCGACAGATTATGCTAGGTACTATTAATAAATCTCACACTGAAGGTCTCTTTTCTAAACTAAATGGAACCCCGGTATACTTATACTACCTACTACCTTTGCTAGTTCTAAAATCTGTTTTATGAGTATCATCTGGATTAATTGCTAACTTTGGACCATACTGATACGTAACAGTTGTAATCTTTGCCAGATAACTCGAGAAACTTTATCATCTATATAAGGTAACGGAAATCTTTCATTTTACAGGGACATTTAAAGCGCGGTAATCAACACAGAGCCTAGTAAGCGGCGGCGTTCTATTTTGTGACAGAGCTTATTATCGACGTTCATTTTTTTGACTTAGACCACAGGATAAGCGTAACTGGTCTAAGGATGTCTAATGTCTATATACCTACGGGTTGATCAGTGGCAAGCTTAATTTTGATCTGCGTAATTAGTACAATATCATGAGTGTGCACCCGAAGCTAAACAATGTTTGTATTTGGTTAATCTATTTATTCGCACTGCTAGACTAAGTGGCTATGGCCTGGCTAGAACAAGAGCTAATTATAAGCACCTCAGATCAGGGAACAGTAGATAAGCACATACATGAAGTCACGCCTTTTTTTCCTTGCGGGTAGACAAACTACAGAACGCCATTTGCTACTATCCTTATAACTCTCCTTTCAACTCTTGTTTCGTTTACGTAAAAACATAGTCATACACGCACATACACGGATGCTGGTTATGCGAACTAGTTTTATCCTCATTATTTAAAATATGGCGACGAATAGAACAAGTGGCTATGGCCTGGATAGAATTTGAGTTATCGATATTGCGAATATGGAAATGAGAAAGACAACGCACCTGACAAACTGGCTGTGGCTCCTGGTAGACTAGCTGTTGCTCCTGGCAGACTGGCAGTGGCTCCTGGCAGACTGTCGGTGGCTCCTGGCTCCTGGCAGCTCTCGGCCCTTGTTAGGACCTCTCCTTGCAGTCACACGCAGCACAGGGCTTGATGCAGTCTTGCTCGGCGTGCAGTTGGGTCGATGGCAGAGTGCAGCTCACGCCGTGAAGCTTGTAGTATCGTTCCGTTCGTGAATAACACAAACTTCTTTGATTTTTCTTCAGAGTCAGGTGATCTTGCGGTTGTGGCGTGGATGTGTTATTAAACGCAGATTAATTTTTGTTCATACCACTTCTGAGTGAAACGGATAAATAAAAACCGGGCAGAGCTTTGTTCAGATCTTGTATTCACCATGGAAAGAGACAAATAAAATGATGGGCAATCGCTTATATTAACACAATCCTCTTGCTGACATCGCTTGACTGGAGGGGAGGCTTCAATATGGCAGCTTAGCTTCGGCGGGCTCGGCGGGTATTGGTCGGTTGCACGTAGGCCGACGTCACATCCGTTACACAATCGTCTTTTCTGAAAATCATTCCTTTTGTCATCTTTTACAACTCGCAAAGAAAGTGAAGCACCCTACCCTACAAACACCCAAACCAGAACCTGTCCAGTGTCCACTTTAAAAAAAAAAGGTAACCTGTTCCATTTTTGAATTTCAATTCGTATCTCAGTAACCTGTTCTATTTTATTTGAAATTCTCACAAGGACTGGAATGAACTGCTTCAATCTGGCTCAAACTGCTTCGAATTGGATAAAACTGGTTTTCACCGGTTTTGATTTGTACGATTACGGGAATTGCGATTGTGTTAAAGGTTAAGATGTCATGGGAATTTAGGGGCTCATGTAGGCCATGGGATAGTAAATCGTCAGTTGATTCAAATTCTGTTTATTGTTGAGCATAATTATACTTTGAGAAAATATTATTACTTGTTCTTTTACCCAAGGATACCTAGTAAATAAGAACTACGTTACTTCCAGTTTTTTCATAGTTTCCTCATAACAGTGTTTTTTTTTTTTAATTTTTTTTTTTTTTTACCTTTGGATCAGTAAGTCTTAAAATGATGCTCATAAATGATATTAGACCAGAAAGTCCAAATGTTAATTTTGCAATACTAATTTCAACGCAAACTATGTCTTATAAAAATATTTCAACACTAAAGATCTTCTGAACAACATATACAAACTGAAAACTTAAACATGCCTAAATTATGAAATGTTTGTCGTACCTAATTAAATATACCTACCCAAATCTCAAAGGCGAAAACAAAACTTTTCTAAAGTTATTATGTATGTAATAAACAATATGCTAACTAAACAAAACGAGCCCATAATAAGTCCAAAAACATCTTAACCCAGTACATAAAAACATTACATTCATAACGTGACATAAAACCTCCTTACAATTTCACCCTAACCCAATTTATACAATTCAGCGAAATTTCGCTAGACGCCCTACCCCAAACCGCCGTACAAAATCGCCTAAAGCGCTAAAGCAGCTGCCTGATACAACGCACCCCACCTATTCCTCAGAGAAATTCAAATAACGAACGCCTAGCACGGCCATCTTGCGCAAGACGCTGGTATAGAATAACTATACGTACTTTTTTCAGCGAAACGTCTTAAGTTAGAGATTTTTACGCCACTATAGCTCTTATGACGACACCTTACGTTGGTAAATCGCTCGCGGAAAAATGGCCCTACATCCCGCGTCTTGTCTTATTTTCCGATGTCGCAAGTATTGTTTCCCACAGTCTAAAATCAACCGTAAGTCTTGACCCTACAGTTGAAATTAGAACGTGTTTCAACACGAGTTACGTCAGTTTGATATGACGTCATAAAACTATAATAACAATGCACGCGGTTAAACTAGCTGCCATCTCGTTCCACGCGGTTAAATCGCAACTGATAGAAAGAGACAAATGCATGGTAAGTAGTTGCGATTTAAGGGGCGTGGCGGTATAGTTGGCATAGTGGAAGTTTGGAAGAAGTTCGGAAGAGGGTAGATTTTGGTAGATTTTATTGGATTTTACTGTAGTACGGTAATGGTTCGCGGAGCATTTGAATATCAATGGCGCTCATTGAAATTTAAAACAGAGTCAGCACCATATTTTTAGATGAAGTCAAACTATTTTATGAATAGGAAACTGAATTTTTAAATCCTATATCTTTAATAGTAATTTTGCTTTGGTTAATGGAGTTCCAATTCCATATTAAAGCGTTTAAATAATATCAAGTCTAGTAGAATACATTTGTGTCTTTTCTTACTGATTGTTTATAGTCCTCAAATTTTATATATATATACCTATATATAGGTATGAGACACAGTTTTGTTTTAATGTATTTCTGGTCAATTGTAGAACGAAAACTCTTCATCTCCAATTTCTGAATTTAGTATTTTAATTAAAAACATCTCAAACTCTATTTTAATGCTCAACTTTGACAGATTTTCAGACTAAAGTAGAGTTTGACAAATTATTAATTAAGAAATTCAGTTGTTTCCAAGATGTCAAGAAGAATCCTATCTTTACCATTTGGATCTACCATGAGTCCAAAAATGTCACTCAGTAATATCGTCCCACATATTGTTAAATATAAGTTTATAACCGACGAAAAAAAGGAAGAGGTTCTCAATTCGACATGTATATTTTTATGTATTACCACGCATAACTTTTTATAAAGAGATCTGATTTCAAAAAATCTTTTTTTATTGCAATGAGTATACATTAAAGTTGGTCTCTTTTAAATTTTACCACCTCTAAAAGTTCAAAAAAGGTTTTAATGATTTTTCCACCGAAATTTTCAATTGTGTTCCAATTCTGTTGAAATTAAGTGAACTGAATTTTATGTTAAAAATATTGTTTCTTTATTTCTTTTGTAATTGTTTTTTTTTGGAAACGGCAAAATATTTCACCTTTATTTACTATCATCGCTATCTGAAATCCTAAATAGTGAACAATGGTCTCCTCTTTAGCCTTTCACACATAACTATGTTTTGCATATCTGACCAATCCATCATTAATTCTTTCAAATTATAACACCAGCATTTACTCGGCCTGCTAAAGCAAGCTGTCTTCATCCAGTTCTGAATTTATACCAGTTTATTTGAGATCCCATAATCAAGTTTCATTCATTCGCAGTACCATCTCTAACAGTATTTTTTTAAGCTCAGTTACCATCTTACTTAAATGATTTTTATATTCCAGTTGGATATTATCAAATTTAGCAATTACATTACCTCATTCCTGTAAACTCTTTATAGGCTGGTTATTCCAATTATCCTTCTATTCCATGCTATTCCAATTATCTTCTCCTTCATCATCATCATCATATCAGACGAAAGACGTCCACTGCTGGTCCCGCAAGCGTCGCCACATTGACCGGTCCCGTGCATCCCGCATCTAGCGGATTCCTGCAACTTTCACCAGGTCATCGGTCCGCCTAGTGGGAGGCCTTCCAACGCAACGTCTTCCGGATCGCAGTCGTTATTCTAGAACTTTTCTGACCCATCGGCCATCCGTTTTGCGAGTAATGTGTCTTGTCCACTGCCACTTAAGTTTGGAAATTCTTCTTCTCCTTACAAAACGTTAATATGGAAAGTACTGAACATTCCTATTAGTATGCCTTTGAGCCGAGAATCTTCGAGTACTTTCTGAGAGCTTATAAATAGAATTTCCCTGAAGTCCTAAGAACACACAGACCTCTACTTCAAATGTTCATTTCTGTGAAATCTTAATACAAATAAGTTGATACACTACTTGCGTTGTCTGGAAAGTGGTATTTAATAAGAGAAATAGTTCGTCTTATATCAAGAAATTGCTTACAACAATATTGAAAACAAAAATCGATGGTAAAGGCACACTAACTCGAAATTGTTTAAATTCTAGATTTTCTTGCGACACACGCTGTTGGCATATCCCAAAAAAACCGTGCAATTTTCTAGATAAAAATTACTCGGCGACAATATAACATTCTATCAGTGCAAGAAATTTTGCAATCGGGTTATTACTTCCAGAGGATAAAAACACAAATAAACCAAGTATTTCACCTCTTTATAATAATATTAGCTTCTGCCAGTGGCTTCGCCCGCGTGAAAAGTGTTTTCTTATCCCAAGGGAACATTATACCGAAATGGCAAGTATCCTATGTGCTATTCCAGACTATAATCTAACTGCGTGCCAAATTTCATCCAGATCCATTCAGTAGTTTTTGCGTGAAAGAGTAACAAACATACAAACACACACACATACACACTTTTGCCTATTATATTTATATATAATAAATATTAGTGTGATATATATTATATAGTGTGATGTGATATTAGTGTGATATAGTATGATAATTTAGATAATTAAGACAAAATGAGAGAGAAGAAATTCGCGTCGTCGTTGGTTTATTGACAGCACGCTGTTTAAAGTGTACTAAAATGAGAGAGAAGAAATTCGCGACGTCGTTGGTTTATTGACAGCAAGCTGTTTAAAGTGTACTAAAATGAGAGAGAAGAAATTCGCGTCGTCGTTGGTTTATTGACAGCAAGCTGTTTAAAGTGTACTAAAATGAGAGAGAAGAAATTCGCGTCGTCGTTGGTTTATTGACAGCAAGCTGTTTAAAGTGTACTAAAATGAGAGAGAAGAAATTCGCGTCGTCGTTGGTTTATTGACAGCAAGCTGTTTAAAGTGTACTAAAATGGCCAATATTAATAATATTTTTTTATTTTGTATTGCCTGGATTTGATTTGATTCTCCAATACATTATGGTGCTCTCACACTGCTGTTAAAATGTTAACAAACATTTTGTAACACTTATACATTTACTAACAAATGTTAGGAATTGTTACATTCTGTTAGGAATTGTTAGATGTTTTGAGTCCTCCTACACTGATGGAAAATGTTTACAAAAAAAATAGATCTGTAACTGGATGCAAGCACTTGTTACAATTAGTTAAATAACAATGTTGTGTTAACTAACATTACCGAACATAAAAAAAAATCTTAACATTGCGATCAAATGTTTGTTTAGAAAATGTTTACTAATGTTTGTAAACATTTTTAACAGCGGGACTTACAACACTGTTCAGAAATGTAGGTGTAATTATTTGCCAGGTGAATATTGTACGGGAGTGGGAACTTTTCGACCACAAATGTTTCTGCTTTTACTTCCTAGAAATACAGAAGTGATTCTACGAATATTACTTATATCACAGATAATATAATACTAGCATACAGGGGGTGACCATAAGCTTTTAGAGCGGTATCAATTTGAGATCGAATAAGGGACAGATGTATCTGACGTGTATACATCTGTCACTTACTCGATCTCAAATTGATACCGCTCTAAGAGCTTATGGTCACTCCCTGATGCCTCATCTCATACAAAGAAACCGTGCCGACGTAACTAGCGTTTTTGTCTAATTAAGCTGAATATTTTTCTAAGAACATCGATCGCATTCGGTTCCATTCCACGGATTTAGCTAACTCGGTTCATGAATACTTTTTTTTTAAATACACCATAGTATTTTTTGCACGTTTTAAATTTAAAAACTCGAGCGGATGGCTCAGAAATTCAAAACCGCGCCATCTATTGGAATCGATTTTAAATGATCCATTCAAATAATCTTTGAAATGTGAATTAAGAGCCCTATATGCCTTAATTTTGTACTTAGAATAAAAATTATTAACCCTTAAACAAGAACTTTTATTTTCTATGATAATCTCTAGAAAATATTAATATTTCACAAAATTCAATAACAAAACGAAGCTTATCACGCCATCTAGTGCCTTTTATTTGAACCAAATTTTCTTACTTCGCGTTGGGTGCCCATGCTTTTGTGTAGGTATCTAGAAAGTAACTACCAGATACCTAACAGCTTCGTCCAAGAAAAAGTAGTTAATGTCCTTTTTAATTACCGATGTCTAAATGTACAATAAAATATGTAAAACGTTTTTAAATAAAAGCTATTGGAATTTAAACTTGAATGTCCTCCTTCAAGATCCAATCCATATCAAAATTGGATCAGCTATTTAAACGTGAAAACGACGTAACAAACAGAGTGACTTTCGCCTATAATATTAGTATGGATAGCCTATGGATTTATTTCTATGCCAATTACATTGCAGTTTCATCATTTCAATGTAATTTATTTTAAATAAATTGTAGTTCTAAAAACTAAAAAATACGCTTTATTGGTAAGGATAATGGGACAAACTGTTTAAATTATTGCATTGTCATCGGTCCTTGATAAGTGTGCAAAGTTTCAAATCAATCCAACGTTTAGAAGTGGGTGAAAATCACGTTCAAAGATTCCGTTACATTGATACATTGTTACATTGATACATACATACCAAGCTAATAAAAGCGTGTTAATAAAAAAATAGAAGCAAGCTGCTAAAGGCAAATAGGAAAATAGTTTTACCGCTCTTTAAAATTCACACGGAAATCAAAACAAAACAACAATAAAGTACTTACTTCCGAATTCAAATTATTATACACGATAAATCTAATAACTGATAGACATGGAAATTATCACTCGTTTGTATTCGGCAATGCGATGATTGCCGAGGGCCCTAAAAAAATAGTTGTACTGTAAGTACCTACTTATATTTAATTAGTATTTTATTTACAATTGATAAAATATATGTACAAACTCAAACACTGAACTAAACTATACTAACTTATAAATAATAATAAATAAATAAATAAAAATCTTTTATTTCAGACAAAGTCCATAGGATTAATAACAATTTACTTAAAAAACTAATGTTAGTAGGTACAGATATAAAACTAAAACTAAAAACATACAGCTACACTTCAGCGTGGACCTGCATCCACCTCTGCATCATCGGCGAATCTCATCGATCTACGAACACACTGAGAATAGTGTTGGTACCGCCGCGAATACGCGTCATCAGAGAAGCACATCTTTTTCTAATAATGGCGGCGAAACCATCAATGTCCCCAAACATCCCTGATGCACTGCAACGCCATGGCAGCCTCAACACAGCCTTTCAGTGCATTATTATATTGGACGCGCAGGTAGCTGTATGCTTGCTGAGTGATACTAAACCTATATATACAACTACTACTTATATATACAAAAGTAAGATACACCTAGGCGTTGAAGTACTCCTCCACAACGATGTCATCTGGGAACGTGCCCAGAAGACTAGCAGCATTGCCAATTTGAATGCCAATGCATTACAATTCGTACTTACTTGATTTGAAAGAAAGATAAATAAAGGAAACCTTTACCAAACATCCTTGAAAGCATCTTACCTTATTCCTCCATTTTCGACCTTTGCCTCTCTTGTTTAGATTTTATTTTCACTTACGGCAGACGGCCAACAATGTGTACGGTGTACAACGATGCGACACAACATATCAACACGTGTGACATTACGGTCAGACCGCGTCCACCGCACAGGGACAGCCGTGGAGTGGCTGACTATTTATTTTTACACCATACTTACTTGCAATAACTCTCCTTCGGCAGTCGGGTAATAAGAAACTACAATCAACAAAACCTCTTTTTGGTCAGCCAGCTCACGAATATGTATCCTCCGTCTGCACAGCATGTTTTTCTTATTGTTTACGTCTTTTTAGTTCGCTTTTTAAGCAGTCGGGTTTTTAGATTTTTTTAATTAACTTTTTTTATTTACAACTTTTTAGTTATTTTTTTTTAAATTTGGTACATTTAAACATACAAGTGTAATATATTTTTGAAATCACCTCTTAAAACCCTTTATTTTGATACCCCACACGATGGGTTTGGAAGTAATAAAAAAATTGTGACACTCGCAGGGTTAAGACGAATCAATTGACGCATGGATCATCAAAATCGGCCAAAGCGTTTGGTCTCTAGAACGCCACATAGGAACAACCATACATACATAGACTGATAAACACATTACCCTCCTTAGGCAGTCGGGTAAAAACAATAATTACAGTATATTCTTGAATTGTCAAAAAATAATAATGCGTGATAAACTTCTAAAAGTTCTAAGATGAATCAAATAGCCTCAACATGTTACATATCACATCGATACCTAGACTGTATACCTACAAAGAAAGATCGATGGCCATATATATTATGTATGCCACTTTATAAGTTGTTCGCTTAAGTATCTGCTTATTTTTCTTACTAATTTCAAAACCTGTCTAAAATTATTTTGATAATCTTGTACTTAAAAACAAGCTTATTATTACCTACTTACCTACAACGGATACAATATTATGTCGAGATGAAACACGTGTAAAATTATGCCTAACCCGTCTTGACCGCACAGGAAACGGTGTGGAGTAGACCGTATATTTTAAGCTTTTTAAAAGGCATAACGCTCGTAATTTTAATATGCCTGTTATACGATCACTAAGGTACACGGACACATGAATGCATAACTTAATATTTTCCCTACTGTTTGTTTAACAGCTTTCTTTTATATTCATTTATTTATTATGGGTTTGCTCTTGACTCTAGTCTTGGTCAGAGGTGACAGAGACAAAGTCGACGATGGAGTGAGCATACCCAGAAGAAGCCCGTTCACTCTAACTTTGAAGAGATTCGGGTTGTATACGTTCGGAAACACAGATGCAGGCAGTGAGTTCCACTCTTTTGCTGTACGCATTATGAAGGATTTTTGGAAGCGCTTGGTGCGAATTGGTGGAATGGCAACTAGGTGAGGATGGTAACTTGCAGTGCATCTAGATGTCCGATGGTAGAAAGGAGCCGGTGGGATGAGGTCTTTTATTTAACTGCAGATTTCTTGAAAACCCAATTAATACTGCCCGATGCTGAGAGTATCACAATCTTAATTTGCTATTTATCATTTAAATAACACCGTATACTTTCTTAAATTATAATATAAAACGTAATTACGAACGAACAGAGTCGTATTTGCAGTAATGTTCAGGTTTTTGCTTTTGGCATTCTTTTGCTTTCATAAAGGTACTACACTACTTTATTCCAATAAGAAATACCAAAAATGATTTCACCACAAAGTCGTCTCTACGCCACTTATGCGAGAGGTCACCGCCCGGTCAGTTAGGCATAACGTTCTACCTGGTTCGTACACAGAACTCAAATAAAAAACATTTGCTGCTGTTTCCAATAAGAATAAATTAAATTATTTTCTTATAGAACAGAGTCGTCTCCACGCCACATTTGTGCGAGGTCATCGCCCGGTCAGTCAGTTGTGACTTGTCACCTATCGACGGCGCGGTGCGGAGTATTCCGGTGAAAACATGCAAAGTATATCTGAAAAGGTTTCAAAAATTGTTCATGGAAACGCTTCTCTTTCCAGAAAAATTGTAGGTACTAATAAAATAATGTAGAGATTTTTAACAGGGATGGAAAAAACTGTGGTTTCCGACACGGTGATGCGGTAAAAATTTAATTTATAAAAATAATGTAAAGACATTCTATAAGCCTATTATTTTTAAAAGAGTTCCTAACCCAGAAGTTTCGTGCCGGTTCTTCTCCGCAGGAAACGATTACTTGGAATCATGCACAATCTAAGTAGGCTTATTTAAAAAAAAATGGTGGGAAAATATGAGCAGAATGCCTAGCTGCTTCGATCACCAGTATGTTTGCCAAATTTGGTGAATATGGGAGAAGGGATTCCTTAAAAGTGAGCAGGTCACTAGTCAGCCGAGGAAATGACGGTAAATGTACCAGAGACGTAGTGATAGTCTTAGAAAATACGAAAATATATAAATTCCAATACGAATCGACTCGTTCGGATTCGAGTCGTATTGGAATTCTTCTATTTTCCAATAGAACTCAAAATATGATGATGATGATGATGATGATGATAATGGTTATCTTAATGTACCTTATAAATAACTGAAGCCGTTGAAAACCTGATGACCGATTTACATTTTCTTTTATTGACAGTCGACACTGAAAATATCTGAAATCTTCCGTATTCGCTCTTGTTCGTGAATTAATTAATGAGTGATCGAATGAAATAATGTGTGATCGAATGAAATCGTTCAGTGCTCGCCGTATTTGTTTTATCCCTCTTTTTGTTTTCTTTTGAGTTGACTGAAAATGAATTTCATATCGTTATTCGATGAGATGTGACTTGATTGGACTAACTGCATTTTTTTCAGAATCGGAGAAAAAAAGGAAGATTTTTTGTTAAAAATACTTGTTGCTTTTGGAATGATTTTGTTTAAATGATACAGAAATTTTTTGCTTTGTAGTTTTTTTGTTCTGGAAGTCGGTTTGATTTTTTGTTAAAAAGTTTTTTATTTTTTTCTTTTTAGTTTTGGTAGGTATTTTCAATTAACATGATAATCATTTATAGCCAAAGTACAGCTCATGACGATTCCAATAAGCCCAAACATGACTAGGATACATTGTTTTATATCAGAGTGCCAGTGCCTATTTTCTAGCTCCATCATCAGATCAGTTCGATGGTGCCGTTTTCATCAGTACCATTTATTTATAAGTGTTTGCTTCATCACAGTCGGTTAACTACTCGAGATATCTTATACCCGTGACATACTTAGCATTTAGGAGTTCCAGTGGCCATCTCTGGTCTTCTTCATAAGTACTACTTCACCAAATGATACTTTCTGAGTGCAAATGATTGCATTGTTGATGAAAATACTAAAATCGCTACATGTATGCCTATAATATTTGAGGAGTTCCCTCGATTTCTCTAGGATCCCATCATCAGATCCTGACCTGATGACCATCGAACCAATAAGAAAGTATAGCCTTCAAAACAAAAGAAGAATTTTTGAAATCGGTCCAGGCGTCTTTGAGTAATCGGGGAACATACATAAAAAAAAAGATCCCGACGAATTGAGAACCTCCTCCTTTTTTGAAGTCGGTTAGTAAAAATGAAAACTAAAGTAAACATTCAAACTAAAAAAAAAGTAAAGTCAGGTGCGAGTGTGTTTTTGTGTGTGTGTGTGTGTGTGTGAGCGAGTGTAATTGTGTGTGTATGTGCACGTATGTGTTAATGTCACACACATATGTGTAATGGAAGGATTTGTCTCACGAGATGGTTACTAGTATTAAAAAAACCGGCCAAATGCGAGTCGAACTCGCGCAAGGGTTCCGTACCATTATCACAAAAAAACGGCAAAAAAATCACGTTTGTTGTATGGAAACCCCGCTTAAGGTTACACTAGTCGAAAATTCTTCCATACAAACATAGTCTAGGATTATTCTACTGTTTGAAAATGTACGTTTAAAATAAAAAGTGGTATCAATTTGTCTCATCATTATCTAGCCCTGTATGGAAACAAAAAAGTAAACATTTGAAAGTTATGAGCGTCTAAAGTTCCACATTTCGACACTAGTTTTAACGCATTTTTGGGCGCGAATAAATACCATAAGAAGACGGAAAATTGCAAAACGGCCACCATACAAGGATAGATTAGTAATTCAACAATGCAAATAATTTTATTTTGAACAGATACGTTTAGTCGTTTTTTCATGATATCCAGACTCCCAAAGGTCTGTTTATAAAATTTCGTGCGCTCGGTTTCGTCCTGAATCATTATCCATTTCGCTACAAATTTGCAAAAGTGTGTATTCGTACGCGAACTAGCTTCCTACTGCTCATCACAGCATCTATCTCTTCCGCACGTGTTGTCCGTTGATATAAAATACATTTTAACCCCGCGCACAACATAGTTCGTGCCGTTGACTAGTGTAACCTTAAATATTGATTTTATTCTGTTTTTAGTATTTGTTTTTATAGCAGCAACAGAAATACATCATCTGTGAAAATTTAAATTCCCAAGCTATCACGGTTCATGAGATACAGCCTGGTGACAGACGGACAGGCAGACAGACAGACAGACAAACGGACCGCAGAGTCATAATACTAGGGTCCGTTTACGGAAAACTAAAAATAAAACATTACCTAAACCTTCTCTTCCTTTTAACCTTTACTTCTGTCGGATAAAAACAGAATAAGAAAATACGTAACAACACTTACAAGAAACTTCAATACTGAGTCGAGATTTCGGAATAATTTCTAATATAGAGCAAATCTCATAACCGTGATATTTCTTGTTACGCCCAAGAAATTAATTTCGGATACAGAAATCTTAGCTGAAGACATGTCTGGAATATCTGAGAGCTATTCCAAATTAAGGTGCCTACAATTTACTAAGTTTTGAACTATGAATATAATTTTAATTGTTTTGTTAATTAAATCTTAGGAGTAGGTAATCATTTTGTAACTGGCTTCTATTAAAAAGTAACATTTCAACATCAAGAGTTATTTTACGAGATGTAAAAAAAATCAGTTTGATCTTTAAAATTTTATAATAAATGAATGTGGCTGTGTGTTTTCTTTATTTAGATTGGCTGTAAATGATTTTCATTGTAATTGGAGAGTACCTATCAAAACTAAAAACAGATAAATAAATACTTTTTTATTCATGAATTTTGTAAAAAAATCCCAAAATGGAAAGAAAAACTTTGAGCGATGAAGTCTCGCTGGGTTTTTCCTTACTGCATCAAAAACTATGTAATTTTAAAATGTTTTTCATGGCTACAAAAGTTGTGGAATCACTACCTAAGTTTATATTGGGTTTATACTGGTAGACGTCAAAAATTAAGAAATTAGATTTTGGCAAGTTTCCGTTTATAATTTTCTGTGGCATAGATAAATATCAGGCAGCTGAAAAAAAAGAATTATTTCTAATTTGAATTTTTTGTTCCCATTTTTTCGCCAATCATTCACCCTTCCTTTATTTTGCCTTTTAAACTTTTATTCTATTCGCCAACAGATGGGGTTAATGTCGTTCCTTCCCGTAAATAATCAAGAAAACTAATTGCTTTCTTTTTTAACAAAAAACTTGTCTTAATTATTCGAAAAGGCTTGAATTTTCTATAAAAATTGTGCCTAATAAGCTGAGTTACTTGAACTTTAAGAATATTTCAATGTTGATGCTATTCGATAATAGATGGCACTAGTTTCGTTTATCAAACAGAAACGTTTTGTAATAGTTACTCTACTCACTTTTAGATGGCAGCACGTCAGTGCGAATTTTCCAACTGGACTTTTAGCCGTTGATATTGGAATTCACTTATTGGCTTTTTATAATGCCGGGTACAGACATTTGGTGCCTTTTTTGTTAGTAAGCCTTAAATTCTGCTAAGAATGACTGATCATTTTTTATTTCGGTTAATATGGTCTGGTTGATTGATTTCTTTGCCATTTGCTAGCCTATTTTCAATACCAAGCAAACATTCTTCGATGAATAGTTTTAGCCAGATGACTCTCACGCTTGGATATAAAGCCAACCTGTCTTGAGCAAGCGTAGTGATTTATGGTTAACTGCTTTTACCTTCTTTGTATCAGAAGAGGCATTTGCCTAGCAGCGGGTCAGATACAGGCTGGTATTTTTTTGACTATCTACACTAAAATATTGGAAAGTCAGCAAGGTTATAGCTTGGCTGATTACTCGTGCAGGCTATTTTAAAGCATCCCGTGCGGCTGAATCAAGAATATCTATAAGAATAATTATTATATGTGTGTGCTTTATAATAAACTAGCTTATGCCCGCGGCTTCGCCCGCGTTCAAAGTTTTAAAAAAATGCTCCAATCGCCACCAAACTTTACAGGATTATCTGCTGGGTCAATCTTAAGATTGTCTGAAAATTTCATTCATCCAGTCTTTTCGGAGTCTATAAGGAACATACATACATACTTTCTCTTTTATATATATAGAAGATAGATAAATAGGTTTAAAATGTTGTAGGAATATTTAGGTGTAGAATATCTCCACGCACCAGTAGGTATCTCTTCACCACCCTTTGTTGAGGTTGAGTGGTAGAGAATGCATCAGGAAGGTATTAAGTACGTCTTTGTACTTTTGTGCATGAAGTCTAAATAAATAAATAACTATGTAGATGTAATTAAGAACAGTTGTTGGGAAAAAAACTCCATTTGGAGTTAAGCTCGCCTTTGTACATGAATTTTGTTATCAATTTGTTTAAATATAATGTCTTGGTGTACAATAAAAGAGCAGTGGTGGCCCAGTGGTATCGGCCGCGACTTACAAGTTGTAGGTCGTGGGTACGAGCCCAAGTAGGCGCTTTACTTTGTGTAAATTATTTCATCGCCACTGCTCTCAAAACGGTGAAGGGAAACATCGTGAGGAAACCAGCATGTCCTAGAACCAAAAAATCGAAGACATGTGACATCCACCAACCCGCACTGAGCCCGCGTGGTGGATTACGGCCCGTTCCCTCTCACAGAGAGGAGGCCTGTGTCCCAGCAGTAGGAACATTAATAGGCTGATGATGTGATGTACAATAAATAATAAAGAAGAACAAAGAACAGTTTTTTAATAATTTACTAGATTTTTTTGGGGCTCTACGTGCACTTTTCCGGGATTCGCCTTTGGCAATCAATGATAGTCTAGCTTTCTATGACTTAAAAATAATCGTAAACTATTTATCACTTTATGATAATTAGTTTTGATGAATTTCGGATTTCTAGAAAACATGCAAAAATATCTCTTATTTTATTCAGAGCAGTGGTAGCCCAGTGGCCACCGTTAATGATGACTGCGATTTTCGAGTTGTAAGGCGTGCGTTCAAACCGTGTCCAGCGCTTTACTTTGTATTTCAAACCACCACTGCTTTCAAATTGGTTAAGGAAAACATCTTGAGGAAACCAAATTAATTATCTCAATCATTGTATCCTGTTTCCCAGAGTTCTTTACAAAGTTTACATCTAAACAACCAAAGGATACTTTGCGCTAGACCATCCGCTAAATCTTGTTCTGAAAATTCATGCCGCTCCCAGCTATACAAAATAAAACAAATTATTTCAACAGTTTTTTTGTAAACTGTTTCCCAGACTTTACCAGTTCCCTGGAATCATCTTTCAATCTTGCCAGTTGCTCTTTTAACATCAATAGACATAACTCCTTCAGAAAAAAACTACAAAATTAATTTATTTACAGCCAACCCTCCAAAAGATGACCTGTGTCCATTTCATTGTGTTGTGTCCAGCTTGGGTCGGAATAACCCGTCGCGATATTTATTTGACAATAAAATGATCTTAGCGTAAAGAAGCGATTACAATTTTAAAGAATACGGATATAAATAATATATACGGAATACGGTTTTAGTTTTCATCTTTTTTATTGTAAATAATCAGAAGCTTTCTATTACAGAAAGTTTTGTATTCTTTTAATTATCTCCTTATTTATTTATTCTTTGAAATTTCGTTTACAGCGGTTTCATTAGACGCCTCAAAGCAATTACACCAACAAAGCACTCTGGGAGTATGCGGAACAGGGTGTAAAGTCCCACAAACCTGCATAGAAAAGGGAGGATCCTCCAACCGGGTGTTGTGTCTGGTCCGGGCAACTGCCCAACGGTTATTGTCGGACTGTTATATGTGGTCAAATCGCGCCGAAATCTTTGCTTGCGTTAGCAGGATTTGTGTGACGTCTTATCATTAGTTCGTAAGTGGCGGCGTTGGTGCCGCACGTCACTACACATACAGGTTGAGTCGTCCGTTAATCCCGTGATACGTGCCAGACCAGTGGAAGGTTGATTCCAGTGAGTCGGGATGGTGCCCCAGTGCGTCTGGATGATGCTCCAGTGAGTCGGGGTGATGATGTCCCATTGCGTCTGAGGGCTCCAGTGGGTCGGAGTGATGATGCAGGTTGAGGGTGATGACCATGAATACGCGTCTGCTGCATACTGGTGGTCAGGATATCCTCGCAGGTACTGGCTGGCTGATGACTTACTACTCGAACGCTTGCGGAAGTGATGATGAAGTCATGATGAAGTAGATCTGCACGAAGGCTGCACTGACGTTCGTACTCAAGGGTCATCAGTTTGGGTGTTTGCGGAACAAGGTGTTAAGTCTCACAAACCTCCATAGAAAATGGAGGATGGACCACACGGATGTTGTGTCTGATCCGGGCAACTGCCCAACGGTTTTTCCAGACTGTTTTTATGTTTTTTTGTGTGAAAACTTTGCTTGCGCGATGCAGGATTTGTGTGACGTCATGTCATTAGTTCCTAAGTGGCGGCGTTGGTACTGCTACAGCACGAATACCTTTTCAACATCCTGTGCACGGTGGAGTGTTGGTCATCGAACGGACGGGCCTACGTTTCATTAAATCATCATTATTTTTATTACTTACATCGCTGTATTACTTCTGACGAAATAAAAAGAAATTATATATATAAATAGCGCAACCCACCTTTTTGTCCATAGATACCTCCTGGTTATTCTAAATAGATCTTCCTATCCTATTTCCCAGACATCTTTTCAAAGACTTCCAACGGCTGCTTTACCTACCCCAGGTGCGACAGAACCCGCTAGATCTTGCTCTGAAAAGAAAAAAACATTCCAGTTCCAGTCGTTACCATACCCTGAGATCATCTTCAAATGCTTATAGATAGTATTATCTATCAATAGACATAACTCCTTTGAAAAATATTACAAAGTATAACTTAAAAAAAAACAATTACAAAACAAGCTTTTAAACAATGTAACCCTAACAAAGATGACCTCTGTCTATTTCATTGTGTTGTGTCCATCTTGGGACGAAACGACCCCTCGTGATATTTAAAGTTTAATAACCATTTCTTAAGTAAGCATAAGGAGTGAGATAAATGTTGAAATAAAAACATAAAATTGTCCGCATTCTTATTCTTTATTGCACACAAAACATAAAATGAAGCCAACATGAAAACATAAATACAATGGACAGCTTATGTACAAATGCGAGTTTAACCTATAAGTGGGTTCTCTTACAGCAAACCTCAGTTGTTAAAGGAAATTTGCGTATGAGGACAGTGCATCCAAGTGCACAACAAAATTCCAAGTTCAAAAACATTGAATATTAAAAATTCTTACATACTAAATAAACTAAACAGATACGTGTAAACATAATACATACGTTAAGATACAAGATTTTCGTTATGTATTAAAACATAATACATAACGAAAATCTTACATGTTTAAATACCTATTTATGCGTCATGTTGATAGGTAATGTTTTTCATACATTATTATTGTAGATTACTACAATCTTTAATTACACTATCCGAAAAATTACTGAAAATGGCTATTCGGGGTGATGGTAAATAATCAGAAGCTTTGTGAATAAAGAAAGATTTTAGTTATTTCTGACTTCTGAAATCGTTGAATATTTATAAAGCGTGCTGCACCGTCGACCACATCATCACTAACCATCAGGTGAGATAGTGGTCAAGCGCGAGCCTATCCAAAAAAAAACAAAACAAAAAAAACATAAAATTATAAACCTTCTATAATTCTCTTCCTATAGTTCATCATTACATATAACCCAGCCTTTATCTAGTCCCTAATACCTACAAGATATTCTCAAAAGTTCTTTGTATACTGATTCCCAGGGGTATTTACAAAATCGAGTAGATTAACGGCTGATTTGCTACAGCCATCCGATCTTGCTCTAAAAAGAAAAATCATCTCAGCAGTTACTAGTATCCTAGTATCATCTTCCAATCTTAAAAGACGAGATTTAATATCAATAAATTCTTGAGAAAATATTATTAAGAATAACTGAAAAAAAAAAACATTCACTTACAACCCTTTAAAAGATGACCTCTGTCCATTTCATTGTGTTGTGTCCATCTTGGGTCAAAATGACCCCTCGCGATATTTGAATGATAATAACATGTTCTTAGTTCTTCATAAGAAGTGAGTAATTTTTTTACTAAAACTGGTTTTGGTTCTCATAAAATTGATTGTGGTCAAGTAACGGATTTGGATTAGTAACGGAAGGGTTAAAAGATATTCAATTGTTGCAAGATTTTTTTACAAACTGTCTTTCAAGATCTGGGTTCTTCTGAAGATTTTAACACTGTAGTTCAAAACGTCTCATGTTTGATTGGTATCAAATACAAGAATGAACTGTGTTAAATTAAAACCTATAGGAACATGGTAAGAAAAAAAAAACAATTCAATCGCTGGTCATCGCCTGTCACGCCAATAAACCTTTACATATCTTCGTTATGTCACATTCACCACTGTCGAGTCTCAATTTTGGAGGCACCAAAATCCCCGAGTTAACAAAATGCGAGAAGAAACAAATATGGAAATTGAATAATGGGATTCCCTGCCGGAGTCTGTGTTTCCCGATAGCTACAACTATAGCTATGTCTAATATAGTTGAAAACAATAAAATTATTAATTTCCTATTATATCTTCCTATATTTTCATTTCAAAAGATCATCATTGCATTATGTATAGCCAACCCTCAATGTATTCCATAGATAGCTACAAGATATTCTCAACATTCCTTCCCATCCCAGGCCGACCAACGGCTGCTTTGCCCCAGACATTACCAAATATCTTAAGATCACCTTGAAATCTTACCAGGTATTGCTTTTATATCAATAGACATAACTCCTTGAGAAAATATTGTTAAGAATAGCTTTAATAAATAATTAATTCACATCCACCCCTTCCAAAGATGACCTCTGTCCATTCCATTGTGTTGTGTCCATCTTGTGACGAAATGACCCCTCGCGATATTTAAATGATAATAACATGTTCTTAGCATAATAAGTGAGGATTTTTTTTACTGAAACTGGTTTTGGTTCTCATGAATTTGCTTGTGGTCAAGTAACGGATAATGATACATGATTATTTTCAAGTTGTTGAGTGAATACAAAAGATAACTGACAGAATCTGTCAAGATACACCGGGCGAGTACGGCCTCCGTGATAGGCTTGAGTCACGCATTTTATCACGGTTTTTGCTCCCAAACTGTAATAAAAATGTGTGACTCAAGTCTGTCATCGTCAGATACAACGTTCACGTATTTCTAAATAGTTTAAGTAAAGTGCAAAGACTAATTTTATTTTAGTTCTATAACTTTAAAGTTCAAAATTGTGAAAGCATTGTAAGAAATTATTTCTTTCTTTTAAAGTTTAGCAACTTAACAAAAAAAATTCTTCACTGACCACGTGAAATTCAATCAACCATATCATTAAGATTCATCAACAAAAGCTCATCACTTCGACACCCTATTAACCCTCAAATCATCCCCTGTTTTCCCACACTGACCGCTGTCCAGCCGGTCAATTCGACCCCTTAATGACATAACCCGTTTCTTAAGACATTTTTTCAAAACCGGTTTTGTTTCCCATAGTGGACAGTTTTGGACATCGAGCCTCTGTGGCATCGTCTTCATTTTAGTGTTAGCATTCAAAGGGTTTGAGCTGGTGGGTTAGGTCTCAGTCGTGTCTTAGATTTGGTGTTTAGTGATGAGTGATGCTGTGATGTAGTCTCAATGTTGATTTGTGTTGTTTCAACAACATTTTTTTTAAGTTTTTTGACTAAAATATTCAGTGATGTGTAGTGTTTTATTCAATTCAGTTTTATAGATAATATATGAAGAATACAGAAAGCATTTTAATAATCTCAAACAGCATAAGAAATATTGCAGAAAGATGAATTTATATAAAGAATTCATGACTTCAATTTAGTACCTAGAGACTTCAAACGTATAAGCTAAGTATAATGAAAATAATTATTACCCAATAATGTTAATTATGTAAAAATAAAATTGTAATAAGCCTACCTCGTGAATATACATAGGTAAAATTGTACTTAGGAAATGGTCTGATGATGATGAAGTAGACCCGTGTAAATTCTCTAATGTTTTTATGTGGGTACGAGGTACGTAAAATATTTCTAAGTAGCTCATCAAAATAATAGTTTTCTGCCTTTTTACAAAATAAAGAACGTGTACGTGTGAACAAATGGGTTGTTGGAACACAATTTGAACAAAGTTACTGATTTATCCGCATCGCACTCAAAAATGTCGTTCAATGCAAATGCATTGCGTATACAATCAGTTTGTCAATTTATAGAAATTGACAAACACGTTTTCATGAAACTTAAAAAAATAGCATTATTCTTCCATATTCATTCCAGGTTTCTTACAAAATTACGTAATTTTTTTTCAAGCACCGTTGTACAGCATCAGGTACTCCGGTAGGGACATAAATTGAGGCGTTATCGGGACAAACTTGCATTGCAACCCAAATATTAGATATCTAATTATTTTTCAAATACTTCCCAAAATACCCAGGTAACGTACTTGATATCTATGAAGCATAAAATGTAAAAAATGCAACGACCTCAAAAGAATTTAGTGCAATGCGGTGCAGCGTAATTGGCGGACAGCCTACTTTGTTAAACTTAAAGCACATATTTGTTATATATACAATAATATTTTTTTCGTTCTAAAATCGTTCTAATTTTCTAACAGAATTACGTTACTTTTCCAACACAGCATCAGCCAGGTACTCAGGCAGAGACATAAATCGAGGCGTTCTCGGCGAAACGTAATGAAACGCCGCGCGTTTTCTCCTCCGCGCCTGGTGGCATCAGTCAGCTCGCTTGACTTGTATACGGGGGTAACTGCTAACTTGAGATGGTTTAATCAGGACCGGTTTAAGGAACATTGGGCAATTAAACTTGAAAACTGCAAAATTCTCTCTGTTTCAATGAAGGCGAAAAAATATAATCATTATAAGGAGTGGAATTCTCTGCCAGAGTCTGTATTTCCTGATAGCTACAATCTGGGAGTCTTTAAGTCAACAGTGAATAGGTTTCTTCTAGGTAAGCGTGCTACATCGTCGACCACATCATCGCTTACCATCAGGTGAGGTAGTGGTCAAGCACAAGCTTATTAAAAAAAAAAATACAAAGAAATTGGGTTTATTACTTTTTAGCATAGTTTAAATTTTATCTTAGTTAAAATCAGATCAAGACCAATGAATAAATATAACGCTAAATAACGGTACAAACAAAGAATTAAACATTCTAAATGGACTGCTCTAATATGGGACATGATAGAAAATTCAGTTCTCTAAGCATTCACTTGTACAGAAATCTAAGCTTTTAATAAGTCTTTCAAGTGCTGAACGTCTTTAACTTTTGTCGTGAATAACCTTTTTTTGTGTTAGCCTACACACTGTCACACTACTGGTTTGGCCTCCATAATCTCCTTATAAACTTTATTGGCTGATCTCTGGCCAAGTTTTCCCCGCAAACATGATCAGATCGTCGAAAAATACTTTAGCATATTTTGATACGTCTTTGTCATTGGACGTTGTCTTTCCAAAAGGTCTAATTTCTCAATCAAAAATCATACTTACCAAAAAGCACACTTACCTCCTACCTCACGATCTGCAACATGAGCCAAGAGCAACAGAAAACAAATTACGAATCATCTGCCTTCACGAAGACGCCTTCCAAATGACTCAGTTAAGAGCAAATTGCCGCCTCACCGCGGCATTGCCGGCAAAATATCCGCTCCGTACATTGTCGTGTGTTATGTACGTTGGTTTTGTATTAGATTACCTGTTTTCTAGGCTACAAAATATATGGAATGCAAAATAGATTTACACTCTCTTCAAGAAAAATTGGGTCAACACTTTATTTTCTAGACCATTCTTACCTTACCTTTTCAATATTGGTTACATATTTTCGATAGCAATTCCTTCCCAAAATTAATATAAATCTATTGTGAATATGAAATTGACGCATCCAGTAAATGATGGTGGTATGTCATTACCTAAATCAGCCATCTTTTAATCAGGTTCTTCAGTAAATCAACTTTATTACAAGCTTTTATTAAACTTGCAATGTATGTGTGTTCGGGTCAAACCTTGCAACTGAATTTTAAAGCAGTTATCCTCCACCGATTAAGATGAAAGTTTGAATGACAATGCATCGTTAGCTAAGTGACCTTATTCTAAATCTAATATGGCGGACGGCCCAAGAGGGTGGGCTAGTTATTTTTCGTGCACTGCCATGATATGGGTGAAAGGATTTTCTGAGAAGAATACGAAACAAGCTTGTTTAAAAAAAGATTTTTAATATAATTTAAATTTTACTTATTAGGTATTTCATAAACCTATCTTGAAGCAGTTTTAATTCCTACACTGAATCGTCATTTGTTGCTGGCTTAGTAGCACTGTATTTTACCACTGTACCTGTAATTAAAGGCCCTAGACAATATACGTTCTTGCATCGAAAGCGTGGCGATAGCTTTTGTAGAAAAAGGCAAAATTGTGTGGCATTGACAAGCGATATCTAAAATCACGTGATCAATCTCTTACATTTTGACATTTCGACTATCGCCTTCGCTGACATCGAATGCCACTTGTCTAGATCCTTAAATATTGTCAAAACTAACAGGGATTTCAAATAAGACAATGTCTAGTCACGAATGGCTCAGCATTTAATGACAACATTGAAATATGTACCAAACTGTTTGCGTGGCTATATAATTTTCCAAGATGACAACAACGTAGTTTTGTTCGTTATTTTTGTGGAGTTAAATTCATCAGTACAAAAGTTAAAAGATGCTGTTGTATATCTCTTATTTTTTTATTTATTATATTCTTTATTGTACACCACAAAAATATACATACAGGACAAAAAAACATAAAAACAAGTGTACAATGGGCGGTCTTATCGCACAGGGCAATCTCTTACAGACAACCTTTATTAAGGTTACACTAGTCAAAAATTCTTCCATACAAACGTAGTTTGGGGATTATTCCACTGTTTGACGATGTACGTTCAAAATAAAATGTGATATCAATTTGTCTCATCATTATCTAGGCCTGTATGGAAGCAAAAAAGTAAAAATAGAAAATATTTGAAAGTTATAAGCGTCGAAAGTTCCACATTTCGACACTAATTTTAACGCATTTTTGGGCGCAAATAAATACCATAAGAAGACGGAAAATTGCAAAACGGCCTCCATACAGGCATAGATTAGTAGTTCAACCATGCAAATAACTTTATTTTGAACATATAAATTTAGTAGTTTTTTCATGATATCTAGACAGCCAAAGGTCTGTTTATAAAATTTCGCGCGCCCGATTTCGTCCTAAATCATTATCCATTTCGCTACAAATTTGCAAAAGTGTGTATTCGTACGCGAATTAGCTTCCTATTGCTCATCAAAGCATCTATATCTTCCACACGTGTTGCCGGTTGATATAAAATGCATTTTAACCCCGCGCACAAAATAGTTCGTGCCGTTGACTAGTGTACCCTTAAGAATCGAAATAATATCGTCAGTTTTTTTTTTACTGAAGTTGAACTCCTGTAATATAGCGATCATAGAACAAAGAGATATCAATCTTTGAAACAATGAAGGATAGTTTCGAGAACATGACGTAACCACTCGTCACTTTCCAACACTTAAATTCCCAGCATTTGCATAAACACTGAACGTTAAGGCAGGCACCCACTAACTCACTGTCACGCAGCAACGTCTTACTATTTCTTGGGGGTCATTAGTAGAAACGACACCCATTCCGAGGCCCATTTAGATAAAACGTCAGAGATTTGAACGAAGATTCCCTACACCCCCTTTCACCCCCTTCCCGTGTTCACCCCTTAGACCCCCTCGCGAGTAATGAGTCGCGAAGATTTTCACTGGGGTGCAAATGTTTATATAGGGTGCGAATTTATGTAAGTTAAGGCGTCGACTGGTTTGAGGTTGAAAAATGCGCGGCGTTTGACGGTTTCTGGGAGGCCAAAACACATAAAATTTTAGATTTTTTAAAGCTTAATGTATGACACTATTGCACAAGGTTACCAATGTACTAACTGCTATGGTGGTATTTCATACGGCACATTTTTTTGCAAAATCTTTAAACAAACAAACAAAAACAATCTAAAAACATCCTGAAATAGGAAAAACAGATTGCTGAGTCCGATGAATTGGTCAACACTTCCCAAATCGTTCTATTCATTTACTATTTGGGTACAAACTTGGCAAAATTTAACGTCTCCTGGGGACTCAACGTCTTCGACACTATTTCTTAAATATTAACCCTCCTTCGGCAGTCGGGTAAAAAAGGTACATGTCATAATAATTATTTTTCAACAAGAAAAAATTAAAACAGTTTTTGTATTTTCTTTTTCACCCCCAAATTCACATCCTGTATACAAAATTCGTGTACAGCGCAACTCGTTTACTTATCTTTACTCTCTTTGAGACGCCGGCTGGCGCGGGTTAACTCCGGGGTCGAAAGCACCCCTACACTTTTATAATGCATTATTTAGCATTGGAGGGTTGAGTTCTTCAGGTTTCGGCTTGGGTTGTATATAGTTATGAAATGTTTTAAGGAACGTGATCTTTCGAGGGTGAAGGGAGCTTATGGGTAGAATGTTTTGCGATATTTGGCTAAATAAATATGAATTGGTATTGGAATATGTTTTGAGATCAATAAAATTAGCACATGTTGAAGGATCTCGTGGCTAAATAATAACAGCCGCACGGGTCGATCTTCAAGGTTAAGCAACGCTTGACGAGGTCGGCCCTTGTGCCTCGGAAAGCACGTTAAGCCGTTGGCCCCGGCTGTCATTTGAAGATCTTTGACAGTGGTTAAGGGTTATCATTCAAATGGGAAAAAGGCTAGGCAGTTGATGACATGTTTTGAGATCAGTCAAAATTAAGATAAAAAACATTCATTTATATTAGGCCTAAAATCATGTGCTTGAACGTAAAAAAAATACAAAACACATCCCTCAAATCGATCATGTGTTAGCACTTCATATTGAACAATGTGGTTTTATTTATGTACAAACCAAAATGGCAATTTTAAAATAACTCTTGTCTTCTACAGCGGCACGTGCAAAGGTTCATTTTAAGTTTTTGTTTAAGGAAACCAGAACATGCTATTCTTGATGTTAGGTACCTAATTTGGTACAATTTAAATTGTATCTCCTTAGAGAATAATTAAAATAAGGATAATAATCAAATCCGCTCAATGTTTTGTAGTTCACTGCTGGGCATACGGCTAATTCAAGGCGATTTTAAACTGACTCTCAGTTACATATTGTTAAAACTAAACCATCGTTTGGTTTGCGACTTTGTCTCCCTCATTCAATTATGTCTGAGCGTACAATAATCACCGCAAGGCGCCGATTCCCTTGAGTAGCTGATTTTAAAATGAGAATCACGTCTAAATGGCTTGTTGTAATTTTTTGAAAAAAATATATGTTATATTAGACTATTTTTTTAATAATTTGATCTAAGCAAATTTTGAGTTTTATTCGTAAAACATAGTGTAATTAATTTGTAAAGTTACGTCTAAAACGGACAAAAACATGACAATCACACCAAAACCGCTGAGCGTATTTTAATGAAATCAACACCATCTCAAAGACAATTTAATTATCTACATTTTGATCTGACCCTTTTTTTTTTAAAGTCATAGAATAATAAGGAAAGTACAAAAAACTACTAAATTTTGAGTCGCGCGGGTGTGAAACGAGTGCGCGTTTTGTTCCCTCAAGGTCGTGGGCGTTAGTCGTCGTCTTAATGATAATAATTAAATAATTTTATCGACTAATATCTGTTATTCGGCCTATCCTGCCTGGCCGCTGTAAAAACAACCTGGCCAAATGGAATATCATAGACACATCCAAAACACAGTACCAGTGTGGGGCCCCTTCGCAAGATATGGCCCACCTCCGTGTCTGCCCTTCACGCCCGACCACCTGCACCTTACGGGATTTGAACGTAGCAAATGTTAGAGCTGTCCGAGTAGCTAAAAACTGGTCGGAAAAATCTGAATGGTTGAATAGTTTGAGTTAATCGACACGAAGGAAGAAGAAGAAAAAGGCCTATCTTAAGTTGTTAAAAAACTGACCTCGAGTTTCGGATTATATTAGTCTTTGTTCACGACACTGCATGACTGTACTATGTGTAAGCCAGAATTGTGAGATTGTATAACATGGCTTCAATTCATCACCTGCCTAGCCTTTTTCCCAACTATATTGGGGTCGGCTTCCAGTCTTACCGGATTCAGCTGAGTACCAATGTTTTACATGGAGCGACTGCCTATCTGACCTCCACAACCCAGTAACTGGGTAACACGGTACACCTTGGCGAGACTGGTGTCAGATCTCAAGCTTCTGACGACCTGTAACGACTGTCAAAGATCTTCAAATGACAGCCGGGACCAACGGCTTAACGTGCTTTCCGAGGCACGGAGGAAATTCGGTATGTTGAAATGGTCACCCATCCACTGACCGACCTCGTCAAGCGTTGCTTAACCTTGATGATCGACCCGTGCGGCTGTTATTATTTAGCCACGAGCTTAACATGGCTTCAATTATTCATGTTTATTAAAATCAATTTATTTTCGTTTACCGAGACTTGTACTGTAGGTATATCGGTACAATGCAATAATATAAAAAATCTGAAAAACCGCACTAAATCAACTACTAGTTATTTATAGGTAAACAGTGAATCACTATTATTATGAAATTATATACTGAGTAGTTCCTTAAATTCTGAGTTGAGCTGCACGGTTACTGACAAATGCGTGCACTGACTGGACAGGTCCACTCAATCTGGCTGGTTCTTTTCTCAAAAGACCATTTCAGAAATCAATATACATGATCTAACCAAGATTTTGTCTGGACTTTCTTTTCCTATCTGACTACTCTGAGGAGTAGTCAGATAGGAAACGCAGGCCTCAACTAGTTTAAAAAAATATGATTGACATGTAAAAGTGTTTGTACAAACCAACTTACAGAAACAAAATCATTTATCATATATAAAACCTTTGAGAGTTACAATAATAAATTAAATAGGTAGGTAATATATACAACTCTGCCTTCAATATTTAGCAGGTTTTTCAAATTTGTCTCTCTACCTTCGTAACATCTATTTAGATAGCAATAGAATAGGAACATCAAAATTGTGTATGTATTTGTACCACAACAACGGGGCCAATCTCATACATGACACACCTAAAAGAAAAAAAAAACAACGAAAAAAGTAAAACTACAAAAAAGAGCACATAGTTCCAAATCCAAACATTCGCGCGTATCGACCGCTACGTTCAAAAACTATGTCCCTTTCTAAATTCGTTAATAATACTTACTACCCACACATTCGCGCTGAGCCCGCCCCGCTCGCGCAAAAACCACCCCGCGCCTTGGGGCAATTCTTCAAAGGGTGAAAAAAGTACCCCTTCCCCACCCCACAGCCCGCCTTAACCAATTCTTGGGTTAAAAAAGGGGAGGATACTTAGCAACGAACTATGCAGGGGGATTGATTTTTGTTGCCGGTTTCAGAACGCTTACTAGTTTGAATTTGGAACGCGGCGGGCTATTATTTTGAAATTGGAATTTTATGTAGTTAGCGTTTTTAGTTTGTTTTTTTTTTGTTTGAAAAGAGAATATTGTTGTATTGGATTTTTAGCTTTTGGTATGTAGATTGTGTTTATTTTTGCTTAAATAACATTAAATCGGTTTCCAATGACAATAAAATTAATGAGCACTAAAACAGTAGGTAACTGGTCTTTATTACAAATTGGCACTAAGTGATTTTTATTCTTTTTCTATGAGTCTCTTTACCATGCCTTTTCAAATATAAATCAATATAAGCAAAAAAAAAATTGACAAATATCATTTCTCAATCAATTAGGTACCTACTTACTAATTAAAAACGTAATCTTAATTGAAACTCAAATCAAAAGAAAACTTTATTACACACCTTATCATCATCAATCATAAAACTCATTATCCATCGTCATTGTCTCTCAGATTAACGAATAATAATTTATTATGTGCCTAATTTATATATGAATGTTAATTGGCATTACGAGTTGGTGACGAACAAAGGATTTACAATTAAACAGACGACTGTGTGTAACTTATTGTAGCTTAGTAGTTAGTGTGATATATTTGTGTTAGAAAATTCTATCTCACAGAAAATAATTCATCATCATCAGCCTTATAATGTGCCCACTGCTGGGACTCCAGCATCCTCTCTGTGAGAGAGGTAATAGGCCTTGATCCACCATGCGTGCCCATTGCGGGTTGTTGAATGTCACATGTCTTCGAATTTTTGTTTCTAAGACATGCCATTTTCCTCACGATGTTTTCCTTCACCGTTTTAAGAGCAGTGGTGATGAAATAATTTTGTACAAAGTAAAGCGCTAGATTGAGAAATGATAATTATAAAAGAGAATTGGTAGATGTAATTTTAATTGTCATAATGTGGTAACCTCTGCTTAACCATTCGCGGATAAACAGGCGTAATTTTATGTATGTGATGTTATGTCTACTTTTAAAATAGTCGTTTTGGTTTTACAAGGAGCTCGTGGCTAAATAATAACAGCCGCACGGGTCGATCATCAAGGTTAAGCAACGCTTGACGAGGTCGGTCAGTGGATGTGTGACCATTTCAACATACCGAGTTTCCTCCGTGCCTCGGAAAGCACGTTAAGCCGTTGGTCCCGGCTGTCATTTGAAGATCTTTGACAGTCGTTACGGGTAGTCAGAAGCTTGAGATCTGACACCAGTCTTGCCAAGGGGTACATTGTTACCCGGTTACTGGGTTGTGGAGGTCAGATAGGCAGTCCAATATAGTTGGGAAAAAGGCTAGGCAGATGAATGATGTTTTGGTTTTACAAGATTTGTATATTTTTCTCAAGGACTATCTTGATTTCTTATTTGGATTTGTAACTAGTTACTACTGTCCTACCTTGTATTACAATAGTACTTGCCAACTAAAATACGCTACCAAATTTGTTAATAAACTTAACAACAGAAAGGAGATTACACATTGTTCTCTAAACTCGGAGCTCAGACACAAAAGCTTGGGTTTTTTTCCAACAGCAACATTTACGTGACACGATATCTTTAATTAATTTTTAATTTAATCAAAAACATCAATGATTAGACCTCAAATATACTCTAAATATAACTAAACAAAATTATCCCAATTTGCAAGTTGCTATCTCATACAACACTAAATTTACAACCCGCAAAACCCCCGGAAAAAGTTATAACGCATTCAAATCCTCACCCAAGTTACCAACGGTATATAAAACTAGCGAATTTTCCGCCACCGTTTTTCAACTTCCAACATTATAACGGGTTTTTAGTAAAACTGACTATTAAATTTCACCCCTTTTCTCGCTAAAAAGCTTATCCGAAAAACGTTGCACACATGTTGAAAAATTCGCACACATGCGAGGAAAAATCTACTAGTCACGTACTTACACAGACAAAAAACCTTAACTAGTTGTGTTCCTCTCTCCGCCCCTATGTTTCACCCCCTTTCGCCCCCTTCACCCTCATATCCTTGCAGGAATTTTGTTTACTTCTCTCTCTAAGGAAGGAACTGACGTACCGTTCCGGGAAACGTCTGCGTTCGCAATTGGAACGCTATTGGCTTTCTGTTCTTGTTTTTATTTTTTAAATTTCGAATGAAGCTTTGTGATTGGTTATTTGATTCTTTGTTCGATGATTGATTTGATTTTTGAATGGGAATGGAATGAGTGATTGATGCTTAATTGATTGAACGCGTTTGTGGTTCAATGATTAGGTTGGCATTACTGTTTTAGTTTGATGTAACCGACTCGATTAGCGGATTAGTTTGGGTTACCTATGATGAGATTAATAAATAATTTTCATTAATTTATGTAGCTATAGAAAGTGGAAATATGTATAGCAAAGATTTAATTTTATCTTTCCTTTAAATCAAAACTGTTTAATAATTATAATTAAAAACATGATTATAATAAAGAATAATAACCAAGACGTAGACGTAACCATATGTCTTCCCATAAAGATACTGAAGAACATACTAAGCGACTGCCTACAGGGGGAAGGACGTAAGAACCCCCACATTCTCATTAATTCTATTCAAGTTCTGTTCAAAAACAGACTATTTTTTTCTAAACTACACTCTAAGTCAATTTAACGTTCGCTAGCGCTCACAAGCAAGGAGGGAATAGTGGGAAGAGGGGGGCGTGATATGAAAACTCGTGCCTCGAATACGGAACGCGCTCAATTCAAACTTGAATTTAAACGTGGAACGACGCGTTCCAAGTTTCCAAATTTGAAAATTAAAGCGACTTGGCGGGAATTAAACACAATATGGCGGCGTTTGTCGAGTTTGATGGGGAAAAATTATGCAAGGCTGTTGGTGAATTTGAATTATTTAGTTTTATATTGAATTCAATAATGTAAAAGCATTAACGGACAGTAGATTGACAGTAAAAAAATGTTTTGATAAATATTTTGGAAATGTTGTCATCTTCGTATTTTTTTTAATTTCGATGATACGCTGATGCTATAAAACTCTATGACATTTTCACAATCTTCGTCCTTTACTGCCTACCCTCTTCTTACGACTGTTTTAATACCATTACTTTTTAACCATTCCGTAATCAATTCAAGGAAAGTCCGGTCTCATATTTTCTCATCTCTATCTCAAGAAGTTCAATTCTTCCGTTGTTTTTTACGACCCTGTTTACTCTGTTTTTAAATTCATAACTTAACATCAAAACTCCACTGAGGGCTATTTTGAGGTTTCTTCATAATTATCAGTAAATTAAAATGTACATTCAATAAAATAAGCAAAATTGCCTTCACTTTTTCCAACAAGTTCATGGCAAACAACAAGAAACACTAAAATTCAATAAACGTTTAATAAACGCACAGTAATTTCAAGGAACGCAATGAACTCCTTCATTACACACGAGTGCTATAAAGTAACTATATTTCTTAAGAACGGCAGGGGCGCACCTGTTTCGAAATTTTCATGTACAAACTTGGTTGTAATTAACAAAATACATTCTGAACTTGTAACTAGATTTAAATAGTAACGCTACTGGCGTTGTAGGGAAGGGGGCGCAAGGATTACTTATCGATAAAATTTGTGAGTGAAACATTCACCCGCAATATTTTTGGGAATGTCAAAGTGTTTTTTCTACTAGAACATTAAAAGGTTTTGACGTGACAACGTCTAATAAATCGATGAACGCCGGTTGCACGCACGAAAAAGGATGACGCAATGTCCCATTACGTTCATTGTAACGCTACGATCGGAGCGAGAGCGCTACACGAGTGAGCGAAAGGCACGATCAGCTTGACCGTTTGGCTTGCGTCACGTTAAACTATCGCCTTTAAACCGACTTTGCAGACAACCGATTTTTTTTAAATATAGAAGTATACATTTAAATGGAAATAGAGAAAAACACCATAACCAGGTTAAAGTAGAAGATAAATAAACCGGGTTCTTTCGTTTAATTTTTGTCGTGACAACGTCTAAATCGATGAACGCCGGCTGCACGCACGAAAAAGTATGAGTCAATGTAACGTTACGCTCAATGTAACGTGACGCTCATTGTAACGTTATAATCGTAACGTTACAATGACGTTAATTGTATCGTTAAGTATGCAATCATTTCATCAATGTTTTGTTATGACGTTGTCACGTTAAACTGTCGTCCGTAAACCGACTTTACCGACAACCAATTTTTTTCAGTGGTTTTGTAAATTAAGCATCACTAACAACACTTCTCTTAAGTATAGTAGAGATTTATTTTGATTATGCCAATGCCATGTCTTTCACAACAAAAATAAGTTACAAGATTGATTGGAATAAGTTAAGCCCAAGGATTCACTTTTGTAGTAGACAATCATTATATGCAAAAAACAAAATTCAGGCTGTAGAAATTTCCAAAATTACTCAAAAAATAATAACTGGAAGTAAAATAAGGACCAATTTACATAGGATACATTTTTATTTTTTTACTTATTTGTTAGGTACAATTTCTGAAAGCGTGCCTATCGATACAGACCCACCTTTCCCATCCCTAGCCCCCATACAAAGAGACACTAAGAAATTATGTATTCCCCTTAGCGTAGTTGGGCTGAACTTTATTGAATTTGTTCCGAGGCGTTCGGTCGGGACTCGAATGCAGTACTTTTGTCAGGTGATCGTGATTTGAATGTAACCGTTTTACTTTGTTAGACGGTGGTGCAGACGCCATTTTAAAATTTGTAATTGGAATTTGTAATGTTTTCGATTTTGTTCAGTTTTACAACCATCGGACATTTTTTTTATTTTTAACGGTCACTTTGCCCTTAATCTGATTGTGTTAGAATACCACACGCAAGTGTAATTAAAAAAAAAAAGTACCTTAAAAATAAGTTCCTTTGACCACGTACTGAGCCCAACTCATTTGCTTATGTCATCATCTGCCTAGCCTTTTCCCAACTATATTGGGGTCGGCTTCCAGTCTTACTGGATTCAGCTAAGTACCAGTGGTTTACATGGAGCGACTGCCTATCTGAACTCCACAACCCAGTAACTGGGTAACACGGTACCCCTTGGCAAGACTGGTGTCAGATCTCAAGCTTCTGACTATCCGTAACGACTGTCAAAGATCTTCAAATAACAGCCGGGACTAACGGCTTAACGTGCTTTCCGAGGCACGGAGGAAACTCGGTATGTTGAAATGGTCACCCATCCACGGACCGACCTGGTCAAGCGTTGCTTAACCTTGATGATCGACCCGTGCGGCTGTTATTATTTAGCCACGAGCTCCTACTTGCTTATGTAACGTGCGTTTATTTTATCGGCTCGAATGAAGAAGATAAAAAAGATAATAAAATAAATACTTATTTTATTTATATTGTGAACTTATTGAACGTATTAAAAATTATAATCATGTCATCTTCTCACTAGTAACCCCTGAAGGAATCGAAGAGGTGTAACGTAGTACAACAAAGTTTACTGTTGATAATATTAACGGTCCCATGTGATCAAGTGTGAGCCTAAAATATCTGAATTGATATTCTAATTGTTGTCCTCTTAGAGAAAGTTATTTATTTTCTAATACTAGCTGTTGCCCACGGCTTCGCTCCCGTGGACCACACCACACAATGCCCATTTTCGAGATTAAAAAATAGCCTATATCATGTGTATGTATGTGTATAATGTAGCTTTCTATTGAAGAAAGAATTTTTCAAATCGGTCCAGTAGTTTCGGAGCCTATTCGGTACAAACAAACAAACAAACAAAAACATCTTTCCTCTTTATATTAAAACTAACTAACCTATATATCATCATCATCTGCCTAGCCTTTTCCCAACTATATTGGGGTCGGCTTCCAGTCTTACCGGATTCAGCTAAGTACCAGTGTTTTACATGGAGCGACTGCCTATCTGACCTCCACAACCCAGTAACTGGGTAACACGGTACCCCTAGGTAAGACTGGTGTCAGATCTCAAGCTTCTGACTACCCATAACGACTGTCAAAGATCTTCAGATGACAGCCGGGACCAACGGCTTAACGTGCTTTCCGAGGCACGGAGGAAACTCGGTATGTTGAAATGGTCACCCATCCACGGACCGACCTCGTCAAGCGTTGCTTAACCTTGATGATCGACCCGTGTGGCTGTTATTACTTAGCCACAAGCTCCTGTAACTAACCTATATATAATATAACTTATAATATAACTAAACTATATTTTTTTGCTTATTAAAGCTCCTTAACAGCGAAATAGACTAGATTTAAAATTCTTTGTTAGAAGAAAAACATCATTGTTGTTATAAGTTGTCATGTATCTAAAAAAAATAAGGTCTGAAAAATTTTAGTTATTTTTTATTTATTTAAAAGTAGCTTCTGCCCGCGGCTTCGCCCACGTTCAAAGTTCAAAAAAACAGGATTATCCGCTGGGTCAATCTAAAGATTGTCTAAAAAATTAATTAAAATCGGTCTAGCCGTTTCGGAGTCTACAAGGAACATACATACATACTTTACCTTTTAATAAAATTAAGTACTTTTCTCAAACATGCTTGGCAATTTGAACATTATTTTGACAACCTTCTTCGAGATAAATCGAAATTGCTGTACTGGCCAAATACATGCGAGCAGCGGCCGGCAAAAGTTGTATGAAAATCCATATCTGTCGTGTCTAGCGGCCAAATAAATTACATAGTAAACTCATATCTGTCGTGTTATTTAAAAATGGAACGATCTTTTACTCCGAAGCATGGCAGCCAAGGAGGTAACTTATCAAAGGTTTCATTTAAATTTAGAACTGGCTTGCAAATAGAACGCTGTTTATAGAAGAAAAAAACAAAAGAATACTTTAACGCGGGAACAATTATTGTTCTTCGTCATTGATTTTGACAAAATGAGTTCTAGGTATTACTTAGTTTTAATTGCCGCGCATTATTTGATAAAAGTACTATACAAGCCTTGGCCACAACTAGGCATTGATGGACTTACGTATGTGTGTGTTACACGTTCATCCATCAATGCCTCTTTTGCTGGCCGCTACAGTAATGTACTATATATTTTTTTTTATTTTTTTTTCTATTCTATTCTATTCTATCGATTTATTCTTAAAACGAAATATGAAAATTAATTCAAAAACTGTCCTATTTAGGTACCTACATATTTAACTAACAATAAAAAAACACACATAAACATACCAATTAACAAAACAATGCCACAGTAAATAGAAAATTCAAAGGAGGCGCAATTAAGGAGGTACCTACCTATCGCGTAAATTTATGACCCTCTCCGAGGAGCCTCTTATCGTTACGTACGAAGGAAACTATAGAATTGTGTACGAAGAGAAATATAAAATAGCAGGGCCGCCCAACGTTTTTTGAAGATGGCCCGTAATTTTGATTACGTGTCAGCCTGCATATTATCTATTAAATAAAATTTGCCTACAGCAAAAAGGAAAAAAAATACAGAATTATTTTGACATGTCTATTAAAATTAAACAAAAGTTACTTAAGGTTTTTACCTTGTATGATGTTTTTGTGTGAACAATTGATCAATATTTGATGACAAATCTGTGGTTGTGAAGAAACTGATTCAGAAAAAATCCGTTTCATCCTACATAAATCCAAAACCTAAGTTTTAAATACAAAAATTAAGAATGGCAGATATTTTTTTCGTTATGGTTGGTAATCTTTGGCAGTTTTTTTTTTCGATGTGGTTGGTAATCTTTGGCGTTTTATTGTCATTGAATCACTCTGCCTAACCTGTTCCCAACCACGTAGGAGTCTGCTTCTAGTCTGCCTCTATTTAACATACACAACCTAGTAACTACGAAAATATTGACCAACGAAAGAAAGAAAGAAATAAAAAAATATTTGTGAACCGCACAGGAGACACAAGATAAACAAAAACAAAAAAAAAACAATAATGAAAAATGAAACCCAATGACTAGAAACTAGAAAGTCTCCTATCGCAGCATGTACAGTGATATCTAAAAGAAAAGAACTCTGCGCTGGTATTCTGATAAGGCTCACTGTTGATGCCACGGACACACTCACGGAAAGGGAACATACAATTAAAAAAATAATGATGGAATAAAATAAATAACAATGAAGTAGTATACACACAGAAGGTGAGACAAGTATGTATATGTGTAAGTATAAAACAAATATAAAAATAAAACATATTAAATATACGACTGATATCCCGACGCATGGCTCAATAATCATTTGTCAAAACCATGGACAGACGACAGAGCGCGCGGGCGAGCGCAGGCAGAAATCTATGGTCGGCTGTCAAAAAACAAAAAAATGCTAAGAATATTAGGTAAGAAATGCCTGTGATTAAACAAAGCGAGACTATTCACGAGAAAACCGAATTGCGTTGACGAGCACTTCGTGGCCCGCGGGCCTTAGCTTGGGTGGCGTTGCTCTATAGAATTCTGTATGAACAGGGAAGTATAAAATTACGTGTCGTGGAAATAGGCCGTAATTTCTTGTTTACCGACTATTATTTTGAATTTAATTTTCATGGTAATTCTGTAAGATGGTGGTATGAAAATATGGGAGGGAGAGTCAGAAAATATCCTTGAGAGAGTAAAACTCTAATGACGAGAGAACTATTTTGATTGTAAAAAATGTTTTTGTTATATTTTTACCGTCTTTTCTCGTTTGAATGTCGAGAACGCACCTTCCGGGAAAAAGTATGTCTACTTAATCAAAATTTGTTCAATCACATGAACCATACAAACTTTCATTTTTAGGGTTCCGTACCCAAAGGATAAAAACGGAACCCTATTACTAAGACTCCACGATCCGTCTGTCTATCTGTCTATCTGTCCGCCTGTCACCAGGCTGTATCTCATGAATCGTGATAGCTAGACAGTTGAAATTTTCACAGATGATGTATTTCTGTTGCCGCTATAACAACAAATACTAAAAACAGAATAAAACAAATATTTAAATGGGGCTCCCATACAACACACGTGTTTTTTTTCCGTTTTTTGCGATAGTGGTACGGAACCCTTAGTGCGCGAGTCCGACTCACACTTGGCAAGTTTTTTATAAAATAAGTAGGATAGGATATATGTATAAATAAGATATGGAATAAGGTTAGAATCAAATCACTATACATTCGAATCGTCAATCAAAATTCTCAACAAAATGAGCACTACAAAAGTACTAAGATATTCTTCATCCAAAATGGTTTTAAACTACTCATCCCCATTGACATATTACGCAATCATTTCAAACCACTAGTAGTTACAACCTCGTAAGCACCGCCCCATCCATTCACACGAACTTGAAAATAGTTTCAATCATAATAATAATTGCATAACCTGCCACATCACTATCGCATAACGTAACCATGAAACCGTCATCTGATTGGGGTTGACTTCCAGCTCAACTAGAATATAACAGTACATGAATCGACTACGTATTTAACCTCCAAAAGCCAGTAACTGAGCATACGATACCCGTTGGTAAAGAAAATACTTACTAACAGTATCTGATCAGATCTATTTCATTAAACCAAGTGGACCCAGGCGAATAATATCTATTTCTTTAAACTAAGTGGACCCAGGCGAATAATATTGAGAAAAGCCAGTATAACTGCATACCACGAAACCCTTTGTTACCAAAATCAAATCAAAATCGTTTATTTTCAGGCATAGCATAAATTTACAACAAAAAAAATCCTAAAAGCATAAAATGAGACAAGATAACACACACTCACATCATTATTGGCAAATAAGACAAGCTAGTGAAACTCCGATGATGAGATTTTCTTAGCTCATTATATCAAAACACAGCCAGCAGCCGTTGATCCCGTAATCTGCTACAGTTACTTGTTTTTTTTTTTGTTTTGCTTTTTTCTTAGCCATTTTTTATAACCATCATTCATAACCATCTTCGTTAGCTAGTCGAAATAAGTTCACCTTAGTCTCTAAAACCTTTAAAAATCTTAAACCCAAAAACATCCATAAAAAAGAAAAATAGAGCTCAAAATGCTTATTCTTATTTAAACTCTAAAACATATAAACCCTAAATCCTTCTTTCTAAAAATTCCATAAAAAGAAAACTAAAGCACAAAATTCACACTAAAATCAATACTTAACCAAATACGGCAGAGTCCGCAAAATATAAATTGGCCTTCATATATTTAAGGGGCACAAAAGTGTTTTGAAAAGTAGTTCGCATTCGCCCCTAATTCCTTTAGTTTTACAGCCTTTTTGGATGGTTTTTGGACCTCGGCGTTACTATGAAAACACGGTGGGTTTTGTTAAGTCACTTTGTAATACATTGCTTGTTCGAGTGAACTTTAAAACTGTATTTAATTTGTAGGTAAAAAAGTCATTAAGGGATTGTCAAAGATCGATTTCTAATATTTATAATCATCACTCACCCTTTAATGTTTATTATATTGGTTTATTTATTTAGTACTCGTTCACACAGAGGTCCGTTTTACAGGTCCGCATTATCGTATATGTTTTTATTCAGCAATGGCGTCGGTAGTTGTATGAGCGAGTTCACACACACAACACTTTTAAAATAATGATCCATTTTTTCGTACGTCTATCCTTGTAGAAACTTCGTTGGTGTGAACATTACCCCCAGTAGCCATGGATCCGTAAACGGTACTGTAAATGCGGTGTGAACATAACCTGCAGTACCAACGGATCCGTTAAAAACGATAATGGAAATACGTATATTCTGTTTGAACGTACTCTTAGAGTAGTCATCGCCTTTCTCGACATATCCTTTCTGAAAATAAATCTTAGCAAAAAAAAAAAAAAAAAAACCGCTGCGCATCTTACTTCTTACTTATCACATCACACTAATATTATAAAGGCGAAAGGGCGACAGTTTGTGAGTGTGTGTGTTACTCAATCACGCCAGAACGGCTGAACGGTCCGGATGAAATTCGGCTCAAGCAGAAATTATATTTTGGAGTAGCACATAGGCTACTTTTTTACCGGGAATATGTTCCCTTGAGATAATTTTCGACATTCACGCGGGCAAACCGCTGGCAGAAGCTAGTACAAAAAATAGAAGATAGTCTGTTTTAAGATAAATAATCATCATCAGCTTAGCCTTACACATTATTTTGGGTACGTTTTTCAGTCTTATCGAATGCATCAGATTACCAGTATTTTTCATGGAGGAAATGCCTGTCTGACGTTCAAAAACCTACTACGATACCCATACCCCTTAGTAAGAAAGATACTTCATAATAGTATATTTGACATACATTATTAATCATCAGATCTATTTCTTTAAGTCAAGTGGACCCAGGCGAATAATATTGTAAAAATGCTGGGATGAAGACGAAGATACAAAAACCCTTAGATTTAATAGAATAAAAACACATGGACCATTCTACGATAGTCATTTGTTTATCAATGAATAGCTCAAGAAAGTAAATAATATTGCTTAATTACTGATTATTTGGTTTATTACCTTCTTCATCTTAGCCTTTTTCGTCCGCTTTGCTTAAAGGAACTTTTCAAAATTATAGACTATTAGCTACCCGGCTTCGTACAAGACAAATTATATACAACACCTTCCTTGTTTATCGGTTTTTTATAATAGTGAAAACCGTATCCACGAAATCCGTTGCGTGGTTTTGAAGAAGCTAGCGGAGAAATAGAAATTACGTCGACAGACGCGGACAGCGACTTTGTTTTATACTATTACAAACTTTTTATTAACATGCAATGTATGTATGTTCATGTCAAATCTTGCAACTGAATTTTAAAACAGTTATCGAGAGGAGAGAGGAGCTCGTGGCTAAATAATAACAGCCGCACTGGTCGATCAAGTTAAACCAACGCTTGACGAGGACAGTCCGTGGATAGGTGACCATTTCAACATACCGAGTTTCCTCCGTGCCTCGGAAAGCACGTTAAGTCGTTGATCCCGGCTGTCATTTGAAGATCTTTGACAGTTGTTTTGAGTAGTCAGAAGCTTGAGGTCTGACACCAGTCTAGCCAAGGGGTACCGTGTTACCCAGTTACTAGGTTGTGGAGGTCAGATAGGCAGTCGCTGAATATAAAACACTTGTACTCAGCTGAATCCGGTAAGACTGGGAGCCGACCTAGGCAAAGACCTAGACCTAGGAAAAGGCTAGGCAGAGTGATTGATCCTCAACCGGTTAAAACGAAATTTTGTATACAAGTTTTGGATGACAATGCACGGTAAGCTCAAAAGACAGTTAAAAAATAATGGGAAATATTATTCAATATATCGGAATTATGAAAAAAGGTAAATGCAAATGCCGAATGCTACATTATATAGTAGTAGGCATATGTATTTTCATTGATGGAAAACCCGATGTTGATCGAAAATCCAGACGAACACTTTGCAGATTAATATTTTATTTACGTTTTATATTTTATATTTATGGGCTTTCAGTTCCGCTCGGGCGATAAATTAAAAGGCGGATGTAGCGTGTGTATGTAGTTTTGGCTGTTTTTAAAAGACTTGATAGTAAATTTCTACTAGTTTTAAGAACTATAATAGGCATAATGAAAACATTTCCAGATTTTAAGAATGGCTAGATTAAAAAAAAACATTGCTTCAATAAGATCGTGACATATAGTTATAGAGATAAATATTGACTAGCATAGAAAAGTAGTAAAAGATACAGCCAAATTCACCATTTCATGAAAAGATGATGAAAATAAAAATTAATGCCTGGGTAATCAATACATATAATAAATCTGTAGAAAAGTAATTTTTGTACATTGAAAATATTTCCAAAAAAAATTGCCAGGGTGTTAAAGGATAACCATCAGAACCTATTTCCGGCATTTTTGGAATTTTTATCTGTTTGTCTGTTTATTTGTGCACGCATCACGTGAAATGTACGAAACCAATGTAAATAACTTTTATACATAAAAATTGTGCGTAACTTAAAGAATTACTTAGTTAATTTTTGTTTCATCGCAATCGGTTCACTCTATCAAAAGTTAGATGAATTTAAAGTGTTCAAGAAGTAAAATTATCAAAACACACGCAATTCAGATACTCGGACAGTTGAACTCGATATTCGATAGATGGCGTTGTGCATTTGAAGACATTTTCTGAATGGCGATGTTAAAATTCTCCGCGAAAGAATGATGACTATAGAAAAAAAATTGGTAGGTAGGTAAGTAGGGTAGGGTTGGCAGACAGATGACGGGAGCGAAGCCGCGGGCACAGCTAGTGCTCAATAATTTGGAAATACATGTTGTACGAACTGAACAACCGCAAAATGAAATTAAAATTGTTTGAGCCTTTTTACAACAATACAAGACTAAACTTTATCTTAGAAAACAATGTTTTCTAACAAGCAATGTACTCAAAAACAAACCCATAAAATTCGCGTTTTCATAGTAGTAGCACGGGGGTGTTTTATAAGGGTTGTTTGGTTAGGCCGACCTTTTTTAGCCTTTCGGGCCTCCAGATAGTTTTAGTTCGGACGCTGTAAAATTTCGAGAATTACGTTCGGAAAAGTTTTTAGTAAAAGGGTAGTGTTTTTCGATCCTTTATTAGTTTTGAGGATTCTGGGGTTATAGTGATATTTTGCGGGTGTTATGCATAATTTGGAGGAGGTGATAGTGAGTTTTGACACTTGTGGTGTTGTTTTTAGAGTTTGTTTTTGATTGTAAACTTTATGGAGAAATAGATGTGATTGTTTTTTATTGGGATTTAGGGAAGAGAAACTACTGTTAACTACTCAAATTTTTAGGTTGTATTATTGTAATATAATTTTTTCAGGTAGTTCCCAAATTCTACATTGTCCATTGCTGTAAATACAAGAAGTACTTATCTATAGCTTTAGCCTATATAAAAATGTGATGAGTTTTTTGATTGTATTTTTTAATTGTAGTGGAATAGTTTTCTGTTGTTGGGGGTTCCCAACAACAGAAAACTATTCCACTACAATTTTCCAACTAAAAACTAAGATTAGGACCGAAATTAATTAACCAAGCCGCGAAATGAAGTTGAAAAATTGATTAAAGCCCCTTTAACCGCACCGAGCTACAGCGGGGGGCGAATGCTACCTCCACGGAACCGTCAAAGTTTCGCGAGGGGGCGAAAGGGGGGCAAAAATGAACCACCGGCATGAAGACGGATCGGGGAAGTTTAAATTTAGAGAATTGTTGGGTTTCTTTCTCTTTCGCTGTTCATATTTATGGAATTTAGTCGTGTTAGGTACCTTGCTATGTATCGTGGGGGAGTTGAAAATTATTATATTTTGAAATGACGAGACTTTCTTAACATAACAGAATACATGTTTTTGCCGAAGGGTTGGGCAAAGGTTCGATGAATTCTTAAGTTCGATGTAACGGGGGCGAAGAGGGGTAAAAAAATGAATCAGTTGATTGTGAGGTTGAGTTGAGTAACGTAACAGTTTTTTCAATGCGGACTTGTATTTGATCACCTACATTTAATATTATTATTATTTAGCTACCACACAGATATTGGAAGAGACTGGACAACACATCAAGCAGCTGGAAATCATGCAAAAATAGAGATTTACCTTTATTTTTGCGAAAGGAACCAACTGAATTTCAGGTAGGAAAGACTTTGTCTAGAAAAATGTCACCAGTATAAAAATCTGTTTGATGTGTTGTCCAGTCCATTTTCCTCCTTCCCTCCCTTCGCAATACATCAAGATTCAAGACTCGTTTCCCCGAAGGCAGAGGTGGAAACCTTCATTTTGCCAGTTCTGTCTGTAAGTTCCATGTATGAGGCCAGACAGGCACATATTCAGACGCCGCGCGCCTGGAAATAACTCTTTGCCCAACTTGCCAATCGAACTCTTGACGTCATAATCGGCAGAAACGCCTTCGTCTTCAGTAATTCTCCTGTAAGCTTATCTATGTAAATAATCATCAGCTCTGTAATGTTCCCACTGCTGGGACACAGGTCTCCTCTCTGTGAGAGGGAATAGGCCGTAATCCACCACCGGGCCCAGTGCGGTTTGGTGGATCTATTTTAAGGCGCGGATTCCCTTGAGTAGCTGATTTTAAAATGATAATCACGTCTAAATGGCTGGTCGTAATTCTTTGAAAAAAATATATGTTATATTAGACTCTATCCTTAATAATTTGATTTAAGCAAATTTTGAGTTTTATTTGTATAACATAGTGTAATGAACTTGTAAAGTTATGTCTAAAACGGACCAAAACACGACAATCACACCAAAACCGCTGGGCGTATTTTAATGAAATCAACACCATCTCAAAGGTAATTTAATTATCTACATTTTGATCTGAGGCTTTTTTTTTGAAAGTCATAGAATAATAAGGGAAGTACAAAAAACTACAAAATTTTGGGTCGCGCGGGTGTGAAACGAGTGCGCGTTTTGTTCCCTCAAGGTCGTTGGCGTTAGTCGTCGTCTTAAATCTGAAACCGAAAACTTTAAAATGAATTTCCTTCTCTTTTATTACAATCCAAAGTTAGTATTCTCATGTCTAACATTGTATAACCTCAGGCCTTTAGTTATGACAATATTATGCAGACGTCACAGGCTTCATTAGAATTCGCCAACAAGATGGCGTTATATTACACGCTGTATCAATGTGGCTTAATTGAATTTGTGGCTGTTTGGAAGACTGATTTGTTTTTGAGATGAGAAATTATAGAAAAAAAGAAAAAGTTGGGAAATATATTTTTTTGTGCTCAATTCTTGACACACTATCAAATTAAGTGTAAATATAAAAGCGCTTTTACTAAGATATTAAGTAGAGAGAGAGAGTAGAGAAGCTGGACCTAATCGTAGGTAATTCTAATAGGTTAACATGAAAACTTCACGGTTGGGCCATGATTTAGTATAACTTATTAGAAGGACGAAAGAAAAAAGAAAATGCGTCTGAAATCACGACTTTTAGAATTAAACATTTGTTCAGAATAAGTCACTTGTCTTTTTTAAGCTAAAAGATGGTCAATAGCTGTACTAAGGGACACCCGTATAATTTCCACAAAACACGAATTGCTAGTAGGTGCCCAAAAAATCTTATACCGAGTCATTATTTACGTGGCGCTAAAAAAACTTCTGCACAATAAAACAGCTATTTTCTTCCACCTGCAAGTACGTCTCGAGTCAAGTACAAAGACAAACAGCAAGTTTAGAAGTAGCGAGTGGAGAGGCGCTCGAGAAACTCTCGAAACAAAGGAAGGTAATTGAAAATTCTATCAAAACTTGCCACGAACGAAGCCAACGACGCTAGTCGGAGAGCTAGTGAGGTAGTGGGCTAGGGATGGAGTAGCGACCAGTCAAATTAAACCGGTTATTATTTAAATACGTATTAAGTGTAATATTTTTATACGATTAAGAATTGATAATCCAACATAAAGCATTTTTCAACATAATCAAAAAGTCTTAAGTAGTTTTAAACGCTTTAGATATAAGAACACTTATACAAATAATCATCATTTAAATTCATGGAGAGTTAGACATAGGCCTCTACCAAGCACAGCTGCATCGACTTACCCTGTGCGTCTTTTGCGCATATTACACGACTTAACACAATATCACAATACACATTCATAAATTCTTCGCACAAAATTTCATAAATTCTGACAGTATCGTCCATTATTCCTCAAACGTCAAAATCTGTGTTCAGGTTCAGCAGAGCATTCAGCGCAGCAAGTGTCCAATATTATACATATTATATCGTCTCTGCTCCGTAACAGCACATCACTATTTTCTGTATGAACGAAACGGTCCAAAGCTAAGTTCCGTCTTGCGACGTGTTTGACAATCAAAAGTTGACGCCGCCATTATTTCGCCAACGTCTTATTCCAACTTCCACTCTGAGCGTTCATTAGACTGATTAATAATAGTTTTAGATTGAAAATTAAATAGACCGGAAAGTAGCTGAGTGATAGAAGTCAGTTAAGAGAGCTGCTTCGATTGGGGCTTATAGCTACGAGTAATCATGTGCTCGGGTCAACTAATCATAGAAAAGATACACTTGCTGGGTTCGGTCCATTGATCATCAATTAATTTCTGCCTGAAATCCTTCCAATTGACTTCCTAGCTTACAACTCCATTGCAATCATAATTTATTTTCAAGTATCATGTCTTATCTTCAAGTTTACGATTATATTGCACTCCCCGTTGGTTACTATGAGCTAACAATATACAAGTATTGCACTCTCCGATGCTTAATGTGAGCTAAAAAAATACAAGTATTGCACTCCCCGTTGGATACTGTGTGTCCCCGTTGGACACTCCCACTTGATCCATTGCGAGCTAAATCGTTAGCTTGCACTAACCAAGTGGGAGTGCAATACTTCTATAAAGTTGGCACTCCCGCTAGTTATTGCGAGCTAACAATATATAAGTATTGCACTCCCCATTGGTTGGTAATAATATACAAGTATTGCTCTACTCGATGGTTCAATAACCATCTTGTATCTTAACTCTTAGTTTACAACTATATATATTGCATCTCCCGATAGCTACTCTAAGCTGATGTTCCAGTTTACAACTATATTGCATTATTCGATTGTAATTATAAATTTCATATATTCTTGTTTACAAATATATTGCATACCTACCCTTTAGTTACTGAAAGCTAACATTTTAGTTTTCAACCATGATCAAATCGTAAATTAATATTGGCAGTGTCAAGCTGTTATTTTAAAACTAGTTGACCCGGCAAACTTTGTTTTGCCATAAAAACACCAAACATTCACCTACCCTACACCTACCCTACACCTACCCTACACCTACCCTACACCTACCCTACACCTACCCTACACCTACCCTACACCTACCCTACACCTACCCTACACCTACCCTACACCTACCCTACACCTACCCTACACCTACCCTACACCTACCCTACACCTACCCTACACCTACCCTACACCTACCCTACACCTACCCTACACCTACCCTACACCTACCCTACACCTACCCTACACCTACCCTACACCTACCCTACACCTACCCTACACTTACCCTACACCTACCCTACACCTACCCTACACCTACCCTACACCTACCCTACACCTACCCTACACCTACCCTACACCTACCCTACACCTACCCTACACCTACCCTACACCTACCCTACACCTACCCTACCCTACACCTACCCTACACCTACCCTACACCTACCCTACACCTACCCTACACCTACCCTACACCTACCCTACACCTACCCTACACCTACCCTACACCTACCCTACACCTACCCTACACCTACCCTACACCTACCCTACACCTACCCTACACCTACCCTACACCTACCCTACACCTACCCTACACCTACCCTACACCTACCCTACACCTACCCTACACCTACCCTACACCTACCCTACACCTACCCTACACCTACCCTACACCTACCCTACACCTACCCTACACCTACCCTACACCTACCCTACACCTACCCTACACCTACCCTACACCTACCCTACACCTACCCTACACCTACCCTACACCTACCCTACACCTACCCTACACCTACCCTACACCTACCCTACACCTACCCTACACCTACCCTACACCTACCCTACACCTACCCTACACCTACCCTACACCTACCCTACACCTACCCTACACCTACCCTACACCTACCCTACACCTACCCTACACCTACCCTACACCTACCCTACACCTACCCTACACCTACCCTACACCTACCCTACACCTACCCTACACCTACCCTACACCTACCCTACACCTACCCTACACCTACCCTACACCTACCCTACACCTACCCTACACCTACCCTACACCTACCCTACACCTACCCTACACCTACCCTACACCTACCCTAGACTAACGAACAACAATTCATTTTTATTTATATAGAAGATAGATTAAATCATTAGAAAAACACAGATGAATTCTTGTAGAGCAAAATTGTGAATGCCAGAGTACCAAATCAAAAGTTTTAGTCTGAATCTGAAATAGGACATTCGCGTTGTTCACTTCATTCTTCAACGAGACGTAATTGGCAATAGTCGGGACAATACCGTGCGACGTTCTCGTGCGATGAAAATACTCCTTTAGGAGATCTAGGTATGTGAAGAGTTGGAAAATGAATTACATTATGTCTGCAAAAGCAGTCTATGCTGAGCGGATTTCTAAGGTTCAAGCTGGTATTTTTAGAATAGAAGGAATCATCTACAAGAAGCCTGAAAATTGAGAATTCTTCACTCGCTTAGATTGTTTTCTGAGGTTTTTGACACGTCAGTCTAAAGTTCCAGTAACCTTCCAATATAAACAAAAAATAAAACAATTATTCCAGGTCCATGCAGTAATAAAAACAAGCTGCTCGGTCCCGAAATAGGTCAAAGAGTAAATTGCGATTATCATCACGCTTGCCATAATTAATTTGTGTATTGATGATGCATGTTTAAAGATGAAATCTTGTGCAATTTATCCCCTTGATTTTACACTTTTTTTTATTAATCACGGGAATATAAAGAAAGAAAATAGCTTTTATTGACCATACCCCATATAATGTAATACTAGCCTACACATGCCTCATCCCTTACATTGTACCAAATTTAAAAATCGAGTGGATGTCACAAACATTTTAAACTGCGCCATCTATTGGCATCAATTTTAAGTGATCCATTCAAATAATCTTTGACATATTTCAAAGAGCCCAATATTCCTTAATTTTGTGCTTAGGAGGTTTAATTAAACAAGAACATATTTTTTATGATTGTCTCTAGAAAACCTTAATATTTCACAAAACTTAATAACCAATCGAAGCTAGATCACGCCATCTAGTGCAATTTATTGGAAGCAATTTTTTTTCTTCGCGTCGGCTACCCGTGTTGTACCATACAAATTAAATGAAAATTAACTGTTCGTGAGACTTAGCAAAGTGAAGAAAAAGTAGTTTCTAGCGTTCCGGACCCAAAGGGTAAAAACGGGGGTCCCGTATTACTAAGACTTCACGATCCTTCTGTCTCTCTGTCTGTCCGTCTGTCACCAGGCTGTATCTCATTAACCGTGATAGCTAGACAGTTGAAATTTTCACAAATGATGTATTTCTATTGCCACTATAACAACAAATACTAAAAACAGAATAAAATTAATATTTAGGGGGGCTTCCATACAACAAACGCGATATTTTTGCCGTTTTTTGCTCCATATTAATAACGGCAACAGGTAGACGCTTGAAATATTCACAGAATATTTAGTTGTGTATTCATTAAAAAAAATTATAATAATTAAATTAAAATAAAATAAATTAAGGGGGACCATACGACAAACGTGTTTTTTTTGCCGTTTTTTGCGATAATGGTGCGGAACCCTTCGTGCGCGAGTCTGACTCGCACTTGGCCAGTTTTTTTTTAATTGTCTCTTACACAAACCCAGATGCGTAAACCAAGTTATCCAACAATTAATGAAAGATCTGTATCATCTTCCCACAAATATCAAAAGATCTGTACACAATAATAAATATACATAATATTAATACGTCTGTTCTCGCAATACAAGCGTTTCAAACAAGGTACAGCTAATTTAAATTTCTATTAAAACTTGGCAGTCGCGGGGCGTACTGTCAAAGGCAATCACAATGTTTTATGTACACAATAAAGCTCTTGTTATGTGTATGCGTCTCTATGCACGTGTGTGAGGAATTTGGAACACAATACTTTTTATACAAAAAAAAAAAATAACCGACTTAAAACTTAAAACCGAAATATAAAAACACTACAAAATGAAAAATGTGTTCCTTTAATCGTTTCTTCGTTTGTTAAGGTTCCGTACCCAAAGAGTAAAAACAGGACCCTATTACTAAGACTCCGCGGTCCGTCTGTCTGTCTGTCTGTCTGTCACCAGGCTGTATCTCATGAACCGTTTTAGCTAGACAGTTGAAATTTTCACAGATGATGTATTTATGTTGCCGCTATAACAACAAATACTAAAAACAGAATAAAATCAATATTTAAGTGGGGCTCCCATACAACAAACGTGATTATTTTTGTCGCTTTTTGCGATAGTGGTACGGAACCCTTCGTGCGCGAGTCCGACTCGCACTTGGCCGGTTTTGACACTGATTAATTGAATTTAAGTTATTTTTCACATTGTAATATTTTTATTTGGAAGTCGGTTGTATTTTTTTGTAAAAAAGGTTTTTTATTTTTCACTTTGTAGTGGTACATAATGGACAAGTTTCAAGTACCAGTGTGAACTGTACACATCTGCTTACGTTTAGACCGTACTGGTGTGATGGTATGTAATGAAAGAATGTCCCGGGCGATTTGCCGTCATTTCCAAAGTTCTTCATCAGATCTTTATCAAATTTAAATGGAGCCATTTCAAAAAAATACTTCTTTCGTACAAAAAATAATTTTGCAAATCGGTTTATAACTGACGGAGTTATGCCCGAACATACATAAATATATATATATATAAACATCTGAATTGAGAACATGCTCCTTTTTGTGAAGTCGGTTAAAAAATGGTAAAATATAAATAGCAAAAACGGGGTTATTCCGCCAGAAAAGATGCACAAATTAAGCAAATCAGTTAGTACAGAAGTATACTTCTGTACTAATATTATAATGAAGAAAGATTTTTTTGTTTGTTAGTTTTTACCGAATAGGCTCCGAAACTACAGGACCGATTTGAAAAATTCTTTCACCAATAGAAAACTACATTATTTCTGAGTGACATAGGCTTTTATACCGAAAACGGGTCCTGTGGTGTGGTCCACGGGAGCGAAGCCGCGGGCAACAGCTAGTCTAAAATAAAGTAATAATGTTAAGATATCAAGAGGAAAAACAAAAGTAAATAGCTATAAAACAGTCCAGTTATGTCAGGGATAAATTTCTTCCTACCCAACTTCTAAAACCTTTTTGTGCGTAGACGTAGCAGGATTGGTTTAGGATTTGATCAATGAATAAATAGATAAGCAGCATTGTATTTGGTCTCAATTATTAGCTTGGTTGAAATTTTAAAATTTACAGAATAGTTTAATTTTGGCTTTAAATATTGTTTTGATTTTAGTTGATGTTAGATTTCTGAGAATATTATTGCTTAGATAGTAGGTGAGGGAGAGTTTTTTTAGTACACTAGTCGACGGCACGAACTATTTTGTGCGCGGGGTTAAAATGCATTTTATATCAACCGACAGCACGTGCGGAAAAGATAGATGCTGTGATGAGCAGTAGGAAGCTAGTTCGCGTACGAATACACACTTTTACAAATTTGTAGCGAAATGGATAATGATTTAGGACGAAACCGAGCGTGCGTAATTTTATAAGCAGACCTTTGGCAGTCTAGATGTCATGAAAAAACGACTAAATCTATCTGTTCAAATTAAATTGTATTGTTGAACTACTAATCTATCCTTGTATGGAGCCCGTTTTGCAATTTTCCGTCTTCTTATGGTATTTATTTGCGCCCAAAAATGCGTCAAAATTAGTGTCGAAATGTGGAACTTTTGACGCTCATAATTTTGAAATATTAACTTTTTTTTTTTGCTTCCATACAGGGCTAGATAATAATGAGACAAATTGATATCACTTTTTATTTTGAACGTAAATCGTCAAACAGTGGAATAATCCCTAGACTACGTTTGTATGGAAGAATTTTCGACTAGTGTAAACCTTAAAGGTTTTATTTAGAGATATATTCAAATAATATTAGTACATTTGTATCTCAACCAGCTCGATTCAAAAAAACATTGTGCAAAGCCATCTTGAGCCATAATATTCGTCTGCAAAGTTTTAGTACTTGTACGTTTTATATTTATTCAAAGAAAACCGTTTGAATACTCAACAACAAAAGGGTCATCTTTGTTCGGCTTTAACTTTAGAAATTAAATGTAACCTAGACTTTTAGCTGTATGAGAAATTACTCAAGGACAGCAAGCGTCCTTCTGTCGGCTAATGAGTATGGTGATTATGATATTTTACCCTCAATCTATTAGTTTTTTTAAATGAAACTTCAGCGGCAATTTTTGGACGAGAATTTAGACTAAAATTTCAAGGTTGCGTCACTTTTAGGCACATTTCATTACATGAGAAAGAAGAAAATTACAAACTTATATCTGAACACTTAATCTTTTTTAGGGTTCCGTATCCAAAGGGTAAAAACAGGACGCTATTACTAAGACGCCGCGGTCCGTCTGTCTGTCTGTCTGTCACCAGACTGAATCTCATGAACCGTGATAGCTAGACTATTGAAATTTTCACAGATGATGTATTTCTATTGCCGCTATAACAACAAATATTAATAAAATAAATATTTAAGTGGAGCTCCCATACAACAAACGTGATTTTTTGCCATTTGATAATGGTACGGAACCCTTAGTCCGCGAGTTCAACTCGCACTTGGCCGGTTTTTTTTTATATATGCTCGCGCTTGACCACTATCTCACCTAATCTAATCTTTCTTATTCTTTATTTTTTAGGAAGTTTCAACTAACCGCGCTGTTTTTTTTTTCTTACGAATCGTCTCTTGTCCTCGATCTTGCCTGATAGGGTGGAGCAAGCAAACCCAAAAGATTCCTATTCCTTTTCAATAGTTAGTGAGTGTAAAGAAAGTGTAGAACACTAGTTGTTTAGCCTTTTTATGTTGGGTCGTATAAAATTAATTAAAAATCCCTTGTAATTCAATAAAGATTATAAAAAATAAAAACATATGGCTCTAAAACTCTATCTATACCTACTCGTACAATAAAATAGTACAAGTTTATGAATATTTATAATATGAAAACTTGTACTCAGTAATTAACAAAATTATTATTTGTCCTCCAAAAGTACATGTACAAAGGCTGTTCACAAATTTGTACTATTTTATTATACCTACGAGTTCACATGAAATTAATATTGCTTTTAGGTTTTTTTTTTTTAAATATACCATCTCATAAAAATATTGGATTTCGGATAGTGAATTTCATGTGAACTCGTATGTATAATAAAATAGTACAAATTTGTGAACAGCCTTTGTACATGTACTTTATTATCACATGTATGTAATGATATTTTTTGGTGTACAACAAAGAATTAAGAGAATATTTATAATATGAAAACTTGTACTTAGAATTTACTTAAATATTATTTGTCCTACAAAATACTTGATAATGAAGTATTGCTTGTAGGAAAAAAAAATGAAAAATACCATCTTGTAAAATATCAGATTTCGGATAGTGAATTTCAACCAAGTTTAAACATTTTTCCTATTTCTTCTTATATTTAAGTTCGAAATACTTATTATTCTTGATTCTTTCATATAATAAATACCTATTTCTCTATCAATTTTATAATATAAATTCCCAAAACATTATCTATACAATTGACGTCTCAAACCAACTTTACATCGGCAACATAAGTTGCCTCCGTAAATCGATTTCGCGATACAAATTAAAAACCCGTAATTGAATATTCGCAAACTTCAAACGACTTCGACTTTCTCAATTCATCTTTATGTACCTATTTCAAGTTTTAATGAGTTTTCTTTAAGCAAATACGTCTAACTTGGAAAGTTTTGCACGAGTTTTAAGTTGTGAATAAGTAAATGAAAATTCTTGTTTACGGTTTGTTGTTTTGAAGTAAATAAGGTATAATTTATAGCTAGGTAAAGTTTTAACGAACTTATTATTACGCTTGTACTTTCTGAAGGCACTAGGCAGAGGTGAATACTTAACTACAATAAAAATAACAAAAGAAACTTATGAATTTAAAGTCTTTTACTTTCTTTCTTTCAAGAGGAGCTCGTGGCTAATTAATAACAGCCGCACGGGTCGATCATCAAGGTTAAGCAACGCTTGACGAGGTCGGTCCGTGGATGGGTGACCATTTCAACATACAGAGTTTCCTCCGTGCCTCGGAAAGCACGTTAAGCCGTTGGTCCCGGCTGTCATTTAAAGATCTTTGACAGTCGTTACGGGTAGTCAGAAACTTGAGATCTGACACCAGTCTTGCCCAGGGGTACCGTGTTACCCAGTTACTGGGTTGTGGAGGTCAGATAGGCAGTCGCTCCATATAAAACACTGGTACTTAGCTGAATCCGGTAAGACTGGAAGCTGACCCCAATATAGTTGGGATAAAGGCTAGGCAGATGATGATGACTTTCTTTCTTTCAATGTTTTATCATGTTTTAAGTTTAATGTGAATTTTTTCATCAACGGCTCAAATCAAGATTTTGGTCTACTAGGTAGGTTGCATTTGAAACATTTACAAAGGCAAAAAAAAATAACACTGCACGACCTAAGAATCGAATCTAGGGCCCAGTCATCAGTCGCGCTTACGAACACTAGAACTATAAGGTAATCTTTGAAGAAAATTAGGTCTAATTAACATAGAATACCATTTTAAAATTCTAACCAAGTTCCAAATTAACATCACAGATTATTTAGAAGCAAGAATTTCTAAACAGGCAAGGTGTTACAGCGACCGAGAGGTCGTGGGTTCAAACCCTGTTGAACTTTGATGTGAACCCAGTTTGAACGTAGCCAGCTTTTATTTCCTTGAAGAGGAGACGTTCCGATAACGAATACTGAGAAATTGATAAGAGTCTTACACTGGTTGAAAAAAAAGTGTTGTAGTCCATAACAAAATTGAATCTTGATTGTATGTATAAATGTAATAATTATGGCGTGATTTTCGAATGGTTCATAGTCGACTCTTCTGTGTACCTAACAATTAATCAATTTTGTACACTGACAGCCCTAAATTCTTCTTCTATCGTACAGCCTATCCAAAGGTTGTCTATAAGAGATTACCCTGTGCGATAAGACCGCCCATTGTACACATGTTTTCGTGAATGTTTGTCCTGTATTTTTTTGTGGTGTACAATAAAGTATATAATAAATAATAATGTTAAATCTTATTACTATTTACTTATATTATTAATGCGAACATTTTGATGAGTTGATGTGTATGTGTTAGTTACTCAATCACGCCAGGACGGCTGACTGGATCTGGAATAATTTTGGCACAGAGAAAGATTATACTCAGGAATAGCACATAGGATTTTTATTCCGGAAATATTCCCTCGGGATAATTTTCAACTTTCATGCGGACGAAGCCGCTGGCAGAGGCTAGTAAAAAAAATAAGTATGTAAAACGTTTTGAATATTAATGCAGCGAATATATTTTCAGAATTACTAAGGTTCTTAAACCGAGACCGACATCGCTGAGTATATATCAATTGAAAATTTAAGCATTATTTTGTCAACCTTCTTCGAGATAATTCGAAATTGCTGTACTGGCCAAATACATGCGAGCAGCGGCTTGCAAAAGTTGTATGAAATTCCATTTCTGTCGTGACTAGCGGCCAAATAAATGACATAGTATAAACTCATATCTGTCGTGTTATTTAAAAATGGAACGATCTTTTACTCCGAAACATGGCAGCCAAGGAGGTAACTTATCAAAGGTTTTATTTAAATTTCGAACTGGCTTGCAAATAGAACACTGTTTATTGAAGAAAAATAGTACATTATTGCAAAGGCCGGGAAATAGACAATTGCAGGTCGAGTATGAGTTTCACTAATACGAGACAGGCAATTGCCATTTCCGCCGAGGCATATATAATGCTTTTCTCAAAAGAATGCAGGGAAATAAAAAACAAGTTAAATTTCCTTAATTTTAAAGTTAATGCCATTTTTAACATGAACTGTACATTTCAGCATGGAATAAATTGCCCATAATGTAGATGACTTTTTAGTTTTAGAAATCTCATTAAAATACGCCAAAAATACTGTTTCAGAGAAAATGTTCATTTTTTTATCGTTTTTCCAAATCATAAAATGTTCATATACTTTCATGTGTTTTTCTTTTGACTTCGCTGGAAGCAGGTTTTCCATTGCCAATTTGGCTTCTGATCTTAAATCTGGTGGACCGTGAACCGTTGGAACTCATTTTAATTATTAAATTTATATTTATTAAATATTTAAATAACAAATCAATACGAATTTTCAGCTTTGCCATCATCTGTGCCGAAAGGCAAACGCATTTATGGCTATACAGCCACGTAAACGCAATTTGTACTAAGAGACTTACTTTGGTAAGCCAAGAATGATAAAAGAGATCAAATCAAAGAGTATCTAATAACCCCAGTACGCAGTTACATACAACATTGCTGGAGCGTTGAAATGTTCTAAATTCAAAAAACGCTCCAGCAATGGATTTGATTTTCACTGTCCGTAAATTCGGTACTTCGCGTGTTCTTTTTTAACACGCTTTTATTAGCTTGGTATGTATGTATCTATGTATCAATGTAACGGAATCTTTGAACGTGATTTTCACCCACTTCAAAACGTTGGATTGATTTGAAACTTTGCACACTTATCAAGGACCGATGACAATGCAATAATTTAAACAGTTTGTCCCATTATCCTTACCAATAAAGCGTGTTTTTTAGTTTTTAGAACTACAATTTATTCTAAAATAATGACAATATTTCCATGCATGTTTGAGAAAAATAATAGAACACTAACGCGGCAACAATTATTGTTGTTCGGCATTGATTTTGAAAAAATTAGTTCTAGGCTTCGATCAATAATACACGTGTATTCTTCATCGAAGGTTCTAGGTACTACTTAGTTTTAATTTCCGCGCATTATTTGAGTAAAGTACTATACAAGCCTTGGCCACAACTAGGCATTGATGGACTAACGTATCTGTGCCTCGGCTTGGCCTCGGCCAACATTTACACGTTCGTCCATCAATGCTTCTTTTGCTGGCCGCTGCAGTAATGCACTATTCTCAACCCCAAAACAATACATCATCATAACAAAACGGAGAAACAAAGTACACCCACATAAGTTCTCAAAAAACAAATAACACATAACATAAAACCAAGTAGTATAAACACGTTTAGTACCGCGGCACCGCTCGCACTTGTAACTCTAGGTTCGCCTTATTCGCCCCCTCTCCCCTCTCCTGCCCCAAGACGCGGAATATTTACATAAATTTACAAATTTCGCGGCGAAATAAAATTTTGTAGGGCTGTCGCGTGGGTGAGATCGTAAATCTTTGAGTTATTGTGATTTTTGACTGACTTCTAAGTGAATTGTGTTAGAAAATCTTATGAATGGCTTGTTATTTTATAGTCCTCTGTCAATGGTTGACATTATTGAAATTGACATAATTTTTTTCAGGACTTTTCGTGCTTCCGTAGTCCTCTTGGCACTGGATGGTTATAATTTTGCCTCAAATAACAATTATAAAAAGTGAACGCTCTTCAACACCCTGGGGAAAACAATAGTAACAAAACTAAAAAACAAATTACCTAACATTATTATTAAGTTTGTGCTCCATTGGTGTAAATGCTACAAGGCGTTCTAGTGCGAGGATAAACAAATAACAAAATAAAATGAGCTCGTAGTACACTACTACAGGACAAAGATCTCCTTCCTATTTTTTTCTATCTTTCGAATTCCGAGCCTAATCTAATAGGAGTACAGCTCGTTTTGCCATTCCCTCTCAAAACGGCGATGCTTTTCCAGTTCCTAATGCACACTAACCATTTCTTATTTTAAAATACCTAACCAAGAAATATCGCAATAAAAATCATCACGAAAATTCGCCACCCCTAGAACTAGAGCATAGTTGCCGGGTCGCCCCCCAGGTGGTCGGGGGTCTAGGGGGGCGTCGTTTTTCATGTTTAATTTTAACTTTGCAAAGCCGGCGTTTTAATAAGCGCCAGTCGTCTTTTGCGTTCAGAATTTTATGCTCTGCCAGCAACCTTTGCGTTTCGAATGCGAATTTTCGTTTTAATGCTACACAGGAGACGCGAAGTTTTATTGTGTTCAAATTAGTTTTTCGTTACTGTCGTGTAAAAATTTAAATGTAGGTAGTTTTTTGTTTTGTGTCGGCGTTTCGGTTTTTGAATGGTTTGGGATTTGTAATTATGTTTTATTATTATTTAACATGCTTTTTATTTAACATGCTTTTATTATTATTATTATATTAGCTTGGTATGTATCTATGTAACTATGTATCTATGTATCAATGTAACGAAATCTCTGAACGTGATTTTCACCTACTTTAAAACGTCGGATTGATTTGAAACTTTGCACACCTATCAAGGACCGATGGCAATGCAATAATTTAGTCAAAGTCAAAGTAATTTTGAAAGTCAAACAAAAATTAAAATTTGCAAGTAATAAAAGTTGATTCTACCGTGCGCGTTTAAATTGTTTGTCCCATTAGCCTTACCAAGATCTTCAGGATTAGCGTCTTTATAGTTCAATTTACCGTTAAAGCGTGTTTTTTAGTTTTTAGAACTACAATTTATTTTAATGTTAAAGGGGTAGTCATTTTTATGTTTCGGAAAAATGTATTTAACATTTAGTAGTCAGGTATCTACTGAAATTGTTGAAACTTTACTTTTGCAGTAACTTCGACTGCTTGATATAGATTATATCTGATTTGAAATTTAGTTTCTATTGTAATTGATTTACATCAAAAACCAGTTTAAACAATTCTTTTGATAAAAATATCAAAAGAATTGCCAATTGAAATAATCGATTCGGTTATTAATGCAAAACTTGTCGAAGAGAAATTAATTACCTTTAAATTTACATACCTACGACAATAACCTAGCTATCTAGGTTACTAAATCTAATACTTTCAAACGAGCAATTCTTGTATATATGTATATATATAATCTGAATCTCGGAAACGACTCCAACGATTTTCATGAAATTTTATATGCAGGGAGTTTCGAGGGCGATAAATCGATCTAGCTAGGTTTCATTTTTCACCCGAGAAGACCTCGGTCGCCCAGGTACTCTTTCATAAAATCAAAATTGTTGACAAGCCATTGTATTAAAATAAACAAAAGCCTATTTTACTCCAATCCTCAATAAACCAAACCTTTCAGTAATCATCTTCACGATATCAAACCTTACCGAGATTACAATTAAAATAACTAAATACATTAATACCGTACGGCCTAAGCAGCTAAGCTGAGCAGTAAAACAAGGAACGGAATATTAAAACCGGAGGCACCAACGAAAGCCATTAAAATGCGTAATTGCTGGATTAAAGCGCCCAAGATTCCTCTATTTGCCTCACAATTCCTGTACAAACTACCATACCTTCCGAACACACAGCCTAAAAACAACTCCTCTGAATTTTCAAAACACTGTTCCATTCTACGCAAATTGCTTTAGGGTTCAGTTACTCTGTGGCATGTCCAAGATGGCGCGCGTTCCTAATTTGAACTTCGATTCGACGCGACGTGCCGTACATACGTCATGAGCGCGGTCTCAAGATTAGGCGATTTACATCGGCTTTTTCGTATTTCGAACGCACGGTGCTGGCTGAATCGTTTCATGCCTTTGCCTTGAATATAAATGTAATGCCGTTCGTAATTTAAATGTGGAACGTGGCGATTTCTTTTTAATTAGAGGTTGGCGATGGAATTAGTTGAGGTTTTTTGGGGTTGAATAAAAGGTGTGTAATTGGGTATTATGGCTACATGTTCTACATACAAAATATTTAAATTGTTTTTAGAATATCAAGACAGAATTGGAACTGAGAAGACTGCTTATTGGTCATACTACGAATTTGGGGAAATAAGTATGTTCAAAGTTTCCAATCTGCTATTTGTTACCCCGTCGATATTGTTCATGGACAGCGAAATATTGTTAAGTTAAAATATATAAAATAAAATTAATGTTTTCTGTTCATATCAAAACAACACTAAACTTAATAGCAATAAAATGCCTCATTTTTCAAACTACTACAACATTATATTCTCGTTAAACAACTGTAAAATTTTATACTGAAAATAAACTACAAACTCATCTGTTTTAACAAGATAACTCTCATAAAATATTCAGCGAAAAAAGAACAAAAAATAGCATCATAGAAAACCCCTGTATAAAGCGAGGCTGTAAAAACTTTCACCCCGCGGGGCGGAGAAACACCCTCTAAACACATCTATAAATCTATATGACGTCATTAAGAAAACGGAGCGCGATCGTCTTGCGTATACCCATCTCTCTCACACCCACACAAAAACGAAAGCGCGACAGAGATAGACAATGTCTTAGTAGAGAAGAGCTTCTCCCTCTCTTTCACTCAGTGCCTTACAATGGTGAAAAGACGGTGAAAATTAAATAATACTTTGTCGTTTAAATTGAAAAGGGGTGAAGGAAAAGGGGGGTGTAGTTTGGAAAATTTTCGGGGGTTAGAGGTAAAAAGGTATTGATTTTAGGAGATTAGTCGCGTCTATTGTGGGTCTTTATATTTTGCGGTGGTTCTCTGCCGTTTTATGTTTGAAGATTATGAGTTACTATGAAAGTTTGAATCATGGCGATCTTTGAAGTGGGGGGGTGCGGTTTCGAAGATGTTTTTTACTCGCAGAAAGTTTTCTGGTTTAATGGTTGAGAAGTTAGTAAGCATATAAGTAAAAAGTTCAACTAAGAAGTACTTACGTATCAGTTTGAGATGTGTCGCGTTTGTTGTATGGGAGCCGCACTTAAATAATTATTTTATTATGTTTTTAGGGTTCCGTACCCAAATGGTAAAAACGGGACCCTATTACTAAGACTTCACGATCCGTCTGTCTGTCTGTCCGTCTGTCACCAGGCTGTATCTCATGAACCGTGATAGCTAGACAGCTGAAATTTTCACAGATGATGTATTTCTATTGCCGCTATAATAACAAACACTTAAAACAGAATAAAATTAATATTTAAGAGGGGCTCCCATACAACAGACGTGATTTTTTTGCCGTTTTTTGCGATAATGGTACGGAACCCTTCGTGGGCGAGTCCGACTCGCACTTGGCCAGTTTTTTAGTATTTGTTGTTATAGCGGCAACAGAAATATATCATCTGTGAAAATTTCAACTGTCTAGCTATGGTTCGGTTCATGAGATACAGCCTGGTGACAGACGGACAGACAGACAGACGGATCATGGAATCTTAGTAATAGGGTCCCGTTTTTAGCCTTTGAGTACGAAACCCTAAAAAAGAATATATTATTAAAAATTGAGAGAAGAAATAAGTAATTTTATAGGTATCAAGAATATTTTAAGTTTTTTTTATTGCTTTTTTTTCCGCGTCTGTCTTACTGATAAATAATGCACTAAGTTGAAGATTAAAACATAAAAAAAGACTTTAGAAAACCTAATATTTTATTTAAAGTTAACTCCTTTAAACTGTTCTGTAAATTCATTTAAAACAATTATATTACAGGACACAAAGAAGATTTCAAGATAGAAAACCAAGAAAAATTCAACCAGAATGAGAACATCCATACTACAACAAAATCAAAATATGAAGTGAAGTCTCGGCAGGTCAAAAGGTAATGTTTCAATAATCTAAAATAGTATATTTCAAATAGGTAAACCTTATCGGTACTTTTGAATTGTCAAAAAAAAATGGATCTAGTTGCATATTCGCAAGCGTCAGTAGGTTTTTATGGAGAAGATAGTGCAAGAAACTCCACGGACACTCTTTTTCATCAATAAGTTTTTAATTACAAATATTTGGATACATAATTCTTGTTGGAAAATTACATATACAGGGTGTCCCAGAAATCGACGTCAAGCCGTAAATGGGTGATAGACCAAGTTATAACAGTTCTCAGAAAAATACAAAAAAAAATCTATCTCATGTTTTAAAAAAATTATGTTCACTTTAAAAATTTACTAAAAAAATCAATCCCTGTAATGGTTCTTTAACTCCAATTGCTACAAATCCCATAATTTATCAATTTTTTTTATTATTATGTAATCTTGAATAATGCTTGTGTAGATTTTTGCCTAAAATTTAAAGCCAACTCCTCCTACTTAGAAGAAAATTAAAGTTTTTCAAAACCAAATTATTCAAATTTACTGTTTCGCCCAACTTTAACTGACTGTACTGAAAAAAAAATGTACTACGCTAGTTTGGCAAGTAACATGAAAAATTGGCGCATTTAATAAGGATTCAAAAATGGTGTAACACTTGCTAGATTACGTTTTCAATAATTGGTCAATTTTTTTTTTGTAAATAGTATCGGTTTTTACCCAAAATGTCCATACTTCCATAAAATGACTTTAGCTTACCTAAAGCTTTGTTAAACTCCGTTTCTAATTCGATAGAGACGGAGAGAGTCATTTTACGAAGTGTGAGCGAGATAAGAAATCGAAATTTTACGTAATTTAAGAGCAAAGTTATGATAGTGACTCAACCTTTTTACTTTAAGTCAGGACCAGTTTTCTCATCAGAGAAAAAAAAAAAACAAATTATCAGATTTAATTTTTTTTTATTACAATAAATGTTCAAACTGCCTTCCTTCGACGGCAATGCAAGCACGACATCTTCTTAAAAAAGATCTGGTTATTTTCCGGGCAAATCTTCCCCTATTTACAAAGACAACGGCTTCCGTTATTCTTTCCCGCAGCTCGGCTAAATTCTCTATTGTTTTTGAGTACACTTTCTCTTTTACCGCTCCCCAGTAAAAAAAATCTAAGGGATTTAAATCAGGCGAACGGGGTGGCCACAAGATTGTCCCACCGCGCCCTATCCACTCTCTGTCTCGCTCACACTTCGTAAAATGACTCTCTCCGTCTCTATCGAACTAGAAACGGAATTTAGCAAAGCTTTAGGTAAGCTAAAGTCATTTTAAGGAAGTATGGACATTTTGTGTAAAAACTGAGACTATTTACAAAAAAAAACTTGACCAATTATTGAAAACGTAATCTAGCAAGTGTTACACCATTTTTGAATCCTTATTAAATGCGCCAATTTTTCATGTTACTTGCCAAACTAGCGTAGTACATTTTTTTGTCAGTACAGTCAGTTAAAGTTGGGCGAAATAGTAAATTTGAATAATTTGGTTTTGAAAAAGTTTAATTTTCTTCCAAGTAGGAGGAGTTGGCTTTGAATTTTAGGCAAAAATCTACACAAACATTATTCAAGATTACATAATAATAAAAAAAAATGATAAATTATGGGATTTGTAGCAATTGGAGTTAAAGAACCATTACAGGGATTGATTTTTTTAGTAAATTTTTAAAGTGACCATAAATTTTTAAAAACATGAGATAGATTTTTTTTCGTATTTTTCTGAGAACTGTTATAACTTGGTCTATCACCCATTTACGGCTTGACGTCGATTTCTGGGACACCCTGTATGTGAGAAAGATGTAAAAAAACGTACACGTAAAAGCGCCTAGAGTAAAATAAACAACCTCAAAGTACAATAATTAATTGAAAACCAAGTTATGGCATCCCAATTGATGGCGCCCGTTCACGAACATGACGCATGGATTAGCACCACTCAGCTCAACCATCATGAAGGGAACCGAATGATCCAACACATGTGCCGCCGTGTGCTTTTTTTAATGTAATAAATTTTACATGAAGCGACTTATCTGACCTCCAAAACCCAGTAATTGGGTTACACGATACCCCTTGGCAAGACTGGACTAATAATAAAATGGATTGTCTGGCCACATCATTTTATAATTATATATTTTTTAAACTATTGACCTAGCTCCCTGACTATACTCCTATAAATAAATACTACTTGATCAGATTATAAAATATTAAATTAATATTTAAACAACCGGCCACGTGCGAGTCGGACTCGCGCACGAAGGGTTCCGTACCATTATAGCATAAAACGGCAAAAAAAACATGTTTGTTGTAAGGGAGCCCCACTTAAATATTTATTTTATTCTGTTTTTAGAAAATTTCAACTGTCTAGCTATCACGGTTCATGAGATACAGCCTGGTGACAGACGGACAGACAGACAGACAGACGGATCACGGAGTCTTAGTAATAGGGTCCCGTTTCTACCCTTTGGATACGGAACCCTAAAAATATAAACACCACATAACCCGTAAAAGTTCATTAATTTTCAACTCGAAACTATTCCCATCTAAAAATACACCAAACTAAAAATTAAAACAAAGGTTCTAAAGTATAATTTTATATACGGCTACGTCAATACTACGAAAGCGCTACATAAATAAATAAATTCTAAGAATAAGCTACGGCGTAGCTGTGAAGGATTTCGTAGAGCTGTGAGGTTTTGACGTAAGTACGTAGCTTTTTTTGCTTTTTGTACTCGCTCGTTGCAGCTATAAAATGACATGTATATTTTTGGAAAAAAAAATTGCATAAATGTTTTTGGAAATTTCGCTTGTAAGTAAGTTGTGGTGTATCCAGATTCAGTAGGCATGCCGTGGTAAGAAAACCAGTATAAGCTGGCCTCGCTTTCCATTGAAACTTAGTGCTAGGCCAGCTTGATGTCAAAGTGTGACCACTGAAGTGTGACCAACTGTACTAAGAGTTAGATTTTTTTTTTTTTAAAACGTTGCCCCACACTAGGAATATTGATAATAATATCTACATATATGTTTCATTGAATTAGTAGAAGATTTGCTGAAGAAACTTCAAGAATCGCATAATAATAATAATCAATTATGCCTTACTGGGAATGGAACTCAAGACACCTCGTTACATACCGTTCATGCAACCACCCGACCACTAGACCCATCATTCGGTGAACCAAGTGAATATTAATTTAAAATTTTATTGTGAACGTCCGTCATATTAACATTAATTTTTTTGTAATTTGAGAATTGTTGAAGGTTTTATTGTATAAATAAAGTCCAAAATGTTCTAGCACTAATCTGACGTTAATCCAAGGATATTTTTTTGAATCGAGTTTACCTCATACCTACTTTTCAACGTTATACAGGGTGTTTGGAAGGGAGCTGTACATACGCCTAGGGTAGAAACTAGGGATAGTCTGCTACCTACCCCCGCCCATTATATTGACCTTGGCCTCAAGGTTTTTTTTTAATTTATTTTTATTTTTTATTTGACTTTTTTGTGATTTTTTGACTAAAACTACCTGTAGCTCAAAATCTATCCATGGGACCGGTCGGCTAATGGTCTTGTTTTAATCGTTAGAGTCTTAGGGTCCTGCAAAAAATTATTTTACACCAGAAAATTGTGGAGAAGAAAAGTTATGGGGCCTGAAGTACCATAGTAAGGTAAAGAAATATTTTTTTTCTTTAAAACTAAAAGTGATAATTACACTTTTAGCATATCGTTAGAAAGGGCATGGACTGAGGATGTTTTAAAAAAATCAGAAGAACTCCAACCCTGTTAGTTTTTTTTTAAACCCCATAGAAAGTTGCCCTTAAAATTATTTCTTTACCTTACTACGGTACTTCAGGCCCCATAACTTTTCTTCTCCACAATTTTCTGGTGTAAAATAATTTTTTGCAGGACCCTAAGACTCTAACGATTAAAACAAGACCATTAGCCGACCGGTCCCATGGATAGATTTTGAGCTACAGGTAGTTTTAGTCAAAAAATCACAAAAAAGTCAAATAAAAAATAAAAATAAATTAAAAAAAAACCTTGAGGCCAAGGTCAATATAATGGGCGGGGGTAGGTAGCAGACTATCCCTAGTTTCTACCCTAGGCGTATGAACAGCTCCCTTCCAAACACCCTGTATAGTAAAGAAAATATTAGGATCGATTAAATCGCTGACCTATATTGAAACAGCTAAAATGATTAAAACACGACTTAATTTTTAGTACCAACCCGTAAACGTATACAGTTGAGCATGGGTTATCTCATAACCATAACGAAAGAGATAATTATCATAATCACCAGCCTTACCAAGAAGAATGATCTCCTGTACAAAAAAGGCCTTGTTCTGTACCTTGAAAGAGGAAATTTTTCCTTTTTGGTGTCACTAAACATTAGTTCTTTTTTATACCAACCCGCACTGGGCCCGCGTGGTGGATTACGGCCCATTCCCTCTCATAGAGAGGAGGCCTGTGTCCCAGCAGTGGGAACATTAAGGGTACACTAGTCGACGGCACGAACTATTTTGTGTGCGGGGTTAAAATGCATTTTATGTCAACCGACAACACGTGTGGAAGAGATAGATGCTGTGATGAGCAATAGGAAGCTAGTTCGCGTACGAATACACACTTTCGCAAATTTGTAGCGAAATGGATAATGATTTAGGACGTAACCGAGCGCGCGAAATTTTATAAACAGACCTTTGGCAGTCTAGATATCATGAAAAAACGACTAAATCTATCTGTTCAAAATAAAATTATATGCATGGTTGAACTACTAATCTATCCCTGTATGGAGGCCGATTTGCAATTTTCCGTCTTCTTATGGTATTTATTTGCGCCCAAAAATGCGTTAAAATTAGTGTCGAAATGTGGAACTTTCGACGCTCATAACTTTCAAATATTTTCTTTTTTACTTTTTCGCTTCCATACAGGGCTAGATAATGTTGAGTCGAATTGATATCACTTTTTATTTTGAACGTAAATCAGTGTCAAACAGTGGAATAATCCTTAGACTACGTTTGTATGGAAAAAAAATCGAATAGTGTAACCTTAATAGGCTGATGATGTGATGTGAAACATTAGTTCAAGTTCCACAAGGCCACTTGGCACTAAGATTCGTCAATCTTAATAAGCTTTCTGCTCACTCCATGAACATAGTCAGTCTGAAAATACTGTCAACATAAATATTATAATTTTGCTACACCCACACAAACAAAATAACAAACGGCGCTAAAACACCCCTGCCACTGCGTCTTAGATATTTTATCTAACTCCAGAAAATGTCATACCATTTTAATTATACTACGGAACGGCATAAAAGCAGTTTATCGCGAAGGGGTGGGGCAGTACCCCCACCCCAAGGGTGCGGAAGGGGGCAAGAAGCAGAGATTTTATAGCCCAGTACCGTCGCAACGCTTTTAATGGCTTATTTGCCCAGCCTTTGTGGGGTAACTTACCACCCCGGGCTTTTGTATCGCTGATTTTGTTCGGGATGATAGCGGTTCGATAGTGTATGTCAGATAGTTTTTTAGGGTTGAATAGCTAGAGATTGCCTTTTGTTTCTTTGTTACTTTGTATTTAAGTCTAGTGAAAGAGATTCGATACAAATGATTTCAAAGTGTTTGTATCGGAAAAGTGCTATACCAATAAACTAAAAACATGGTGCTCACGATTTTAAAATTTCAAGACCTTATAAATCTTTATCCATATAATTCCTCTATTTTATGCCTAGCAGGATTAGGAAGATGATGATGATTTTGAAAGAAAAGTATTATTTGTCTTTAAGAATTTTCCAAAATGAGCAATGATTTCCAAAGATTTTTATTACTAGGCTGATTTCTTAGTCCTTAATAAAAACCAAATAGTAAGCTGGTAAAACATCATTATATTAAAAAGACACCTGGCCCAAACATAAACTAAAAACCGATAATACCGATACTGAAACCAGTTCTTTTGAAAGCACTTCAAACTAGTTACGAAACGGGACTAGTTGACCAAATGGCCGAGTTACTAGTTCCAGCTTTTTGTCATCAAAATGAAGGGTTAACTGGTTCGGACTGATAAATTGACGTGATTTTGAAAAGAGAACCAGTTTTTTTATCGTGTTGGATTTCGATTTTGAAATTAGAACTTGATTTTCTTGTTATTTTGTTGCTTTTAGAGGTTGGTTTTTGTACATTGGACACGTGTTCAAATTGATGAAAAAGTCCTGTTTTTAGGGTTCCGTAGCCAAATGGCAAAAAACGGGACACTTATGGATTCGTCATGTCTGTCTGTCTGTTGTCCGACACAGCCACGTTTTTCCGAAAATATAAGAACTATGCTGTTGAAACTTGGTAAGTAGATGTATTCCGTGAACCGCATTAAGATTTTCACACAAAAATTGAAAAGAAAACAATAAATTTTGGGGGTTCCTCATACTTAGAACTGAAACTCAAACATTTTTTTTTCATCAAACCCGTACGTGTATTTATGGATAGGTCTTCAAAAATGATATTGAGGTTTCTAATATATTTTTTTTCTAAACTGAATAGTTTGCGCGAGAGACATTACCAAAGTGGTAAAATGTGTACCCCTCCCCCGTAACTTCTAAAATAAGAGAATGATAAAACTAAAAAAATATATGATGAACATTACCATGTAAACTTCCACCGAAAATTAGTTTGAACGAGATCTAGTAAGTAGTTTAGTTTTCATAAATCTTAAACCGTAATTTACCTTCGTGCGCGAGTCCGACTCGCACTTGGCCGGTGTTTATGTTAAAAACTTGTCTTTGAATACAATACAACACCTAGTAATTCCCAACTAGTACCCCGATTTTCGGTAAGAATTTATCGTCGAAGAAATTTATCGTTAAAGTCAAGTTATGGAATTTGCTGTAGCAAAATTCATTCAACTAACTAAAGTAGCATAGCGCGTTTCATAGTTTGTCACATTCATTTTGCGACCAGTTTTGTTTCTAAAACTGGGGCTTTGTATTGACAAAAAAACCGGCCAAGTGTGAGTCGGACTCGCGCACGATGGGTTCCGTACCATTATCGCAAAAAACAGCAAAAAAATCACGTTTGTTGTATGGGAGCCCCACTTAAATATTTTTTTTATTCTATTTAGTATTTGTTGTTATAGCGGCAACAGTAATATAACATCTGTGAAAATTTCAACTGTGTAGCTATCACGGTTCATGAGATACAGCCTGGTGACAGACGGACAGACAGACAGACAGACAGACGGACCGCAGAGTCTTAGTAATAGGGTCCCGTTTTTACCCTTTGGGTACGGAACCCTAAAAGTTATATCAAATAGGTTATGATACTAGCTGTCTAATTCACAAACCAGTCAAGTGTGAGCTGAGTATGCTCAATAAATTTAAATTGGATACCTATCTGTCACTTAAAACCACACACGAACAGAGGTTTGAAAGAAAGAAAGAAAGAAAAATATTTATTTGTGACCCGCACAGGAGACATGAGATAAGCAAAACACAAGTAATAATAAAAAATTAAAATAAATTACCCCGTGCGAGACCAAAAAGGCTCCTATCTCAGCAGGTGCAACGATATTAAAAAGAAAATATCACTGCGCTGATATTCTGATAGGGCCCACTGTTGATGCCACTTATGATGTTGATGGTTCGAAGTAGAATTGAACAATAATAGGTAACAGGTCCAGGTATCTACTTTCAAATTCTTTCTGGACTTTAGTATTTTACATTTTACGGAATAGATATTAAAACACCACGCCACGTGACATGATTTTACTGCCGGTGTCTTTGGTACCTCTTGTTTTATCATTTTGTAACAACGACTACCGAAACGAAAGTAATTTTTGCACTTTTTAGTATTTTTCTTTGAAAGTCGGTTCATTTTTTTGTATATTTTTTTAAATTTTTCTTCACATATAGATACTGTTTCTTGTGCCCGATCGACCCTCCACGGGATTTAAACGACCATAATGTTACGGTGTATATTAGCGATTCGGCGCCCTGTTGTCAGCAATAACTATAATACCGGAGTTGTTACAGTAAAACTCAAAGAGTTTATTTCAATTGTTCATTGGCTAGTTCTAAACATGATGATACTGAATATATAGGAAAATAATAATAAAAAAAACGGCCCAGTGCGAGTCGGATTCGCGTACGAAGGGTTCCGTACCATTATCGCAAAAACGGCAAAAAAATCACGTTTGTTGTATGGGAGCCCCACTTAAATATTTATTTTATTCTATTTTTAGTATTTTTTGTTATAGTGGCAACAGAAATACATAATCTGTGAAAATTTCAACTGTCTAGCTATCACCGTCCATGAGATACAGCATGGTGACAGACGGACAGACAGACAGACGGATCGCGGAGTCTTAGTAATAGGGTCCCGTTTTTACCCTTTGGGTACGGATCCCTAAAAAAAATTATACCTTCACAATCATTTAAGTACGCTTACTCCACAAATCAGACAAAAACAAACAGCCCACAATAATGACAATACAATGACTCCCTGAGAGTACCTACACAAGTACATAATATAATACACAAGAAACATTAATTAACGCGATGATCAAAGAAGCCGAGACTTCCATTGTGCCGACTTCCTGTCGCGAGCGTTCAGCATAGAGGCGCAACTGAGTTTTGTAAACTTTCGTTTTAATTGGTAACAAAGAAAATTATACTTTAGTGTGAAATGTAATAGTTTTTGATAGCTCTGTGATATTTTACGCACTATTCAAAACTGTGATAGTTCCAGTGAAAAACCATCATCCAACCAAACATGAGTTTCATCTTCAAACAGTGTGCGCTAACAAAGACACGATAATGGGCTCTAACGGGACAATAGGGATGTTGCCTGGGTAGAAAATGATAATCAATAAAAAATTACAAAGTTATTGAGCATCGATGTTCAGGAGTGGGGGCTTGTGATGTCACTAAGGCAGTACAAAGTGTACTAGCGGCGTGACGTTTCACGATATTTCAACGCATTATATCGTCGTCACTTGATGGAAAAAATACGTGTCCAATATATTTATTAATCTATTTGAAAGAAATCGGTCTTCTTCTTTTTCGTTTCGATGGTACATTCGATCAAACTATTTCAGCCCAGTAGGTGGCGACATTTATTACAGCGCCAGAGGCATTATACAGGTCATGCAAGGTGCAAGTGAATGGACTGTTGGGACACTCCAGCCAGTGAAGAATTCGGCAGAATGTCAGTTTGTCTAGCTAGGCGGTAAGAACAATATTTCTTGTACAATCATAGCAATATCAGGTATAATGGTAGTAAATACTCTTGTAACATTTATCTCATTCATAATAGGCACGTTGGACGCTTGCAAATTTCTACGAGCAGAAAGTAAAGTTATGTCAGTTTAAGTATCAATTTATTAATCAGTCTTACCATTAAACTTAGTCTTATATCATTATTAAGAACCAAACGGTTGGTTTGTTGTTATTCATAGTCATATGACCACAAAAACTTTAGACAAGTCAGCAAAAGTCAGACTACCCGTAAAACGCTTAATACCTACGCGAATTCCTTCGCAAACACACTTACACCTCTCTGCCCCACCAACCAACTCGCGCCGTTCGCCATCTTGAAGGAAAACACAAAGATGCTGAATGGTGAAATTTTCTTGTGTAATTTTCACGCTTTTCCACCCTCACACCCCCCTATTCCCACCCCTAAGGCAATTTGTGAAACACCCCCTACACGCCAAGCCTTCAGACAAGACCCAAAGATAAAAGGACCAATTTTATATACATTTTAAAGCGGGCAAAGGACCAAGTTATACTGGTCTTTCTATGTTTAGCTGCCTTAAATTCGTATTCACACAAGTGTAAGTTTTTAATTGATTTATAATTAATTATAGCTGATTATTTTGCTTCCTTGTGTTTCTGTAATCATTGGAGAACTAAAAATACTTGTTAATAATAAAATAATAATAATAAAAATCGTTATTCCTTGTAATTTTTACACAGTAGAATATTACAAAAAAAAATATTTTTACAAAATATTTTTTCGCTGAACCCACACTAGGATGCCTTGTGTTGTGCGTTGTTAGGAGTTTTAAGTCTAGCTGAAAATAGAGTCTAGCTAGACAAAATGTCCTTTTATCAACGATAACGGTTGTCAAACGTCCAAACTACTATTAGATTGTAAGTACGTAACATTTCTGTAGCGCCATGCCAATGTCTTAAAATTTGTTTTTTTTTTTACAATCGTTAGCGCTTTCGTTCTATTACTTTGTCTAGAGTCAAGATGATCAAAGATGGTCAACTCGGGATGGATGAAATGGCGACAGGTCTCTGGAACAACTTGCGACCCACGGATGCCCCAAGGGTAAAATTTACAAGTCCGTGATTAGACCTGTCGTAGGTACTGTATGGATCAGAATGTTAGGCTGTGAAAAAGATGGATGAAAAGAGATTGCATGTAGCAGAGATGAGAATGTTGAGATGGATGTGCGGAGTGACGAGAATGGATAAAGTGAGAAATGATTATATTAGAGGAAGTGACAGAAAAGTTGAAAGGAAACCGTTTGTCCTGGTATGGTCATCTGAGGAGGGATGAAACGCTTGTTACTAAAAGAGTTATGAATATAAATGTGGATGGATGGAGAGGGAGGGGATGGCCAAAGAAAAGATGGATGGACTGTGTGAGGAGTGATATGAAAGAAAAGGGAGTCAGTGATAGCGTGACGGGGTACAGGACGATATGGAAGAAGAAAACGTGTTGCGCCGACCCCAAGTGACATGGGACAAGGGAAGATGATGACTTTGTCTAGAGTAGGGTTCTCGTCAAACTTCTTGGTACCCTGAAGTTGGGTACAATGGCTGGAATTGTCAAACGCTATCGGAATGTCACATGACAAATCCCTAACATTTTGGCATTTCAACTTTCGCTATCTTTGACATCGAATGAGACTTGTATAGTCGCAGCTTTATTCAATTCCATATGTCGCAAAACGTGCGGTTTATCCGCACGGAAAGCGTGCTAAGCCTCTGTCGCTTGAACTAAAATTCGAGAAACCTTTTACTAATCTTGCTATAAATCAAATAGGTAGATTGATATTTTTGTAATAATTATGTTTTACAAGAAATTCGTATCAAGTTGTGTGCTCAGTTATCTTTCTTCTTTGCAATATTTTCTAAGAAATTCAACAGGCATAAAATACACCAAGAAGCGAAACTTCTAGATATTTCTTTCCAGCTTAAAATGTTGGTCATTTAAATCCCGTGGGGAGTAAAGATAAAATTAAAAAGAATTAAAAAAACACAAAAAAATAAACCAAACACGGTTTATTTTGGAAAGTAAATTTAGGAAGTGTGGGTGCAAACTTACTAAATATTGTTTTTTATAAACAAAATTGAAAAGCTGCTCTTTAATTTAACAGTAAATAAACGGAGTTTGAACTAATTCTATACGAAAAACATTCTGAGACACCCAATACATAAACTTATAAATGATCTACTGTTTTTCTGGTTTCCATGTCCTTATTTTGAAAGTACAACTAAGTCTTCATCAATTCAACCAGACTTCAATATCTCCTGAAGCAAGAGTCTACCATATACTGGACAGATCCACTACCAACCACTGACTGTCTCATCACCACAATAGAACCAACTCTTGAAAAACAAAAGACAGTCTCATCAAAGGAAATATCCAAACATAAGCTTAGTATAAACATAATCAGTCTATAATGTTCCCATTGCTGGGAAACAGGGTTCCTCTCTGTGAGAGGGAAAACAAAACTTAAACGAAATTATCCCCGAATCTTAACTCTTCACTACATCAAAATAATGTTCAAATTCATGTAAATTTATGTGCCAATACAGAACATAGATACGTACGTTATTCTCCATATATTTTTGGTTGCAAGAGGGATCGGGATCGCGAGCAAGTCCTACAAGAAAATTAGTTATTAAAATTTCACTGACGCTCCAAAATTTATCTCAGGCGCGTTGTACGTGGATTGGGTAGTTTTGATACTTGCTGTTACGTAATAGGTGATTTGAAATCTCGCTGTTTTGTTTGTTGCAGATATTGAGATAAGGCGGGTGGTGTAAGAAGTGCAAGATGAAGTATGACATCAAAGACCTGAGGCATACAAGTGACATTCTACCGAAGATAACGTCGCCATGGCGAAATAATTAAATTAAATGATGCTACAGAACAATAATTATAAAATTAAGAATGTCAATTAAAGTCCAGATAAATAATCAAATAAAATGGTAAAATGTCAATCAGAATAATAATAAAAAAACATTTTCACAAAAAAATACTACCGACTTCCAACGTCTTTCGTAGGTACCTACCATTTTTTTGCGTTATGGACACCGACTTCCAAAAAAAAAGTAACTTTTCACTTTATAGTTTTCTTATTTGGAAGTCGGTAGTATTTTTTTGTATTTTTATTTTTTTATTTTCACTTTTTAGTTGTACCTACCTAATACGCAAGTTGTTTAGTAAGTTTCCTATAACGCCAGAATAGATTACCTGAATATCATGAAACTGGAACAAAACCGATCAAATGAGAGATCTGCTTACCCCTTAAGAGCATACTGGCGTGATGTTATGTTATGAAATGGTATAAAAAATAAACAGACATGCGATTGCAGCAGTCCCGAGAGATTTGCCGTTATGTATTGAAGAGTTCTGTTGTATATCTTCGAAGTTTTCCATCAGATCTTCACCAAATTAATATGGGACCAATTTCGAAACATACTCTTTCAAACAAACACCAGAAAACTAATATACAGGTAATTATATGTCAACGAATTTTTTGCGAAAGCCCGGACTTAAAAGATAATCATCACATCACACATCATCATCCTTTTAATGTTCTCACTGCTGGGACACAGGCCTCCTCTCTGTGAGATGGAATGATGTTTTCCTTCACCGTTTTTAGAGCAGTGGTGATGAAATAATTTACACAAAGTAAAACGCCTGCCTGCGTTCTAAACCACGAACTGTGACACGTAAGTCGGGGCCGTTAACACTAGGCTGCCACTGCTTGAAAAACAGTACTAACTATAAAAGTCACAGAGGCTGGGTCTTAGCCACTGGGCCACCACGACGTTCTTTTTCCAAATACCAAACAAAAAATATTATCATCGTTTCAAAAAACTTCCAAAGTCAAATCACATTTAAATCGTAAAGGTACAAAAATAACGACACTCGCTTAGAAGATATTCAATGATTACAAGTCTAGCCTCTTGGTCAGTTCAACCCTTTACTAAAAACTTACAATGAAAACTCGAATTATCATGAAAGGCAAACTCAAGTCCAGTGTGGGAACAAAAACAAGTTTTTCTAGAAATAACAGTTATTTGTACGTAACAGGTTTTTATCATGACAATAGAAGGGACGTTTTGACCCCAAGACGTTACCGGACAGTGGTCAGCGCGTGGGAAAGGGTGAGTGTTAGAGGGTTAGGGTAGCCCAGTGTGCTAATTTCTTAAGATTATTGTGTTAAGGTCAAATCCGGTTTTGGTCATTGCTTGTGAATTGTGATGCGATGATAGTAGAGTGTGGGAAAATGGTTGTCACTTAGATAAAAATATGTAGCATCGAAAAAAATTGTTTCAAAAACATAAAGTTGTGGGTTCAATGAAATTAAAAGTTAACTTCACTTCATTTTATTAAATACCTAATTTTTATGTGCGTATTTACGTAATAATAATAATTATGACGAAATGTTAATTTCAAATGAAATTGTATTTTGGTTTTTATAGAATAATATTTAAAAATGTAATTGTATGTACAGATAATAAATAATAATCTTTATCTACTCTCATATCGTAATATTCGAATTGTAAAGTTCAAAATGAGTTTATATTGACATACTTTATAAACACAATGCCGAAATTTAAAATAGAATCTCATTATAACACTATTTCTCTAACAAAATAATGCTATAAATTTTTTTTTTTGCTTTTACGATACAGGACAAATCCAAGAAGTTAATCACTAAGGAGTTTCCATCAATACTTTTTTCGTAATGCCATTTTAGTATCTATTAAAAAGATTTAATTCCAATTTTAAATTGTCTGTGACAATGCCCGCTTTAGGCTTAGCACGCACTGCGATTTTTATTTGCGCGAATTTTGTCTCTTTCTACCTGTTCAAAGAGCTCAAAATATTCGCGCAATTAAATTTGCGCCGCGATGCGGTGGATTCTGTTGCAAAATACGGCTTTCATGCGGTATTATTGCCGCACGATTTTTTTACCGCAATGCGAGCAGCTTCATACAATTCCATAGGTCGCAGAATGGGCGGAAAAAATACTCGCGAGTAAATATCGCTGTGCGTGTGCTAAGCCTTAGCGCAGAAAGTAGTGTATGAAACTGCACATAACTAGGTATTAAAACATTCGTGTGAATAAACACACACTCATGTTTTAATACCCCTTATTATGCAACAGTATCATAAACTACTATTATTTTCTCCATAAATGCATTACATTATTTTGATCTAAAAATTGCTTAAGCTAGTGTTCCAGAGTGAAAAACCCTGACTTCTAAACTAGGTTTGTGTACCTGTATCGTAGAAGCTAGGGTCACTTGGACACACATTATACACAATAATTCGTTAGGGCAAGTTCAAGAGAAACAAAATAAAAAAAAAATAGTATTAATTAAAATAAAAAAAAACATTAAATGAAAGTGTAGTATATGTCTCTAGCTAGTGTATTATTTGTCTGAAGTTATGTGTGTGTGTGTGGGTTTTTGACAGTGTGTGTATGTTTGAGAAAGAGTGTGTGTGACTGTGAGTGTAAGTATGAGTGAGTATAAGTATGAGTAAATAATTGGAGTTATGATAAAAATAACAAGTTCTAAACTAGATATATATAACTGAGGCCTTGAAGTTTCCTAAAGACATGTTCCTTGTTTCCCTGCATCTCCTTTCCATAACCTGACAAACGATTTCCACAAAACTTGTAAGTCACCGGTGCCACTTGCTTTTACTGCTTGTCTTACTAGTTGCTGCCCGTGACTTCGTCCGCGTCAAAATATTAAAACTAAAAGTAATCATTAGTTTTAATTTTACATTTCTTTTTCTAAGATTTTAGTAGTCTAAGTTACTCCTTATAATCATTCAGTGCAAGTCCCGGTAAAATTGATCCTGTTGTTTCGGAGATTATCTGGAACAAACGTACAATTTTTTTTTAAATATTTATTTCAACATATATACTTTCACATGCATTTGTTATAAACACGCTAGATCTATCAAACTGTCATTATTCATCTTTGAGTGATATTTTTTTGTACCTTCCATGACCTGACACCTAATTCATCACCATCATCATCATCATCCGCAGGCTGACTTAGCCCACTGCTGGACATAAACCTCTCTTATTTATTGGTTGATGAGATGGGCAGACGATATTGTTTTCATCGCGGTAGAAACCGGATAAGAATGAAAGAAAGAAAAAGTATTGTACTGTAGTATTGTGTTGTGTAAGGGTAGCACAGGATTGATACAAGAAAACACACCTAATTACCTATCATAAATTAAGACCAAGTATCAACTCTTCTCCGGCGCAGTACATAGCGAAGACGCTGTTAAAGTTTTCCGTGCTACTTTCGCGGCTCTGCAGAAAGTTGTGCCAGGGCTCATTACGGCGAACTCTAAGAGGGTTTTACACTTGTGTTAGTGACGCTACGATTTTGAACGGGGAACTAAGCGAAGGATGGCTTTTCTCGCACAATAACTTCTCGTTTTTCAGGCGCTGAGTTGGGATATAAATGTTTAGTTTTGTTTTATTTATTAGGTAGGTATAGAGTGTTTTACTATTGTCTTCGCTAATTACGACAGATGAAGGGTTAAGATGATTTCTATTTTCAGATGATCGTGACATCATCAGCGATGGCAGCTAAAACCATCTTCCAGATCTGAGAGGCGGTAATTAAGACAGAATAAATTCCTCCGATGGCCTCATCATTATTATTACAGCCAAAAGATGTCCAGTTTCCACTGCTGAACATCTCCCTCAAGTAATAATTGCGCAAGTGAATTCATCAAGGCAAAGAGCTTGACCGTCATCAATCGACCAATTACATGCGAGATCAAAGTCGCAATGTGGATTGCCGTCTATGTGATTGATAGATTGATGGCGGTCTATCTCTTTGCCTTGCCGAATTCACTTGCGCTATTAGGCTGCCAGTCCCGTGTGTCACGCATCCCGTAAATTCACGATACCCTTCCCAGACCTACTGACTGATAAAACTTTAGTACCTTCAGCTTATTATTCTGTACCTAAACTATATTTGGCACATAATGTATTGTAAAATATATAATAACTACAAAACCTCCTCAAAACGAAACGCAGCGTTTTCCTCGCCAAGAAAACGCGACATCATCTCCACCCAGTCTGCACTCCGCACAAAATTCCTCGCCTCGCCACCCTGAGGCGTTTATATAATATCTAGCAGATAAGTTCCCGCTATATATACGTATTGACAGCGTTCATATTTATGACGCCATTGTTATCAAGGATATACCAGTATAACTTAGATCAACAGTGTAATAGGTTCATTAGGGAGGATTTGTTATGTATTAAAGAAAATATTGAATTAATTTTGTATTATCATTTCTCTTGTTTAAATTTTCAAATTATACGTAATTATTTTGTAAATCTTGCAGTTTTTCTTAATCCCAAAATTTTTGTTATTTTTAGGATGCCGTACCCAAAGTGTAAAAACGGGACCCTATTACTAAGACCCATCGACCATACTGCTAAGACCCCACGATCCATCTGTCTGTCCGTCTGTCACCGGGCTGTATCTCATGAACCGTGATAGCTAAACAGTTGAAATTTTCACAGATGATGTATTTCTGTTGCCACTATAACAACAAATACTAAAAACAGAATAAAATAAATATTTAAGTGGGGCTCCCATACAACAAACGTGATTTTTATGCCGTTTTTTGCGATAATTGTACGGAACCTTTCGTGCGCGAGTCTGACTCGCACTTGGCCAGTTTTTTCTATGTAGAACACAAATAAATACGCTAGAAGATTGAAGGAGACAATACCTAAATACAAATTAAAAGTGATGCTTTTTTCTAATGATTTCTCTTCCAGAATATCTGCGATAGGAAATTCTATCAAAAGATGTAGAATTATACACCGTGTAGAAAAATAAATCAGTCTAATCTACCCCATATTGACGTCATAGTTTAGCAAAGAATGTTAATCGCTTGATAAATAAAGTCCAAAGCTGGAGTAATAATCAAATTTTCATAAAGTTTTTTTTGAGCGGACAAAATGGTAAGACATTTTCCAAACTGGACTCAACAATTGTTGCTTGTTATTTATCGACAATAACGACTTCGAATCGCCAGCAGCTTTTCCGCCCTCGTCTCGATTAAATCGAGTGGAATGGAGAAAGTTTCCTTGAAAACGACTTGGAACATAGGTGTTAGTTTACAAGGTATTTCAAGCAAAATCTTTCTAACCTTGTCATCTCTTCTACACAATCCAAAGTACATAAACATTAAACTTGTCAACATACATAAGTACATATCCCCAATAGGTATTGCTAGGTCATCGCCTTCAAGCTCAATTACGCACCCCAATTCCTTTAGCAGAAACTTCTCGAACGGTTTCTATTCAGTTAACGAGAACTAAATGTTTTATCTTCAAAGAAAACGGCTTTAAAACTAAAATACGTTGTTCGCTGATGATTGGAACGTAATGAGAAATGTCTGGACTTTAACAAAGGTCTTTATATAAATTTTTCAATCCGATTGTAATTGTAAGACTGATCTATCTAAGATATTAGCGCAAGTGGGTTTTCAACCGGTTAATACCTCTAAATAGACGGTTAATAGACGCTCTGGAAATATGGTGCTGGAGAAAAATGTTTGGAGTGTTGTGGACTGAGTTTCGCACTAACATATCCATCCTTCAAGAACTCGGTATCAGGTAGCGTCTATCGGCTATAGTCCAAGCTCGAGTACTCCAGTTCTTTGGATATTTGTCCCGACGAGGCAACGACTCTATCGAGCGGCTTGTAGTCCAGGGTAGAGTGGAAGGAACGAGAGCGCGGCAGGTCGCCCATGTGATGGACCGACCATTAAGTCTGCAGTGGGTGGCCCATTGCATGAGTGCACACGAATAACAGCCGATACAGAGGGATGGTGTCGCATCGTTAAGCAAATTATGGCAACCCGAAGTCTCACTGCAACATGATGACCACGACCGCTCTGCCAATAGTGTACCGACGGAGAAGAGAATACCTACTAAAAATAAAAATCATTTAGTGACCTTGTTGGTGGTTCGATGCGATTCGACTTACATCACACCGATAAGAACTTTTTACAAAGCGAAATAGCAAGTAGATACGTTACGACGCAGTGCGATGCAATTCGACTGATTTGCACTCAAAATGATTTAAAGCCCTTCTCTGGTTTCTTCTCTTCGATTTTTACTAAGCGAAATTGCAAGTACTTTTTACATGAATGCATTGCGATGCAATTCGACCGATTTGCGCTTGGAATTTTCATAGAAAATACGTGCGCGGCATCGCCTATCAACGCAATTTAAATTGCGTCGCGCCATCAGGAAAGGGCTTTAGAAAATATGTGCGCGATATCGCCAATCGATGTAATTTAAAAGCTTCACTTTTGTCCACCTACAAATCATAAAGATGATTGAAGGAATGGGGCAGCTATAATTATACTCGAACGTAAATAGGTCAGGCGTTGGTATTAATGTCCGATTCAACCCTTTACACCCCCAAGATGATTACAAAAATAATTTATCGGTGAAATGACCTTCGTTTAGTGATAATTGCTTTGCTTTTTATATCACTGACACAGTATCTTAATTTTTAGTAGTATTTTGACTTATTTGTTTTGGTCATTAATCTTGTTATTGCAATGAATTCCTCAAGTAGGTTTCACAAAATTCATTGAGTATTTTTAACAACTTTATCTAAGAAAACTTCAAAAACATCCTTAAAACCCAAGTAAATATACCTAAACAAAAAACTAATCGCCAAGACGTTCCCCAGTCCACGCCACCGCTCGCTTCACCCCGCTTCACCCCCTTTCACCCCATAGCCCGCGAACGCCCCATTTATCCACATTAATATAACTTGACTCGTGATAAATTGCTGCAGAGCCCGGCCTACGTTTTCTTAGACGAATTTTGTGGGTAGCTACAGCGTGTTCTATTTTGGAGAAGATTGTTTAGTGGGGTACTTTGGTGGGGGGAAAAACGATTAATTAATTTTACCCCGAATTCAAGAAAATTTTAAGCATATCTTTTATCATTTAAATCATCAGTCGTCCGACCTATAAAGACTTATCATACATTGAAGGACTGATAGACACGCTGAGTAGTTTAAACTATAAAATCGTGCACATCTCCTGTGCTTCTCGTCTCGAGGGACCGGTCGATGTAGCTATGCTTGAAATACGTAACTGGCGTCTTTCGACTGCATGATGATGATCATCATATCGACCTACGGTAATTTAGCCATAAAACCAAAGCAACCAGCTGAAACAACGGTCGAATCATTTGTAAACGTTCCTATAGATCCTACTGTAATGCAAAAATGCTGAGTAGGTTTAGAATTCGAGAAAAAAAATACCAGTGAGTTGAAATAATCAAATAGTGATTATTTCTGCATAAATGCAAAGCGTTTTCACACAAATCAATATAAACATTCTATACATTCTAGGTTGTATCATATTTGTAATATTATACCTAACGTTGAATTTATTGTATAAAAATCCAACTCCGTTCCTAGTTCCTACAAATTGGACAACGTTAATTAAAAAATCCGACAGCGCAGGTTAAACATAGTTTTTAACTAACTTTCCAACTAACTATTCACTGGGTACTAATTCGAACATTTTTTACTCTCATTTAATTTCAGGATGTCATGTCGGGGTAACTTTAGCGAAAAGTGAATATTATGAAAAAGCAGACTAACATTTTCGTTTTATTCATGCCTGCTTTCATTTAAACGTATTTTTAAACCTGGTGAAACTTATGGAGGGTAATACCAATAAGAGATGATATTAAAACATCTAAGTTAAAGTGTGCACCTAAAACAGCTGATCTGAAAAGTGGTAGATTTAGGGCGCATGAATAACAGAATCCTAGGATTATACTTGATTTTAATCTTCAAAAGCGCAGATACAGACATTCACATCGATGGCTACACTTTCATATATTAGTCTATGGATGGCTATTAGCAGAGAGGTTGACACCAAACTTCAAACTCAAAATGACATTTTACTTGACAGTGACAGATGGACGTATAAGTGACGCATCATTGTATTAGTTTACAAAAAAAAAAACAATAAAAAGTGCTTTTCATTATGAAATATCTTAAGAACTAGTCATACCATTGCAAGTGGATGCAAAGCTAATTACTGTATTTTTTACTTACTGTGTTTTGTCCCACAGCTGGGCAAAGGTCTCCCTTATAACTTACGATATTTTTTCTCTCTACAGCAATCTCTTGTAAACGCCTCAAAGTAGTAATCCCGCGTTTCTTAGGCCTATCTCGGTGCCAACGCTCGTCTTCGCAGTAGGAGCTAGATAATTACTACAAGAAAACAACAAGATAATATAAGTTGTCCTACTTAGTTACTTTAACCGGAACAACTTTAAACTATACAACCCAAAACCTGCCATCAATACCGTTCAAAACCACCCCCATTTACCGAACACCCTGTACCCAATTTTCTCAGACATGTAATTAACGACGAAGGAGGCCTTTTCACTAGCAAAAAACGTTCTCTACGTGCTCCACGCCACGCACACATCCCTTGATACAAAGGTTGGATTAAGAAAGGAAAATGTCGAACTAAATGGATTTTGGTACGTCATGGTATGATCCGTCTTTAAACATGGTATAGAACTATAGGTATGTGTTGGAAAGGGTATAGTTTATACCGTTTTTTAGTGTGTGTGAGTTGGTGTTTTTCGTATAAATGAGTATTTTTTTGGTATTTCCGTGCTATTGATAAATAGAAGAAATAATTTGTAGTAGATTATTTTCTAAAACTATGTAGCTTGTCAGCCGATGATGAAAATTCCACTATCACTGTATGTGGCTAAACAAGTTTAGGTTTCTGAAGGAGAGGTTACGGGAGCGAAGCCACGAGAAAAGCTAGTGTAAGTAGAAGGAAATCTCTTTGTGACAAAGACACGTACGGGAAAGTACATCCACACATATTTCTAAGGGAAGCGGTAATTGCCATGTTCCTGTTTTAAAAGAATGGGTTACACGTTGAAATAACAGCCTTATAAGTGATTTTTTCTTTCATGTTGGAAAAGGATTAAAAAGTCTATTCTATTCGCAGGTACAAAATGTAAAGAGTATTCACTTTTACTAACATTAACATGATATTTAGCATGATTAGAAGCGGGATGTTTAACATGTTTACTGTTTGTTGCTAGTTTCCGATATTTCGGTGCTGTTGCAAGCACCATGATCACGGATAAACTGAATAATATATAAAGAAAGTAATATTATGAAGAGGAAAGATTTGTATTTTTGTTTGTAACGAATAAACTTAAAAACTACTGGACCGATTTCAAAAATTCTTTCACCGTTGGGAAGCTATTTTTATTCCTCTATTCCCACGGGAACGGGAACTATGCAGGTGAAACCGCGAGGCGTCCGCTAGTAGAAAATTAATAGGGATAACGACAAGAGAATGGCGATGTTATTGGTTTTAGATACATCATCTTTATATCTCAAACAATTACATATAACATCATCACCATGGTAAATAAAACCCATAACCCTCCACATAAAACTCAACCAACTCGAGATTCTCAAATAAAATTAACGGAACAACAAAGACGCCATTATCTCGGGGGGTTATCTTCAAACTCTTATAAGTGCGAATAATAATTAGAAGTGGGGGTGAAAGGGGGGTTCGTTAGAGCCCTAATGCCGGCAGACATTAATCATTCCTTTCATAAAGAGTGGGGGCCGTAGGATAAATAAGTGTAGTATGTGTTTTCTTAGGGTACGTAGCTTGAGGAAGTGGGGGAGTAGTGTGGACGTTACCGAATTGTAGGAGCGATTTTATTTACTTAATACAGAAGTGTAATAGCATACTTATTGTAACAGTCGAACAGCATTGCTATATAGTTTTTTTTTTGTTTTGGTTGTCTATACTTAAAGGTAATGAACAGGCAGCTATGTGGCATTTTAACTTCGTCCAGTAAATAAAAAACCTAGGTAGGCCTTTCCTAGATAGAACTAGGATAGCGTATAGTAGTGAAAAAAACCAGCCAAGTACGAGTCGGACTCGCGCACGAAGGGTTCCGTACAATTATCACAAAAAACGGCAAAAAAATCACGTTTGTTGTATGGGAGCCCCACTTAATATTTATTTTATTCTGTTTTTAGTATTTGTTGTTATAGCGGCAACAGAAATACATCATCTGTGGAAATTTCAATAATCTAGCTATCACGGTTCATGAGATACAGCCTGGTGACAGACAGACGGATCGCGGAGTCTTAGTAATAGGGTCCCGTTTTACCCTTTGGGTACGGAACGCTAAAAAGTTTAATTTCGAAACGTGCAACTATATTCATCTAACAGACTGACCAACTCAGACTCTTTCTAAAAAATAGTTTAATTGAAAGAAATTCTCTGTTATTTTTTTATTAAACTATTTTCGTTCGAATAAACTCGTCTTTATTATTTAGAAGTAACTTAAGCTTTAAGAAATGTGCACTGAGATAAAATCATCATCTTCATAATCATTTCCACCGAAAGATGTCCACTGCTGGATATACTCTACTCCAAGCATCGCCACACTGATCGGTCCTTTGCGGCACTTTTCCGGCACAAATATGTGGATCTCTAACTATTCTCAATCTCATTTTTTCTCTTCTTTTAATTAGACTTTTTGCAATGGTTTTCAATCATCTTTATAGCCCTTTGCTAAGAATAGTTACAGCACGGATTACAACATTTGTGCCCCATGTTAAATTTAGTGTTGTTATACATTATTTATTTATTTTTTTGCCTTAGTATAGATTCTTTTACCGATTGTTTTATGAATGTGTGAACATTGTAGGCCTTCTAGATGCTTGTTAACATCTGTTAACTTTTTATCTCGCTTTACTTTTTTTAATTCCTTACGACTTATTGTCGGGCCTACGTTGTCCCCCCCATATCCAAGTACTAATGCTGTAACATGGAAATATTGTAAACCCAAACAATTTTTTTTAAAGTGTAACCATGGAGTTTCTTGCCGGCTCTTCTCCATAGGAAACGACTAACCCGAACCGTGCACCTTTTGTCGACGTTTTATAAGTGCCCATGTAGGCCTATGTAAAATAAAATAAAATATTTTGTTTTTTGATTTTGGTAAGATAAAATAAACCAAGAAAATACTTCCCGTCGTATCCCCTTTTATCTACCCACGTTTCCTCAACGTAGCAAGGCGGTACTGCCACATAATTATTCATCTTAAATTGCACACGTACCTATGTGTGTGTTCATACACATAGCATGTGTCTGTGTGCACTGTGTGTACATTGACATGTGTCCGTGTGCGTGCCAAATTACTCCCTCTTTGTAAGAAAGCACTCTCCGAGGCGAAATTTATAAATTTATTAAAGTGTACATGTTGCGAGATTTAATTATAGGGAAATAGGTATGTTGGTATTTGTGTGGGTAAATTAAGTTTTTGCGCAGGATGGTAGGATGGTGAGCAGAGATGTGGGCTGTTTTCGAAGGTACTAATTGGGTTACTGCAGTTTGGTTCGTTAGTGGCTGGTATTCCCCTTGCGATAAAACTCTGGTATCTATTAGTTAATGCTATTTTATCTTTAAACTGCTGTTTTTACGGGTGGGCCAGAAAGAATTGCGAATTTGAAAAAATCATTTAAAAAAAACTAAGTACAATTCACATACAAATTTTTGTTTCTATAAAAATTGACATCTGGGCAATTAATTTCTAAGACATAACGTCATCCAGGTGTGCACCATCACGCTGCAAACATTCTTCGAATCTGAACCTCAAATTGGTTAAAACTCGCTGGCACATTGCACGGAGAATAGCTGTCATTTCTTACCGGATATTGGTCTTCAACTGGTTAATCGTGGCTGGGTTATTAGATTAGACTCTACTTTTTAGGTATCCCCACAAAAAAAAGTCCAGTGGTGTTAGATCCGGACTTCTAGGAGGCCATGCAATGTCACCTCGGCGCGATATCAGTTTCCCAGCAAACATCTCGTTTACGACCGCCAAAGAGGCATTAACTGTATGGCATGTCGCGCCATCTTGTTGAAACCATGTCGCACGATTATAGTCTTCAAAGTGTTGAAGTTGTGGAACGAAAAAGCATTCGAGTCGATAGAGCAGGATTACGTTGAACTGAATCTCTAACTTGTTCAATTGTGTCTTCCGTTCTTGTTGACCTTGGGCGTCCCGCAGGCTTCTGTTTGAGAGTCGAAACAGTAGCTTCGAACTTTCTGACCCACGATTGAATCACACTTTCCTTTTGACACTGATTTAGGTCATGTAATCCAAAATCACGCCGAAATAAACGCCGAACCATAGCGCACGAATCGCGATTTTTGTAATAATGTTTATCGCAGAATGCACGTTGCGCTCCAGTGAAGTGATCCATTGCGACAAAATTTCCGAGAACCAAGCTAGTTAACCCCACCACCCGCGCAGTCCCTTCTCTAAAGCTTTATACGCAAGAGTGTTATTAAAATCGTACGCCTTTCTGGCCCACCCTGTATATTACATAAAAAGACTTAATATTTATGACTAAATTTATATTAATATAACCTAACCCAAAAACGCTGCTGCCCGTAGACTTGATCTTAGTTCTTTGTCGCCATCTGCCCATAAAAACATAATTGAAATTAGGTACACAGTATCTTAATTTCATATTACAACTCAAACTACACGGCAATATTCTCTTGTCTAATTTTGTAACGATATAATATTTATTGTATTAGTATTATCTTAACTGGCAGATTGTGTTTATCCCCAATGGAACGCTCAACTGTTCAGGTTACGGAGCGAGGTATTAAATTCAAAAGTGTTCTACTTTTAAGTTTCTATTAGCTTTTGCTCTGTAAGTTTAAATGAATCCATTTCATCATCATCATATCAGCCGAAAGACGTCCACTGCTGGACATAGGTCTCCCTCAAGCGTCGTCACTTTGATCGGTCATGTGCGACTCACATCCAGTGGATTGCCGCAACCTTCACCAGGTTATCGGTCCACCTGGTGGGAGGCCTTCCAACGCAACGTCTTTCAGTTCGCGGTCGCCACTCCAGAACTTATCTGCCCCATCGGCCATTCGTTCTGCGAGCAATGTGCCTAGCCCACTGCCACTGTGTGTGTTTGGCAAATCTTCAGGCTATGTCTGTAACCCTGGATATTCATCTTCTGCCTAGCCTTTTCCCAACTATATTGGGGTCGGCTTCCAGACTTACCGGATTCAGCTAAGTACCAGTGTTTTACATGGAGCGACTGCCTATCTGACCTCCACAACCCAGTAACTGGGTACGGTACCTCTTGGCAAGACTGGTGTCAGATCTCAAACTTCTGACTACCCGTAACGACTGCAAAAGATCTTCAAATGACAGCCGGGACCAACGGCTTTCCGAGGCACGGAGGAAACTCGGTATGTTGAAATGGTCAACCCTGGATATTGTAATGTGCAATTAATTTTTATTAACACTTGTTATGTTTTTTTTCATTTATTAACACGCTTTGATTAGCTTGGTATGTATGTATCTATGTAACGGAATCTTTAAACGTGATTTTCAACCCCTTCAAACCGTCGGATTAATTTAAAACTTTGCACACTTATCAAGGATCGATGACCATGCAATAATTTAAATAGTTTGTCCCATTATCCTTACCAGGATCTTCAGGATTAGCGATTTTTTTAAATCCGATACCCGGTAGTATCTTTGTGCAAAGTATAGTTCTCGCCAACTTGGCCGCTCTGAAGTTGGCTACAATGGCTGCGCAGTAGTATGTTTTATACAAAAACAACACCAATCCATGCGCATCGGAAAGTCAACTCCACGTGACCAAGACATGCGTCTTAGCACGCGCCTTGGTACGCACGCGGTACGCACGCACGCACGTTTTTGAGAGCAGTGGTGATGAAATAATTTACACAAAGTGCCTGGCTGGTTTCGAACCGACGACCTAAAACTTGCGAGTCGCGGCCAATATCACTGGGCCACCACTGCTCTCAGAACTCTTAGTAGATTAGAATTAACAAAATAGCTAGGTATTGAAATTTTAAGTTAATAATTATTTTGATTAAAAAATTGGCACATTGAAATCCGAATCACTAATTCTCCCCTTGTGCCACAGATTTGTGATCCCTGCCCCACATACTCAGTGTCACGTAACTGTTATACCTACGTATCATTATCATAACTGTAATCTAGACCGTTGATAATTAAGGGGCAGATATGCGACTTAAGGGCGATTTTTTTTCATTTCAGTTTTATTTAGACTGTAGTCAGCTTTTTTATAGAAAATTATCTATCAAAAAGCTGTCTTTATTCTTTAAATATTATTATTTAAAAGTTATTTGAATATTGAAATTTTTTCTCTTAATATGAACATCGTTTCTAAACGGCTAGTCATAATTTAAAAAAATGTTATACGAGGCCATTTTATTAATGTTTTAATATATATTTGTACAATATAGTGTAATTAATTTCTAAAGTTATGTCCAGCGCGGATAAAAAAGGACACTCACACCAAAGCATATTTTATGAAAATTTCACCATCTCAAAAATAAGTTGATTATCTATAGATTTTAGTATACAGTTTATTTTATGGAGAAAAATATATTTCTACCAAAAAATACCGAATTCCAAAACAAAACATTTCTAAAACGAAAAATAAACAACTAACAAACTAGCTATAACTTTATTTTCGGAACACGCTTTATTTTTTTTGTTAAAACAGTTTTTATTTTTCTCTTTTTAGTTTTGGTACCTTATATTACCATGAAAATAGGCATTATTAAGAATAACTTGAAATTACTCTTCATTACTAAGAATAACTTGAAATTACTCTTCAGATCTTGATCAAATTTAAATCGGACCATATGAGAAGCACCAGCTTTTAAATAAAAAAAATAATCATCAAAACTGGTTCATAATTGGCGGCGTTATCGCATAACAAACATTCAAAAACATACAGTCGAATTGAGAACCTCCTTTTTGAAGTCAGTTGAAAAATGATGTATGAGGTTGTATTTTAGACAAAACTTTGGGTTGCGCGGGTGTGAAGTGCATATCTATCTTACTATCAAAGTTGCTGGCGGCAGTTATCGCCTTAACGTCTCATTTCGGTCAAGTTACTGAAGTATCATTACGCTTTGGTACTTAAAGAAGATGAGAAGACATTGTTGTTCGTACTGTAATATCGTAGATTGCCGCAGTCTGCGTCTCCTGACAGTTGCTAAATCTGCGAGTCTTCCTTTAAGTAACAATTTTTTACTTCCAGACATGTGCAGAATGACCATTCGCAAGCAAGTGAGCGGTCGATTTCGGTAAATAAAAAAGAGGTAATGTGATGTGAAGACTTTAAATTCAAATATGATAATGAGAGATATGAGGAAGAGCTTTTTAATTTATAATTACAAAATAATTTCTGTGTTTCATCATTATCGTCTCAGCCAAAAGAAGTCCTTTGCTGAACATAGGCCACCACATCAACCGTTCCTGCTCCTGTGTTTGCTTAAAAGTAATAATGGATGAGTAAAGAAAGATTATAAAAAGTGTGCCTAGATTTCTCTGCCCTGCCCCATTTTGTAGAAAAACATGTAAGCAACATGATACATAAATGAACCAACCCAAAATTTAATATCACGCGAAAACCCAGAGCGTCTCAAGTAAATACAATAGGTATATGAGAGGGGACGAAATTCCTACTTTCACCTGTTCCACAAAGAAAATACCAAAACGTCTTCTACTTACCCATGTTTGGCGGAGAGATTTAATTAAAATGTGGGGGGAACTACCCCGTTCCACCCCCAGTGGGTGGGGGTAGAATGAAGAAATATCGCCCGGGGGCGGCAAAGTTTTTGGGGCCAACACAAACATAGTATTAACATATTATTTAAATATCCGATGTAGTGATGTCTTCTTGTATGGGTTTGGAGGTTGAAGTTTTGGTGTGAATAGATTATTTTGAAAGTGATGAAATAACCGACTGTTTTGGTATAATCTTTATTCCTTTATAATATTTTCTTTTTCTTATATTCATGTGTTAATACAATCAGGTACTCAAATACGTTAATAATTATATTGTAGTAAATTTATATTTTAATTTAAAAGTACCCATTCATATAATTGTATTTCTTTTTTATAATTTGTATGTCAATTGGCAAAACATAGCGCACTATACCTAATGTTTAAGATCTTGCATGTCATTATTACCTAATAATGACATGCAAGATCTTAAACATTACTGCATTTACTGTAAAACATAGGTATGTTTTACAAATAAATGATTTTGATTTGATTTGATTTGAATAAATTCAATTGAATATTATAAAACATAAGGCTAATAATAAAACAAACCTATGTACAAAGGGGAGAGGGAAAAGAGCTCATTACGCATCAAAAAATTCGTCCACATCGATGTCAATGGGAAACGTGCCAAGAACGCTGTCAGCATTGCCACGTTGAACGGCAATGCTGATTCTATGGCCAAAGAAAGGCCTTTTGCACTTTTTGATATTCACATCACATCACATCATCAGCCTATTAATGTTCCCACTGCTGGGACACAGGCCTCCTCTCTGTGAGAGGGAATGGACCGTTATCCACCACGCGGGCCCAGTGCGGGTTGGTGGATGTCACATGTCTTCGAATTATTGGTTCTAGGGCATGCCGGTTTCCTCACGATGTTTCCCTTCACCGTTTTGAGAGCAGTGGTGATGAAATAATTTACACAAAGTAAAGCGCCTGCCTGGGCTCGAACCCACGACCTACAACTTGTAAGTCGCGGCCGATACCACTGGGCCACCACTGCTCTCCAACTTGGTTTTGTTTAAATTTATTTTCCTAGAATTATTTTTGTCACATATCTAAATGATTTTTAGACATCAAAGAAACAAACGCGGGATTCTTTTTTTTTATGATCCTGGCTACTTACTGTTTCCTCCTATATTAAATAAATATTTAAATAATTTTGTACACATAAATATGCTTGAACTTACGGCTTTTACAGAACAACACCTGCTATGGTTTTTACCTACTCCTTTTAGTTTACGTTCGTCATTAGCAAATACAGTAAAATTTGATCGATAGTTTAATCAGTCGTTTAACTATGTGGTTCTTTCGAAATCTCTTATTATGTAGTTACTGTGAGGACCCCTCACCTATTAGAGGCAATCTCCTTGCCTATTATAAGACTGGCAACAGATAACTGTTTAGTTTTGAAAGGTGATTGAAATCAGAACGCTAGGAAAATAATTGAAGATGTTTTTGTTAAGCTTTGCAGTTCACTTCTATTCTGTAACAGCCGCCTTTTACGCTTATTATTTGAGTTTCCTGAGCTACCTCGTCACAGTACCTACCTACCATAGCTTCCAAATAAATCGTTTCAACTACCTAAGTAACAATGACTCCTTGAGACGTTTTATAAGAGTGAACAATGATTTTTCCTTGGTTTGACTTACTCAACTTAATGTCCTATAACCCCTAGATGGAGCAGAGGGCGCCCACAGATGTCCTCCATCACGATCGATCTTGAGCTTCACGCTTCACCTCGCTCCATGTCATTCCGATGCTCGTCGCTTCTGCCAACACGGTGCGACGCCAGGTTTGACGGGGACGGCCACGCTTTCTTTTCTCTTGGGGATTCCAGTCCAAAGCTTGCTTGGGTATGTGATCTGGACCCCTTTGGAGCGTGTGGCCAATCCATCTCCACTAGCAACGCTTGATCAGGTGGTCGATAGGACTCTCGTGGCATTTCTCCAACAGCTCTACGTTGGAGATGGTCTCGGGCCAGTAAATTCCGAGACTGCGACGGAGACAGCGGTTGACGAAGACTTGTATTTGGCGTGAGATGTCCTTTGTGACCTTCCACGTTTCGCACCCGTAGAGCAGCACGGATTTGATATTGGACCCGAAGATTTTGAGTTTAATCCTTCGGGTTTTCCATGGTTTATTTGTAGCTATTTGTCTGATAAACAAAATGCTGATAAACACATTTTAATTAAAGCTAGCTGCACCAGTGGCGCCGCCCGCGGGAGTTTTCTAGGTAGGTTTTTTTATATCTAATAAATTATAGTTTATTTGCTAGTCTGATGAATAAGCTATATTACTGTAAAGATTCATCAAAATAGTTTTTGTGTGAAATAGTAATAAAATGCCATCCTTACAAATTTTCGCGCTTATAATAATAGTAACAAAAACTAATTAACAAAAAAATCGTTTGTCTTTGATACCTATATTTTTCCGTTTTTCGACACCGACTTCGGAAAAGAAAGTTTGATTTTTTTGTTAAAAGTTTTTTTTATCTCTTCTTAGTTTTGGTACGTAGGTACTTACCTCCAATTATCATGAAAATCATGTACAGCCAAAGTAAATCTCATGACGATTTCAATAAGCCCAAACACGACTAGTATACATTGTTTTATTTCGGAGTTCCAGTGCCTACCTTCCGGCTTCATCATCAGATCAGTTCGATGGTACCATTTTCATCAAAGCACCACTTATAAGTATTTGCTTCATCATAGTCGACAAATTGAGTACCTCCTTCTTATTTGTATTCGGTTAAAAAGGAAAGTAGGACTCAATACACGACCTTTAAGGTTACACTAGTCGTTTTTTTTCCATACAAACGTAGTCTAGGGATTATTCCACTCTTAGACGATGTACGTTCAAAATAAAAAGTGATATCAATTTGTCTCATCATTATCTAGCCCTGTATGGAAGCGAAAAAGTAAAAAAAGAAAATATTTGAAGTTATGAGTGTCGAAAGTTCCACATTTCGACACTAATTTTAACGCATTTTTGGGCGCAAATAAATACCATCAGAAGACGGCAAATTGCAAAACGGCCTTCATACAGGGATAGATTAGTAGTTCAACAATGCATATAATTTTATTTTGAACAGATAGATTTAGTCGTTTTTTCATGATATCTAGACTGCCAAAGGTCTGTTTATAAAATTTCGCGCGTTCGGTTTCGTCATAAATCATTATCCATTTCGCTACAAATTTGCAAAAGTGTGTATTCGTAGGCGAACTAGCTTCCTACTGCTCATCACAGCATCTATCTCTTCCACACATGTTGTCGCTTGATATAAAATGTATTTTAACCCCGCGCACAAAATAGTTCGTGCCGTCGACTAGTGTACCCTTAAAGTCAACACGTAGATAGGTACATAGAATCGTATCCACAATTATTTTTCACGACCAAAAGTTTGGACATTTTCTTCAAACCATCTAAACTTAGCACCTCATACAGTAAGGTATTTTCGCGAAGATTGTAGTCTGCCTAGGTAGAGAACTAGGCAGGGGGAATGGGCTAGGTTATGGCGGCGGTAACCGACGAGCTAGCAACTAAGTTACCTTGAGACCTAATACGTAAAGGTAGGTAGATTATCTAACGTACACTAGGGGCATGAAGATTAAGCTATTTTCAGATACATTCATTTTATGTATACTAGTAGCGATGTCGTTCGTGGAACAGTGGTGGCCCAGTGGTATCGGTCGCAACTTACAAGTACTAGGTCGTGGGTACTAACCCAGGCAGGCGATTTACTTTGTAAATTATTTCATCACCACTGCTCTTAAAACGGTGAAGGGAAACATCGTGAGGAAACCGGCATGTCTTAGAACCAAAAATTCGAAGACATGTGACATCCACCAACCCGTTACCTCTCTCAGAGCGAGGACGCCTGTGTCCCAGCAGTGGGAACATTATAAGGCTGATGATGATGATGAGTAGCAATGTCATCTAGTTATGATCTTAAGATTTGTAGATCATGATTTTCATCTATAAACAAGTAAAATTTAAACATTTTAAATACCTCCGACACATTTTTATTTCATGCTACATAATTTATTTCGTGACTTCTAAAAACGTAAAAGTGTAAATAAAAATGTGTAGATCGTCGATCGAAGCGTGTTTACTGACACACTTCGATAGACAATCTATTGAACACGTAATTGTAACACGATATCTTGCGAAAATATCCCGATTTAAACAATAAAACGCCCTTACCTTTTGAACGGCTGAATCGATCATCAAACATAGCTAAGAACACTCTCGTTAAAGTCACCATTTACACAAAAAAATAATCGAAATCATCGTTCATCCGTTTAGGAGCTATGATGCCACAGACAGATAAACAAACACACAGGTACACACGTCAAACTCATAACATCCCTCTTTTTCTGTCGGGGTTTAAAAATACACAATGAATTAAAAATAACTCGTAACAAAACATCACGTATCTATTCCAGTAGGGGTAGGCAGAGATGCAGCTTTTATTATCATCAACAGTTCGCCAATTATGTTGAAGTCTCCTGTCATAAATAGGGGCGAGCGTATTGCCACCAATTGGGCACACCGCACAAACCGAGCTGTTTTCGAGAAGTTCCAGCTTGAAAAACCCAATAACACTTTTCACGACTCAGGAATCGAACCCAGGACCTCTCACTCAGAAGGAGCGCTTGCAACTTTTAGACCAACAAGGCAGAAAAAACATTTTAACAAAAAATACAACCAACTTCCAAATAAAAACACTACAAAGTGAAAAATAAGTTCAATTTCGGAAGTCGGTGTTTCTGTTTTGATTTCTTCGTTTTTTGGCACCGACTTTTTTTATTTGGAAGCCGGTTGTATTTTTTCATATCCCGAGTGATTTGCCGTCATTTATTGAAGAGTTATGTATATCGCTGAAGTCCTTTATCAGATCTTGATGAAATTTAAATGGGACCACGTGACAAGCATCAGCTTTTAAATTAAAAAAAACTTGAGAGGTGTCAAGGGACACCCGGATGGAACGAAGTTCCTTTAGTAAATATATATGTATATATATTCTCTCGACTTCGTAAACACAACAGCGTATAGGTTAGAACACGCACGAAACACGCGCACGCCGCACGGCTTACAACTATAGCAAAAAGTGTCGTTACAACTTTTCGTCTTAATTTTTTCCGTCTAGCCCCCTTTCGCAACGCGCGATAAGGAACTTCGTTCCAAATATATAAAAAATAAAAAATAATACGATATTAAAAAATTATACTGTCAAATTAATAACCTTCTCCTTTTCTGGAAGTCGGTTAAAAATGAGCCTTGTCCAATTTAATTGTGTAACTATGTATCATCATCATCTGCCTAGCCTTTTCCCAACTATATTGGGGTCGGCTTCCAGTCTTACCGGATTCAGGTAAGTACCAGTGTTTTACATGGAGCGACTGCCTATCTGACCTCCACAACCCAGTAACTGGGTAACACGGTACCCCTTGGCAAGACTGGTGTCAGATCTCAAGCTTCTGACTACCCGTAACGACTGTCAAAGATCTTCAAATGACAGCCGGGACCAACGGCTTAACGTGCTTTCCGAGGCACGGAGGAAACTCGGTATGTTGAAATGGTCACCTATCCACGGACTGTAACTATGTATCATCTAAGTGAATTAATGAAAGTACGAGTGCTGGCTTTCCCAAATACAAAGAAAAAGAAAGAAAACCGACAATTAGTTGACGAACACTCATAAAAATGCATTTTAACTTTCATGCAAATAATTTTCTTACGTTGTCATAGTTCACACACAAAATCACGACCTTTCACATATTGCAATTTTTTTTTCCTCTTCACCGCAAAAAAACAACGAACAAAACGACATCAGCGCCCCCGTGCGGCAAACCGCACAAACAAGCGTTAAATTAACTTGCAGCGGTAAAAAAGCGCTGTAAGCGATTAACAGATTTGTGGGGCGGCAGTAATCGAGCCTCCAGCGTGTGTCCGGAGGAAAAAAAGCGATGAGCACGATGTGGGGTATGGAGAGGGAATTTCTATATATATTTTTTTTTTAAGGAAAATCTGACGTCATTTTTAGGTTCATGAGTACGAATACATAAAGTATCGAGATTACTCTAGGCCCCGGAAAGCACGTTAAATATCAAAATGAAGGGTTTTTAGAGGTGACTATAAAAATATATACCAAATATGGTTAAAAGTAATTAGAAAAAAATATATAACGAAAAAAGTGGTAAATAAAGCCCGACTGCTTAAGAAGCGAATTAAAAAAAACCGGTCAAATGCGAGTCGGACTCGCGCACGAAGGTTTCCGTACCAATATCGCAAAAAAACGGCAAAAAAAACACGTTTGTCGTATGGGAGCCCCACTTAAATATTTATTTTATTCTCTTTTTAGTATTTGTTGTTATAGCGGCAACAGAAATACATCATCTGTGAAAATTTCAACTGTCTACCTATCACGGTTCATGAGATACAGCCTGGTGACAGACGGACAGACAGACAAACAGACAGACAGACAGACGGATCGCGGAGTCTTAGTAATAGGGTCCCATTTTTACCCTTTGGGTACGGAACCCTAAAAAGGTGTAAACAAGATGAAAATCAGTCGGAGGATACATATATTATGGTTTTGGTCAGTCAGCTCGTGACTATCTGTCACCAGGACTATATGTCCGTCTGTCACCAGGCTATAACAACAAATACTAAAAAACAGAATAAAATAAATATTTAAGTGGGGCTCCCATACAACAAACGTGATTTTTATGCCCTTTTTTTGCGATAATGGTACGGAATCCTTGCGCGCGAGTCCGACTCGCACTTGGCCGGTTTTTTAGTTCGACTACAGCAAAAGTAACTTTCATATCCAAAGTCGGTGTCTGTGGTACCTGTTTTTCGATTTTCGACACCGACTTTGGAAAAGAAAGTTATTTTGCGGTTTGTATTGTTTTGCTTTGGAAGACGGTTTATATTTTTTGTTAATTTTTTGGTTCTCCTTTTAGTTATAGTACCTCATATTACCATGAAAATCATTTATAGCCAGAGTAAGCCATACCGATTCCAAAAATCCCAAATCTAATACTTATTTAATTCTAACTTACTATTCTCATACTCAATCTTATTAATAATCATTATTGCATATTGATCCTGCAAATAAGTTCCAACATTCTTATTACCCAAAGCAAATAAAGTAAACAAAGGCAAAGGCAAAGATATTATGTTAGGTTGTTAGGTATGTTGCATGAAGTTTTAAATAAATAAATAAAGGAAAGAAAACAGTGATGTCTCTCAGGCTTGCGTGTGCCCAATTTTAATAAGAATTTCCGCAGTTTGGATCTAATTATTTTACCGCATAGAAAGTTTAGACTCATGCTACTTAACATATTGAAAAAATTATGTGATACTGTTGTTCCACTTATGCGGCACTATTGACAGTTTTAAATTTTGTTGAACAATAAAAAAGAGGAATATCAATGGTGAAGTTATCATTGATATTCCTCTTTTTTATTGTTTACAACGCTAGTCTTAAAATTTAACAAATTGTCTCATTGTGTATCTGTGGAGAACGTGGTTGATTTCACATTTGTATCATTTCTGTATCCTTTATTTTTGTAATTCTTAATGTGTAATTGTTTATTGCCCGAATAAATAAAATAAAATAAACTAAAAAATGATTCTAGCTACCAGTAACAATAAAAAAGTAACCACCCCCCGCTGAAAAAATATCCATCTCCACCCTAACCAGCACAAAGTCGTTGTTCTTACAATAAATCACTGGTGGACAGGAGCGCCACTTAAAAATCCATTTAGCCACTCCTCCACCCCTTTCAGCCAAACAGCCAAACAACCACAGGTTAGGGAATATTTTTTACATCAAACCTGTAATTGAGACTTAATTTTCATCCTAAGGGAGCTTTTTCAGGATAATCTACGGTTTTCAGGGGTTTTAGACGGTAATATTCGGTTGAGGAAGTCAGGTTTTTTTTTTGTTGGGGAGAAAATTTTTGTTGCGAAGATTAATTTATCTATTTTACAAGCTTTTATTTAACTTGCAATGTATGTATGTATGTAATAGTATGAATGTAGGTGTGTTCGGTAAATCTTGCAACTGAATTTTAAAGCAGTTATCCTCCACCGATTAAGATGAAATTTTGTATAAATGTTTAGTTTGGATGACAATGCATGAGTAGCTTAGTGACGTCATTCTAAATCCAATATCGCGGACAGTTCAATATGGCGGACTAGTTATTTTTTGTGTACATAATATGGGTATTGATCAAATAAAAGGGTTTGATGAGAAGAATATGAAAAAAACTTGTTTACATTTTTTTTTTTCTACACATTTTTAGAATTAATGTATTTAATGGCTATGTACATGCATAGTAATAAAATAAACAGACAAGAATAATAAACAGAAAGATATGAGCAAAGGGAATGCTTATTTAATTCTAGGATTTTTTGGATAATGCTGTTTGCCCCAGCCCGAGGAAACCTTTACGAGACGCGGAGTTTTTTTTCAGGAGTTAACCAGGAAATTCATATTCAAGAGAATGGTAAATCAAACAGAAAGGTCTCTGCTTAACATGGCAGGAACTTGAGAGATAATCGATAATGTCCGATTTCTGAAATACGAATTTGAAGTTGAGTATTTTTGGAACTCTACATTCACATGAGAATCTCTCAAACTTGGCATTAAAGTACGGTTTGAATGTTCTTAACTGCAAATTTTCATTTCAGATACCAGCACTTAGAATCTTTAGTATCCATTCTATTGCGGTAGCCACGAAGGCAATTTAGAAATTTACTGAATTCCCATTAGGAAAAGCTTCAGCATTCCATTAAGAAAACTTACTTAAAAAAATACGACATTGAAAATAAAAACTTACTTGTGGAAAAAAACTAAAATGATAAGAAAACAATTCCCTTATTCTCTGTCACAACGATCCTAAACTAAAAAACTATCGCACACCAGAGGACGCTACTGTACTTGAAATAAATCAAACTTGTCTTCGTACGGAACAACCACTTTTCTTAGAATAGCAAACTATTTAATACAAAATAATAAGTATTAAATACATCTGCACTATTAATTCACATTCAGTAAAAACAACCACTAAATATAATAAAGAAACTACTTAGACTATTCGATAACAGATGTCGCTACTAAAGTTCATAGTTCACATCAATTCCGCAAGAGCGAGCGCTAGGTCAACAAAAGAATCCAATAAGAATGTACCCCAACATAAAAACTCTTTGACCCAAATCCAATAAGCCTTGTCAAAAGGCCTCGTTTAAAAAAAATACAAAAGAATGTAAAAAAACCGAACCCCAGCTCACTTACAAGCCAATGAAGCGAGTAAATAAGCGAAAAATCCACCCTTCTGTGGAAAAAAAGATAAATTGAAAAAAAGGAAAAAGGAAAAAAACCGTCACTCTCGCTGACGTTCAGTCGTGCGCGACGTAATTGCAAAAGGTCGGGAAAAAATACAGCCTGTTTGCGCCTATGAGAAAAGGATTCCGTAGTATTTTTGGGTTTTATCACAAGTTTATTTAATTTGATGGATAATGTGTTTGTAATTCAATGTATAATGAGCATGTGGTTTTTTTCTTTCATTTATTTTTGCTTCTACTAAAATTAAGTTCTAGAACAAGGCTGGCTATTAAGTACCGTTTAGAAAGAAATAATCTGTTGCTTTCAATTAATTGTACAGTTTTTCATTTTGCTGGTAATTTATGACTGACAATTTAAATTGTGAGTGTTCTCATTTTATTAAATTTAAAGTCACTTATGTATCTGCCGAAATCTCAGGCAAGTCACAAAATTATCAAAGTATTGTTTTAATCCAATACAGTCTTTAGAGTTTGCACAGTTGTAAATCAATGCATCAAATATTCACTTGTAGCTATTCTTCTCGGTAAAAAGAAGCCTATCACTGTTAGAATTTTCGTAATCAAGATCAGTACCTACTTCCAGATATTACCTCCCACCAACAAGCCAAGAAAGAATGTTACCTCTTTATTATACATTAGTTAAGTACTTACATTTTCACAGAAAATCCCTACACTTCCCATCGTCTACGGAACTCTAACCGTTAAAAAAAACGTCAGTAGAGTGGAGTGGGGAAATGAAACGGTATTCAATTCATACGTGTAGCATGTAAATCGTCGGCTCGCCTGTCACATGATTGAGGATTAGATTCCATTCAAGCCCACTCCACTCTCGACATGCGTTGTTTTTTGCAGATATCGAGTTTGTCGAGTATCAATAAAAGATATTTTTTATATGGTGTTATGATTTTTTATGGGTGTTCCTTTTAGAATTTTGATGGAAAAATGTTTTTTGATCATACATTAAAAGGCCATCGGCCAAGTACAGTATTTAAATTAGACATGATTTATCACAGTCAACTCCAGACGTGAATGAAGGGCTATAACAAGTTAAATTTTTCATCTTCATTTGGTTTTATTGCGTTTTACACAGCTATGCATTTATGTGTATGTGGAGAACACACAACGCGCGACAACGTGGGGCTGAAGACAAGATCATGGTCCAACATACCATAGGACTGTGAAAATAGCATCGGAAAAATAAATGAAATATAAGAAACAAAGTTCAACGGAAAGAGATTTTTCAAACTGCTCACAAATAAAATTCTTATAAGATTTACAAACATCTAAGGCTAAGGTTACGAAAGCTTCCACTATTCGTTACTAGATGTCCAAAAAATGTAGAACGCCGAGGCAAAACACAAATAAAATCATAGTTTTTATTTTATTAACAGAGTTTAGAAAATATATACCATTTTCAAAATAAAGAATACAAAATATTCCTTAACAAAAGTTCTATCCGTATTAGAAATTAAAATAGTTTTGCTATTCGATAGCAGATGGCGCTAGTGTCTCACTAAAAACAACTAAGCAAACCTTTACGAGTTGAGTCTCAAATAGAGTGAAGTATAAGATTTAAATGCGATTCAAGTATGTTTTTTTGATTTTGTGAGCTTCATCGTCACCATAGAAGATATAGGTAATTAATATTCCTAGGAAATTAGACAAGTTTTCATAGATATGATGACACTGGCATTATTGCCGCGAAAAGTTTTAACCTCGACTTGAAAAGCAAATGACTATTATTATTCTCTATCTGTTTTTCATTAAATCAGCTCGTCAGGTCCGTTATCCACGAGCGTTTATAATAATATATATTTACTTTCCAGAAGGACCTAAAAAATTAACATAAAATTGTTACCGTGAGAATATGCCACAGTATCGTGCTATAGTTGAATAGTGGGCTTAAGCAATGTCCACGAAATCAGTACAGCTGAAAGAAGACCACAGCGGGGTGGACAATTGAACATAGGTCTTCCCCCAAGCCTCGTCGATCGGTCCTATGCTTTCCGTATCCAACAAATATCCACGAACCTCCTCCTCTTCTTGAACCAAGCGCTTCCAATCATCCTTCATAATGCGCACAGCGAATGAATGGAACTCACTACCTGCGTCTGTGTTTCCGAACGCATTCAACCCGAATCTCTTCAAAGTCAGAGTGAACAGGCTTCTTCTGGTTAAGCTCGCTCCATCGTCGACTCTGTCTCTGTCACCTCTGACCTAGACTAGAGTCAAGAGCAAACCCATAACAAATAAAAAAAAACCTTGTTTGTCTTTTTTACTGTTCTTTCCTCATACTTTGTAATTGTTGCTATTGTATTGTGTTGTGTCTGTGTCGAATAAATGTTTTCTATTCTATTCTATTATATCCTGCTGTTGCTGTTGTGTTGCTGTTACAGATAACAGATTGTAACTTATCTTTCCTTTTTAATTCCTTTACACAATATAAAAGTTTCGACTGACTCGTTGGTCTAGTAATGGTCTACTGCTAAGGCTTATGGTTATTTTTTTATTTTTTTTTTATTTTTATACTTTATTAGTAAGAACAAAATTCTTAATAATTAATTACGATCTAGCCTAAAAGACTAATAAGCAATTTAACTCTAACTTAATATGTTACGTGATAGATTATGTTAAAACTAAGAATAGTGTCCATTTGCACTTTTACACAAGTCCGCAGCACTTTCTTAGAGTCTGATATAATTTAAAAACACTATGTTCATGTGTTATATGTATAGCACAGCATTGTCACTATTATCCATTCACTTTACACTACACTAATTCAAAAGGTTTAGTTCTTTTTAGTCTACGCACTAAGTCTGTATTGTCTAGCAGCTGGATAGCCTCAACATTCACGTGTCGATGAAGTCTGTGTTCGTGGGCTTCAGCAAATTTTTGGATGATGGTGGTGACGAATTCCGTTTTAAGGTCACGGTGAAGATCGTCATTCCTTATGTACCAGGGTGCATTTACAGCGTCCCTGAGCACTTTATTTTGGAATTGTTGGATTAGTTTGACGTTGCTTTGTTTAGTACAGCCCCAAAGTTGGATACCATACGTCCAAATTGGCATCAGTAAATGCTTATATATGGTTATTTTATTATGTATTGATAGACAGGATTTCCTTCCGAGTAACCAATACATACTTTTATAACGTATGTCGAGTTCCTGTCTTTTCTTTTTGACATGAGCTTTCCAACGCAACTTGGCGTCGAGAGTTATGCCAAGGTATTTAGCTGTATTAGCATAAGGCACTTGCATGCCATTTATGTAGATTGGGTGATAGTCCAAGTGTTTGTTTGTGAAGTCAATGTGAATTGATTTTGACTCATTCAGTTTGATCTTCCATTTTTGTGTCCAATCATAAACTTTATTCACAGCTAGTTGAACTTTTTCTACTGCTTCTCTGTGGCTTGATCCAGTAGCCATAATTGCAGTATCATCTGCAAAGGTCGCAATGGTGTTATTTTCCAGTTCTGGGATGTCGCATGTGTATAACAAGTACAAAATTGGGCCTAGCACACTTCCTTGAGGTACGCCAGCTTTTATAGCTTTTAGCTCTGAATATGCGTCTTCTTGCCGTATTCTAAACATTCTATTAGTTATATACGACTCTAGAATATCTGCAAATTCTGGTAGCATGCGTCTGAGCTTGAATATTAGACCCTTATGCCAAACTTTGTCAAAAGCTTGCGCGACATCTAAAAACACGGTGGCGCAGACTTCCTTATTTTCAAGCGTTTTTTCAATAATGTTTGTTATTCTATGTACCTGGTCTATTGTTGAGTGTTTTTCCCTGAAGCCAAATTGATGATTTGGAATAAGGTCTTTATTTTCTATTATTGGTTTTAACCGTTTCAATAACAGTTTTTCGAAAAGCTTTGATAACACGGGCAACAGAGAAATAGGTCTATATGATGATGCTTCATTGGGTGGTTTCCCTGGCTTCGCAATCATAATGACTTCAGCGACCTTCCATGGCTCAGGTACATATTTTAGGATAAGTGCAGCATTGATAAGCTTGGTCAGCTTTACTATGGCTTTGCGTGGGAGATGTTTAAGAATTTCCCCTGTAATGAGGTCGTAACCCGGAGACTTTTTCGAACTAATGTTATTTTGAATTTCTCTCATTACTTCTTTAGGAGTCACAAGCTTAATTCTTTGGTTTTGTGACAATCTTTCACTCTCAAGTATTTCTATCGAGCTTTCATTGGGTTGAAAAGTTTTTTCTAAGTGTTGAGCAAACCTTAATGCTTTTTGGTCATTGCTTATGGCCCATTTTCCGTCGCTATCTCTGATGGGTGGTATTTGTTTCATTGGTTTTTTCAGATTTTTTGTAGCTTTCCAAAGGGAGTAATCCGTTGATTTGTCATTGGTTAGCTGCAAAAGTTTAGTATTCAGAGATTCCTCCTCAAACTGTAGAATTTTCCTCTTTAATCGTTTAGTTAGGTTATTTAGTGTTGTTTTATCTCGCGGGCACCTTGTTTGCTGCCACAGCTTCCTTTGTTTCCTTTTCTCAGATAGTAAATCTACAATTGCCTTAGGATAGTTAAATCCCTTATATTTACGTTTTAATTGCGGTGTGTTGTTCCACGCACATTGTTGGATATTAACAATATATTTGTTTACTTCTAAGTCAAGATGATCTTGCTTTTTTATCGGCGTTTTAAGGTCGATAATATTATCTAGATCAAGGGCAAAACTTTCCCAATCTGTAAACTTATTAACCAGGGTTAAGTGGCTTTCTTTGAGTAGGATTTTTTGACTAAGCATTAATATAATCGAGGAGTGGTCTGAGTTCATATGAAAACCTTCCTCCAAATGGATGTAGTTGGCGGATATATTTTTGCAAATGAAAAAATCAATAAGATCCGGTATTTTTTGGTGATCAGTGGGCCAGTACGTTGGTTTACCCGTGCTCATAACTTCTGAATTTATTTCTTTAACTGCACTTAAGAGCTGCCTTCCCTTAGTTGTAGTAAGTCTTGAACCCCAATGCGTGTTTTTAGCATTAAAATCACCGCCTAGGATAAATCTCTGGCCTAATAGTTCAAAGAGATGTAAATATCGTTCTTTTCTTATCATATGCCGTGGAGGACAGTATATGGCTGCAATAGACACGTGACAATATTTGGTTTTAACAGATACTGCCACAGCTTGAATGTCTTGTTCTTCATATTTACACTGCAAGTAGTGACTAATGTTGTCTTTGATTATAACCGCGCTACCTCCTCTGGCAGAGTTGTCAGGGTGCAGCGAATTATATACCATGTATCCTCTAAATTTGACAAAAGATTGTTTAGTAAAGTGCGTTTCGGAGACCAAACACACGTCTATGTTTTCTGTGTCTAGGACCACCTGCAACTCATTTTGATGTTTGATGAGTCCATTGGAGTTCCACGCCATTACTTTAAGAGTGTTATTCATTTTGGATGATTTAAAACAGCTGTTTTGGCGCTGGATTCTAGCTTCTCTAATCTCTTGTCAAATGAGGTAATATACTTTAAGATCTGATTAATCTTATCATCTAGATTCAAAGGCTGTGACCTTTGTTTTGCAGCTTCCGCGTAGGAAACAGTGTTTGTTACTTGCATGGGTTTTGCAGTTGACTGAACACTTGCTTTCTGTGCCTGTTTATCACGATTTTGTGGGGGAAGAGACTGCTGGGTAGTTGGTACCACAAGTTTCTTTTTAATATTTTTATTTTTCAGAATTTGTATCTGTTTAGCTACTTCACACCCTCTATAGTTGGCAGGGTGAGGAAGACCACAGTGAACACATTTTGGCTTCTCTTGCGGAGATTTGGTACAGTTGGCTGTAAGATGCTTGCCAGTACATTTTACACACCTTGGCTCTTTTCTGCAGTATTTATGAGTATGCCCATATGCCTGGCATCTCTTACATTGGGGAATGAGTTTAGGATTTTTGAGTGGGTGTATTTCAATTTTACACCCTAAAATGTACTTTATGCCATAGATTTTGTTGACATCTTCGTCATTATTAAATGATAAAACGAACATATTGAGTGGTTCTTTACTCTTCCAGCTCAATTTGTTGTCTACGTTTTCTATTTTCAGTCCTTGTGATGTTAGATCGTCTTTAATACGATCAGGTTGGCAAGAGGAATGTAATTTCTTCACAACAACTCTAATTGGTCTAGCCTGCTTATTTTCGTACGAATGCCAATGGTATTCTTTTTCTGTCAAAAGCCTGGAAATTACTCTATAAGAGTCTTCTGTTTTGGCGTTCACCTTCACACAATCCCCATTCATCATTTTAGCGGTAAATGATTCGGCTGGTATGGTTTCGATTAGCGAGTCGTAGAATGATTGGTAGTTCTTAACTCCGTCTATTATGATTGGCGGTGGTGGGGGCACTTTTTTGACGGAAGTCTCTTTCGCATTTTTTTGTTTTTCTTCTTGTTGGGCACTTGATCCGGGTTGTTGTTTTGGAGAAAGGGAGGTGTTAAGCTTCCTCTTCTTCCTGCTCTTGGCCCTTATCCACTCAGTCTCTTTAGCGAGTTCATCCTCGTCTGTGCAATATTCAACGTCACTTTTAGTACGCTGGGAAAATATTGTTGTCTCGCTTTCCTGTTTTTTTAAGGGTTCTTCAGTTTCTTTTTTTTCCTTCAAGCAATTTAATTCTCCTTGAAGGGCTTGTACTTGGTCCTGTAAGCTATTAATGTGATCATTCAGTTTACGTACCATAAGTTGCAGGTTTTCTCTATCCGTTTTCTCCTGGATGTAACAGTCATACAACCGCTTTTCCAGGTCAGTTTTTATCTTAAATGACTGTGCAGCCATTATTTAGTTGTTAGGGTGAGTTAAACACCTAAACAATAAATTATTATAAACACTTCATGATTTCCGCACTTGTAACTAGGTCATGGCAATGACCCCGATAGATCGACGTATGTACACCGCGATGACGCGACGGTGTTGTGCTGCGTCTGCAGAAAACTCTTAACTAGAGCACGCGCGCGCGATCGTACGTCCGTCCACTATTGTAATTAAACAACAACTCCATTCCATCCAGGCTTATGGTTATGAATTCGATTCCCAGCGCCAGAAACCTGTGAGTTTTCAGGAATTACTCATCACGGTGAAACATAACTGGCATAAAGGATATGGGTTTACTTTTAAGTCGCTTGCTAGACGTAGATAGTAGCTTGATTGATGATACCACAGAAATTATTCTTATCAATATTAACATCGTCTCTCTCAAGCATATAGAAGATACATAAAAGATCCTTCCACAAACCAACACCGAACCACCCAAAAAATTAACTTTAAGGTACAATAAACAAAACCAGTTAATTTAAAAAGCATTCACTTTTAAAATATATCTAAAAGCGTCAGTTCGTTGCTGAAAATGGCGGAAAATCACTGAGACGGAATTAACACGCAGCGAACACCAGACAGTTGCGAAAACAAATTAATTTTGATTCACCTGCACATTTTTATATACAAAAAGAATTTGGCTCTGAAACCAGCGTAAAACACGTGTAAACTTGTACGGAAAATATTTTTGAGTGATGGATGAAAGTTTTTAAAAGCTGACTTACATCTGCCAATTGACGTGTACAGCAGCTGGACATTGAACTCTGCCAAGATATTATCTTATACTGTCGAGCACCCTCCAATGTTTTTTCCCTTATCCTAAGGACCAACAATAGGATGGACTTTAGTCTTATTACAATTTAGCCTTATAAATAGACTAATAAGTAATTTAATTATAGCCTAAACTATTAAATTGTCTTTACTAAGAATGTGTCCAATGGAACTTTTCCTATCCTGAAAATAAAAGATATATACTATGTCCCTATGTTTTCCTTTTTGATGATATATTATCTTTAGAAGCACTAGAGCCCTCAAAAAATGCTCAAAATTGCGCTGTTAACAAAGGCTTAGTGTACAAATGTGTAGTTGTCAAATATAAATGAAAAAAAGAAAACATAGGGACATAGTATATATCTTACTTTACGAGTTTATGGAATATCTTTTAAATTGGTCCAATATTGGAGGAGGAAAGACACGAGAGCCAAACCTCGAATTATGACTTTTTACTATGGAAATTCAGTCGGCGCTCTCAGCCCATATTTCCTCTTAAGGCGAATACACTTCGTTCTTGTGTTTTTTGGCACTTTTGTACTTTACACTATTCATTAACACTAAAAATTCCAACGGTTTTGTTCTTATTAGTCTTCTATCCATATTTGTGTGGTCGAGAAGCTCACGTTATTGGTAGAGCTCCGATTATTATTGGATACTTTTTCAAAGAAGTTGTTTAATCCATGCAATTTTTTCTATTAGAAAACGCGTATTCGGCTCGGTTGTCCCAATATTGTGGCAGTTTTTACTCCCTAGGGTGCGACTAACTTAATAACTATTTCAGTATTATCAGTTATTGTCTAGTTACTTTTAATAACCCCATAGTCTTTCAATGGATAGCCGTTGGGGCCGAAAAGTTCTGGAATGTCTGCAGCATACCGGCAGACGTTGCGTTGGAAGGGAGTGACGACCTGGTCAAGCCTGCGGGAGTCCGGTGGACGCGCAAGGCACGGGACCGATGAGTGTGGCGACGCTTGCGGGAGGCCTACGTCCAGCAATGGACGTCTTTCGACTGAAATAATGATGATAATGGGTCTTTCAATTCAAGAGTTACTTATCGACTATAATTTAGAAAAAATAATAGTATTATGTACTTAATCGAATCTTTCCTTATATGTCACATGAGGTTAGGTAATGCAAGCGATTAAAGGACATTTTCTACATTGTTTCTGTAACGTACAGTGTACACTCCAACCCGTTCAGTCCTGTTCAGTGTACTGTGTGGTGTGTGTCACACTGTGACTGTACATGCTTTCACAGACAATAATATTAACAGCATAAAAATAAATAGTAGGCGCTTGACAATCATCATACACTGCCTGACTTAGCCTGATGCTGAGAATACATAGCACTCTCTAAGTAATAAGATGTGCCAATACCCACGATCCTGTACCAATCTCATCCATGTTCTGTGCTGCGATAAGAACAATCGTCTACGTATCCTGTCTTCTAAATCAATCCAAATCTTATAATTCCTGTTCATCCAAGTTCTTTCAGTCCTAAGACGCCAATTGGTGACTATGCCTTACCCCACCTATCATCACTGCACCATACCAAAGTCCATTTACTTCCCATAATTTGTATTCCGATATCGAAGACCTTCGTCCTCTTCGGAATTATTGTTTTTTTTTTTTTTGTATTTACTAGCGAACCGCCCGGCTTCACATCATCAGCCTATTAATGTTCCCACTGCTGGGACACAGGCCTCCTCTCTGTGAGAGGGAACCCCGGCTTCACCTGTGACAAATTATACAAAAACTTTCCCCGTTTCTCACTCTTTCTATTGCTGAAAACCGCATGAAAATCCGTTTAGTAGTTTTTGAGTTCATCGTGTACAAACGCGGCGGGGGACTTTATTTTATAATATGTAGTGATAGTTATTTTTAAGAGTTGTGTAACTAATATGGTGTACAATTAAGTATATATTCTATTTTATTGTATATTTATGTTCATTATTTTGTTCGTACGTCATGACAAATGAAAAGGCGCTAACTAACTTAAAAAACCGGCCAAGTGCGAGTCGGACTCGCGCACGAAGGGTTCCGTACAATAATCGCAAAAACGGCAAAAAACACGTTTGTTGTATGGGAGCCCCATTTAAATATTTATTTTATTCTGTTTTTAGTATTTGTTGTTATAGCGGCAACAGAAATACATCATCTGTGAAAATTTCAACTCTCTAGCTACACAGACAGACAGACAGACGGATCGTGGAGTCTTAGTAATAGGGTCCCGTTTTTACCCCTTGGGTACGGAACCCTAAAAACTGCACCGTCATACGTATAACTATAACTTTTTAACATAATTAACTCGCAAACACCACAAACCACGCTTCACTCCGAAACCAGAACCTGTCATAATCATTTGACACATCAAAGCCTTCATTTACTTCATTCACCTCATTCACATAATCGCTCATTTCATTCCCTCACACATTCAGTTGCGCCGATCCGCCCGGAAAACGTAAAGTCGGGAAAATAATTACCGGTGGACGTAACTCCGATACATTCGTATTAATATTAAAAACTTTAATGAAAAAAATATTAAAAGGTAACCCTAAAATTTTATCCTTTTTTCCATTAGAAAGGTTCTCGGGAATAGAGGATGGGGTGGAGAAGCGGCATGTTTTTTTTTTGTAATTTTCCATCATCATCTGCCTAGCCTTTTCCCAACTATATTGGGGTCGGCTTCCAGTCTTACCGGATTCAGCAAAGTACCAGTGTTTTACATGGAGCGACTGCCTATCTGACCTCCACAACCCAGTAACTGGGTAACACGGTACCCCTTGGCAAGACTGAAAGAAAGAAAGAAAGAAAGAAAGAAAGAAAATACATGACTGACTGGTGTCAGATCTCAAGTTTCTGACTACCCGTAACGACTGTCAAAGATCTTCAAATGACAGCCGGGACCAACGGCTTAACGTGCTTTCCGAGGCACGGAGGAAACTCGGTATGTTTAAATGGTCACCCATCCACGGACTGACCTCGTCAAGCGTTCCTTAACCTTGATGATCGACCCGTGCGGCTGTTGTAATTTTCCGAGAAGGTAAATAATATTTTACGTATTTTTTGTAAGGGACTGGTATAGATGTAATATCCCTATTGTATTGTGTATGAACTCTCAGCTCCCGAATAACTTTTTTTTAATACTTTGACCCACACTAGGAAGTTTTTCCTGTATCGTGGGTGCGTTTACAAACATATAAACTCACACACACAACACCCAAAGCCATCTTACATTACTTGTAAGATCTCATCATCAGTCGGAAGACGTCCAGTGACATCAGACATCGAATGATCCAGTGCTTCTCGGTTCCACCAGATTCTCGTGGCGCTCACTGGGTTATAGGTCAACGTACCAGTTTTTTTTTTGGTGTGGGAAATCATCCAATGACTTCACCTGCTCTGTGTGAAGCGGAAGGGCGTGTCAGACTTTTACTGACTAAAACCCACCCGTGATCCTTCAGTTGCTTGTGCCAGGGCCGTGGTAACTCCCTTTCAAATTTATCCGCGACCCAGACAGGCATCGGCCCTAGCGGACCCCATCAGTTTTTGCTGACATCTCATTGAGGCGGGCGTGGAACACTACGCGCCGTCGACTCGGGCCTGGTCCTTATCGGACGGCGAGCTACCCATTACTCGCCGTCCGTGACCTACAACCTAGTATTTTGAAAGCATTAACATCGTCTACCATAATTATAACAGAAATTACAAATTAAGTATAACACAGTTACAAATATAAAGCATTCTAACTAGAAACTCTTTTCACCAAAAATATATTAGAAATTCGTCTCTACATTTTTCGTGTTAAAATGAAGTACAGTCAACTCCGAAATTATATTTTGGTACAAACCCTTTTAAGGACGGGCGTGTATCGTCGCGTACAGTCGGAGCCGTGTACATCTAACGGAGCGATCTTATTGTTTTATTTTCATTTTAAATTAACTGAGTAAGACGTGAGTATGTATTAAGAGAACTAGTAGTTGTCTACAACTTTGTTTATTTGCCGTGACTCACTCATTTGATAACAACTGATGCAAAGACGATGAAAAAACTACTTATACTATCGATAGTGGAAAAGTTCTTCTAGTTCATTCAAGTTAGTTCCACAAAAAAAAATACCTACATATGTAAGAAATATGATATTGTATGTCTTTAATGGACAAAGTGATTAATACGACATTATTCATAATGCCCACGCAATTTGAAAAATACCCAATATGAGTAGGCAATATGATAAAAACTATTAAAATAATTAAATTGACCGGGCTTTCTGAATAATGCCCATAAATAATTGGGCTGGATAATAAAAATATGTGTTTTTTTTAATCATTTTAATGTTGACATTAATATAGAATAGGTAAGTACGATTACTATTTAAACAACAAAGTCGACGGGGCCCGCAGCGTGAAACTCCTATTTCTGTCTGCAGGGTCTAAAGTAACCTAACATGATAGGTTACTTTAGACCGATCTCCTGATGACGCGAGCTGAGTTCGCTCACTTCAGCTCCCGTCATCTCCTTAGAACCTAACCTATCCGTGTCGGGGTGCCCTAAGCTCCCGAGCTCGCTTCGCTCGCTCTTGGACTAATTCATTGAACATAATTATCGAATTGCCCAACCGTTACGTAGTAATTCATAATGACCAGACAATGTGATAAATATATAAGGTTAAATCAGCATTCATTACATTGCCCGATTTAACATGACTTGATTCATAATTGCCTGGGCATTATACATAGTGCCCTGATTTGACTTGGTCCATGACATGTCTAATATAAAATCTTAAATAATAGAATCAAGTTTACAATCATCAAAAGTAATTATAACAAAAAAGTGTGTTTTTCTGATTGTCGGAGGTAATCCCTGGAAGTTCTTATCACATTAGAAAATATCTTTCTTTAGTCATTTATTCGTTTATTCTCGCACTGGAACGCCTTGCAGCAATCACATCAAAGAAATAAGAATAAACTCAGAATCTGCTGGTTGCCAACATAGTGCGTGGCGGAGAGGTGAACATTGAAATGAAGGCGGCGGCGGTGCATCAGGTTTTATTAACTAAAAAATAAGCAACAAGAAAGCTTTATTATCGCCGAGTGCCATGAGCTGATCTTTTCCCGGCAAAATTCAAGATTTTTTATAAGACAGGCCACGAAAGCGATCCTCTATATAACATAAACTAGCTGTCCCACGTGACTCGCAACGGAAGTTCTCAAAAAGGAATAATTTTTCCCGTTTTTGCAAAATTTTTCATTTATGCGCCGCTCCTATTGGTCGTAGCGTGATGTTATATAACCTTCCTCGATAAATGGACTATCCAACACAAAAATAGTTTTCAATTCCAACCAGTAGTTCCTGAGATTAGCGCGTTCAAACAAACAAGCAAACTCTTCAGCTTTGTAATATTAATAATATAGTATAGAATTATGAAACCAGTCAAAACCAAAAACCCGAAAAAAAACTTAAATAAAATTCCTCCAAAAAATCAACGAACTCTTCGCCCCCGACTGTACCTAACCGTACTTTTTCTTTCCATCGCAAAAATAAATATTTTAATCTGAGGGTGTAACTTCGGATCCTTTCCCAATTATAAGCTGGGAGGGATCTCCTCAGTACCCTGCTCCGACCCTCAGACCGGCCAGAGAACGGCAAGGCGGGGTTTGAGTGAAACAATCAGAGGACTTTTTTTTAAAGATGGGCTGTTTTAAAAAGGTTAGGTAGATATTTCTTTGAAATAGAAAACTGGACTCTTCATGTGAGGGTCTAGAGTAGACAAATCACATTCTATGAACAGAAGCGTGGAGATAGCGATTGGAATATTCAAAATTGTATGAAATTGATCTTATTCTTCTTCTTTTTGCGTGAGGATGTGGCCACCTCTGGTGTCAGTGTTAATTAAGCCACCTCTAGGAACTCCACAGGTCTCTAACTTGCTTATTTCAGACTTACATTAACTATATAAGTCTAGGATTCCTCTCGATGTGCTTCTTCTTCTCCACTGTTGCCTATAATGTCCAAGATAAAATTAAAAAGTACATATGAATTTTGAAAAAGTGACGTTGGTACTTACCCGGATTTGAACCCATGAACTTAAGAGCGATAGGTGAGGTCTTAGTCACTGGGCCACCATACCTGCGTATGGGTGGGATGTCCACCATGTAGCGATGGTGCATTGCCCTCCGTCTTGTAGTCCGATGATAGAAAGGGCAAGGCGGAATCAAATTGTGCAGTTCCAACGCACACTCCCCAAAATGTAACTGAAAAAAAAACCGACAAGCAGGCAACTCGGCGTCGATGTTCAAGGCTCCAAGACCAGTGCATCGCTGCCGATGATGCTGTTGTCGATGGTCATCTGTTTATCGTCAATGTTTTAATTTTGCTGACTTCTTTAATGAGGCAAAAGGACCTTGACAAAGTATGATTCAATCAGCGAAAACTATTGCCAAAAAGCGTATGGGAATATAACGCGCTTTTGTGATGTCACGTCAAACCCAAATGTATACTTATTTTGGTTTTTTGGTAAACGTTACCGATGATAAAATGTCGCTTTGTCTAGCGCCCAAATACACAATTTAGCCATAGTCTTTTAGTTCAGAGTACATTCAACTTCTCTGAAAGTACTAGATTATTATTACAATCTACTTCCACCCTAAGTATTTTCATCTTTCATACGAGTATACCTACTTTAATCTTTTTAATAACTCGTCCCATCCCAACATAAAATACAAATTAATATATTATAAAAAAATCAATAGCACCTTTTATGATATTTAAGCCGTTCAAGTGAAAAATCCTTTCCGACATAATCTTCAAAAGAGCCCTTTTATTCGTTCGCAGGTAAAAGAAAATCGGGGCCCTTGCAAAAATTAGCCCCCTAGAAGGGGCGAGAGAGGGGTGAAACGGGGGTTTAAGAGCATTTTTCTCCATATGGGGAGTTTCATTGTTACGACTTTTTGTAAGTGAATTTTGGTGATAGACCGTTTTTAAAAGGCTCGCTTTGAGAGTTTTGCATGTCGCTAATGTTGGTGTACTTGTGCGTTGTGTATACGGTGGAGATACGTCATACATTTGAAACTGGTAGACAATAGATGACAACTAGAAAGGTTTAGGCTCCTTGGCGACAAACTTCTAGTAAGAGAAACGCAGCAGTATCATTAGAAGAAGTTACAAGAATTTTAAAAATCACCGCGAAGGTATAGTGCTATGATTGGGCTCAATGGGACTTCATAATGAAAGAGTGGCCTGTATAAAAATAGCTGTAATATGTAAAGTTACACTATTAACTGATAGAAAATATACAAAGAAATACCCGTAGTGGAGTGCGTCTGTGAGCTGAGTGGTGTGGCGAGCGCGAAGCGACTCTCACGGATTCGGTACCCCGACACCCCGCGCTTGCCCCCCGGGCAATCACGCGCATCTGTGATGCGCCTACAGCTACCACCAGCTTTTCTCTTACCAACCGATAAATACGAAGAAAAACGAAACCCGGGAGAGATTAGGTGGTAGATCGAAGTTCAGGCTTAATTTAGGTCTCGGAAACCAGGAAGGGGCGTCAACATTATTTATTTATTTAATCATTAATTTACACGCAGTATAATACACAGAGACTACACATCAAGACAAGACAATGGAGTACAAAGGCACTGTTTATTTCTTAAGAAATTTCTTAAGAAAAGGAAAAATTAAAAAGTAATGTAGACGTGATTAATGAATGTGTAAGTGTGTGAGAACAGGAAGAAAATATAAGTGAACCCCTGCCCTGAACTTTGATGCTCTTTATCTTTGTCAATATTTATTGTATTGATAAAGCAAAAATTACTTGTTCAATATTTTTTGATAACTTTATCTGAGGGGCTTAATAATTTGGAGCTCGTGGCTAAATAATAACAGCCGCACGGGTCGATCATCAAGGTTAAGCAACGCTTGACGAGGTCGGTCCGTGGATGGGTGACCATTTCAACATACCGAGTTTCCACGTGCAGCCGTTGGTCCCGGCAGTCATTTGAAGATCTTTGACAGTCGTTACGGGTAGTCAGAAGCTTGAGATCTGACACCAGTCTTGCCAAGGGGTACCGTGTTACCCAGTTACTGGGTTGTGGAGGTCAGAAAGGCAGTCGCTCCATGTAAAACACTGGTACTAAGCTGAATCCGGTAAGACTGGAAGCCGACCCCAACATAATTGGCTAAAAAAAGGCTAGGCAGATGATGATGATCTGAGGGGCTTAATATATATATTTATTTTTTTTACCCAGGAATCATCCATATTCATCTTTATTCCCATTAAATTTCAACAAAATATACTTTACCTTTAACAACTATTGCATATTTAAAGTCTCTATCGAATATTTTATAAATTCTTAATTCGTTTAAAGATACGTATACATCCGCCTACGCCAATTATTTCTTAGAATCGAATGGCAAGTTTTCACAACCCACGGGATTTATAACAGCTGGCGTAAGAACTTGTTAGTTTTTATTTCGTACAATATTATTCTTTTTATTTTTTAAATTACCAGCTGGATAACGTATCACTAGTCATCATCATTATCATGATATCAGCTGAAAGACGTCCACTGCTGAACACAAGTCTCCCCCAAGCGTCGCCATATTGATCGGTCATATTATCATTAGTAGATTTTTTTATGTCATCTTAGCTAAATCAGCTGTATGCTTAAGGCGCGTCCCCGCGCTAGTCGAATTTTGTGCAGTTTTTAAGAGCTCATTATGTATTTTTATTATTATATCAATTAATAAAAATACATTAAATTTCTACATAATGTTGATTCTAAAATAGTAGTACACTTTTTTTTTAAAGTTGTATATGTGTCACTAATCTCCTTCTAACAAAACCATAAAAATGTGAAATAATTATTGATAGCATGCATCTCCTCGTAAAGTGTTCATTAATTATTTTTTATACTAACACTAATGGATAGACAATTTGATAACGAACATTTTGTAAGTTTTATTTTTTTCAAAAGACCAATATTCGATTTTATAAAGATTTTATTCTAAAATCTGGGTGTATTCACTACCGTAATTCATGCGCCACCAGTGCCGCTAGGCCAATAGGAATGCTCATATTTCATGCTGATTTTTTGGTCAGGGTACGGCCTTAAGCTACAACTAGGGATAATATTCCAAAGAATGAAAATCGGCAACGAACGTTCACCAGTCGTTTGTGCCCACGGATGCGTACTTCTTCGTGTCGATGTTACAATGAAATTTTGCAAATAATAAGTACCGACCGCGTTGGTTCATTTCAATTAATGCTTCAACCAATATCGTGGTCGATTTTTGAAGACTATGACTTTCCATGTGCCTTTTTAGAGTTCCATAGCCAAAGGTTAAAAACGGGACCCTATTACTAAGACTCCGCGATCCATCTGTCTATCTTTCTGTCACCAAACTGTATCTCATGAACCATGATAGCTAGACAGTTGAAATTTTCACAGATAGTGTATTTCTGTTGCCGCCATAACGACAAATACCATAAAATAAATATTTAAGTGGGGCTCCCATACAACAAACATGTTTTTTTTGCCGTTTTTTGCGATAATGGTACGGAACCCTTTGTGCGCGAGTCCGACTCGCACTTGGCCGGTTTTTTACTTAGCAATCCAAAACACATGTGTAAATATTACTACTAAGTGATAAAAACATATAGTTATATAGTTGACAGAAATAAAAATGAATGTTAAAAATGTAGTACGTATCATTCTACTTAGGTACTTAGATATAATTTACCGTTGATTCTTTAAAAAAATTCATTCGCAAAAACAGCTCTAGGGCTTCTCGAAAAGAACTACCCACTATCGTTACCACTTCAATCCTATTTTAAAAACCCCTCCAACTGAAAAACCCCTAATCTACTCACCTCAAAAGTAACTTACCTTATATAAGAATAAAAGTGCGTACATAAGCCACAATCGTAAAGCCGTAGGCAGATACGCGCGTATATTTTTATGATAAGGCAGATTTATAGGAACGAGTCTTCATTGCCGCAGGCTTGTGGCGTCTACCCCCGCCCTACGTGAGCGGGAGTGTGGAGACGGATTTTGTTAGAATTAGCTAGATGTTTTTCTCTTTAGGTTATAAACAAAATGATCAGTGACAATGATTGAAAAAAAAAATTACAACCGGCTTCCAAACAAAAACACTACAAAGTGAAAAATAACTTCAATTTCGGAAGAAAATTTATTTATTGACAAGTAAACTTTACAAAATTAAAATTAAACTAACTACTTACACTATATACAAAAGAACTCAAGACACTTAGGCGTCGAAGTACTCATCCACATCGCTGTCATCCGGGAACGTGCCCAGAAGACTGGCAGCATTGTCACGTTGAATGGCAATGCTGATTCTTTGCGAAAAGAAAGAGCCAGCCCTCTGGTCACGCACGGTGTCGATCAGTCGGCGAGAGGTCTCCTTAAAAAGGAGACGTGCACTTGGGCCCCATGACCCAAGCGTTTCGACCCCAAACGGCTCAAAACTGTAATTACCAATTAGGTTACAGTATTTGCGCTGCTTGAGGGCCTCAGCAGCCGCAGCAGCAGCGCCAGCACAGCCCGCCGAACTAGGAATATGAGATGGCGCAAGGGTGTCGACACAGGTTGCGTCCCACACCAGAGGCCTACCCACCTTCCACGGCACCAATGTCATGCCATCTGGTTTCTTCCCATCGTCACGTACCAAGCCGTTAGGTTCTAATACAGCTGGTACGCCGGCTTACAGACCGCCGGCAGACAGGTTGCGAGCCGAAACGAAGAGTCATCCATCATAGTGCTTATGGTGGATGACGGGAGTGCTTGAAGCCACAAACCCGACTCCCATTCCCCCACAGCCAGCAGACGTGATCGCTCAGCAGTACTAGACGATGTATTTATAAGATTATTCTGTATAATACTGCAGAGCGGCACATCCCATCGTCTCTGGGAGGACAGGTTGTGTCGGGCAAATCCGTATTGGGACAAGCCATTTTACAAGCGTTCAACGCATCGGTCAAATACGGTACCTCAAAATCAACCAGTGAGGAAGATAAGATGTCCCTGTTTTCGTTTCTTTGTTTTTTGACACCGACTTCCGAAATTGAAGTTATTTTTCACTTTGTAGTGTTTTTGTTTGGAAGACGGTTGTAATTTTTTTTAACTTTTTAGTTGTGGTAGGTACATAATGGACCAGTTCTATAGGCTAAGTACCTATAACGCCCAAAGTGAAGCCAGAATAGATAAACCCAATGACATGAAACTTAAATAAACAAAACCGTTGGAATAAGAGTATACCAGGGTGAACTGTTCACACCTGCGTACTCCTTTAAAGCGTACCAGTGTGATGTTATGTTATGAAATGGTGTAAAAAATAAACAGATATACGATTGCAGCTATCCCGAGTTATTTGCCGTCATTTATTGAAGAGTTCTGATGTTTATCGTCGAAGTTCTTCATCAAATCATGATGAAAATTAAATGGGACCACATGACAAACACCAGCTATCGAATAAAAAAAGAATCATCAAAATCGGTTCACCCAATAAAAAGTTCTGAGGTAACATACATAAAAAAAAAAACAATCAAATTGATAACCTCCTCCTTTTTTGCGAAGTCGCTTAAAAACATCTATAAAGCTAAAGTTTAACATGTGTAGTATTTAGTACCTCTCATCTGTCTGCTAAAATACAGAGTATTTAAATTAAACATAAGGTTATTTGAAAAGTACTAATAAAAGGCTTATAAGAAATATGACTGTCTGGATGGAACACATCAAAACAAAATAGGGTTTACGGGACCCTATTTTGTTTTGACGCGTTCCACCATGCATGATAAAAGATTTACAGGTGCATTCCTCATAAAATAATAATTATTTTAAAATAAAACTGAGGCATTTTTAAGGTACTAATACACCACTAAACGGGACCATATAAGATTGGTCTGAAGACCTTCAAACAGCAAAGTGTCCTGCTGGAAAATAATTTAAGATTTCGCTGTAGCAACTAAGGTATTATTTTTTTACTTATACGATTCGGAAGGTACTGAATACTACGCACGTTAAACTTTAGGTTTCAATCGGATAAAACGTAGGGTCCTGCTGCGTATACAGACAACAGTCAATCTCTTATATTTTGACTTCGTGTCTTGTAGCGTCTTGAGTTACCACAGATTATTCTCTCTTGCATAATAACTCATTCTCTGCAAAAATCTTACTTAAGAGGAAATATGGGCAGGGAGCGCCGACTGAATTTCCTTAGTAAAAAGTCATAATTCGAGGTTTGGCTCTCGTCTTTGCCTCCTCCAATATTGGACCAATTTAAAAGATATTCCATAAACTGGTAAAGTAAGATATATAATATGTACCTATGTTTGCCTTTTTTCATTTATATTTGTCAAATTTGTACACTAAGCCTCTGTTGACAGCGCAATTTTGAGCATTTTTTGAGGGCTCTAGTGCTTGTAAAGATAATGTATCATCAAAAAAGAAAACATAGGGACATAGTATATATCTTTAATTTTCAGTTTACGGAATATCTTTTAAATTGGTCCAATATTGGAGGAGGAAAGAGACGAGAGCCAAACCTCGAATTATGACTTTTTACTAAGGAAATTCAGTCGGCGCTCTCTGCCCCCGTTTCCTCTTAAGGCCCACTGCTGGCAATAAGTTCTCATTTTACTCGATACTCGGTTACTCTCATTCAGCTGCTACCAGCCACCCTGCTAAGGTCGTTGCTCCATCTGACCTGCGAACAACCTCAACTTACAAGATCCATAAAAATCAAGTGACTAGTTCATGTTTTAAAATTTTCTTTCCAGCTCATTTACAAGTCACCCAGACGATGATCATGGCTGTCCATCATTGTATCTTAATATTTTGTTGAAAAATTTTGGGACAGATTGTAAAGCCACTAAGAATATATTAGATAATCTTGTAAGAATTAATCATTTAGAAAATCTTATTATCAAAGACAATAAAACTCAAAGATAAATTCTTTTTTATTAAGCCTCGATAAAGATTAGATATCTTTACCGTGTCTAAGTCTTCACCAGCGCACTGGCTTCGTCCGCCTGAGAGTCGAAACCAGGATAAAATTACGGCCATAGCCAATTTGTATTCTAAATTCCATCCTGAATTGTTTTGCTATTGGGGCATGATTGATTAAACAAACATCGACTTTTTCATTTATAATAATAGTTAGAACGTAAACAAATCTAATGTAATCTAATGACCCTTTAAAATTCCTCGCGAAGCCGTCTCCGTATCAACCTACCCCATCCCATCCCTTTGTCTTGCCGCGCGCTCCGTATTTTTTCCCCATTACATTTTCATTTTATTTCATATTTCTCCTTAGGGGTGGAAAGGGGTGGTTGGATAATAAAATTTTTCCCTTTTCGAACCCATCGTCCTTATTTATGGGGGAGTGTAAGGGAACGAATATGTTTTTCCTACGTTTTGGTAATGAGCCAAATTATAAGGTATGTTTTTTCAAATTTGTTATGCGCGGTGGTTTTTTCGTCTTTTTTTCGGTGAGTGTTCGAATGAGATAAAGTGTCGAGTTTCATTGACAGAGAATTGGATTCTATTTTGTTTTTTTTCGGGTTTTTTTTTGTCTGCACGTGTTACGTTGTATCTTTTTGTTTTATTTTGTTACCTTACATATATTATTGTACTTATTACTAATTTTCAAGGTCATGCTTATGTTTGTCGATTAAGGGTAAGTATGAATGTATTTATATGACCTTGAGATTGACACGTGATCATAGGCATACGTATCTATTGACATGTGTGAATGTTTTACAGAATGACACGTGGTTTATTTTCTAAGATTGGTATTTCAACAACCTTTGTTTTTATAGCTGTTTTAACTTATGCAAACTATATGTTGCACTAAGCTACATAGTCGGCCCCTTACATTATTAACGCGAAACCACTGACTCTGCAAACAGTCTCATTATTAACTATTTACCCCTATGGAATTCTTGTCCTACAAATGTGCCCATTCACACAAAGTACCTCCACTTTATCCCACCGTCCAACTTTTATAAACATACTTAATTAGTAATTAGGTAAACACATAAAAACCCCCACAAACAACAGAATAGCCTTAAAAACAAAAACTAAGCACACTCAAGCCTAAAAACGTTAAGGGTGAAAATTACTCAGCTTAAAAAGCATTAATAACCTTTCTCCCCCTTTCACCCCCTAAAACTCCTTGCGCGCCATTTTCGAGTCCTTCGTTCATTAAAACTGTAGAAAAACACCTCCGGGGGGGTTTGGGCGGTGTCCCCCTGAGGGGTGAATCCCCCTTGGAGGCCAGTCTAAAGAAGAAGAAATATGGATCAATAAAGAAATAGCTCTGTGCCCAATGGAAGCAGCGGCTATCACGCACACAGCTGCATTCGCAGTGTTCGTACATTCTTTTATATTTTTGCTTGTGTGCGGTTTTTTTGTGATTGTGTGCGACCGCAAGGAGATTTTTTATGATTGTTCGCTAGATGTATAAAGAGATTTTTAGGGATTTTCGTGTTAGGTTAGTGATTTGAGGGTTGAATGGTTCTTTAGGAGTTAGGGGTTGTTCACCTTAGACGCATTATTTTCATTAAGCATTCTTACGTTAAATAAGTTCGAATTACAGGTCCGACTGAAAAACATGATATTGCATAAATAGAACAAATAAAAGCATAAGTGTTCTACTACTATTATAAACGTTCGAATTTGTGAGGATGAATGGATGGATGTTAGTTATTCTTTCACGCAAAAACTACTGATCGGATTTTGATGCAACTATACAGAAATATAACAAATGCATAGGCTATAATTTATAAAGATATTGGGTGAAGTACTAATACCTCGCAGGCGGAGCCGCGGACGGCAGCTAGTAGCCAAAAAAAAGCAAGTTATGTTTTCACACAACCATAACATCACGACAGTATACTGCAAAGCGTTAGGCAGAGGTGCACTTTTAGTAAAACCAAATGCCGCCAGTTATACAAAAGTCCCATTATGGCTATGTTTTTATTTCGAATAATAAGTAAAAAATCTAGTTATTTATTGGTTGCCCAAATTTTCTTGCTGTCTAATAATATATCAAGTTATAGCCGTACAATTTAATGTCAATATTTTGGTAGTAACTCTATAATGATGCTACTAAAAAACACATAAAAAAACAAACTATCTTCAAAAGTAATAGACAAGAACTCAACCCTAAAATGCGACTGCCATATGATGCCAAATAGACACAATAAAAAGGCGAAAATAACCAAGAGTCTAACATTAAAACGAGCAAAAAACATAAATTTGGCAACATATCAGGCTGGCAACGTCGCCGGTCTTAACTACCCCCGGCGAGCGAGGGGTTGAATGATATTTTAATGCAGTTTTTAAGTTTCTTCTTTCATATTTATGTAGGAGTAGATATAATGTTATATTCATATTTTACGAGTACTAGTGGAGGTAAGTTTGGTAGTAAAACATATTTTGTGTATTTAATTAAAACATTTTATTAACTATACAATCAACCAAAATAAAATTTGTGAATTTACTCACATGTAATCCCAAAAATTTGGATATATATCTATCTATATATAACTTATTTTTATTATACAATTTTTTTCAGAAATAGAGTTCCTTTATTTCAAACTCATTATCTTGCCGTAACTAATATTTCGTACTACCCCTTCCCTGATAGCACCCCTATAAATATAACAATAATAAATAAAAGGTATTTCTCACCATTCATCTTAGAATATACTACTCATCCTTTATAACCTCCACCGTTATAATTTTCTTAAAGCTTTTTGCATCATTTACCCTGAGCCAAACAAAACATTTGCCGCCCGAATTTCCAATTTAACCTGAACTCTCAGCTCCTTAACTTTATCCTTAAATACACTGGAATTTTTCAACAGCACGGATTGAAAGGGTCAAGTCAATCTGGTTGGATATTTGCTGACACACTGTCGGATCGTGACGTCATCAGGGGGGTGAAATTTCACCCCCTTTTATCTTAGACCTGTAAAAATAATTGTTATTGAGTACATTTAATGGGTTTGTTTTTCATGGTATTTTGCTAGAGTATCTATATCGATCTACTAGTAACGGAGTTGGCTTTTCAGTTTCTAGTCTTGAATCCAATTCAAGTTAAAAAAATACGGGTTTTTAGTAAATTATACAAGTAGCTGTTGCCAGCGGCTTCACTCCCGTGGACCACCCCACTGGACCCGTTTTCGGGATTAAAAAATAGACTTTGTTACTCAGAAATAATTTAGCTTTCTATTGGTGAAAGAATTTTTTAGATCAGTCCAGTAGTTTCGGAGCCTATTCGGTACAAACAAACAAACAAAAAAACTTTCGTCTTTATAATATTAGTATAGACTAATAAAAAAAACGTCTAATGACAACTAACTTTTTCAAAATGGTCAATGAACAATGTCCTGATTTTATGCTTTCTTATGCACAAATAGCCCACCGATAGTAATTTTCTGTTCGTTCTTACATTGCTTGCCATTAAACTAAGTTGAGTAAATGTTAGTTAGTCAATTAACGCAATATATATTAAGTATTGCAGTCTGCCGCTCGACATAGATCTCCAAATTTCCAAAACCCCAGAGGCTTTAAACAAGGACATTTTAACAACAAAAGCAACGCGTTAGCGATTGGTAAATTGTTAAAAATGTATGAATGGGATTGTAAAGCGCTATCGAAATGTCAAGTGATTAATTTTATACATTTTGGCATTTCGACAATCGCTATCGCTGATCGAATGGCATTTTTAACTTCCGGCAGTAAAATAGTATTTTTGTATCTGTCTGTGGCATCATAGCTCCTAAACGGATGAACCGAATTTGATTTAGTTTTTAGGGTTCCGTACCCAAAGGGTAAAAACGGGTACCTATTACTAAGACTCCGCGGTCCGACTGTCTGTCACCAGGCTGTATCTCATGAACCGTGATAGCCAGACAGTTGAAATTTTCACAGTAGATGTATTTCTGTTGCCGCTATAACAACATAACTAAAAACAGCATAAAATAAATATTTAAGTGGGGCATCCCATACAACAAACGTGTTTTTTTTTTGCGATAATGGTACGGAATCGTTCGTGCGCGAGTCCGACTCGCACTTTGCCGGTTTTTTTTTGTTTGATAGGTGACTTTATCGAAAGTGTTCTAAACTATGTTTGATGATAATCGGTCAAGCCTTTCAAATGTTATGCGCATTTTACTCTTTGGATCGGGATATTTTACTCTTTGGATCGGGATATTTTACTCTTTGGATCGGGATATTTTACTCTTTGGATCGGGATATTTTCGCAACATATCGTGTTATAATTAAGTGATTCGAGGGATTGTCGATCGAAGCGTGTTTACTACTAGATAAAATGTGTAGTGTAAAAAGGTATTTGTGTCGAGGGTTATTTAATTTTAAATTTTACATGTTTCTAGAGTTTAAGGTTATTAATCTCGGCGCCCAGACAGAATGTCTTGACTAATTAATGAAGGTCTAAGAATCGTAGTTCTATTATTTCACTATGTTAAGAAAATGACTTTACACCTGCACCTAATCCATTTTTTTCAGTCCACTAATAATTTCAAGCATTATCTGCCGGCAAGGCGGAAACAAAGACGTTGTATAAATAAGTATACGGTATACCTAAGTATACAATACGTACAGTTGATTCAATACGCGGGCCGCTCACAATGGGGGCGAACTGAAGAAATATGTAAAACGCCGGTACGGAACCCGCGGCGACGGCGGGCAGGGATGGACTTGGATTAGGGCGTAAGACCGCAATTCGTTGCTACCTAGTCAAATATATTTTTATTGGTGTTAATAATAGAACTTTCCTCTTATATTTTAATCCTAAATATCTCATAGACCCATCTACTTAAAATGTATATACACATATACAATGAATAATGCATATACAGTAAAACAAGATTGTTGAAATGTGTTATGCTATTTCAACGTTTGTTTTCATGTGATTAGCCTGGTCAATAGTGCTCACTCATGAAGTTTCAAAAGTGTGTGCTGGCTTGGTAAAGAAAATAATTTGAAAACTGATGAAGGTTTAACCGACTAGATACAAATCATCACCATCCACCTTGGATGGATCATCACAATGTTCCCACTGCTGGGAGACAGGCCTCCTCTCTGTGAGAGGGGATGAGCCGTTATCCACCACGTGGGTTCGGTGCGGGTTGGTGGATGACACATGTCTTCGAAAATTTTGAATCTAGGATATTCATCATTTTGAGAGCAGTGGTGATGATATAATTTACACAAAGTAAAGTGCCCCCCTGGGTTTGAACCCATGACATACAATCAGTAAGTCGCGGCCATTACCACTGGGCCACCACTGCTAATGTCGCACAAATCTTTCTATAACTTTAAATACAGGATCCATTCAATATGAGTTTTATTTAAACATTTCCTCGATCAATATGAGCAACTAAAACCAAAATAATTCCTAGGTAATCTTCCAGTCTCTGAAGGTAGATCAGCAGTCTTAATCATCCAGAATGCCAGACCTGAAAAAAATAATACACTATTACATAAAAATCCTCTAAAAAATACAACCCCCTAAGTCCGCTACCCGAGACGCTGTCCGTGGCCGAGGGGGCGAACGCGAAGCGAGGAGGGGGAAGGGGGCGTCCGACACAGCGCTCCTTTTTACGTTGCGCGCCGCTGCATTGGTTGAAAACATTTTCTTGGAAGCTTGAGTTCATTCTTTTGTACTACAGTACGTACTTAATGCATTGATTTTTATGTAAATATTTTTTAGTAAAGCTTGCACTGATACTGGCCTGAAACAATGAAAATTGGTCATGTTAAAAAAACCGTTATAAGGTCGCATGGGGATTCACGTTACGGTAGTACTTATTCGAAAAATAAATTTAAACTTAATTCGTTTAAATGTTGCCGGCTATATTGACATTCGGATTTTCAAAAATACGTCATTTAAAATTATCCATGTTGCAGCTGCTGCCTATCCTTTGCCTAACTATTTAAAGAAAGAAAGAAAATACATTTATTTAACATCAGATAAAATACAAATAAAAATAAAAATTAATGTGTAAAGTCGGACGTAAGAGGTTAGCAAGCAAGTGTGCCTCACGGCTGCGCCAAAAAGGCCCAGTTCAGCAAAAATGTCAGACAACTAGTGCCTGACGCTGGTTTAACATGTTATGCTAGGGTTAGTTCTCCAAATAACTAGTAAAACCATGTTATTAATAACGTTCAGGATATGGTCTTTTTAGAACTAGTTTTTTGATCCGTAATTAACTCAAGCAATAGTTAAATATGCTAACCAATGATTTCAAATTTCGGTAAAATGCTCTTTTTTATCAATTGTTAGCCACACAAATTGTCAAATAAATTTGAGAGTTAATTATTTGATCATATGTTAGACTTATTGATCGCGTTTTACCGAAATTACAAACCATTGGTTAGCATATTTAGCTATTGGTTGAGTTAACTAAGGATAAAAAACTGGGCCTTAATAAACAATGAAGCTGAATAAGGACAATTTGCGTAAAAAATTGTATTAAATTATCACTGACGCTTTTAACTAGAAAAATAATGCTTTTAACTACAATAAACGAAAAACCCCGTAACCAAAAACCTATAAATCCTATCCAGACCAAAATGTTGTCAACCCCACCCGCAAGAAGGTGTGAGCAGAGCGTTGCCTCAAGAATGCTACAATTTTCCCGAGTTTTCCATTTCTCGGCGACCCTCCCACCCCCTTCGCCCCTCTGCTGGGGTATGGGGGATGAAAAAAGAAGTGGCCTCTCTGTTGCCTCGCGACGGAGACGCCTTGAGATGCTTTTTACGTTTTTTTTTTAAGGAGATGTATTTTAGGGGTGTATTTTTGGAAGGGGTGTAAGAGTATATTGTGTTTAGGTTTTATGGTGAGGCAGATTCAAATATATTTGATAGAGAATTGTTTTTATTTAAAATAAAAAAAGAGAATATATTTTGATTCTGGGTATTCTTCGTTATATATTTAAAGCTTGTAATTACAAGCAAGTTTGCGAATAATTATAAGAACAGAATAGATGAACCAATTTTGACAAGGCCAGTTTTTTGTTTAGTGGGCGAAACAATGTCTGAACTCCGCCGAATTACACTAAAACCAGTAATTATTGTGTTCAATGGACGCTGTAATAATGATTGTTGTTCTTGGAAACCCAACCGACCTACTCATTAAGTTCAGTCTTGATTTTGGTGTTGTTCTTTAATTTAGAAATTTTCAATCTCATCAAAATAGTTTTCTTTAAAAAGCAATAACAACTATTTTTGTCACTGTTTTTTCTAAGAATGATGTACTTTATATTTAACTTTTATTGAATAGGTAACTACTACTACTATAGGTACTTATCTATCTTAAGGCAAAACGCCGAGCTAGTCGTTTTTGTGCAGTTTTTTTTTTCACTCTTTATTTAAAAAGAAATATCAATTAATAAAAATACTTTAAATTTCTACATAATGTTGATTCTAAACTTTTATTTTAAAGAGGTATATGTGTCACTAATCTCCTTCCAACAAAACCATACAAATGTGAAATAATTATTGATAACATGCATCTCGTCGTAAAGTGTTCATTAATAATTTTTTATACTAACACTAATGGATAGACAATTTGATAACGAACATTTTGTAGTTTTATTTTTTTCAAAAGACCAATATTCGATTTTATTCTAAAATCTGGGCGTATTCACTACCGTAATTCATGCGCCACCAGTGCCGCTAGGCCAATAGGAATGCTCATATCTCATGCTGATTTTTTGGTCTGGGTACGGCCTTAAAAACTAAAAGCCAGACAAAGGTACGCAGGATCTACGTAACTAACAAGAAAACAGAATTTGCTTTGTATTTCCCCCCTTTCTATTCGTCAACAAATATTATTTACTTCATCTTCCGCAATAAAACAGAAGGATTTGATGTTTATTTCTTCAAATAGTAAGAATAGACAGATATTGATTAGGACAAGACAGAAAATAACAGTAAAGACGAAATAAAAAACCCCTTTTTCTGAAACCAACAAAGCATAATAGTAAGTATTCTAATCCAACCATTAATAACTTACATTAACAAAGTTAAGTACCATTTTTTCCAACAAAAAATATAATTAAAAAGCAATCAGGGTGTTTTCGTAATAATTTATTCCTCCACGCTGGAGGGACTGAGAGTCCGCTACAAGTTACACGTAACAAATCTCTTCTGTCGGGAAGAAAATATAAAAATTATACCAAGAAAAGCCTATAAGCAACCTCAGAAGCACACTCGAAAAACAACCCTATAAAAATGGCGATAGAATTTAAATCAACCTGTATAAAAAAGTTTTTACATCACTTTTATTACTTGCGGCGAAATGTCGTAACTCTTAAAAGATACAATTGAAAATCAACTTTGTTGGAGTATTATAAGATTGAAACTCGTGCGCTAGGATTGTTGACTTAACTTTCTCACTCGGCTGATTATACAGGGTGGCCAAGACAGTGTTGGTGGAAATTCCCCAAGTGTTGGTGCGCTTCCCCCCACTTCTTTGCTGTGTTAATTTACATTTTAAATTGCACTTACATAGCTAAGCGGCGAGTTGCCCTGTTTTGTAGCGTCCTGTATAACGGCGGGTGGAGCACTCTGTATATAGATTGTTTTATAGTTGGTTTTCGATCGATTAGGTTTTTCATTGAAGTGCAAATAGGTAGGGAGGCTGTGTCTCTGCCGATTCTTCTTATTATTAATGATTTTACTTAGGAAAATTGGAAATTAATACAAGTTTGTACTGCCGCCTTCCTAGAGGTTGGGTGCAATATTTTAGGGTAATATTACAAGTACAATTCTCGACGTACATCGAAAAACATTAAATATCTCAATAATGGAAATACTAGGATATTTACTATGTATTGTTATTGTGTGTTATTGTTGATATAATTGTTTGAAAAAGAAAAAAATGCCACTTAAAAAATATAACTCAAAATGTTATTTTTTTATTTCACATAGGCCTAGATGGCACTTATAAAACATCGACAAAAGGTGCACGGTTCGGGTTGGTCGTTTCCTATGGAGAAGAACCGGCAAGAAACTCCATGGTTACTCTTTTACTAGGTATTAGCAGGTATTAACTATAGCAAATATAACAACCTTATTGGAAGTTATATGTTTGAGCCGTTTGGGGTTGAGACATTAGGTCCATGGGGTCCGAGTGCTCATCGAGTGTTTCGAGACATTAGTAAACGGTTAGTCGACTGTTCGCGTGACCAGAGGGCTGGCCTTTTCTTCAGCCAGAGAATCAGCATTGCCATTCAACGTGGCAATGCTGCCAGCGTTCTGGGCACGTTTCCCATTGAAATCGATGTGGATGAATTTTTTGATGCGCAATGAGCCCCTTTTCCTCTCCCCTTTGTATGTAAGTTTGTTTTGTTATTAGGCATAAGATTAGAAATTTTCAATTGTATATATTGTGTAAATTATAAAATAAAATAAAAATTAAGAGTCGGTGCAAAATGTTATCAATAATTCAACTTACAATCAGAGACAGTACAAAATGTAGTCAATACGAGTATTAATTAAATACAAAATATGTCAATATAGAATAAAATTAGTCAAAATAAAATTCAAAATTTATCATTTAAAAAATCAACAATGGTATAGTAGCACTTATCAGTAAGCAGATTTTTAAGTGTTTTCTTAAATAAATTAAAATTCAATTGCTTTATATCATTAGGAATTTTATTGTATATTACTGGGGTCATGCATAAGTACTAGTAGTAAAACTTAAGTTTCATAGATGAATCGTATGAAATTTTATTAACTATCGAAAGATTCTCCAACTACCACTAAATTGACCGTATCTCATGTCTCTGTGCGATTGCATTGGAAGGCAAAATGCGATCAAAGTTCTTGCGGCATAGATGTCCTGTTCTCCTTGGGGCATCTATCCTAAACGTAATTTACAGGGATTAGGCAACTATGTGGGAGAGATGTCCCAAAATTTAAAGGTCCGCAAGAATCCCTAATACTCTGGCAATGTTAAAGATAATGTTTTTTACTGTTGCGCCAACCGTAAGTCTCATAACAGGGAACAAAAAAAAATACCTATCCCATCGAGTGCGGTATTGTTGTTTAAAGCTCGTTGAGGTTGAGTTGATAAATACAGTATTTTTTGTTTTAAAAACTATTGGTAAACAAGGGAATGAGAAGCCAACAAATCAGCTTTTTAAATTAAAAAAAATCCGAAGAATTTTTAACTTTCCATTGACCTAAGAAAAATACCAATATATTGATCAATCATATTATTTATTTGAAATGCCCTCATTTTTCGTATTACAACCAACTTGATTTTGCGGTTTGGTACGGAATCCTAAAAGTGGGAAGTCCGACACGCACTTGGCTGGTTTTTAATTTGTATTTTTGTAGTTTTTATTTTTTTCATTTTATTACATTCGTAAATTTAAAATGGGACCTTTATAATTCGAATTACTATTATCTTTAATTCAAGGAGATCGGCGTTGACGGCAGAAATACAGGCTATCCCTAGTTTGGCCTCAAATTTCGTGTAATTTGTGTGTGTTTGTTTTTAGGGTTCCGTACCCAAAGGGTAAAAACGGGACCCTATTACTAAGACTCCGCGGTCCGTCTGTCTGTCACCAGGCTGTATCTCATGAACTGTAATAGCTAGAAAGTTGAAATTTCACAGATTATGTATTTCTGTTGACGCTATAACAACAAATACTAAAAACAGAATAAAATAAATATTTAAGTTGGTCTCCCATACAACGAACATGATTTTTTTGACGTTTTTTGCGATAATGGTACGGAACCCTTCGTGCGCGAGTCCAACTCGCACTTGGCCGGTTTTTTAATTTGTATTTTTTGTCTAATCTATTTTTTCATGACTACATTTTATTACATTCGGAAATTTAAAATGGGATCTTTATAATTCTATGTATAACTATTTACTCATCATCATCATCTGCCTAGCCTTTTCCCAACTACATTGGGGTCGGCTTCCAGTCTTACCGGATTCAGCTAAGTGCCAGTGTTTTACATGGAGCGACTGCCTATCTGACCTCCACAACCCAGTAACTGGGTAACACGGTACCTCTTGACAAGACTGGTGTCAGATCTCAAGCTCCTGACTAACGACTGCCAAAGATCTTCAAATGACAGCCGGGACCAACGCCTTAACGTGCTTTCCGAGGCACGGAGGAAACTCGGTATGTTGAAATGGTCACCCATCCACGGACCGACCTCGTCAAGCGTTGCTTAACCTTGATTATCGACCCGTGCGGCTGTTATTATTTAGCCACGAGCTCCTCCATGTATAACTATTTACTATTATCTGTAATTCAAGGGGATCGGCGTTGACGGCTGAAATACAGGCTATGCCTAGTTTGGCCTCAAATTTCGTGTAATTTGTGTGTTTGTTTTTTCCTTTAGTCTAATTTGTGTTCTATGTACAAATTTCTGTGAATAAATATGGTATATTATTTTATCAGATATAAAAATGCTCCGATTGGCAGGAGGAGTAACCCGTCTAGACAAAGCGCGAAACGAGTATGTCAGGGGATCCTTCAAAGTAGCACCGATTAGCGAGAAGGTCAAAGAAAGTAGACATATCCTGAGACGTGGAGATGACAACCCTATTAAAAAGGCCCTAAACATCACCGATCGACCGCGAGGAATGGGACGACCGCCCGCCACCTGGTGAACAAATTCAGAAAGAGGTCCTGAAGGAGAACTTGAGCACTCAGACAACCAAGAGCAGAGCTCTCTGGCGCTGACGTACAAGGAGACCCAACTCCAGCTGAACTGGGAAGAGATTTGGACAAAGAAGAAGAAGAGATTCTTTTATCAGAGACTAGCTGTTGTTCGCGGCTTCGCTCCCGTGGACCACCCCACAGGAACCAATTTCGGGATTAAAAAATAGCCTATGTCACTAAGAAATAATGTAGCTTGGTGAAATAATTTTTCAAAATGGGTCCAGTAGTTTCGGAGCCTATTCGGTACAAAAAAACAAACAAAAAAATCTTTCCTCTTTATAATATTAGTATAGAAAGCATATTGTTAGATAGTAGTTGGTAGGTATTACCCCTTTAAAAATTCCTAGGCATGTCGTTCCCAAGCAAAAAATAAGCCGTCAAAGTGCAAATAACATACATTAAAAAAGGAGTGGCTTAAAAATCCTTATTTACAAACACTGCATCATTTTAATAAATCATATCATCGCTTCTTCGCGATTTGTGCTCTGCAGACCGTTACAGCACTTTGTGTTCTAAGTAAATATCTTGTTCGGACACCCAATCATTGCTTGCGAATGTTACGATGTGGTGTGTGGATACCTTAATTTGGTAGGTGTGTTTTTATTCTTGCGGAAAATTATCGTTTCTTGTGGGGAAATTGCGTTGGTTTGTTTTATTATTAGTTTTGCTTCTTATGTCTTTATTTGCATTGTGGTTTATTAATGTTTTTAATTTTTATGCGTCATACATATTATTTTGTTCACAAGGTTGTTGTCCCATTTATTCTGACGGTTTTTGGTAAGAGTGTGAGACATAAAAAAAAAAAAAAATATTAAGCTGATTTCTCGTGTCTCCTGTGCGGGTCACAAATAAATACTTTTTCTTTCTTTCTTTCTTTATATGGTTTATAAAAAAAAACCTTTTAGGCTATCAAGGCCCTGTTTCTGTAATATATACTATCAAAAAAAAAATAGCTTAACTTGACTTACATTTAATGTGTGAGGTGTCGATAATAATTAATTTTCAGAAACCGGGGGCCTAGCCCCCGGTCTTAATACTAGGTTGTATAATTTGAGTTCTCAAAATAACTGTAGTCATCATATCAGCCGAAAGACGTCCACTGCTGGACATAGGCCTCCCCCAAGCGTCGCCACATTGACCGGTCACGTGCGTCCCGCAAGCAGCGGATCCCTGCAACCTTCACCAGGTCATCGATCCACCTGGTGGAATAGCTGTAGTAGGTAACATTTATTTACTCAAAAATTTCAAGATTCAATATTTCTGACTATCATTACTTGGCAATTGGCATCCCAATTTCTTATTAAAAGAGCGTACCTTAAACAGCTAACAAATTTCCCGTTTTAAATCTTTATTGCCTCGACATCATTGTTGCACCCCAAACATTTTACACAAAAAAAGACAAAAATCAAAATGCTTTCAAACAAAAAACGTCTAAATACTTTCACTAAACACCTGTTAAGATCCTTTCAGATTCAACAGTCAATAAATGATTTCTTTACAGCCATGTGTGTCCTACCCTTAACTTTCGTTTTCAATAACATGACATGTGTCGTCACTCTATTCTAACCAATCTAAAAAAACTGTCAATAAAATTGCTAATAATCCTTATTTGACAACGATAAGGCTTTAATTTGAATAACTCCTTATTAAAAAACTGCAGAAGTCAGTTTGTAAGAGGTGCGTTCGAATTTTTATCAAATTGCTAATCGATAAAGCCATAATAGGTCTTATCAAAATGTTATAAGATTGAAAGTTAACTGTTGCTAATTTCGAATACTTGACCTACGTTTTCAAATTATTGATCCATTGAAATTTAAATACATTTGATTATATTACAAAAAAATCTTATTACCACGATATACGGTTTAAAATTGAAGGATTTTACAATTTTGTGTGTGTAAATTAATTTTGTATTAAGATCGGAGACGGAAGCAGCCATTTTAAAATTCAATAACTTCGCTTTCAATAAATAAACGTTCGACACCTTGTTAAGTTTGGCCACAGAATAAAAATATTTAAGATCGCAGAGCGTATTACGTTCGCAGAGGTATTTTACAGCAGATTAACTATATACAGATTTTTAGAAGTAGTCTGTGTCATTTCACGATATTTGCCTTCAGAAAAAAGATTAAAGATCCCAGGCCCTGGGAAGTCAGCTGACTGGGCAATATTTGAACCACTTTGTGAGGAGATAAAATTTAATTTGGACAGATAAAAGAGATGCACGGGATCAGTCAATGTGGCGACGCCTGGGGGAGCCCTATGTCCAGCAGTGGATGTCTTTCGGCTGAAATGATGATGATGATAAAAGAGAAGAAACTATAAATGGATTGAGATCTTTTTCAATTGGATTGAGTGAAAGATGGCTAGGAAGGAGTCAACTCCCTACTGAGATAACGACTAAATTAAGTCTCTAGATATGGAAGAAAAAGCCATGTTTCGTTGACTATAAATAAATGATGATTTGGAAGAAAGTCTTTCAAATATGTATATTTTTTTTTTTTTTCATTGCTTCGTTACGTAGGCAGAATACTCCCACAAACCCTCTTTTCCCATTCTTTGACCCAAGTCTTCACTCGTCCACCACGACACATGTCGTGTCATCGTGTGTTACCTCGACAACTGCCCACCACCTGTTGTTATCTGTCGCGATGTTATTGTAAATGTTTACACTATGTTTTTGTAAACTTTATTGGTTTGTTAAATGTTTTGATAGGTTTATTGGACGGTATGGTGAAGGGGTTCTGGGGTGATTCCGAACAACTGGTACTTTGTTATGGTTTTTTATTTCTTTTTTAATCTGTGCTGCTTTGGTCGGCCCTCAGTCCCTACCTCTTATTTATATCATGTCCCATAAGAGATCACAAAACTACCATCCGATTTCTGGTAAGAAATTAAGCATTAATCAATGGGTCTCAAATTAAACACATAATTCAAGCGATTGGCTGTTAGAAAATTATTTAAACAATCACAGCAGCACGCGCCTTGCGTTGCCATTTCCACACAATATTTATGCAATAATTCTTTTGCGAAACTGTGCCTACGATGTTAGGCACACTCACAAGTCTTAAGAATCAGTCAACAAAAACCTTATACCTAAACAATACAACGAACAACACAAAATATCTCATTCTCACAAACATTCCCACCCACCCGGTTCACCCCACATACCGAGTAGTACGGGTACCCACTACCCGGGTATTTGTGAGGCAAATTTTTAGTGAAGCTCGGATATCCGTCGCCAAGCTAACTATTCTCTCAAGCCGGATAACCGGTGTAAATCTTACATTAGACGGTACAGCTGCAGGCGGCTGTGGAACTTAGATTGATAGGCTTTTTGGCTTACTTAAGTGGCTAGTTTGTCTCTGACAATTTCCTTATTTTTACCGACTTCATAAAAAGGAGGTAATCAATTCGACACGTTTTTAGGGTTCCGAAGTCAACAAGGAACCCTTATAGTTTCGCTCTGTCTGTCTGTCCATCCGCAGCTTAGCTCAGAGAATCTAAGTACTAGAAAGCTATAATTTGGTATGGATATACATATTAATAATTCCGTTAAAGTGGCAAATAAAATCAGGTTTTTTTGTTGTGGTTCCTCCTATAGACATAAAGTGGGGAAGTTTTTTTTGTCGTCTATCCCATTGTGTGAGGTATCGTTGGATAGGTCATTTTAAAATATTATGGGTTTTTTAAAACCATTTTTCGATTCAGAGATCCGTTTGCGTAAAATTAGGCTTTAAATTGCAAATTTATGTTATAGAGTCAAGTGTTTGTCCCCGCCCCTGCCAGCGAAATGGTTGCTCTTGGCTATGTGAAAAAAATCACAGCAGTAGTAAATATAACGAAATTAAAATGAAAACTATCACAGAAAAGTAGGCTTTACAAGTTTATGAGTAATAGTCGACCAACTTATAACATGTACTTGGAACACAAAAAATTTTGTACAAATACCATTGAAAATTTTTTTCACTTTTTTTGTGTTTTGCTTTAGAAGTCTGTTTATGTTTTGTGAAAAAGTTTTCTAGACCCTATGTTGCATTTACTTGGTGTGGGGCCTTGATAATATGTGGAACTTTTTATTGGCTTACTATAAGTCTCATGGATCTATTGACATCCGAGCCTAATTTGGACTCTTTTGCGGATCATCATCATTTCAGCGTGAAATTACCCACTGCCTGAATAAGCCACTGTTTTTCTGTCATACTTCTTGATTTCATTTGTCTCTTATCCAGTTATTTCACACGACGTTGATGATATCGTCAACCCAACACATTTTGGACGGCCTTAGTTTCTTGATTACTTTTAGACATGTAAAAAATAACGGATCGGTCAATGTGGCGACGCCTGGGGAAGGTCTATGTCCAGCAGTGGACGTCTTTTGGCTGAAATGATGATGATGATGTGAAAATATCTCTGGCAGTAAGACAATGCGATTATGAAATTTGAAGCTGTCACAGACTTCTATCCTGAAAAACGCAAACAGTTCAAGTAATATTTCACAGGTAAAACCGTCGGAAAAAGCTGGTTAGTCGATTCATCTGAAATCTTTACCAACACTTTTCAGAATAGCCATAATAATGGAAAGTTCTTCAGAAACTCGTGTTAAGATTAAAGTAAAGATATCGCCTTACTTTAAACTTAACTCAAATGATCTTAGAACTGAAGATATCGTGTTCAGTCAACAACTTATTTTAGGCGTATTAAGTTTTTGTAAGCTGAAAACAAAGTTCTAAGCCCTCGTTAAGTTTGTTTAACTTTTGTTACGGGTTTTTATAAAGTATAGGTTATTTTCTATTTTTGTGTGTTGCTGGTATATGGCAGGGATCATCAAATGGCGGACCTATCCGAGATAGATTCCATCATCGTCATTTCAGCAGAAAGAAGTCCACTGCTGAACATAGAACTCCCACAAGTGTCGTCACGTAGACCAATGACCGTCCCGTGCACCTCGCATCCATGTTCAGATATAAGGTCAGAGGGAGAGGGAAGGGTAGTTGGCCTTACGAACCGCGATGACCATATTATTTTTAAGAAACGGGTATAGAGAGTTACATTTTTTTTGCGGTATTTTTATTTTACTGGTAGCAAAAACAGAGTTGCGTCACGTGGTATGTATTTTCCTATCACATCAAATAATTCAACAACCCGCATATAACGCACATCTATTCGGCATATCTTGATATATTATTTATTTGATAGTTTCTTCACAGTTTACACTTTTATTCATAATTTAAAAAAATGTGTTTCTCTTTGGGTACTGAATGTAGGTACTGATACAAGTCTCCTTGCTACTTTCATTCGTCTGGCGCACTCTGGGCAATCAACTCCCTGATTATCTTCCTGATTAAGTAATCTTTTACCCAGGCATCCAGTATGTTGTGACGACAAAAGATTTTTTACTGAATTATTTGTTTACCAATCCGCCTTGAGCAAGCATGGTGATAAATGCTCGTGCCTTCTCTGTATAAGAAGAGGCTTATGCCCTACAGAAGATAGGGTGGTATTATTGATACATTATTATTTGTTCGTCCTGAAGATTACCAACAACAAAACTAAATTCCATAACAGCGTGCAAGTGTACAACACGCGACAGGAAGGCGACAATAATTCGCGGAGTGTTTTCGCGAATTCTTACCGCGCCGGTATACCGCGAGCTTCCGGTACATACCGCTACATACCTCTAGCGTTTATCTACCGCTGTGGCTTATCTGATTCTGTTAGTTCTTTGCGTTTAATGTGGTGTTGGCAGAGATATTTGGGTTGAATGTTTTTTGGTACTAGGAACTATAATTATTTCCTTAAAATTAGATATGTAAAGGAAATCAATAATTGGCTGTCGGCAATCCGCTTAGAAATAGCTTGTTAACTTAAATCGAGCCATAATCAAAAAAGTTTGAAAGCTTAATTAGTAGTAAAAGATAAAACCTTACCTGTAATGGTACTTTATCTACACTCACAACGTAATGTTCCAAATATGAATTGAAAATATATTCCATAAACACGTACTTTATATTCGTGGATAGGTAAAATTAAAAAAAAACTTTTACAGTGCAACGTTTTCCTTCGATTTTCAAACAACTGCATCATAAAATAACTTTTTAAATTTTATAGTACACTTTTACTTTTTGATTTATTGACACCTATGGTATCATTGTCTTAATGTAGAAAAGTAGTATCATTGTCTATGGATGCGCGCGCTGCGCTGTCATGTGCAATGAGAAAAAAAAAAATGCCCGCCATACCACATATTTTTTCCGTTTCCACTTTTGTTTTATTTCAAATGTATGAGTGAAGATAAAGGAGAGGAGCTCGTGGCTAAATAATAACAGCCGCACGGGTCGATCATCAAGGTTAAGCCACGCTTGACGAGTTCGGTCAGTGGATGGGTGACCATTTCAACATAACGAGTTTCCTCTGTGCCTCGGAAAGCACGTTAAGCCGTTGGTCCCGGCTGTCATTTGAAGATCTTTGACAGTCGTTACGGGTAGTCAGAAGCTTGAGATCTGACACCAGTCTTACCAAGGGGTGCCGTGTTACCCAGTTACTGGGTTGTAGAGGTCAGATAGGCAGTCGCTCCATGTAAAAACACTGGTACTTAGCTGAATCCGGTAAGACTGGAAGCCGACCCCAATATAGTTGGGAAAAAGGCTAGGCAGATGATGATGATATGAGTGAAGATAAAATAGTGTATGCAACGGCATATAATTAGGTATTAAAACACTCGCGTGTTATTATTATCATATTCGGCTTCGCCTCATGGGATAAACCCACGCTCGTGTTTTAATAACCCCTATTATATGACCATTGCATAAACTACTATTATCGCTAACATCTCCTTTAAGTTACAATACAAAAAGTCTCACGGTAGCAGTCAATACACAGGAAACGTAAAAACCACAAAACTGCAATGGAAGTATACGACTATTAAAATTCCTAAGGAAATAAAATCCCCAGACTAGACAGAAACTCAACCACAAAGAGATACCAGTCTACAACTACAAAAAAATTAAATCATCTTACCAGACTGATTGTAAAAAGGTCGGTATAGTACTAAACCTAACTACTGAAAACCAGAAAACATTAATAATGAACCAGAGATTCCCACCAAAATACTATTCACAGTCAAACTCCTTTACAAAGAAACACAACAAGAACAAACACCAGACTGACAGTAAAAAAGATAGTCGCCATTCATGACTGCCCCACGACCCTATTCAACGATGCACATTTTGCAAGTCCAGTCCCAAATCCTTTACTATCAACTATACGTGACCGGACAATATGCAAGTACGCAACATCTGCCTGACCTTTAACCCTAAAACGGACAATAGTTTCGTAAGAATGGGTCAGTGTTGGTCAGAACCGGAATTGACCCCTCGAAAACGCAAAAATCTGCAATAGTTTAACTGTAGTCCGTGAAGGGTTGAATGACAGCGTAGATTGTTGGTTTTATTATTGCCGTTTAAATCTTTTATTGAATAATTCTTGTTTGAAAAAAACATCTGTCTGACCTTCAGAATTTTAGAATATTCTCGGTATATATGGTTTTTTTCAAGTCATATCTAATTATTTATTTTTGCAGAAAACCCTGTTACAATGGTGTTATTAAAAACTTATATTTTTAAATACCAAGAAATTACAATATATTATATTATTGTATATATTCTGTTTAATTTACATGAGATAAACGGTAGGTAAGTACTGTAAGTAGGTCAAAAAGGTTAACGATAGGTATTATTTATATACGTGATTTAACTAGTAGGAAGGTTAGGTAACATCTTGCGTTGTTTCTCTTCTACATTCTTTATTCTATATATAGTCTATTTCTAGCAACGGTGAAGTTAGTCAGTCGACCATTTTACGTATGTAGCAGCACGTTTGATTGATTCGTAATTTAACAGGAATTCTTCCGAAATCCAATAATTTCTGCTCAAATGTCCAAAATTCTTCCCTTTACACCTTTGCTATTTTGCGGCACATGAAACAACGCCAAGCAAAGTATGGCACATCTGCCTGACCTTTAACCCTTCAACGGATAAAAGTATCGTAAGAAAGGGTCAGTTTTAGTCAGAACCGGAATTGACCCCTCGGTAACGGTAGTGGCAAAAATCTGCAATAGTTACGCAGACTGTAAATTATTACGGAAGGGAATGATAGTGTCTGTTGGTTTTATTATTACAGTCTTTAATCTATTCAATGATTTGAATAGCGATGTTGATGTAATCTCGCACTGTGCAACGAGATATAATTATAATATACTGGCGACTACCGTCTGGGTATTTTAGTGATTTAAGCTAAACGGGAATGAAGAAACTAATGGCCCATAGAACATTTTGGAGTGTAAAAACTGGTTTCTCTGTCTAGTTTCTACATTTTCTAAATTCTAATATTTATCCTTCTCAATTTATTTATGGTCGGCGCAACATGTCTTATTCCATAATTCTGTATTAGTCACGATCTTAGTGTTGCCCCCTCTTAACATATCATCTTTCATAAATTTTAATTTTTTTAATTTTATGTTTTTATTCTTTGTAGGCTTGCGTTTGACCACTATCTCGCTGATGATGAGTGATGATGTGGTAATATTTTAATAACATTTTTTATTTCTTCGGTATTATTATCAGCATTAGCATTTTGTATTTATTATTTCGTTTTTTACTTGTTCAAACTGTGTTTACACCTTTGCTATTTTACAAAACGTGACCAGCGACATGTAAAATACGCAACATCTGCCATAGCTTTTTATTTGAAAGGATTCTATTGTCTTTGTTCTTCCGTGAGAAAGGGTCACTATTGGTCAAAACCGGTATTGACCCATGGCTAGCCAAAATAGTTGCTAATAAAAATTACGTGCAACTACTCGTGTAACTGGACTGAGTGACTGGTCATTGAAGCTTATGATTGTATTTAGTATTGAAAAATAAAACGTTAAATCTTTATAATTCCATTCGCTGAAAATAAATACTTATTGGTTCGATGTTTTTATGAATGTCAGTATGTCTACGAATATTTTGTATTCCAAGACACTATAAATTAGGAACTGAATAATCTTCGCTGAGTAAACCCTGTAAAAGCAACCCTGCATGTTTTCAGGTCTACTCAGAACAGTAGTCTATAAAACCAAAACCTGTGGGAATCATTTTTGGTGTAACTCTTTTCTGCACGGTTGGTAAATATTGATTCATACAATTTGCGTTTCACCATTGCTGTCTTTTTTACATTCCGTAAAATAATTATATGTTTTATCTTTAATATTTATCCTTTACTATTTTACTATACGTGACCGGACAATATGGAAGTCCGAAACATCTGCCTGTCTGCGCGACCTTTTACCTCAAGGGACAATAGATCCGTAAGAAGGGGTCACTCGTTGGTCAGAACCGGATCTGAGCGGTGGGTTCCGCTTCAAACCAGTTCTAACTGCCCGCGGTGGTGGCCGTGGTGGCATATTGTTAGGGAGAATGCGGAACAGTATGGATTAGGTGACTTGTTTGTATGAATGGGCGTAAATTAACAATTTTAAATGTTTAAGTTTTATTTATTAATGATGATAAAGGTCTTTTAATGACCCCGTCAATCATTATTTAAAGGTGAATTTAGAGTTTCTAGGTAAACAAAGAAATCTAAATGTTTATTCACTATGATTTCGGAAAAAAAATATTTATTAATTTTACACATTTGTCTCAAATATCAGTGCAGCCTGGCTCTTGTACTAGGAAGTCCTGTATCACAAGAGACAGACCTAAAGAAAACTAAATGATATCGAATAAAGCTTTAAGTATCTATAAAAACCGGCCAAGTGCGAGTCGGACTCGCGCACGAAGGGTTCCGTACCATTATCGCAAAAAACGGCAAAAAAATCACGTTTGTTGTATGGGAACCCCACTTAAATATTTATTTTATTCTGTTTTTAGTATTTGTTGTTATAGCGGCAACTAAAATCAAAAGGGCAAAAACATCATCTGTAAAAATTTCAACTGTCCAGCTATCACGGTTCATGCGATACAGCCTGGTGACAGACGGATAGACAGACAGACAGACGCACCGCGGCGTCTTAGTAATAGAGGCCAGTTTTTACCCTTTGGGTACGGAACCCTAAAAATATCATACTTTTCACACCACACAGACATTAACGTGTCAAACTCAACTATATACTCAACTCAGTCATAGATGTATCAAACTCAACGCAGTCAAACTTTCTCTTTTAACGTCCAAAACTGACAACCCTACCCAACTGTCCAGCCACCATTGAATAGAAACTATTGATTATCAACAATAACAAACAAAAAGTTTACAACAATAGCCCGGACATATGGACAACGGTCGAAAAAGAATAATTTTTTGTCCAGACACGTTTTACAAAAATAAACAGCTCGGAGTGACCATATGCCGCGGAAGGGTTAAAAAACATCTTTAGTCACGCCTTATCTATTGATTTGTTTGAAGGGTTATCTTTATTGGGACAAAAAAGTTAAAAGTGATCGTTGGAGCTAGAAGCGGATGGTAAGTGAAATTGATCAATCAGGTGGCTATTTGTTAATCGGCTGTGGGTTTTGGTTTTTGTAGGACGTTAAGGGTTACTTTATTATATTGTTCTTTGAAAGAAAAAACTATCGTCGGTCTAATAAATAAACTTATTATTTTAAAGGACCGATGATGAAGGACGTAGCATCGAGCAACATGTTGTGTTCTTGATAGTTGTAATTTACATGTTCGTCAAATATTGATTGACGAATCTCAATCAAACAGATAGCTAGGTGATTAGCATCACAAACTACACTAAATATTATCATCATCATTATTGCTGCCAAAAATCGTTCACTGCTGAACATATGCCTCTCTAAGCGTCGGCACATTCGACCTCTCTGTGCTTCTCGCATTCAGTGGACTCCCGCAACCTTCACCAGATCATCGGTCCAACTTGTGAGACTCCTTCCAACGCTAAAAAGGTAAGAATTTTATTATTTTTAAAGAGTTTGTTTTCAAAACCATGCAGTTAAGTGACATCCAGTACCAAGACAGATAAAAAAATTGCAAGCTCGTAACATTGTGTTGAAGACAGAAATAAAATGGCGACATAAAACGAAGGCGGTACTGGTCCGCGTCATGTATATATCATATCGTACCAGCCTCGTGTAGACGAATTTATAGTTCACGAGACGAGCACGATACTGACACAATCATTATATAGTTACCTTAATAGATAGATAGAATTTACTTTAGTGTACACCAAAATTGTTACACAACTCTTATAAAATAAATCTATGGTTATTATGGCATTAGGAACTATTTTTGCATGGACAGGCTATCCTAAGCGTCTGTGATGTTTTCTCTATCTCTGTTTCTATTTGATATATACTGGTCCTTACAATTTCATTCGAAAGTCATCTACTTCTCCCCAAGCGCCGCTTCAACGAACGGTCCTGTACTCCTCATATACAAACTCTCGCGGCCTTCATCAGGGCCAAAAATAATAATTGAGCAATAGCCAGAAATAATCAACTTGTAAAGGACAATGAAAAACAAATTTTAAACAGTTGGGCTTATCATTAATGGTTAGTAGCAAATTAAATTATTTAGCTTCGAAAGATTATTAAAGAAATCATTGGTGAATATATCCCTATGTGTTGATAACGAATCAGCAATTAAGATGGCTAAGAATCCACCAGAATTCCACCAAAAGACTAAACACATAAGGATACGATCATTCTTTATACGAGAATGTGTTCAAGATGGAAGCATTACCATCTGCCATGTGCCAGCAACCAGACAGATTGCTGATATGCTCACCAAACCACTTTATGGGCCTAGAATTGAAAGTCTCAAGAAGATGGCTGGCATTATAAAGAGAGGTGGATGTTAGGAATAGATTCATTTCTAACATCTACAGGTTCAACAGGTTTACAGATCTTCCCTTCCAAAATATCTTCAGCACCGATATCTTCAATGGTAGCATGTTTTAATAGTTGTAATTTCTCGCAGAGATGATAAGAATAAAATAAATCTAATTCTAAAAGTATTTCAAACATCAATCTGCATTACTATTCAACTGTAAGAAAATTTTAAAATCAAACAAAAACACATTAATGATGGATTATAATCTCGTGTCAATCTGAAACCAAAAACTGTCCAAGTTATGATTTTCTTTTATACCACTTGTAACTTAACCCACCCTCGGCCTATAGCATCGAACACCATAGTTGACAATCCCTCTACCTATAAAGTACAAACTAAAAATAAAGAACGAACTTCAGTGTCGTATCGGTAAATAAAACTGCTATCTAACGGGACAATCGATGAAAAACCGCCATCTTTCGGTTGATTGAAATTTTATCGAGCATTCGCGTGATAGCCGATTTGGCGTGTAGCGAAAGGGGCAGGGACGGACTGAAAATAAAATAGGTTAGAAGAAAGTGTAATAACACAAAATTAACAGTATTCTTAGAATATTATATTAATAGATGGAGAGGGAGAGCAAGAGCAAAGAAAAATGGTTGGTCTGTGAGGAATCATATGAAAAAGCGACATGATGATGTGATGGTAAATTAAAGATGATGGCGAGAATGAAAGAAGATTTGTTGCGTCGATCCCAAGTCGGCGGTGATGATACGTAGAATATTCGATTGAATATTTGATAATCTTAAAATTTTGTTAAACTATTTTGGTATTATTTTTGGAATTTCAACCTATGTCTCCTTCGGTTGTTATTAAGTTTCATTAACATATATATTCAAGTACATTTTTTATGTATATTGTTCCAAAACTGGTCATGAAGTCTAATGTGTATTACCAAAACTATAGCCGTACCACAAAGTCCATCCCTGCATCCGTTTGAAAATACGCAAGGGCATAAGTTACGCCGATCTAGAGCGTTCCATATAAATTGTTTATAATGCACGCCAGTAATGACTGCCTGTAGGCACAACTGCGCAGTTCCGACACGATCCATTTTTATAAATAGTTTTATATTAAACTACTATCTACTTTCTCTATTGCGTTAAGTTTTGGTTCTACGAGTAAGCCTAGTCTTTTGTTGGTTGGGAAAGTCATGATGTCAATGCGATTTTTTAAGATTAAGGTTAAACTAGTCAACGGCACGAACTATTTGAACTTCTGCGCGGGGTTAAAATGCATTCTATATCAACCGACAACACTTGCGGAAGAAATTGATGCTGCGTTGAGCAGTAGGAAGCTAGTTCGCGTATGAATACACACTTTTGCAAATTTGTAGCGAAATGGATAATGTTTTAGGACGAAACCGAGCGCGCGAAATTTTATAAACAGACCTTTAGCTGTCTAGAGAAATCATGAAAAAACGACTAAATCTATCTGTTCAAAATAAAATTATTTGCATTGTTGAACTACTAATCTATCCCTGTATGGAGGCCCGTTTTGCTATTTTCCGTCGTCTTATGGCATTTATTCGCGCCCAAAAATGCGTTAAAATTAGTGTCGAAATGTGGAACTTGCCACGCTCATAACTTTCAAATATTTTATTTTTTTACTTGTTTGCTTCCATACAGGGCTAGAAATTGATGAGACAAATTGATATCACTTTTAATTTTGAACGTACATCGTCAAACAGTGGAATAATCCCTAGACTAAGTTTGTATGGAAGAATTTTCGACTTCGAAGATTAACTCTCCAAAGTCCACTCCGAATCCTCTAGCTAAAAAAAAATACGTTCTAGCTGTGATAATGATTGTCAAATTGTACAAATTGTGTGTGATTGCGCTACCTAAATGACACGTTGTGAATCCGTTACACTCGGACCTTTTGACTATTGCATAAAATGTTACTTTGTAGATTACATTTCGAAGAGTGTGCGATGGAATTGCGTGATCTAATTCCGCCCAGCCCGTTTCATCATCGGACTACCAGACGTACGGCGATGCGCCATCGGTACATGGTGGACATCCCACCCATACGCACTAAAAGTTTTGAGAATACTTTTATTATGCGTACAGCTAAGGAGTGGAATTCCCTGCCGGAGTCTGTGTTTCCCGATAGCTACAATCTAGGGGTATTTAAGTCAAGAGTGAATAGGTTACTTCTAGGCAAGCGTGCTTCATCGTCGACCACATCATCACTTACCATCAGGTGAGATGGTGGTCAAGCGCGAGCCTATATAAGGTAATAAAAAAAAACTTCTCCTAAAAGAAAAGTCACTTAGGAATGTCTTGTTTGACTCTTAGGTCTACTTATACAATTTACATGTCAATCGTGAACTATTTTAAGAAGATAACCTAGGGTTTTAAAACATCAAAATAATACCGTGATTAAGTTTTAGTTTAGTTTTCAATTGCGATTCAGTCTCGAGAAGCAGTCCAATATGATGTATGTGGCCTAAATGGTTCTTATAATTGTAACTCGATATCTCTATATTTTATCTTCATTGTTGAAATAAATTCTTTGTTAGTTAAATAAAGAGTCAAGACAATTATTAATGGCTCTACCACATAATTAATTCTAAATTCCTCGTCAAACTAATAAATTATCAAAATTATTACTTCCGAAATTCCTAAACACAAATTCCCTAATATGCAAATACAATACTTTTGTCACTAAACCGGTATAGTAGCAGCTGTCCAACACTTTCGAAACTTAAAACTTTAAGGAAGGGTCAGCGAAACCAGATTTTTACCTTTACAAAAATAGACAATGGGTCCTAGAATTGACCCTTGGGGGACACCGGTCAGTTTTGCGTTTTATTCCAAAACCGGTTAGGTAAGTTAAGGGTTATTTTTGATAGTGTTATTATTAACTTTATAAATGTCCAGTTAGTGGATGGTCAGTTCATTTTTGGTGTTGAAGAGTGATGGTTAGGCCGTAGTCTTATTGGTCAAAAGTTTCATTGAAAGTCTAAATTATGTGAATCGGTTGAAAAGTGATCGTGATCTATTGGTTTTTAGTAAATTCTGTGGTAGTGGCTAGTAGTTTTAATGTGAGAAACTCGTAACTTCACTATTTTCCAAAATTGTTTAAATAAAAATCTGTAGAAAATAAGGGTGCCGTTATAATTGTTACATTAGGAGTTAGCACATTTTTCATGAAAATCTAAATCGATATTGGTTCTTCATTTCCACTGTCACAGTTAAACTGACAAGAAAGAAGATCAGAATCTGTACAGTTTTAAACAGCTGCAGTGAGGTCTCCGAAGAAACAATGTTCTAAAAACACAAATTGGTAAAGTAAGGAAAATTATAAAAAACATTGGTATGTGTCTCTTATTCCCCAGAAACGAATAAAGGCTCCATTATTTTTAAATAAGCTTGTCCAACACGTGCAAAGTACACTTTTCCCACGCGTTAAAAGGTTAAAAACGTCGTTTGGTGAACAAAAACCGGGGTTTTTCCTCCATCATGAAAAAGTCCCACAATTATCGCCCCCCGTTTTGCTCGGCAAATAGAATTAGGCGTGAATTAAATTAGCCTGGAATTAACAAGGATAATACCCGGTTCCCTTCGCTTTTTTCCTTATTTTTACGCCTTTTGACCGTTTTTTTTGTGACACGTCCCTCCTCGCGGTGACGCGGGAAAATTCAGCCAATTTCGAAAGACAAACGGTTTTCGCATTTTCTTTTTTCTCTCATTTAACTTTTTTGTTGCGTTCATTAGAAGGAAAATGGGGTTTTATATTTTTAAATAAAATTAAGATTGGCATGTCGTGTTTAACTTAGATAGTCATATTTTTAGATAAGCATATTAAATATTGGTTACTACTTCGTTGAAAGTTTTGTGTGCTAAATAACTAATAGCTGGCTGATAAAATTAGAGTTTATGATAAATTGAACAAAATAGTTCATAGTTCAAATATTCACCATATTTATTCTTACGTTTTCAATTCAAATATTCATCACAGTTAATTCTTTAATTTTCTCTTTTTCTTAGCCCATAATGTTATTAAGTTTTGCTTCATTTTCAGAGTCTACGATATAAAGACCGTAGATATTTTGTTTAATATTATGAATTCTTTGTACATAAGTACTACGTACGTCATCAGTGAAAAGGTTATTAACTTTTAAATTGCAATAAAACTTCTTCAAAGTAGTAATTATAAGGGTTATTCGTTTTAAACATTCTTAGGGTAGAATAACGTAGATATATAAAGTTTATGGAAATAACTTAATTAACCGACATTTTATAGCTAAAGTAACAGCTGTTTTTTTGTGTAAGTGTAAACTAAAGTTGTAAAGGTGTAAAGTTTGTAGTTTTTAAATGGCTCGTAATAAGATTTTAAATTAAGATAACAGACAAATAAAACATCTTTTTCTTTAGTTCCCCTTTTTTGCAAAAAAATAGACAAAAGCACGGTCTTCTCCTTCTTTTTTATGCTGCTGGCAGGTCAGTGATTCAAATTTTGTAGGCTCAATACTTTGCCGAGTGACACGTTTAATTGAGCATTAAACGTGGTTCCAAAAATATTGTTCTTGGTATTACAGGATTCAAAAAAAGGAACCCTGATAGGATTTCTGCTTGTACGTGTGTCGAGGCCTTTTTTTCTAAATATATTTAATTTGTAAATTCTCAACGTTAGTTATTTCCAGAGACTTTATATCTACGTTTGCAGGGGTTTAAGAAAAGGGGTCTTTAAAATGTCAAAAGAAGGAACGAATTTCCCCAAGGGTGCTTCCCCACCCCCTTAATTATATCTTTTAATGTAATGTCTGAGTGCATTTTTACACCCCCTCTGTACATAATGTTGTGTACTGAGGGGTCGAAGAAAAGGGTATTTTTTAGGGGATGGGTATTAGCGATTTTAACGTATTGATTTTTGTAGACAAGGTTCTAGTTTTCGAAAACGGAGCACGCCAAGTTATGGCCAGTAAACATATTATGATTAAAACTTTTCTGTATCTTTTTATTAACTTTTTTCATTTGTATGTGTGTCCGGTTACAAATTAGTAATCCATTTTTCTATCATAACCTTTGTATAATTTAACTTGGTTCTAATAATATTTCAGATACTTACCTGTTTTGATTGAATGTTTCTGAACATAAAATTCATCCAATCAATAATTTATTAGCATCTAATATGCAAAGTTTACAAAATACAACTAAACTTACAGTAGTTCTACTTTCATACTCTCCATAGACAGAATAATCTCAGTCCTTTTCGAAAGTCCGCTCAAGCTTATGACCGTGTTCTCTTATATAGGTTTCTATGTACCTCGATTGGAATTTAATAGGTTTTGATTACCATATTGAGATCACCTTTCGTGTTTAGTAGTAGACATAAAATTCCTTAGCTTTATATTTCAAACTGGCTCTAGAAAGCTAGACTTTTTGTCGTCCTTTGATATACTTTTCAAACTACAGAGTTAAGAACAACATTCATTCATTATTTTTGACCCCCGACGCAAAAAGCATGTTGTTATAAGTTTGACGTGTGTACCTGTGTGTTTGTGTATCTGTCTGTGGCATCATAGCTCCTCAACGGATGAACTGATTTTGATTTCGTTTGATTTTGTTTAAAAGGTGTCTATATCGAGAGTGTTTTTAGCTATGTTTGATGAAAATCAGTTCAGCCGTTTTAAAGTTATGGCCGTTTAACTGTTTGAATCGGGGTGTTTTCGCAAGATATCGTGTCATAGTTACGTGTTCAATAGGTTGTCGATCAAAGAGTGTCTACTGCTAGATAAATTATGTAGCATGAAATAAAAATGGGAATCTTACTATTTCAAGAATAAACCTATGAAAAAATAAACCATATTACAACTGGTTACATCATAAGTTTTCTTTTTCGCCATTTAGTTTGTAACTGCGGTCATAAAACCTTTGGTCTAAGATTGGTACATAATTGCCTCTTAATATAATAGCGCGTTGGTCACTCTCCAGATGTTTTATATATTTGTCTTACATAGTAATGGTAAAAAATATAATTATTTAATTTTTCTTACGTCCCAAATTAATTAACTAATTAAGGTGAAGACCTTGAAATAATTTAAGTACACTTGTTTTATTTTAAGCTTCAAAACGAACAAAACATACATTTAAGTCGTAATTTAAAATTCTTAAAACAAAATGAAAGAAAAACACACACAACGACTCGCCCTCGCATCTTAGCAATTTAAAACAGGGGTTGTTCTCATTTATTCCTTCTTCTTTTGCCGTAACCACCCTAACTTAGCACCAATTTACCTTGGCTCCCTTCACCCCCTTCGGCGCTTTCAATTTCAACCACATTTGCAGAAAATGTTCAAGTTTGTAGAGCTCTTTCTTGACTGGTCTCGGACCCTAGCGTTGGCGTTCCCTAAAAAATATACTACCCTTCTTATTTCGAGGGGTAGAATGACGGAAAATTGTTTTATTATTACTTCTCTACCTACTGCTTTTGGTAAATTGTTTTAGATGTTCTTCGATTTTAAAGTTAAGGTATTTAGAAGAAGTATTGTCTAAAGCTTTTATTATTAGATCCGATGTTTTAAAGAAGAGATTTTTTTACAATTAGGCTATCTAAATGAATATATAAGTGTTTTACCTAACATAATTTCGTTACACCATAACTCTGAATTTGATCAGTAACAGTTGTACCTATTATTTCAAATGAAATTACTAGAAGTATTGTAGTCGAAATTTGATAGTGAAATCTTGACTTGAAGAGTTTCTATTTGAATATATTGTCGAAATTTTATAAATGTTAAAAAATACTAGTAATAAGTGTATTCTAAATTGTATTATTTTTTAAACCTTATTCAGTTACCTAACTATTATTTGATGTCATTGGTGAAAATTTAAATAATATAATATTTATTTATCAGTCTTTTTGGCTTGTATATTGTTAATTGTATGGTAGCTAATGTATAGTAGTATTTTACATTTTATGAACAAATTAAATTGTTATATTTTTGGCATATAAATTAATGCAAAACTTTTAATAGTTATTTTTGTTGTGATTAAAACGTTACTGATAATGTATTGTTGATTCTCATTGTTTTCTTGGTTTTGGAAATTCAGAAGACAATTTTGGTTATTTTTCAATGAAACAGAGTAAAATTTTCAAATTTCCCGTTGACATCGATGTGGACGAATTTTTTGATGCACAATGAGCTCTTTTCCGTCTCCGTTTTATATTTGTATATAGGTTTGTTTTTTTTTTACAATATTCAATTGTATATATGTTTATTCATTTTTCACTTAATAAATGCTATTATCAAGACCGTGAAACAGAGACTACTAAAGATGTTTACGTGGTAGGTACGCTAAATTTGGACTTTCAATCCGTTTTTCTCATTAGAGTACAATCATTGCAGTTACGAAAGGCAAAATGTTAAGTAATGGTAGTTCATAATATACCTAATCTGCGCTCTGAATTTTACTTTGTTTTTGGTCAAAAATATTTTCCTAGACCTAGATTGAAATTATTGGATTCGTTTTTCTCTTCAACAAAACATCAGACATCAACCGGATGCAGTTTCAGTATTTCGTATTTCACATAAATCATTCAAATTACTTTAAAATTATATGCATACTATAAAATTTCGTTTAAAAAAATGCTGTAATTAGTATTATCGGAAAAAGCTAATCGGAAAATATGTAATTGGAAAAGTAATTGATTTTGTATCATTTTTACGAGGCGCACACCCCTAAATTCCGCCGAAATTGTACGAGATTTGCTCGTCATGCTACTTAATACCTTAAAATCAAAACTTCATGGTTTCAGCATATTTTCAAAATTCAAAAATAACATAAATCACACAACCACCATAGATATCGATTCTAAATCCAAAACGCAGAGTTTGAAAATGGAAGCACAAACTCGCCCGCGGAATTCCAATGACGAATCGCAGAGGCTTTTTCTTGTTGCAAACTGTCAGCTTTATTTGCCTTCGCCCCAAAAGCGTAATCATTAAAATAGTCCTTACACCTCCAGATTTAGGGGTGAACTTTGATAAAATGTGGGGTTTTGGACGGTATTGTACTGTCAGCAAGTTATCTCCCTACTGTCTCTCTCAAGGATTTATCGTCTTCCAAGGGGGAAAGAGTTGAAAAATAAGAAAGGGCTGTTTTTCCTGGGGGACTTCGAGGGGGTGTAAGAGATTCAATTAAGGCTGGCGTCGCCCGTGCGATTAATTATCCTTTCGAAATTATTGTTTGAGAAAAAACGGAGGGAAAAACGAACGAGTGCTTGTGACGTTTTATTAAAATATTTTAAATTTATTTCTTTCTTTTCGATTTTATAACTGTTACTTGTACTTACTTCTAAAGATTTGGCTTGTATTATTGAATGATGTTACAAATTCCCTTCAAAATTCTAAAATTAAATAAACTTTGGCTTTCAACGATTGTATTTTCATTCAACTCCAAATTGGTTTTCCAAATTCAATCACAATAAAAACTCCAAACTAAATAATTTATTTCTTAATTTCAGTGGACTGAAGTAAGTATACCTAGTAGACTGAAGTTAGTAATATATAGCAGTATGAGTGCTACAGAATTATATTTAACAATCACTGTACTTAAAAATATCTTCACAGGGTAGTATGACATAATCAGCCATAATGTTACAACTGCTGGGTCACAAGCCTTGTCTCAGCACTGAGCCTGTATGGTGAATTACATTCCACCCGACACACCTCACAAAATATTTATTAAAAAAAAATAAAAAACCCGACTACAAAGATGTAAAAAAATTAAAAATTATGCTGTGCAATCGGAAGATACATATTCGCGAGCTGGTTAACCAAAACTATAAATATCCTCCGACTGTACAGCTAAGATTTTCATCTTTGCAGTCGGGTTTTTTTGATTTAATTAACTTTTTTTATTTACAACTTTTCAGATATAGTTTTTTTTTCGAATGAGTTTTAAACATATAAGTGGTACATATTTTTGTTATCACATACATACATAAAAACCGTTCATTTTGATACCACACTCGACGGGCTAAGAAATTGCAACCCCACAACACAATATGGCGCCCAAAATCCGCCAGGTTCCTTTTTTTAACGGCACTTATCTAAAAACACTTGGGCCAAAACCTGTCTATCGATGTATTAATTATAAAAATCCGTCAAGTAGTTTGAAAGATACGAGGTAATATTACATACATACATACAAGATATGCGCGAAAAACATAACCCTTTCCTTGCAGCCGGGTGCGGCGGTAATAATAAAATTAAGTCACTGTTCGCGTGTGTCCGCTTGCTTCTAGTAAACCACGCAAAGGATTTTGATATTGTTTTTACTAACGTCAATTATTTTAAGAACCAACAAAAATAATTAATAGGTAAGTACTAAGTATTTTAGAACGGGTGACGGAGGCAGAACAAATTGTTTTGAAAACCTTTCTTGTCTTTACCCAATAAATTGGTAGAGCAGCTCGTGGCTAAATAATAACAGCCGCACGGATCGATCATCAAGGTTAAGCAACGCTTGATGAGGTCGGCCCGTGGATGGGGACCATTTCAACACACCGAGTTTCCTCCGTGCCTCGGAAAGCACGTTAAGCCGTTGGTCCCGGCTGTCATTTGAAGATCTTTGACAGTCGTAACGGGTAGTCAGAAGCTTGGGTTCTGACACCAGTTTTGCCAAGGGGTTTCGTGTTACTCAGTTACTGGGTTGTGGAGGTTAGATAGGCAATCGCTCCATATAAAACACTGGCACTTAGCTGAATCCGGTAAGACTGGAAGCTGACCCCAATATAGTTGGGAAAAGGCTAGGCAGATGATGATGAATTGGTAGGTAACATGCTAGTATTCATAGAAAATGCTTTTAAATTACTACAAATCAATTTGTAAGTAGGTTATAATTCTTGTTCTGGTATTTTCCATTTGCGTCATATAAAATACAGATACAAGGTTACTTACTGCATTTAACTTTAGTGCTTTTTATATTTTAAACTGATTTCAACCTGGTGTTTGCTTAGTTTGGCAGAAAAACGATCAGAGTATTTTTAAGTGACTTCAAAAAGCAAGAGGTTCTCAATTTGACTGTATTTTTAGGGTTCCGTACCCAAAGGGTAAAAACGGGACCCTATTACTAAGACTCCGCGATCCGTCTCTCTGTCTGTCTGTCTGTCCGTCTGTCACCAGGCTGTATCTCATGAACGGTGATAGCTAGACAGTTGAGATTTTCACAGATGATGTATTTCTTTAGCCGCTACAACAAAAAAATACTAAAAATAGAATAAAATGAATATTTATGTGGGGCTCCCATACAACAAACGTGATTTTTTTGCCGTTTTTTGTGATAATGGTACGGAATCCTTCGTGCGCGAGTCCGACTCGCACTTGTCCGGTTTTTTTTTATGTGTGTTACCTCAGAACTTTTTACTAGGTGAACCGATTTTGAAGATTCTTTTTTTATTTGAAAGTGCTTCTCATGTGATCTCATGTGGTAAAGATATCTCAATGTTTCGTTTTGAAACTCGGTTTAATTGTTTTGTTAAAAAGATTTTTTTATAAAGGCACAATCTAAACGATAAGTTTCTACAAAAGCTCAACTACTAAGAGCAAACCTTTTAGTACCTACATTCAAATCTATTGTTCTAAAAGACAAAGAGCAGACACCTAAATCTAGTAAACTGCGTAATCTTTCAGCAAAAATCACTCTTCAGGAATGTTTATACCCGGCGTCCTGACCTAAATACGAAGAGGCCTTTAAAATCAAAACATACTCGTCACACATTGACCCAGTAACGTATGTAAAGGTTAAAGACCTTCCACACATCCACCATACCAAAACAACCCCTAAAACTTCAGCCCTAAAACTCAATTTACAATGCCCCAAAATCACATATGAGCTTCAGTACTATTCACGTATCAATTAAAGTTTTGATTATTTCAAAGTTTAAGGAAACTTTCGTAACGGTGTTCATTTAAAACTAATGAATGAAATGTTTTAGCTTTAATTTGTTCTATTACGTCTGATATTACGGTATAAAAATAGATCCTAAAAATTACGTGAAAGATTTATTTCATGAGACAAAATCAAGCTGTAACAAAACACTGACAGTTAACTCAAAAGCCGAAGTCTCAAACTGGCACAAAAAAAAATTAAGAACAGAGACATAAACAACGCTCAAATTTCAAACAGCAATTTAAAATGTAATCGAACGCCGCTCGAGGCACCGTTGGATCTTATTCCCCCACCTTGAATCTATCTATGAAAGGTATGGCATACTTTTATTCTTGAGGGGCCGACCGTCCACCCCATTTAAAAGAAGCCATCTTGGGATTGGGTACCGAGGGGTGCACCCTCCCCCGGGGAAGGGGGCGGGTGAACGGGGAGAACCACTTTTCTCGGCAAAGTGTTGTTTTAATTCTACCAAATATCTTTTCGTGAATACCTCACTGGTACAACTTCTGATATAATTTTCTTCGGGTAATATTTATACGTTTTAGGTGTAAACGCCTTGAGAATTTTCGTCCGTGTGAAACTCGTTCTAATAATAGGAGGGAAGGTAATTAGATTTTCGGTAATATTTGGTAAAGTTTATTGGTCCCTGCGGTATGTTTGTTGCAATTTCTAAAAAGCATAAATTTGATACGAAATTAAATGAATCTTTAAATTCGTTCAATCAATCTGATTTTGTTTAAGAATATCTCAACAGAACAGGATAAGCCGTAATGCCATTAAAAGTATCTATTTGTAAATCAATTCTCTTATCTAAAACACTTTCAATAATTACTACGCAGATAAAAAATAAATTTCTAATTTAAAATCCATCTAACCCTTAAAATCCAAGCAAAAACAACAGCTAAAAAACCCGCGCATAAAAACCGTTAATTGCCACCATTTTATACTAGCGAATTCCAAATTCGAATTCGACGCGCTTTGAAATTCCACGCCATAGTTGGCAAAGGAATTCCACTTTCGTCCACTAACGTGGGACCGTCCAGGTAAATTTTAATTTCTATGCAAATTCAAGCTTTCGTTCGGAGCTTAATCTATGAGCTTTGCCGATGTGAAGGTATCAAATCGCGTTGAAAACTTAATGAAAATACTGTGCCCAAGATGGGAGGAGAAGAATTGGCTATTGTTTTGACGTTTAATATTGTTTGGTAGAACTGAAGGTATTGGGCTTATCAATGAATTAATGAAGTCTTTATTACACAACCATTAAATGTTTTCTCTTTACTTCTTATAACCCAAACTATCGCCATGTTTAGTTTTACCCACGTTTTTTTCCCTACCCTGTACTCGTATGTTACTGTAAATCTTGTTTTACTTTTGACCTAAAAAAATACAGCCAACATGTACTTTTCGTTATTAAATTTTTTCAAACAAAAAACACAGAAATAACACAATTCGTAACAATAATCCATTAAAATCCCACAAAACAAACAAAATATTACCTATCAAAAACACACATCAAACGTACGAAAGGATAACTTTTCTACCACCACGCGATAAAAACCGTAGCGTATGGGATTACTTCGAAACGTACGGAATATAGGAAGGTGGAAAATATCCTGAAAGTCGATTATAACTCCACGGAATAATGGCTGAAAGAATCCAGCGCGGTTGGTTTAACCACGACTGTACTAAGTGAACTCGATTTGAAAATGTATGAGTTTACATAGATAAAGGATAATTATATTTTCCATGATTGATTTTATTATATACTTTATTGTACACCACAAAATAGGTAAAAAAAGAAAAAGAAATATAAAACATTTATTTCAGACAAAAAAGTCCATAGAAAAGGCAAAGCTGTTAGTAACAAGAATTTTAAGACTATAAAAAAAGGCAAAAAAATATAACTAAAGTTTGTAAAGGGCAAACATTCACAACTACAAGTGTACAATGGGCGGTCTTATCGCACAGGGCAATCTCTTACACACACTTTTGGACGGACTGAACGATAGGAGAAGAATTTAGGGCTGTCAGTGTAAAAATTTCATACCTACTTAAATAATATTACTTAGACACAATAAAATAAAATACATAAATACAATATTATATAGCATGCTAATACATATCAAATATATAACAGATTTAAACGATGTTGAGGACAGATATACGAAATCTTTTGTCAAGGGGCACCTGATTTTGTTTGCTTGACTAGATACAATTCTAATTGCTTAATAACGATATTTCAGGTATACCAGCTCTTTCGTCATAGATTTGGCATCTTTATTTTTCCCTTGTTGTTTTTGTAACTCTAAATTAAATCTTTTATTTCAGGAAAAAAATACATAATTCATGTATTTACCAATCATTTTCATGCGGGTTCGCCACTATGGCTATACTACGAAAACCGAGTCCATAAGTCCATAATGACGCTCTGCAATACTGCGGTAGTGTTTTGTGCTTCGTATGTGGGTAGCGTATGTGCGATTGAAGGCATTTACGGAATTAAAGAAGTATTTACAGAGATTAAAAAAAATACCTCTTTAAGGTTTTGTTTGGTATAAACTGCACCCTTACATAGAACAAGAATGGAATTATCTGTTGCGTAATTTTCTCTATCTGTGATAACTGAAAAAGCAATTTCAAAAATAACTAAAGAAAACTCCAAACATTCAAAATTCAACTAAAATAGTTTCTAAAATCAATCTCCATTTTAAATTCGGAATGCAATAGTACTACGAGTAACTCTCAATCTAGAACATTCTGCAGCCAATTACAGTTTTTGCCGGCTGATTTCAAATTCAAATTCGAAAAACGTTAGTTGCCGAACGTTACCGAAAACGACCGAGCCAACCCGAAAAGCCAGTGAGATCACGTATACCGATAATATTACCAAGTTTTCACATTAGCCGAACTTTTATTACACTTATCTTGCAAGCAGGAGGCAGGTACTATCGTATGTACGCAAAAATGTACTTACAGAAATCGCATATCTTTATACTTGAAGTTTTCTTTAGATTCGGCTTTCTGATAAGGATTAGTTTGCAAGTCTGTGTGAGTTTAAAATCTGGCGGAGTAATTGGTGTTACGTCTTAAGTATGCTGGTGGCTCGTTTTATTAGGAATACTGTAACTGATTTATTATATATATAAATTCTTATATGTATTTGCAAAGGTATTTAAGGTGTCTATTTGTGTAATTAGCCCGTTTTGTCCCACTGCTAGGCATCGGCATCTCGCTTTTTTTCCAGACTTTGTCATTGAAGAATTAGTATCTTAAGAGCCTGCGACGATCCTACCTTCGTCATTTTATGAAAGCTGAAATTTTCTCTGTGTATGTACCCGAACCCAATAAAGGTAAGAACGATCCCCAAATATGAAAATTAGACCATGGTGGCTTTGGGAAATATGAAGTACCAAACGTGTATGAAATTGCACCGCACTTTCGTTAAAGTATAAAGCTTAGTTTTTATTACATATTTATTTTATTTGGAATATCATTAGAAATCATGTCGTTCATTGCCAGACACTTAGTATGGTTGCTACCCCCTGTCAGATACCCTCAAAGTATGATAAATTGTGATGTAAATTTCGTCATAGTATAAAAGCTGAATTTTATATATTATGGTACTTGGGTAACTATAAAAAGATGTTTCCTTGATCAGGGGATCATGATCCACACTTCGAGATTGTTCTTACCTGAATTGGGTACATACACAGATAAACATTCAGCTTTTATAAATTGACGAAGGTCAGATCCTCGCAGGCTCTTACTCCAAATATAGGTAGGAAATCAAAATTAGACTTTTTACTTCACTCCTAAAATACCAGACTTACATTTCCTTGAAAGATAACGTCAAATTCAAAGTTCGATTCGCAATTTCGAAATTTAAATTTTAGATTCCATCCATGTTACGGGCAAGATACACGAAGCGTTTTTTTTTTTTTTTAAATTGTTGCGACTACTTGTTTACATAAGGTGGTTTTGAAAATCGAGTTGAACCTCTTGAATTCTTATCGGAATCTTAATGGATTGTGTTGCTCTTACAAAAAAATAATTATATGTCTTTTATAAAACCTAATATTTATCTTCTGCCTGCATCTTCACCAGCGTCAAAAGTGTATTATTGTACCGAGGAAGCTGACTATCAAGTTTCTAAGACATTTAAAAGTGTCAAATTTCATGAAATTCAGTTCCGCGGTTTACACATAAAGATGTAATGAATTACTTTGTTTTTTGCATTATTAGTATGGATCGGGTTTTTAAGTTGGTTTATGATTTACAAAACTTATTACAGAGATTCGTCACTGAACCAGAAGTATGGTTCAACCTTTTTCATAATTTGCATTAATTAGTTTATTTTCTCCTCACAAAAGTATCTCAAAACACTGCTAACGACTATTCTTAATTAGGTACAGTGCCATAAATATTCAGCAATCTGAACAAATGACCCCAGCTAAGTGAGTACGGAGAACGAGTTTACGACAATGCCTATAAGAAAACGGGCGCTGTGTTATAAAATTTGCATTCGGCTGGCGGGTGATGCAGGGAGGCGGTGCGGTATGGAGACGGCTTTTGAAAAAAAATTGTCTGTAAAGCCGAATTTTGGTTTGGGTACTATCGGTGATATTAATGTTATGGTTGATGATATTTTGGTAATTAAACTACTTTTTCAAATGAGGCTGTTGCTGTTGTTATATTATTTAAATAGCCACAATATGTAAGTGACAATTTATATTATTTTTTCCTACTCCTCCGTTATTCTTTTCTAAATAATTTCGTTGCGGGATCCAAGACAGTTAAATTCTTTCTCCGGGACTTCGTCGAGCTTCATTGCCTCGGCGCTTTTCTGGTGGTCGCCACTGTTGATTCTGGCTTTCAGGAGTTGCAGTGGTTTGGGAATAGTGCGGTGGGATTGTCCCAATAAAAAAAAAAACCACAATATGTCAGACAATTGCCGGAAAAATCGCTGAACATGCCTCCTAAGTTTTGAGAAGTAGGTTTAAAAGGTTGTCTGACTTGAGGCAAAATAAACGTCTACTGGGTTTATCAAAACCTTAAGAATAAAAACAAATATATATAAGAAAATATATTATATTATTATTATATTTGATTTCGTAGCGACTTGATGATTTGCCACGAGAGTGAACCTGAAGTCAAAGGTCTGATACGACATCCTGGCTACGACGCATCGTAGAAGCCTGCAACGACGGTTAAACGTTATTGTAATCATTAGAATTAATATTTGTTTCGGGATATTTACCATGTACATTTTGATTTTGAGAGGTAATCAGTTTTTTTAACCTTCGTATCAATTTCGGTTTGAGTTTTCAGGATCTGCAAAAAAAGAATTACGGTAAGTATATTAACGGGAGTCAATCAATCAATATCTCAGCCTTTTCATAATTATGTTGGGGTCGGCTTCCAGTCTTACCTGATTTAGCTGAGTACCAGTGTTTTATGCCTATCTGACCTCCAAAACCCAGTAACTGGGTAACACGATACCCCTTGCCAGACTGGTGTCAGATCTTAAGCTTCTGTCTACCCGTAACGACTGTCAAAGATCTTCAAATGACAGCCGGGACCAACGGCTTAACCAAACGGGACGTGACGGGGGCGTTTATATCAACAGGGGTATTTTTTTTTCTTTTGAATATATACCAGACGTTTGGGCCGTTATTGGAATCATGTTCAAACTCAAGTAAGAGAGCTGATGCTGAGGTAAGGACGAGATTTGAACATTCCAATAAGTTTTACCTTATTATAGCAGTATCTACTTCTAACAAGATTTTTGATTACACCTTTAAGTTAAGAATAGATTTCTTTAAAATGCCTTAACAGATAATTAGGCATACATTTGTGTATTTTTAAATTATGTTTTGTACAGGGCTGGGGTGGGGGTTACTTGCTGTGAAGGAGTTTTTCAAAAGTTTATTAATATAGAAACTGCTAGAAAAATCAACTTTTCTATACATATCAGTTTTCTGTATCGGACTGGTATCTGTAGTAAACATTTACTTTTGAGCGCAATAGTTTTAAATAAGCCTTCGTATGATTTTTTTTATAATTTATGATTAGGCTTACTTGCAGATAATGCACTAATCAGTCTGGTTTAATTTTCCAAATAAACCTACTGTCCAGTGTATTATCTATCCTTATGATAAAAAGAACAGGTGTCAACTTAATTTTTTCGACTTCCTGGTCGGCTTTTGAAAATTAACCAAAATTATCCAAAATTCAGTGCTTTCCAACCATTTTGTTGTTGTTACAATAGATGGCAAAATTATGTTAAAAAATTATTCTTCTTCTTTCTCATCTAGAAGTCTGTAAATATACTTAAAAGATAATATTCTAAATTTAATACACATTTACTTACTACTCTACACAACTTAGTTGTTTCGTGTTAATTTCATGATTGATGATTCAAAATAAAAAAGAATTAAATCGAGAAGAATGTAGACACCTTCTTATCAAAGTTACTCATCATCATCATCATTTCAGCCGAAAGACGTCCTCTGCTGGACATAGGCCTCCCCCAAGCGTCAACACATTGACCGGTCCGGTGCGTCTCGCATACAGCGGATCCCCGCAACCTTCACCAGGTCATTGGTCCACCTGGTGGGAGGCCTTCCAACGCAACGTCTTCCAGTTCGAGGTCGCCAGTACAGAAATTTTCTGCCCCATCGGCCATGCGTTTTGCGAGCAATGTGCCCTGCCCGCTGCCACTAAAGTTTGGCAATTCTTCGGGCTATGTCGGTAACCCGGTTCTCTTGCGAAACTCTTCATTTTTGATTCGATCACGCAAAGAAATGCCGAGCATAGCCCTCTCCATTTCGCTCCTTTATCACTATAAAGGAGCGAAATGGAGAGGGTGTGGTGCAACTTAGTATCACTATCCTAAGTTGCACCACAAGATACAGTTTTAAACCAAGCACCGAATTATTGTCTGCTGAGTGCTAATGTAAGGTACAGGCCTTTTTCTTCTTTCCAAGTTAAAATAAAAAAGTAATTAAACTCAAGAAGCCGTCGCCTCTCTCGTGATCACCCAGGGGGAGATTGTCCAACCTCCCCCTACTTAGGGGGTAGAGTCTAACAGGAAAAAGGAGGGTTGGAAAATTTCCATTTTCTTACGTCTTTCGCCGTCTCTGCACCAGTTTTTGATTAACGGACGCTAGGGGCGAAATTTCATTATGTATTCATCCCCTTGAAGCTTATTTACTCCCCCTTCCCCCCATTTATTGTGTGGTTAATAATGTTATTATAAAAGTTTTTGGTGGAACGGCTAAGTCTTCGGTGTGGCGTGTTTTCTGTCCATGGCGAGTTGGGTGTTGCAATTTTGGTGAAATGGATGGTTTGAGTATCCTTTTTAAGTAATTTTGGTATGTGTTAATGGATTTTTTTTTCCTTTTTTACTTTCTAGAATTTTCCAGACCGGTAAAACTTCTATACGAATACTTTTCAGTCGGACCTGCTATCACTGCGATGTCTGGCTATGATTAGTTACGACGGTATAGCTACAAGAACTCTCGTTAATTTCTTGCCCATACAATAAAACAAGTTTCAGTTATATAAAAAGGCTTTGTCTGTCTTGTATTGGGCGTTCATTTTCATTATTGACCTGCCATATGAAAATAAGAATAACTCTCCATAGTAATATTCTTACATTTAGGAGCAGTAGAACTTAATGAAAATACTGGCCAAGTGCGTCTCGGACTTCGCACATTTACCGCAAAATCACGTTGGTTGTAATAGGAAAAATGAGTGCATTTCAATGAAGAAATCTGATTTATCAATATATTCGCATTTGTTAGTAAAATATACGTAATAATGAACATTATCACCCAAATTTGCAGTTCCTAGGTAAATAGGAAGTAAAAATATTCTTTGGAACAAATCTTGTAAAAAAATCTGGCTGGTGGCTTCTCATTACTTTTTTTCCTCCTCCTCCTTGCTCCTCCGAGATCCTTGTGTAAAAAAAAAATCGCGGATATCAAAATTAACCTACCCCACACGATAGGGTAGGTATTTTTATTTGTGCTCCACTTTAGTTGTATGGGAACCCCCCTTAAAAACATTTAAAAATATTTTTTGACTCTTTTTATGGCTTTCAACAAGATGCCTGTGAAGACTGTAGCTCCAACCGTTTAGTTGTAAAACCTGTGTGGCAGGCAACGGATGGACAGGGACAGACGGACACGTGAATGACAGCAATAGGGGTCAGTTTAGACCCTTCGGGTAGCTTAAAAACCCTTAAAACCTTCAGGTATTACACTAATTTAGAGATCAGTATTTTTTTTTTATTTGTGATGGGTTTGCTCTTGACTCTAGTCTAGGTCAATGACAGAGACAGAGTCGACGATGGAGTGAGCTTACCCAGAAGAAGCCTGTTCACTCTAACTTTGAAGAGATTCGGGTTGAATGCGTTCGAAAACATAGACGCAGGTAGTGAGTTCCATTCATTCAGTATTATTTAGTATATAAAGAAAGTCAGGCTACCCAAGAATTTGTTTGTTTTGGGAGGGATATTTATGTTCTAATGTTAGCAACATACCTAATAAATACAGTGACTTTCAAAGACGATGCAATACAGCATAACACAAAATATAACACGAACCAACACAAAATTTTGAAGGCGAATCTCACAATCAAAATAACACAAAAAAAAACTCAGCAAATTATTAGTTATCTGTGGCATGATGTCAAGATGACAAGTTCAGAAACTAAAATTGGTCGGAAATTGAATGACGTGTAGTAAACAATTAACTCAATTTTCAGCGATGAAGGGATGTCAAAATTGGTAAAGGTCAAGTAATTTTAGGAGCAGTAGTTCGGTTTCATCGAAATTTTGATCCGTGCGCTTGTATATTTTAAGATAGTCTTCAAATCTACGTGTGTCCGTCACTCTTATATGATTGACATAAGTTATAAATTCCAACAATTGACGAGCAGTCTGGAAATGTACAGTTATTTTTCTAGTTCGTATCGCCTTCAGGTAGAGAATATTTCTTAGAGTTGACGACTTGTTTTGGATGACTTGATAGTTAATAGGTAATAAAATTGTTAAAATAATATGTTCGCAAATAAAAATTATCAGCATAATTATAATAAACTGTATCAAGACACAATTAAATTAGTAATTTATCAATACTTATGGTATCTAAAATGTATTAATTTATTCCACAGTTTTTTTTTTCTGTTTCATGCCGTTACTGTTCTGATTCTGCCCAGGCGTCAAAAGTAAGCAACGAGCCATAAGCTACCACAACTTTGCTGAGGTCATTTAAGTACAGCAGGTAGTCTCCAATCGCTAATACATCTCTCGGTAATCCGACTTGGTACCAAATCCACCGTTTTTCCAGTTTACGGTCGAATGTCTAGATTATGCCATTTTTGTATTAAATGAACTCAACAAAAATGCAATGTCATGCAACATGATTACGAATTTACATTAAAATGCGAGACGAAGTGATTAAGAAAATTTATTAAAGCGATCGAAATTGTAATTTAAGTTACATTCTTGTTACTCGTATTTTTACAAAAATATATCAGACATTCATTGTTTAATTATATATGGTTGTTCAAATACACTTTAATCCGCCGATTTCAGTAATTTGCTATTCTTTAAGATTACAGCGAAAAACACCTAAAAATTATTTCAAAATTCTTTGCATAAATATTTGGTGTGCCTTTGAGCGAGCTCTCAGTTTTAATAAAATTATTCATTAACAATCTTTTTTTTTTGACGAGGTCGGTCCGTGGATGGGTGACCATTTAAACATACCGAGTTTCCTTCGTGCCTCGGAAAGCACGTTAAGCCGTTGGTCCCGGCTGTTATTTGAAGATCTTTGACAGTCGTTACGGGTAGTCAGAAGCTTGAGATCTGACACCAGTCTTGCCAAGGGGTATCGTGTTACCCAGTTACTGGGTTGTTGAGGTCAGATAGGCAGTCGCTCCATGTAAAACACTGGTACTCAGCTGAATCCGGTAAGACTGGAAGCTGACCCCAATATAGTTGGGAAAAGGCTAGGCAGATGATGATGATTAACAATCTTTTTTTAACAAGCTCTTTTTGTATTCTTCTCAGCAAACTCTTTATTTGATACCCACATCATGGCAGTGCACAAAAAATAACTAGTTCGCCATCTTGGGCCGTCCGCCATAATGGATTTAGAATGACATCAGCCGTTATTGTCATCCAAACTAAACGTGTATGCAAGATTCCATTTTAATCGGTGGTGGATAACTGTTTTAAAATTCAGTTGCAAGATTTGACCCGAACCCACTTACATACATACATATATACATTAAAAGTTAAATAAAAGCTTGTAATAAATATTGTGATATATATCGTCAACTTTTGGTGAACCGTTGACTTTTGACCATGGTCATCATGGTGATAATGATTGTGATGACACTACCTTGCATTTTAAGCATCCAACATGATTTCCTGCACTTGTTCCAATACCTTTGGAGTCAGCCCAGCATAATCTTATCCCTTGCATTTCTTTCAGCTGTCATCACAAAATGTCTTATTCAGCTATACCTATCATCTGTCCCACAATATTTTTTTTAACATTAACAAACGGGACATTTACCATGTTTACTGTTTGTTGCGAGTTTCCGATATTTCGGTGCTGTTGCAAGCACCATGATCACGGATAAACTGAAGTTTTTGCGGGTATATCTCGTTTCGAACATTAATGTTAGTGTTAGTGACCATGACAGTTTAAAAACTGTCATAGTCACTAACACTAACTACTTTACTTTGTTCTTTTTGGTCTACTATTCTTAAAAGAATTTACATTTAATTCACAGTTTCATAAGAAAGATACAGTGATCTCTAGATTCTAATGCTACGTAAAAGAAATAAAGGTAAAACCTTGACTTCAAATGGCACATATTAATATAACGGCTTTTCAATTACAAAGGAATTGAAACCTGCAATGTTGAGGCCAAAGACGATAAAAACTAACTACAGTTAGAATTAAAATTCCGTTGGTAAGAAAGTAGGGTTACGTAAGACCAATTTCCTTAATAATGAAAATGTTTTTATTTGGTTAGGTTTAAGTTTGTGTAAAAATGTAAAAAAATTAAATTATTAAAAAATTATGACATGTAAAATTGACAGTACTTTCCTTCTTCTTCTTTCGTTCAATGTATCCAATCCGAATACAAAATTCGAAATCTGTGTCCGATCCGATTAATGTTTTTTCTTCTAAATTCGAACAGATGGAATCCGGACCTTAGTACCTACGTTGCGTACTAGATATATATCGTACCGTTCAAAAAAAAAAACAAGAAAAATGTAGAAATTAACTAAACCTACGACTACTCGAAACCAAAATAATACTTTCTTAAATTCAAATCGAATGCAAAGAAAGAAAAAGAAAGAAAGAAATTTATTTACTTGTGACCCGCACAGGAGACACGGGATAAGAAAATACAAACAATAGTAAAAAATAAAAATAAATAACCCCGTGCGAGACCAAAAAGGCTTCTATCTCAGCATGTGCAACGATATTAAAAAGAAAATAAAAACTCAAATCTCTAATACCTACTCTACATTGTTTCTGAAATTACTTTATTTAACCTTCAGCTAGCGATCGAATAAACTGAAGTGATAGAAATTCAAAATTTTACTCCAAAAAGCAATACTATGTTTTTCTTTTTGGCTAATTATTTTTTCATAGTTAAGTGCGAAGTATTCTAAACATATATTACAATCCAATACATAGATACTAATTATACTCTCTTCCCATTCTTTTTACAGATTTCTTTTACGAGAAGCGCGCTTCCATGGGACAAGTTACTAGGACGCAAGCATAGCTGCATTTGACGTAACTTATGATATTATTTTTTATTGATATTTTTTTTTTGAAGACAGTCAATAGAGTTATTTATTAGTCAAAAAATCTTGAGACATAGTAGAATTAGCTATTCTCAATACCATTTCATAGGTTTGATGATGAAAATTATCGAATATACTTTTTCTCTCACTACCTAGCCTCTATCTCTTTTTTTGGGGTCGGCTGTTCTCTTCATTCTATGCCAGACGTGTCTGTACTGGGTAGTCGAGACATCTTAAGTGTGTGTTTTACCTTCAGGGCTGGACTTTCTGCCGCGGTTTTTCAGAACAACACCAAAATGGCCATTGTCATTGGCCAATTATTACATAAATTCATGAAAAACAATCATTATCAGATTGTATCTTGACCCTTCAACTGACATTCTTAGTTTAGGCCATCTTGAAACAACTCGTTGCGCTATTCGATACTAGGTGGCGCGAGTGTCGTCTGAAACGGGATCAGTTGAATTGAGTTCCGTGCGCTCGTAAAGTAAATGCTGAACAAATCTTTATTTTTTAATTCATTTCTAAATATTTATGTTACACAAGCTACCAGTCAAAGTCGAAAAGTAATACTGACTATTTTATAAAGTTAAATTTAAAACTTTTAAAACTTTTTGATAGATGGCGTCACTGTGTGAGAAAAAATAACTCCGGTTTTTAATAGATGTCAGCACGTATCAGTCAAACAGTAAAATTGCTCTAAATTTATTTATTTTGTATAATTGAAAAAACACCTTGTTTCGATGTTAAATTCATTTTATTATACTTACGGAACTAGAAAATTAATATTTATTTATAACAGCTAGCTAATGTAACAATTACTCAAAACACCGCAAGCAACTAGCAAAAAAAATGGAAAACAAGTACATATGAATTTTAATTTCATGGCGAATTAACTTCTACAATCTCACAATCATTGGTTTTTAGAATGGAATTTTAAGCTTAGAAATCTTTTTTTTGGCGTGAGTGGCACACCGGGATGACGATCGCTAGATAAATCCAATCATAATGTACTATATTTTTTTAATTGGAATCGTCCTATCACATTATCTAACACCAGCTCAACTTGACAGTACGTGTGTACAAAATTTTGTCTATTTTTTGATAATTTATGTGATGTTCACAAGTTAGAAGATGTCGCCTATCGTTGCCTTGGTCCTTGGCATGGAAATCCTCGGAGCGGGTGGGGTCTTTATTTTCATATTTATGTTTTAAAGGATCTTGTTTAGCTGCTCCAAAAAGAGAACAGTTTATTATGATCTTGTTTAACTGCTCTAAAGAGATAACAGTTTGATTTGATCTTGTGTAGCTGCTTCAAAAAGAGAACAGTTTGATCTGTTTATTTTAGTCCTTTGAAGAAAGTGATAATGTTTTTCTTGTGGATAGACTTTGGTAACATTGAAAGGGTGTTGTTCCATTTCAACCTCAACTATATTTTAATGGTTTTTCTTTTAGTAGGTAAAATTTAATACAAAACTTCTTACAGCTTAATTAATTTTATTTTGTTTATTTATTTATTCTGTCATTTAATATATTTTATTTCCAGCTCCGATTATAGTCCAACTCAGCGACAGTAAGGCAAACAAAATATTTTTTGGGATTCTATCTTATGACGTCACAATTTGTTTCGTTATCTTTCTAAGAGCTGTTATACGAAGGCAGTAAAACGCCTTTAAATAACATGACGTCATGGCATTTGGTTTTAAAGTTTTAATTGCGAATTTAAATAACGAATCCTGACGTTATAACGAGATTCGAAGTTCAAATCAGGAAATTTGAATCTTAAATTCTACTATAATTTTTTCAAAACACACTATTAATGCCTGTTTAAATTAAAACCGTTCCAGAGTATGACGTATTATTAATACCAGTACAGAAAATACCGATCAAAACGAAAAATGTTCTTTACGCACCAATGTCGCAGAGGCAACGAATATCGAAGAGGATCAAGAAGGATGATGCAGAGAGACTTGATATCGAGGCCTATGATGATCCAACGGAAATGCCAGATGTGGACAGTGTAGACTATGCAAAAGACAGGGACAGTGAAAGAGCTGGGGATTCTCAGGCCTATGACGTCGAATCGAACTACGGAGACGATAAGATTGTTGGTGGTGTTGAAGTAGATATTAACCTGTACCCCTACCACGTATCTTATGGCACTAACTGTGGTGGAGCGATTATTGATAAAAGATGGGTTTTGTCTGCTGGACATTGTGGGTGAGAATGCTTATTGTTTTTCTAAAGTCTTTATGTTAGTTGATCAAAAACTACTACTGGCGCTCGGGGCGAACGCAGGGTGCCATGCGGGTAGGCGGGACTGGGGTCGCAATCCAGTGAGGTGCACAGTTATTTTTAATGTGTAGTACAAAGGTAGTCTAAAAACGATGTTTCTGATGTCGTTGATATATTTTCTGTTAGTAGTCTACTACTACAAAATATATCACGCAGCACTATAGTAAAAATATTATGTGTGTATCATATTTCAATAATTAAACAAATCTTGAACATAAATAAAAAAAAGTAATCAACAGTTTTTAAAGTAATCTAAAAATTATTTTAAAGCAAGAAGCCATACGTAAAAGTGGGTTCAAAATACATAAACTTGGGAAGGAAAGTAATGGTGAAGAAAGGCCATGTTCATCCAATGTGGTCAGCCAAAAAGAAGGACCATCCATTCGACTATGACTTCCAACTATTGGAGCTGGCCGAGCCCTTGAAATTCGACGAGAACATACAAGCCATAAAGATAGCACATATTGAAGATATGGTTATTGGTAAAGTAATCACAGTTACTGGCTGGGGCAATACTGAGGAAAATGTGAGTAAAAATTATGAAGCAGATTATGATACTTTGCATGTTGATAAGATATTGGCGTTATATATAGCATCTGCAACACTTCTGAGATCATCTAAGATGACTTAGAACATAAAACCAATAAATAAGAATTGTATACAACAATTCAATTGCTAAAGATTACCTACATATTTTATATATTAACTGAATTTACAAAGGTATACCTAGAGATGCCAGTGTCAGTCATAAAATAGAATTACAGTATAAGAAGCAACATTATAATTAGGATCCACTACTTATTAATTGATATCTTCTATTGAAACAAGAGATTTGTTGTGTTAATAAATATTAAAGCTTATTAGAAAATCTTAATTACTTATCCACTACTTATTATATAAAACAAGTTCCACTTCATTATCTTTTACAATTTCCACAAAATAATAATCAAATATTAGAAATCTTTATATAACATTCATTACAAATGGAAATATAAAGTGTAATATTCAATTTAATGCATATTTATTCGTTTTAAATATAGCCGTGTTTAGTAGAAACCATGCGGTAAATTAAAATCGCATTGGTTACGCCCATCTACACGTTTCTATTAGCTGGTCGAATGTAACAAATTGGAAACAATCATTTATAACTAGATGGTTGTTAGTTGGGTTGTGGACTCCGTATGCTTTGACCGTAAACCTCTTAGGCGGTGCTGTTCCTGGCATGATACTTTAGTTAATGTTAATTTAATATTCCGAATTATTTATCGATATACTAATATTGCAGCTACCACTACATCACCCAAATATTGACATGTAGTAAATTCCTAAATTACATTAATTTCACTTCCGTATTCATAAATACATACAAATTTGCAACAGTAACTCCTAAGCGGCAGGGTTATGGAGATTAAAAAGGCAGTCGCTCTCTGAAATGTACTGAAAATAATAATAATAATGTACTGCTAGAATCCGACTTTACGATAGTTAAAGTTAGAAAAAGCTAGGCAGATGATGATGAGGTACGCCTAAGCAGCGTATGGTCAAAACAAACGGAGTCTGCGCTGCTACAGCAAAAAAAAATGGCGTTCGTGATTTTGTTTTAGACTTGAACCAAGAATAGGTCCTTGTGGAACAACCTCTTTTTAAGCAAATTCTAATTTCCATACTAGCTGTCACTGAAGTATTTATTCAGGTTAGTTTAGGAAATGCACCTGCCTTTTATTAATCGTCATTTTATCGGCATCGTTCAGCCAGACGTTCATTGCTAAACAATGTCCATATCAAAATTACCACAAAAACCAGTCCTCTAAAAACCTTACCTCTTTTTAACACGCTTTAATTAGCTTGGTATGTATGTATCAAAGTAACGGAATCTTTGAAAGTGATTTTCAACCCCTTCAAAACGTCGGATTGATATGAAACTTTGCACACTTATCAAGGACCTATGACATTTCAATAGTTTAAATAGTTTGTCCCATTACCCTTACCAAGATCTTCAGGATAAGCGACTTTTCAGTTCAATTTACCATTAAAGCGTGTTTTTTAGTTTTTAGAACTGTAATTTATTTTTACTTACTTACAATTATGTTATTTTTAAGGGCCCATATTCCCAAGTTCTCCGCGCCGTGAGAGTGCCAATCATATCGAAAGAGCACTGCCAGAATGTGCCATTCCCATACTTCAGGGGAAGTTTGACAGCCAGAATGTTTTGTGCTGGATTCTCAGAAGGAAAAAAAGATGCTTGCCAGGTAAGTCTTACAAACACTCTTATTTACAGAATCAGACAAGACGAAGCTATACAGCAATGAAACGATGTATGGTTAACGAATCTAATCTAGTCTACTCGTCTTCTGACTAACGTCTCTACAAATAGCAGTATTCTGTTGGACATAAAATTTTCCAATGGAACACCAGTAAATTCGATCCTCGGATACTCACATCCAGCTGCTATCAGCCAGCTTAGGCTCATGAGAAAGTGTCATACTGACGGCGATGGCGATTGTCTAAATGCCAAAATGTAAGGGATTGATCACGTGACATTTCATTTTTTTATTTTTTTTATTTGTAATGGGTTTGCTCTTGACTCTAGTCTAGGTCATAGGTGACAGAGACAGAGTCTACGATGGAGTGAGCTTACCCAGAAGAAGCCTGCACTTGGCATTAGCATACATTTTGAATTTTGCTTCGTAACGGTTGGGGAATTCGATAATTGTGACCAATGAATCAGTCTAAGAGCGAGCGAAGCGAGCTCGGGAATAGAGGGCACCCCGACACGGATAGGTTAATTTAATAAAAACACATCTTTTATTACCCTGCCCAGTCAAATGATGGACATTATTCATTTATTACAATAGTTTTTAGCATGTTGCATTCTCATGTTGGGCATTTTTTAAATTGTCTGGGCATTACGAATAATGCCGTATTAATCACTTGGTCTATAACATAATTATAAACGAGCAATTTCTAAATGATGATCATCAATTACAGGGAGATTCCGGCGGACCAGCAGTAGCGTACGACCGTCTTCTAGGAATGGTTTCCTTTGGATATGGCTGTGCCACCCCAGGATCATACGGAGTTTACAGCAAAGTAGCCAAAGTCAGGACCTGGATTGAACAGACTACTGGCGTTAAATTTGACTAAAGGATATTGTAATAAAACATTTTGGAACGCTGTGAATTTTATTTCTAGTGGACTATTTTCTTATTCTGTCTTCATAATTCTGTTAAACAAAACCATTTTGGAAAAATTATGTAAGTTCAGTAACACTGTTCTTTGAAAATATTTTGTTGTTCTTCACCACAATTTTTGTCTGCATAACGACATAGATCAAATCATGTAACCGCTGTATAATTGTCACTCATTGAGTAAGCTACTATTCAAACAAAAATTGTAAATGTCTTAGTTTTGTAAACAATAAAATGTGAATTTTAAATGAATTTTCATTAATGAGAATCAAATCACCAGTTCCAGTCCTTGCTCCCATATTGTGGTTATAAAAGTATACAAAAAAAGTGTGTGTGCTTGCCTGACTAATAATTTACAGAGAACCTGCTAGAGACACAGCTGTTCTCTTGTTTTAGGTCTTCAGAACAAAACTGAACACCTTTTCTTCCTCGTGTCATTGGTACGACATTAATTCAAAACCGGTCTAAAACTTTGCCATATCCAGAGCATCATGAGTGGCAGGACAGAGGTCACTTTGACTGCATTTTTGAGACACAGAAGGCAGGATAGGAGCACAGTTGTCGATACAGCTCCACATCGACAGCCAGCTGCTATTCCGTCATGAAAGTCCTACTTTGTAAGGTTGGAGTTACAGTTTTTATTTGGGTTTATAGCCAGTTCAGGAACTCTCAATTGCACCTCAGAAGGTGAGACTCTGTGGAAAGATGCTAGCTTGATGACAAATAATGAGTGGGTGGGAGATGCGTCCTTCCGTTTGGATCGGGCATTGGCCTTGTGTTCTCTTTTAATTTTTGCGTTGGTTCTTTTGCCCTAATAGGTGTCTAGACGTGGTCGCTTACAATATTGACCTCATCAGAAAAGTTTACAGTCACTCAAAGGGCATTGGAGAGGGCTATGCTCGGCGTTTCCTTGCGTGATCGAATCAGAAATGTATAGACCCGTAAGAGAACCAGGGTCAACGACATAGCCCGAAGAATTGGCAAACTTAAGTGGCATTGGGCAGGGCACATGGCTCGCAGAACGGATGGCCGATGGGGCAGAAAGGTTCTGGAGTGGCGACCGCGAACCGGAAGACGTTGCGTTGGAAGGCCTCCCACCAGGTGGACCGATGACCTGGTGAAGGTTGCGGGGATCCGCTGGTTGCGAGACGCACGGGACCGGTCAATGTGGCGACGCTTGGGGGAGGCCTAAGTCCAGCAGTGGACGTCTTTCGGCTGATATGGTGATGATGATGAATAGGTGTCTAGTGTCAGACTTAATTTTTTGTTGCCCGACACCATTTGCTTCTTTTCAGACTTGTGGAGTAAGAACCGGGGTCGGTTTGAGACTTTTGTTCAGTATGTTTAGTTAAGGTTACACTAGTCGACGGCACGAACTATTTTGTGCGCGGGGTCAAAATGCCTGGTAAGTGCTACCTCATCCGACAACTCGTGCGAAAGTCACAGTTGCTGTGATGAGCAGTAAGAAGCTAGTTTGCTTACGAATTAGCACTTTTGCAAGTTTGTAGCGAAATAGATGATGATTTAAGACGAAAACGAGCGCGCAAAATTTTATAAACAGACCTTTGGGAGTTTTTTCGGAGTTTTTTTGTTTTTTGAGTCATTTTTTCATGATATCTAGTATCATGAAAAAATTACTAACTGTATATTTTCAAAATAAAATTATTTGCATTGTTGAACTACTAATCTATCCTTGTATGGAGGCCATTTTGCAATTTTCCTTCTTCTTATGGTATTTATTGCCACTCTATGGCACCAATATGGAACTTTCGACGCTCATAACTTTCAAATATTTTTCTTTTTTACTTTTTTGTTTCCATACTAGATAGTGATGAGACAAATTGATATCATTTTTTTTTTTAACATACATCGTCAAACAGTGGAGTAATCCCTAGACTACGTTTGTATGGAAGAATTATCGACTAGTGTAACCTTAAGGGCAAAATTTACTTCCAAGGCGGATCGATGCCACACTGGGCACAAAAATTTGCCCGCAGTGAAGTAGTGTATGAAGCCAGTAATCTGGAGCTCGGTGTACCACAGGGAATTATTGAGAGACCAGTGATGAAAATATACTTTACAATGCATGTCCTCAAAATGAGCGTTTTCCAAGCAGCCAAACTGTGCGGAAAGTGTCACTTTTTTACTAGTGCTTTTTACTATCATGTACTTTTTTAATTTTTAACTCCAACGTCAGCCCGCTGCATAGAGTTTTTATGATTTGAGAAAAGTTTTAAAAATTAGTTAAGTACAGATATAAAAGGTAAAAATAAAAAGCATTCATTATTTCTTCATTTAAGGCGTTTTTAATTACTTAATTTTTTTAGATTTTGATTAATAAATTAATTTTAAATATTCATTAAATATGTTTGGCAGAATTAATATTTTGCTCGTGCCTTTTTGCGTTACGTCGTGACAGCTATTTGCACATGAGCAATAGATATGCCCGAGGAACTATGAACTATTAGTTAATCTGTGGATATGCTGAGCGCCCTTGAATAAGCGCCATTTTATTAATTTCTTGCTTGGTTCGGATGTTTTTTTTTATTTCCTCGCACAATGCATAGTAAAATGTTGTATGATACACGTGCGTAAGATGATTTCTGACTCGTTTCGATACCACTCATCGGAAATCACCTACTTTCCGCACTTGTAGCATAAATAACTATTGTACCTATATTTAAACCTACTTTAGTTACTTCTAATTTTCTAACCATATTATTTTACTGCTGTTGTTAGAATTCTTTGTTACAATTTAAAACGCCCATCCTACATAGTCAATCATCAATACATTTAATAAATCTGTAAAAAAAGTTATTTTTGTACATCGAAAATATTTCCAATAAAAATAGCCATTTTGTTAAAATATAACCAACAGAACCTATTTCCGGCATTTTTTGAATTTTTCTGTTTGTCTTTATGTCTGTTTGTCTGTTTGTCTGTTTGTCTGTTTGTCTGTTTGTCTGTTTGTCTGTTTGTCTGTTTGTCTGTTTGTCTGTTTGTCTGTTTGTCTGTTTGTCTGTTTGTCTGTTTGTCTGTTTGTCTGTTTGTCTGTTTGTCTGTTTGTCTGTTTGTCTGTTTGTCTGTTTGTCTGTTTGTCTGTTTGTCTGTTTGTCTGTTTGTCTGTTTGTCTGTTTGTCTGTTTGTCTGTTTGTCTGTTTGTCTGTTTGTCTGTTTGTCTGTTTGTCTGTTTGTCTGTTTGTCTGTTTGTCTGTTTGTCTGTTTGTCTGTTTGTCTGTTTGTCTGTTTGTCTGTTTGTCTGTTTGTCTGTTTGTCTGTTTGTCTGTTTGTCTGTTTGTCTGTTTGTCTGTTTGTCTGTTTGTCTGTTTGTCTGTTTGTCTGTTTGTCTGTTTGTCTGTTTGTCTGTTTGTCTGTTTGTCTGTTTGTCTGTTTGTCTGTTTGTCTGTTTGTCTGTTTGTCTGTTTGTCTGTTTGTCTGTTTGTCTGTTTGTCTGTTTGTCTGTTTGTCTGTTTGTCTGTTTGTCTTTTTGTCTATTTGTCTGTTTATTTGTGCACGCATCACGTGAAATGTACGAAACCAATGTAAATAACTTGTATACATAAAAATTGTGCGTAACTTGAAGAATTACTTAGTTTTGTTTCATCGCAATCGGTTCACTCTATGAAATGTTAGATGAATTTAAAGTGTTCAAGAAGTAAAATTATCACAACACACGCAATTCAGATACTTGGACAGTTGAACTCGATATTCGATAGATGGAGTAGTGCATTTGAAGTCATTTTCTGAAATGTCGATGTTAAAATTCTCCGCGAAAGAATGATGACTATAGAAAAAAAAATTGGTAGGTAGGTAAGTAGGGTAGGGTTGGCAGACAGATGACGGGAGTTCAGCCGCGGGCACAGATAGTATTAAAATAAGTAACAATATTTTTTTATGGATAAAATATCTAAAGTATCATCAAGGCATATAAAAACGGTCTGCCACGATCAGATACATAGGACGTCTTTCGATTGCTGGACAAATGTGTCTAACGACTACCCGTAACATTCAACAGACTTTCAGACAAACTACATTTTATAGATTTGTATAAAACAGGTATTTTACAACAGGTACCGTTTAAAGCAGTGCAATACGCGTGCACTGCTTTAATTGCCAAAACTTAATGACATCACACACCATTTCTTTTATACCATTGCCATAATTTCTCGCCTGAAAATCAATTAATGATTTTTAATCAGAATTTTGATTAAACGGATTATTTTCTGTGTTGCAATGCTTTTCTTATTTATTGTGTTTTTAACTAACTTTGTCTTCGTGCGTAGGTGAGTGACACGTGTTTGGATTAAAATGACGTCATAATCTGATTTTTTACAGCTATGCTGTGATTACGGTATCTCTTGAAGTTGAGATATAGGTGGCAAATTATCGTGGTTCTGTAGCCAATATTTTCGTTTGTATGACCTCATTGAATTTTCCCTATGATTGATTGAGCTCGTGGCTAAATAAGAACAGCCGCACGGGTCGATCATCAAGGTTAAGCAACGCTTGATGAGGTCGGTCCGCGGATGGGTGACCATTTCAACATACCGAATTTCCTCCGTGCCTCGGAAAGCACGTTAAGCCGTTGGTCCCGGCTGTCATTTGAAGATCTTTGACAGTCGTTACGGGTAGTCAGAAGCTTGAGATCTGACACCAGTCTTGCCAAGGGGTACCGTGTTACCCAGTTACTGGGTTGTGGAGGTCAGATAGGCAGTCGCTCCATGTAAAACACTGGTACTTAGCTGAATCCGGTAAGACTGGAAGTCGACCCCAATATAGTTAAAGCAGAAGAAGAAGCCGACCCCAAAAAAAAGGCTAGGCAGATGATTGAATTTTCCCTCATTGCTGGAGTCTCTAGACAAGTGTCATTCGATGTCAGAGATGGGGATGATCGAAATGACAAAATGAGAAAGGGATTGAGCACGTGACCTTTCGATAACGTTTGACATTTTCATGTATTTTTGTCATTTTTACCCGACTACGGCGAATCAAAAGGGAGGTTTATGTTTTTGACCGGTATGTGTGTATGTAAGTATGTATGTATGTTCATCTGTTCCCTCATAACTTCTAAACTACTTACCATAATTTGACAAATGAGGTGTCGTTGGAAGCATCTTGTTTGTTCGCTGGTTTTAAGTGTTTTTCACCTAAATACAGTATTGGGGTGATAATGATGTTGTCGAAAGATTGCAACCAGAGAAGGCAACAATTTGATTAAAGAACCAATTCAAGAGTTATTGGTATAATCTCTAGTAAATTGTAATGAAATTAACGTCAAAGTACACAAGTTCACTTCTGAACATAATCAATATGGAGAGAGCGCGATCAAATTTGACTCAACATCCAGGACGCTTCCTTTTTGGGATAATTTCTAAGTTTATCTTTAAAATTGATGACGACGTTTTCTAAAAATTACACCTAGCTAGATCGATTTATCGCCCCCGAAACCCCATGCATACAAAATTTTATGAAAATCGTTGGAGCCGTTTCAGAGATTCAGATTATATATACATATACACAAGAATTGCTCGTTTATCGTTCACTTACATATTGACGCAGGGTAAAAAATATGCATAGCATATTGAGTGCCATTTCCACTGCATAATGCATACAGTTCTATCAACACAAAAATCCGGGAAAATTTGTCCTTCATATTTTCGAATGCAGTCATCCTTTTTGACTGGATAAAAATGTGCTTTAAACAGTGGAGATAGGAGTCAATATGCTATAAAATTCAAAAAAAATATGCCTGAGTGTGCTACCTACATATGTTTTACATTCAGTATCATCGGTGGATATGAAATCTGGATCGCCTATGCACCATACCAGGTCAACTATGGAGATGTTTGCGGCGGGGCACTCATACATAAGAAATGGGTACTGACTACAGCTCATTGTGGGTAAGTTATCTTCACCTTCCTGCCAGTATCCTTTTATTGTTTTTTTTTTTCAAGCAGACAGACGGCTTACCTGATGGTAAGTGCTCATCGCATGATATAGACATTTGTAATATCAGGAGTATCACAGACGCGTTGCCTACTCTTCAATCATCAATACATATAATAAATTTGTAGAAAAGTAATTTTTGTACATCGAAAATTGGTCAAAGGATAACCAACAGAACCAATTTCCAGCATTTTTGGAATTTTTGTCTGTTTTTCTGTTTGTCTGTTTATTTGTGCACGCATCACGTGAAATGTATGAAACCAATGTAGATAACTTTTATACATAATTGTGCGTAACTTGTAGAATTACTTAGTTTTTGTTTCATCGCAATCGGTTCACTCTATCAAAAGTTAGATGAATTTAAAGTGTTCAAGAAGTAAAATTATCACATAACACGCAATTCAGATACTCGGACAGTTGAACTCGATATTCGATAGATGGCGTTGTGCATTTGAAGTAATTTTCTGAATGGCGGTGTTAAGATTCTCCGCGAAAGAATGATGACTATAGAAAAAAAAAAGTAGGTAGGTAAGTTGGGTAGGCAGGAAGGTATGTAGGGTGGGTAGGGTTGGTAGACAGATGAAGGGAGCGAAGCCGCGGCCACAGCTAGTTACATAATAAATTGCACATTTATAGAAGACTAAACCTCTATAGTTAACCACTATTGCTGAACATAGGATCTCAATAGTAGACAGGAGAGAACGCTGATGACAATTCTTTAAGTGAGCCCATAGATAGCATAGCCCAGTCGATCAGTTTCAACCATAGGCCCACTGAATATAGGCCTGGCTCCGTGCTTCTCGCATCCAGTGGATTCCTTAACCAGATTATTGGTATACCATGCGAGGAGGCCTTCCATCGCTAAGTCTTTCGTTCGCATTCGCTACTCCAGAACTTTCTTGCCGTATCAACCATCCGTTCTGCGGACAATGTGCCCTACCCGCTGTCAATTAAGTTTGGCAATTCTTTAGGCTATGTCGGTGTAGCATTGCCATAGGTCGATCATGTTAACAAATCTCCTGATAATGGTGGCTGTACTTTTTCGATACCAAACGGAACGGTATGACTATATAACATTTTTTTTTATTTTGGGTGGGGAATTATCCGATGTCTTCTCCCGCTCTGGGTGAAGCGGGATGGCGTGTCAGACTTTTACTGACTAAAACCGACGCCAGGACCGCGGTAACTCTTTTTCAAATTTATCCGCGACCCAGACATGCATCGGCCCTAGCGGGCCCCATCAGTTTTGCTGACATCTCTTTGAGGCACGCGTGGAACTAAACGCGCCGTCGACTCGGGCCTGGTCCTTATCGGACGGCGAGCTACCCGCTACTCGCTGTCCGATAAGGACCAGGACCGAGTCGACCACGCCCGCGCCTACGGTGGCCGGGAATCGTCTTGCTACTCCCGACGCCCGGGACGTCTTCTGCGGTGGCTAGGGGCGTGTCTCCATTGCATGACCATAAATATCTATGCTCTTAAATATTGAGATTCGCTGCAACTTCACGGCGGACTTCACTTCACTTGACATTATCATTTTGAAATCTCGCGCACTGCCACAAGGTCGACATTGCATCGCCAACACTTACTATATAACTTCATGATCTACATTATTTGATTCGGCTGCTGCACTGCGTGTTGCGGGTTCGACTATCACACCGAACAAATATATTGTAAGTTATATTAAAAAGTTATGCCGGATCTGGGTGTATGCGTCATGTAAATTTATATATTTGTAAACGCGCCGACGATACAGAAAAAAATCCTAGTGTAAGGCAACGATTTAAAATAATAATACATATTTATGTACATTTAATGTATGTGTATTTAATCAAATTAGCGGACTATCAGCGCCTTACGGGTCCAATATAATAACGGGTTCAGGATGTTGATTGGGCTTCCCCGTTTCTGCAGTCCATCAGGTCGATGATTTCCATGCCATCGTCAGGCAGAGATCTGGCTCTTTGCTCTGCAGAGTGCGGGCTGGCTTCAACTCCATCTTAAAAACCATAGCTGGGAGCTACAAAATTCCGTTATTAGGGGATATTGTTCTGAAATGCATTCGGAACAATAACCTCGTTACTAAATAAGATTTTTTTAGATATTAATGATGTGTACTAACATAGATATAAGTTTTCTCGTTTACTAACCCATAATGCATGTTACTTGACCGAAATAAATCTTCATCATCATCATTTCAGCCGAAAGACGTCCAATGAACGACATAGGCCTCCCCCAGGCGTCGCCATATTGACCTAACCCGTGCTTCTCGTATCCAGTGCCTTTCTGCAACCTTAACCAGGTCATCGGTCCACCTAGTGGGAGGCCTTCCAACGTATCATCTTCCGTTTCGCGGTCGCCATTAAAGATTATTTTATTTTCTTTATGCCAGCACAAACCACACCTACATCCGTGCAGGCAGTTCCTACCGTCTCAAGGGTCATCAGATCGCCATTGCAGACCACATCGTCCATCCAAATTATCAGCTCAAGCATGGCTTCGACTACGACGTTCAACTCCTGGCGTTGTACCGAGCCCTCCATCTCAGTAAGGAGGTCCAGACGATCCAGTTAAGTGGGGTTATCGGCCAGCATATATATGTTTCTGGTTGGGGATACCAGAAGGAACGCGTATGTTAAAGTTAAACTTATCTATCTTTATCTTATCTTTCTTTATTCTTCTATCTACATTTTTTAATATAATGAGGAAATATTGTTTGTTGTGTTGTTGAGGAAGTATTAGTGGCCCAGTGGTAACGGCCGCGACTTACGTGTTGTAGGTCGTGAGTTCTAAGCCAGAGAAAAGCGCCTGGCTTTACTTTGTGTAAATTATTTTCATCACCACTGCTCTTAAAACGGTGAAGGAAAACATCGTGAGGAAACTGACATGTCTTAGAACTAAAAATTTTTAGACATGTGACATCCACCAACCCGCACTGGGCCCGGGTGGTAGATTAAGGCCTCTGTTCCAGCCTGCCTGTGCCTGTGTTCCAGCAGTGGGAACATTAAACGGCTGATGAAATGTATCCTATTGCAAAAACTCCTTCTGTTGACAGAAATTATACTGTATCTGAGTGTCCTGGCATCTTTTGATCGTTTAATAATATTCTGATAGGCACCGGTAGCGAAGTCGCGGGCAAAAGTTGTTATGAAAATATTTTGGCTAGTAGGTATAACATAATAGCAGCATTTAAAGTTCTCACTGTCTGGTGACAGGCCTCATTTATGATTGCCATTATCCATCATGCGGCTACAGTGCGTGTTGGATTCAATAATAAAATTAATGTTTTGACATAATTTCAGTACGTGTATTCTATTCCTACTCCATATCTTACTTAAGAGTCAAAAAAAAAAAACTTAGGCCCACTTGCACGTTTGGTCAGGTTAAATAAAAAAAACAGCCAAGTGGGGTTCCGTACCATTATCACAAAACACGACAAATATATCATGTTTGTTGTATGGGAGCCCCACTTAAATATTTACTTTATTTTGTTTTTGGTATTTTTTGTTATAACGGCAACAGAAATATATCATCTGTGAAAATTTCAACTGTCTAGCTATTTTCACAGATGATATATTTATGTTGCCGTTTTCATGAGATACAGCCTGGTGACATACGGACAGACAGACAGACAGACAGACGGATCGTGAAGCCTTAGTAATAGGGTCCCGTTTTTACCCTTTGGGTACGGAACCCTAAAAACTGGCTAAGTGCGAGTTGGACTCGCGCACCTTCGTGCACCGTCGTTCCGCCGAAACCAAATAAAAAACCGACCAAGTGCGAGTCGGACTCGCGTACGAAGGGTTCCGTCCCACTATCGCAAAAAACGGCAAAACAATCACGTTTGTTGTATGAGAGCCCCACTTAAATATATATTTTTTTCTGTTTTTAGCAGCTTTTATTCCGCGGCTTCGCTACCGTAACCCACTCCGTAGGGACCGTTATTTTTCCGGGATGGAAATTTAGCATAATACTCAGCGATAGCATAATTCTCTACCAATGAGAGATTTTTTTTAAATCTGTTGAGTATTTTCGAAGATAACCTCCTACATCCAAACTTACAAGCTGTGCCTCTTTATAATATTGTATAGTATACTAGCTTTTTAAGCTTCGTTCCCGTGGCCCACCCCGCAGAACCCCTTAATTTATCAGGATAATAAGAAGACTAAGTAACTCAGAAATAATATAGCTCAACTGGTGAAAGAATTTTCAAAATTGGTTCAGTAGTTCCAGAGCTTACCTGAGCTCGTGGCTAAATGGAGGAGGAGGAGCTCGTGGCCAAATAATAACAGCCGCACGGGTTGATCATCAAGGTTAAGCAACGCTTGGCGAGGTCGGTCAGTGGATGGGTGACCATTTCAACATATCGAGTTTCCTCCGTGCCTCGGATAGCACGCTAAGCCGTTGGTCCCGGCTGTCATTTGAAGATCTTTGACAGTCGTTACGGGTAGTCAGAAGCTTGAGATCTGACACCAGTCTTGCCAAGGGGTACCGTGTTACCCAGTTACTGGGTTGTGGAGGTCAGATAGGCAGTCACTCCATGTAAAACACTGGTACTTAGCTGAATCCGGTAAGACTGGAAGCTGACCCCAATATAGTTGGGAAAAAGGCTAGGAAGATGATGAGTTCCAGAGCTTACCTCCTACATCCAAACTTACAAATTTTACTTCTTTATTATATTAGATAGATGAATCAATCATTTCATGGTTTGCCAGGGTGACTACCTCGACACTCTTCATCAAGTTAAGATAAAAACCGTCCCTATGGAAGAGTGCCAAGAAGTGGAAAACTTCTGGTACAATCACACTCTGACTCCAAGGATGTTCTGCGCAGGAGGCTGGGGACATGATGCTTGTCAGGTGGGCTCTTTGACTTTACGGAACGAAATATTTTACAGTGAAGGTGCGGCGTTGGATGGCCTTCCACTAAAGGAAGGCCTATGTTCCCTTTAGCTACTGACGTGGTTTTTATTTTACGTAAGCACTGCCGTGGGGGCTTGTGAGGCCCGAACCTTTTGTTGTTTTTTTACGAAACAAGATGCTTTATTGGTATAGATAATTAATAACTACTATGTTCAATAGACAAAGTGAAATATGTTTTTTTTTTTTGACAATTAAATTACAGTTAACATTTCTTAAAAAGTTATGTTAATACTGATGTGGGGTCAGGGAAGCCCACACAAACCTTGTAATGAATTTACTCACCATAATTACGCGTGCCGACTAGTACACCACCACTCATAGCCTCTAAATGACTAAACTCGAAGGAGGCTACTAGGAGCACCGTATGCATCGCATAGGGGGGGAGGGAGTAATTTCAAATTATTACTTTTGCTAGGCCTGAGCGGCCCCACGTCAGTAGTTAAAGGTTAAACTTACATTATTTATTTATGTTTTTTTTCGATGATGATGATGATGACACATATGCCACTCAGCAATACCACAGATAATATAATACTAGCATACAGATGCCTCATCCCATACAAAGAAACCGTGCCGACGTAACTAGCGTTTTTCATCTGATTATACCAATTATGTTTTGTAAATCAATCGCGTTAGGTTCCGTTCCACGGCGATAGATAGAATCACCATCTATATCCGTGGAACGGAACCGAACGCGATTGATGTACAAAAAATAATCAGTACAGTACGTCGGCACGGTTTCTTTGTATGGGATGATACACCACTGGCAATACTATACCTTCCTATGAGTGAAATAATTGGCAATCGGATGAGCAGTTTTGAAGATAACCTCCAACTTACTCTCACAGCCGCAAGTCATTTCCGCTTATCTACTCTACTTCTAATAATTAAACTGACAGTTATAAGTAGCTTGTTATAATTTGACATTCATCGAGGGTATTTTTGCTGTCTTGGCGCGTGAGTGCAGATACTTTTTGACTCTATAATATTAGTTCAGATTTAATACTATGAAATCTCATTCCAGGGAGACAGTGGAGGAGGAGCAGTATCATCATTCGGCAAGCTAGTTGGCCTCTCGTCTTTCGGCTTCGGCTGTGGCCGAAGCATACCCGGAGTTTACACAAAAATTGCCACCAGGCCTATTAGAGAATGGATACATAATCATACTGGTGTCTAAACATCGTGTTTTGTTTTATTTTCTTATGTCAAAAACCTTTATTTGAAATTAGAATTCTTGATCATTTGGAACATCCAACTCTAAATTTTACATGACAATGTTCAAATTCCATTGCATTTGTATTATTTAACTCCTTAAATATGGGGGCTATTTTTGGAGTTCTTTAATACAAATGCTTAATGTAAAATAAACTTAAAATACGCAACGTTAAAGTTGATACCTAATTGATTTGGTGGTTGTATTAAACAAATTGAGATCTGCCGATTTCCATGCTTTGAAGGTAGTTTATTCTGCGTTGGCGCCTACAGAACCTACTGTATAGCGGCTTGGGGTGGCTCAAGAAAATGCTTACTGCTAAGACTTGAAAGGGCACAGAGGGCAGTTCTTAAGAGGAAACGGGGGCAGAGAGCGCCGTCTGAATTTCCTTAGTAAAAAGTCAAAATTCCAGGCTTGGCTTTCGTCTCTTTTCTCCTCCAATATTGGACCAATTTAAAAGATATTCCGTAAACTGAAAATTAAAGATATATACTATGTCCCTATGTTCCTTTTTGATGATACATTATCTTTAGAAGCACTAGAGCCCTCAAAAAATGCTCAAAATTGAGCTGTCAACAGAGGTATGCAAATTTGACAAATATAAATGAAAAAAAGAAAACATAGGGACATAGTATATATCTTACTTAACCAGTTTATGAAATATCTTTTAAATTGGTCCAATATTGGAGGAGGAAAGAGACGAGAGCCAAACCTCTGATTATGACTTTTTACTAAGGAAATTCAGTCGGCGCTCTCTGCCCATATTGCCTCTTAAAGTTATGGCACACAAACTTATTCGCCTACCTACAATCGACCTCTATGCTCTTTGTAAGCTGTCTACAGTAAGGCACGCATTTTTCCTGAGTGCTATTCTACGAAAACATGACAAAAACACTCAGAACTTATATTTGACCCCAGTGTCTACTCAAATAAACATAGTTGCTGCCAGTGAACGGAAATAAACATGGAAGCATTCCTAGCTTTAAAAGATGACCCAACGCAAATTGTGCCCCGGTGGGCGGGGCTTACCGATCGTGCCGCTCACGCTTTTAGTTCGTCCGCAGTAGGCAACAGCGGCGGTCGACTAATATTTACTGTTTTTCGCATGTTAAATATTTAAAAATGCCTTCTTGTGCAGTGAAGTGGTGCATAAATAAATCACATTTGCATAACAAGAATGTTGGAATTAGTTTTCACGTGTAAATACATCGCTATTCATTATATTTCTATTAAAAATGAAGTATGCCACGAAATCTATAGGGATGATGTTATGCCAACCAAACAATTAACTTTTTTACCTGACAATAATGGCAAATATAATTTAAAAAAAAATGGCGTGTATTTTTTTTTCTATGGGGACGGCACTATGCAAAATATACCAAGTTATTGTAGGTACATAAAAGTTCCTTTAACAGCATGGAGAAAATAGATATCGTTGCTGTATCTTTATCTTTTCTAATATATTTTTGACCGTTCCAAAAAGATATATTTTTAATACAATAAAAGATGGTTCTTTAACAAGAATTGCCGTAGGATTTGACTGGTAGAAATCATCACGCGAAAAAGCATTCATACTTCTATGCGATATCCTTCTTTCGAATTTGGTCAAAATATAAATCCAAAATGGCGGCTGCGAAATCTTTTATATTTTTCATCATGGGTTTAGTTTTCGAGGATGCTTAAGTCGATTGTGAGGCTAAAATAATACAAGACGGCAAAAATAAAAAAAATGTTTTTGTTTAAATCATACGTGAGAAGGAACTTTGTTCCTGACGGTGGTACCCTGATCACACACGTTTATTTATGCTTCTATATTTTCTTTCATATTACTTTAATACCATCACTATCATAATTAATTATTGCGTTGCTCCATATTGCATAAAGAATCCCGGGCGACGCGATTGGTGGACGCAGTGGCGTCGTAGAAATGTCGTTAGCGGCCTATACGTTAGATGATAATTTAAACCCAAACTTTAAGTAAATAAGGTCTATTTTTTACTGTGCATCATGAGTTGTAATAATATTGTTTGTGTACTTTGGCTAGTTTGACGAATCAGTGGCGGGGTTTCGATGTGTGAGTTTGTTTGGGATTTTGTGTCAGGATGCGCGTTAAGTTCCTTCGAAGTAATGCTTCCATGTTTATTTCCGTTCACTGGTTGCTGCTGTATTATAAAAAAAAAAAAACATCTATCGACTTTGCTTACGGGAGTGCAAAGCGGTCACCGACAAGTGGCTCCAAAGCCGAATGTATGAGGACCTAGAAATTCTGATGAATGGGTGATACTTACCTTCGACCAAAGATTATGATGATACTATATATATCCATGGTCTGCCTGGGTGTCGCCCTCCGTAATACTGATTATATACCTTTTTGTAAACAAATTTCCAAACACACACACACGCACATATACACTAAGAGAACTGAGATCTAGACCTAAATTTTAATTGTTTTATTTTTGTAATTGCTGTATTTTCTTTCAAAAGTATTTTAATGTATCGAATTTGATATTATATTTATTGTAATATCGTATTAGATTATTTTTGAAGGTAGGAGAATAATAGAAGATAGGGAGGAGCTCGTGGCTAGATAAAAACAGCCGCACGGGTCGATCATCAAGGTTAAGCAACGCTTGACGAGGTCGGTCCGTGGATGGGTGACCATTTCAAAATACCGAGTTTCCTCCGCGCCTCGGAAAGCAAGTTTAGCCGTTGGTCCCGGCTGTCATTTGAAGATCTTTGACAGTCGTTACGGGTAGTCAGAAGCTTGAGATCTGACACCAGTCTTGCCAAGGGGTACCGTGCTACCCAATTACTGGTTGTGGAGGTCAGTTAGGCAGTCGCTCCATGTCTAGGTCAGAGGTCACAGCGACAAAGTCGACGATTTAGTGACCATAAGAAGCATGTTCACTCTCACTTTGAAGAGATTCAAGTTGAATGCGTTCGGAAACAGACGCATCTAGTGAGTCTTTTGCTGTGCGCATTATGAAGGCTAGTTGAAAGCGCTTGGTGCGGATTGGTGCAATTTGGTAAGGATGATAACTTGAAAAGAAACCATATTTTTTATTAAAATATAATTAAATGAAACATAATTGTTGATTGAAATATCTTGGTAACTCGTTAAGTCCAATGTAACAGCAGGCAAGTCTAATACAGCCTCCAGGCTGTTACTCGTACCAAGCACATTTCCTATGGAGAAAACTAAATAACAGTTTCCCAAGTCGAAGATCGAATCCAGGATTTCATGATAAATAGCCACACTAGCGATCAATACTACAATAAGGGTATTCAAGTCGAGTTTTCAAAGGTCAAAATAAGAGAGCCTGAAATTATGGGTACACTAGTCGACGGCAGGAACTATTTTGTGCGCGGGGTTAAAATGCATTTTATATCAACCGACAACACGTACGGAAGAGATAGATACTATGATGAGCAGTAGGAAGCTAGTTCGCGTACGAATACACACTTTTGAATTTTTTAGCGAAATGGATAATGATTTAGGACGAAACCGAGCTCGCGAAATTTTATAAACAGACCTTTGGCAGTCTAGATATCATGAAAAAACTACTAAATCTATCTGTTCAAAATAAAATTATATGCATTGTTGAACTACTAATATATCCCTGTATGGAGGCTGTTTTGCAATTTTCTGTCTTCTTATGGTATTTATTTGTGCCCAAAAATGCGTTAAAATTAGTGTCAAAATGTGGAACTTTCGACGCTCATAACTTTCAAATATTTTCTTTTTATACTTTTTCGCTTCCATACAGGGCTAGATAATGATGAGACAAATAGATATCACTTTTTTTTTTGAACGTACGTCGTCAAAAAGTTAATCCTTAGACTACGTTTGTATGGAAAAATTTTCGACTAGTGTATCCTTAAGTATCCGCAACGCTGTCTAAAAAAAGCCATTTTTCAAATTCTTTCCGAATATGAACACAAATTCACGTCGTTTTTCCATTGAGATAAACATAAACTACAAAATGCTACCTGCTACGATCCTTACAATTTTCCTTTATAGCTAACTAGCTATCGCCCGCGACTCCGCCCGTGTTTAATTTAGTAACTCTATTATCATCATCAGCCTATAGCAGGCCATTGCTGGTAATAGGCCTCTTAATTTTTCTCGGTTTTGCGGCAGCTCAAATTCAGCTGCCGCAGTCACCTTGCAAAGATCGTCACTCCCCCTAGTCTGAGGGCGTCTATGTACGTTACGTTTATCCATTCGTGGTCTCCACTCACACGTTTACCCAAACGCCAACGGTCATCGGTTCTACGGGTTTGTAACTCTATACTAGGGCAAAACCAGGATAGTTACCCCAGAGGGGTACCATAAGCTCTCAGAGTAAGGTTATTTTGAGATCGCGTAAGTGACAGATGTATGCAAGTCATATACATCTGTCCCTTACACACTCTCAAAATAACGTATAGTTGCCCCGATTGTAATTACTGTAGTTACGCCCGATGAATCGCATATTATTCTAACCGACTTCAAATAAAAAGGGGGGCTTTTCAATTCAAATAAATAATCAGCCATCGGTTTGAGAGTCGCAATTTTTTTCTCTTCTTTACCCGATTACTCATAGACGCCTGGACCGATTTGGAAAATTCTTCTTTTGTTTGAAAGGGTATACTTTGCAGATGGTCTCGTGACCATCAGGTCAGGATCTGATAATGGGATCCCTTGGAAATCGTGGGCACTCCTCAAATATTATAGGCATACATATAGCGATTTTGGTATTTTCATCAACAATGAAAACATTTGCACCCAAAAAGTGTCATTTGGTGAAGTAAAACAGACGAAGAAGACCACAGGTAGCCACTGAAACTCCTTAATGATAAGTATGTCACGGGCAAATACTTATAAATAATTAATGGTACTGATGAAAATGGTACTATCGAACTAATCTGATGATGAATCTGGAATGTAGGCACTAGAAAACCAAAATATATTTTTTTTTTACCTTTGTATAGATTCTTTTACCTATTGTGAATGTGTGAACATTGTAGGCTTTCTAGATTTCTAGATGATTGTTAACATTTGTTAACTTTTTATTTCGTGCATTATTTTTTTTGTTTGTTTTTTTGTTTCAATTTCGTACGAATTATTGTCGGGCCTACGTTGTCCCCCCATATCCAAGTACTAATGCTGTAACATGGAAATATTGTAAACAAAAAAATTTAAAAGAGTAACCATGGAGTTTCTTGCCGGTTCTTCTCCATAGGAAACGACTAACCCGAACCGTGCACCTTTTGTCGACGTTTTATAAGTGCCCATGTAGGCCTATGTAAAATAAAAATATTTGATTTTGATTTTGAAACAATGTATCCTAGTCGTGTTTGGGCTTATTGGAGTCGTCATGAAATTTGCTTTGGCTATAAATGATTTTCTTAGGCCGAAGTCGGTTTCTTTGGTAACTACGGTTTTCCGTTTTTCGACACCGACTTCGGAAAAGAAAGTTATTTGCCGCTTTGTAGTGTTTTGTTTTGGAAGTCGGTTTAATTTTTTATGAATCTGTCGACAGATTCCCCATTTATCACTAAGTTGACCGTGTCTCTTGTCTCTGTGCGATTGCAAGAGAAGGCAAAATGCAAATGCAAAAGTTTTTGCGGGATAGATATTTGTATGATTCACGGCTTTCTCTTATGGGAGTAAGCAGAAACAACAGAATGCCACCTACTAAGATCCTTACAATCTTCCTTTAAAGCTAATTAAAAACATAACTTTTGCCACTTCACAATGATCAACTTCTAACAACTATAATCCCGACGTACATTCATCACCCCGGTTAATAGCTTTGTAGCCAACAGAGAGATAAATTCGGTGTATTCAGTGGCGGATTTGCAGTCTTGGCCGACCTAGGCCGTTTAGTACCAGCCGCCTCTTTCTCAGGTCCAATTATATACTTACCTACTACATGATAATAGATTTACTTTCTTGCCAACTTTTATTGAAATAGATTCTGCAATTTTGTTATGACGTGATAAAATAAGACATCTCTATATTTATTATTGCTAACATCTGTTGGTTTATAGATTGTTTGTGCATATTTAGGGCACACCACAATAGCGGTGGTAAGACCCATTATGAGGGAGTGTACATGGTCTATACGACCGCAAAGATTTACGGGGTGTGCATGAATTCATGCAGGCCAATGTCTGGCCGGAGCGTGATGAAATGCGCAAGCTTTCCAGCGCCCCGGCCAAAGGTAGCTGCAGAACCCCATGTGGTTTTAGGCCGTTAGAGTTTGACAGACACCTTCACCTGCCCCGCGGTGGAGGGTTTCCGTCTATGAGAATTTCCACAAGTTAAAAAGGGGGGTGCATCTTCAGCAACCCGCCTTGTACAGGCTTCTTCTGGGTAAGCTCACTCCATCGTAAGAAAGAAAGAAAGAAAGAAAACATTTATTACCAAACACTATATGACACCTGTCTCTGTCACCTATGACCTAGATTAGAGTCAAGAGCAAACCCATTACAAATAAAAAAAAAGATAAGTTTGTTTGGTCTATTCATAAGCATATAGAACAAACATTGTCGACATCAGATCACATCACATCTGCCTATAATGTTCCCACTGCTGGGACACAGGCCTCCTCTCTGTGAGAGGGAATGGGCCGTAATCCACCACGCAGGCCCAGGGCGGGTTGGTGGATGTCACACGTCTTCGATTTTTTTTGTTCTAGGACATGCCGGTTTCCTCACGAGGTTTTCCTTCACCGTTTTGAGAGCAGTGGTGATGAAATAATTTTACACAAAGTAAAGCGCCTGCCTAGGCTCGAACCCACGACCTACAACTTGTAAATCGCGGCCTATACCACTGGGCCACCACTGCTCGTCGACTTATATGATATTAATATGCAGATCTATATACGTATAATGCAGAGCACGTTATATGATTTTCACTTGTAACTTTACTATGCCTATTATGCAGTAAAGCTTGTGAACTACAGAAGAAAGATGCGAGCCCGGAATTTTTGCACTTCTAGCCTCGGGTACGCTAGGTTCTCTAATTTGAGGCTTTTTATATTTTTGTGTACTTTATTTGAAAGCAAGAGTGGTGCAAGTAACTTGAACCCTTTCCGTCCCACCCGTGAATTTCTTGATATCATCAGTGTATTTTTTGCCACGATTGGCCACCTATTATATCTGGCCACCCTAGGCACGGGCCTACTGGGCCTTAGCGAAAATCCGCCACTGGGTGCATTCACTGTCGATGAACTTTCAATGAGGTGAGCATCGGTTTGAGCGGTAGATGAAAGCCAATCGGTATCTGTTTGACGCGCGTAGCGTGCGTAGGTAGTTTTCACAGTGATTGGGGTTCACTGATTTGTAGGGTTAGTTTGATTAAGCTTCAATACTTAAATGGGATTTTTTTCTTATACAATTCTGCTCGAATAGTTTTCATAGTTAAGGGTACACTAGTTGACGGCACGAACTATTTTGTGCGCGGGGTTAAAATGCATTTTATATCAACCGACCACACGTGCGGAAGAGATAGATGCTGTGATGAGCAGTAGGAAGCTAGTTCGCGTACGAATACACACTTTTGCAAATTTGTAGCGAAATGAATAATGATTTAGGACGAAACCGAGCGCGCGAAATTTTATAATCAGACCTTTGGGAGTCTGGAAATCATGAAAAAACGACTGAACGTATCTGTTCAAAAATAAGATTATTTGCATTTTTAAACTACTAATCTATCCCTGTATGGTGGCCGTTTTTCAATTTTCCGTCTTCTTATGGCATTTATTTGCGCCCAAAAATGCGTTAAAATTAGTGTCGAAATGTGGAACTTTCGACGCTCATAACTTTCAAATATTTTATTTTTTTACTTTTTTGCTTCAATACAGGGCTAGATAATGATGAGGCAAATTGATATCACTTTTTATTTTGAACGTACATTGTCAAACAGTGGAATAATCCCTAGACTACGTTTGTATAGAAGAATTTTCGACTAGTGTAGTGTACACAAAGCATATAACTTTATTGAAAGCTATAGATAAGTGTCATAGGACACTTTTCATCGTTTCTGTGAGATAGACCACTATAGCGAAGCTGAGGCAAAATGATAGTTCCTAATAAAGTGCTTGACGGAAAACCACCTCGAAACTCACTCAAGTGTGTCACGCATTCAAGTCGAAAACGAATTCATTTCATTTAAAAATAAAACATCGGATAGAAATTAATTACGTAACTAAAAGTCATAAACTCAACAAACAAAAACCGGCCAAGTGCGAGTCGGACTCAGGCACCGAGGGTTCCGTACAAACTTCAGCTTAAAGGTAGATGCAATTTAATACCTCTACGCGTTCATGAGGAAAGGGATAGTAAGTTTAAAATTATTAAAAATATTTTTATTATGTAACTAAAAATTTACGGTTTTCGCAATTTTCCCTTTATCTGTGCTATAAGACGTTGCTTCGTACCAAATTTCAAGATTCTGCGATCACGGGAAGTACCCTGTAGGTTTTGATTCCCTTGCGAGTGTCTAAAATTTGCGGAAATTTGCGGCATAACCGGCTGTATCTTTTGATTACGTTGGCTTAGAAGTTTGATTTTTCACAGCTTTAAGGGACAGTAGACCTGAGTATTTGATATACGTTTCAGCTTGATACCTCCACAGACAGACAGACAGACAGCCAGACGGACCGACGGACAACAAAGTGATGCTATAAGGGTCCCTGTTTTCCTTTCGAGGTACGGAACCCTTAAAATGAGACACTCTATACAACCTAACCTATTTCTACTGACTAATTTGCTAATTTCCAAGTAACAGCCCTCAGGTTTTCAAGCCCTCTAAGCTTCAAATAAAACTGGATGAAAAAGCCACACCCAACAAACTAACCAATCAACACTTCGTAATCAGAATCGCTAATCATTCAATTCCATAACCGAGCCCAGTATTGTTTTCATAGCCGCTTTAAATCACTTTAAAGCCCAGTTTCGACCGGTGCCCGGTGTCGTTGCATGTGTTGAATCGTATATATTTGATGCCACGCATTCGTGTAGCCGCTGAAGGGTTAACTTGTACCATCCGTAGTTTGAGAGAGAATGCCCGTAGCGTTTTAGGGTTGATAGAGAGCGTTTGTTATTTGAGCTGGTTATCGGGTGTTAGAATGGGTGATAGGAGTGGAGATGGTTAAATGATTGTTTGTCTAGGTTACAGACTCTAACTAGATTTAGTTATGAATTTAACACATTACAATATACTTGTATTAGTGCATTGGTGCATCATGGCGCTCTAGAAAAAGTAACATTCACAACGATAACAATGTTTGTTTTTGCCGCTAGGGGCGCTGCTGTAGAGTGAGGTCTTCGAAATGTCAAATTTCATAATTTTTGGCGTAACGCGAGTTTATTTACCTACTACTTTTTTATTGTTGTGAATATTTCCAAATATGGCAGAATAAGATAGGTACGGGTTTACCAACCATTGCTTTTATAAAGTTTTATATTTCCGAAAATGTTATCCTGCTTTTTTTTTAGAAAGGGGCTGCGCAAAACTGCGTCATACTCGATTTTATATATAATCGCACTTCTAAGGCATTAGAAATGATTCTAATTCCAACTTTGCGTCCGTGCGTGTAATCACACCACATCATCACATCATCAGCCTATTAATGTTCCCACTGCTGGGACACAGGCCTCCTCTCTGTGAGAGGGAATGGGCCATAATCCACAACGCGGGCCTAGTGCGGGTTGGTGGATGTCACATGTCTTCGAATTTCTGGTTCTAGGACATGCCGGTTTCGTCACGATGTTTTCCTTCACCGTTTTGAGAGCAGTGGTAATGAAATAATTTACACAAATTAAAGCGCCTACCTGGGCTCGAACCCACGACCTACAACTTGTAAGTCGCGGCCGATACCACTGGGCCACCATTGCTCGTGCGTTACCGTGCGCGTAATACAGCTATATTTAAGGACCTTACTCGCCAGTGGCGCCAACTGGTGAGCACAAAAACGGAATCCCTCATTGATAAAAAGTCCTAAATGTATGTGATTAACATGCGCATCCGAATTGTCACATGGTTGACCATGCGATGTTTGAAATTGATTTTCTAACTTTTGATTACCTAATCGTTGTCGCTGATAGAGTTGCGTTTTTCTATAGCCAGCCTCTAGTCAAAGTTAGGACTGATTCCGCCTTATTAGCTAGTAATGAGACGCTATTTATAAGTTATTCTTATAAATTCTTCTTAGTTCTTCGTACTTTTGGCAGAGTAGTCGTGTTCATGGGGGGGTCCCGCTGCATGATGGCTCTTGCCATGCGTCTCCTTTCGGCTCTATTGGACGCATTGTGGAAACAGTCGGTCATTGTATCTTTGGTGATGTTTTTAATAAGATCTGCCCATCTGGTCGGAGAGCGACCTCGGGACCTTTTGCCCTCCATTCTGCCTTTGATTACAAGGCACTCCATTGAGTCTTCACTGCGAGTTAAATGTCCAAAGAACTTTTTTTGGTGCGGTAATTAGTCCACGGAATACGCAGCAGTACGTCTCCAGCACCACATGTCCAGTGCATCGATTTTCCTCCTTTCCTTCAGCCTCAATGTCAACCTCTCAGCTCCGTAGAGAAAAATAGAGACCATGGGCCTTGGATTTTTAAGTGAATTGGATAGGGTTATTTCGCCCGTTCTAAGCAATCGATCGGCATACAGTTTTTTCGTATCTATTTCTGGGTCAATTGTGATACCTCACCTTTAGAGGATTTACGGATAAAAAATGTTGCAGCAGCAGCAACAATGGCTCCGATGCAGCCTAACAAGCTGGCTAATTACTCACTATTTATAGGCTGCTAACTTCTGGCATCGGCTTCACCCGTGTGAAAACTGTTTTTCTAAAGGAACATTATGCCGAGATCAAAATAATTCTATATATTAATCCAAGTTATAATCTATCTTTGTGACAAATTTCATTCAAATCCCTTCAGCCATTTTTGCGTGATTGAAACACTTACATAGAAACAAAAACTCGCATTTAGTATAAATACTAGGCTTCTTAAGTAGTTGATGCCAATCAAATGAAGAAAAGCTTATTCTAAGTTTAGGGGTTCTTTTGATAGGCAATTCTCAATAACAACTAGAAATCTGTATTCGGGCATGGGTCAATGACTCGCCCCCTCTTGCATGAGACTAAAACATAACTAGCCAAATCTAGGCTTACTATAGATTGCAGTCTGCCCCTTCGCGGCATGCAGACATTACGTTTTTATAATGAATCTATAGTTGATGCGATTCAGTATAGTAATAGCATTGCTTTTCAATACAATTTTATAAATGCAAAAGTAACTTTTTGTCGGTCTGTCTGTCTGTTTCTTACTTTTTCACGTTGCAACGGATATAAATAATAATAATAACACCTTAGGAGGCTCTAGGGGAGCAGTGGTGGCCCAGTGGTATCCCGCACTGGGCCCGCGTGGTGGATTACGGCCCATTCCCTCTCACAGAGAGGAGGCCTGTGTCCCAGCAGTGGGAACATTAATAGGCTGATGATGTGATGATGTGATGTAGGAGGCTCTCGTTAGCGGCTGGGTCAAGGCCCTGATCCAGAAAGCAGTATTGCTGGACACGGCGCGTATTGTTAGGAGGTTCCTCTCTTTGGAGCCCTGACCGCCGGTAGCTTGGACCCTGTTCCCGATACCGGTTGGCCTCTATTTTTAATATATATATTTTTAAATGTTTTTGTTTTTTTTATAAATTGATTTTATAAAAATATTAAAAAATGTAAATAATAAGAAAACAGATAAATAAAGCAAATAATAATAATAATCTTTATTCAAACTAGAAATTGGTATAATATACTAATAGTTCTTATATATAAAGTGGGTACAACAATGTTAGGTGCCAGTACTAGGTAATCCTGTATCACAGGCGGCAGGGGCTCAAACAATGTTATTGGAAGGACAAGGAATTTTTACAATATTTTTCTTAACATTAGAATAGTGACAGAGAGTGAGGAGGTCGTGGCTAAATAATAACAGCCGCACGGGTCGATCATCAAGGTTAAGCAACGCTTGACGAGGTCGGTCCGTGGATGGGTGACCATTTCAACATACCGAGTTTCCTCCGTGCCTCAGAAAGCACGCTAAGCCATTGGTCCCGGCTGTCATTTGAAGATCTTTGACAGTCGTTACGGGTAGTCAGAAGCTTGAGATCTGACACCAGTCTTGCCAAGAGGGATCGTGTTACCCAGTTACTGGGTTGTGGAGGTCAGACAGGCAGTCGCTCCATGTAAAACACTGGTACTCAAATGAATCCGGTTAGACTGGAAGCTGACCCCAATATAGTTGGGAAAAGGCTAGGCAGATTTTTTTGAATAGTGACAGAGATATATTGATTATTCATAATCTTAATTACTAAAACAGATTAAAAATTAAATTCTATTAATAATTATAAATATTATATGATTCCTAACTTAGCTTAGATAACTTAGCTTAGATATGGATGAAATTTGGCACACCATCACATCATCAGCCTATTAATGTTCCCACTGCTGGGACACAGGCCTCCTCTCTGTGAGAGGGAATGGGCCATAATCCACCACGCGGGCCCAGTGCGGGTTGGTGTATGTCACATGTCTTCGAATTTTTGGCTCTAGGACATGCCGGTTTCCTCACGATGTTTTCCTTCACCGTTTTGAGAGCAGTGGTGATGAAATAATTCACACAAAGTAAAGCGCCTGCCTGGACTCGAACCCACGACCTACAACTTGTAAGTCGCGGCCGATACCACTGGGCCACCACTGCTGACTGGGCCACCACTGCTCACTGGGCCACCGCTGCTCACTGGGCCACTTTCTTTCAATTTAATATAGCTTTGAATGGAAGACTAATGAAATAGTTTTCACAAGTTTTATCTGTTTTTGTAAAGGGAAATAATGCAGGGTGAATGTATCAACGTCGACAAAGGATTTCAACACTCAGGTAACATGTTTTAACAACTACTGTTCAAGAACTATTTGTTACGATCACTCTTTATCCATATCTCCATGTATATAATCATTTATTGAGATAGCAAAATATACTCTATATTTTAATCGATTTAAGAAGAAACATCGTTGATTGGGATATTTAATAGATTGAAGCTGAAAATAATTCAATAAACTCGTAATACCGTCTGTCTACCTTTTAAAAAGCACTTAAAACTGACATTTTAGCTTTAAATACAAAAGTTAAGCTCATTGCCACGCTCCATCAATTTTTATACTCTTGGAATCCCCAAAAAAATATCCCCAACGCCTGTCGCCAGGCCCGACTTACCAGCATTAAACAGCTAAAATAAAAACGATGCAGACTGACGTGATAACGAATTCATTCCGGACAACGACGGAAAAATATTACGATTTCAATATCAGTAAAAGCAAACGGCAGACAGAGAAGTTAAAACTGCATGAAAAACAGTGCACCATAAAATTCGATGCGAAAAATTTGTCGAAAAACATTTTCCCATTTTTCGACTGCCCCCAAACTCCTGTCCTTATATACAAGAACACACACATTGAAAGCTTAATGTAATTAACTGTTCAATTTTGTATAAATACTTTGGAGTGTGCGTTTTCGTGTGCAAGTATGTGTAATGGTACAGTCACGTACGAATGCACTGGTGTGGGGTTATTTTATCCAACAGTGTTTCGTGTATATTGACGTGGGGTAAAGTGGGTAGTTTCACCCCCACTTGGGGAGGTGATGACGATGACGGCGAGTCTGCGCAGTTGCAGGAAAGGGATGGAGAGACAAAAATATATGCCTATAGCCTAGGCATGATTAATACTAGTGATTTAACCAGGAATCGCCTGTTATAATGGGCTGTTGATGTATGATTATTCTTTATTGTTTACGGATGATTTGATGTAATGTCGATGACTGTATTGGTTTCAATTATAACAAAGTTTCATAGAAAAATATGAAAAAATGGTTAAAAGATATATGATGATCAAAATTATAACCATCATTGGAAATCATCACAAGTCATTGTAATTGGTAAAGGCGACTTCTGTCTACTGACTTTAAAAATCGTCAATAATATCACTTTATAAACTCTAATTATTAAGTATTTACCACTCCATCCAAACAAACCACAAAAATCTATTTAAGCCTATGCACAAGAAGAAAAATTGCCATAAAAAAAAACATAAAACTCCAAAAATTTCTTCTCATATTTTCAAAACGAAACAAAATCCCATACAACGCAAGTAATTTCTATTACCTATACAATCCTACTGATTCCACTTAGAACCAGCGCAATGGTACGGGCTATAACGTTACAACCTATCCCAATGTTGATTTCACCCCAAGGCGTTTGGCCAGTCAAAATTCCATTATAATCAGTCCAATGATTTTCGAGATTAGTTCTCGCAGTCAGATACTTTGATGATCAAACCTATTAATATCTTTACCTCTCTTCGATAATCGGAGGGACGTCAAAATTAGAGGTTTTAGCACTGTTGCGACGGAAATAATTATTTACGGATGGAACACGAAAGTTCGTGATGCATGTTGGTTACTCTTTCACGTAAAAACTTAAGGTGATATATACACCCCAATGCTAACGCAGTACTGGCCGTGCGCCCACTCGATGCCAAAATAGCAAAATGGAACCTCCTTTTGAACAGTTTTGTTTGCAAAATATTATTTGATTTACATATGCTATGTTAGTCATGAAAAAATACCAGCCATCAATTGTTCTGTGTAAAAATATTATTAAACATCCAAGTCGTTTTGGAGGAGTTTGCAAAAGTTGCGAAAAAATATCGTGTTGTTAATTATTTTTTTAAAGCAAAACTATTAGTTACACGTAAAAACCTTGTGTTCAAAACTATGTACATGAGTCAATAATAAGAACGGAATTGGATAAAACTTCACAGTAATATAGCTTATACATCAAAGGTATTGGGGGAATACTAATATCACGCGAGTAGGGTTACGGGCAGCAGATAGTAGTCGTCGTAATTCGTAGTTTTCTGCAAAAGCGACAATTTTTTCTTCTGAAATCTTTCAAAGGTGATTCGAAGCGTCGCAAAGTTGTATTGTCAAGACGAAGAACACTGTAGTATTCTGCAGTAGGTAAACCAATAACCATTTACTACAACGTTAATCCGTAGGTATGCCAAGCATTGATGATAACTGGCGACATATGTATACTATATAGAAAAAAAGAAAGAAAAAATATTTATTTGTGACCTGCACAGGAGACACGAGAAATAAGAAAAACTATTTTTTTTACAAAAACAAAAAATGAAACCCCGTGCGAGACCAAGAAGGCTCCTATCTCAGCATTTGCAGCGATCAAAATAAAAACCAAAATCATTTTTATTTTATTTTACATAGGCCTACACGGGCACTTATAAAACGTCGACAAAAGGTGCACGGTTCGGGTTAGTCGTTATCCAAAAAACCCCGTGCGAGACCAAAAAGGGTTGGGACCCTTTATCGCTATCGCTGCACACGCTGAGATAGGTCTCAGCGTGTGCAGCGATAACCAAAAAGAAAAGAATGCTGCGCTGATATTCTGAATATAGGGAAATCTATATTTAGTGCATCTCGTTACGTACCTAGTTATTTATTCAAAGAACTGTGAAGAAGCTCCCTGTATTTGGTGTAGTAGACAATCGCTTCGTCTTAAGCGATTCGCACACTGCACCGCATCACGCAGCGGAGTGCGTGGCGACAAAGTCACAACACTGCGCGTGAATGCGTTTTCTGTGTTACACTACGCGTGTTATCATTGCAAAGAGAGATACTTTCAAGCAACGTAAGAACGCGCACTTCCGCGCTATGCTGCGTAAAGCGGTGCAGTATGCGAATCGCCTTAAGGTTATCATCATTATTATTTTGTCGTATCAGAGTTATTCTTTCTTGAAATCATATTTATAAGCCGTCATCTCTGTTTATATCTTTATTGGATTCTACGAGTGGTTTTCCCCGCGTGAAATTCGAAAATTTCCCGTCTGTCTGTATGACCTTCTCCAAGGTTTAATCTATCTATTTACCAAAATTCATTATAATTGGTTCAGTGATTTATGTGTGAAAATGTAACTAATACGAATAATGCGGCAGTAACTCTGAGTTACTTTCCTCCTAATATGAGTATGGATATCATTGTCAAATCATTTGGTCAACCCTAACTTTACTCAACGACGAAAAAGTAATAATGTAAGTTATAGGCAATAAAATACAACCTCACAATTCAAAGACACCTGCACATTAATGATGACAATCCATGTACGATTAGAAATTAACATTACACTCACAGTAACAAATTTTCTTAAGAGAGAAACAATAATATATATTCGTGTTTTACTCGGAATGTGAACTCGGACCCTTTGACCAACAAGCTTGTGCTAATAGCACAATAGATAAGGCTAACATCCTGGTAGGATCAGATTGCCAATTTATTGGTAATAGGTTCGAATCCCTGGTGATAATTTCCTGTGTTTTTAGAGTTCCGTTGACAAAAACTTAAGAAGTAAAACGTTTTTAAATTTTCTTAGGTACGAGCTAACTCTTTACGTTTTTACAAGCTTTTATTTAACTTGCAATGTATGTATGTATGTGTGTTCGGGGCAAATCTTGCTACTGAATTTTAAAGCAGTGATCCTCCACCGATTAAGTTGAAATTTTATATACACGTTTAGTTTGGATGACAATGCATGGTTAGCTAAGTGATGTCATTCTAAATCCAATATGGCGGACGGCCCAAGATGGCGGACTAGTCATTTTTTGTGCACTTCTATGATATGTTCATCCAATGAAAAGGTTTTCTGAGAAGACTACGAAAACAGCTTGTTTTAATAAAATGATTTTTATGAATAATTTTATTAATTATTGCTAATAGGTTCTAAATGAGAGTGTTTACATTAAGGGTACACTAGACGAAAATTCTTCCATACAAACGTAGTCTAGGGATTATTCCACTGTTTGACAATGTATGTTCAAAATAAAAAGTGATATCTATTTGTCTCATCATTATCTAACCCTATATGGAAGCAAAAAAGTAAAATAAGAAAATATTTGAAAGTTATAAGCGTCGAAAGTTTCACATTTCGACACTAATTTTAACGCATTTTGGGCGCAAATAAATGCCATAAGAAGGCAGAATATTGCAAAACGGCCTCCATACAGGGATAGATTAGTAGTTCAACAATGCAAATAATTTTATTTTGAACAGATAGATTTAGTCGTTTTTTCATGATATCCAGACTCCCAAAGGTCTGTTTATAAAATTTCGCGCGCTCGGTTTCGTCCTAAATCATTATCCATTTCGCTACAAATTTGCAAAAGTGTGTATTCGTACGCGAACTAGCTTCCTACTGCTCATCACAGCATCTATCTCTTCCGCACGTGTTGTCGGTTGATATAAAATGCATTTTAACCCCGCGCACGAAATAGTTCGTGCCGTCGACTAGTGTACCCTTAAATTTAGATATACGTAATCTTTTTTTTTCTGAGTAAAGAGGAAATTAGTTGGTGTTTCTTGGTTTTCCATCTGGTTTGTCTCAATAAAAGCTCGGTGTCTGGATTTTACTCTCTGTCTCTCTCTCTCTGGATTGATGATAATTACGCTCGTCTCAAATAAGTATATGTCTAATACTTCGGGGTCATCATCACATCACATCATCAGCCTATTAATGCTCCCACTGCTGGGACACAGGCCTCCTCTGTGTGAGAGGGGATGGGCCGTAATCCACCACGCGGGCCCAGTGCGGGTTGGTGGATGTCACATGTCTTCGAATTTTTGGGTCTAAGACATGCCGGTTTCCTCACGATGTTTTCCTTCACGGTTTTGAGAGCAGTGGTGATGAAATAATTAACACAAAGTAAAGCGCCTGCCTGGGTTCGAACCCACGACCTACAACTTGTAAGTCGCGGCCGATACCACTGGGCCACCACTGCTCTACTTCAGGGTATATTGGCATTATGATAATTATTTGCAAATAATAATTTATTTTTAGGTGCCAACAAGGAATGTGGAAATTATTTCAATGGGTTTTACAAAGCATAGTTTCTTTAAGGTCATATAAAGCCTACGGTAAAGTTGCGGGTTTGTAAGGGTAGAAGAAAATACATTATGGTAAGTACGGAACCCCAGTCAACGCACTTGACTCTTCCTAACTAGAATTATTGTGTTTTCCTAGAAAGTGTTCACGAATATAACCGTCATCTTACACAATTTAACGATAAGTATAGGACTACATGCGGCGTTACTTATTGTATTTTTTATTTATTAGATGTACTTGATAAAAGAATTTGATATAAGTTGATAAGTTTAGTGGTGGCCCAGTGGTATCGGCCGCGACTTACAATTTGTAGGTCGTGGTGCGAGCCCAGGCAGGTGCTTTACTTTGTGTAAATTATTTCATCACCACTGCTCTCAAAACGGTGAAGGAAAACATCGTGAGGAAACCGGCATGTCCTAGAACCAAAAATTCGAAGACATGTGACATCCACCAACCCGCACTGGGCCCGCTTGGTGGATAACGGCCCATTCCCTCTCACAGAGAGGAGGCCTGTGTCCCAGTAGTGGGAACATTAATAGGCTGATAATGTGATGATGTGATGTGAGATAAGTTTTGGAAAGATCTTAAAAAGTAACGTAGTTATTAGAATATTTTTCCATAGAAAACTTACGTCACTATTTCAGAAAAAAAGTCAAGTCTCACTTTAAATCATCACAATCTCTTAATCGACTAATGTTACCTTTTCAACATTATTTTACAATACATTTTCTGTTTTCTAGTTTACCTGTAAAACTAAGGAATGTTCCGAAAAGGAAGAACTATTTAATCAGAACCTTATCGATTAAATTATTTTCAAGTTAATCTATTAATAACTTTAATTCCATAGTTAGTTTTTCTATTACTTTTAAAGTTGGTTGTATTTTTTTTTGTAAATATTTTTTTTACTTTTTTTCTTAATCCAAATGCCGCTTTCGAGTTTTACCTAAGCTAAGTTTACACTGGTTACCAATGGTTAGTTATGCTAACCAATGGTTAAATTTTTCGATTAAACATTTTTATTCATAAATTTTAAGTCTAATAAATGGTCAAATAATTAACTCCCCAACTTATTTGACTATTTGTGAGGCTAACAAATGACAAAAAAGGGCATTTTACCGAAATAATTAAACCATTGGTTAAGATAACTACGGTTCAAAAAACTGTGCCTAAAAGAATTCACTGACTTTATTTTTTTAGCCTTTTTTATAAAAGTCTAAAAAAGCTATTATTTTAGTAAGTTATTATTAAAGTGTTATTTTTAAGCTATTTCACTTATTTTCTACCTTGCATCATATTGTAACTTTCATCACCCATCTGTTAGTTACAACCTTCCCCAAATCACCACCAAAAATAATAACCCACAAATAGACTGAAATAGCTTGAACTAACATCCACAATGAGACTACCACACGTCGCCCAATACCTGTATCAAACACATAGCTATTTCCATCCCAAATGTAGCGGTCCACCGGTCTATTGCACAAGAAAGCGATCCGCCATCCCTAGTCTGAACAATGGTTTAAAATTGTTGCAGTCCCGGTAAACGGAACTAGTTGCTTCTCTATTGAGCTGAATTGTCGGTAGAGTAGGTGTAGGTTTAGAAGTTTTCCTTTTTAAGTTGAGTGTGAAGTTTTATTGGTAATATTGGTAGCATATATCTGGGATAGAATCGAATTCTGAGATATGTAAGTGATAATTCAGTTAAAATAAAGTATAGTAAAAAGATGAGATACTGCGTTGGTCCCGTGTCAAGTTGGAATAAGTAGGTACCAGTCAAATAGTCAAATATATATATTTCAACTAGGCCAGCAAGCGGCACTTTTGAACGTCATACATATATGAATTAAAATTTACCAGTAATCAAAATTGATTCTACCGTGCATTTGGAAAAGTAGCTTGTTAAGGAGAAGAACGCACAAGAAACTCCATACTTACACTTTTTTATAAATAGGTGTTTTACAATATTTACATAAGTACATACATTGATAAATTCATATATGTGAGGACGATGCTCCCAAAAATAGCACTAAACACTATACTACGTACAGGTATAAAGTAATAAAAGCATTAACAGGTAAATTGATTAAATAAATAAATAGGAACATGGTTCTTACATACTTACAAATATTGCAAACATAGGTAAAATACCTAATTCAACAACAGCGGAACAGAGTGTGAGTCAATTTCAAAAAAAAAAGAAAATTAATACAATAACTATGAATAGGAATATAAATTAGCAAATTTGATTTTGTCTACACTAAAGATTGCCCTATGGAGCAGGACCAGCGTGTTTCCAAACATTCTTATCTTGAATATAATCATCTAGTTTGTAATATGCTTGTTTAAAAAGTGTGCCTTTAACTAAAGAGAAATGTAAGTTAGTAAGGTCTGGCAATTTATAAAAAAAAAATATAATGAATTTATAGAATCTGCAATACAGTTTGAGCAATCCCTAAATAATATCGAGATTTGTCTAGTTTTAAAAATAAATGTGTTTGATTATAAAACATAAAACCACTAACAAAAGACAGTCGCCATCAGTTCTATTAAAACCTAACAATTTGGTGAGTCATATTTTTTTCTCGAAAACGTTCATTGTTTTGTATGACAAGACAAGACCTACAATTACTAATTTATCATGGATACCTATACAATCTTTTGATCGTAGACGAGTAATCCTATATGAGGCTTCTACTGAGCTTGGATCAGTAATGACTGATCTTTTAAATAGCCATTGCAGACATTAGACCCAATGCCCGACAGGGTCCATTAACGTTATTTTTGTTAGTGATCGGCTCGCCTTTTATTTATATATGTTACAGGTAAAACCAGTTTTTAGAGAGAACGCGTTTTCCCTAGTTGGAACTATTTTTTACTAAATGTCTTTGTTAAACCTAGAATTAACTAATGCTCTAAATTGAATATCAGTTAACTGCCCAATATGAGTAGACAATGTGATAATAGTAGTTTATGCAACAGTCATATAATAGGGGTTATTAAAACACGAGCGTAGGTTTATCACATGAGGCGAAGCCGAGAGTGATAATAATATTACGCGAGTGTTTTAATACCTAATTATATGCCGTTGCTAACACTATTTTATCTTCACTCACACAGCTGAAATAAAACAAAAATAGTAACGGAGAAAATCTCGGCAAAAATATGTGGTATGGCGGGCAATTTAGATTCGACAGCGCGCGCATCCAAAGACAATGCCACAATTTTTCTACATTAAGTCAATGATCCCATAAGCGCCAATAAATAAAAAAAGTAAAAGTAAAAGGTGCTATAATAATTGAAAAGTTATTTTATGATGCAGTTGTTTGAAAATCGAAGGAAAATGTTGCACTGTAATGGTTTTTTCTTCCAACTATGCTTTAATTTCATCACAATCACACTAAAAACTCAGTACAAAGCGAGTCTTTATTGCTCTAGAGCAATAAAAATGTATGAAATTTCATTATTGCACAGTTTTTTTTTTAATCGCACCAAAAGGTGCCAATCTCAATGGATTAGCTCTATTCAGCCAGCCGATATCAATATTTTTTTTACGTACGTATTATTCGTTTCTATCCTACTTGTTCCAAATTTAAAAAATGATTGCTGCTAACTCTGATTTAAAAATGAAAGAAATTAAAAAAAGTGATTTTCGACATCGCCGCGCCCGTGGCCGCGCCCATCTACTTCCCGTGATAACGACTTCATTGTAACAAATCAGCCAGGCCCATCTAACTCGTCTGATAATATTATTCAGTCCCAAGTTAAACAAACAAATAAAAATTTGCCCAACAAAACTTAACCTTACGTTTAATAATTGCTCAAGTATAACTTTTAATTTCAATAATTAAACTTCTTTTTTAACTGTTTGATATGAGTTTCTTTTATCTACTATTCCTATAGGTAATAGTTGAAAGAAAAGCAGATTATGCACCTCGCCTTAAGTAATTTATATTGCCCTCGTGCCTGTTAGATTAGAGCGCTCTAAATCAGGCACTCGGTGCAATAATAAATTACTATGTGCTCGATGCAATAATCTACTATTTTTTTTAATTTTACCTATCCACGAATATAAAGTATGTGTTTAATTTTTTACAATAATTTTTGAATTCATATTTGGCACATTACGTTGTGAATGTAGATAAAAACTATGATAATGTTGACATTGGTTTTAATATAGAATAGGTAAGTACGATTACTATTTAAGCAACAATGTCAACGGAGCCCCGCTGCGGGAGGATCAACACAAATTGCACAATTGCTCTGAAAACTGTTAAGGAGTTTTAACTCCTGTAGCACGTATGTACAGTCTTGTCAGTACAGTGATACGTTTCAGAAAGTATATTTTAATTAGCAGTCAAACAGGCCTATGTAGAATCACTGGCTGAAAAGTTTCCACAGCCTACAACCTCCTGCATCAAAATATTTGCCGGTGCATAGCTAAACCTAAAGACAAAGTAAAAAGGGGCTCATTATCCCGTTTGATGAGAGTAACTAGTAGAGCAGCTGCGTTTACTTTGCGGCAGAAATGAGTATAGTAAGTATCTCTCAATCTCTTTTTGTTTAAGAAATTGACTCACACACTGTTCCGTTGTTGTTGAATTAGGTAATTTACCTATGTTTGCAATATTTGTAAGTATGTGAGAACCATGTTCCTATTTATCAAATTAATTAATTTACCTGTTAGTGCTAGTAATACTTTACACTTAATTTTTGACGTTAAAATGTTACGCTTATTAGCCTAATTGAAATAAAGAACTATGACTTTGACTTTACAGCAGTGGATGCAGATCAAGAGCTAAGCCAAGGCCAAGCTTAGCTCGCATAGTTGACGTAATTTTTCATATTGTTAACATACTTTGAGAACCTCAGCGTTGGGGTAATATATACAGACTTAGCTTAACTCGATTAGCTGAAGTAATTCTTCAAAATTCTGATCTCTACATAAATCAGTATGAAGACTTAAGAAACTTAGCTCAGCTATAGGTCTGCAACCCTCTTTGATGCCTTTGTACTCAGTATATATCACTTCTGTGATAAATGAGTAATTATGATTTCAACCAATAAGGTCGTTTTATTTTCATAGTGTAGTGCTCCGCTAGACAATTTAGCTCTGTGGCTCTAGCTAGAAAAAGTGCAATTCTATCGTGATATCGACTGTCGAAAAAATAAAAATGCAAAAATAAAAATTTGCACGTGTCATTTTGGTAGCACTTGTCAATCCCATAAATTTTGAAGTTTTTGACAATCGATACCACAACCAGAACTTCACATTGTACAGAACTTCTGACGATAACAGACTTTGGTTTTGTAGCCTGAGACACCTCACTCATCTCTGGAGAAGAGGCAGCCTTATTCTATAAATTGTATCGATCATTTTGAAATGCGACCGATATCTTACATTGAATCGATGATAGTGTACTTTTAAAACAAAGGAACTCCTTTAGAATTGTGTGTGATCTCTTAACAGATTGAAATTAGAATGCGACCGTTCTTAAAAATACGTTTACCCCTTTAACCATTATCACATCACATCATCAGCCTATTAATGTTCCCACTGCTGGGACACAGGCCTCCTCTCTATGAGAGGGAATGGGCCGTAATCCACCACGCGGGCCCAGTGTGGGTTGGTGAATGTCACATGTCTTTAAATTTTTGGTTCTAGGACATGCCGGTTTCCTCACGATGTTTTCCTTCACCGTTTTGAGAGCAGTGGTGATGAAATAATTTACACAAAGTAAAGCACCTACCTGGGCTCGAACCCACGGCCTACAACTTGTAAGTCGCGGCCGATACCACTGGGCCACCACTGCTCAAACCATTATCAGACGACATTATTCACAAAGAACATAACAAACTACACACATTTACCTGCAACGACTTCTCAATCAATACATACACAGGTCCCATCATATTTTATTTGGAGATCAACGTGAAAATGTTTCATTATATACAGGCTGATCATGTATTTACACAAACGGGCAATACTTTACGCGACGGCTTTAAGCCCGGACGTCCAATATATATTTATTAATTTCTGATAATTTTTACATGCAACACCATTTTCACGAGGCTTACGAACGTCGGGAAGCGGTAGAGCGTCAGCAAAAACGATTGTGGGAAGGCATTTTCGAATATTTTTTTGCTAGAAGCAGTAACTTTTCTGTTTTTAGAGTTCCGTACACGAAGAGTCCAAACGGAGTCCTATTGCTGTCACTCACGTGTCAGATGACAGACAGTGTCCGTCTGTCACATACACAAATAAATGAAATTGAAGTGTCTGTTTGTAACATTAAAATAACAATGTTTTATTGAATGCATATTTTTTCATTATGTTTTGTTTGCGATGGGTTTGCTCTTGACTCTAGTCTAGGTCAGAGGTGACAGGACAGAGTCGACGATGGAGTGTAGTTCACTCCGTCGTCCACCCAGAAGAAGTCTGTTTACTCTAACTTTGAAGAGACGTGACTTTCACTATGTGAAAATATAGTTACGTTATTAATAACAAATACACAATTATTAAGATAAAAATCGTAAAAATTGCGACAAAAGACAAAAGTCTGTCAAAGTCAAAGTCAAAGCACTTTATTTCAAGTAGGCCAGTTACAGGCTCTTTTGAATTGTCAAAAGACAAAATAAAATATTACAAAATTATGGTGCTACAGTCCCAGTCACAAGACATAATAACTGTGAAAGTACCGTAGATGCCCATTCCAAGGCGTAGATCTCTATGGAGAAGAACGGGCAAGAAACTCCATGGACACTCTTTTTCAATTAGGTAATTATTACAAATCATTTGTTACATCATTCATGTTGAGATTACACATTATGTGAGAACGATGTAGCAAGTTAAAAGTGTCCATAGTAAATATAAAAAGACAATTCAGAAATAAAATTAGAATCAATTAAAATAAACCATGGCAGCTAAGAGATGACCAGTCCCAACCGACAGCGCCCGTTCACGAACATGACACATGTATCAGCACCATTCAGCTCAACCATTTTGAAGGGAGCTAAATGATCCGACACACGCGCCACCATCGGCGAGACATTTGAGTGGGCATGACATACTCTCAACCACCGGAGTCATTCAAGTCAATAGAAGACGTAGGTATCTAGACAATGATAGCTCTGAAGTACATGGTACTCACACAATGCTGGCTATGCTGCTATATAATACTAGAAAGATTAACTCTATATAATGCAAAGATAGTAGCAATCCTCATCAGCTATGACAATAACAGTAAACGATACCTACGACAGTCTTACCAAAAAATAAAATTTAAAAAATACACATAAAAACGAAATTAAAAAATAATAATATTTAACCTGACAGCAAGCTAATTTTGGTAAAAGAACACGAACATTGTCTTGAGTTCAACACAGCGACCAACTATGCTTATCATCTAAATAATCATTAATAGAATAGTATGCCTTAGAACAGAGATTAGCTTTTACCTTTGCTTTAAATGCGTTAAATGGCAAATCTAGAAAAGAAGACGGTAACTTGTTGTAAAAAGTTATACCAACCCCAACGAATGAACTATGCACCTTATGAAGTCGATGAAAGGGAGCTCGTAATTTGTCCTTATTTCTGGTGTTAAAGTTGTGAATATCACTATTGTTACTGTACAAATGAATGTTCTGCCTAATATATAAAATGTTGGCGAATATGTACTGTGAAGCCGCTGTGAGAATACCAATCTCTTTAAAAAAATCTCTTAGAGAAACACGCGCACCTAATTGGTAAATGGCACGAACAGCTCGTTTTTGAAGCACAAATATATTTTGAATATCAGCGGCTCTGCCCCACAGTAGAATACCGTAGGACATGATACTGTGAAAATAACTAAAGTAGACCAACCTTGCTGTATCAACGTCAGTGTATTGTCTAACCTTTCTGACGGCGTAGGCGGCCGAGCTAAGCCTACCCGCTAGGCTTGATATATGTGGCCCCCATTGAATTTTTGAGTCTACTGTTATACCCAGAAACACCGCTGAATCAACAGTTTCGAGCTTCTCATTGCCGAGCACAATGTTGGGACCCAGATTTCTAACATTGGGCAAAGCGAACTTTATGCATTTAGTCTTCTTGGCATTAAGAACAAGATTATTTGTTGTGAACCAATCTGTGACCATTGATAGTGCGTTATTCACGTCATCAAAAACTTGTCTATTCCTATCTACTTTAAAGATCAGAGAAGTATCATCCGCAAACAGTACAACGTCGCAAACATCCTTTAAATAGAATGGCAGATCGTTAATATAAACCAGGAATAAAAACGGACCCAGTATTGAGCCTTGAGGTACACCCAGCTCAACAGGTAACCTGGAAGATTTAGCGCCATTAACGTCTACGCATTGGTATCTATTAAGTAAATATGACTCAATTACATTTAGGGCTTCGTTTTGAACACCGTAATGGCGTAGTTTACGCAAAAGCGTATCATGGTGAACGCAATCGAAGGCTTTAGAAAGATCGCAGAAAACACCAATTGCATTTCGCGACTTCTCCCATGCGTCAAATATGTGTTTCAACAAAGCAACACCCGCATCTGTAGTCGAGCGACCCTTCGTAAACCCATATTGGTCATTGTGAAGGAGGCTATGTAAGTTAAAATGTCTGAGTAACTGCTTAAGAATTAACTTTTCAAATATTTTGCTGAATGCAGGCAAAATAGAGATTGGTCTGAAATTACCAATATCATTTTTGCTACCGGATTTAAATAGAGGGATGACTTTACTGCTCTTCATGAGATCAGGAAAAGTACCCAAATCAATGCATTTGTTAAACGTAACAGCAAGATAGGGGGCCACAATGTCTATTATATTGCCCAAAAGTTTGGTAGATATGCCCCAGTAATCACCCGTGTTTTTAGATTTAAGAGAATTAAAAACATTAACTACATCACGAGGCGCTACATGCTCGAATCTAAATACATAACTACATTTAGGGACGCTACTATGCAATAGGTTTTCAGCCTTAGACGGCGACGAACTTAAGGAGCAAGTCGTCGTTGCAGGTATGCTCGTAAAAAACTCATTAAACGCCTCAGCTACGTCAGCTGGTTTATTAACTAATTTGTTATCAACCATGATCTCGAGTTGATTTTCTTTTTTAACCGATTTACCCGTTTCGTTGTTTATGATTTTCCAAGTGGCTTTTACTTTGTTATTAGAAGTTTTAATAGTCTCACTTAGAAATTTTGATTTTGCAACACGACAAATCTTTTTAAATAATTTTGAATAATTTTTAACATATTCTAAAAAATTGTTATCAAACTTGTACTGTCTCAGACCATACAACTCATACAATCTCGCTCGGCTTTTATAAATGCCTGGTGTAGCCCATTGGTTGAAACCAGCGGAAGTCCCAGTAATGTTGATAGTTTTAGTTTTAAAAACGGATTTGTACTCATTTTGCACAACATCAAAAAGGGCCTCGTACATTTCATTTGGGTTCTCGTACTCTATTATTGACGGTATAACTTTAAGAGCTATATTATTTTTAAACTTACTGCAACGACTAACAGTATAAGGCCTGCATTCTACTTTGCGCGGCTTTTTACTTAATGGCATAGGGAAGCTAGCCATTAATCCACAGTGATCTGATGATAAATCACTTAACACCAATTTATTGTCGGCATCAAAATCACAAAATATATTATCAAGGCAAGTCGACGAAGACGCCGTGATCCTAGTTGGTTCGAAAAACAAATTAACTAAATTAAAAGATTTAAATAAGTTCAGAAGCCTAGTACTTAGTGGAGTAACATCTAAAATATTAACATTAAAATCTCCACATAAAATTATATTTTTACTACTGCATTTAATCTTATTAAGTGCATCCTCCAATGCAGATTCGAAACTAGTAAAGTCCCCAAAATGTCTTTCTGTCTGTTTGTTCCTCCTCCCATCTCAGCCTAAAGACTTCCAACATCATACTATGAATCTCAAAACCAAACCAAAATATAACTTGGCAGAAAAATTACCACTTCAGAAAAATTATCACTTTTTTCGCTGACCCTACCACTCACTGCAACGCATGCAGTTAATAATGATATATAGAATTTTGCAAGCGCTCCCTTAATCTGTCGGATTACTCCGTGATGCGACGCGACACACCCTGTGTAATCATCATCATCATCGGTAATCATTGTATTTTTTCACAGGTGATGATGAAGACAGACGTGTGCTCTAATGGTCCTATATGTGCCTGTAAGCTGGAGGTTTTATGAAAAGGAGATATTGCAGAGATTATTCTTATACGATTGAAACCAGCATCTTCTAGACTGCTAATAAGTTCGGCTATCATTTATACTCGGTGATATGATGCTACAACACCCTGTGTTATCATCATCATCACCGTGAATCATAATAACCTTAATTAGAAAAAAGGTGAGATATTTGGTATTAAAAAAAAACCTACCCATCGTACATAAGAACTCGTTGAGTAGATAAATAGTGTATTTTTTGTTTAAAAATATTGGAAAACAAAGGAATGAAGCCACCAAAGTCAGCTTTTTTACCCGACTGCCGAAGGAGGGTAATGTGTTTATCAGTCTATGTATGTATGTATCTTTGTTTTCTATGTGGCGTTCTAGAGACCAAACGCGTTGACCGATTTTGATGATTCTTGCATCAATCGATTCGTCTTAACTTTGTGAGTGTCACCGGTTACATAAAAAATTGGAAAATGGCGGCTTTTGGGCGCCATATTGTGGGGGTAATTTTTTTTCTCTTCCAAGCCCACCGTGTGGGGTAATATAGGGGTTTAAGAGATGATTTCAAAAATGTATAACACTTATATGTTTAAATGTAGATAAGTGTTATATATATAAAAAAAAAACTAAATAGTTATAAATAAAAAACTTTAATTTAAAAAATAACTAAATAGTTATAAATAAAAAACGTTAATTTAAAAATCAAAAAGCCCGACTGCTTAAGAAGCGAACTAAAAGACGTAAACAAGAAGAAAATCATGCTGTGCATTCGGAGGATACATCTGGTTTTGTTTAGCCAGCTCGTGAATATGTATACGACTCAAGCACAGCATGATTTTCTTGTTTACGTCTTTTTCGTTCGCTTCTTAAGCAGTCGAGCTTTCTGATTTTTTTAATTGACTTTTTTTAACATCAATCCTTGTTAAACCTACTAAAAGCTTGAATAATTTTCAACAACCATATTGTTTGTTGTTGACGGTTGTTGATTGTTGGTCGTAAAAATACAACCTTTACCTAGTAAATAAAACTAAGCAATAGGTAGTAAATAAATATCATTTATTTGGTTTTTTTTAACGACAAGAAGAGTTGATGAATAAATGTTGATGAGATATTGTTATGGTTCTTGTTGTTGTTGTTGACTGTTGTTATTAAAGATATTGACTAAGATTGGTTAGCATTGCCCTTGGGCGTATAAGTATAAGAATACGTATTCCCAAATTTCACGCTATTGTATCCGTGTAAGTCGTTTAATTCGGCCCAATCGTCTAGTACCACAACTCTGCCATCTGCCCACGATACAACAATCCCGACATCCCGGCAAGTCACTATCACATCTCCGTTCTGGAAAAAGATAAAATAGTATATCATTAAAATACTAATACGAGTATAACAAGCAGTAATCCTTACGACTTCAAATGCCAACGCATTGCATGACTTTTTTGGATAAATCATTTACTGTACAGGCTACTCGTCTATGGAATGCATTGCCCGATCCAATCAAACGTGCTCAATCATAGCCTGTATTCAAAAGACTTGTAAGGGAACATTATCTGTCGCTGTCTTCCTCTTAGCTAGTCAATTTCAAATATTATAGATACTGTGATTATCAATAGATTGTCGTCATTTTTTTGTATTTCTTTTTATTTACCTATATATTAAGTGGGTATGTATGTATTTATGTATCTATTACATAGCTTATGTATTTATCTGTGTATCTATTGTAGTAATTGTAGTATATCATTTAAGCAATGTTATTGTTACACCAATGACCGCCCCATTTCATGTCCAAGCAATTACTGTCCATACCAGGTTGCCTGGAAGAGATCGCGGCAAGCGATTAGGCCATTGTATGTGTTTTAGACTTAAGTTTCTTTTTATTAATGTATTTTATGGTGTACAATAAAGCATATAATAAATAAATAATCCTAAATTAACTGTGAAGAAGAACCGTGGTCAATCTCAATGAAGATTAACCAAGTAGTAAAGAGATATTATGGTGAACAAGTGTGTGCCCAAACGCAGATGAACTCTTTATGCGTTGGTGCAACACTCATAGTCTTATGGGAAGGCAATGCGGCATGACCGCGGCGGGGAGGAATCAGGCGCAGGACACACGACTTGACGTGCTTTCCCCGTGCCTCGGAAAGCACGCAAGGGATGTCACACCACCAACTTCCAAACTCCGGGCTGCTAGTGATACATCTATATAGGGCAAACACAATAACACTTTTTGCCCGACCTGCGAATTGAACCTAGGACGAGCACGAGAAAAACGGGCAGAAGAAAGTAGTAGGAGATCGAAGGAGCCAAACAATATTATGAAATACTTGACCATATGAATAGCCTTGTAAAACTGCGATGCGGTAGAAATAAAAGTATAGAGTAACGCTTTTATGGCAATAGTAAAAGAAAGATAATGTATCATCATCAGCCTTTTTCGTATGTTCCCACTGCTGGGACACAGGCCTCCTCTCTGTGAGAATGAATGGACCGTAATCAAACACGCGGGCCCAGTGCGGGTTGGTGGATAATGTATCTGTGAGGCAAAACTCAAACATGCGTCACGATATCGCATCGCGAAACAACGTCCTATCGTGTGGTTTCGGCCTTTCTTTTTGACTAGCTTTTGCCATCGGCTTCACCCGCATAAAAGTCGAAAATTATGCTAATGGAACATTTTACCCGGTTGCTCCTACCATAAATAATAAATAAATAAAATTCTTCCACATCATTTCAGCAGTTTTTGCGTAAAAGAGGTACAAACATCCATCCATCTACACTCACAAACTTTCATATTCATTATATGAGTAGGATAGTTATAATAATTCACTTACCGGTTCGGTCTTGTCAGTGCAAGTCTTTGTGATTGGGCCGGCTGTAACCATCAATGCGCCCACCATCAAAATTGCCAGGGTCACGAACCGGAACATGTTTCTTCTTTGGTTACTGCAAAAAGAAAATTAGTTATAATTGGATTCAGAAGCAGACTGTAGATGGAAATACCCAATAACCCCCACTGGGTTTTCTGTCTGTAATATCTTAGTGGCAGCCATCTCTGGATCAATTCTGGACTTTTTCCCGGTTCATAATAATAGGCTCGCCCCCTATACAAAAAAGGGTGTATCATAGGTAGATCTCTGCCTACCCTTCAAGTAAATACAGGCGTGATGTTGTGAATGTTAGGATCTAAGTTTTGAAATCAAAGACTTTGGGGCTATTTCTAAGGTCTAACAGCCGAAATAACGGATTGCATTTGACCCGGCATTTCCTCAATGCAGTAACGTCAACTGCGTTCAAACGGCAGTTTTGCAGCTATCGTGCATTTACATGTAATCCAGCTAATAAAATCCTTAAATCCCAAGACTTGCAATTCTTGAAAGCCAGGACCAACATTGACGACGATGACGAGTTCATGTAGGAGGTTCAACTGTCTTTAAACCTGCGCGCCATGACGAAATAAATAGATATGATAATTGGCTCCAGGCTAGACAAAGCGATATTCAATCGACGATAGCAATATCCAACAAACTAAAACGAGCATGAGTAACACAAAACCACATAGTAAAAACATAGGTAGTCCCTTATATAAATACAGATAATAAAGTAAAAAAACTTTTTACAAAAAAATACTACCGACTTTCTAATAAGAAAACTAAAAGTGAAAAATACCTTTATTTTTGAAAGTCGGTAGTATTTTTTTGTAAAAAGTTTTTTTATTTTTCACTTTTTAGTTGTACCTACCTAATAAGCAAGTTGTTAAGTAAGTTTCCTATAACGCCAGAATAGATTACCCGAATATCATGAAACTTGAACAAATCCGATCAAATGAAAGATCTGCTTACCCCTTAAGAGCGTACTAGCGTGATGTTATGTTATGGTATGATCTAAACAATAAACAGGCATGCGAATGCAGCAGTCCCGAGAGATTTGCCGTTATTTATTGAAGAGTTCCGTTGTATATCTTCGAAGTTCTTCACCAAATTAAAATGGGACCAATTTCGGAACATACTCTTTCAGACAAAAAAAAATTCAAAATCGGTCCACAATTGACGGAAATATCGGTGAACATAAACAAAAAAAAAAAAAAAACATACAAGAAGTCGAACATAGAACCTCCTCCTTTTTCGAAAGTCGGTTAATAAGTAATAAATCAAATCTACTCACATATATTTCTTGAAGAAGTGTTGCTGCTCCTGAAGTCAGGCAAGGAATATGTTACTCCTACTGCTGGTTCCCTATTTATACCAGATAATTACAAAATGTGTCGTCATTCTAATGTTTTTTGCAAAGATATACTTATACCAATCATTCGAACGGGTGAATTACCGCAAAAAGAATAAGCAACATATCAACATAAATTAATAATAAACATACTATCTATTGTTTTGGGCATTTTTTTACAGTGAATTACTTCTGTTAGGTCAGAGGTTATCAAGTCGCATTGATAAACTGAAATATAATTACTGATGTGTTAATTTGTTATTTTGATTACTCTTTTTTTATTTGTTTTCGTCGGGAATACCCTAAAAATATTCTGGTAATAACATTAGAATTTCAACACATTTTGTAATTATCTGGTATAAATAGTGCGATAGGTCCCTGTACATCATATTCCTTTCCTGACTTCGGTAGCAGCGACTTCTTCAAGAAATATAAGTGAGTAGATTTGTTTTAGTACTCGTATTTATGTATTATTTTATCATTATTAATTTTAGGTACATTATGTGTTTTTGTGTAACTCATGCTCGTTTTATTATAAGCTTTTATTCACTTTTACCTGTCCCAGTGTCTGTAATCAAATCATACAAGTTACATTTGATCCACTTCCCAGTGTCCATCGTCATCATCATCATCAGCCTTTTTTTAATGTTCCCACTGCTGGGATACAGGCCTCCTCTCTGTGAGAGGGATCGGACAGTAATCCACCACGTGGGCCAAGTGCGGGTTGGTGGATGTCACATGTCTTCGAATGTTTTGGTTCTAGGACATGCCAGTTTCCTCACGATGTTTTTCTTCACCGTTTTGAGGTAAAATTCAGTGTCCGATTGAGGTACAATTTTCTCACTCATTTGTTCGTCGGTCAAGGTTATTTTTAATATTTTTTATATGAAAGCTTGTTTCGTTGGAATAGCTATCGTCAATAGAATATCGTTTTGTCTAGCCTAGAACCAATTATCATATCTATTTATTTCGTCATGGCGCGTGGTTTTAAAGACAGTTGAACCTCCTACATGAACTCGTCTTCGTCGTCAATGTTGGGTCTGGCTTTCAGGAATAGCAAGTCTTGGGATTTAAGGATCTCAGTAGCCAGACTACATATGAAAAGCACGATAGCTGCAAAACTGCCGTTTGTACGCAGTTGACGTTACTGCATAGAGGAAATGCCGGTTCAAATGCAGTGCGCTATTTCGGCTGTTAGACCTTAGGGATAGTCCCAAAGTCTTTGATTTCAAAACTTTGATCCTAACATACATAACATCACGCCTGTATTTACTTGAAGGGTAGGCAGAGATCTACCTATGGTACACCCAAGTTTTGCCAACTTTGTATAGGGGCCGAGCCTATTGCTGTCAATTGGGTACAAATCCAAAGTCCAGGCTGCCACTAAGATATTACAGATAGAAAACCCAGTGGGGGTTATTGGGTATTTCCATCTACGGTCTACTTCTGAATCCAATTATAACTAAATTTCTTTTTGCAGTAACCAAAGAAGAAACATGTTCCGGTTCGCGACCCTGGCAATTTTGATGGTGGGCGCATTGATGGTTACAGCCGGCCCAATCACAAAGACTTGCACTGAAAAGACCGAACCGGTAAGTAAATTATTATAACTATTATACTTATATAATGAATATGAAAGGTTGTGAGTGTAGATGGATGGATGTTTGTACCTCTTTCACGCAAAATCTGCTGAACTTATTTGGAAGAAATTTATGGTAAGAGTAACCGGATAAGATGTTGCTTTAGCATAATATTCGACTTTTATGCGGGTGAAACCGATAGCAAAAGCTAGTCCAAAGAAAGACCGAAACCACACGAACGGACGTTGTTTCGCAATGCGATATCGTGACGTAGGTTCGTGTTTTGCCTCAAAGATACATTATCCATCCAACCCGCAAAGGGCCCGCGTTTATTACGGCCCATTCCCTCTCACAGAGAGGAGGCCTGTGTCCCAGCAGTGGGAACATTAAAAAGGCTTATTATGATGATGATACATTATCGTTATTTTACTATTGCCATAGTTTAGTTTAGTTTCGACGGGTTGTTTCCACGACCAGGCGCGTATTTTGCGTACTACTATTGCCATAAAAGCGTTACTCCATACTTTTATTTCTACCGCTTCGCAGTTTTACAAGGCTAGGCATATAGTCAAGTATTTCATAATAATGTTTAGCTCCTTCGATCCCCTACTACTTTCTTCTGCCCGTTTATCTCGTGCCCGTCCTGGGTTCGATTCGCAGGTCGGGCAAAAAGTTTTAAAGTGTTTTCTCAATAGGAATGAAGCACGTGAAGTCATGTGTCCTGCGCCTGATCCCTCCCCGGTCATGCCGCATTGCCTTGCCATCAGACTATGAGTGTTCCACCAAGGCATAAAGAGTTCATCTGTGTTTGGGTACACACTTGTTCACCATAATATCTCTTTCCTACTTTGTTACTCTTCATTGAGATTGAGCATGGTTCTTCTTACCACAGCTAATTTAGGATTACTGCTTATTATACTGGTATTAGTATTTTAATGACATACTGTTTTATCTTTTGCCAGAACGGAGATGTGACAGTGACTTGCCGGGATGTCGGGATTGTTGTATCGTGGGCAGATGGCAGAGTTGTGGTACTAGACGATTGGGCCGAATTAAACGACTTACACGGATACAATAGCGTGAAATCTGGGAATACGTATTCTTATACTTATACGCCCAAGGGCAATGCTAAGCAATCTTAGTCAATATCTTTAATAACAACTGTCAACAGCAACAACAAGAACCATAACAACTTCTCATCAACAACATTTCTTCATCAACTCTTCTTCTCGTTAACAAAAATCCAAATAAATTATATTTATCAACTATTGCTTTGTTTTATTTACTAGCTAAAGGTTGTATTCAACAATCAACAACCGTCAATAACAAACAGAATCCTTGTTGGAAATTAGTCAAGCTTTCAGTAGGTATAAAGGATTGATGTTAAAAAAATGTCTTCGGTTTTTGTATTTTACAAGTTTTACGTTTAAAAAACTACTTTGTAAAATACAACGATAAGACCGATTTCAAAAAAGGAAGTGTTCGATACTCATCATCTGCCTAGCCTTTTTCCCAACTATATTGGGGTCGGCTTCCAGTCTTACCGGATTCAGCTAAGAACCAGTGGTTTACATGGAGCGACTGCCTATCTGACCTCCACAACCCAGTAACTGGGAAACACGGTACCCCTTGGCAAGACTGGTGTCAGATCTCAAGCTTCTGACTACCCCTAACGACTGTCAAAGATCTTCAAATGACAGCCGGGACCAACGGCTTAACGTGCTTTCCGAGGCACGGAGGAAACTCGGTATGTTGAAATGGTCACCCATCCACTGACCGACCTCGTCAAGCGTTGCGTAACCTTGATGTTCGACCCGTGCGGCTGTTATTATTTAGCCACGAGCTCCTCGAAGTGTTCGATACTAACCATAATTATTTATTTACTTACTAGATAAGTAAGAAAGAAGTTTTTCATAACTGAATACTATCCAGTCAAAAGCTGGTTGCATACCAAAAGCTCAGCTCAGATAGCTTAGCTCGGAGTCGGAGCACGAGGCGAGTCGCTGTACAGAAGCAAATTTGAAGAGTAAATGTGAGAGCGGGGATGACTCTTGACAAACTGACATCAATACAGCGATAACCATTGTTAAAATGTATGGCTACGTGACATTGACGCATTGTCAATCTCAGACATTTTGGACTTTTCCAACTTCAAAAAAAAAGAGGTAACTAATCAATTCAACAAAAACACAACACACAAGAACAACTGAAAACTGCACAATATTCACCTTAGTAACTCTGTGTGGGCTTCTAAACACGTGTGCCAAATTTCTAAGTGCATGTATGTTTGTCCACGCATTTCTCCGAAACGACTTAGCGGATCGTGATCATTATTTTTTGTTAGATTGAGTATCTCTCAACTTAGGGAATAGTGTAAGTTTCATCAAAATCGGTTCCAGAGTTTTCAAGATCGCGCGATAAACGAAGGCGGAGGAGAAGGCGGAGGGGGGAGAAGCGGTGACAAACGAAGTTTTGGTGGGCTTATCATATAATTTTTGTTTGTCTCCGCCTGGAGCACCTCCACCATATTTAATATCTATTTTAATAGTATTTGTTTTTCTCTTTTCAGTTATTATATATAGCTTGCCGTGCCTATAGCTCCCGATGGAACACCCATACCAATCTGCTCCGATTTCCGGTACCTAGTGTCGCTTGTCCAAGGGGATGGCGAGGTAGGCCGAGACGTAACGCATCGGATCATCTCGGGATGGATGAAATGGCGACAGGTCACTGGAACAACTTGCGACCCACGGATGCCCCTCAAGTTAAAGGGGAAAATTTACAAGTCTGTGATTAGACCAGTCGTACTGTATGGATCAGAATGTTGGGCTGTGAAAAAGATGAATGAAAAGAGATTGCATGTAGCAGAGATGAGAATGTTGAGATGGATGTGTGGCGTGATGAGAATGGATAAAGTGAGAAATGAGTATATTAGAGGAAGTTCGAAAGTGGCGCCAGTGACAGAAAAGTTGAAAGGAAACCGTTTGCCTGGTATGGTCATGTGACGAGGAGGGTTGAAACGCATGTTACAAAAAGAGTTATGAATATAAATGTGGATGGACGGAGAGGGAGAGGACGGGCAAAGAAAAGATATATGGACTGTGTGAGGAGTGATATGAAAGAAAAGGGAGTCAGTGATAGCGTGACGGGGGACAGGACGGTATGGAAGAAGAAAACGTATTGCACCGACCCCAAGTAACATAGGACAAGGGCAGGAAGATGATGATGATTTCTCTTTTCAGTTAATTATTTTTTAGCAGGCTGGTTTTTTGTTTTATAATAATTCCAAAATGTTGTTCAAAGTATTTTTTTACTTTCCATTGACCTATGAACTTGAAATTTGCTGATAATGTTTATTATTACATATATTCTACCAACAAATACCAATATCAAAATAAAGAGTTTTCTTTGAAATTCTCTCATTTTTCCTATTCCTAGTAAGGAAAAATTAGAGAACTTCAGTGACGGTAAGTTTTGAGTAAATTTTAGTTATCGACACCTGCACGAACGAAATCGCGGGCACATGCTGAGATAGGAGCCTTTTTGGTCTCGCACGGGGTTTTTATTTTTAATTTTATTTGATTAAGCTGATTTCTCGTGTCTCCTGTGCGGGTCACAAATAAATACATTTTCTTTCTTTTTCTTTCTATATAGTAACACTGAATTTTGATATGTGAATCGTAGCCAGGACATCACACTGAACGGATATATCTATGTCTACTTAACGCATGCAGTACTTCACTTAATCAATCTATGTATATCTTATCTTATGGAGGGGCCGAGAAATACCTCGGACACTTCGACCCATTGGGATCTTTTGTGGTCCCCTAGATAACTTACTCCTCCTCCTTCTCGTTGAAAACTGTTTTCATGAGTTTTACAATGAGACTAGGAGATATGAGCCTATAATCTTCTGGTTTTGGGTATCCAACCCCTAGGAGACTCATTCGCTTACCAGCCAGTGCATCGCATGTGCACAGTAGGTGCTCCATGCGTTCCGTATGTTCCCCACACAACCTGCACATGGGTGTCGCGGTTAGACCCATCTTCATGAGCATGTCGTTGGTTCCAAAGTGCCCAGTAAAGGCCCCAAGCAGGTAGCGGATTTGCCCCCTGCTCATGTTCCAAATGCAATCCCGGGCTTTGAAAGTGGAGCCCAGGAATCTCTTGGAGTGTTGTAGACCGGTAGTAGACAGCCAACAAGTTCGTTGTCTGTGATCTGCAAACTCCCTAAATGCGGCTTTTACGAGACACGTCGAGATGCCCACACATGGTTCTGGACCCACAAAATCATTCGCTGAGCCCTCCCTTGCCAGTTCATCAGCCACTTCGTTACCATGGAATCCTTTGTGCCCAGGGACCCACATCAGTCTTACCCTGTTGTGCTTCCCAAGCCTGTTTAGGGTTTGGATAGCATCCAGAATAAGTCCGGAGTCCACTTTATAGGATGCCATGGCTTTGATTGCAGCCTGACTGTCACTAAGAATATATATGGATTTACCTTTGGTCCCTCTATCTATATTCTCTTGAGCACAGGTTATAATGGCATATGTTTCCGCTTGGAATACAGTTGCCATCTTCCCTAAGCTTTTGCTACATTTGTAGCCTTTTGCGTATATTCCCGCTCCTGTACCTGATTCCATTTTGGATCCATCAGTGTACCACACCAGACTATCTTGTTCTGGTGGATCAAGTCCCTTCGTCCAGTCCTCTATTGTAGGGATTTGGACCTTGAAAGACCTCTCAAACACAAACATAGTTTGCATTTTATCGGATAACATGCTTGTTACCCGATCCAGGTCTTCATTCTCATCGAACTTTGTATGGTTAGTCTTTGGCTTAGAGGCATCCCATAGTCCAGCGACAGCGAGACGATGTAATGTCTTCCTTGCCTCGAATTCAACCATCATATGCAGAGGAGGGATATTGAGGTATCTCTCAATCGCTGCCGTAGGTGTTGTCCTGAAAGCACCCGTGATGCCGAGACACACTGTTCTTTGTAACCTGGTGAGTGGCGCTTTGCACGAGGCAAGCTTTGTTCTTGGCCACCACACTATGCTGCCGTATGTGATAATAGGTATTATCATTGTCCGGTACAGCCATCGTATCACTTTGGGCTTTAGCCCCCAAGTTTTACCGTAGGTAGAACGACACATGCCGAACACTCGTAAGGCCTTTGTCGTAATATTTTCCACATGAGTTTTCCACCTGAGTTCTTTATCAAGCGTTACACCCAGATATTTAACTTCGGTGGACCAGGGCAGTTTTATTCCATTGAGGGAGAGCTCTCCTAGGTTTCCTAGTTGTCTCTTCCTCGTGAAGGGAATAATGACTGCTTTGCTTGGGTTGATAGAGAGGTGGTTCACTGTACACCATTCCTCTGTCATCCTCAATGCCTGTTGTAATAATCCAGACACTATGTTCGGGAATTTACCATTGACCATTATAGCTATGTCATCCGCATAGCCTACTGTGTAGAATGGTCCGGTATTAAGTTTGGTTAGTAGCGAGTCTACTACCAAGCACCACAATAATGGTGACAGCACTCCGCCTTGCGGACAACCTCTTGTTGTTTTTGCACTAAGTCTGTCTCCCATTAGTTCCGATCTGACTGTTCTGCTTCTCAGCATATAGTCAATCCAGTTGCACGTGGTATCATTGATGCCATGTTCCTTTGCAGCAGTGCGTATGGACTCAAATGTTGTCTTGTCAAAGGCTCCCTCTATGTCGAGGAAAGCCCCGACACATATTTCTTGTCCCTCTAGCGCAGCCTCGGCTCGACTCGCAACATAGTGCAATGCCGTTTCCGTAGATTTGCCGGGGCTGTAGGCGCATTGTAGTTTATGTAGAGGGAATACTTTCAGAGGACCCTCTCTTAAGTACCTGTCTACCAGTTTCTCCAGAGTTTTCAAGAGAAAGGATGATAGACTAATGGGCCTGTAAGCTTTAGCTTCTTCATAAGTCGGTCTACCCACCTTCGGTATAAAGGTGACTTTGACCTCCCTCCATGCTTTGGGTACGTACCCAAAGGCTATGCAGGCTCTGTAGAGCTTACTCAAATGGGGTATCAAAACAGATGCCCCTTCTTGCAATAGTATTGGGTAGATGCCATCTGGACCAGGGGATTTGAGTGGCTGGAAGCCCGCTAAGGCCAGCTTCAGTTTATTTTCATCTACCACTTTCTTTGCCGTGAGCCAGTTATTTTTGGACGTGTGCCTTGTAAGCTCGTCCCTTGTGACTGGTTCCTCTTCATCGCTATCGCGCAGTATACATTCTGGGAAGTGGGTCCTGAACATCACGCCCAGAGTGTCCTGTCCAGTTTCCGTGAGTTGCCCATTCTCATCCCTTACAGATGCTAGTGGGTTTGTCTTGGTCATGGACATTGCTTTGCACAACCTCATCCCATTTGGCAGAGTTTCGATGGAAGTGCAATGCTGCCGCCAATTAGTTCTTCTGGCCTTGCGTACCGCCGTGTTATACCTTGTTAGCATGCTATGATAGCCAGAAAAGTCCTTCCTGGCTTTAGCATCATTAAAGGCCTGTCGTGTTTCCTGACGTATTTTGGCTATTTCAGGAGTCCACCATGGTACCTTTTTGCCATAGGCCTTCTTCTCTGGGCAGTTATCTTCCCATGCACCGATGATGCCTGCCTTGATTCTGTCCGCTTCAAATTCCATATCCAGTATGGAATTGAGCTTACCTTTAGGGCTCCCCAAATTTACTTTGAGGTCCCTCCTGTATGAGTCCCAATTTGTATACCTTGGGTTTCTCCTTCGTCTAGTTTCGGCTTCTCCCGCCGTCCTAAACCTAAAGCATATATAATTATGGTCAGACAAAGAGATTTCGTCCGATACATGCCAATTTTCAATATGAGCGCTGGCCCTGTTTGAAGCCAGCGTAAGGTCAATAACTTCAGTCCTCGCAGAAGTCCTAAAAGTAGGTTTATTGCCTACGTTAAGGATTTGTAAAGAAGAGCTTACCACAAAGTCCAACAAATCCTCCCCTCGTTTGTTGACATCCGAGCTGCCCCAAACGACGTGGTGTGCGTTCGCATCGCAACCAAGTATCAGGTCAAGGTTCTTTTGGTTGCCGTAATCAACCAGTCCAATCTATGTATAAGTTAAGTTCTATCTATTGGCAAAGTTCACTATTACACCAAGTGCGCATATTCTAGTCCGCAAACGGAGTTGACCGAAGTAATTCGCTTTGTACACCTGAACATGTCTGAAAATGCTCCTAAAGCTATTGTGGGTACCTGTAGCTAACGCTTTCAAACGATGAATGGTAATCTACGTTACTACGCTTCGATATCGACACAATACGAGAGTTAGTCCCAGCCGAAAATAGTCAAGCAAAATTTTGTACTAGCTGTTGCCCGCAACTTCGTTTGCGAAGTTATAGCATTAGTATTTCGAATAGTCTATTTTTTTATATCGCGCAATAATATTGTAGGTGTGTGGGCCGCTTAGACTTGATAAATTATTAGTTCACCATACAAACATCCAGCCCCCTTTCCGCCACTTTAAGGATGATTTCCGGAATAAAAACTATCCTATGTCGTGCCCAGGGTCTCAAACTATCTCCATACTAAACTTCATCTAAATCTATTCAGCGGTATAAGCGTGAAAACATAACAGACATACATAAGAATCTAATGTTACATTTCAGGCGAATGCACGTCAAGTCAGGGAGGCATTTTAAAGCTATTGTTCCTGTTTTTGCTTTAATGACACCGATCTCCGAAATTGAAGTAATTTATCACTTTGTTGTGTTTTCATTTGGAAGTCGGTTGTATTTTATTTTTCACTTTTTAGCTGTGGTACATAATAAACAAGTTCAATAGTAAGGTAATGCTCAAAGTTATGCCAGAATAGATTACCCGAATTACATAAAACTTGAACATAACCGGTGAAATGAGAGTATACCATGGTGAACTATACATATTTGCGTACCCCCTTTATAGCATACCGACGTGATGTTATGTTATGAAATGCTGTAAACAATATTATAAACATACATGCGATTGCAGCAATCCCGAGAGTTTTGCCGATGTTTATTAAAAAGTTCTTCATCAAATCTGGATCGAATGGGACAACCAAGCACCAACTTCCAAATAAAAAAAAACATCAAAATCGGTTCCCCTAGAAAAAAGATCTGAGGGGACACAAAAAAGAAAACTGTCCAATTGATAACCTCCTCCTTTTCTGAAGTCGGTTAAAAATACACAGATCCAGATTTGTGCCCAGGTAGATAATGGCAATAGGCTGGACCCCTGTTATTTTAACTTGGGACTTAAGACGATGACTGTCGTCAACGACCTTAAGGAAATAAAACGCGCGCTCGTTTCACACCCGCGCGACCCAAACTTTTGTACTTTTTTGTACAGTACTTATTATTCTATGACTTTAAAAAAGCCTCAGATCAAAAGAAAAATTAAACTATCTTTGAGATGGTGTCGATAGCATTAAAATACGCCCAGCGGTTTTGGTGCGACTGTTGTGTTCTTATCCGTTTTAGACATAACTTTACAAATTAATTACACTATGTTATAGGAATAAAACTCAAAATTCTCTTACATCAAATTATAAAAAAAATGGTCTAATGTAACATATATTTTTTTCCAAAAAATTACGACTAGCCGTTTAGACGTGATTCTCATTTTAAAATCAGCTACTCAGGGGTATCTGCGCCTTAAACACAACTGTGGGTGTTAGCTAAACCTCTAACTAATCCTTTTTAGAACACAAGCTTGATCAATCCGTAATGGTCACTTCACGCAGTTCTTTCGAAATCCTTACAACACAAGGTAGTAACTAAAATCATTTGCATAGAAAAACTGCAACCTGCAAACATGCTTAGGATGTCAAGATTTGTCTAAAACCTAGACATTTACACCTACTGCGTTCATCTAGGATTCACCTAATGACTATAAAAACTTGGAGTAGGTAAAAATAGTCATCTTAAATGTCAGAGAGCTCCAAGATATATAGAGAATAGTATGATGCTCACATCTTGCATAGCGTAGACGTTACTTTGTGCTGCTAAGTATTGATAGAGTTACAATGTTGGATGTAAGTTCTAGATTTAGTCCAATTTTTCTTCTTTGTAATGGTAAACGATTTTTATTTTTTTTTATTTTTTTTATTTGTAATGGGTTTGCTCTTGACTCTAGTCTAGGTCATAGGTGACAGAGACAGAGTCGACGATGGAGTGAGCTTACCCAGAAGAAGCCTGTTCACTCTAACTTTGAAGAGATTCGGGTTGAATGCGTTCGGAAACACAGACGCAGGTAGTGAGTTCCATTCATTCGCTGTGCGCATTATAAAGGATGTTTGGAAGCGTTTGGTTCGAATTGGTGGAATGGCAACAAGGTAAGGATGATAACTTGCAGTGCGTCCAGATGTCCGATTGTAGAAGGGGGCTGGTGGGATGAGGTCGTGCAGTTCTTGAACACACTCACCGAAGTACAGTCTGTAGAAGACCGACAAGCAGGCAACTTTGCGGCGAAGAGCCAAGCTGTGAAGCTTGGCGTCCACCAGTTCAACGTCGCCAATGAGCCTCTTGGCTCTGCGTTCCACTGAGTCAAGCGCGGCAAGCTGATACTTAGCTGAGCCATCCCAAAGGTGGCTGCAATACTCCATGCAGGATCGGACTTGCGCTTTGTATAAGGTTAAAAGCTGTCCAGGCGTAAAGTATCGCTTCACTCTATTTAGGATGCCCAGTTTTCTGGCCGAAATTTGGACTTTGTACTCAATGGAGATGCCGAAGTTGAGACTGGATGTCAACTCCATGCCTAGGAGCTCGAGCCGATCAGTCACAGGAACAGACGCATCCCGAAAAGTAGGTGTTTGATCAAACAGACTCCTATTCGGTCACATTGTGAATACATACTAAAAACTTGTATTCTTCTTCATCTTTTCGTGTGAAGATGTGACCTCTGGTGTCAGAGTTAAATAAGCCACCTCTGGGAACCCCACAGACCTCTGACTTAGCTATTTCAGAGTTACTTTAACTCTATCAGTCCAGTTTTCCTCACGATGTTTTCCTTCACCGTTACCTGTGTCCAAAATAAACTTAGAAAGTAGATATGAATTTGAAAAAGTCACATTGGTTCTTGTCTGGATTTGAAACCACGACCTCAAGCACGAAAGCAGAGGTATTTAGCCACTGGGTCCTATTCTTAATAATATAGGTAGGTAACATCATCATCTGCCTGCATGCATCTTCGAAAGGCGATATTCATCATCTGCCTAGCCTTTTTCCAACTATATTGGGGTCGGCTTCCAGTCTTACCGGAGCCAGCTAAGTACCAGTGTTTTACATGGAGCGACTGCCTATCTGACCTCCACAACCCAGTAACTGGGTAACACGGTACCCCTTGGCAAGACTGGTGTCAGATCTCAAACTTCTGACTACCCGTAACGACTGTCAAAGATCTTTAAATAACAGCCGGGACCAACGGCTTAACATGCTTTCCGAGGCACGGAGGAAACTCGGTATGTTGAAATGGTCACCCATCCACGGACCGACCTCGTCAAGCGTTGCTTAACCTTGATGATCGACCCGTGCGGCTGTTATTATTTAGCCACGAGCTCCTAACATATGAAGTGAATATATTTATGAAGTAGCTAAATTAACTTTGGTAGACCAACATGTTAAGCATGGCTATGGAGCAAGAGATCGTGAGTTCGTAGGCGTAGCCCATTCGTTACACATAATAGGACTAGAAGAGATTAAGATGAGTACAACCGAAAAGCAACTCTCAATTTAGTCTCTTTTACACGATAAACATTTATCGATACGCAATGTTACTAGTAATGCTTTTAACTGGCCATTGTGCCTCGCGTGAATCAAGGTCAATTAAAAAAAAGGAAAGGTCATTGCGCATAATCTGACCCGTTTTGCGAAGAGTGGTGTACGTTAACCAAAATAGTTTTAAACTAAAGATAGTATCTAAAAGATAGTTTATATATGTAAGACCTTTCATAGCATATATATTTATTTGTTTCAAAATCGATGGAGAACAATGACTCAATCTGGCTGGTTCTGTCCTCAAAAGACCATTTCAGACATCAATCTACATGGTCTTCACATGATCTTACCAAGATTTTTGCCTGGACTTTAATTGACCTCTGAGTTTGTTTCGGCCTTTCTTCTCAGAGTAGTCAGATAGGAAACGCTGACCTCAACTAGTTTTAAAAATATGATCGACATGTTGCAGGTTGGTAATCCTTAAATAAATAAATAAATAAAAATGTTTGTACAAACCAACTTATAGAAATAAAATCATTTATGATTTAATGTACCGAATCGTTTAAAAATAAAACAAAAATCAAACGGTTTCAGAGGACTTTATTTTTCGTGTGTAGTTTTTTTTTTTTTTTGTTAAAGCTGTGTGCATTACTTTGCAGAATTCGATCCTTATTAGCGACAGTATCAGATCGTGTTAAATACAGATGTGTTTTTTTTAATGAACGGGTTCCATTCCTGGCTAAGAATATTGAGTTTAAAAAAATCCCATAATGCAGTTTTAGTTTTCATCAAAACGGCCCCGAGAATCCTTTCAGTGTATAGCCTTGCCTCTCATAGTTTCGGATTTGGCCCACTTGAAAATCTCAACCTGTATACGATAATTAAATTATTTTGACGACATTCCCGTGACTCACCATAGAGACCTACTTAACTGATGCTTGCATATGTGCGACTACATAGATCTATATTTTGTTTAACAATTCAAAAGTACCAATTTTTTTTTTTTGATTGTCATATTAATGTTATTAACGCCATAGTAAAGAAGAGCCATACATATTAATATATGGCTCTTATTTAAATTCACATTCTGCTATATTTCGTTTATGTACGCCATGGATAAGATGCCCAATGACCTTTTTCTTTTTGCTAGCCTCACGCATGACTTTCAGGGTACCGATGATCTTCGTAGAGCAACTGGCAACTGGATGAAAGAAGTCTAAAACCGAAATGAATGACGAGCGATTGCAGTAGACTCTGGCTGGTGATTATGAATTTCTGGACAGTTGTTCCACATCATTTCTGCCCTTATCCCATGTTACTTTGGATCGATGCAACACGTTTTCTTCTTCCATACCGTCCTGTCCCCGTCACGCTATCACTGACTCCCTTTTCTTACATATCACTTCCTCACACAGTCCATCCATCTTTTCTTTGGCCTTGCTATCCCTCTCCATGCATCCACATTTATATTCATAACTCTTTTAGTAACATGCGTTTCAGAATATAGTTGTTCACTATTAGTAACAAAACTGATCCTAATTAGGTCCCTAAAACAGCAATCATTAATCGTCAGGAAATCGTCAACCAAAGTCCTAAGGAATCATCACTTAAGGTTACACTAGTCTACGGCACGAACTATTTTGTGCGCGGGGTTAAAATGCATTTTATATCAACATTTTTTTTTTTTACACGTGCGGAAGATATAGATGAAGCAGTGATGAGCACTAGGACGCTAGTTCGCCTACGAATACACACTTTTGCAAATTTGTAGCGAAATGGATAATGATTTAGGACGAAACCAAGCGCGCGAAATTTTATAAACAGACCTTTGAGAGTCTGGATATCATGAAAAAACGACTAAACGTATCTGTTCAAAATAAAATTATTTGCATTGTTGAACTACTAATCTATCCCGGTATGGTGGCCGTTTTGCAATTTTCCGTCTTCTTATGGTATTTATTCGGGCCCAAAAAAAGCGTTGAAATTAGTGTCGAAATGTGGAACTTTCGGCGCTCATAACTTTCAAATATTAACTTTTTTGTTTCCATACAGGGCTAGATAATGATGAGACAAATTGATATCATTTTTTATTTTGAACGTACATTGCCAAACAGTGGAATAATCCCTAGACTACGTTTGTATGAAAGAATTTTCGACTAGTGTAACCTTGATCCACTCATTATCAAATCAGTCCACAAACAAGTTGGAATCCATAACATTCCGACAGCAGGTCATTTGCCCATTGACCAATAACCCGGAGCTAATCTACCGTTATCAAGGGAAAATGTGACGGTCAAAAATTCGATTAGCATTTCGACCCTGAAGCTCAAAAACCAACTTTGTCTGAAAAGCATAGAGTTGGATTTCCAATGTGGAAATCATTCGGTAGTTGAAAAGTTGTGGCCGCATTTTCTATTAACAAAGTTCACGCTATGTTTGAGGGGGTTAGCAGTGATTGTAGTGTCAATGATTTTGGGTAGTGCAAATTGATGTTTAGTGTTGCTGGATTAGAAATTAGGGTAGACGCAGGCTTGTTTGGAGATGATTTAGAATGGATGGTTGTTAGTATCTTAGGTGTAGTGGTTAAAAGGATCATTCATGTTTTTTGTGATTATGATATTTAGATGGTGTCAAAATACAAACAGAGATAGGTAAGTAGGACTATATCTAACTAAGATACTACTTCAATCGGTAAACGTTAGTTAAGTGTACTTACTAGTCTAGTAAGTCTATTCATGCAGACGTAATGCCGATAACGCGCGCGTTCACGTTCAGTAAATCGCATTCAGAAACATGAAGCACTTTTAATAACGACACCCACCCTTCTTACCTTCCCTGTAAGTAACAAGCATGAATATAATACTACGTGACATGACTTATATACCCGCGACCATACATATTAATGTATGTACGTTTTCAAGAGCCACACTACCATACAAGTATACAACAAATACACAAGTACATAAAAGCTATTGATCCATTTTCCATAAAGCTCTTTATGAATATAATGTTCGGTAAATACTTTATTCTAACAGCCAAATAACAAACAAATATGATACACACACGGATGCTGCGCTTAGAATATCCTAGATAGCTCACACACACGCGAACGTTCTGAGTTTTATTATAAACACGTAAAATCATTATTTGATGATTTCGAGGTACGCGAGTCATCGGGGTGAGTTGGGTGGCAGGAGGCCCTCATCCCACAGGCCGAGGGGTCGCCGATGCAGCAGCAATGCAAGCTACCCATCAGTGTGGCCGGCGAGGCTGGTGACGCCGCGTGTATACCACCTACGCAGCGCGAGACACCTACCGCGCAAAAAATAACAAAAACCCACTAAAAATACAACAATTAATAAACAACATCACAAAAACGGCCTAAATTAAAAAAATCGAAATAAAAAAAACCAAATTTGGTGACAAAATTCGAAATTTTGCGCGCATGCGTCTTACGCACCGCTGCCGCCCGCCGACACATTCAGAAATAGTTTTATGCAATAGACGCTATTTAATTTTTCTCCACGACACACCATAATCATAATAAATAGTATTTAAGTGAATTTGTAATCAATAGTATTCAGCAACACTTGAACTCTATAGACTTTCAATCAACCGGTTTAATTTTACTGTAAAACTAGTGTTAAGGCAACTGAAGGCAGTTTGACTCGGATTTGTCGTACCAGGGCTACTTAACATCAACGACCATCCGGGAGAAGCAGCTATCAAAATTAAGAAAGAAGAAGAAGAAAACACCACATGGGAAGTCCGCGCAGAAGACCATGGCACTGTAGACGCGGACTAAAATAAGTTAAATGCGCAAGAAACTGAAAAAAGCTAAGATTTCATAGCTAAGGGAAATCTAGCAAAACAAATAACAACCAGCGCCATTTGACGATAAAGAAACACGTTTTTTCGCAATAGAACAAGTTTTAAGTTTATATCAACCGTTATTACAAGGAATCAATAGAAAAGAGAATTTAAATCTTACGTTTTTTGAGTACATTTAAACAACACTGGTTAATTTTGGAACTTTTAAATATAATTTAAATTGATTTTTATATACAAAACTCTCTATATATATCTAGTGAAAAGTAATTTAGTGAAAGACTCTGGACTACACGTTAAGGCTAAGTGATATTTGAAATATTTGGCAACTAAGTTTTGGGAAAAGCTTTCGACCAATTTCATCAACCGCTCCGACATTGGTGGATGAAAACAAATAAGCAAAACAAAAGAACAAATTCTGTGCCTTAAATTGGCCTTAAATTATAAGTAAAAAAGGTAAGATAAAATTACTCCAAAAAGTTACAAAAAAAATCTAAATTTTACCGAGTTTACCTACCTGTTGAAACGACTTCTAGATTTGTTTAAATAGTACAAAATTAAAATAAAATTAACGTTAAGACTTAGTTAAATATTTGCGTTATTTCTATACCTATAACGTTTTATATGAGTATGTATACTTAATGGGCATAACAAGGGCATCATACAATAAACTGACAATACTAAAGAAGACGTAGAAGAAGACAGAGAAGAAGAAAAGAAGACAGGAGAATATATACAAGACTATACAGAAGATATACACGACTTTACAACTTTACACCACGAAACAGACTTATTTCGTCACCAAGAAGACAGCACTCAGGTAAGATAATACTTCTCGCCAAATGATGAAACTAAAAATGAAAATATCCTCCATCTTTATTTTCCACGAGGTGGTTTCAAGTTTCATTTCTCTTGAAAGTACAGCTCTAAGTTCTAGAGAAAAAAGCATTATGTCATTGCTAGTTTCATAATTTTTCATTTTAATCACGTTCTTTTTGGTACATACACTATGTTAAATTATATAATGAGCAAAATGGCCGCCGGCTATTAAAATAAAATTGACATCTATTATCTCGCTCGCACTTACGGGAACCGTATCGACTGTTTCATCTTTTTCAGCATCATTCCCGAATTCGTCCACCATGTTACTCTCTGCATTACGTTCTTTTTTATCTTTAATTTTAGGTTCTTCTTCTTCGTCTCTAAACTTAGGTTATCATTTATTTTCTAAATCAAAAGTACTTATATAAAAATCCTTTAAGTTAAAATGAAAAAAAAATGACACAAAAATTTTCTCGTCTCAAAAATAAAGACCATGTGACTTAGAACGTCAGTGTGTTAGTATCGAATGCCAAGAACGGTGTAGAAACATTCGCCCTAACTTTCGTTTTCGCCAAGTCAAGTTCAGGTTTTGCCGATGATTCCGGCGTGCGTGCCTTTTGCGCATGTCCGAGTCATCACAGTCATTGCCCAGCCAAATTATTGATCTCCGCCATGTTGGAAAACTGCGGGGGGGAGGAGGGGGGGCGTCATTTACTAACGTGATAGTTTTCACAACGCTCAATTATGCAGGGAGGTGGGTAGTTGGGGGGGCCGAAAAAATGTATACATCAATATGGCGTATTTTGTATTAAATTCTATCGGTCACGCCCATCGGTTTGCGGAATTTATAGCTGGGGCTTTACTGCCGATGCGATAGTTTATTTTAATTATCGTCCTTTAATTTAATTAATATAGGCTTTGGAGTTTTTAGGGGTTGTTGGAGTGGGGTGGTGCATTTGTTGCAGTTGCAGCTTCTTTAGCTTCGGCTTCTTGGGTTGAAGCAATGACGGCTCTCTGAAAACCAGTTTTTGAGTAAAAGAGACTATTTGGAATAACAGCAAAGTTAAGATTTAATTAAACACTTGTAGCACGTCTTCTTCTGAGCAAAAGTTTTTCAAGGAATTAGATGTCTTCTGAAAACACGTTGCTTCTTCAAATTTTCTATTACATTCTTCAAAATTGACAATCATCAACATCATCACACTTACTTCTCAATGCGGATAGTCAGACTACCTGTCTTCCAAATTATGCTCTTCTTAATCAATCAAAGTAATGATTTTATATTTTGCAATAAACCTTCGTAAAAATGCATCATTATTGTAATCATCATCGTTCCTCATTGAAACCAAAAAAGTCATACCCCTTTTTACATGTTCACCTTTCACGACCAAAGCTCAATATAAAGTGGTATACAGATGTGTAGACTGACCAAAAAAGTCAGACCCCTTTTTACATGTTCACCCTTCACGACCGAAGCTCACTGTTGAGTGGCATAAATAGATATAGAGGAACTACCTCATTACCTAAGTGCCGCTCCCTTTTTCATCAGATGAATCATTGAGTCTGCATCGCATGACAAGTTGATGACAATATAAACCAAGATTACTATAGTGTGGATTAGTAATGAGATTTTCTGTTTCTGAACGACTGGCTGGATAGAATTTGGGGTTTGAATAGAGAACATAAAATAAAGAATCTGAATCTGAGAATTTGGATTTAGGAACATTTCAAAACTTAGTTTAATGCCAAAGTTTGATAGGTTTTCCGGCTAAAGTAGATATTGAAAAATCAAAACAAAACTAGAAAAAACTTTGTAACAAAAATATTGAATCGACCTCCAAAACAAAACACTACATAGCGAAAAATAACTTTCTTTGGTACAAATTTGTTTTTTTTTTGTTTTTGACACAGACTGCCGAAAAGAAAGTTATTTTTCGCTTTGTAGTGTTTTGTTTTGGAAGCCGATTTAACTTTTTTGTTTAATATTTTTATTGTTGATACCTTACATTATTTACCATGAAAATACGCATTAAAAAGGATGACTAAAAACTACCCGTCAGATCTTGATCAAATCTAAATGGGCCCACATGGGAAGCACCAGCTTTCAAATAAAAAAAGCATCGTCAAAATCGGTTTTTACCTAGTAAAATGTTCTGAGGACACATACAAAAATACAGTCGAATTGAGATCCTCTTGATTTTTAATGTCGGTTAAAAGTTACTTAACTTCAGATTCTTAATACGAGGATTAGTCTGTAATAGTGATTTGGAATCAAATTAGACCAAAAAATAGGAGTCACCCATCTGAAATTGGATAGCATTGTTCAAAATACTATTATAAATGAAAACTAAAAAGTCCCCATCGATCCGATAACTGGAAAAAAAATACCCGGGGTCAAAGGTCACAAAAATAAGTTCTTCGCGATTTTCAGCAAAACGGTAAGTTCATCATAAAATTAGCCCAGACAAAAATTGTAGATCAAATAATCTATCTACATATTTAAAAGAGAAAGTACGTACCTATGTATGTATGTTCCTTATAGACTCCGAAACGGCTAGACCGATTTTAATGAAGTTTTCAGACAATCTTTAGATTGACCCAGCGGATAATCCTGTAAAGTTTGGTGGCGATCCCACAGGAACGGGAACTACGCGGATGAAGCCGCAAGGCGCTAGCTAGTTATCTTTAAAAAATCTCTAAGTACTTTTTTCCTAAGAAGAAGCTGTAATACAAGTAAAAACATAAAATATTATAAATATGTGAATGTCGTGTAAAAAGAAGCTAGGTAGTAGGCCCAGTGAGAGTTGATAGAGTTAATCAAAATTTCTTCGAATATTTGGTTCTAGGATATGCCGGGTTAACTCATGATGTTTTCTTTAATCATTTGAGAGCAGCGGTGATATAATACATTACACAAAGTAATACGGCCTGGGTTCGATCCCTCCTACGACTCGTAAGTCGGGAGCGTAAATCACTGAGCAACTATGCTCGGATTCTGCAGCTTTGAATGAAATTCGTAATAACTAGACAGACACGCAAAATACACACGCAGTCTGTTACAAATAGTAGTCTGCTACCTACCCATACGAGTAGGTATCTATGGTAGGTAGATATATGAAGGTGAGCCTAAAGTCGTTAACCAGGCAATAGAGCAACTGACATTGCACTAGGTATAGTTTACGGGCGAAACATTTTCTTTTTACAGAAGCATCAAAAAACCGGCAGGCTTATTACGTATCTTTTGCAAGAGCAAAACGGTAGCGATGTTTGCGCTATAATTGTTCTTCAATACGAAAGTTTTAGGGTTGTTGGTGGTTTTCTTTTTAATGCATTTGACAAACAGCGAGCGATTAGCAAACGATTGTGTAGGACCTACCATACCAACACTGCAGTTAATGCAGACTTTTATGACATAAGCGTTTGATCGCTATCGTTTTGCTCTTGCAAAAGATACGTAATAAGCCTGCAGATCTTAAAAAACTTTTGACCATGTTGCTTGACAGTCAAACTTAAACTGCTATGAGTTTGACTCAAAGCATTTATTTCAATTAAACGAAATGTGTGTGTGAAAAACAAGTAATTCGCTTAAGCACCTAGTTCCAGTTCATTTCTGCTTTCCTGGTAGTTTTAATAAATAAACAATTAGGACAGTTGAATTTTAAACGTCTATCGATATCATTTATCACGAATCCTTCATGCTCTTTTCTATGTTTCATCGTGAGTGCGTTTCGAGGCATACTTTTGGTGCCATCAAAGTTGGCGCGCTTAGAGGAATACCCCGAAATGGGAACTGCGCAACATAAGCTAACGATAAACAAGTAAAAACAGCCATTAGTAGGGATCTTAGGAACATAATTACACACAAAACATATCACTCGCTAAAAATAGTTAAACGGGGAACCCTCCGGAATAAGCCTTGGATTAACAGCCTTCTACACAAAAATGGAACCAAACACCACAACAGGCAAACAATTATTGAAATCTGCATTGACTTTTATAGCTCACTCTACATGGATGATTAAGAAAATACGGTAGATACAATTGAGAAAACATTCCTCCTATTACGGGATATGAAGTAGACAGTGTTGAAGACGATGAACTGTAAGAAGAGTCCTGGAGAGGCCATTATTACAACCGAAGCCTTGAAACTAGGATCTGCCACTCTGTTTCCTATCCTCACCAGTTTATTCATCACGATTCTACACTCAGGCAATATTCCAACCCAGACGTGTCACTCAAACATTGTTCTCCTTAAAAAAATGCAATATAAACAATTACAGGCCCATCAGTTTGATTTCAAATATCTACAAGGCTTTCCAATAAAGGTTATCCACAATCGCTTCGACGCTAATATTCGACTCGTCCACCAGAAAAGGCCGTATTTCACCGACGCTTCTCCACCACGGATCCTGACATGCAAACTTTAAACCAGTCAATAGAAAAACATTCGGAATTTCAAAATCCTCTATACCTAGCTTACGTAGACTACGCAAAAGCCTTTGACAGCATCCAACACAGTGCAATATTTTCTGCTCTGCGAAGCCAAGGTACAGAGGATATCAACATCGAAGTACTGACAATCATTTACAACAATAGTACGGTTAATATTAAACTGAACTCGTGCTACATTCAAAATTAGCAAAGGGGTGAAGCACATGTACACTGGAGGAAAATTTCAAAACACTGGTGGACTCGTGGACTGGGCAAGTTATTAAAAGAGATCGAGAAGAGACAGAGAGAGAAAAAAGCTATCAAACTCCGTTTCGCGGATGACATAGTCCTTTTTGCTACTACAGCAGAGCAACTGCAAGAAATGCTCCAAGAACTGAGCACTGCATGTCTTAAGGTTGGATTGACGATGAGTTGGTCCAAGACCAAGGCAATGAGCAATGCCGTCAAATATATGGTTGAGGTAGATGGGCAGGCAATACAATGTGTCGACGAATATATTTACTTTCCTTCCACAACAGGCAAGACAAAGAAATCGATCGTCAAGTCGAAAATACCTGAAAGAGATAGTGGTCCATGAAACCGCTCATGAAGAGCGACCTTCCAATTTCCTTAAAACGCAAGCTCGACGACATTATGTGTATCCTGCCTCAATTTTTTTTTTTTTTTTTATTTCGCGAATAAAATGCCTAACGCATACCGCGTCGTCCGGGGAAAAACGTGGTTATGTGGGGCTTGCAACCACTAAAAACTGCGCCTGTGCACCTACTTTCGCCTTGATGGGTAGACCGCGAGAACTGCTACGCATGACATTCGCGAACCATCCAGCGTGGCCCACTTCTGGGTGCCTTCTTCTTTGCTCACCTCTGGGCTCCCTTCTCCTTCGGCGATGTCCGAGTGCACTTGAACATCACCACAACTCCAGGGACGTGCAGCATGAACGATAGAGTCCCCAATCTATCGTCCACTGACCCCTCATGTGTATCCTGCCTAACCTAACCTATGGCGTTCAGACTTGGTCTTTGGCCGAGGCTCAGAAGTCCAAACTGATAGTATGCCAAAGAGCGATGGAGCGTAGCATTCTGCAAATTAAACTGACCGATCGAATCCGCTACACAATTATACGCTCCAAGACAGGCAACGCTGATGTTGAAGACAAGTCAGCGAGGCTAAAATGAGTTTAGGCGGGTCACATTTTAAGGATACATGGGGACAGATGGACCAGGATCGTCACACAGTGAGTACCTGAAGATGGCCGTCGCAGCCGAGGCAGGCCTAAAAAACGCTGGCGTGACGATCTGGACTTGTTCCTGCTGGATTGACCAGAGGCAAGGTATAAAGTTGGCTGGAAGAATGTGGAGGACGTCTTTGCTCAGCAGTGGGACGATACAGACTAAATAAAAAAAAACAATTAAAATTACCAAGAGAACGCAAAATCGGGCAGAGTAGAATAACAACATTAGTTGGAAAAGTTGCAGGTACTAGTCTAGCAGTCATCAAGCAACTTAATGGACAGTTGTCCAACTGTCCATTGAGTTGCTTGCCGACTTTTTTATCCAACATTCAAATGAAAGACCAACTCCAATTAGTAGCAGAAAATGACACAATAAGCCTTTATGAAGTGATGCGGCGATAACAATTGATCAAAGTGTCCAAAAAGGTATTGTCATGAGCTATTGAAATGAAGCAGGGTAAATTCCAAAATTATGTAATTTTGAAAATCATTATCTATATATATTAAAATCAATGCCACTTTTCGTTGTAATTTTATAACTCAAGAACGGGCTCCAAACCAAATGTGTATGTTCGGAAAGATGGTTTATGTGAAGACTCTTTTTTTTTCCTGTGTATGGTAGGGTAGGTAGGATAGGGTAGGTAGGATAGGGTAGGTAGGATAGGGTAGGTAGGATAGGGTAGGTAGGGTAGGGTAGGTAGGGTAGGGTAGGTAGGGTATGTAGGTAGGGTTGGGTAGGTAGCAGGGTAGTCACTTATAGAAATTCACTTTATCTTTTCACTGTAGGACTATACAAAGTAACATTTTCAGGCCAACTTTTCGACTTGAAAATCGAGCTTCTAACATGATGCTTGAAAGCCGCTCATCAAATCAAAAACCTAGCTCCATTAATAAAAGCAGAAAATGAATTATCACAAATCACAAAGAAGATTTTCTTTCCAGAAAAAACTTCGCAACGACAAGAAACTTCGCCTAATCGCTTCCATAATAGCTACAAACAAAAAAATAAATAATAATATTAACAACTAATAATATTTTTTTGTCGGTACGTTAGTTGAATCATTATCGTGTCCTTAATGTCATTTTATATTAAATGGGTGTATGCGAGGCACGCCGGGGGAAAAAGTGTGATTACCTACCTACTGTTTTATTGACTAATACTTGGGTTAAGGCGCTGGATAACGTTTGGCCCAGAGTTCATACATTCCGACAGCATTTCGGATCTTGCACCTATGAACACGAAAAAAAAGGTATTGATTGAAAAAGTTAAAATATACAAATACAAATACAAATACAAATACGTTTATTGGTTCAAGAATAACAGAAATACAACAACAATACTCTGTCACTTAAAATAGGATTCCCTGTGCTATAAGTGACAGTCGGGATCGGAGTTGGCCTAATTTACAGTCATAGTTTATCAGTCCGTATTCATGTAATTAATAAGTATATATAAAGAAAAATAAAATAATAAAGTTAAAATTTGAGGAAACAATTTAGAGTTACTAATTTAACATGCTTGTTTAAATATGTACCATGTGTGTGTGTATGTGTGCGTATGTGAGAGAGTGTGTGGAATTGTGAGGTTGTGGGTGCGTGTGTGCATGAATGATGAATGTAGTATGTATGATTCGTGATTGGTAGGGCGTGTTTTAAATTGTGATATCTCAATTAGGTAGGTAAAATAGTCGTTCGGTTTCTATGTAGTCTAATGACGCGAGAAAGGCATTTACTGTTTTTTTAAACTTAAAATTTGTTAATTTGTACAAGGTCACTTTTTTACTGATTTTATTGTAAAGACAAGGAGCTGCAATGTACGGATGACGTTTGGCAAATACTGTGTTATGCGGTGTTATTTGGAAAATGTCATCTTGTCTTCGTTTGCAGTTATTAATCGGCGTACCTATTGGAATACTTGTATGGACGTACTTAAGGTTGCGTAAGACAAATAGTTGCCGTACAGTAAGAACTCCTATCTCTTTATATAGTGTAGCTGTAGGGTAAAGTCTAGGTTTGCTAGTGAGGACTTTAAGTACTGCTCTTTGTGATCGTTCAACAGTTATAAGATGTGATTTATGTGTCCCTCCCCAGACGGATATGCAATATTCGAGTATGGATTTACATAATGAGTAGTAAATAACCTTCAATGTGTGCTTATCTTCTATATGGCGCACTCTTTTAAAGATAGGCATTAGTTTTCTTAAACGATTGGATAGAAGCTCAGTATGAGTATGCCAGTTAAGATTCTCGTCAACCCAGACACCTAAATATTTTATTCTTGGAACCTGCTCCAGATGAGTACAATTACAATTACTAGTACTATTCCTACTCGCTAAATCACGACAGACATGGGCTTTGATATTTCTTGTTCCTAGTATGGGTAATTTAGTTTTAGTTATTGAAAAAGTCAAATATTTGGTTTTATTAAGATTTATAGTAAGTTTATTTGCATTTAACCAGTTAAGCACAGTTTGGAGTCCTGTTTCTGCTAAATTCATCACCTCATTCCAATTATTGCCGTGAAAAACTAATGCTGTGTCGTCAGCAAAAGCCACAATTTTAGCATTATTTAGCTTCATATCACAAAGTTCGTTCACATAAATTAGGAAAAGTAGGGGGCCAAGAATACTACCTTGGGGTACTCCGTGGGTGATTACGGCAGCCCTGCTTGTATATGAGCCGATTTTTATACGTTGCTGTCTATTTGTCAGGTAACTAGTAAATAGGTCTAATGCTTTGCCACGAATACCTATATTTTCTATCTTTTTTAATAGATCCGGGATAGAGACAGTGTCAAAAGCTTTCGCAAGGTCCAAGAAGATTCCGATGCACTTAAGTTTACTATCCAGTGCCCTAACCACGGTTTCAGTGAGAGTTCTAAGAGCGTCCTCCGTAGACTTGCCGGCGATAAACCCATACTGGTTGCTCGATAATATCTGATATTTCGATAGGTAGTTCGTCAATCTTTTATTAATGAGCTTTTCAAGAATCTTGGACATTGCTGGAAGAATCGATATAGGTCGGTAGTTATTGACACTGTCTCTATCCCCTGCCTTATGTATAGGATGTATGAGCGCGGTTTTAAAAAGGTCTGGAAAGACGCCCGTCTGGAAGCTCAGGTTACAAATGAAAGTTATAATAGGGGTTAAGACAGGGCTTGCAGCTTTGATTAATTTGTTGGAGATTCCGTCAGATCCTACGGCAGAGTCATCTTTTAGGTTCGTTATAATTGCGTGTACTTCTGCATCATCTGTATCCAAAAGGGCAAATGTGTTAGCCAGATGATGGGTAGTGATTTGAAGCGATTTGTCTTTACTGTGTGGTATGGCCTCTGCTAAGTTTTTACCAACACTGGCAAAATAATCGTTAATGTTATTAACTGACTCCTGGGGGTTTTGGCTTAAATTAAGTAGACTTTCATTTTTAGATTTCTGTTTGTTTAATGATGCTATAGACTTGATTACCTTCCAAGTTTGTTTAATATTATTGCCTGCCTTTTTTAATTCCAGATTTTCGTGACTGCATTTAACTTTATGAATTATATTTTTACAAAAGTTTCTATATCTAGTAAAGACAAGTTGCATTTCTGGGTTGTTTGGGTTGTTTTTGGCTTTAATATGCAGACGATCCCTATGCCTAATGCACCTTAATAATCCTGGCGTTATCCAGGGTTTGATTATTCTTTTACGATGGCTAGTTTTTTTTGTAACGGAGTTTCTGAGCATAGCTTGTGTTAAAATATCCATTAATTGATTTAGGGCAGTATCTACGTTTTTACAATTATAGATGTTTGTAAAATCTACTTCTTTCAGTTCTGTTGCTATTTTGGAAATGTCAGTTGTTATTTTCTCGTGCTTAGAACAATAGTCAGAAGCTTTCTTTTCTAATGCCACACAAACAGTATAGTGGTCAGTAATCGTAGTAGATATCACTAACGCACAACAAGAAAGAGCAGATTTGATCATGACATGATCTAGGCAATTGTGGCTTCGTGTAGGAATCAGGTGAGCAGGGAGAAGGCCATGTGAAGCCATTAGGTTCAGATAGTCGTGTGATCTCTGATCATTATCAATGTCCCTGATACTTATATTAATATCTCCTACAAATATAATGTTAGCGAAGGGTACAAGTGATTCAAGAAGAGTGTCTGCCGACCTAAGAAATTTGTCAACATTGTATGAGGGTGGCCTGTACACTGCCACTACTACAGTGTCCGGTTTAAGCTTAAAAGAGACCGTTTTCATTGAAAATCGAATAAAGTTGCAGTATTCTTCACTACCAAATTAACATGCCATGCAGTTTAAAATTATGACGCTTACTATAGAGAAAATTTTCACTAAAGCATCTTTGGAAACGCTCCGTGTAAAGCACTGGTATCCAGCTAAATCCATTTAGTCTGGAAGCCGACCGTATACTTAGGAAAAGGCTATAGGCAAACACCATATTTTTTTTACCAATAACAAAAAAAACTAAAACAAAGAAAAAAATACAGCACAGAGAAAGCCAGCTGAGTAATATAATTTCCTACCGTTTTAAATTCACAACTGCAAAGCTAACGGAGAAAAACGGGTTAGAAAATCGCAACTTGTGGTACCAAGAGCCTTAAGTAAATGTTTTTTTGTTTCGATGCTTAAGTTATGATGGTGTGTTTATGCTGGTTTTAGTACTTAGTGGATGCAAATGCAAAGGTCCCGGTGATTTGTTGGAGAGTTATAACCAAACTGAAAGAACAAATTAAAAGACATGCAGATTTAAATAATTGCTTGTCGGTCTTCTACAGACTGTACTTCGGTGAGTGTGCTGAAGAACTCCACGACCTGATCCCACCAGTGCCCTTCTACCATCGGACATCTAGACGCACTGCAAGTTACCATCCTTACCTTGTTGCCATTCCACCAATTCGCACCAAGGGCTTCCAAACATCCTTCATAATGCGCACAGCGAATGAATGGAAATCACTACCTGCGTCTGTGTTTCCGAATGCATTCAACCCGAATCTCTTAAAAGTTAGAGTAAACAGGCTTCTTCTGGGTAAGCTCACTCCATCGTCGACTCTGTCTCTGTCACCTCTGACCTAGACTAGAGTCAAGAGCAAACCCATCTCAAATAAAAAAAAAATGCAGGTATATAACAATAGAGGATAAAATAAGAAACAAGTATGAAAGACGAAACTTGAAAGAGAAAGCCTGAAAGTGCCAGTGATGATAGAAGCTGTATGGAAACCGGTTGTCATGATGTGGACTTTTGATACGAAGGTATGAGGAACATTTATCGTGAGGAAAATTTTGAGTATGATTGTGAATATAGTTGGTTGGTTGGTCATAAGGGAGAAGACCAAAGAAACCTTTGATTGTACGAGGAGTGTCATGACGATATGAAATAATTATATGGAAAAAGAAGATTTGTTCTGTGCCGATCCCGAATAAATTGAGATAATAATAGTCGGAGGATGCTAGAGAATTAGAATTGTCGAAAGTCAATTTAAAAATCCAGATTAATAAGACTCCCTATTTAAATATCTCACTCATTAATGTCTGCCTCAATATTGCGAAATGTAAATGTTTTCGTTGGCATTTTATCTGATATTTGTAAGTGCTGAAAAAAATCCTTTAGTGTGCAGTCTCTTTGTGCCGATTGGCTTAACTCTGTTCTGTCTCTTGCTTGATATGAAGGCAAGTGAATTTTTTATTACTCCTTTACTCTCCATTTCTGATTATTTCATTTTGTATCTAATTAAATCGTTTAGTATTCAATTGAATCGTTTCTTCGGGACACGTCGGGCTTCATTTTCTCTGCGCTTTTCTGGTGGTCGCCTCTGTTGATTCTGGCTTTCAGGAGTTGCAGTGGTTGGCCGTAGAGAAAATCTTAGAATTTCGTTCCACCCGTGGGTGGGTTTATTGTCATAACTCGATTTGTCTAAAATAATCATGGAGGCCGTGTAAAAATATTACAGCGGCTCTTAAAATTGATTATTTTTATAATGAGATGTCTTTGTCTCTAGTATAGTCTTAAACTATGTGTATGGACAGCTTATGCCTCGGTAAATATAATATTGGCTGTGTTACCTAACTATTAATTGGGGTTTGGAAGTCTGGTAGACAGTCGGTCCATGTAATATACCTACTGGTGGTTGCAGAATAAACATACAAGGAAAATTTTAGGCAGACGATGTGCTAACTGCTTTCATACTTGTATTATTATTCCATTTATTTATTATATTTATACATTTATAAACATTATTCTATAAAAAAATAAAATAAAAAAACATTTAAAAATACAAAAATAGTAGCCGACCGGTACCGGGAACAGGGTCTAAGCTACCGGTGGTCAGGGCTCCTGAGAGAGGAACCTCCTAACTATACGCGCCGAGTCCAGAAGTACCGCTTTCTGGATCAAGCCCTTGATGCAGCTGCCCAACGAGAGCCTTCTCAGATGTTCGTTGAGGCTCTTGGCTATTACGTCATTGGCCGTCACGACTATCGGCACAATGACTGCTGTATTCACATCCCACATGTGGACAACCTCGAGAGCCCTTGCTTTTCTTATCTTTCTCAGCCTTCTTCTTGTATTATTATTATTATTTATTTATTAAAATAGAAATTTATAAAATATTAAATTAAGAAGACTATGAACTATACAAAACCGTTTTCACGTTTTGTCCGTGGAAACGGAACAAACAGTATTTAAAATAAGGTGTATTACTGCAGACACTTAATTTTCACTTAATAAACTTAAAAAATAACTTAAAAAAATATCTTGTCTTATAAATTATTAATAAAGTTGAGTTAAGTTACGTTAAACATCTAACTATAACACTTGATGTTAATTGATGGCTAAGTTGAGTATGATACTTACAGTTATATACTACTCGTTAAAAATATGTCTTTCGTAATGCTAACAGATGAATTTTTTGTATCATCATCATCCTTTACACAGAAAGACGTGCACTACTGGACCATAATATTCTTGCGGCCTTCACTAGGTTCTCGGTCGAACTAGTGGACGGCTTCCAGCCTGCGACGGCCAACGTCCTACAATTTTATATGTTCAATAGAAAAATAATACAATATCATTCATGACCACACCCATGAAAGCAGTGGTGGCCCAGTGGTAACGACCGCGACTTAACAGTTGTAGGTCGTGGGTTCGAGCCTAGGCAGGCGCTTTACTTTGTGTAAATTATTTCATCACCACTGCTCTAAAAACGGTGAAGGAAAACATCGTGAGGAAACCGGCATGTCTTATGGTGCTCCCACACCGCTGTTCAAAAATGTTTACAAACATTTTCTAACACTACATTTACTGACAAATGTTAGGAAAATGTCTGTCTAGAAAAAGTTTACTAATGTTTGTAAACATTTTTGAACAGCGGTGTGGGAGCACCATTAGAACCAAAAATTCGAAGACATGTGACATCCACTAACATGCACTGGGCCCGCGTGGTGGACTACGGCCCATTCCCTCGCACAGAGAGAAGGCCTGAACGTACAACGGACCAAATGCGAGTCTAAGTGCGGAAAAGGGGTCCATCTATCCTATCCTATCCTATGACCACACCCAATCATCCAATAAGGAAATACAAAATATTATACAAAAAAAAGTAACAAAACCGACATTACCTCGCCGTGTAAACCGCTCGACACGACGAATGCATCTCAGACAAATGCGTGCAAAACACTGCGACACGACACGACTGTCGTAATGTAATAAGACGCATTTTTCTTTGGCAAAAACGTGCGCGGGCGATGGTAATGGTGTTAGAAAATTGATGCGAGTTCAATGGTTGTTGGTTGGGAAGATGCTCTACTTGTTTAGCCGTGAGTGATCTACTTGTGTCTATAAAGATATAGATACATTTATTTGTTTCTATAAATGAGTTTCTTGATAATTTAACTAAGTAGGCAGATATATTAGTACTCATAGCTGCATCCTTAACATATTCTCTACTTAGTAAAATATTTAAATAAATAATCCATTCACTGACAGATAACGTACCACAGCCTAAAACAGAAAGGAAGTTGTATAAGAATAAGTTTGTATGAAACTTTGCAATATTTGCTGACGGGAAATCGAATAAGGCACAAGGGTTGTACATAATATCAGGGCATAAGCAGTATAAAAAAAAAAAAAAAAAAAAAAAAGCCTTTATTGTTGTTAAAAAGTTTTACACGTAGAGTAGTTTCGTGTGCCTAAAATTAATTTACTATGACTACTATCTAAAAAACACATTTTGACTATTAACTAGAGTTTAACTAATATACTAACAATTTTAATATCTATTGATTATCGGCAAATGGTAGTTCGGTTACAACTTGTCTTCCGACAAAGGCCTCCTCTAAAGCTCTCCAGTCTTTTCTCATTTTTGCAGTGCGAGTCCATGTTGAACCCGCTATTTTCTTTACGTCATCCTCAGGATAAACAGTATATCATAATATAAATGTATAATATATAAATATAACCATAATAGAAATAAATGATAATAAAGGGAAGACAAATAGCAATTTAATGCTTATTGAAAAAATACGATTTTAATTAAAAAGACTGCCATTTAATAATAGGAAAAGGAATTATTTTTTTTTGATTATATTTTCACTGTCACTAGAAATATCATGAAACAATCCAGCTAGGTATTCATAAGAAAATAATTTGTTATTTTACATAGTAACGCTAATACGTCTAGTTTTTTTTTTGTAACCTTTCTTTATTTAAATATCGAACTATTTGTGATTTTCTTAGCAAGATACCTAGTAGAACCCCTTCCCAACCATACCCAGTTCAGCGGTGACACCAAGTTTTTACAAGACACACATTCTTCATTGGCAAGCTGACATTCCTACGAAACCTACCGTGAACAGCCTATCATAATATTGACTTTGAGTTTCCAAGTGTTTGCGCATATGCTTAGGTTTCTAAGCAAATCTAGGAACGAGAGAACTCTTCGAGAATTGTAGTCGACAGCCCTGATTTTTTTTCCCAACACTACAGAGTACACTGTTGGCGTGTTATTTTTCCTACGGTCTCTTTAATCTGCCTAGCCTTTTCCCAACAATATCGGGGTTGGTTACTAATTTAACAAGATGCAACATGGAGCGAGCACACATTTTTCATTGGTAACCTATCTATTTTTATTGGTAATCCTATTTACATTCAAATAACTACACAATACGATAGGGTTTCTTCTCTTACAGAATAAAATCAGACTAAATATGTCCACTGCTGGAAAACAGACCTCTTTCAAGTTTTACAACATCGATCTCTAATAAATCGACCTCTAATAAATGAAAACATAAAATAATTAAACCAAAATAACTAAACGGGACAATCAAAATATGGCGTCGTATTTTCGGTCACATCGCTGTCGACTCTGACCATATGCCCAAAAGACTAAGGCCCAGTTTTTTATCAGTTAACTCAACCGATGATTAAAAAATATGCTAACCAATGGATTCAAAATTGGGTAAAGTTACTTTTACCATCAAAATTTAGCCTCACAAATAGTCAAATAGATAGGAGTGTTTATTTTTTAACCATTTGTTAAATAGACAACAGAAAAATATACACGTTTTACCGAAATTTTAAAACATTGGTTAGCATATTTAACTAGTAGCTTCAACCAGTGGCGCCACTCGCATGAAAAGTGTTTTATCATCTATCTCTGTGCCAAATTTCATTCAGATCCGTTCAGCTATTCTGGCGTGATTGAGTAAGAAACATACATAAATCCATTCAAACTTTCGCCTTTGTAGTATTATTAGTTTGGTTTAATTTAATTAATTATTTAATTAACTATTGATTAAGTTAACTACGGATCAAAAAACTGCGCCCAAGGAGTTTTGAAAATTTAACCTTAAAAGGTTTTTCCGATGGCAATTCCCGCCAGGTACAGGGTTTACGAGTATAAGTCATCATCATCATCATATTAGCCGAAAGACGTCCATTGCTGGAAATAGGCGTCCCCCAAGCTTCGCCACATTGTCCGGTCTCGTGCGTTACGCAACCAGCGGATCCCCGCAACCTTCACCAGGTCATCGGTCCACCTGGTGGGAGGCCTTCCAACGAAACGTGTTCCGGTTCGCGGTCGCCACTCCAGAACCTTTCTGCCCCATCGGCCATCCGTTCTGCGAGCAATGTGCCCTGCCCACTGCCACTTAAGTTTGGCAATTCTTCGGGCTATGTCGGTAACCCTGGTTCTCTTACGGATTTCTAAATTTCTGATTCGATCACGCAAGGAAACTCCGAGCATAGCCCTCTCCATTGCGAGTATAAGTAGTTTAAGAAAGTTCCTTAAGGACCTTAGGCATCATTCTGCCTCACCACCAAGCTTTCAGGTATTGGTTACACGGGCTATTCTCATGTTAGATGGGAATCTTAGTTAAAGGTCCATATCCCGTGGCAAAAATATCGACATAATATTACTTGGGTGGTATGGTAACTATAAATTATTTTTAGGGTTCCGTACCCATAGGGTAAAAACGGGACCTATTACTAAGACTCCGTGGTCCGTCTGTCTATCTGTCTGTCTGTCACCAGGCTGTATCTCATGAACCGTGATAGCAAGACAGTTGAAATTTTCACCGATGATGTATTTCTGTTGCCGTTATAACAACAAATACTAAAAATAGAATAAAATTAATATTTAAGTGGGGTTCCAATACAACGAACGTGATATTTTTGCCGATTTTTTGCAATAATGGTACGGAACCCTCCGTGCGCGTGTCCGACTCGCACTTGGCCGTTTTATTTTTTCTATTTTTATGATTGTAAGTAATATTAAGTTGTGACTGTTATCAAACTGTTATTTACCAAGATTGTGTTATTTACCATCATCAATCATCATTTGCGATTTCTTTGTCATTCTAGAAGCATAATTTTGACTTGTATTATTTTATTGACATTTGCATGACATTTATTTTAATTTTTTATTATTACTAAATATGAAATTCTATTATGTATTTTCATTTGTATTCTTTATTAATATTTGCATGCTATTTTCCAAGGTAAAAATGACGTTCTATCATGTTGTATCCTAACATCTTTTCATGCTGACAATTTGTTATGTATGTATGGTACTCATGTTTGAGCAAATAAAAATGATTTGATTTGATTTACGTATAGCTTTAAAATCATTAAAATTATTACGCCGACCATCCGAAATGATTTAGGAAAAGTTCAAATGAAGGATGATGAACTATGAAAGTTGTAAGGCATCCTTTAGTGAACTTAAATGTATATTTCAGCATCAACCATTCAGGCAGTTTACTGTCTATTTTAATTGTCAGACAGTTTTAACTGATGCTAATTAACTTGTCTACTAATTGCGACATTTTAAACTTAAATAAAGTTGCTCCTGAGATTCTTGCATTTAAATTTTACACATCTTCCTAATCCATTAAATTCCTAACACTTTAACGGTTTCAAATTCTAGCTAAACTCCTCATAAAAACGGGCTACGAATGTAAATACTTAATTCTAACTTAGCACAAAAGTTGGTGAAAGGGGACCTCAAGCTAACAGAATGATGACTCAGCTGTGGGCGATTGCTTAACACTAAGTTACATTCAAGTTTGAGTAGTATTGGATCTATCGAGAGGTTGCAGATTTGCGACGCTAGATGGCGTTAGCTGTACGGTCGATCTTTGTGGGCATAAAAGTAGTTTTTTTTTTGTCTTGTTTGGTTTTGTTAGTGGTTAATGTGGTTTTGTGGTGTGGTTGGAAAAGTATTTTTTGCAAAAACCGATGGTTTTTCGGCAGTTGATTAGTAAACGATCTTTTAGTAAATGTCAAGTTATTTTAAGTTGCTTATGTTGTGTAACTTACCTAACGAAAAGGTAATATTTATAAAAGAGAGATCTCGGTGTTTTGAGCAGCTTGATTGTATGATGCTTCAACGAAGTGCTGGCGAACTTTAGTGCTAAAATCACTAGCAATTTCCCCTGTAAATCAACACCATTAAATAAAATGAAAAGTCAGTAGGTTTGATTGTTCTATTGTGTATTAACTGAGGAAAAAACTCGGCTTCTCGTGTTAGGAAAAGCTTAACGATCAGATCATCAGGTTTATGTCGCGGTCAATTTTGAAACCAGTGAATTTTGGCGGCTTTGCACGATTGTACATCTAACGTTAGTCTCTAAGGTGGGACATGAACCTCTGCGTTAGCAGACCGCTGGGTATTGCATAGGTTCGGCGGCAATCAGTGCTGATTGTGTTAATTAGTTTTAGAGTAAAACTGAGAGCGGAATCCCGTTCTTAGTGCACGGGTTTAGCCTGGCTATGGCCAAGGGACAGCCTGGTGATAAGTGGGTTTTATCTCGATGCATAGACCGGTGATGACCAGTGTGTTCGGTTGACGCTCTACTAGAATAAAGATATGGCTCGCATTTTTTTGTTACGGCTTGAGAACAGTAATAAAAATTCGTAAATCGAAGCTAATTTTGTGTTGTTCTTTTGTTTGGTACTATTTTTTTATGCATAATAGGCTTGCGCTTGACCGTTATCTCATTTGATGGTAAGCGATGATGTGGTTGACGGTAAAGCACGCTTGCATAGAAGTAACCTATTCACTCTTGACTTAAAGAACCCTAGATTGTAGCTGTCGGGAAACACAGACTCCGGTAGGGAATTCCACTCCATAACTATACGCATAATGAAAGTATTTCCAAAACATTTGGTGCGTATGGGTGGGATGTCCACCGTGTACCGATGGTGAAATAAGAAAGAAACAAAATGTCGAAAAAACTTTTGCACTACAAACTATTTTTAGTATGAAATTTAGAAAGTTTCTCTCCCAAAAATCTTTCACGAAAAAGTCTCAGCTTCACAAAAACCATCTAATTCTAATTCCAATAATTACAGACCAATATATAAAGTTCTCAGTACCGAAGATTTCTAACATTTTGCCGTGTCCTAGAAACGTATATAAACCCACAGACAGCGAACATTTCTTTCTATATCTAACACGACTATACCTATCTAAAATTCATAGTGAAATAAGTATAAGAGCCTAGCTTCTAAAAAACTTTTTGACTGTAACCTATATCTCTATGCTACAAAACAATCAATATGCAACTCTAAACTTCAGAGTTTAAGCATCATTTTGGTGCGGCATACAAGGGTTTGTAAGACGTTTTTTGTTAAGTTTAGAATGCGGCAGTGCAGGCCAATGCACGGTGCATACAACTAAGTAGTGATGTGGAGGTTCCAATAACGGATTTTAGTGATGTGCGTTAGCAGCTATTTCATTATAACAGTTGATGATAGATTTCACTTTTTTGAACAGGAAATGGATAACTTGGAAATGTTTTTGTTAATAACTAGGGTCCGTTGAGTTTGAGTACTATATATTTTAAGTAAAAACCTCTGAAAGGGAACGTAAAAATCTTAAATTTCTTGTATTTGTCAATTGTAACTGAAATATAGCCAATACTTGAAAACTTGTGTTATTATCCATATTTCTGTAATATTATTTATTATTTCGGTTTAAGAGTCCCAAATTAAAATGGCAGCTCCCAAATTAACTTAAAGCTTAACTAAAACGTGATCATGGAACTTATCTCAATATTAACAAGTAAAACCACATCAATTAGATGTTTTTCCACCCGCATCAAAGTTAAATAACGATTAAGTTAAAAATAGCGGTTACTCGAGTAGCAGTCTCTCGCGCAAGCTAAGTCGGTGCCTGTAAGCGCTCAATATAGGCTAAAACATATTATTATATGCAAGAAGTTCTTGTACTACGCGAAAATAGGGCTGGCTGCTCGATACAATGTTGTTAACCCGCTATAAATATCTATTTAAAAACGTTACGTTATTTTATTCATGCCGTGATTTGCGATAATTCGATTTTCAATCATTTTTGTGAAGGTTATTGCAGCCCGGTGCCTAGGTTTCTCAGAAGTTATGTAAAAGTCGTTTTTGAAAGTGCCCGTTTTATTGTCATTTGAAATGCATCTGGATATAAGGAAATATATTTTTATGTGCTGATTTTATGTGTGTCTGTCGAGTGTATTTGTTCTGTAGAGAACAAATGCACTCGACAGACACACTCACACACAGTTTAGCTAAAAATATACAGAATCTCATTAAAATAGACGTCAATATTGTTTCGAAGCTAAAAACAGCTAAATTAAACCAATTTAAATCTAACAAGAGCCGCGCAAACTCATAAATAGAAGTACTGTTACTTAAAGAATACGGAAACATAAAGGCATTAAACTAGGTTCTAACATCCTAGCACAGCCCTACGCCCCGCAGGCAAATATGAACGAATGTAAGTTGACTTAGAATAAGTATGTTCTGCAATCGAGAGTCAGCCAGTGTTAGATCATAATGTGTTGAAACAGCACACGCGCGCGACACTCCACCAAGAATACAATGAAAACTCAACGATATTTTATGAAAAATTCTAAATAATAACGCCATTTTAAAACTAGGAATGTGTTCGCGCCTTTTCGGTTTTTTTCGGCAAGCTCCGCGCCGCTTCGCCCGCGTTCGATTTTCGAAAATGTGACTGTCAAACAGACTATTTTTAGGAACTGTGATTTTGAAATTATCAATGTGAAATGACTTGGTTTTAGATTTTAATTTTTGTATTATATTTTTTAATATCTATGCTCGCCGTTCCGTGAAATTGGAGGAAAAAAATTAAAATTGCAATAAAATGTGTGCGTCGTCGTGTCGATAAAAATTTTGGCGCGCATTCTTGAATGAAGTTTTTCGCTAAAACTGGGCAAATACTTCGTAAGAAAATCCTTTTCGTTAATTTGTCATGTGAGTGAAGATTCGGACTTTTTGTGTTGTGTTGAACGGAAACTGAGGTTAGTTGGTTTTTACTTTTATTGTTTTGAATATTTGTCGAGAGAATGAATTTAATCAATTAAAGACTTTCAAGAGAAAGACTTTTGTTGTTTTTAAAAACAAATCAAATTAAAATCACCACCTATTAATTTTTGTTTAGATATATCAGAAAAGTTCAATTGCAATAAATATTATTTTACTATTTTTTTTTTGTTGTTTCCTAATAAAGTTTTTAAATATCAATGTAGAAAAGTTACTTAGTTGCTACGAGTTTTTTCAAGGATTGTGTTGAGTATTGAGTAAAATACATAAAAAATCAATTATAGCTTTTTATGATTATTTGATAGGTCGACATTATTTCCTCGTAATAACACACATGTGTTTACCTTCATTTAATAATGTAAAAGATATAGGTAACGATAATTTAAAAATACTTACAAATTGAAGTACTTACTTAATTTGTAAATTGTTATCGTTTTGTTGCATTCAACGTGTTTTATTCGCTCATTTTTTATTATTATTTTGTGTGTTTTTCTTCGTAAGTAGTAAACGTATCTTTTTTAATGTTTTTTTTTTGTATTGTTTAGTTAGTAAGTAATTTAAAGTGAGACGAAAAAAGTTAAAAAGAATGGGTTTTAAACTTAAAATGTACAAAAATTATTCAGAAAGTCTTCAAAATATAAAAAAAATCGATCGAATAAACGGCCACTATTTAGATTACCAGCGTATTTAATCGTTTTAAAGAAAATAAAATTAAACAAGTATTAAAACAAAATAAATGACGTTTAAATAATAGTTTTTTTTTTAGATCTACAGGAGATCAAGCTGCAATTATAAATAAATTATAATTCCTAAAAAAAATCAGCAAGTTTTTTTACTAAAAATCCTGCAAATTAAATCAATAATCCATTATTCTAAGATCAGCAACAGGCCCTTCTGCCATAGCTTTCCCAATAGGGCTCCCAGAGGTAAAAAATCGACCGCTCCCTTCCCAGTCTTTTTCAGACATCTCGCTTCTTTTCTCTCACGGTATAAACCAAACTCCTTGTCTATCCCCACTAAAAGCCACGTCATAACGAAGGCGGAGCGGGGGCGTTTAGAAGGCGTGAACTTTTTGACTTTCTAAGAAACATGACGAATAGGTTCTCAGGATCAGGTAATCTGATAGAAAATGCCGTAGATTGAGAGCCTGGTGTTGTTAGAAGTGCCATGTTAGCGTCGGTGGACAAAAAGTTTGCTTTGGGAATGTTCGTGTGTTGTCGGCAATCTTCGGTTATTGCCTGCCATGCGTCAGTAGACGAAAAGTCAGGATTCGTTAGCTCGTGCGTTTTCGGCAGGTTTCGGGTGTTGTTAGCCTATAAGCCCCGTTGGAGTGCTTGTATAATGTCTGCAGAGGTGTTAAGAAGTACGCGTCGGTAGATGAAAAGTTTGTGAAGGTTGGTTTCGGTCTTCATAACAGAGTCTTCCCGACAACAACCGAACTTCGGCTATTGTCGGGAAGACTCGTTTATTGTTCGCATTAAACCAGTCTACTATCTAGTATCACTGGAGTTTGTATAGATGCTGAAAGCATGTGTAGCTAAGTCTTGATTTAATGCTTGTAGTAGCAGCAGATGTTGGTTGCCCTATGAAGCTGGTAATTCCCGAACCGACAACATGCGAAGCCTCACAAAATCTAACTAAAGAAGTGCTGAGATTTGTATGCAAATACAAATCTATCTGCAATTTAGAGTGATTTAGGCATGCTAAAAGTACGGGTAAAACTGTCGGCAAGCGTGTTGTAAGATTATTGGCAATCCTCATTTGTGCCGCTAGTCTTAAGCTGTTCAAGTTTCTAAACAATAATATTTTATGATGACGCTTTTGCATAATATATATAAAAAAATACATCAAACCATAGTTAGCATTCGTCTAAAAGCCTTATGGAACCCAGCCAAGCATGAAGTCCTCGGTTCTAAGGAAAGGGTTCAAGTTCCATTCTCAAAACGTCATTTGTTTTATTTTGTTTTCTTGTTTCTTGGTGTCCTCTTATGTCGTGGTGGCGCACTGGCTGGTTTTTTTACTATTCAGTAGTTTCCTAGTTTATCTTGGACATCGCTGATATCATTGCCGGTGAAGGAATCTGCACTTATGGTTAATATATCTTTGGAATCACCAACCCAGCTTGAGCACCTACTACCTTCCCTTTATGAGAAGACGCCTTTTGCTTGCAGTGGGGCAGTAATAGGCTGACTATATCTTGTCTCTTGATTCTATGTGATTCTAAATGGCGGTGAGTTTGATCTAATCACATGAGATTTGATACTGTTGAACGGCTCAGAACTCAGAAGGCTAACGGATTATAGTGACAAAGCACTATTCAATAGTTAAACACTCGAACTATAGAGCCGAGAGAGCAGTGGTGGCCCAGTGGTATCGGCCGCGACTTACAAGTTGTAGGTCGTGGGTTCAAACCCAGGCAGGCGCTATACTTTGTGTAAATTATTTCATCACCACTGCTCTCAAAACGGCGAAGGAAAACATCGTGAGGAAACCGGCATGTCCTAGAACCAAAAGTTCGAAGACATGTGACATCCGCCAACCCGCACTGGGCCCGCGTGGTGGATTACGGCCCATTCCCTCTCACAGAGAGGAGGCCTGTGGCCAAGTAATGGGAACATTAATAGGCTGATGTTGTGATAGAGCCTAAGGGATCCATTGATTTTTTGAAGTAGGAATCATCAACCAGAGTGGCTAAAATTCTAGTCAAAATTGCAAAGAAAATTTTGGATAACCAAACGTGGTAACCTGCACACTAGATGTCATTACATTAAAATGCTATGCATTACATTGAAATACTACTGGCCGCTTTTGGACAGGAATACAGGATGCTCTTTGTCTTTTACAAAATGTATTGGTATTACAGCCTGGCTTTTCCCACTGTGGGGCAGACGTCTCCTTAAGGTTACACTAGTCGAAAATTCTTCCATACAAACGTAGTCTAGGGATTATTCCACTGTTTGAAAATGTACATTCAAAATAAAAAGTGATATCAATTTGTCTCATCATTATACTTCTCTTCTTACTTCTTTCTTATTTCTTTTTTGTTTCCTGTATGGAAACAAAAAAGTAAAATATTTGATAGTTATGAGCGTCGAAAGTTCCACATTTCGACACTAATTTTTTGGGCGTGAATAAATACCATAAGAAGACGGAAAATTGCAAAACGGCCACCATACAAGGATAGATTAGTAGTTCAACAATGCAAATAATTTTATTTTGAACAGATGCGTTTATCGTTTTTTCATGATATCCAGACTCCCAAAGGTCTGTTTATAAAATTTCGCGCACTCGGTTTCGTCCTAAATCATATATCCATTTCGCTACAAATTTGCAAAAGTATGTATTCATACGCGAACTAGCTTCCTACTGCTCATCAAAACATCTATCTCTGCCGCACGTGTTGTCGGTTGATACAAAATGCATTTTACCCCACGCACAAAATAGTTCGTGCCGTTAACTAGTGTAACCTTAATCTTCTTTCACTTATCTTTTGTGAAATTTTAAATTAACGTGAAGTGAACTGTTGACCCATACACACTGAATTTGATCTTTATCCGAATCCGAGGTCCGAGTTCCATGCGAATTGGAAACGTACAGATTTCAGACGGACTTCAGATACATTGCGTAACCTCCCCTACAAGAAGTACTACGTCTACTTCGAACCGAAATGTCTCGGATTCGGATCGGATGCAGTGCGAAACCGCTCTTGAGTTAACGTGAAGTGAACTGTCGACCCATCCAATCAAGGAATGACAGTTCATTTCACCTAAGTTTTGATGGTAAGACTTTTACAGAATAGGTCGGCAGTTCATCACACAATCTTCGCATAGGAGTCTTTGGTCAACCGGACCCACTCGAAATGGACCCGCGGGATCACTCAACCCAATCACATTTGAATAGCCGAAGTCGAACTGACTTACTGACTGTTTTTAAATACTATTTTATGGATTTATAAACGTTGAATTTTTACTCATTGTTGATTTGTTTCGATATTAGATATTGCTGATTTGTTTAAAAAGATTTTGATAGAGAATAAACGTTTAAACCTAATTGGATTGCGATATTATTATATTTTAACTAAACAATTTTGAGCTCGACTGTATCCACGGGTAGCTTTAAACAATAGATATTTTAAGTATAAATGTGGGTCCAGATAACAAATAAAAATACAGAAAATAAATTATGAGATCAAGTGGACTCGCGGGTCCAGTAGCGAACGGGTCCAGCTGACCAAAGTCTCCAAGTCCTGCCGAAGTCGTTTTAAAAAAATACATGGATTACAAAATAGTATAGTAAAAAACGATGAACACGATGAAATAACAAGCACTTAACTTTCCTAGTGTCTATAAATTTTATATCTTCTCTATTCAAAGGGAAAATCAAATAAAATTGATGGTGAACAGATGCGGAAGTGTATTCACAATGGTACCACGTTTACTTGACTGCTTACCGCCTTGTCTTGTTGGCGTGAATATACCATTATTTAGACTTCTACGTTTATTTGAATTGATTCATTGATTTAGTAAGAAATATTATTTGGTTTGAAAATATAGGTATTTTATCATATCACATTGAAAGAAAGCTGAAAATATTGCAAAGTTTCTGAATTGATGCTTGCATAGAAATAGATTTGTTTATTATATCTATGATACCTACAATTATTTGAGATATGTGAGAATTTTTTGAAACTTTGATTCATCATCATCTGCATAGCCTTTTTCCCATCTATATTGGGGTCAGCTTCCAGTCTTACCGGATTCAGCTAAGTACCAGTGTTTTACATGGAGCGACTGCCTATCTGACCTCCACAATCCAGTAACTGGGTTACACGCTATTCCTACCCGTAACGACTGTCAAAGATCTTCAAATGACAGCCGGGACCAACGGCTTAACTTGCTTTCCGAGGAGGAAACTCGGTATGTTGAAATGGTCACCCATCCACGGACCGACCTCGTCAAGCGTTGCTTAACCTTTATGATCGACCCGTGCGGCTGTTATTATTTGGTCTCGAGCTCCTCTTTTTTTTGCTTGAAATTTATTATTCAAATAGCTTCTGCCAGCAGTTGAATGTCGAAAATTATCCCAAGGGAACATATTCCTTTGCTAAAAAGAATCATATATGCTATTACCAGACTATAATCCATCTCTGTGCCAAATTTCATCCAGATCCGTTAAGTCGTTTTGTTCATACATCCATCTAAACTTTCACATTTTTAAGATAAATGTATTTTACGCAAATGTAGTAACTCTATCGCTGAGGAAAGAACTATTCATGTAGTTGCAAATGAGATCACGACTATTTCTTTTAAACAAAACCGATCCTAGTAAAATACTAGGAAAACATCGGAAAATAAATTGCCAGTATGCTTTACGTTTGTTCCCTTAGGTTTGTTGACAAGCTTTGCAATTTCTTTTCCTTTGTAACACCTAAATCTTACCAAAAGCTGTTTTGGTAAATAGCTAGGATTTAGGCTCCACATTCTCCAGCGGTGTCAAAGGTCTCTAAAACCATTAGGTTGCGTAGGCGCCGACCAGTCACTTTAAGCTTATTGCACTGCCTTTTTGATTTAGGTATACGCTGTTCCAGTTTAGTGGGACGTGGAACTTTCTTCTTTATTATATGTAATAGGTAACTAAGGTTTAATGTTTATTTATGTGCAACTTACCTACATCATTTTCTAATGACAAAGATATATATATGAGTCTTTCTTCTTAACTTTAAGAGAAAAAGCGTTGGTTCTGCAGTGGTATAGTTAGGTAAAGACTGGTATTTTTAGGGTTCCGTACCCAAAGGGTAAAAACGGGTTCCTATTACTAAGACTCCGCGGTCCATCTGTCTGTCACCAGGCTGTATCTCATGAACCGTGATAGCTAGACAGCTAAAATTTTTACAGATGATGTTGTTCTGTTGCAGGTTTAACAACAAATACTAAAAACAGAATAAAATTAATATTTAAGTGGGGCTCCCATACAACAAACGTGATTTTATTGCCGTTTTTTGCGATAGTGGAATCCTTCATGCGCGAGTCCGGGTCTCACTTGGCCGGTTTTTGCTTACCTAAATTCTGTCCCGCAACTTAGCAAGGATCTCGCCTTTCTCCGTCAAATCCGTTCTGGCCTTCTTCAGCTGGTCAATCTGCCTAGCTTTTCCCAACTATATTGGGGTCGGCTTCCAGTCTAACCATGAAGCGACATATGCCTATCTGACTTCCACAACCCAGTAACTGGGTAACACGATACCCCTTGGCAAGACTGGTGTCAGATCTCAAGCTTCTGACTACTCGTAACGACTGTCAAAGATCTTCAAATGAAAGCCGGGACCAACAGCTTAACGTACTTTCCGAGGCACGGAAGAAACTCGGTATGTTGAAATGGTCACCCATCCACGGACCGACCTTGTCAAGCGTTGCTTAACCTTGATGATCGACCCGTGCGGCTGTTATTATTTAGCCACGAGCCTAAATAGCCTTCTTCAGCTGGTATTATTTTATAAAAAAAACTATTTAATTATTAGATCACTTATGCCGGATATCTTAAGGCGCAGATACCCCTGAGTAGCTGATTTTAAAATGAGAATCACGGCTAAACAACTAGTCGTAATTTTTTGGAAAAATATATTTTATATTAAACCATTTTCTTAATAATATGATCTAAGAAAATTTTGAGTTTTATTCGTATGACATAGTGTAATTAATTTTTAAAGTTATGTCTAACACGGACACAAAAACGACAATTACACCAAAACCGCCGAGTGTATTTTAATGAAGTTGACACCATCTAAAAGACAATTTAACCATCTAAATTTTGATTTAAGGCTTTTTTAAAGTCATAGAATAATAGGAAAGTACAAAAAACTACTAAGTTTTGGGACTCGCGGGTGTGAAACGAGTCTTTAAGCATGGCAAAAGAGGTGTGTCATTGATCCACCTATATATTTTATTGGTGATGATCCATCGCCATCCTGAATCTAATGATTTATCTATCGTGATCTTCAAACTTTTTATATTATGTCAAGAGCAATCACTGCTGACTCAATGCTAAAATGAAACCACATTATTTTCTGAATTATTTATTCTAAACACAAGTACAAATAAAAAATTGCCAAAACGCCCGATATTTTTTGTATTTCATTCTTTTTAAACAACATAATTTATCAATTATTAGACACGCTTCGATCAACAATCTATCGAACACGTAATTATTACACGATATCTTGCGAATATACCACGATTTAAACAGTAAAACGCCCATAACTTTTGAACGGCTGTACCAATTTTCATCAAAGATAGCTAAGAACACTCCCGATAATGTCACCTTTCAAAAAACGGTTCAGAGCTATAATGCCACAGACAGATACACAAATACACAAACACACAGGTGCACTTTTCAAACTTATTCCGTCGGGGTTAAAAAATAAGAATTTAATCAATAAACTAAAGAATGAAATGAAGCCAGTTTGACTCTCAGTTCGTTACAATTTAAACAACGGAATTGTCAACCCCGCCCCAAAATTGTCAGACACACCTAGTATAGCCCTCGCCAAACTTCTGGGCCGCCCTGAAGTCGGTTTACCGGATGCGCGAGGCACAAAACGGTGCTGTTTTTGTATGAGATTTCCTACTGCGCAGCCATTGTAGCCAACTTCAGGGCGGCCAAGAAGTTTGGCGAGGGCTATACTAGGTAATTATGTGTCTGACAATTTTGGGGCGGGGTTGACAATTCCGTTGTTGAAATTGTAACGAACTGAGAGTCAAACTGGCTTCATTTCATTCTTTAGTTTATTGATTAAATTCTTATTTTTTAACCCCGACGGAATAAGTTTGAAAAGTGCACCTGTGTGTTTGTGTGTTGAAATTATTTGATCGTCGTTGAAATTGAAATCCGGTGTCTTTTTTGTTCACCCTACTTATTTGCTTATGTCGTGTGTTTTGCAACATGCCCACTTAATTTTGCCTCAAGCAGATGTCAATTCTCTTGTCTCAGTTGGAATACGCGACCTACAATACAAAAACAAAAAAAAAAATTACAGATGAAGTTCTAAAGATGTATTTGTTATGGACCAAGTGATTAATACGGCTTTATTCATAATGCCTAGGCAATTTGAAAAATGCCCAATATGAGAAGCAATATGTTGAAAACAAAATAATTAAGTTGACCGGGATTTATGAATAATGCCCAACACTATGTAATCAAAACATGTATTTTTTTTTTATTATTTTAATGTTGACATTGGTTTTAATATATTATAGGTAAGTACTATTACTATTTAAGCAACAAAGTCGACGGAGCCCGCGTGCTGCGTGAGGCTCCTATTTCTGTCTGCATGGTCTTAAGTAACCTAACTTGAAGGATCCTTTGAACCTAACCTATCCGTGTCGGGATGCCCTAAGCTCCCGACCTCACTTCGCACGCTCTTGGACCATTGACCATAATTTTCAAATTGCCCAACCGTTACGTAGCAATATTCATAATGAACAGACAATGTGATAAATATAAAGTTTAAATCAGTATTCATTACATTGACCGATTTGAATTGACTAGATTCATAATACCCGGGCATTATACATTGTGCCCTAATTAATCACTTGGTCCATGACATATTTACTTACAAAAAGCATTTAATCTTTGAAGATCAAACAATACGATAAGAACATAAAAAAAACACATTTACGATTCAAAGCAACAGACACCATTTTCCTCATGACACCATTTTTCACAATAAAATAAATACATATAAAAATAAACGGAAAAATTCTAACGCAATGAAAATCTCATGCATACACACACACATTCACAAATGCACACAGCCATGCACAAAGTTGTTACGTAACGCCATTTTAAAGGCAATAAGTTGTGTAGAGTACGTTGTATGCATACGTGGTGGACTTAGCGCTTGTGTCCATTGTCTTACGGTATGCAGTGGACGTATGAAAGTGAGCTCAAGTGAGTAAGATGCTATAGATAACTGATATTGTATCAGCGACAATGATCGGCGAAGAGTAATTTTTTTTGAGATAAACCACGTGGCATATCAGTAACGCTTGTCAATCCTAAAACTTTTCTACTTTTTTACAATTTTTATCGCTGAATGTTGGATTCTCACTTGTGAAACGTAAAATACTTAAGACGCCGATTCCCTTGAGTAGCTGATTTTAAAATGAGAATCGCGTCTAAACGGCTAGTCGTAATGTTTTGGACAAAATATATGTTATATTAGACTATTTTCTTAATAATTTGATCTAAGCAAATTTTGAGTTTTATTTGTATAACATAGTGTAATTAATTTGTAAAGTTATATCTAAAACGGACAAAAACTCGACAATCACACCAAAACCGCTGGGCGTATTTTAATGAAATCAACACCATCTCAAAGAGAATTTAATTATCTACATTTTGATTTGAGACTTTTTTTTTAAAGTCATATAATAATAAGAAAAGTACAAAAAAGTACTAAATTTTGGGTCGCGCGGGTGTGACACGAGTGCGCGTTTTGTTCCCTCAAGGTCGTTGGCGTTAGTCGTCGTCTTAAACGCTTCCTAAATAAATTGACTGATTTTTGCTGCTTTTCTTAAATTAGAAACCGGCTGACTTTGTCTAGAGTATGTATAATATGCAAGTAGGTCACTTTTGTGAGAGCTATTGTTACTACTGAGTTTTGGATTCCTTTTTGGAGGCATTTTAAGTGTCGACACATTTAATTGTGTAGCTAAACGTTTTAAGGCATTAATATTTAACTGAAAATTGAGATGAATATTTTTACATATAATTTTATTTACTCATGGGGGACAGGACAGTATGGAAGAAGAAAACGTGTTACGCCGACCCCAAGAAATATGGGATAAGGGCAGGATGATAATGATGAATTTCATTCACAAAATTTTCATGATATAAAGTCTCGCTTCTACACTAGAACTGCACTGCACTGTATTTATGTTATTTTTCTTTTGTTTTTTTATGGTATGCGTCGTGCCTGGCGCAAATAAACAATTTTTCTTTCTTTCTTTCTTTCTTTCAAGCCAAGTTACAAACTTTTCGTATCAAATCTCTTTCTACATTCATTAACGCCTTCTATTGTAGGGACTGACCACGTGACTTAACGTTCATATTTGTACCGTAATGTTATTTTCAACACACTTGCTCATGAAGTGGCTCTAATTTCACCGCTATTAGGAACATAATGATACCTGTTATCAAACTGTGACTTTTACATTGCTATTATTCACAAGTGAGTTATAGAGTTTTTTTTTTAATTTATTGGTTGAGTTGTTTTATTCTTAAAAAAGTTTCGATACAAAAAAGATCGTGCTCAATAGTACAAATAAATTAATGTACCTATTGCTTGCTCATTTCATGCAATTTCGTATTTAAATAGATAATTTCAATTTTTACGTGCTTAATAAATAAAACTTTCACTCAAATATAAATTTTATTTGCTCTGTAATTAAGAAAAAATTAAATTCCCTTTTTGTACGTGGCTAAAACACTATCCACGAAGCCAAAAAAAAGAAGCCTCATTCTTTTAGTCTATGGCCGATCGCCATTGTTAAATGCGCGCGCATAGGAAAACTGATTATTTCGCCCGCCATTCTGAAGAAAAATTCACAACTCGTTTTTACTGTTGAAAATGTGTTTTTTGTATTATTTTCTTCACAAGTGTGTTGAAAAACGTCGTATGATACACGTGTGTATTGATGATCACCAACATTGCACACTTGTTCCAAAATGTACTATTAAATAGACAGCCAAAATAACAATCTACAATCGATCACGCTAATAGAAAACGAATCAATGTATGGAAATTCATTTTCTACTAGCGTTACCGATTGTAGATTGTCAACTTGGCTACAGGTGATCACTTCCAATCTATTTTGGCTGTCTATTTCAATAACATTACAGTACAAATAATTTTCTGTCATTTCATTTGAGCAAAGTTCTTAAAAATAATAATTTTAATTATTCTTTTTTTATTTGTCGCGTGTTCTCTCCCCGCAATGGAAACGTTCTCCAACATATCAAGCAGGTCAATTTATATACAAATTTACATACATTTCAATAAGGCCGTCTCTGTAGTTGGAAAAATGTTGTACTTAATGTTACCAGGAATCAAATAGAGATTTCTTGATAAAAATAGCAGGCTCTTTAATCACTGAGCCAACGGTGCAACTTAGCTAAGTAGACTAAGTTTATAAGGCCAGTAAGTAGACTGTATTTTATGCTGAACTTAAAATGTAGACTCATTTTGTTGTGGTTGGTACAGATTGTGATGCTTTTTTGTTTTGATTTTTTGTTGAAGTTTTTTAGTTGGAGCTTTTTAGTTTTATTGGTGACTAGCTGACCCCCCTTGACCAAAAAATCAGCATGAGATATGAGAATTCCTATTGGCCTAGCGGCACTGGTGGCGCATGAATTATAGTAGTGAATACGCCCAGATTTTAGAATAAAATCTTTATAAAATCGAATATTGGTCTTTTGAAAAAAATAAAACTTACAAAATGTTCGTTATCAAATTGTCTATCCATTAGTGTTAGTACAAAAAATAATTAATGAACACTTTACGAGGAGATGCATGCTATCAATAAATATTTCTCATTTTTATGGTGTTGTTAGAAGGATATTAGTGATACTTACACCTCTTTAAAAAAATAGAGAATCAACATTATGTAGAAATTTAATGTATTTTTATTAATATATATTTCTTTTTAAATAAAGACTAGATAGCTCTTAAAAACTGCACAAAAACGACTAGCGCGGCGATTTGCTCGGGGAGGCGCCTTAACTGGCTATCTACCTACCTATCTACCCTACTTAACTACCCACCTACCTACCCACCAACCTTGCCACTACCAAATAATTAATTTTATAGGCAAAATTTTGCTATTTTGGGGGCTGAGTCACCCACGTCCGTAGGAGTGTACCCTATTCCGATACCCTACACGTGGTCACCGGGTGGTGCAAATCAGGTGACAAAAACTGGTGGTAGGCTTCGGCCGACGGCTTGCGACCACCCACCGGGCAAAGACGTACCGCCAAGCGGCTTAGCCGTGTTCCGGTACGATGCTCGGTGTAGCCACAAGAGGAGTTGGGTCGAGATAGCTGTTCCACTGCAGGCTGACCAGCCTGACGCGCGCTGGTATGGGCGTATCGGGAGACTGGTCTCGGAGGGTAGCGGGATCCGAGGCACGGTGCGCCGCTGGCCGACCGCAGGTAGTTGGGGGCCCAAGTAGTGTGCCAGCCACACATGAAAGGCTGCCCCGCCAACTGTCGAAAAATCCCGGGATGCGCCATCGTGCTGGTTGGCGACCAGATTGGGAGGGCCCGATGGACATTCCGGGGGGGCTCGGGCGTCCCCGCAGTCTCCGGACTAGTGCCCCAATGATGCTGTCCTTTCAGTGCGTGTCTGAAGGTTAGCAGCGTGGAACCTCGTCTCACTTCCAACTCCTCTCCTCCATTCACTCTTTATAATGCCAAGGAAAAGGAAATATTCAAAATTTAAACAGCGGCTGCACTCCCTCCCCCACAAAGTGCACCTCACCAACATTCGAGGTCTGCACTCAAATCTCTCTGCAGTCCACTACCACCTGGAGACTGAGAAACCAGCGCTGCTTTTCCTTACGGAGACGCAGATAGCGAGTCCGTCAGACGTGTCGTACTTATCATACCCAGGGTTTACCCTGGAGCACAATTTTAAACCGCGCGCGGGTGTGTGTATGTACGCCCGTGACGACACTTGCTATCGGCGTCTCCGTAACCTTGAGGACTCCAAATTCACAACGCTCTGGGTTCTGGTGGACACAGGTCTGGATAAAATTATCTACGCCTGTGTCTACCGTTCGCACAGCGGAGATCAGGAGACAACCAGGCTCACAGAGTACCTCAGTGAGGCGGCTGATGCGGCACAGCAGCGGTACCCTTCCGCCCAGTTAGTGTTACTGGGGGACTTTAATGCCCACCATCAGGAGTGGCTCTTCCCATAGCAGTGCACTGACCATGCTGGACGGGAGATGCGTAAGCTTTCGCTAGCGCTAAACCTCACCCAGCTGGTCCAGGGGGCAACGAGGGTACCGGATGTTGATTCGCACACAGCAAATTGCTTGGACCTTCTGCTGACAACAGATCCAGACAGATACTCTGTGTCGATAGGTTCACCCTTAGGTAGTTCCGACCACTGTCTGGTGAAGTCTGTATCCGTCTATTCCCCGCCCGATCCCAGCCCAAGAGGCACCCGGCGGGTTTGGCGGTACAAGTCAGCAGATTGGGATGGTATGCGATCTTTCTTCGCATGCTATCCTTGGCAGCCTACTTGCTTTTCTTCGACTGATCCATCGTCGTGCGCGGATGCCGTGACGGATGTGTTGCGTCAGGGAATGGAGTACTACATTCCGTTCTCTGACGTATCAATGTCTAGCGAAGACCGGCCATGGTTTGGCGCCGAATGTAAGCGCGCCGACGCGCTTAAACATGGGGCGTACCTGGCTTGGGTCGACGCTCGATCGCGTAAGGCGAGTGACGTGGGTCTGAAGAAGAGGGCCTTCAACAGGGCTGCCAAGTCCTGCAAGTTAGTGTTGCGAAGGGCTCGGTTCGACCACATTGGCCGAATAGGGACCAAACTTGCTTCTTACCCAGCAGGTAGTAAAGCGTTTTGGTCTCTGGCTAAGTCGGTCGAGTCGAACTTCTGCCGTCCCTCACTACCACCACTGCTAAAACCCGACGGGTCGCTGGCCCACTCCGCTAAGGATAAGGCAAATTTATTTGCCTCTCTTTTTGCGGAATCTTCACGTCTGAATCCTGGTGACGCGCGGCCCCCTCCTTCTCCTGATGGATGCGTGACGAGTATGTCGGACATTCGTATCCATCAAAAGGACGTCCGTAGGGTGCTGCGCAACCTCGACGTGAACAAGGCTAGCGGCCCTGACGGAATACCAGCAATTGTTCTTAGAACCTGTGCGCCTGAACTGTCTCCGATCTTGACACGCCTATTCCGCCTTTCGTATAAGGCTGGAAAAGTGCCGAATGCTTGGAAGCAGGCTAACGTGCAGCCTGTGCCCAAGAAGGGCAGCCGAGCTGACCCGGCCAACTACAGACCCATATCTGTAACCTCCATACTCTGTAAGAGTATGGAACGCGTACTCAATATTAAGCTCCTGGCATACCTAGAAACTAACGATATCCTGAGTGACCGCCAATACGGCTTCCGCCGAAATCGGTCTACTGGGGATCTTCTAGCGTATGCCATTCACATCTGGAGTGAGGCCATCGAGAGGCATGGGGAAGCGCTTGCCGTCTCCCTCGACATCTCGAAGGCTTTTGATAGGGTCTGGCACGAAAGCCTTATTGGTAAGCTTCCTTCATTCGGTTTGCCCGGTGGTCTGTGTGATTGGATTGCAGACTTCCTGAGAGATCGGTCCATTCGAGTGGTTATCGATGGCTGCTCGTCGGACCACTTGGATATTAATGCCGGTGTCCCTCAGGGGTCAGTACTCTCAGCAACTTTATTCTTGCTGCACATTAATGATCTGCTAAAACCCGGTACCTTTGGGTATGCAGACGACAGCACTGTTGCTGAGAGATACTTGTCCAACGCTCGTACTACCGGGCCTCAGGTCCAGTCTCTCCGGGAGGCCATGGTGGAGCGCTTAAACCTGTCCTTGCAGGCAGTCTCCGAATGGGGCGATGCCAATCTGGTCAGGTTTAATGCTGCTAAAACCCAGGCGTGTCTTTTTTCCGCAAAAAAGAGTCAATTTCACCCGGCTCCAACTTTCCGAAGTGTGACCGTGCCAATAACTGACCATCTTGAGCTGCTTGGCGTTACGTTGACATCGACTCTCAATTTTGGCCCATTCATTGAGGCAAAGGCTCAGCTGGCTGCCAAGAAGCTGGGGATCCTTGCAAAGGTGAGAAGGTACTTCACGCCAGAACAGCTGCTCAGCTTGTATCAAGCGCAAGTTCGATCATGCATGGAGTATTGTTCTCATCTCTGGGACGGCTCTGCCAAATACCAACTTGATGCACTAGAGTCGATCGAAGAGCGGGCCAAGAGGCTCATCGGCGATGAGGCATTGGTTAAGTCAAAGCTCCAGAGCCTTGAACATCGTCGCCGAGTTGCCGGCTTGTCGGTTTTTTATCGATTACATTTCGGGGAATGTGCGATGGAATTGCATAATCTAATTCCGCCCAGCCCGTTTCATCATCGGACTACCAGACGTACGGCGATGCGCCATCGATACATGGTGGACATCCCACCCATACGCACTAAACGTTTTGAAAATACTTTTATTATGCGTACAGCTAAGGAGTGGAATTCCCTGCCGGAGTCTGTGTTTCCCGATAGCTACAACCTAGGGGTCTTTAAGTCAAGAGTGAATAGGTTACTTCTAGGCAAGCGTGCTCCATCATCGGCCACATCATCGCTTACCATCAGGTGAGATGGTGGTCAAGCGCGAGCCTATATAAGATAAAAAAAAAAAAAAAAAAAAAAAAAAAAAACATTATTGCAATTTTCATTAGAATCTCAATTTTTTTTTTTAATAATTTATAGCCTATGTTACTCCGGAATATTGTTGCTTTCTATAGGTTAAAGAATTTTTAAAATTGGTCCAATGGTTTCGGAGCCTATTCGGTACAAAACAAATCACATCACATCATCAGCCTATTAATGTTCCCACTGCTGGGACACAGTCCCCTCTCTGTGAGGGGAATGGGCAATTATCCACCACGCGGGCCCAGTGCGGGTTGGTGGATGTCACATGTCCTTGAATTTTTGGTTCTAGGACATGCCGGTTTCCTCACGATGTTTTCCTTCACCGTTTTGAGAGCAGTGGTGATAAAATTATTTACACTAAGTAAAGCGCCTGCCTGGGCTCGAACCCACGACCTAAAACTTGTAAGTCACGGCCGATACCACTGGGCCACCACTGCTCTACAAACACATAAACAAACAAAAAAATCTTTCCTCTTTATAATATTGGTATAGATAATTACCATAACAGCGTGTCGTGTTCCAAAAATCTGTCAAGCATTTTGGCAAGTAACAATATTTTGTTCAAAATGGAAAAAAAAATTAAACCAGAGAGTTTATGGTAGATTATAACCCAATGCCTCTAACAAAGAGGAAGCCTGTATCTCAACAGTGGGAATGTCAAGGGATCAACCTTTGACGTTCCCAGTACTACTTAATACATAAACACATCAACACGGTCTAGGGATATTTCATACTCAATTAAATAACTCGAAAAGTACTGGCCGCATTGGAATCTTTTATACACCGATTTGTTTGTAATTCGATTCGCTATCTCAGTAACTAATTCTAAATTCAAATTTTTGAAAATTCTTTTGTTTCGGTGGCATAAAAATGTCTTGATATGTAGGAGAGGGAATTAGCATTTGAGCGAAATTTAGAAAACAATACGAATTACGTTTAGTTACAGTTTTTTTTCATTTTTAAACGAAAGATAAAGTTAAAATTGAGGTATTGTAGCCATGCAACGCCAACATTTGACGAGGGCGGAGATGTTACGAGCTGTGGGAATGCTGGAAGCTGGGTCTGTTCAGCGTAATGTTGCTGAGGCCATAGGGACCCACCAAAATGTAATTTCAAGAGTGTGGACACGCTATCGTGCCAAAGGTGAAGTAGCAGAGAGGCACCGGGGGCCAAGTCGCATCACTACCCCCAGGCAAGACCGATTTTTGCAAATTACTGCGCGAGCTCAACCAAATGCAACGGCGACTCAATTGGGCCAAAGGCTGCGAGTGGAACACCAAGTGCTTGTGAGTGACCAAACTGTAAGAAGGCGACTGCATGAAAGCAATCTACGCTCTCGTAGACCACTTCGGGTCCCACCTTTACGGAGAGGCAATCGTGGACGACGATTAGAATGGGTTCGGAACCACGTGGACTGGGGCCGTGAGCAATGGTCCAATGTGCTGTTCACGGATGAATCCAGGTTCGGCTTCCATCCAGATTCACGAAGGACGCGTGTTTGGCGAGTTTCTGGACGATGGAGCCATCTTCAGAACCCTCAGGAAGTTCACCCATACCAAGGAGGAACAATTATGGTTTGGGCAGGAATTCGTCTTGGAGGACGGACGGATCTCGTTTGGGTGCGGGGCAATATGACGGCAGAACGATACGTCCAATAGGTGCTGGGGCCCGTAATCTTGCCCCACAGAACACAAATGGGGCAAGATTTCCTGCTCATGCACGACAATGCCCGGGCACACACGGCGAGAACGGTAGCAGCTTGGTTACATACACACAATGTTAGGGCCTTAGACTGGCCTGCTCAATCGCCAGATCTAAATCCCATTGAGCATGCGTGGGATATGCTGCAAAGAAGAGCTCTGAAGGAAGTTCCTGAAAATCTGGCAACAGAAGATCAACTTTTTGCGCACCTCAGAAGGACATGGGACAATATTCCGCAGCAAGACATTGACAACCTTGTTCTAAGCATGCCGAATCGTTGCCGATGTGTTATGAACATCATGGGCGCTTTCTCAGACTACTAACTTCAAGTTTATAAACACAAATTAAATGATTTTTCAATTTTTTTCAGTTTTACTCATAAATTAAAAGTTAATTCATATACGGTTTCCGTCTATGCTTCATTTTTTTTTCATAAAATCCTGAAATTTAAATCGAAGTACCTTAACCATTATTAAAAAATGGTAGAATATTAATTAACGTATCTTTTAAATATATACATGTCATATAAATAATTAACACATTGATAGTAATTCGCTTTTTTAAAAATATCCCTAGACCGTGTTGATATGTGTATGTACGCTAAAGGATATGTAAATCGGAAAATGGAAAAAAAGCCGCTCAAGTGCGAGTCGGCCTCGCGCACGAAGGGTTCCGTACCATTATCACAATTGTAATTGAGTATTGTTGTATGGGAGCCCCAATTAAATACTTATTTTATTCTGTTTTTAGTATTTGTTGTTATAGCGGCAACAAAAATACTGTGAAAAATTCAACTGTCTAGCTATCACGGTTCATGAGATACAGCCTGGTGACTGACGGACAGACAGACAGACGGACCGCGGTCACTTAGTAATAGGGTCAAATTTTTTGGAACATAGAACATCCTCCATTTTGGTAAGTCGGTTAAAAATACAAACAAAACCAAGCACTTTTTTTAAGTAAAGAAAAAATTCGCAATTAGGTTAGCTTTGTAATTAATTGAGTGGTTCTATTAGTCAAATAAATAAAAACTATACATTGAACTTTAAAATAAACCTAAACAAAATTAAAAAGATTAAAAGAAATCCCAATAGTAAAATCAGAATGTTACAACTTACAAACTTAGCTATCGCACTACCGCGCACCTTTTTTAGCATGCAAATAGGCCACACAGAGTGGATCTAAAAACATAAGTACTATTGAAATAGCTAGGTCCAGTAGACTTTATACTGGTCTAGCTAGATACCTAGCTGATAATCTAGACCATTAGAAAACTTCCTGCATTTTTCCGTGCCATTCGGCTGGTAAAAATTAATTTCGTTTTGTAATTGGTTCACGACTTTGTTATGTTTATTACCAAGCTAAAAGGATAACTATTATTAAATATCTGTTTTATTATTTTAATTGTAAGTTTCTTACAACATAACTTTTAGTATTTGTTAGTTTTAGAGACTAGGTTTATTGGTCTAAAATCTCTTGTAATGGCAGCATAAGTACTAGTTGTATTTCACGCTAAAGCTTCAAAAGGATCGTTTTTAGGGTGCCGTAGCCAAATGGCAAAAAACGGAACCAAAGTGGTAAAATGTGTGTCCTCCCTCCTGTAACTTCTAAAATAAGAGAATGATAAAACTAAAAAAAATATATGATGTACATTACCATGTAAACATTCACCGAAAATTGTTTTGAACGAGATCTAGTAAGTACTTTTTTTTTAATACGTCATAAATCGTAAACCGCAATTTACCAAGTACGGAACCCTTCGTGCGCGAGTCCGACTCGCACTTGGCCGGTTTTTCTTTTTTTTATGTTTGTGTTGTGTGCTCTGGCTTGTGTCAAATAAATGTGTAATGTAATTTCTTTTTTTCTTTCTTTAACACATTTTCTTAATTTACAGCAATCCCAATCTAACAAATATACGCTTTCTCTGCCATTACAGTACCCACAAATCAATTACAATTTTATCTGTATAAGCGAAATACATTCCTTAAACTTTCGAGTTAGCCTATGGAGTCATAAAATAAGCCCACTTGAGCTCATTGCTACTTAAAGTCACTATGAGCTTGGTTTAATGGCCAATAGACAATGACCAACCAACGTTGTAGTGATGGATTCGTAATGTTTGGCCAACTAATATACACATATTGGCTATAATAGTTGTTTAGTAGTTTGTTCGTAACAATAAAAAAAATAATCTAACTTTGCGTCGACGTAGTGGTTTTTATTTTTTACAACCTAGGGGTCGAAAACCTGTTCCATACTTTTACTGAATTTTAACAATTTTGAGTTTCAGTTCAAAGTATGGGGAACCCCCAAAATTTATTGTTTTTTTTTCTATTTTTGTGTGAAAATCTTAATCTACTTACCAAGTTGCAACAGCATAGTTCTTATAGTTTCGAAAAAAGTGGCTGTGACATACGGATGGACAGACAGACAGATAGATATGACGAATCCATAAGGGTTCCGTTTTTTTTCCATTTGGCTACGGAACCCTAAAAAAACCGGCCAAGTGCGAGTCGGACTCGCGCACGAAGGGTTCCGTACCATTATCGCAAAAACGGCCAAAAACTCACGTTTTTTGTATGGGAGCCCTACTTAAATATTTATTTTATACTGTTTTTAGTATTTGTTGTTATAGCGGCAACAGAAATACATCATCTGTGAAAATTTCAACTGTCTAGCTATCACGGTTCATGAGATACAGCCTGGTGACAGACGGACAGACAGACAGACAGACGGATCGTGGCGTCTCAGTAAAAGGGTCCCGTTTTTACCCTTTGGGTACGGAACCCTAAAAAGGAAAGAAAGGTTGTCTGTAAGAGATTACCCTGTGCGATAAGACCGCCCATTGTACACTTGCTTTTATGATTATTTGTCCTGTATATATATTTTTGTGGTGTACAATAGAGAATATATTATATAAATAATAAATAAAGGATCTTCTCGAGGGCTTTGTAATCTAATTAAAGTAATGGTGGTTTATTGCAGATTCATGTTTTTCTTCATCATGCCTGATTGTGGCAAATTTTTGAGCTTTTGAACACGACCATATAATGTATTTGAATATCTATCTTCAAATACATTATTATCCTTCTGTTATAAGGTTCTGTTAGGTTCAGTCTGCCTAGCCTATATTGGGGTCGGCTTCCAGTCTTACCGGATTCAGCTGAGTACCAGTGTTTTACATTGAGCGACTGCCTATCTGACCTCCACAACCCAGTAACCGGGTACCACGGTATCCCTTGGCAACACTGGTGTCAGATCTCAAGCTTCTGACTAGAAGCTTGAGATCTGACACCAGTGTTGCCAAGTAGTCCGGGTAGTCCCGTAACGACTGTCAAAGATCTTCAAATGACAGCCGGGACCAATGGCTTAACGTGCTTTCCGAGGCACGGAGGAAACTCGGTATGTTGAAATGGTCACTCATCCACTGTCCAACCTCGTCAAGCGTTGCTTAACCTTGATGATCGACCAGTGCAGCTGTTATTATTTAGCCACGAGCTTAGGTTGTCATATAGAAAACGATGCTAAATGCTCACTCTGTGATGTTGAGGATTTCAGTTTTTATTTTTTGTAATCGTTGCTACACTCTAGGAATTTCTTCTTGTATCGTGTGTGCGTTTACAAATATTTAAATTCACATGCACAAGACACCCAGAAAATGCCGCAAGGCACTGGAAAAGTGTCATTTTATCAACAAAAATAATGACTGCGATTAGTAAATTGTCACAAATGTATAAGATTGCCAAGCGCTATTAGACCAGGTACGATATTTTTTTAAACGAAAAAAGTTATAGTAGGATGAAACCCATTGCAAAAGGAAGAGAATATAACAAAAATTAAAGGAAATAGTTATTTATGCTACAAGTGCGGAAGGTAGGTGATTTCCGAAGAGTGGATAAATCGACACGAGTCGGAAATCATCTTACGTACGTGTATCATACAACATTTTACTATGCATTGTGCGAGGAAATAAAAAAAAATATCTGAACCAAGCAAGAAATTAATAAAATAGCGGGCTTATATTGCGCATAGCATATCCACAGATTAACTAATAGTTCCTCGGGCATATGTACTGCGCATGTGCAAATACCTTCATGGTCGTAACGCAAAAAGACACGAGCAAAGTATTTATTCTGCCAAACATATTTAATGAATGTTTAAAATTAATTTATTGATCAAAATCTAAATCTAGAGTAATTAAAACGCCTTTAATGAAGTATTAGTTTTATTTTACCTTGTATATGAATGATAATCTGTACTTAACTATTTTTTAATACTTTTCTCAAATAATAAAAACTATGCGGCGGGCTGCAGTTGGAGTTAAAAATTAAAAATATACAGGAAAGTAAAAAGCACTAGTAAAAAAAAGTGACACTTTCCGCACAGTTTGGCTGCTTGGAAAACGCTCTTTTCGAGGACATGCATTGTAAAATAGCCCCTTCCCCAATTCTCTATGAAATATGATATAATTTTCATGGAACAAAACTTTCCATAGGTCACTCAGGTATATAAGTTATCTTAAAATAGCAATAAATGGGCATCTACGCATATAATTTAATGAAGATTCTAACACTTTCCCAAAATATTGTATATGTCTTATTAAATATTAACTTTATTTTTGAAAGGGGTGAGTGTGTGGTGTATGTGTAGTGTGATAGAATGCTATGTTAGCCTCTAGTCTAAATAGTGTGTTGCTCAGAAGCGTAACTAAAGACCTTATTGGAAAAATATCATAGACACCCTATAAAGCAGAGCTTTGCCATAAAAAAATACAACCAACTTCCAAATAAAAACACTACAAAGTGAAAAATAACTTCAATTTCGGCAGTTGGTGTTTCTGTTTTTTTTTTCTCGTTTTTTGACACCGACTGCCCAAATCGAAGTTATTTTGGAAGTTGTTTGTTTAAAAAAAAATACAAACAACTAAACAAAAAAAAAGATTTTAATTTTGCACTTTTTAGTGGTACATATTGGACAAGTTCTGTTGTAAGGTACCTATAATGCTCACAGTGATGGCAGAATAGATTACCTAAATAACATGTAACTTAAACTTAACCGGTGGAATGAGAGTGTACTGTATACATCTGCGTACCCGTTTAGAACATACTGGCGTGATGGTATGTTATGAAATGGTGTAAACAATAAACAGACATGCTATTGCAGCAATCCCGAGAGATTTGCCGTCATTTATTGTAGAGTTCTACATATATATCGGCGGTATATCTCCGAAGTTCTTCATCAGATCTTTACCAAATTTAAATGAGACCATTTCTTTCGGTACAAACTTCTTTCTTCGAAAAGAAAAATAATTTTGCAAATCTGTTTATACATGACAGAGTTATGCTCGAAAAAAAATTGTCTTAATTGAGAATCTCCGCCTTTTTAGGAATTCGGTTAGTTACTAGTTCGTGCACAATAGTAATAAATAGATTCACCTGTCATGGTGGCTCCATCTGTGGCCGTTTCCAGAATTAAACGCTAAGAAATTGATTAATAAACGTGAACGTTCTGTCACGATGTTTTGCATCATCGCCTCGAGACAAATTATAGGTATAGCCTAATTTGTAGCAAGGGTATATGAAAGTTTACTAGAATATACGCTAGGGTTAGGCATCTAAGCTTTAGGAACAATGTTTTTATTACCATCGGCTTTTATAATAATGATGACTATCTTGTTAGTGTTGTGTTGGCTATCGCTATTGTAGTGCTAATCATGAAGCCCTGGGCAGGCTTCTTTCACTCGACTGCCTACAATTTTGCGCGGTCCCGGCACCGCTCCGCCAGTCGGTTGTCACGCAGAGCTCGCGCGTGAAGGAATAGAATAGCATAATCTTTTATCAAGTATCTAGAATCAAAAATAGTTAGCAAAAATTACAACTATGTTAGTAGTCACTGACACTAAACAAAGAACAACAAAACAAAACGTAAAATACAAAAACAAAATGTTGATCACCGTTGCGACACCCCATTACCTACTATTAGTTTTGGTCCAGCTCATGTAGCTATCTTTTTCATATTGTATTTACTGCTTCTGTTTGAGGAGGAGCTCGTGGCTAAATAATAACAGCCGCACGGGTCGATCATCGAGGTTAATCAACGCTTGACGAGGTCGGTTCGTGGATGGGTGACCATTTCAACATACCGAGTTTCCTCCGTGCCCGGAAAGCACGTTAAGCCGTTGGTCCCGGCTGTTATTTGATGATCTTTGACAGTCGTTACGGGTAGTCAGAAGCTTGAGATTTGACACCAGTTTTGCCAAGGGGTGCCGTGTTTACCCAGTTACTGGGTTGTGGAGGTCAGATAGGCAGTCGTCGCTCCATGTAAAACACTAGTACTTAGCTGAATCCGGTAAGACTGGAAGCCGACCACAATATAGTTGGAAAAAGGCTAGGCAGATGATGATTTACTACTTCTGTTTCTATCAAAAGTTTAAGATTACGATTCTCGTTACATTGGGTATACGACAATTATTGCCAGTGGTGCCCAGTGGTGGACCAGTGGTAAAGGCCGCGACTTACAAGTTGTAGGTCGTGGGTTCGAATCCAGGCAGGCGCTTTAGTTTGTGTAAATTATTTCATCACCACTGCTCGCAAAACGTTGAAGGAAAACATCGTGAGGAAACCGGCATATCTTAGAACCAAAAACCACCATCCGCTAACATGCCCAGGGCCCAGTGCCCTTATAATAACGGCCCATTCCCTCTCACAGAGAGGAGGCATGCACGCACAACTGACCAAATGCGAGTCTAAGTGCGGAAAAGGGTTTCATCTATCCTATTCTAACTATGGCCAGTACACTCTCACTGTAATATCTTCAAAATCTTCTTACACCTTAAAACTTTCCAACACAAAACACCAAAGATTTGGTCTAACAACTGGATAATTTCAAAGTTTATTCACGGCCAGTCGAACAAGGAACATAGAAATCGTGTGTAAATCGTCCCCCATACAGATGTTATACACTTTAACCAGATTTTCTTGGACTTTATCCAACATCCTCGGATTATTTACGTCCACTAAAAGCTATGCGGTATAGCGATGTAGATGCGATGCGCAGTATCAAGGGAAGATTACAAAATTGTAATTGGGTCGGCTTATAACAATTACATCGTCAGTCTCTCAAGACATGCTCAAGTTTAATTATACCGATATTACTGGTTTTCTTAAGGAAAGTATCAAGATTTTTTCTTAAATTTTATCATTGCCTATGACGCAGGCACTGTTAACTTTTAAACGTTTCGGTTTCAAACTTGATAATGTCTGTGGCCACTACCTTGGATATATTACTGTTTTGTTAAAGTGTTTAACAAAACAGGACAGACTGCGGTGAAAGTTTATTTGTGCTGTTTTATTTGATTTTCGTATAAAAGCACACAAACAATTTAACCCTATTGATAATCATCACTGATTTATCAGACGGCACTGTAATTAACAGTCATCAACTTTAGTTAAAAAATCATCTTAAATGTCGCTTGCATCATCATCGTCATCATTTCAGCCAAAGGGTGTCCACTGCTATACATAGGCCTGCCCTAAGTGTCGCCACATCAAGTCGCAGTTAAATTTGAAAGAGAGTTACCGCGGCCCTGGCACAATCAATTGATGGAACACGAGTGGGTTTTCGTCAGTATAAGTCTGTCCCGATTCACCCAGAGCGGGAAAAGTTATTGGATGAAATCCGAACACAAAAAATAAATATAAATTGTCACCACAGCGATCTCTCTTGTGCATGTTGCATCTAGCGGATTCACTCAGTCTTCACCAGTTCATTGGTCCACCTAGTTGTTGTTGCTATTCGCTTTCATAGTTGCTTAAAGCTCTGCATATCTGTGTACATAAAACTTTCTTCACTTATGGTCCAACCGTTTCCTTAAGAAAACATTCTGACGAAATAAAATTGTTGATGGCAACATAAAGTTATCTTATTTCTAGTATTATCTGTAATAATGTGTTATCTGTTGTATGGAACTGACATACGTCCCTTCCTATTTCCTTTGGTCTATGACCAACTCGTATTCATGTGAGTTATATACTAATATTATAAAGAGGTAAAATTTGTAAGTTCAAAATGTAATCAAAAATGTTTCATAAAGGGGCAAAATTATTCCGTTTTGAGAGCTTCAGTTGCGTGCGCTGCGTAAACGGTTTAAGTTACGCAACAATCATGTATGTAGGGTAGGTAGGGTAGATGTGTAGATACGTAGCCAGTTGACGGGAGCGAAGCCGCGTGGGACAGCTAGTAATTAATAAAACAAGCAAATTCTATCAATTACCAGCCTACATCTTATACATTCAACTAAATAACAATAAAAAAAAATAAAAAAAAAACATAATTTAGCTTTTAACAAAAATTATATTATAGCATTTCAAACCCACTGCACCCCGTACCTCTCTTTTTACCTATTCAAAATCTATCGGCTGGCCAGTCAAGTAGCACAGTTACCGCAGTCACCTGATACATATCAGAGCTTGTAATACAGTTAGAAAAATGTGTGCGTCCAGGTACTTTGTAGGATGATCAGTTTTATATGCACTGGTTTTTTTGTTGCACGGGATTAGTTGGGAGCTGATTAGTTCGAAGGCAACCAGACTAAAGAGTTTTCCCGTGTCTTTTGGTTCATAAAAATTGTTATATACTTATTATTTCGGTTGCCTTAGTTCTCCTACTGATTTCTTCTTTTTAGGGTTCCGTACCTAAAGGGTAAAAACGGGACCCTATTACTAAGACTCCACGGTCCGTCTGTCTGTCTGTATGTCTGTCACCAGGTTGTATCTCATGGACCATAATAGCTAGACAGTTAAAATTTTCACAGATGATGTATTTCTATTGCCGCTATAACAACATGCAAATACTAAAAACAGAATAAAATAAATATTCAAGTGGGGCTCCCATACAACAAACGTGACATTTTTGCAGTTTTTTTGCGATAATGGTACGGAACCCTTCGTGCGCGAGTCCGACTCGCACTTGGCCGGTTTTTTGATTCGATCACGTAAGGAATCCCCAAGCATAGCTCCACAGGCCAGTCCATGAGACGACGCTTGGGGTGGCCAAACGCCAGCTGTGGACGTCATTCCACTGATAGGCTTGTCTATTATTGTTATACATAATATACAGGATGGGTAAAACATCGTGGATCAAATGAAACAGGGCGATAGTTGGGGTTACAAGGAGTAAAAAAAAAACTGCAAATAGCCCAATATATCGCCCTCATTCGTTTGATCCACGATTCTTGGTCTATCCTGTATCTGGACTTTCTTTTGAAAAATATGAGCCATAAACCGTGTTTTATAAAATTGGGTAAAAAAAGAATAACGATATATAAATAAGTTGGTAGGATTTGGAGCAGTGTGCGTTAAGATTTAGTCAGGTGATATCATAGTGAGATTGAGAAGAGATCGTCTGCCAAAATCGGTTATTATGGCATTAAATTAATGATTTGTTATGTAATACAACTATAGCATCACTGATACACATAGAAATAATATAAGTTAGTCTGTCATAGTAGTTGAAGTTTCCGAATATCGTGGCGTTTGCTCAGCCTACAAATGTAAGGGAGTGAGGTTTGTGTTAGTTTTTGGTATCAGAAACACTGTTTTGCTTTGATAGTTTCAAGGTACAAATGGCTGAAAACCACACTGATCCTAATGATGATATAGGAAGTAAATAGGCACTGCCCCCAACGATGGTGGAAGTGGCGAAGTATTGGGCAAACAAAATAAAACTGTACCAATCATTCGAAAAAGAAAAATATATCACAGTCTTCTTACTATACAATATTGCTAGCTGTTTCCCGCGGTTTTCGGGATTAAAAAATAGCCTATGTCACTTAGGAATAATATAGCTTTCTACTGGTGAGAGATTTTTTCAAATCGGTCCAGTAGTTTCGGAGCCTATTCGGTACAAACAAACAAAAAAATCTTTCCTCTTTATTATATTTGTATAGAAGTATAGATAAATGCGAAAGTTTAGATGGATGGATGTATGTTTGATCCTCAATAACGTCAGAACACTTGAACGGATCTAGATGAAATTTACTATAGCTATAGCCTGTAGTTTTTCACCGTTATATTGTTCCCTTGGGATAAAAAAGAATAATTTCTCTACTCAAAGCTAAAGAAAACCATGATGACAGAATTGTCCTGAAGAAAAAAATGGTACCAAAGTTGAAACAAAGCTCATAACTTTAGAACCACAGGAAGAATGATTCCAAACAATCAGCTAACCAAAACAAAGTTTTAGTACCAATTTTCTGAAAGTCTGTCTATTTTATAAGACCGAAAACATTACGTTAGAACAATGGAGTGTTTTGACAATACATGGCAAAACAGGATGATTATAGGAAAAACGATACAATAGTACAGAGACACAGTTTGTAAATATCGGGTAGAGTGCTGTATTAATCATGGACCTTTTTATGGTTATCGACTATATTGTGTGATCCATGACATAGAGTATAAAAGCGCATAAAAAAGTAGGCAGTCGTGGGGACTTCCAATAGCAAAGAAAATTTAAGAGGAAATGCGGTCGTTGACATCCGACTGAATTTCCTAAGTAAAAAGTCATAATTTGAGGTTTGGCTCTCGCCTATTTCCTCCTCCAATATTGGACCAATTCAAAAAATATTCCATATTCTGAAATAGAAAGATATATACTGTCCCCTATGTTTTCCTTTTTGATGATACGTTATCTTTAGAAGCACTAGGACCCTCAAAAGATGCTCAAAATTGCGCTGTCAACAGAGACCTAGTGTACAAATTTGAGAACTATAAATGAAAAAAGAAAACATAGGGGCAAATCAGATCTTTATTTTTAAGTTTATGGAATAACTTTTAAATTGGTCTTGGTGGTGGAGGAAATAGGCGAGAGCCAAACTTCAAATAATGACTTTTTACTTAGGATTTTCAGTCGGATGTATGCGACCGAAATTCCTCTTAAAACTTTGGAATAACTGGCCGCTAATAACAAACAGGACTTCAAATTAGCATGTCGGTGACGCGAACCCATACCTAAGTTTTGCCCCTACCAAAAAAAGCTTAACAAGGCTGAAGAAATTTTCACTTGAAAGGCTTGTGCGTGAATGATGATAAAAAAATCCTATCGGGGTATTTGTTGGCAGAATATTGAAAGTAATTGGAATTTAAAATAATAATGAATTTTCAGATAAGTAATATTTATTCTCAAGTTCTCGCTGTCCAAAGTATGGTCACGTTTGTAAAGTTCTCGCACTGATATCTATGGTTTTCGCATTGGACAGTGAATCCAGAAAAAAATAAGAAGTTGTCGAAATAAATTGTAGACGGCGAAAAAATAAATGATGATGATGTTTTTTTTTTTTTTAATACATACAGAAATAATAATTTCACATAAAAAAATCACAACGGTTTATTAAATTGATTGATCCACTAAGATTTAATATTCTATGGTGGTATGTTATTTAGGTAACTCATTCTGAGAATGAGAAACCTGTAACCTGTCTACGCTTAGGCGCACCTTGTGTTGCTCCACATCGGTGTCAATGTGGTGAAGCTGTCGGCAGCCTTGGGCACCATGGCCTGTCTTGTTGCAAGAGCGCAGGACGCATAGTACGGCACGCCAGCATCAATGACATTATTCGTCGAGCCCTTGTCACCGCCGGCGTACCAGCTGTATTAGAACCTAACGGCTTGGTACGTGACGATGGGAAGAGACCAGATGGCATGACATTGGTGCCGTGGAAGGTAGGTAGGCCTCTGGTGTGGGACGCAACCTGTGTCGACACCCTTGCGCCATCTCATATTCCTAGTTCGGCGGGCTGTGCTGGCGCTGCTGCTGCGGCTGCTGAGGCCCTCAAGCGGCGCAAATACTGTAACCTAATTGGTAATTACAGTTTTGAGCCGTTTGGGGTCGAAACGCTTGGGTCATGGGGCCCAAGTGCACGTCTCCTTTTTAAGGAGATCTGTCGCCGACTGATCGACACCGTGCGTGACCAGAGGGCTGGCTCTTTCTTTGCGCAAAGAATCAGCATTGCCTTTCAACGTGGCAATGCCGCCAGTCTTCTGGGCACGTTCCCGGATGACAGTGATGTGGATGAGTACTTCGACGCCTAAGTGTACCTTTCTTTTGTATATAGTGTCAGTAGTTAGTTTAATTTTAAGATTGTAAAGTTTACTTTTGTTTAGTGTTTAAGTATGTACATATATAATATTTTTAATGTCTAAAATAAATATTTAACGGTAATATTCTGAGATATCTTAACCTACATTCTGCTTTTCAAGTAGATTTGATTACAAATCTAAAATGTTTCTACTCATTCTGTAATTTTTCCAAAGATCTCTATGCAAATTACGATTTATATAAACGCATGACGAGTATTTAAAACGATTACGATAACCATACTGCGCACAAACAAAAGCTTTTACGAAATACATGCGCAATAATTTCTAGGCCAATCGTAGCCCGATATCAATCTGTCATGGCGCACAAGATGCACTTAATAAAATCACAAACAAATCAGCAATTATCCTAAACGTTGTATGTTTTCCTTGCGTAAATGTTTTAGCAAACATACACACACACACATATACAAGTTTTGTTTTGTGTGCGTATGAGTCGAGATACACTCACACTTGCGCTGGGATGCATCGCATAAACCAATGTTTGGCTGCCGTGCCAAAAAACACAAAGGAGCTGTGTACTGTGAGAGGTTTTGATACTTTTTATATTTTAATTTTTTTGACCTTGATATCAAAATCTTGAAAAAAGATTATTGGAGATTAAGTGATATGTTTGATGTATCTTGGTAACATAATATGTTATAGGTATTTTTTTAAGAGTCAGCTTTGGACAATTTTTTTCATAAAAAAATTGCTTTGTCGGCTCTCTTAAGTCTAATTTAAAGCTTTTAGTATGAAAACATTGCTCATAAAATAAATAATTATCATATCATCATCGACTGATTAGCAAAAACGATATAAACTTTGAATTCCAAGAATGACTTAATGCAATCTGTCTGGAAGCTTGAAATCCCAATAATGATAACTGTTAGGTCCAGATTTTGACTTTGATTATATCATTGACTTATATAGCAAAGACAGGGCAAATCATCTCCTTCTTGACGCCATAATTTGATCATACTAGACCGAAGCAAACTCAACACGTGGTAGGTTATCTGCGCGTGACATTTCAAAATGCCGTGTTTCTTGTAATCTGTATCTTTTCTATTGTAATCTATGTAAAAAATACAATAATTGAAAAAGATAGTTTATAATGATTTTGCAATAATATTGAATAATAAAAGGTAAAACAACTTAAAGCGGCATTCAAAGAAGTAATAACGATTAAAAAAGACATAATTTGCAAAATTAGCATAATACAAGGGAACACGATTGCAAACATAAGTGCATTTTTAATAAAACTTCTATGCAAAACAGTAATAAAAAGCACGTGACAGCGCTGTGATTTTAAAATTCTTTGCATTAGCCGTAGATTGGAATTATTTCTACATAACATTACGCCTGTTTCTCAAAGGTTAGGCAGACTACCAATAGTAAAGCCACAATTCAACAGATATATATATATATATATATATTTTTATATATTTTTTGTGATGGGTTTGCTCTTGACTCTAGTCTAGGTCAAAGGTGACAGAGACAGAGTCGATGATGGAGTGAGCTTACCCAGAAGAATATTTAAATAGAAAGAAAGAAAATACACTAATTTAGCATAGACTTAAATACACACAATATAGGTACTAGATTCATTGTATTATACATCAGATAAAATACAAATAAAAATAAATAAAAAACGTGTAAAGTCTGTCGTAAGAAGTTAGCAGCAAAATGCGAAGTGTGAAATGTGTGTGGAAAGTGTGTGTGGCTGCGCTAAAAAGGTTCAGTTTAGCAAAAATACCAGACAACTATAGTGCCTGACGCTGGTTTTCAACTGAACCTGATGTGTGAGGTGACGGATGTAAATCAGTTTTATACTGCAAAGTGACGTATGTATGTATACTGAAATTAATAAAAAAGTGTGTCCGTTAAAAATAGGGAGGAATATGGGAATATGTGTGAATTGGTCTAAGGAGTGGAATTCTCTGCCGGAGTCGGTTTCTCGATAGCTACAATTTAGGGGGCTTTAAGTCAAGAGTGAATAGGTTACTTCTAGTCAAGCGTGCTTTACCGTCTCGACCACATCATCGCTTACCATCAGGTGAGATAGTGGTTAAGCGCGAGCCTATATTAAATAAAAATAAAAAATACATAAATAGTGTGAAAATGAATAGGTAATATTGCAAGAATAAAAATTACTAATTATGTGGGTAGATAAATATATCATACAATTGAGACATTTGTGTTTTTTTTATTAAGACATTGAGTGCGACCATCACACAAATCACATTTAATAGGGGGCAAGTCTTTTGCCATCACCCGGGCACGCATCCAAGCTCCAGGCTGATATTGAGAATTGCCAGATGGAAACCTTTGCCCGACCCGCAGTCGAACCTAGGACCTAATGCTCAGCAGCTTCCAACGAGGCAGTTGAATAGATTTAGTTTCTAAACAAATATTATAAATAGGATTTTTTTTGATTGTTTGTTTGTTTGTACCGAATAGGCTCCGAAAATGCTGGACTGATATAAAAAATATTTCACCAATAGAAAGCTACATTATTCCTGAGTGACATAGGCTATTTTTTAATCACGAAAACGGGTCCTGTGGGGTGGTCGACGGGAGCGAAGCCACGGAAAACAGCTAGTCTAATATAAATGTCATTTAATTTATTTATCTTATTATATATTTATATGAACGACCAGGTGTACGCAGTGATTCTGAGAAATCTTGTTTTATTAATAGAAAACAGTAAACTGGTTTATGTGTCCTCTTTAATATTAAAAATTAACACTAGGCGACTATTTTACATAGTTGCTGGTTTATAGCTTGGTTTCGAAAAGGAAGTAGGTGATAAACAGTATCTGGGTTCGGGATAGCTTGATATTCTTAATTGACCATTAGATAGGTTTTGTCTTTTCAGCGGTACGGTGGATTCGATACGGCAGAATCCATGCATAGATTTCCTGGTTACTTTTTATTACTATTTAGTTTTTTTTTATATTTTTATTTTTTACAATTATATAACGGCCAGTTTTTAAATTGACATAAAGAACAATGGCGAAATCTTAGCTGAATTAAATTTGAGCGTCTGAAAGTGAGTTATACACGAAATAAATTCCATTAATTGACTATGTTTTTTCAAAGTATAATATTAACTGATTAATCACGAAAATAAAAACATTCTAAATTTAAGTATACTTTATGATTAACTCTCATTAGCTTAGTGTTGCCATTTTAAAATTATTCTGCCAAGTGACAGTAGAAAGTATATCATTATTGTATTTGTTATTATAATAAAACAGAATAAATAAATTAACAATATAGTATATGTCTAAGTGTAGGGGTATTTGCAGGTAAGAAAGAATACTGTAGTGTAGTAGAAATAAATGAATTACTTACTTTCAATTAATGATAGGCAAAAAATGTGTCTTGGTTGTCGACGACGACTTTTTGATACACGTCAAAGTCGTTTAATAAATAAATATACCGTACTCTTTCCAAAGAGTATATTTCACATTTCATGCTAAAATGGAAGGTAAATACCAATGCGATATTGCCCTTTTACTGCCACGAAATTGTAATAATATTACCTATTAAACACATTAAAAGTTACCCAGACATAACCTACAAAAGTTCATGTCTGAATATCTATTATTTTCGGCATTCTTGAACAAAAATTCTTGCACAAACTAATTCAGAAGATGACCCTGAAATAACCAGATATTTTTCATTTAGAGTCGTAGGAATTTAATCTCAGCTAAAACAATGTATGGGTTTCTGCCATTGTCCTTTGTAGTTCAAAACAGGTCAAACCCTACTTGAATGACAAATTCTGTCAGGTGCCCAGGAAAAAGTAGAGTTACAAAATAATCCACTTTAAATTCTTAATTCAGAAATCGAAGGTAGCAAGAACACAGTTATTTATGAAATTCTAAACGTAATAAGAAACCGGAATCGATGACTATGTTGAGAAGGTATTTAGGATACTTAATAAGAAAAGTAGATATAACACTTTGGTTGCTAGCAACCTTAGTTTAATAATAATTTAGTTTAAAAGATTAATAATAATGAAAAACTACATTCATAAAAAAACTTCATTCATTTTGTCATATAAATTACGCTTGCCAATGTTTCCAAGTCTATATTCCATTGCATAACTCATTTAATCAAATGACCTAGAAAGTATCAAAACCATTCGATCCACCAGCAAAAGGGATAAAAACTTACCAACACAAAAATAGAACGTCGAAAAATGAACATTAACGTATGTTTTGAAATCTGTGCTGCGCGGGCGCTAACCAATCAGAGACGAGAACCACATGTGTGCGTGAGTAAGATTCGATTTTTAAATGTGTGCTTCTAACATATTTGATGGATTTTTCTATGTGTGTCTAATGTTTGGTACGCTTTTAAAGTTTTTTTATTTGTGTGCGACTATGTAGTTAACGGGTTTTAGATTATAGTTACCTAGTTACAAAGTTTCGTATATAATGTGATTTATTTTTGGCGTTACATCTTTGAATTTGGAGGCCGATTTCGATGAAAGTAGTTTGTTTTATAACATCTTATTTATGTTTGTGGGTGGATACATAAAATTACTACTTTTGCGTAAGACAGCTTACAAAACTAAACTAAACTTTAATATCTATAAACCTAATTATATTGTTACTTTAAATGACTCTATAGTAAACTTCAGTTTACCAATAAGGCGCTTTTGAATAACGTATCGTATTGCGCTAGGTAACACAATTACGAATAAATGAGATTTCAATTCAAATCTGCCTAGCCTTTTTCCCAACTATATTGGGGTCGGCTTCCAGTCTTACCGGATTCAGCTAAGCACCAGTGTTTTACATGGAGCGACTGCCTATCTGACCTCCACAACCCAGTAACTGGGTAACACGGTACCCCTTGGCAAGACTGGTGTCAGATCTCAGGCTTCTGACTACCCGTAACGACTGTCAAAGATCTTCAAATGACAGCCGGGACGTTCTTGCCGAGGCACGGAGGAAACTCGGTATGTTGAAATGGTCACCCATCCACGGACCGACCTCGGCAAGCGTTGCTTAACCTTGATGATCGACCCGTGCGGCTGTTATTATTTAGCCACGAGCTCCTCTAATACTTTCCTTATATTTACAATTAATTTATCCCTGTGAGTAGAAACATAAAATAAAGATCTTAGATATTTGCTACTTTCTCGATACAAATGATAACTATCAGTAGTAAAAAATAGGGTTAATAACACTTTAACATTGACCTCATTTTAATTTTTCACTAAATTTCCATTTTCTTTGGAAATTATCATTTTTTTTAAATCTTGTTTAACTGTCGCTCTAATAACAATATTCAGTACCTACTTTACAGAAAAATGTCATACAAAAAATCACCTATTTTTAACACGCTTTTATTAGCTTGGTATGTATGTATCTATGTATCAATGTAACGGAATCTTTGAACGTGATTTTCACCCCCTTCAAAACGTCGGATTGATTTGAAACTTTGCACACCTATCAAGGTCCGATGACAATGCAATAGTTTAAATATTTTGTACCATTATCCTTACCAGGATCTTCAGGATTAGCGACTTTTTATTTCAATTTACCATTAAAGCGTGTTTTTTAGTTTTAGAACTGCAATTTATTAATTAAATTTTCATGTAGGAATGCTAAAACTCACCCTGCTATCGCAAACAATGGCAGATCATGTTAGCATCATTTCGACATCCATTGACAGATCAGACTTCTATGATCGGCATCTCGTATACAAAGGAATCAATGGACGTCGAGATATGACTGTATTGATGATTTAAATATTAAAAAAAATCCTTGTTATCGACAAGGCGTTTCAGTGCGAGGATAAATAAATTAGTTTTTCTTACTGGATTCAAAGTCAACAAAAATTGTTCAATTTCAACCATCTATTTAACATTTGAATGTCGTAATTTCCATAAAAGATACATAATTAAATTGTAGATACTTGTAGCCGAATAGTGGTAGATTTGTAACTAGTAAATTATTCTATCTTATTATTTATTAGAACAAAGCCCCAAAGATGGATCGAGGATGTCAAAAAGGCGGTCGGATAGGATTGTTGTAGCTACTGTGCAGATAGACTTGATGCAGAAGGCAGATGAGGTTAAGCTAGGCTGCTTTTTTTAGGGTTCCGTACCCAAAGGGTAACAACGGGACCCTATTACTAAGACTTCACGATCCGTCTGTCTGTCTGTCTGGCCGTCTGTCACCAGGCTGTATCTCATGAACCGGTGATAGCTAGACAGTTAAAATTTTCACAGATGATGTATTTCTGTTGCCGCTATAACAACAAATACTAAAAACAGTTTTTTTTTATTATCTTTAGGCTTGCGCTTGACCACTATCTCCCCTGATGGTAAGCGATGATGTGGTCGACGGTGAAGCACGCTTGCCTAGAAAAAAACCCATTCACTCTTGACATAAAGACCCCTAGATTGTAGCTATCGGGCAACACAGACTCGGGCAAGGAATTCCACTCCTTAGCTGTGTGCATAATAAAAGTGTCCCCAAAACGTTTTGTGCGTATGGGTGGCTCCCATAAAACAAACGTGATTATTTGCGTTTTTTTGCGATAGTGGTACGGCCCTTCGTGCGTGAGTCCGGCTCGTACTTGTCGTATTAGATGGTAACCAAAAACCACAAAGGTTTAAACTTGTGCTATGAGTCTATCAATATGTATACGTATGTAGCATAAAAAACGCTAAAAGCAAAATACTAAGTATCTTTACAGCATTCCCTAAAGCAAAAGATATAACGGAAACTATACAATAATAGAGCAGTGGTGGTCCAGTGGTATCGGCTGAGACTTACAAGTTGTAGGTCGTAGGTTCGAGACCAGGCAAGCGCTTTACTTTGTGTAAATTATTTCATCACCACTGCTCTCAAAACGGTGAAGGAAAACATCGTGAGGAAACCGGCATGTCCTAAAACCAAAGACATGTGACATCCACCAACTTGGAGGCCTGTGTCCCAGCAGTGGGAACATTAGTAGGCTAATTAAAGAGAAGCCATGTCCAAGAGTAGACTGCGATAATCTTCGTTGATCACCTTTTACTCAGGATAGGATAGGATTTTAAGAGCATAAGGAGCATCTTTCTGTTGACTGGTATTACTGTTATATGAGCTTACTATTCTTTAACAGTTCCTGACGATTACATTTATTTATTTAACAATTAATATACAAGACTTTTTACTGTACATACTTACAATAAACACGCGAGAAGAAGGAAGATAGTGATGCTTATTTCCACTAATTGCTTTTCACTAATTACTTCTTCTATAATGACGGAATAATAGAAGAAGTGGACGATCAGAGGGTTAAAGTGTGCCAACAAAACTAACGGGAAATTTTCGTTTTCTTTCTTATTTTTTTACGATCAAAACCAGACATTCGCTTTGGAGCCAAGTGCAGTAAGTGCATACAAAAATACCGACAAAATTCAAGGTTGGGATCTGTTAAAAATAACGCTCGTTGCATTCTCGATGCTCTTCTCGTGTGTTTTAATATCTGATGCGTTTTATCTTCACGCTGAACGGATTTGAGGTAGGTTAGGGTTTCAGGATTTGAGTTACATTTTTATTTTGTTTACAAAACTCAGGCAGCAATAATTGAATACCTAAGTAGCTATTTTTGCCTGAGTTTTAGGAAAGGTTGAAAAAATTGGTTGGAAATTTGGATGTGTGTTTAAAGGCTGATAAATTCAGCTACACGATCAATATTGTAGAACTCATAGAAATAAATATGGTAGTCTTTTCTTGCTCGGAGTTTCCTTGCGTGATCGAATCAGAAATGAAGACATCCGCAAGAAAACCAACGTTACCGACATAGCCCGAAGAATTCCCAAAATTAAGTGGCAGTGGACATTGCTTGAAGAACGAATGGCCGTTTGGGCCGAAAAGTTCTGGAGTGGCAACCGTGTACCGGAAGACGCAGCGTTGGAAGGCCTCCATCTAAGTGGAGCGAAGACCTAGTCAAGGCTGCAGGAGGATGCCAAACGCACAGGACCGATTAGTGTGGCGACGTTTTGGGGACGCCTATGTCCAGCAGTGGATGTCTTTCGGCTGAAATGATGGTGAATGATGAGTCTAAACATAGGCTGGATATATAAGTATCAATATCTCTCTCAATATTGTAGTGTTCTTTCAGAACAAATCTAAAATAGTTAGGTACCTACTACTGTTAAGGAAACTGGATGGAAAATGGTCATCATCATGAACATCAGAATATTTATGTTCCCACTGCTGGGACACAGGCCTCCTCTCTGTGACAGGGAATTGGCCGTAATTCACCACGTGGACCCAGTGCGGGTTGGTGTATGTCACATGTCTTAAATTTTTTGGTTCTAGGACATGCCGGTGTTTTCACGATGTTTTCCTTCACCGTTTTGTGAGGAGTGTTAATGAAATAATTTACACAAAGTAAAGCGCCTGTCTGGGTTTGAACCCACGACCTGTGACACTTAAGTTACCAGTGGTTTTCCACAGTTCTGAAATAAAATGGTCAGCAATCATTAACTCTGACCATTTTATAGTCGCAGACATCCGACTGAATTTCCTAAGTATTAAGTCATAATTCGAGGTTTGGCTCTCGCCTTTATCCTCCTTCAATATTAGACTAATTTGAAAGATATTGTTTAAACTGAAAAAGATATATACTGTGTCCCAATGTTTTCTTTTTTGATGATAGAAGCACTAGAACCCTCAAAAGATGCTCAAAATTGCGCTATCAACAGAGATCTAATGTACTAATTTGACAACTATATACATAAAAAAGAAAACATAGGGGCACAGTATATATCTCTTTTTTCAGTTTATGGAATATCTTTTAAATTGGTCCAATATTGGAGGAGGAAATAGGTGAGAGCCAAACCTCGAATTATGACTTTTTACTAAGAAAATTCAGTCGGATTTCTGCAACCGCGTTTCCTCTTAAATCAATTCATCATCATTTCAGCCGAAAAACGTCCACAGCTGGACACACACTGCTCCCTCAAACATCGCCACGATTCAATTAGTTGAATTGATTTTTGTAAATCTATTTAAAACGTTTATTCATTAAAGCATTAATATTTACAAAGCTGCTACTTCAAATCAATTCATAGCCATACCTCCTCCTTACTTTAGCCATAGACAATACAGCTCATTTGAGTGCCGCCCACGAAAAAATTAAACGGACGAATGATCAGACATAGAACTTATAAATATTTATATTAACACAGAATGAATACTCTATACCTACGTACAGACACACATACATGCGTGCTCAGTACCTATGTCCTATGTATTTGTCTCATACGATTAATCTGCCTAGCCGTTTTGTCCAATAGGGTAGTTGACAAAAAATTTCTATTTAGTCAGTTAGATAACCTAAAAATATTGGACACCTATTTTTTCTTTTGCCACGTAAACAAAATGTGGCGACGATACAGTGCGTTGAAATATCGTGTGATGTCACGGTGTGCTACACTTTATGCTGACAAAGTGACGTCACAAGCTCCCAATCCTGAACTTTGGTGCGTTTTATTTTTGTATTTTTTTACGTGACAACGTCTAATAAATCGATGAATGCCGGCTGCACGAAAAGGGATGACTCATTGTCCCGTTACGCTCATTGTAACGTTACGATCGGAGCGAGAGCGTTACACGAGCGAGCGAAAGGCACGATTGGCTTGAGCGTTCGGCTTGCGCCGCATCGTGACGTTGTCAAGTTAAGGGTACACTAGTCGACGGCCCGAACTATTTTGTGCGCGGGGTTAAAATGCATTTTACATCAACCGAAAACACGTGCGGCAGAGATAGATGCTGTGATGAGCAGTAGGAAGCTAGTTCGCGTAGGAATACACACTTTTGCAAATTTGCGCTCGAAGCCGAGCGCGCGAAATTTTATAAACAGACCTTTGGCAGTCTAGATATCATGAACAAAAGGACTAAATCTATCTGTTCAAAATAAAATTATTTGCATTATTGAACTACTAATCTATCCCTGTATGGAGGCCATTTTGCAATTTTCCGTCTTCTTGAGGTATTTATTCGCGCCCAAAATGCGTCAAAATTAGTGTCGAAATGAGGAACTTTCGACGCTCGTAACTTTGAAATATTTTCTTTTTTTACTTTTTTGCTTCCATACAGGCTAGATAATGATGAGACAAATTGATATCACTTTTTATTTTGAACGTACATCGTCAAACAGTGGAATAATCCCCAGACTACGTTTGTATGGAAAAATTTTCGACTAGTGTAACCTTAAACTATCGTCCGTAAACTGACTTTACAGACAACCAATTTTTTATTTATTTGATAAAGCAAACAATATGGTTCCAATATTTTTTGATAACCTCACTGACGAACTAAATTTATATTTTTTTCCCAGGAAACATCCCTATTGCGAAGCCAAAAGGAGGGATGACCACGGTTATCTTCTAAATATCCTCTAAGAATGTCAGATGAAATATTTTCTTGTTTCATACTTTGCAGCGCGATGTTTTAGTAGTCAGGTTTTATGCCTTTTTTTTAATCTTATCTAAGTTTGGGTCGGCTTCCAGTCTAACTGGATACTGCCAGTGGTGTCTCATCCCATACAAAGAAACTGTCCCGACGTACTGTTCTGATTATTCTGATTATTTGATTTATCTATCGATATCGATTGATTATTAGATGGTGATCGATCTATCGCCGTGGAACGGAACTTAACGCGATATATTTACAAAAAATAATCGGTATAATCAGATGAAAAACGCTAGTTACGTGGCACGGTTTCTTTGTATGGGATGAGGCATCTGTATGCTAGTATTATATTATCTGTGATACTGCTAAGTACCAGTATTATCTTCTGACCTTCACAACCCAGTAACTGGGTAAGACTCTTTCAGCAAGACTAGGGTCAGGTTTTCCGGTTTCTTACTACCGTAACGACTGTCGAAGATCGACAATTCGGAACGTTGCTTGCAGAGGAACGGAGGTGTCTCGGTTTATGGATGACCACCCATCCACGGACTGACCTCGGCAAGCGATGCTTAACCTTGAAGATCGAACCGTACAGCTTTTATTATTTAGCCACGAGCTGTTCCTATGTACTCATGAATACTCAATACATATGTACACGATGAATGCTCAATCATACTCATTCAGACATAAGACTGGCCAAACCACGCCTAGGAATAAATAAAATTTCGAAAATAGAACGCAAGCTTCCTGCGAATTGGATCTAAATTTAAATATTGAAAAATGGCGGCAGCGAGCGAACGTTAGAATTTTGTGCATAAAATTGCATCCCGCATTACCGATCTTAACATTAAAAATAGAATTCGATAGTTGGGAGTAGTGTACATGATGGGGAGTTGTTGGTTTGAAAACTGACAACCTATTTTAGGCCGTTTAAAAAATCTTTTGAAGAAATGTCTAAGTATTGAAACTCGAAAAAGTTTGTAGGTATCTAGTACTTAGTTATTAGGTCTCAAGATTCAATAAGGAAGTTAAACGAGGTTTGTTTTTTTTACACTTTGGGTCTTTCAATATTTTGTCGATTATTGCTACCTGAAGATGAACTGACGGGGCACGTATTGAAAAATTATGCGCTCTACCTTGGGCCCAAAATACCTATATAAAAAAAAATTTGCAAATTTTAGTCAGAAAGTTTCAACAAGCAATGAAATAATGCTCACTGTCTAAATTTGAAAACATTCTTAACTACTATTTGTTACCTAATTATAAATATGAAGCTTTGCATTCAACACCCACCTTAAATTCATTAATCCATCTACAATGATAATCCACTCCCTTCACCCGCACCAACTATCGCGTAACGTGTGCACCATGCTTTACAAACACCAGATTGCCTTCTTTCAGCCAGTTAAAATAAACATTGCCGATATTTCACAGCTCTTTAGAACGTTGCGTATACATCGGTGTTCTAGATGTGTGAGTGTTTTAATGTATGTATACATACCCTGTAATGTATGTGTTTCAACGTTTGATCTTCGTTCGTAGATAGTGCTGTACGCAAAAACATTGGTGCTGGTTTTATGCGAGGTTGCATTTATTTTCGAATTGTAGTGTTAGTTCGCTTCTGGGTTTTAGATTTTATATTGGATGCAACTGTTTTCCTGGAGGTTTGCGTTGCTGAGCTCTGTTCTGGTACTTTTTCGCCCTGGATGTCAAGTGTTTTTTTTTTTTTTTTTTTTTTTTTTTTTTTAATACTTGGCGTCTCGCAGTTCAGTCAAAGGGACCGACTACTGCTTAAGCGGGCTTCCCTGTGGAGACTAATCTAGTTAGCCTCCAGCCAGGCTTCAAAAAGCTAAACCTAAAGCGACACGCTGAGGGCTACCCCAGTTGGGGTCGACACCTCGGCTCAGGGCGTCACTTGGGGGGACAGCTAAGGCTGGATCTAATAAAGTGATTCTACCATCCGTTCGGAAAAGCCTACGTGGAGAAGAACGGACAAGAAACTCCAATTGTAAACTAGCTACTTTAACTATAGCACAGCGTTCGCGGGCTGGCTTCATAATTTATAGGGACGTCGCGACGGGCCTCGGCGGCGAGGGCGGTACGAATACGGTTGATATTGTGTTCTGTTGTCGAAATGTTCGTACTAGTTACGAACCCATTGACCGTCTTTGTAGACGAGTCTATCTAGTTCCCTAGTGATGCATTCGTACCTCGAGAAGATGGCACTGCATGAAACTGGGTCAAGAGGGCCTGCATTCCGGATTTCTGCATCCAGAGCACGGGCCTGAGGGGTCATCCAAATGGAGTACGCGCTGATGATATTTACAGCCACGCACAGATATGGCTTGTGCCCAGAGGAGGCGACAGGGGGCGGGCGCTTAGCGTCGGTGGTGGTGGAAGCCACCTTCCGGCTTTGTGCGGTCGTGGGGGCAGCAGTGGCTACTGGGCCTGGGGTTGAAATGGGCGCTGGAATGGGCGCTGGAATGGGCGCTGGAATGGGCGCTGGAATGGGCGCTGCTATGGGTTGATCCAGCAGCACTGGCATGGGCTGGGAGTAAGACTGAGGGGCCACTCTTTGGTGGTTCAGTTTACCCCAAGGTGAAGTCCTCTGAGGGGCTAGACGGGGGGGTTGGGACAAGGGCGCATAAGGCGCTTGGAGTTTGTTGAAACGCTTGGCCATTTTAGGCGCAAGTTTGGGAGCTTTTGGACAACCCCGGTAGTTAGCAGGGTGTCCTATCTGGCCACAGAGCACGCAGCTGGGAGGCTCCGTGCATTCTGAGCGGTCTTTTGGACGTGTACAGTCCTTCGTGTTATGCTCACCCAGGCACTTTACGCACCTAGGTGTAGCATAGCAATTTGCCTGAGAATGGCCGTATAGTTGGCAGTTATGGCACTGACCAACTAGGTGGGGGCGGTACGGTTTCTCAACCGAAATGCCCGACAGGGAGCAAACGGTTTTGATATTAAAAATGGGATTGCGACCCTCAGTCGGGCTGCATGTAACCATGACAATGTCATACAGTTGTCCACCTCTAGCTTTGTGCAGCCGGTGGACCTCTGTGACTGGGACTTTCTGGGCTATTAAATCCTTACGGACATCTTCCGTAGAGATTTCTTTCGGTATACGCCGAATAACCACACGGAGGGGCTTTTCCTCCGGAAGGGAGTATGTGTGGAACGAAATGTTCCTGTCTTTTAGATAGCGAGTAAGATCTCGAAAATCACGGGACGTGGGGACTTGAATCCTGATGCCTAGTTGGCATGCAGTAGCCTTGGTGTAGTTGATTTTCCGCTCAACACAAGCGTTGGACACATCGTTCCATTTCCCCTTGTCTTGGAGATATATGGGAGGAGGGGGAGGAAACTTCCTAGTGGTATTTGTTTCCATCGGGCTTTGTGGGCGGCTTGTCCGCTGTGAAGCGGCAGTGGCGGCGGGAGTGGGGGTGGGTTGCCTGGCAGGCGAAGCCGCTGGCAAAACTGGAGAGGGATTCTTTACCGCCTTTTTGGCCTTGGTAGCATGGTTGGGGCTTTTCCTCTTTCTCCTTTTACCTCCAGAACAGACTATGGAGTCATCACCGTCAGAAGTGGAGACGGTGTCATAGTCGTCTGATTTGTCGGGGATATCTGGGTCTGATGGGTTATCAGCCACTGACTCATCCTGGTTAGCTACAGCTTCCCATTCTTCGTCAGTGCTAAGGGTTGCTCCATCCTCCATGGGGGAGTCATCCTCATCAGCCCATATATTGAACTGATTAATGGACTTTTTGGACTTATTGGACCTACGTTCATCCAAGGACTTGTGCAAGGAGGCAATGCGCGCCTTGTAGTCTTGGTATTGTTTGGTGGCTGGGGGATCTCTCCTTGATTTGGACTCGGCGGCCTTGCGCGCTCGATAGTCCTCTAGCTCTTTAATGGCTTTGGGGTCCCTCCATGATCCAGGCACGATGGCCGGAGACGTGGGTTTGGATGGAATTGGATCGCTACAAGCAGGTTGTGCAACAGGCTGGATGACCTGAGCATCACTCTGGGGCGGGGTAGAAGAGTTAGGTCTTGAAGTAGACCTGTTTGGAGAGGAGGACAACCTTTGCGAGTCCTGAGCCACGCTCGGCACGGGGGCCTTGCTAGGTCCAGGGAGCTCGGTCGGGCACGAAGCGGAAATAAAAGAGGCTAAAGCCTCATTTACGGCATGGTCGTATTTCTTGCTAAGACCTTCCTTCTCGAGAATCTCGTGGAGGAGTTCGATAATTGCCGCGAGCGACATTTTCGAAGAAAGATTTCCGGTGAAGCCGGTAGGGAGTCTTCCCCGGGTGGGTATGCCCGGGGATGTGTAAGCCTACCCTCCCAGTCGGGTGAGACTGGGAGGTGTGTCCCTGGTGAGCCCTAAGCTTGTTACCCTGCACCAATCTTATTGTGTGACAGGGGCCCTAAGGTACCGGTAAACCCACCGAAGGTGGGCCACCCACCTCTGTGTACCGAAAGTCTAGCACGTCGGGGTAGACACACCCAACCGTGCTAGGTGAATGCTGTGGAACGAAGCAGGGGTTGGCTAGGCTATCTACCAAGGCCAACGATCCTGCTCCCGAATCCAATGACTGCCGAGCCCTGAAGGGGCTTGGCGGGTGCTTGGGTCGACACCCCACTTGGCTTCGTTAGCACCGTTAGGTATCCGCCAAGGACCACAAGATGTGGATTTAAAACGCGACGCGGCGGCCGCAGCGACGACACGCAGGGGTGCGGCGAGGCGGGGGCGGTGCGCGGGGCGCGCAGCGGTGGGGCGGCGAGCGAAGACGCGTCGGCCGCAGTGACGTCACGCAGGAGCGAGACGGAGCGATGAGTGGGGGCTCGCAGCGGGGCGAGCGGGGAGGCGGCGAGCAGCGAGACGTCCGCGCAGGGCGACGGCTGGCGAAGAGTGAACCTTTCAAGTGTTCACTGTCCTATTTAGGTAATGGAAATACTTAGGCAGGTACTTACTTATAAGTATCATCGCAGCCTGTGGCGACCTCCCTGTGAGAAGTTTGTAATCCACCACTTAGAATATCACTTTGATAGCAGAAACTGTCACTGTCATGCTGAGATAGGAGCCTTTTTGGTCTCGCACGGGGTTTTTATTTTTGATTAGTTTTTTGTTTATTTCTCGTGTCTCCTGTGCGGGTCCAAAATAAATAATTTCTTTCTTTAGAAAATTTTAAGTCAAAGGAGCCTTTCCTTTACAACACGCTTTTATTAGCTTGGTATGTATCTATGTATCAATGTAACGGAATCTTTGAACGTGATTTTCACCCCCTTCAAAACGTGGGATTGATTTGAAACTTTGCACACTTATCAAGGACCGATGACAATGCAATAATACAGTCAAAGTCAAAGCCAAAGTCAAAATCAAACATATTTATTCAACTAGGCCAATAAGTGGCACTTTTGAACGTTAAACAAAAATTAAAATTTAAAGGTAATGAATGTTGATTCTACCGTGCGCGTTTTAATAGTTTTTCCCATTATCCTTACAAAGATCTTCAGGATTAGCGACTTTTTAGTTCAATTTACCATTAAAGCGTGTTTTTTAGTTTTTAGAACTACAATTTATTACTTAGAAATCTAATAAATACCAACAAAATCCTCTCAATAGCTCACCCTTCCCACCTTTTCAAGGAAAGCGTGAGAGATGCATCAGTCGCAAATATTTAAAATCGTAAATACCTAACAGTACTGCTGTAGTCGTCTACTGGTCACGACGATGCGTAGGCGCAGACGACGGGGCTTCACTCCTTTCTTGTAGGTAGGTAGGATTAGGTAATAGGTTTGATGCCTTTCAAATGCAGTGGGTCTGGCTATAAATAAACTTGCTTTGTTAAATAAGAGTAACATAACCCTCCTATTGAATTCGCCGAAGTCGGGTAACAGTTTTAAAAGTCTGAAATTCAAAAAGATTTGATTGTGATCAGCCTTTCGGATATCAACATGTATGCTTTAATTGATTGATGCTTTTTATTATTCTTTTGTAGTATTGTAGTTGTCAGAATCCTTTTTACGGACTTCAAAAATAGGAGGTAATCAATTCGATACGTATCTATGTGATATTGTTCAAACTGCACAATATCCACATATGTTAGGTGCTCTATGTGGGCTTCTAAACACGTGTGCCAAATTTCAAAAATGTTTGTTCGTATGTTTGTCCTCGCATTTCTCCGAAACTACAACCGAACTCCTTAGCGACAAACAGCACGAATGTGTAAATTGTGTAATTAAGGGTATTTGGTCAATCCTTTAGGTACCTTACTATAGAACTTGCTCATTTTTAGTGATGGTACACCGAAAAAAAATAAAAATATAAAAGCTTTTTCAGAAAAAATAAACCGACTTTCGAAGAAAACACTAAAAATAACAAAAATAAAGGAAGTCAGTTTATTTTTTCTGTAAAAGTTTTTGTTAGTATTTTGCTTTTGAAGTCAGTTTTTTTTTATGTAATAGTTTTTTTTTCAGGCAGAATCTAACCCAACCTCTTTTGTTTTGTGTACAGTTTTTTCTCTTATGACAACACTAGCTCCTGATTTTCCCGCGTGAAAAATGTTTAATTATCCCAAGGGAGCATTATACCGGAATTAAAACTATTCTACATTCTAATGCAAGTTGTGCTCTATTCATATGTCAAATTTAATTAAAATTCGTTTAGCTGTTAAAGCGTAACAAACAAACACATATTTGCGATTAATTTTAGTTTTTTTTAAATGTTTTACGAAATTACATTTTTCTAAATCAATCAACAGCTAACTAATTTGCCTTTTAAACTAACTAATAATACTTTCAACGCCATTTCTAAATCTTATATTATTCAAAAGCCAAGCTATCAGACGGACGGGTCACGATTGTGCGTAGGCGCAGTTGTAGGTACGATTTTGATACGGATCGATTGCAATTTGTACCTGATTGATTAGTTTCATTTATACATGGGTGTTAGTCTTTTATTTGGCTTTTGGTTGGAACACCTTTTATAAGCTTTTATTTAACATAACAAGGTATCTTTCAACTGATTTTAAAACAGTTATCTCCAACTGCTTGAACTGTAATATTACAATGTTGGTTTTGGATGACAAAGACTATGCACGATAAAGTAAAAATAAAAGAAATCATTTGAAAAAAAAAAACAGTCCACCTGCTCGACAATGTCCAATTACATGGGAGAGGTATTGTTGTACGAAACTCCCAAGGGAGTAAAGTGATTTGGATTTAGAACATCATATTCGTGTGGCAACTCGTGGAAAACTGTAAGTAAAAAAAAATGCCCATATGGCATTGTAAAGAGGTTTGTTCGAAAATTGAACTATACAACATAAGCAGAACTGGAAAAAAAATGCCACCCGTGACGTAAGATGTTGCTTTATCCCCTTGGTACATAATCTACTATTAACTTGCCTTGTTATAGTAGTGTGGGTCAAATCTTACAACTGAATTTTAAAACAGTTATTTCGAACCAATTAAGCTGTAATTTTTCATACATCTAATGACAAGGCACGGTCAGGTATAAAGCTTGTATTGAGAAGATTTTTAATCACAGTCTGTTGCTGTGTAGTTTTAACTACAATAGGCAATAGTCTAGATACTGATACTGTCTAGACATGAACCTACAATAGGTGTTACGGGATACTATAATAAGTAGGCTTTGAGCTAAATATTATGATCATTTTGATAGTTGATAGTGTTGATATTACCTACTAAAGTTGTGACAATCTAAGAAGTCGGTTTTAACAGCTATAAAAATACTTAATAATAATTCAACTTGATGCTTACGAATGATACTCGTTGTTATAGTGTAATTAATTAGGATTATGAATTTGATTTTTCAATTTCTTATCAAATAAGAAAGTTATCGCGGCATGTAAAATGAGAAACGTCCATTTTTTAGGGTTCCGTACCCGAAGGGTAAAAACGGGACCCTATTACTAAGACTCCGCGATCCGTCTGTCTGTCCGTCTGTCCGTCTGTCACCAGGCTGTATCTCATAAACCATGATAGCTAGACAGCTGAAATTTTCACAGATTATGTATTTCTGTTGCCGCTATAACAACAAATAAAAACTGAATAAAATAAATATTTAAGTGGGGCACTCCCATACAACAAACGTGTTTTTTATGCCGTTTTTTGCGATAATGGTACGGAACCCTTCGTGCGCGAGTCCGACTCGCACTTGGCCGTTTTTTTTTTGTTTCTTCATTCATTGATAGCAAAATTAACCATTTTATTTATTTATTTCGGATAGACTCGCCAAAATTAACCTTCATTTGGCTTTTACTCTTATTAGGTATTGCTGTTTTGGACCAAATTTCATGTATTTTCTCCACTCTGCCCCTTTCTGGAAGCAGCCACGCCACATCTCTTGGAAAAAAATGACGAAAATATTCAAGCACTCTGACATCCATCTTAAATGTGGCCTTGGAAGATCGAGCCTGGATGCAAGCTACACTACCCATTCGCTTCGGCGGGCTCGGCATCCGCAAAATTTCTAGTATACGACTACCGGCGTTCTTGTCTTCGGTCCACAGCACTGAAACATTAACCACAATTTTTTTATCCCTTTCACTGTTAACCTGTGAAGTGCCGTGCTCGACCGACGCAGTGTGCGCCTGGAAAGAGGCTTGCCCGAATACGGCGTTGCCCGAGAACCCATCTTCCCAGAAACAGTGAGATGAGCCGCTCTGGTTGGTACGGAATAAACTTATAAATACGTCCACCAATACTGCTGAGCGTGCCCGCCTGCTGGTTGTGGGAGAGTGGGAGTCGGGCCTCTGGCTACAGGCACTACCGTCACTCAACATAGGTACTATGTTGAGTGACAACACCTTCCGGATCTCTACATGTCTGCGTTTGGGTGCTCCTAGCGGAGCTCCACATCGTTGTCAATGTGGTGAAGCAGTCGACCGGCTCGGTCACCATGGCCTATCCTGCAGTAGGAGTGCTGGTCGGTTAGCACGGCACGCCAGCATTAATGACATCATACGTCGGGCTCCTGTCACCAGCTGTGCCATTGGGTTCTAAAACAGCTTGTGCCAGCTGTTTTAGAACCCAATGGCTTGGCACACGACGATGCGTGCACCTTTTGTCGACGTTTTATAAGTGCCCATGTAGGCCTATGTAAAATAAAAATATTTGATTTTGATTTTGATTGATTTTGATGGGAAGAGACCGGACGGAATGACCATAATGCCTTGGAAGGTGGGTAGGCCGTTGGTGTGGGATGCAACATGTGTCGACACCCTTGCGCCATCCCATCTTCTTAGCACGGCGGACTGTGCTGGGGTGAAAACTGTTGATGATAGATAAAAATTATTAGGTAGGTAGGTAGGGTAGGTAGAGTAGGTAGAGTAGGCAGGGTAGGCAGGGTGGGCATGGTAGGCAGTGTAGGCAGGGTAGCCAGTGTAGGCAGTGTAGACAGGGTAGACAGGGTAGGCAGGTTAGGTAGGGAAGGCAGGGTAGGCAGGGTAGGCAGAGTAGGCAGGGTAGGCAAGGTAGGCAGGTAGCCAGTGTACAGTGTAGACAGGGTAGGCAGGGTAACATTACTAACGTTCATAAACAATGAAAGAACTGAACGTTGCTCGATTGAAGGGACAAAATTAACTGCGCCGTTCGTAAACTGTTGTCGGGATACATCAACATAGGTCGCAGTCAGTTTAACAACTGCAAATAAGTTAATACCGTTTTTTTAAAGTTGGTCACATTACAGTTTTCAGATTTTTTTCCTTTTCTTGTGCTGTAAAACATTGCTTCTTACCAAATTTTATGATTGAGGGCAACAGGAAGTACCCTTTAGGTTTTGATTACCTTACGATTCCTTAAATATGTGTCAGAAACGGCTATATATTTTGATCGCGTTGATTTAGAAATTTGATTTTATCACAGAGCCAAGGGATTACAGACATGAGTATATCATACTAGCTGTTCCCAGCGGCTTCGCTCCCGTGGACCACGCTACAGGACCCGTTATCTGGATTAAAAAATAGCCTATGTTACTCAGGAATAATGTAGCTTTCTATTGGTGAAAGATTTTTTTTAATCGGTCCAGTAGTTTCAGAGCATATTCGGTACAAACAAACAAAAAAATCTTTCCTCTTTATAATGTTAAGTATAGATTAAAGGCTCTCCAGAAAAAAAGGTCTTGACACACGGACAGACAGACAGACAATGAAGTAATACTATAAGGGTTATTTTTTTCCTTTTGAGGAACAGAACCCAAAAAACAAGAAAACAATTTTCTTCTCTTTCACTAATAAAAGTTGTATGACGTAATAGGATTTGTCATCCCAATCGAATCACTTTGCTGGCACCTTGCCATTGCCGTTTCATCAACTTTCATCCTGACTAATTCATGTCGAACTAGATTTAGGTGCCATTTTGAGTGACAGATATTAACACGTTTATATTGTTTTAATTTTATGATTGTATTCATTCACACATATATAATTTATAACGCTCCGCTATTAGAATCCGGTATTGTCTAAGCAGTTTATTGCCATGCATTGCCATTTTACAGGCATCAACTAATAGTTTTATTTATTTACTAGCTGTGCCCGCGGCTTCGCTCCCGTCATCTGTCTGCAAAACCCTACCCTACTTATCTGCCTGCTTACCCTACTTACCTACCTACCATTTTTGTTTCTATAGTCATCATTCTTTCGCGGAGAATCTTAACACCGCCATTCAGAAGGTGACTTCAAATGGACAACGCCATCTATCGAATTTTGAGTTCAACTGTCCGAGTATCTGAATTGCGTGTTGTGATAATTTTACTTCTTGAACACTTTAAATTCATTTAACTTTTAATAGAGTGAACCGATTGCGATGAAAAAAAATTTAAGTAATTCTTTAAGTTACGCTCAATTTTTATGTATAAAAGTTATTGACATTGGTTTCGTAAATTTTACGTGATGCGTGCACAAATAAACAGACAAACAGATAAACAGACAAAAATTCAAAAAATGCCGGAAATGGGTTATCCTTTAACACCCTGGCTATTTTTTTGGATACATTTTCGATGTACAAAACATTTACTTTTCCACAGATTTATTATATGCATTGATTATGTGCACACAAAACTATTTTACAGAGAAAATAAAGACTACAGATTGAAGAGCACAAAGGTAGGTACTACTTATTGCATTTTAGTTGCTTTCATACAAGAAAAACATTTGTTAAATCCGTGAATCGAATCTGGGAACTGGCACTCGGCACACAACCTGCCACAGACCCAGACCTGCCACAGACCAAATCAGTTTAGCAAAATCACTTTCTGTTAAATCCGTGAATCAAATCTGGGAACTGGCACTCGGCACACAACCTGCCACAGACCCAGACCTGCCACAGACCAAATCAGTTTAGCAAAATCACTTTCTGTTAAATCCGTGAATCAAATCTGGGAACTGGCACTCGGCACACAACCTGCCACAGACCCAGACCTGCCACAGACCAAATCAGTTTAGCAAAATCACTTTCTGTTAAATCCGTGAATCAAATCTGGGAACTGGCACTCGGCACACAACCTGCCACAGACCCAGACCTGCCACAGACCAAATCAGTTTAGCAAAATCACTTTCTTTTCTCACATATATAGGGAGAGAGCAGTGGTGGCCCAGTGGTAACGGCCGCGACTTACAAGTTGTAGGTCGTGGGTTCAAACCCAGGCAGGTGCTTTACTTTGTGTAAATTATTTCATCAGCACTGCTCTCAAAACGGTGAAGGAAATCATCGTGAGGAAACCGGCATGTCCTAGAACAAAAAATTCGAAGACTTGTGACATCCACCAAACCGCACTGGGCCCGCGTGGTGGATTACGGCCCATTCCCTCTCACAGAGAGGAGGCCTGTGTCCCAGCAGTGGGAACATTAAAAGGCTGATGATGATGATGATAGGGAGAAATTACGAAACACCAAGTGCTATGTTTTTTTTTTTAATATTATTAATCTGCATAAACTTTCATACTCCTTGGAAATGGCCTCCTTTATTCCTTCCACTTGTGTGTGTTTGTGTCATTTCACCAATCTTCGAGGTTTCCTCGGAGGTATCTTAGGTGTCCCGCCATCTTCTATGATTCTTACTCACCATTTTAGCTTAATCCACTGTATAGCCTATGTTAATATCTAAAAATAGTCCCCAAAAATACCTTAACCAACGCAACAACAGATACATAACCGCTCCAACTTAAAAACAACATGGCGTCTAACGCCTAATAATGCCATTGTCTCGAACCGGTAGAATTTTGGTTGCAAAACATGCGCGCGCGTTGATCTGAGTCACCGCGGTGGGGATGAGGGGGGCTGGCATAACTTGTAGCCTATACCTAGGATTATTTTGTAGATCAACGCGTTGGTGGGATTTTTTGTTGCGTGAGTAGTTTTGAGCGAGGTTTGCGTGAAGTTTTAGAGATGAAATCGATTTTAGAGTGAATAATTTGCTTCTAGATAAGTTAGCTCTATGATCTACTACATCATCGCTTACCATTAGGTGACATAGTGGTCAAAGTAAGCCTAGATCAATCTTATTAAAAGTTAATTATCATTTCCTTGTATGGCAAGTAGAATCTTCAGGATCGTTTAAAACATTGTATGGTTACCAAATAAAAATGGCCCTATTGAAAATTACCAAAATACCAAATAAGGTAATACCATAACTATTATCAGAGGTTTTTCTAATAACACATGTTTTACTATACACTTGTTGGACATCCGGATACAACTGCCAACTTAAATCCTGTAGGCTATCCTAATTTATAAAAGATATGTTTTCTACATATTTATTTATTTCTTTTATCCTCGCACTAGAATGCCTTGCAGCGCACTGGAATGCCTTGCAGCAAATACACCAATACACATACTGAACTCATCTTATTCTCGACACCCACACACATAAATCATTTCACTTTACGCCTATTTAAAAAACATCTATAAGTATCCTTCGTTAGCCTATCTTCTCGACCGACTTCATAAATGACGAGGTTCTCAATTCGACTGTATGTTTTTCCATGTTTGTTACGCGTTCACTACGCCAATCATGAACCGAATTTAATAATTCTTTTTATTTTAATACTGGTGCTTCTCATGTCATCCCGTTTAAATTTGATCAAGATCTGACGAGTAGTTTTTAAGTTATCCTTAATAATGCATATTTTCATGGTTATTTATGGCACCCAAACTAAAAAGAGAAAAATAAAAAACTTTTTTTAACAAAAAAATAACCCCAACTTCCAAAACAAAACACTAAAAAGCGAAAAACTACTTTCTTTTCAGAAGTCGGTGCCAAAAATGAAAAAAATAATAGGTAGCATAGACGACGACTCCCGAAAAAAAAGTAATTGTTCGCTTTGTAGTGTTTTTTGTTAAAATTTTTTGTTGCAATGTTCTTTGTACACAGTAACAAAATCGCATGCGGTAGACCTAGTCAAACTGCGAACCGGATCAAAATCAATGGGACCATTCAATCAGAATAATGTTATAATGCCTTATATTTTATTTATTACTCCTGTTGAGCCACTCCATCATTTATTTCACAACATTCTTGTATAGAATTAGTCTGAAGTTTGTAGCTGTATTTTGTTTACTGAATTTGTTAGTTATTTTGAAATAGATTTTGATAAATTGAGCTGAGGGGCTAGACTAAGCGACATTGTATCAACTAAAGCGATTGGAAAGATGTTAAAATGTATGGGAAGCCAATGAGGGCTATCGCGTTTGAATTTGCCGCTAGGGGCGCTAGTGTAGCGTGATGTCTTCAAAATGTCAAATGACACCGTTTTTAGGGTTCCGTACATTAAAGGTAAAAAAAGGAACCCTTTTTAGATCACTTTCTTGTCCGTCTGTCCGCGTGTCACCACCGATTTTCTCAGGAACTGGTGGACCTAGCAAGTTGAATTTATACCAGATACTAAGGTCTATAGTCCCTATAAGATGTATAAAAATCAAGGTCCTGAGTCAACACGATAAAAAGATATCGATCCGCAAGAAAACCAGGGTTACCGACATAGCCCGAAGAATAGCCAAACTTAAGTGGCAGTGGGCAGGGCACATTGCTCGCAGAACGGATGGCCGATGGTGCAGAAAAGTTCTGGAGTGGCGACCGCGAACCGGAAAACGTTGCGTTGGAAGGCCTCTCACCAGGTGGACCGATGACCTGGTGAAGGTTACGGGGATCCGCTGGTTGCGCGACGCACGGGACCGATCAATGTTGCGACGCTTGGGGGAGGCCTATGTCCAGCAGTGAATTTCTTTCGGCTGATAGGATGACTATCTTACCGATTCACTATGACAACGAGTATCATTCGCAAGCATCAAGTTTAATTATTATTAAGTATTTTTTATAGCTGTCAAAACGGGCCTTTTATTTTTTGACAACTTTAACTTTAGACTGAGCTCTTGTTTTTGTACAAACTGTTGTAATGTGCACGGGAATTGTTGAACTAATCTCTGAAAAGTGTAACAGAATCAAGGAAACTATAAATTGAGAAACAGTTTTTACTACTTTGCTAATTACAACTTAATTTTCTGCCCTGATTCTCAAATTAGTTACTTTATTAGGACTGTATAATAATTAAAAAAAAATGGTATGTAATGTTGTCATAACATCTCTAAAAAGTTTCCAGAAAGTGAACTCTACCGGAGACTAATTCACAACTGTCCAGTAAGAAGCGAGATTTTTAAATTTGGAATCTCCTACTGTCCAGTAAGTAAGTATGTAATTTACTTACTGGTCAGTAGTAGGGATTGGTCCGATATATCAAAAGGTAACTTATATCGGATATGTGTTAGAAATCATATCATATCAATATCTATATCAAAATAACCGATATTACAAAAACTGTATAAAAATATATAAAACCGTAACAATACGAAAACGTACGAACTACGAACAAAACGCAAGCTTCACAAACGATAGGAATCATATGCGCTACCTCTCTTTCTAAGTATTATTTCGCGTTCGTTGTTAGTTTGCTCATCTAAATAACATTTTAACAAACTGTGCTTAGTGATATCGATATCTGAAAACCGTTTTAGATATCGATATGAAAACTGTATATCGGTTAAATAACCGTTTGTGCAAAAAACCGAAAACACCTATCTCTAGACAGTAGGTCATCCTCTTCAGATCAGCTTAGAAAAAAAAACATAGTACCAGCCAGACACAGATTAGAGTTTAGCCATTATAACATGGTTATAGGAGGGAGGCTCCAAATATAATCTATCTCTCTTTTTGGTATGACATTTTATGAGATAGGTACATTTTTGAGTCCGTTAATCAAGACGTACAACAAACAAATATAAATGCCCCCGGTAAATCGATCACAATATCTATCAGTAATTACCTAATATGAATGTAACCTTCAATATTAATTAAACGAATTTGTTGTTAAACTTTCATTCATTTTTGAGAAAAGCATTATACAAGCCTCAACCAGTAAGAAAGCCACCCTGGCCTCACCTGCGGTTCGGTTCGGTTAACTCATACTTGGCCAGGAAGGCTTACTTACTGGATTCTGCAGTAATGTACTATACCCACCTAGGTGCCTATAATCCACATTATTCATTAAGACATACTGGTAGTTATCAATATCTTCATTAACAGCTCATTAAAGTTGGTATTTACAATTCGGCCATTAGCAATGACTTTCCATACATAGGTTAGGTTACGTTAAAAAAAACGGGCTGGTATCAAAAATACTTTTTAGCAAAAAACACTAAAAAGTGCATAAATAACTCAATTCGTCAGTCGGTGTCTTTGAGTACCTCTTGTTTTATCATTTTGAAAGGAAACTGATTTTTGTTTTTTTTTGTGTTTAGCCTGGAAAGTCGGATTACTTAAAAAAACAATCTTTGCAAATAGATACTGTTTTATGTACACGGGATTTAAAGGATCAAATTTAACGGTGTATACGAATCGAATTGACAACTCTTTTTTTAACACGCTTTTATTAGCTTGGTATGTATGTATCTATGTATCAATGTAACGGAATCTTTGAACGTGATTTTCAGTAACACGCTTTTATTAGCTTGGTATGTATGTATCTATGTATCAATGTAACGGAATCTTTGAACGTGATTTTCACCCACTTCAAAACGTTGGATTGATTTGAAACTTTGCACACTTATCAAGGACCGATGACAATGCAATAATTTAAACAGTTTGTCCCATTATCCTTACCATTAAAGCGTGTTTTTTAGTTTTTAGAACTACAATTTATTTTGAGTCTGTAAAAAACTCGTTTAATTCCTTATGAGTCGGGATGTGTATTTGCAAATCTTTGACAGTCGTTACTACGGGTAGTCAGGCAGACGAAATTCTAACTGCTAGTCTTATTACGGGGTACATCATCATCATCTTCTTACGGGGTCTTATTATGGGGTACATACGCGTACTTAATATCACAAGATACTCTCTACCTACCTTACCTTACGTAAAATAATAATGTGTGTGTTTTATTTGTAGTCGTTCCTACCACAGTTACTTGGTTGTGGAGGTCAGATAGGCAATCGCTCCATAGACTATGTATTCAGTAAGACTGGCAGTCGACCCCAACATAGGAAAAAAATTGAACAAAAAAAAAATCTCGGACCAAGCGCTTTTGCACATTTAAATATACCCACCAAACTGCGTAACAGTTTATCTGCGGGATAAACGCTTGTATTAAATCTTAGTTATATACATTTTGATCTAAAGGTTACTAATAATAATAATGCATAATGCCTGATCCAGAAAGCAGTACTGCTGGACACGGCTCGAACTGTTAGGAGCACTGACCACCGGAAGCTTGGACCCTGTGCCCGATACCGATGGGCCTCTATATTTTATTATTTTTTTTATTTTTATAAAAAATATTGAAAAATGTACAAATTAGTTAAATAAAGGACATAATAATTCACATTTTGTTTCTTTTTTTTTATATTGGTGTCATATGTCATCTATCCTACATGTCTAACAAGGCCTCTGCGAGTTGGTTTCGACCCCTGGTACGCATTTCAAAGATCCGGGACCCGAGAATCTCAAATATTTATCAAAAATAATAAATAATTAATTTTCTGGTACATTCACCCTTTGCATTGAAAATCACACAAATCCAAATTAAAATAGCAAAACGAAAGCAAAAAATGGTAATCAAATGAAAATTAAATGATGATAGCAATAGGTGAAGAAAGATGGCAATACTCAACAAATTGTTAACTGTGGACAAAGTGTAAGCTATGGACAAAGTAAAATCTATCACGGACAATGATTGTCAAAAGTTCCAAAATACACACGTTTTGGCCTTTTTGGTTATCGTGATTAAAGATAGAATTTCACTTATCTATGCCCTTTTAACACCTCTCACCCTATAAAACCTTCATAATGAATAAATCTAATAAGAAACTTTAATGTGTAAGTGTTATAGTCATGTGAGACGTTTTTAAAACTGGTTAGGCGAGCAGGCAGACCCGGTCTACACAATGTTATTATATTTCTTTTGAGCGCACATACCGCTTACCTTTATTACGTCAGGCTGTTTTAAATAATACTAGCGTAGACTGCGTAGATTCCTGAGATAAAAGTGATTTTCTTTCAAAATGCTTTGGTAGTTCAGAATTTTAAGAACACTATGGCGTTTTGTAAATCTATATTCTTTCTTCTTCTTCAATAGATCTGACATTACTGAGGATCGTGATCAGTAGACCCCTTTAAGCGGACAATCTTGCTTTTATCGACTCCGGTCCAAACTTGTCCATCAGCACCAGCTGAAACATAACTTACGGATTTTAAATTTCCCATAGGGTTTATTAGATGTACGACATTAAATGTACTCGCTTCTGTGTACATACTATTAACTGGGATTGGTAGAGATAGTGAAACACTTTGTTTTCATCGCTTGCTGTATCTTGAAGATTTTATATTGTTGAAGGCACTGTTGCCGAGTGCTAACTGTGTAAAATCTTCAAGATACAGCAGGCCAAGAATACAAAGTGTTTCACTCTCTCCACTAATCCCAATCAATAGTTAATGTACACAGAAGTGTGTACATTTAATGAACATCTTATAAACCATATGGGAAATTTAAAAGCCGTAAGTTATGTAGTTTCCACGTTAAGCCGTTTTGCCAAGGGGTGTCATGTTATACTTATATATATAGTCACTGGGTTGCGGAGGTCAGATAGGAGGTCGCCCCATTTAAAATACTGGTACTCAGATTCATCTGGTTAGACTTGAAGCCGACTTCAACATATTATAGTACTATGAAAAAGTCTAAACCGATTGAATGAAGTTATGTAAAATTCAGAGCACAAACAGCCTCGTACTTTGTGGTTGAGAGATCACAGGTTTTTTTTTAGAGTTCCTTATCCGAAGGGTCTAAAAAGAGCCCCTTTGCTGTCACCACGTGTCTGTCTTTCCGTCGTTAGTCACACGTATTTGTTCCGAAGAATTTTTTACTTCCCATTGACCTACAAGCTTGAAATATGGTGACAAAGTTTATTATTACGCATAAGTAAATTTATTTATCAATATTGTGCTATTTGTCTATGGTTTCGAAGTCCGACACGCAATTGGACGGTTTTTTTTAGGTCTGGGCAGATGATTGTTTTGTCTGCCTGGCAAATTTCAAATGCAACGATTCATATGAAATAAATGAAATAAACTCGTGTTGCCAGCTCGTATCATTCTACTGCTAGGCAGAGTCCCTTGACTTGTAGTTGTCTCGGCCCAGATCTAAAGTGGACCATCGGTTTATCTAGCTCGTCTCGACGTTTCTTAGTAAGCTCCTTAGAATGCTCTCACATTAAAACCATTTTCTCGATACTCTCGGTCTGGAGAAAATAGAGGGCCAGTTCAGACTCTTGCAGAATTCACCTACAGAATTGTATTCTTCCTGATACATGATTCAGGAGTACAGCTTTCATTTGCTCATATATCCTACTAGCCATGAAAATAAGAACAGCTTAATTAATTTAAAACTTTTCTAATTAGTTAGCTCACTTAACGAAGATGCTTTATTAGTCCTAGTAACTTTCTATTTTATGGTCCAGCTAGACTCAAGTCTATGGCGGGTGAATTAGGAAGCCTTCGAGATAGTACCTATAAAAATGTGCTTCAATCTCGCTCGGTTGCGGCACTGGCAGAGATCGCAGTGAACTTGTTTGAAGTTAAGGAGAAGCTCTGCTTTTATTATAATTAAGTTGTGATTTAATTATAAATCATGTGAATGTAGCTTATGAAATGCTAAAAAGTTTTTTTAGCATTTCCCTTGATGGTACTAATAACAAAAGTAATGAATACACTTAGGACGAAGACTATTAACCGTCACTTCACAACAAATAGCCATTTTGATTCCCAAATGTTGTCTCAGACGGTTGATTTCATTACTAGCCTACCCGGTCCTATCATATGTTCATAGAACCATTTCGCTTTTTTCCAGCTACCGAAGATGAAATAAAAAAGATGATCCTATCGACAAAATCCAAGGCTGTGGGCCATGATGTCATTAGTCGTTACATGGTCACCTTGATCCTCGACTTTCTTCTCCCACCGATTACCTACATCATCAACTTTTCCCTCGATTCCGGTAAATTCCCATCCCTATGGCGTATGGCCTATGTACGTCCACTTCCTAAAATTTCAAATCCCTCCTTACCTAACCATTTTCGGCCAATTTCCATCCTCCCTTTCCTATCCAAAGTGCTTGAGGCCTGCGTACACAAGCAACTTTCGGGGTTTGTTCACCGAAACAGCCTTATAAGCTCCTTCCAGTCTGGATTCAGACCCGGCCACAGTACAGCCTCCGCACTCCTTAAAGTGACTGGCGACATTAGAGAAGCTATGGAGGCCACTAAGGTGACTGTATTAGTATTAATTGATTTCTCCAACGCCTTTAACGCCGTCAGTCATGATATACTCCTATCTATCCTCTCCCATCTTATGGTTTCTTCCGACGCGCTGGAATGGTTCTCCTCTTATCTTCGGGGACGTCAGCAGTCGGTTCGCGTTGATGAGAGTTCATCGAATTGGCGTGATCTGGAGGCTGGTATTCCGCAGGGCGGTATTCTATCTCCATTATTATTCTCAATCTTCATAAATTTTATAACTCACTGTCTTCGGTGTTCGTATCATCTTTATGCCGATGATCTCCAACTATATACAGCGGCGCGGATCGAAGAATTATCTGACGCCATAGAAGATGTAAACCGGGACTTGAATGCTATCAAGGATTGGTCTGACAGATTTGGGGTGTCCGTAAACCCCTCAAAATATCAGGCCATTGTGATTGGAAGCTCGCGCATGATGGGTAGAGTGGCGGTTAGGTCTCTTCCTTCGATAATTTTTTATGGTTCCGTCATTCCCATTAGCCCTAGTGTGAAAGATCTCGGTTTGCATTTTGACTCGACACTTAGCTGGCAAAGTCAGGTGGCCAGTGTCAGTCAGAGAGCCAACGGCAGTTTGCGATCCTTGTATCGTTTGAGGAGGTTTTTACCCGTAAAGACAAAGACAATGCTTGTGCAGAATTTAATTTTCCCAGTTGTCGACTATGGTGACTAGTGCTATTTTAACTTGAGTGCGGTCTTGCTGGATAAACTAGATAGGGTCTTGAACAACTGTATCAGATTTATATTTAACCTCAGAAAATATGACCATGTGTCGATCTACAGGTCTGAGTTAAAATGGCTACCCATTCGCCAGAGGAGATGTTTACGAGCTTTGACCACACTTTTCTCCCTACTCAATTCTCCCACCCCTCCTTCCTATCTTATGTCTAACTTTCAATATCTATGTTCTTCACATGCCCGTAATCTGCGTTCTTCTAATGATCTCCTCTTACTCTGTCCGTCTCATTCGACTGATTTTGTTCAATCCTCCTTTCATATACAGTCCATTCTTCTTTGGAATGCCCTTCCTCCCGAGATCAGGACGGCCACCAGTCGGTATGCATTCAAGCGGAAATTGCGGATTTACTTTCAAAACAACTAAGCTGAGTCATCTCACTTTCTTCTTTTCTGTTATAAATATTTATTATAAATAAGTATATATATTATATAAGTATATATTATATTCAATATATATGTACGTGTATTTTGCCTATTTTAGTATGTTATAAAATAACTGGTTTCATTTTTATTATTAAACAATGCACCTGCCATGTTATCTCTTCACCACCCTTGGTTGACTGGTAGAGAATGCCTAAGGCATTAAGTCCGCCTTTGTACCTTTTGTGCATGAAGTCTAAATAAATTAGTAAATATTATTACGTGCAAGATATTATTTTAGAGCATTGGTAAAAGGAGCTTCAAGATGTTTTTCCAATTTGATTGAAACTGAGAAATAAATGGATATATGCGGAGACACTGGCTTTAGTTACTAAGTAACTTAGTAACTGTTCTGTGATGTATATATAAATGCCTCACTTTTAAATCAAAACAGAAAAAAAACAAAACATGAAAGCCACTGACGTAGAAATTTTAGTAGTAAAATTTAAAAGAATAACCATGCAAAAGAAGAAAAATAAATAAGAAAAGGCCCGTTATTATTCATCTAAGAGAAAATAGATTCTGAACGCCATTTGCCAATAGGGTTGTTTACTGAAAATTAGTTTTTTGGCCGTCAGTTAGATTAGTAAAAAATATTGGACACGTATTTTTTCTTTTGACACGTAAACATAAAGTGACGACGATGTAAAGCGTTGAAATGTTGTGTGACGTCACGCCGTTAGTACATTTTATACTGCCTTAGTGACGTCACAAGCCCCCACTCCTGAACTTTGAGGCACTTTAACTTTGTAAATTTTATTGGTTTGGTAAAGCAAAAAAATACGTGTCCAATATTATTTGATAATCTTACTGACGGAGTAAATAGAATTATAATTATGCTACCCAGGAAACATTCCTGATGGTATCTTTAAAGACAGACACCGTTACCTAATAAATAGTTCCATCAATATTTCTATATAAACCAATAATATTGCACTGCAACTTAACAAGAGCACTATAAATATGCCGGGAAAAAGCATCAATTAAAAACCCTCCTTCAAGCTTTTAAATCAATCGGTCGACAGATTCATTAGAATACTCTAAGACAAAACCAACTCTACTCTCTTCACTACAAAGTTCAATTTTGATTAACACAAGAAAGGTATAAGGAAGATATTATGGAGAACAGTTTTAATACTGTTTATATGTCTAGGATGAAAAATAGTCAGACTTAGAGTGGTTATTAATGCTAGATTTTTTGATATACAGCCTTAAACCGAAACCTGTTTGTGCATGCAAACGGATGCTTATACGTATGGAAATGAATAGGTATCAATGACAGTTCCGAGTTGCCGATGCTCTTAGAAAAATAAAAAAAGGCCGAGTGCGAGTCGGACTCGCGCAAGTTAAGGAACCCCAACCTACCAATATTAGCTTTGTCAGACAATAAGTATTTACTAGATTATTATTTCTCAATTTCCCCACTGCGCGATCAGCATTTATAATTATCTAGAACATGCGTCAATCTGATCACGCTGTGGATGTACTACGTTAGCAATTAAGTTAGTATATAAGATCAATATCTTGTTAGATGAATTAATTACCGTCTTGCTGTAACTGGGATCAAATAAAGTTTATTTTTAAACTCTTCCGTTGTCGCTTACTTAATTGGCGCAGCCGGTAGGATCTCTGTAGTCAGTCTGTCACGTATCCACATCTACGGGAAGCAGCCGACGTCCGTTTCAACGGTTCAGCAGAGATCACCGAACAAACAAATACATTAAGAAGCCACATCAAGCCAGGAGAGGACCAGGAGCCAAGCAGTAATTCAGGGAGCATGGAGCTAGCTGCGGAATTGTGAGTAAATCTTTTTCACCTTCCTCTCAGCTCTTCCATCTATATCCCAACCTTGTAATAGTCTATGTGTTTGTGTATTATTAGGGATTGGACAACGCCGTAATAATATTTGCATAGATTTTAAACGTACTAATATTTTAGAATAGTGATAGTTTAGTAGCACATTAGTGTGATTTTTTTTCTCTCCGCGTTTGCTCCTTTCATAACATTTCACAATGGAAAACGTAACCCGTGTCCCACAGGAATTGGTTAACATCATACCAATATTCAGCGGCGACACTAGAATGTTGCCTTTATTTATAAAAAAATGTGAATACATTTTGTCTACGTTCTTAGGAACCGCAGCCCAAAATGAATATTTATTTCATGTAGTAACTAGTAGGTTATCAGGCGAAGCAGCCAGTTTGGTAGGCGAAAGAGAAGCTATAGGTACGTGGGACGAGCTGAAGAAGTTGTTAAACCAACACTTCGGTGATCCACGCACAGAGGATTGTTTAGCAATGGAATTAGAATCGTGTAGAATAAATAAGGGTGAAAGTTATTTAGATTTTTGCCATAGAATACAGCGGATGAGAAGTGTTTTATTTGCTAAAATATCAGAAACTATCATTGATGAATCTCTACGTAAGGCAAAGCAAATCATTTATAGTAACAGAGCGATGAATGCTTTCTTGTTTAATTTACCGCCATTTTTAGTTAGATTAGTTCGTTTGCGCGACGTCACAACGTTAGAGGATGCATTAAAAATAGTTTTAGAAGAACAAAACTTCCAGGCAGTCTATGAGTCGAAAACAAACGACAGACGTAATTTTAGCAGAAATAACAGACCCAATTTGCCTAATAACCAAAATGCAATTGAATCTAATAATCAAAAGAAAGATTCACATAGCATATCAAGTACACATGTACCGAATAGTGCGACAAACAGCACATCTACACCGAACAATCCGCATCAGCCCAGACATTATAAACAACATAATAATATTCAAAGAAATCAAGACAATTTTAATCGTACAAACAACAATAATGCGTCACCGCAGTCAAGTAGGTCATTTGTTCCGATTGCACAACCGAACCAACAGTTCGCGGCACATGCACCGAGCACGCCGTCTTTTGCAGCGCAAGCATCTACGTCGGGTGCGAATACTGATGTCACCATGCGTACTGCAAGGTCGCGACGTGTTAATTACATAAATAATTCTAATAATAATGAACAGAGTTCAAGTTATTCGTACAATGAGTGCCAAGAATTTTCTCCTGAAGAACCCGGGGCGGGAAATTTTTGCATAACGGCCTCTACCCTAGAGAACGAATAAAAATAAATTGTAATAAACGCTTAAATTTACCACATATAGTTATACCAGAATTAAAGGCAGTTTTTATGATAGATACGGGGAGTGTTAGATCGTTTATAAGCCCGTATATAGCGAATAAATATTTTAAAAATTATCTACAGTATGAACCCTTCGAAGTTGTTAGCACTCACGCATCGAGTGTTCATAGTGAAACGGCTATTATTCCATTACCGGTTACCTTTGGAAGTCAAGAGTTCCATAAGTTTTATGTCTATAGTGTCGACGATAGGTATGATGGGTTAATAGGTAGCAATTTGCTGAAGCAATTACAGGCAAAGATTAATATGGAAAATCAGATATTACATTTAAAAAATACTGATATTCCTATCATATATTCACCGCCTATGAGAGAGGTATATAATCTACCATCTCGTAGTGAACTTAGAGTAAGACTCCCAGTCAACTTACTGAACGGGGAAGCTGTGTTAGATTTTAAGCAATTTACGGAAGGGATTCGAATGCCCGCCGCATTAGTTACGTGTATTAAAGGTTACGCATCAACCGTTATTCAGAATTATACGGATGAAACCAGAACCTTAGTGGTAACAGGACCTTTTACGGTCGAACCTTACAGGCAGAACCCATCTGTTCACATTAATTTTACAGAAAATAACATAGAAATAGATAGGATGCTAACAGATAATTTAAAAAAATTACAGTTAGACCACATGAATTCTGAGGAACGTAAAACCATCGAAGGGCTATGTAATGATTATAAGGACATATTTTATTGTGAGAATATTCCATTAACGTTTACAAATCAAGTAAAACATAGAATTAGAACAAGGAATGAAGATCCTATAAATATTAAAGCACATAGGTTACCTCCCATTCAATCGAAAGAAATTAGGAATCAGGTAGATAAAATGTTAAGGGACAATATCATCCAGGAATCACACTCCCCCTGGAGTGCTCCCGTACATTTAGTGCCAAAAAAATTAGATTCATCAGGACAGCAAAAATGGAGGATGGTAGTTGATTATAGACGTCTCAATGAAATTACTACCGATGACAAATACCCCTTGCCCAACATAAATGATTTATTTGATATGCTAGGCAATAGTACCTATTTTACTACCTTAGATTTAGCTAGTGGGTACCATCAAATCGAGGTCCAGGAAGAAGATAGGGCGAAAACAGCTTTCAGTACACCTTCAGGACATTATGAATTTAACAGGATGCCGTTCGGGTTAAAAACAGCACCTGCAACATTCCAGAGGGCTATGGATAACGTTCTAAGAGGTCTCCAGGGCTTACATTGCCTGGTATACCTTGATGACGTCATAATTTTTTCTAAATCGCTGACTCAGCATGTAGAAAAACTTAGAGCAGTTTTTGATCGGTTTCGGGCGACAAATTTAAAAATACAACTCGACAAATCACATTTTCTTAGAAAGGAAGTTCTTTACTTAGGGCACACTATTACAAGTGAAGGATTGAAGCCAAATAATGATAAAATTGATGCAATCTTAAGATATCCCATTCCAGAAACAGTTACACAAATAAAAAGCTTTTTAGGACTTATTGGTTATTATAGGAAATTCATCAAAGATTTTGCAAAAATAACTAGACCTTTAACAGCTTGTTTAAAGAAAGGTCGTAAAATAATTATTAATGATGAGTATAGGGAATGTTTTGAAACATGTAAAAAACTTTTAACAAACGCACCTTTATTACAGTATCCCGATTTTAGTAAAAGTTTTATTTTAACTACCGACGCATCGAATTTTGCAATTGGGGCTGTATTGTCACAAGGATCAATAGGCTCAGACAAGCCAGTAGCATATGCTAGCAGGACTCTGAGTGACACAGAAGTAAAATATAGCACTATCGAGAAGGAACTTTTAGCCATAATATGGGCAGTTAAGCACTTTCGACCGTATTTGTATGGTAATAAGTTTACCATATTTACAGACCATAGACCATTAGCTTGGCTGTATTCATTGAAAGAGCCCAATAGTAAACTCACGCGATGGCGGTTAAGGTTAGAAGAGTACGATTTCGAAATAAAATATAAGAAAGGCCCTCAAAACACGAATGCAGATGCTTTATCTAGGATTAAGATTAATGCAATTGACGACGATTTAGATTCAATATTCGTAAATATAGGAGATAGGCAGGAACGTATACAAAAAATTATAGAAAGCGAATTACAAGACCCCGAAACTCCAATAGAAACGATAGAACTTTCGGATTCTGATGATGGGGTCACTGCCAACTCAGTTTCAAATAGAGAACACGAAGGCATTCCTAGTTTAAACGAAGCTGTCGATACTAAACCAAAACAGATTTTAATTCATTCATGGTTTAAAAATAAATTAGACGTAAAAGATATTTCAAATAATAAACAAAAAATTCTCGAAGTTCACTTACCGACAAATAACGATATATTAGTTAAAGACTTTTTGAAAGAGTATATTGATCCAAAACATAAGTACTTTATATACTTCGAACACCCATCTTTTAGAAAAACTTTTTCAAACATGGTAATTAAGTTATTTAAAAAGGATTCAGTTAAGTTAACCGAGTGTACAGAAAGAGTTATAAATTTGACAGGATCTGAAGAAGATCAAAAAGAAGTTATTTTAAAATACCACGACGGGAAAACATGTCATAGAGGTATTAAAGAAACTTTAACCAAACTTAAAAGACATTATTGGTGGGCAAACATGAAAGAGACAGTCACGGCAATCATAAATGCTTGCGAAACATGTAAACGCATGAAATATGATAGAAAGCCGATTAAACCCCACATTCAGTTAACACAAACCCAGGATGCCCCTTTTCAGGAAGCTTTTATGGATTTATTATATATTGAAGGGAAATATTATTTAACTATAGTGGATGCATTTAGTAAGATAGCACAAGCCATAGAGGTACCGAATAGGAGTACACCAGAGATAGTTAGAGCATTGATTAAATATTTCAGCAGGTATGGTCTGCCTAGAAAAATTAGTTGCGATTCCGGTACAGAATTCAACAATACTTTGATTAAAGAAATGTTAAGCTTTTACAAAATTGAACTTCATATTGGGACGCCAAATAATCCCAGTTCAATGGCAATAGTAGAAAGGTTTCATTCTACCATTATTGAGATTTATCGTATAGCAAAATACGATAAAAGCGATTTAGATGCAGCATCAGTTATGACTTATGCCATCATGGCTTATAACAACACCATACATTCAGCAACAGATTTTACGCCTTTTGAACTAGTATTTGGTCACACTTATTCCGAAAATGTATTTAACGTGGATAGAGAGAAGAACTTAACTCAGAAATTATTGTTAGATCATAGAAAACGCCTTAAAATACTCTATGAATTCATAACAGAAAAATTAGAATCCGATAAAATTAAAATAATTAATAAAAAAGGTGGCGAAACGACACCGATACTCGAACCAGACGATAATATTTACATGAAAGACACTAGGATTAGAAAAGCCAAAGAAAAACCTCGATATGAAAAAGCGAAAGTAATAGGTGAAGTTGAAAGAAATATAGTCCCAGTAGAAGTAAAGAAAAGGAAAACTAGAGTAGCCTTAAAAAATGTAAAACGTCCTCCACAGATCGTGCCTGGTACTTCTGGTACTAGTGGTGCCAACACTCACGCTGGACCTCCAAAACCTCGGTCAGAATCCGGGGATAGCAGCGATAAAGCGGGGAGTAGCAGTGAAGAGGAATAGTTATTGGACAATATACAAAATTGTAGATTTAGAATCATTACACTTACAAATAGATAATAATATTCGGGATTTTATTAACTTGAAAATTAAAATTAAGGAAAATAGTCTTAGTAACGAAACTATAGGAATAGAAAGCCAAATAGAATATCTTATTAAACTAACTAAGGATAGATTTTTTCAAATCTTACCTTTCCATTATAGAAACAAAAGAGCTTTGTTTAATCCATTAGGCTCACTTGTAAAAGCTATCACAGGAAATTTGGATGAAGACGATGCAATTAAATATGATAGAGAAATCCAAATGATACAGAACAAAGAGCATGTGGTCGAACGTAAAGTATCATCAATGCAAAAAGCTTTTGATAAATTAGTAAATGACTCTGAAATAATAAATTCAAATATTAAAAACTTGGGTTTACATACCAATGAAATGGAAAAATTAGTTGAACATGAGTTCAGGTTTAACAAACTTTTCCAAATATTAAATACTATGTATCAAATTTTAAATAACTTTCGAACCTGTTACGAAAACATACAAGAGATTGAAACGGCAATAGCCTTTAGCAAACTGAATACATTGCACCAATCCATTATAAATAGTACAGAATTATATAATACGTTAGAAGTCATTGCTAAACATGCTAGAACAATATACCCAGTAAACAAACATAATTTAATAAAATTAGAACGTAATATCATACTTAAATCATATATAAATAACAACAAGTTAGTTTTTGTTTTAGAAGTTCCCCTAATAAATAACGAAACATATAATTATTACAAGGTTATACCCATCCCTATATTCCATTCTCCAAATACCTTTACAATAATACCCAAATATCCTTACCTGATGGTGAATAGATTGAAATACATGCCCGTGGTAAGCCCATGTACTGAGATTGAAAATGGAAAATTCCTTTGCGCTGAAACTAATTTAGCCCAGTTTCCAACCGAGACCTGCATTGAACAAATAATGCTGATGAAGAACAACTACAAAAACTGCATACAGAACCATATTGAAATAGAAAAAACTAAGACACAGAAAATAACCGACAACCAATGGTTGGTTTACTCAGAGGAAAATCTCATCATCACCGAGAATTGCAATACAGAAATCCTGAAGTACACTATCCTTGGGACCTACATCGTGACACCTGGCCAACAATGCGAGACACAAATAGGCGAAGTCATCATTGCCGCCACCACAAACACTACAGTTTCCAGTCTCCAGCTGCCATTGATCCAGATGCCAGACCTACAACAGGACATCCAGAGAAGATCAAAGAAAGTGGATCTAAGAAATGTGGACTTCAGTGATGTGAAAGAAGTGTTACAAAGTGCAAAATTTGGTGAAATAGACGATACGACACAAACAGTGACAATAGAAATTAGTATATGGACCATCTTAGAGTATGTGGTTATTGTAATAGCAATAGTTATCTTTATAATGTATAAATTTCAGTTCATAAACTTTTGTCGAAATTCTCCGAAACCGTCTGCGACACCTTCGGATAATTTCTCTCTTAGGGAGGGAGGAGTTAAGGAACCCCAACCTACCAATATTAGCTTTGTCAGACAATAAGTATTTACTAGATTATTATTTCTCAATTTCCCCACTGCGCGATCAGCATTTATAATTATCTAGAACATGCGTCAATCTGATCACGCTGTGGATGTACTACGTTAGCAATTAAGTTAGTATATAAGATCAATATCTTGTTAGATGAATTAATTACCGTCTTGCTGTAACTGGGATCAAATAAAGTTTATTTTTAAACTCTTCCGTTGTCGCTTACTTAATTCGCACGAAGGGTTCCGTATCATTATCGCAAAAAACGCCAAAAAATCACGTTGGTTGTATGGGAGCCCCACCTAATTATTTATTATATTCTGTTTTTAGTCATTTCTGTTTTAGCGGCAACAGAAATACATCATCTGTGAAAATTTCAACTGTCTAGCTATCACGGTTCATGAAACAGACAGACAGACGGACCGTGAAGTCTTAGTAATAGGGTCCCGTTTTAACCCTTTGCGTACGGAAACCTAAAAAATATAAAAACTGGCCAAGTGCGAGTCGGACTCGCGCATGAAGGGTTCCGTACCATTATCGCAAAAAAACTGCAAAAAATTCACGTTTGTTGTGTGGGAGCCCCCCTTAATTTATTTTATTTTTATTTAATAATTATTATTTATGGAAGAGAATATACAACTAAATATTCTGTGAATATTTCAAGCGTCTACCTGTTGCCGTTATTAATATCGAGCCAAAAACGGCAAAAAAATCACGTTTATTGTATGGGAGCACCCCTTTAATATTAATTTTATTCTATTTTTAGTATTTGTTGTTATAGTGGCAATAGAAATACATCATCTGTAAAAATTTCAACAGTCTAGCTATCTCGGTTCATGAGATACAGCCTGGTGACATACGGACAGACAGACAGACAGACGGATCGCGGAGTCTTAGTAATAGGGTCCCGTTTTTACCCTTTGGGTACGGAACCCTAAAAAGTGGTAAGGTATAAAAGTTAGAGACATGAACTGCCTCGTTGGTCGAGTGTTCAAAGGAATACTATAGCGTCAAATGAAAAAAATAAACAGGCAAAAATAAGATTTTGTGAGAATTACATAATTAAAAATGCAATTTTATTTTATTATAATCATTTATTTAATACAAAATATTTGTAACTAACAATGTATGTTTTTTTGCAATGGAAGTTAGCAATTTTGCCGCGGTAGTAGCCGCCGAGCGCCAGATTTCCTCTTTTGCAACATGCATGCATGGTAGATTAATGGCAATTCAATAATTATGGTCAATGAATTAGTCCAAGTGTCAGTCTTTCTGCCAAATTTAAAAAAATATTGCTTTGTAAGAATGTTTTGTTAAGAAATCACACCATCATCATCAGCCTTATAATGTTCCCACTGCTGGGACACAAGCATTTTCTCTGTGAGAGAGGTAATAGGCCTTAATTCACCACGCGGGCCCAGTGCGGGTTGATGGTTGTCACACGTCTTCGAATTTTTGGTTCTAGGACATGCCGGTTTCCTCACGATGTTTTCCTTCACCGCTTTAAGAGCAGTGGTGATGAAATAATTTACACAAAGTAAAGCGCCTGTCTGGGTTCGAATTCACGACCTACGATACGCAAATCGGTAGGCTTATTACGTATCTTTTGCAAGAGCAAAACGATAGCGATCAAACGCTTTATGTCATAAAAGTCGGAATTACCTGCAGTGTAGGTATGGTAGGTCCTACACAGTACACAATCGTTTGCTAATCGCTCGCTGTTTGTCAAAGGCACTTATTTAAAAAAAATACTGCAATTTGTTGCGCAAAAATCGCTATCGTTTTGCTCTTGCAAAAGATACGTAATAAGCCTGCGGGGCTGTTACTACTGGGCCACCACTACTCACTCTGTTAAGAAATGTTTTCTTCATTTTCTTTGAAAACCACTCGAAACTCGATAGGACACAAGTAACTCGGTCTCCGGTAGGTTTAATTATACTTTGAACGTGTAGTAGCTATGTATCAGCTATCTAGCTAAGCTACCTTATCTAGATAGCTGATATCGACTTGTCATTAGGGTTAATGCCTTAAAAAGTAAGTGGAGCAATGAAATTAGATATTAATAAGATTATTGTAGTCTAGATATATCTTTGTCCAGAAGTCTAGGACCTAGACTATATCTTACCTTGAGATAATTTAATAAACTTTGATATTTTGTAGGTATATTCGATGGAAAAGAGTGTCCGTGGACTTCCTTGCACGTTCTTCTCCATAGAGACCTACTGACGCTTGCGAATGTGCAACTAGCTTCATTTTAGTTTTTTTTTTGTTGAATATTCAAAAGTATAATCTTAATAATAATTTATAATTAATAATAATTTATAATTAATAATAATTATAATAATAATTTATAATTATCATTAAGATTTTTTATTATTTATTATTATTATTTATAATCTTTTAATGGTTTAGTTGAAAAAAAATATAGATTTTTATTTGATTCATTTTGATTTTGACTATACACACATACATAAACTGACGCCTTTTTCTCATAGGGGTAGGCAGAAACTACAGAACGCCACCTGCTACGATCCTTACACACTTCTTTTGCTTCACTCACATTCATACATCTAGTCCTACACACACGCCGGTTATGAGTACTGCGCACCTTGCCTTTCTGAAGAATATCACCAATAAGGTCTATGTATGTCTTTCTAGGGCGTCCCCTCCCGGCGTTTCCATTCAGGTACCTTTCGTTAGTCGCCTTTCATTCATCCTCTCAACATGGCCAAATCATCTTAACATACTGTTTTAAATTTTAGTCACTACATCTTCTTTTAAACCACAACGTTTTCTTATTACAACATTTCTCAATCTATCATTTAAAGTTACACCACACACACTTCGCAAGGAACGCATTTCTACTATATTAATCCTACTTATTCAGAATATATTTTAAATCCCACCCGACACCTTAGACTCTAGACAAAGTAAGATTCTGTCAGGGATAACACTGTCGAAAAGTCAAATATAATGTCATTTAATTTTATAGCACATGACATTTAAAAGAAAAAGAAAGAAAACTAGTTTGTTTGGCAAACACAGATACACACAATGTAGGTACAAATAAACGGGAACTTAATTTTAAAACATTTACTTCTTGTGTCGCTGGTACGACAGTCATTCAGATTTGATTGGTCCAAGACTTTGCCACTTTCGTGGCATCGTCGCTGCGTCGGTAACAACACATAAGTCCCTTTGGTTGCAGGTTTTAAGGCACAGCGTATGACGTCAATCCTAAACATTATGAAGTTATTTGACAATAGTTACCGCCGATAGAGAAGAGCAGTGGTGGCCCAGTGGTAACGGCCTCGATTTACAAGTTGTAGGTCGTGAGTTCGAACCCAGACAGGCTTTACTATGTGTAAATTATTTCATCACTTCTGCTCTCAAAACGGTGAAGGAAAACATTGTGAGGAAATCGGCATGTCTTAGAAACAAAAATTCGAAGACACGTGACATCCACCAACCCGTACTAGGCCCGCGTGGTGGATTACGGCCCATTCCCTCTCACAGAGAGGAGGCCTGCACGCACAACGGACCAAATGGGAGTCTAAGTGCAGAAAAGGTTCATCTATCCTATCATATCCTAAAAAAATATAATAATTTAAGGACATGCACATAATTTATTTGCTGACTTTACGTAGTTGTGTAAAACAGCACCAAACAGGAAGGAATGGGCTATTTTAAGTGTCTATTAAGACGATGACTAACGCCAACGACCTCGAGGGAACAAAACGCGCACTCGTTTCACACCCGCGCGACCAAAAATTTAGTAGTTTTTTGTACTTTCCTTATTATTCTATAACTTAAAAAAAAAGCCTCAGATCAAAATGTAGATAATTAAATTGTCTTTGAGATGTTGTTGGTGTTGATTTCATCAAAATACGCCCAGCGGTTTTGGTGTGATTGTCGTGTTTTTGTCCGTTTTAGACATAACTTTACAAATTAATTACACTATGTTATACGAATAAAACTCAAAGTTTGCTTTGATTAAATTACTCAAAAAATAGTCTAATACAACATATATTTTTTTCAAAAACTTACGAATAGCCATTTAGACGTGATTCTCATTTTAAAATCAGCTACTCAAGGGAATCGGCGCCTTAAACTATCCCGGTACACATGGACTTTCAGCGGAGTATGAGCAATATCTGTTACCTAGGTGTTTTATTTTGTTTAAATACGGAGCTTTTAGAATAAGAGTTCCTGTATTTGGTAATCGGCATAAGATTTTCAAAAAAAAATATGGTTGTTAGCTCCATCATTAATTTTGTTTACGTGTAAGATTTTTTTTTGCATAGTTTTTTTATTATTTCTGGATCATGCTTTCTCTTAAAACAACTAATAGGTCTCTTGAAAATCTAAACGATCAAGATCTATAATAATAATTATCATTCATAAATAAATTGCAAACCCACGCGCAGCGCAGCTAAAGTTCCTCAAAAAAGGAACGCGTGAACTCAAAACAGGAAGAAATTTTCCCGCTGCACTGGCGCACCTAGCAGCAATGTTCGGAACTAAACCGGAGCGCGAACGACCGCCAACTCTTTCCGCGCGCTTTCTTTTATCTCCCCTCTCTCTCCCACCTACACACTCGCCTACCTTTTTTGGCGTAAGAAAGGGACAGAAACAAAAAAATGGCCGAACGCACATGTGCGCGGGAGTTCGTTTTCGTCTTATTTTTCGCAGGTCATTCGCCTCGGATATATTCGCGTCGCTTTTGCGATTTTTTTGTCTTGCTCCGTCCTTTTTTTTCGTCCTTTTCCCGCTGTGTGTGTCCGTTGTGCTAGGTCGCGAGACGCGTGGGCAGTTGATTTATTTTTCTTAGTTTTATCTTAATCTTATTTCTAATACCGTAGAGTTTATGAGGCCCTTTTGGAATCTAATGTTAGGTTTGTTGGCAATTTATTTTTTATGTTGTGAGAGGCTAGACTATTTATTAGTGGTTGTAAACAGTCGTTGGCTGGTTCCCGCAAAGGGTCGTCTTAAAAATATATTTTCTTCAGCGATGGGAAGAGTAATCATAAAACTGAGCGCGGTATTTTAGTTCATTGATTATAGTTTAATTTTCCGAGTATTCTAGAGATTAAGTGCGTTCATACATTGTAAAACATTGAGTAAGAGAAGATTATTGCTTCCGGTATGAAGTGAAGTTTCACTATTAATTGACTTCTGGTTTTGTTTTTAAATCACTATAAAACTCCTGTTTAGCTTATGGCTTCATTAGAGTCGTCATCATTGCCGGCACTTTGCATGTTGTTTAATAATAAAATTTACTTGCTGCTACCCGAGCCTCCATCCGCGTGAAAGTCGAAATTATTATTTAAGAAACCTACTACCTGGATAAAAAGTATGCTATGTTTTAATCCAGGTTATAACGTATCATCGTGCCAAATTTCATTTAAATGTGTTCAGTAGTTTTTGCACGAATATATAACAAGCATCCATCCATCCATAAACATATTCACAAACTTTTAAATTTCCATTTCATCTCCATTCCAGGATCCATCCTTAAAAAAAGGGCAAGAGTCTTCCCTCATCTAAGGCTTTTTTGAAAAGTGTCTTTGAAACTTCTTCAAAAGAATGCAGCAGAGCAACATCGTCAGCTAACACTGCAATCATGAATAAAATTGCCAAATGTGATGATTGTGACTGTTTTCCTTAGATTTCTTAGAAAAAATATCAAAACTGCATTTGTATATCTTAGATAATTTATTTATTTATTAAAAATTAATGGAAAATAAAAGTACTGACTTCGACGGACTTAAGGCCTGAGGGATTCTCTACCAGTCAACCAAGTGCGGTGGAGAGATAGCATGGCAGGTGCAAAAAATAATAACATAAAAATGCTTAAATATTTACTGTAATAAATAATATATATACAAAATAATAATAGAAAGACTATATTGAGACGACTCTGCTATTCGTTAAGAAAATAATTCCGCGATCATTACGGGTTGTCAGTCAGAAACCCCAAGAGATATCGCTTTTTTTTCGCAGTTCCTTGGTTGTAGAGCAGGTATTACAGATAGTTGTTCCTGGATCAGCTGTTTGTGTCATCATCATGATCATCATCAGCCTATTAATGTTCCCACTGCTGGGACACAGGCCTCCTCTCTGTGAGAGGGAATGGGCCGTAATCCACCACGCGGGCCCAGTGCGGGTTGGTGGATGTCACATGTCTTTGTTTTTTTTTGGTTCTAGGACATGCCGGTTTCCTCACGATGTTTTCCTTCACCGTTTTGAGAGCATTGGTGATGAAATAATTTACACAAAGTAAAGCGCCTGCCTGGGCTCGAATCCACGACCTACAACTTGTAAGTCGCGGCCGATACCACTGGGCCACCACTGCTCTCTCTCTCTGTATATATGAGTTGAAATGTTTCTAAACGCACCCACGATATAGGAGAAATTCCTAGTGTTTCCCAGAAACAATATTTTTTTGTTTTAAAAAAAGAATAGAGACGATTTCTAGTCTCTTTTCCCCAACAATAGCTGGTTAAAACACCGTTTCATCGTGGACCTAGCCAGGACGAAACAGGCTGATAATAATTACGATACAACTAAAGATTAAAATATAATATAATAACCCTTGGGCATGCAGAACAAAGATTCCATAATAATCAACTAAAAACTCCCCACGTAATTTTAGCACAAGGAAGAAAACTTAGCAGTAGCTTTAATTAAGCTAGTCAATTAATAAAGGAATTTTCTAATCGAAGTGTGCAGTAAAAAGATTTATCTACAGTGCGCCGGCGCAACACACTTCGCCGTTAGCGACCTCTAGTGTGGGTAATTGGAATATCGATATCGAATTGTATCTCCATCGAGATTTTGTCTAATTGGATTGCTGTTTTCGCTATGAAAGGGTTTTTTTTTTCAATTAGTGTCGGAATTCTTGTGTTCTGTAGGTTTATTATTATTATTATTTGCTTTATTGAACACCTTAAAATACAATTATATAAAGAAACTTAAAATTAATACAAATACAATGGGCGGCCTTGTCGTATTCCGCGATCTCTTCCAGGCAACCTGGTTGGTCTGCTTCTGAAATTAATAGATAGATATAATGAATTCTTTATGGTTTTTTTTTTTTTTTTTTTTATTTTTTTTTTTTTATTTGTGATGGGTTTGCTCTTGACTCTAGTCTAGGTCAAAGGTGACAGAGACAGAGTCGACGATGGAGCGAGCTTACCCAGAAGAAGCCTGTTCACTCTAACTTTGAAGAGATTCGGGTTGAATGCGTTCGGAAACACAGATGCAGGTAGTGAGTTCCACTCATTCGCTGTGCGCATTATGAAGGATGTTTGGAAGCGCTTGGTGCGTATTGGTGGAATGGCAACAAGGTAAGGATGGTAACTTGCAGTGCGTCTAGATGTCCGATGGTAGAAGGGGGCTGGTGGGATGAGGTCGTGGAGTTCTTGAGCACACTCACCGAAGTACAGTCTGTAAAAGACCGACAAGCAGGCAACCTTGCGGCGATGAGCCAAGCTATGTAGCTTGGCATCCGCCAGCTCAACGTCGCCAATGAGCCTCTTGGCTCTGCGTTCCACCGAGTCAAGCGCGGCAAGCTGATACTTAGCAGAGCCATCCCAAAGGTGGCTGCAATACTCCATGCAGGATCGGACTTGCGCTTTGTAAAGGGTTAAAAGCTGTCCAGGCGTAAAGTATCGCTTCACTCTATTTAGGATGCCCAGCTTTTTGGCCGCAATTTGAGCTTTGTACTCTATGGAGGCGCCGAAGTTGAGGCTGGATGTCAACTCCATGCCCAGGAGCTCGAGCCGATCAGTCACAGGAACAGACGCACCCCGAAAAGTAGGAGTTTGATCGAAGATACTCCTTTTTGCGGTAAAAAGACACGCCTGTGTTTTGGTGGCGTTAAAGGAGACCAGATTGTCATCACCCCACTGGGAGACAAGGCTTAAGGTCAAATCTGTCCTTTCCACCATAGCCTCTCTCAAGGAATGAACTTCATCCACGCTGGTTCTTGCGCTGGACAAGTATCTCTCTGCAACAGTACTGTCATCTGCGTACCCAATAATACCAGGCTGAAGTAGGTCATTGATGTGTAGCAGGAAAAGAGTTGCAGAGAGAACAGACCCCTGAGGTACTCCGGCATCAATAGCCATGAAGTCAGAGGAGCAGCCGTCAATGACCACTCGGATCGACCGTTCATTGAGGAAGTCTGATATCCAGCTACAAAAACCAGCGGGGATGCCATAAGCAGGAAGCTTACTGAGTAGACTCGCGTGCCAGACCCTATCAAAGGCCTTCGAGATATCAAGCGAAACAGCAAGTGCTTCGCCGTGTCTCTCGATGGCTTCGCCCCAGCAGTGCGTGACATACACAAGAAGATCGCCAGTTGACCGTCCCCGGCGAAAGCCATATTGACGGTCACTGAGGAGATTGTTGTCTTCAAGGTAGGTCAGCAACTTACTGTTCAGTACCCTTTCCATAACTTTGGACAAAATGGAGGTAATGGCGATCGGACGGTAATTGGCAGGGTCTGCACGGTTGCCTTTTTTGGGCACTGGTTGTACATTTGCAAGCTTCCAGGATTTCGGTACCGTTCTTTTTGCAAGAGAGAGGCGGAACAAACGAGTCAACACAGGAGACAGTTCTGGCGCACACTGCCTCAGCACTCTCGCTGGGATGCCGTCAGGCCCGCTGGCTTTGTTCACGTCTAGACTGCACAATACTCTCCGGACCTCTTTAGCGTGCACAGCGATCTCCGGCATGGAAGAGTCACAGTGAGGTACAGTAGGTGGTTGCTTGGAGCCAGCGTCCAGACGTGAATTGCCAGCAAAAAGAGATGCAAACAAATTTGCTTTGTCTCTCGCAGAGTGAGCCAGCGACCCATCAGGTTTCAGCATCGGAGGTAAAGTGGGCCGACAGAAATTCGTTTCGACCGCTTTAGACAGGGACCAAAACTGTTTACTACCCGGAGGGTGCGATGCCAGCTTGGCCCCAATACGTCCAATATGGTCAAAACGTGCCCGACGCAGAACCCGCTTGCAGAACTTGGCGGCAGAATTAAAGGCTCTTTTTTTCGCGCGAACCCTACGTGCTCTGACTTTGCGGTCGCGGGCCCCGACCCAGGCTTGGTAGGCAAACTCTTTTCGGGCCTCAGCGAGGGCGCATTCAGCATTATACCAAGGTCGGGATTTGGGACCGAGCGTAATGTCGGAGAATGGAATGAAATATTCCATTCCCTGCCGAATCACATCCGCAACCGCGTCCGCACAGCTCGAGGGGTCACCCGAGGAGAAACACACATGCCGCCAAGGATAAGACGCAAAAAAGTGCCGCATCTCGTCCCAGTCTGCTGACTCGTATCGCCATACTCGCCTCGTGCCTCTAGGGCTCTCATCTGGAGGAGAGCAAGTCGAAACGGATTTCACTAGACAGTGGTCAGACGTTCCCAGCGGGGCTGAGACCGACACCGAATGACTGTCCGGATCAGTTGTCAGGAGAAGATCTAGGCAATTGGGTGTATGGCCGTCAACGTCCGGTACCCGCGTTGCCACATTCACCAGCTGGGTTAGATCTAGCGAAAGAGAAAACTTGCGCGCCTCCAACCCGGCATGGTCAGTTTTCCGGTATGGGTACAACCACTCTTTATGATGGGCGTTAAAGTCCCCCAGAAAATTGAGCTTCGCTGTTGGGTACCGTTGCTGGGCTATGTCAGCCGATTCCACGAGGCAATTAAAAAGCGCTGTCGTCTCCTGGTCACCGGAGTGCGATCGGTAGACGCCGATGTAGAGAGACTTCTCCACGCCAGTGTCCACAAGTAGCCATATGGTAGAAAAACCCGATCTCTCAAAGCAACGGAGACGACGACAACAAATGTCATCGCGGACGTACACACAGACCCCAGCTTGCTTCTTGAACTTGTGTTCAAGAGAGTAACCCGGGTAGTTGAGGTACGCCACGTCCGACGGGGTTGTTATCTTCGTCTCCGTTAGGAAAAACAGGTGCGGCTTCTCGGTCTCGAGGTGGTGGTGGACCGGATCGAGATTAGAGTGCAGCCCCCTGATGTTAGTGAGGTGCACTTTTAGTGGGAGGAAGTGCAGCCGTTGTTTCACCTTATTCTTCTTTTTGTTGCTCATTTTGTGTTAGAGTTTTTTGGGGAAGAAGTCGAACTGTCGAGGCGCTGCTCAGTGAACCAAGTGGAACACTGGAGCTAACCCAACCTATGGGGAACTCATTTGGAGACTGCGGGGACGCCCGAACCCCCCCGGATATGGCCACTGGGTCCTCCCTTCCAGTCGCCAGCTGGCACGGTGGAGCATACCGGGATTTTTCGCGAGTTGGCGGGGCAGCCTTTGGCACGTGGCTGGCGTGCTACTTGGGCCCCCTACTGACTGCGGTCGGCCAACGGCTGGCACCGTGCTTCGGATCCCGCTACCCTCCAAAATGAGTTACCCGGCCAGTTTTGCCCAGAGACCAAGACCGGTTCTGAACAGCGCAACTAACATCCTCCTTCTCCCCCAAAGGCACTGGCAGTCCCACACACCGACGGAACACAGCAAGCTGCTTGGCGCCGGATTCCGGTGGGATGGTGGTCGCGAGCCAGGCGGCCCCTTGCGGAGCCTACCACCGCTTAAGTTGGGATCGTTCAGCCGTACCACAGGCAAGCCTGTGGTGCCGTTGCCCGGGGTGGACCGCTAGGAGGTAGATCCCATACCCACCCCATTTTTTAATACATTTGTCCCCCAGTTTATAATACATTTGTCGAGTAAATAATGACACTGCAATTTAGGTAATAGATAACAAACAATTAAAAAGAACCCCCGACACATTTATATTTCATGTTACATAATTTAACTAGTAGTAGACATGCTTCGATCGACAATCTATTGAACACGTAATTATGACACGATATCTTGCGAAAATACTCCGATCCAAACAGTAAAACGCCCATAACTTTTAAACGGCTGAACCGATTTTCATCAAACATTGCTTAGAAAACTCTCGATAAAGTCACCTTTACAAACAGGTACACACGTCAAACAAATAACATCCGTATTTTTCCGTCGGGAGTAAAAAATGCTCTTAGGCTCAGAGCATGTGATCAAAAAGTTTCACATCACATCATCAGCCTATTAATTTTCCCACTGCTGGGACACAAATCTCCACTCTGTGAGAGGGAATGGCCCGTTATCCACCACGCGGGCCCAGTGCGGGTTGGTGGATGTCACATGTCTTCGAATTATTGTTTCTAGGACATGCCGGTTTCCTCACGATGTTTTCCTTTACCGTTTTGAGAGCAGTGGTGATTAAATAATTTACACAAAGTAAAGCGCCTGCCTGGGCTCGAACCCACGACCTACAACTTGTAAGTCGCGGCCGATACCACTGGACCACCACTGCGATCAAAAACTTTAGTGGTGTTATTTTATAAAAATCTTAACGTGTAAACTAAGGTGGGGTGAACACGAAGTGGGCTGTCAAATCGTGGTGAAATAACAGTTCAGTTCAGCCACCTAAGCTTTCACGGTGCGATTTATGCAGATTAGAACGGCTAAGATGAAAAGTCTAGCGTAACAAGAATAGAAGTGGAACTATCTTTTTGGTTTTCGGTACGGTGAAAGAAGTTATATTTTGGGATGAAATTTTGGGCGGAACAAACTACGGTAAAAGGACTGTCGTATATGAGGGCGCTGAACTCTATAGCTCTATACCTAAATTAATCAAGGAATCGAACTCACTTCCAACTTCTAAAAGGCTAATAAAGCACCACCTGAATCTATACTAATATTATAAAGAGGAAAGATTTTTTGTTTATATGTTTGTTTGTACCGAATAGGCTCCGAAACTACTGGACCGATTTAAAAAATTCTTTCACCAATAGAAAGCTACATTATTCCTGAGTAACATAGGCTTTTTAATCTCGAAAACGGGTACTGTGGTGTGGGTCCACGGGAGCGAAGCCGCGGGCAACAGCTAGTATTGTATAAATTGTTACTTTTACCGTTTTCGTAACTTTATTTTAGTTTTTTGACCAAGCGAAACCGTCGCTTATCTTAATTGTAATGTCTTTTTTTCCTCATAGGAGTGAATAATTGTATTATTTTTGACGACATAAATTCCGTAAATCGAAAAATTACCTTAACTAGCCTGTTACTGATTCTGCATACTACAGTGCATCTAACTTATCGCAGTCGCCGAAAAACCTGAAATAATAAAAACAGTCTATATTAGATAAACATATTGCGTCTTTTAGATTCAATCGCCAAAACTAGATGATTTATTGAAAGCTTTCCGAGTTGCAAGTTTTAAATAAACTATCGACAAAAATATGTATTAGATTTTATACAACCCTTTTTGAAATCTTATAAGATTACAACCACAGTCTACTATAACTTCTTACATTATACCAAAGTAAAATGCTGCATTTTAATAGCTATTACGAAACTATTATTATGTTTGAAGTTATGATTCATAAATAAAAGAAAATTGACAAAGACTAGCTAATTACTTGATTAACTTTGAAGCCGGCTCAAGATTGTATGCATAACATACGTAATCAGCCTATAATGTTCCCTATGCTGGGACCCAGGCATCCTCGCTGTGAGAGGGAATGGACCTTAATCTACCACGCGGACCTAGTGCGGGTACCTACCAAGGTGTCATGTGTCTTCAGAAAGCTTACAGCCTCTCAAAGGGCAGAGGGCTATGCTCGGTTTCCTAGCGTGATCGAATCAGAAATGTAGAAATCCGCAAGAGAACCAGGGCTACCGACATAGCCCGAAGAATTGCCAAACTTAAGTGGCAGTGAGCAGGGCACATTTCTCGCAGAACGGATGGCCGATGGGTCAGAAAAGTTCTGGAGTGGCGACCGCGAACCGAAAAACATTGCATTGGAAGCCCTCCTACCATGTGGACCGATGCCCTGGTGAAGGTTGCGGGGATCCGGTGGATGCGATACGCACGGGACCGGTCAAAGTGGCGACGCTTGGGCAAGGCCTATGTCCAGCAGTGGACGTCTTTCCGCTGATATGACGAATATCGAATTTTTAGTTCTAGGACATGCTGGTTACTATAGCAGTGGCTTGTCACTTATGTGCAAGCTGCGCACTTTCACTGCGGTCATCCATCCCATTATGACCAATGCTTGCACTGTCTTCGCACACGCTAATCCCCACCACATCCTTTAAATGCAGGCGCTCCAAAACCGATTCCCCCGTAAAATCACGGGAGCTCCCTCTTACGTCAGAAATCAGGAACTTCATGTTAACCTTAGAATCCCTTCGATTCAGCAGTTTATGAAACGCTCCCAAGCGGTTCTTTGACACTGCGGTCAAATATAGAAATCCATTAATTAAAGTGGCCACCCACTACGAACCCTCCCAAATCGCCTGAGTTCGCCGACCGAGGCTCACTCTCAGTACCCCCCATAACGCTACCACCCTGCTCCAAGAGTGTCGTAGGGGACCAGTACAATCTGTAGACACAAACCACCTTCGTTCCAAGCTCGCCGCCGAGGCCCATCGCGTCGTCCCCGTTAAGCTCGCCCCGATATAATTCAAGCCAGCCCGCGCATTGCTGAGCTAATTCAAAATAGTAAAAGTGGAGTTTCTTGTCAGTTCTTCTCCACAGTAGGTATATACTTTCCGAACTGATGCTAGAATCAAAACCTTGCTGTGTCTCCCAGCGACGCCCTGAGCCGAGGTCCGTACCCCACAGAGGGTAGCCCTCAGCGTGGTCGCTTAGGTTAAGAATTGAATGCCCTGGCTGGAGGCTTAGTTTAGTCTTCAAAGGATAGCCCAGTTAAGCAGTAGGCAATCACTTTGATTAAAGTGCGAGAGGTCGCTTAGAAAACTGGTTACTCACTATGTTTTATTTCACTTTCTTTACGATGCTTGAGAACAGGGGTGATGAAGAATTTTAGTCTAACTAGAAAAGGATGAGTTAGATATGTGATGTGCGTAGTTGACTAAATTTGTTCTCTAATCCTATATATATGAGACTGAGCACTATTACGGATAAGGATGACGGATCAAGGATGTCTTAATAGTATGAGCGATGTTGATGTTTACATTCATTGTTCATACAGCTAAGGAGCGAAATTCCCTGCCGAAGTATACGTTTCCTGATAGCTACAACCTAGGGATCTTTAAGTCAATCAATAGTACCTAAATAGGTAACTTCTAGACAAGCGTATGTAATCGCCGACCACACCATCACATACCATCAATTCGTGAGATAATGGTCAAACGCGAGACAATCAACCAAAGTAATGTATTATAATACTAGGAATAAGTGAATAATAGTACATTATGATACAAGTGTGCAATGTTGTACACACGTGTATCATACGACGTTTTTCAACACACTTGTGAAGAAAATAATAAAAAAAAAACAATAACTCACTTGTGAATAATAGCAATGAAAAAGTCACAGTTTGATAACAGGTATCATTATGTGCCTAATTGCGGTGAAATTAGAGCCACTTTATGAGAAGTGTTGAAAAGTATGTTCACAGTTTTATCAAATCCCTTTTTTTTATATTAAGGCACTTACCAGCATTAGAAACAGGTTTCAATGTCATTGACTACTCATAGCTTCGGCATTATCCAGCTCTCCCATTGATCAGTAGGTCATCAATGCATCCTGAAACACAAGCAGCAACATCATTAAATTAAACACCCCATACAAGTGTCTATAGGTAGTTTTTCGCATTCCAATAGCGTTCAGAGACCAATTTACATTCTAATTTCAAAATCGGAAATGAAGACACAATGGGCCTCCTTTATAAAAAAAAAAACTGAGCTGTTTAACGATTGCTTAGCACTTTCTATATTCATAGAGAATTTGAATTTAGAATCTTCATGGTGTATCGTAATTCTCGAAAACTAAAAAATACTTATGGAAAACGATACATCGATACAGTATCAGGAAACACAGGCTCCAGCAGGAAATTCTACTCTTTAGCTGTACGTAACAATAAAAGTATTCACAAAACGTATAGTGTGTATTGTTGGTAGCATTCCCAAAACCATGTTAAAAGTATTCATACAGAAAGCCTTTAGTGCCTGTCTAAGCTAATAGTCTAAGCTTAAAATATTAGACCCGTTCAATTTTATAACCACAAGATTATCCACGACCACAAAACCATTGGTTGGTCGGCGACTTTGTTATGAAAAAACCGGCCAAGTGCGAGTCGGACTCGCGCACGAAGGGTTCCGTACTGTTATCGCAAAAAACGGCAAAAAAATCACGTTTGTTGTATGGGAGCCCCCCTTAATATATTTTATTTTATAGTTATTATTCTTGAAGTGAATATACAACTAAATATTCTGTGAATATTTCAAGCGTCTACTGTTGCCGTTATTAATATCGAGCAAAAAACGGCAAAAAAATCAAGTTTGTTGTATGGGAGCCCCCCTTAAATATTAATTTTATTCTGTTTTTAGTATTTGTTGTTATAGCGGCAATAGAAATACATTATCTGTGAAAATTTCAACTGACTAGCCTGGTGACAGACGGACAGACAGACAGACAGAGACAGACAGACAGACAGACGGATCGTGAAGTTTTAGTAATAGGGTCCTGTTTTTACCCTTTGGGTATGGAACCCTAAAAAGACGTCATTTAGACGCTAATACTCCTAAGAAGGTAAATGCATTATGAAATATTTTTCCTAATTCCAATTCAGAGTTTTTCAAGGTGCAGAATTTCACTAATTTTGAAAAATACGTTAAACATTATATAGGCCTCCTGAGGTATGTTATGTATATAACTCTTGTAGTCACAAAGGAGTAATAGGTCTAAAAGGTTTTTAACATACCTCAGGCGGCCTACGAAGCCCTAAAAGAAGTAATTTGACATATGAATGTGTCAATTTAGTCTCGAGAGATAAAAAAACAGACTTTAGTAAGAAAATGATTCAAGTGTCTTTCTACTCTTTGACTCACAAGTATCACAACATGTTTTAAACAAAATGAGGTTCATAATTTCTTCAACGCCATTTCATTCCTTCATATTTACCAAAACTCTCAAAAACTATACAGGTTGACAAAAATTCCTCTACCAAGAAAAAAGTACAGGCCATACTTACTTTAGCATACTTCAATTTGTGCGTAGACGTGCGTTTCTCATCGTTGTGCGAATAGAAGTGGCTCTTTATCTACATTCGTACAAAGAGCTCTATGATTGCAACATACATGCAACTTGTACTTATTCAAAGATAACACAGTTATTTATAAGATGCGCTGTATTCATAGTGTGGATCTTACGTTGTGTAGGTATTAGCTCACAGCACATTATTTTAGGATATATCTCTATGTTTCTTTTTTTAGTCATTGTTAAAGTTAGTTAGTTGTTTTAATTCATCTTGTTTAATTTGAGATTTAGCTTGTAAATCATTTTAACCATTTGCATAATTTGTCATTAAAGAGCGGGCCTTCCTATCACAGGTAAAAGGAGGTCCTTATGTAAGATTTACTGTAAATGTTGTACAAGTTTCTCCGATAAACTTTTTTTTTTCTATTGTTTTTGTCCGTGTGAAAGGCGGAAATTATCTCCAGGGATAAAAATCTAGAAACTTCATTATTATTGGTTTAGCAGTTTAGATGTGAAAACGAAACAGAGATACAGAGTTACTTTTTCATTAATAATGTTAGCATGGATAGGTATTGAATGGTTGTATGGGTCTTGCACGTATGTTTTCTTGTTTGCTAGGCGTATTCTTGCGTTTTAGGGTTGCATAAGATTAGTATGATGGACGTTTGCTTAGGCTTATTTGGCTAGTTTGGTTGGGAAATTGTCAAGCGCAGTATTTTATCAAGTAATAGCTGTCCCACGCGGCTTCGCTCCCGTCAACTGGCTACGTACCTACCCTATCCTACCTACCCTACCCTACACCTACGCTACACATACCCTACACCTACCCTACACCTACCCTACACCTACCCTACACCTCCCCTACACCTACCCTACCTGCCCTACATACATGATTGCATAACTGAAACCGTTTACGCAGCGCACGCAACGGAAGCCCTCAAAAAGTAATATTCTTTCCCGTTTTGCAACATTTTTCATTTATGCTCCGCTCCTATTAGTCGTAGCGTGATGTTATATAGCCTATAACCTTCCTCGATAAATGGCCTATCTAACACAAAAAGAATTTTCCAATTCCAACCAGTAGTTCCTGAGATTACCCCCTACATACAAACTTACAAATTTTACCTCTTTAAAATAAGTAATAAGTAAATAAGTATAAGTAATAAGTATAGATGTAGGCACGACTGATAAATGATTTATCATATTTTCCTTGCTCGAAAAGCTTTTGATGGGTATGGGTAAGTCCAAAAGTACCTAAAAAGGAACTTCTAAGTTTTCGGCATACCATACCATATTATTTTTTAAAATTTCATTCAACCTAAGATTTTATTTATTATTTATTTAGTTATTAAAATACACGTTTATAAAATATTAACTTAAGAACTATGCCCCACAAAACCGGTTTCACGGTTTGTCTATGGGAACAGCTTTATTTATTTATCCTTGTACTGGATACATCAATGGAACACAAACTTATATAAGTTCAAGTTTCCTCACGATGTTTTGCTTCACCGTTGTCAGCGATGTCCAAATTAAACTTAGAAAGTAAAAAGTTTAAATTGAATATGTCAAGAGTAAAACTATCCGAGAAATAAAAACAGTCTCACTGCCCGACCTCTGTTCAGTCACATCCTTCGATTTTTTTTTATAAACATAGGAACCACAACTTTTAATCACAAATATACCGACCGCCCATCATTTTAAACTCAATTGAACGGAGTTATTTTATTATGTAATTGGAGGAGTACTTCTACTTAAAAATAGCTTGACTATGAATATAACACTAGAGCTTTTTTTCCTTGCAACGGGGCGGGGTTATCGCGGAAAAGTTGTGGATTTTTCAAAATTTTATCAACTGCACGTTGAGATAACGTGCACACTAGTGCAGATAGTGATGTGCATGTGCAATATGAGTCGATCTCGACTCAAACTAAAGACAATCGATCGACTCAGTTCAGTTTATTTTAAACTGGTTTCTGCTGGCAGCTTCGCCCGCGTGCAAGTCGGAAGTTATCCCACGGGAATCGTACATGTTTCGGGATAAAAAGTAGCCTATGTGCTATTCTAGACTTATCTACAGACAGATTATAATCTATCTCTGTGTCAAATTTCATCCAGATCCGTTCAGCCGTTCTGGCGTTATTGAGTAACAAACATACATCTATCCATCCATCCAAACTTAATTTTACATAGGCCTACATGGGCACTTATGAAACGTCGACAAAAGGTGCACGGTGCACAAATAATATTATTAAAGAAGTATGGATGACCTTATTGCCATGGTCGTCAAGTGGCGAGATGAGATGGGCAGACCACATCGTTGCCATTGCGGGTAGAATCTGGATGAAGCTAGCACAGGAACGTGGGGATTGGCACAAGAAGAGAGAGAATTATGCTCAGCAGAGGGCGAAGTCAGGATGATGTTATTGCCATGCAAATTAAAGTTACTTTTCGGATGGCCGATGGGACCGAAAAGTTCTGGAATGGCGACCGTGAACCGGAAGACGATACGTTGAAAGGCCTACCACTAGGTGGACCGATGACCTGGTTAAGGTTGCGGGAATACGCTGGATGCGAGACGCACGGGATCGGTTAATTTGGCTACGCCTGGGGGAGGCCTATGTCCAGCCAAAGACGTCGTTCGGCTCCAGCACGAAATCTGAATATATGCTCGTTTGATGGCTAGGCTCGTTTCTTATTTATTACACCGGACTTAAACATATATATACTTAAGTGGGGCATTTTGAGTACACCATCTGTTTTACGCGATGGGAAAAACAGACGCTATGCTATGTTAATTTTACAAGTTTTTATTGAATTCGCAATGTTTATTTATTTATATATGTCGTGGCCAGATCGTAGAATTGATCACTGCATGATGTGGTCGACCATTTCATGAAATGGTTATCATCCGCTGTCCACATTATTATATAGTCGGGCCAGATCAATGAATAATTATCGTTTGACGATATGAACAGCTACACGCACGGCTACTTCATGACATGGTCAAAAATTATAGTGGGTATATCGTAAAATAGTTTCATTATCCACCGTTAGAGGCGCTGATATCGGTTTGTTTTTGTGATTCAACATTGCAGCGGACAATTGTTCTGATAAAAAAGCTAATAGTAATGCGCTAATTGAAGATAAAAGTGAAGTCAGATGTCGTTACGACTCAAAAGTACTTGAATTTTACGAAAATCAATCAAAAACCGAGCACAACAAAACCATGGAGTTTGGAACATTAATGATATGGCCAAACGTGGATTGACATAATTATCATCAAATGTAGGCGTTTATACAATATGGTCAGTTTTAGCTGGCCATATCATGAAATACAACCATTTCATGTAATGGTCGGCCACACCATTTAGTGATTAATTTTAGGATCTGGCACACGACACATATACTTTATTGGACACCAAGATTAAACAATACAGTAAGAAACCTTACAACAGTCATTTCAAGTTAAACAAACATACAACAGTCGGCCGTAATGCGTTCTGCGATCTCTTCCAGGCAACCTTGAATGGAAAGAGATAGATAAAAAGTTTGTTTGTTTGTTCGGGTCATATCTTACAAATTAATTTTAAAGGATTTTCAATAAACCTATATGGGTTTAGTTTTTTCATTACATTTTCTATTTCACAAGTTCAGTTTAAAAACTCATCGTCCAGTGAATTCAGCATCTTCCTGTCCAAATCTAGATATATTTTCTCTCAATGAGCCATAAATAAGGACCTTTCATAAATAAGAGCTATCTACAAAAGACCCACTTATAGTCAAAGCAATTGGATCATCCTAAAAAAGATAAAAGATAGGTACTAAATAAAAATAAAACTTAATTGGATGAAACAAAAGATTATTATCAGATCAATTAACAACTTGTTCTTTTATTGAGTGACATAGGGGTCAATAAAGCTTATAAAAGTGGAGCTTACATGCTTTTTGTTACTCCAAAGGGGAAACTCCTATATTTTAATGGACGATCGCATTCTAATCCCAGTCTCCACCCGTCAAAAACACAGTAGAATCCTCCGTATTTTGACATTGATCAGCCAAGATGAGATTTCGTCTTGAACGTTTTTAAGTTAGTGCGAGAATAGGGATGTAAACTGAAATAGTTATTTATGCTACAAGTGCGGAAATCATCTTACGCACGTGTATCATACAACATTCGAAGACATGTGACATCCACCAACCCTCACTGGGCCCGTGTGGTGGATTATGGCCCATTCCCTCTCATAGAGAGGAGGCCTGTGTCCCAGCAGTGGGAACATTAATAGGCTGATGATGTGATGTGTGTGTGTGTATGTAGCCATCTGGACAGCTCTGTCATTTGTCACGATCAGATCCTGAAAGGTGCAGGCAGCTAGGCACGAAGGGCAGACAAGGAGGTGGGGCATATCCTGCGACGGGGACAACACTGGACTGTGTTTGAGATGGGTCTATGAGACTCCATTTGGCCAGATTTTTATACAGCGAACAACCTGTACCCGCAATTGATTTAAGGCTTTTCAGTTTGGCCACTGCAGTTCGTATCCAGGGGGCAGATGCTCTGCAGGATGTGCGTTTTACCACAGTTTACATCTCTCGTCAGTTGCGCTGGCTTTCAAGGAGGTCGTATGTCTCAGAAAGCTTTTGCGGCCTTTTAGGCGTGCAGATTGGAGTTTTTTTTGTGTGTGATGCCTCAAAACTTTTTAATAGGTAAACTGATTTATGTGATTATATTTTTATTTGAAAGCTGATGCTTTTCATGTGGTCACAATTAAATTTGATCAAGATCTGACGAGTAGGTTTGGAATTATCATGCGTATTTTCATGGTAAAAATAAAAACTGAAAAATAAAAACTTTTAACAATAAAATTAAACCGACTTTCAACACAAAACACTGCAAAGCGAAAAATAACATTGTTTTCGGCAGTCGGTGTTAAAAAAGAAAAATATAGGTATAGTACTCGCCAAACTCTTAGCCGCGCTGAAGTTGGTTTTCCGATGCGCGGTGCTGTTTTTGTATGAGATTTACTATACCAAAGACACCGACAATCGAAAATAAAGTTATTTTTCGCTTTGTAGTGTTTTGTTTTGGAAGTCGGTTTAATTTTTTTGTTAAAAAGTTTTTTTTTTATAGTAATTTTGACGATTTTCCCGAGCTTTCCATTCATTTTCGTTTACCATAGTACCTACTTGCGATTATTTTTCTACATTTTGAACCTTTAATCCGTCTTTTGTTTCTGATATTTAATTTCTGGTGGTTGTCAGCGAAGTAGGTGCTCTACAATATTTTTGTCGTAGATTTCAAACCAAACATAAGCCAATGTAACGAACTAAATTCGTACAATTTACATTAAAATAGTCATTGGAAAGGATTCACCAGTAGCAAAAATATATCGAAAAAGGTGGGTTTGTAAGTATCACCTTCCCTGAGTCATAGCTTTCAACATCTTGACTAAATCTTAAAGTAATAAAGTCACATCACTAACCAATAAAGTAGACCAAGGAACTCGAAACTCAAATCAAAATGACGTAATTCAGAAATATATTCAAGTGAAACTCAATGTTACACCTCTTTGATTTTGAGTTGAAAATGGAGTGTGTACAAAAGGTTTTTATGTTAGTTAAGTGCCGATTTAAAGTGCATTTTTTTCGTTAGAAAAAAGATAATAATGCTGCGTGTTTTAAATGGAAATTTTATAAGTTGACGCAGTGCAGGGCGGTTGTTTTTTCAGACTAACGAGGTAAAAATTTTCCATTGTTACATAATAGTGACTTTTCGTCTTTTTTCTTTTTTTCTGGTAAAGAGTTCAAGTGTTTTTTTTCTTCTTCTTCAAAGTGTTTTCGTAGATTATTATGGCCGGTTTTGTGACTAACATTCGTGGTATTTTAGATGAGTTGTGTAAAAAAGTTTTTTTTTGAGTAAGTTGTTAAGTAAGTTAGGCACATAACTAACAAAAAAAAAAAAAAAAAAATCTTATTAGAATTTAGTGTGCTGGAGCTTTATGTGTTTACCAACTAGAATTTGAAATTAGGGCACTTTGAAGTGATTTTTAAAGTGGTTTTTTGACTCACATGCGTGGTATTTTAGATGAGTTGTGGAAAAAAGTTTTTTTTTTGACTAAGTTGTTAGGTAAGTTAGGCACATAACTAAAAATATTTAAAAAAACCATATGAGAATTTAGTGTGCTGGAGCTCCATATGTTTACCAACTAGAATTTGAAATTAGGGCACTTGAAAAAGATTTTTTAATTTGGTTTTACAGTTTTTTTTTTTTTTGTCTCCAGTTTGGTTTTGTGTTATTAATTTTTAATTGTAAAATCTAGTTAGAACAATCAAGTTTTTATCTATTCTCCGTTAGATGTCGCTTTTGTAAATCATTGTGTTATTCGTTTTTCTTATGACATTAAAGGTCATCGAAAACGTAAACTATACGATAAAATGTTTTTAGAATAATAAATTTAGCACAAAAACCTTCATATTGTTGTTAAGTTAATTATTTAGCGTTTAGCATTAGAAACATTCATTTAAGAGAAAACTTAACTATTTTCAAAAAAACATAACCTACAATTTTTTTCGTAACTACAAAAAAAGTCGATAAAATAATAAACTTACGATAAAAAACCATGCTACGCTACACAGGCTATTATTAACAAAATTATGCAGCGTTAAACGCATACAAATTATAATTCTAATACAATTTGACAGCTTTACACTCTTAATAGGGACAAAAAATGCACCCCACGGTCGAAAAAAAACCCTCAATAGAAAAAAGGCGGCACGCTCGCCGCCAATTAACTTATTTTTTTTTGTAACAGCCGTTTTAACATATTTTTTCAACTTTTTATTGGTCGACCGATTGGAGGGGCGTTTTTTTACCATTTTTTTAAAACGTGCCAAGATTAACACGTGGGCATTTTTTTCATAAACGGTAGCCCGTTTAGTAAACTGTGGGATTTGACACGCTATGTTTGGACAGGGTCGTTTTTTGTCCTTTTTTTATAATTTTTTTTCTTTTTATTGTAGATTGATACTGCTGTAATTGTTTAACGGTCTATTTGAGGGGTTTCGTTTTTCATGTATCCTGCCTATGTTTTTTATTTATTAAATGGTTATATTTTATTTGATGGAGTTAGATCGAGTTTATGGAAGTATTATTTTGTAGTGTGATATGAATATTTAAAAAATGCTTATGCGATTTCTGGTTAGTCTGTTATTTTTAAGTTTCATTTATCTGCTTATCGGTTTTGCTAGAGATTGTTTACTGGTTTTGTTTCTTTCTAATCTTAGGATTTCTTTCCAAGTCACTGTTCTTTTTTTTAGGGTTCCGTACCCAAAGGGTTAAAACGGGACCCTATTACTAAGAATTCGCAGTCCGTCTGTCTGTCTGTCTGTCATCAGGCTGTATCTCATGAACCGTGATAGCTAGGCAGTTGAAATTTTCACAGATGAGGTATATATATTGCCGCTATAACAACAAATACTGAAAACAGAATAAAATAGATATTTAAGTGGGGCTCCCATACAACAAACTTGTTTTTTTGCCGTTTTTTGCGATAATGGTACAGAACCCTTCGTGCGCGAGTCCGACTTGCACTTGGCCGTTTTTTTTTGTTTTGTTTTATCCTTTATCTCTCGTGTCTTCTCGTCACAAATACATAATCTTTCTTTCTTTCTGCTGTCTTTGTCCAAAAACTACTTTTCCTTTAACCTCATTGATGGAAAATTATCAAAGTAGGTAATTCAGTAGATACAAGATAGCTATATACCTATGTATAATATCTCATACATGGGTAAAGTTCATAATAGAGAGTACATAACAATCAAGTTACCAGTCTGTCACCTATCGCTGTAACCCATTTATTTCTTCAATTAAATTGTACACGTGCATTGCTCAAAATAGATCTAATTCCGTCTTAGGAATTTCCTCCTACATCGCTATGTTAGTATTTTTTTAATAACATTTAGCTTACAGTTTCTCTGTCAACTATTGATATTTAAGGGTCATTATTGTCTAGTAATGTCGTTTGGTCATTTTTAGGGTTCCGTACCCAAAGGGTAAAAACGGGACCCTATTACTAAGACTCCGCTATCCGTCTGTCTGTCTGTCCGTCTGTCACCAGGCTCTATCTCATGAACCGTGATAGCTAGACAGTTGAAATTTTCACAGATGATGTATTTCTGTTGCCGCTATAACAATAAATACTAAAATTAGAATAAAATAAATATTTAAGGGGAGCTCCCATACAACAAACGTGATTTTTTTGCCGTTTTTTGCGATAATGGTACGGAACCCTTCGTGTGCGAGTCCGACTCGCACTTGGCCGGTTTCTGTTGTTTAGATTAGTCTACAGCATCTTCATACCTACCTAGAACCCAGTATCAGTATTTTAAGAAAATTTTGTTGTCTCGAACTCGCTTTTGACCTTAGAATGATAATAACTACTCACAGATTCAGGTTGGCTGTTCAAGTTTCCGATTTTATCGGTTTGGTATGCTTAAAATCTCTCAGGGTTATTTTACTCGCGTCAGGGAACCGCTAAGTAAATAAAATAAACTGAGGTAAACGTTGTTCCCAGACGCGAGTGCAAAATTTATTTTTTGCTTTTTAGACGTTTTTGTGTCGGAGTTTTTTTTTTAATCATTTAACTTTACGTCTGTGTACGAAGAAGCTCATGGCTGCATAATAATCGCCGAAAGGTTTGGTCTTCGAGGTTAAGCAGTGTATACCGAGGTCAGCCCGTGGATGGGTGACCATCCAATACTTAGCGAGACTTTTCCTTACCTCGGAAAGCACATTAAGCCGTTGATCTTGTAATTTGTAGATCTTTGATAGTCGTTACGAATAATCAGAAGTAGGAAAATCTGGCACCAAGGGTACCTACCATAATACTCAGTAACTGGATAGTAGATAGGCGAGGCGATGGATTATTTATTATTTATTTTAAATTTATATTCACATTATGGTAAGTAACTTATAAACTAAGCCCCACCAAACTGTAGTAATGGTTTGACTGTGGGATCGGTGAGTCTCTATACACTAATAATTAAATATCATACTTAAAGCAAATTATTACTTAAAGACACATAAATTTTAAATAATATATTTTTAAACGATTTTTAAAGCTGTTTTTTATTAGTTTCACTCCTTATATCTGCCGGCAGACTGTTCAAAAGATATGGTATTCGTTTTTTTAGGGTTCTGTCACCAAAGTAATTAGTGACTCTGGGTACATTGAATCTGCCAGCAGCCATAGATCGTGTGTTATGGTTGTTGATTACGTAAGTTAAGGTTACACTAGTCAAAAATTCTTCCATACAAACGTAGTTTGGGGATTATTCCACTGTTTGACGATGTACGTTCAAAATAAAATGTGATATCAATTTGTCTCACCATTATCTAGGCCTGTATGGAAGCAAAAAACTAAAAATAGAAAATGTTTGAAAGTTATGAGCGTCGAAAGTTCCACATTTCGACACTAATTTTAACGCATTTTTGGGCGCAAATAAATACCATAAGAAGACGGAAAATTGCAAATCGGCCTCCATACAGGCATAGATTAGTAGTTCAACAATGCAAATAATTTTATTTTGAACATATAGATTTGGTAGTTTTTTCATGATATCTAAACTGCCAAAGGTCTGTTTATAAAATTTCGCGCGCCCGATTTCGTCCTAAATCATTATCCATTTCGCTACAAATTTGCAAAAGTGTGTATTCGTACGCGAATTAGCTTCCTACTGCTCATCACAGCATCTATATCTTCCACACGTGTTGCCGGTTGATATAAAATGCATTTTAACCCCGCGCACAAAATAGTTCGTGCGGTTGACTAGTGTAACCTTAAGTTATGCTCTTGGGTACCATGGTGGTTAACTGCTAAAAGATACTTATGTTTGTAACTGATCGGTACAATTTTACATATTTTGAATAGTTTCCTATAATCTCCTTTACAACTGTTTTTCGTTTTTTGAGTTACAAGTAGTTTCAAGAGTCGAATTTAAAGAGCTTCTAATTTATCCAAGTTGGTTAAACCGATCGATCTGGCGATACTTGGGGGAGGCTTATGCCAAGCAGTGAACATCTTTCGGCTGAAATTATGGTGATGATGATGAGATTGGCAATGATTACGAGGTCCCCAATACAATTTCTTAACCATCGACCCAAAAACCTTACAAGTCCAATCAAATAAAATATTCAACAAAAAAATACAAGCTGGATATTTGTTAGAAAACTACGCATTTCGTTTCGTAGTTATCGATCACACAAACAGACACACTTGCCTTTGTTCGTACGTACACTTGTCACGGAATACTCGCATCAATAATGTTTTAGTGACTGGACTAGTGTGGAGACGGCCTTAGCGGTTTTTTGTTTTTATTTTGAATGAAAATCATTATTGTGCTTTTATACCTAGCAATTTATTTTAATACCAGTTTTTTATGAATATTAACCTGAATAACTTTCTTTTCGCAAAGTCGGTGTCAAAAATGAAAAAAATAGGTACCAAAGACACCGACTTCCGAAAAGAAAGTTATTTTTCTCTTTGTAGTGTTGTTTATATTAATACATATTAACCTGTACCGATTTTTTTACTGCTGAATAACACCGTTTTCCCAGTTTTCCGGTCATTTCCCCAGAAGATCTCGGTTACAAAAGAAGTAAAAATTTGCGAATATTGGTGATCGCAGTAGTTATTGTATTGTTTGATTTGGCTAGCCACTAGGTTTTTGCATTACCCAAACAAGAATTTTAGACCGACTTCAAAATTGGGGAAGGTTCTAAATTTGACTGTATGTTTTTGTTTGTTTGTTACGCGAATACTCGGCCAATTATGAATCGATTGGGGTGATTCTTTATTTATTAGAAAGCTCGTGCTTCTCATGTCATTTATATTTGATTAAGATCTGACTAGGAGTTTTGAAGTCATTATTATGCGTATTTATAAGGTAATTTAAGGTACCAAAACTAAAATGAGAAAAAAAAAAAAAATAACAAAAACAATCAATCCAGCTTCCAAAACAAAACGCTACAAACCAAAGAATAAATTTCGGAAGTCGGTGTCAAAAACGAAAAGAAATAATTACCAAAGACATCGACTTCCGAAAAGAAAGTTATTCTTCGCTTTGTAGTGTTTTGATTTGGAAGTCGATTTAATTTTTTTGTTTAAAAGTTTTTGCCAATGAAAGCACAAACCAGTTCTTTTTTGTTATTTATCTAAAAACATTACAATTAGTAGACCCCACTCAACGGTCGATGGCTTCATTACGGCCCAACCGATTGACGTATTCTCCTACGCCCGTGGCGACTTAGTGGACCTTAGGGTTTGCGTTTTCTTTCTATGTCATATTTTTTTTTATATTTTTTATATAATATGAGACCAGACCGGACGATTGTGAGGGGCGCAGTCGCGCGGGCCGGGCGGTTGAGTGCTTTTAAGTAGTATCTTCACATCACATTTACATGAGCAAACAAAAATAATAGCGAGCCTTTTCCACACTATTCAATCTTAACCCTTCAGGGTTTCTTCCAAAAATGATTAAAAATAGGTCGCGGTGCGTGAGCGGGCGGTCGTTATGACCCCCACGACTTTTTATTGAACAACCCTCCGATGCTAGTTCAATTCTATATTTAGAAGCAATTTTTAACGTCGAACGGTTATTTTTCATGATTGACTTTTAATTGGATGGGAAGGTAGGTAGGTATATTTTTTGTTAAGTTATTAGGTATCTATTTGGATTTTGAATCAGGTGAGAATTTAGTTTATCCTTCAGTTCTAGGTAAAACTCAGTTTTATTTTACGAAGTTTTCTTTTTGTATGAATTACAATAAGTAATACTAAAGCAACTGAAGAAATAGTTTTTAACACTTTATCTGGTCAAAATTAATGACATGCATTAGTTCGAAAACAGCACCAAATTTTCTTCTTTGCCTAGATTGGTCCCAGGGATCCGAAATTTGTGTGGCACATGTTAATTCCATACATTTTAGATGTTGTAATAAATTCTTTATCGCCCATAGAATTTCAATTCGTGCATCTCCATTTTGTCTTCAAAGAATACGTGTTTAAAAATCTTTCATTTTTCTGTTAAATACAAAAAAAAAAATATTGATCCTAGATTGTCACTAAAAAGTGAGCAAAGTCTGTAGTAAGGTATTTATAGGATTGACAAAATTGATAACTCACGATCTGATAACTAGTTTCGGCGAAATGCGTGGTCATATACAAACAAATACATATACATACATACACTTGTGAAATTTGTTTAGATGCCTTCCCATACAGAATAACATTGTGAACATTTTGTTATATTTCATACTCGCATGCCGAATTGATTACCTCCTTTTTTTGAAGTCGGTAAATTTTTTTTTTTTTTAAAGAAATTTGTAAAAAATTATGACGTAATATGTATAAATAAATCATTTAACCTGAGAACCATGTTAAGTATTGATCATAATAATTTATTTTTAAGTAACTTGAAGCATAATTTTGCACCATAATTTTAAATACGACCTTATCAGCAACATCACAACTTCGAACCCCTTTTGCATACCTTGTCAGAATCCCATACATCTTCAATGACACAAAACAACTAGCACCTAACATCTAAAAAATCTAACAAATATTATAACCCTTCAAAACCAGTTGAAACACAACACTAGACCTCTTTCATCAATCCGTTGCACTTAACCCTGCAAAAAAACAAAAAACCATACAGGATCCATTTGACCCTTTAATTTATGCAAATCAACGTTTCAATTCAATAGGTGTATAAGGGCACTAATAATGTCGCCATTTTTTTGTTTCTAAATTCAAAAAACAAAAAGGAACCGGTTGTTTTTGGTTGATGGGGTTCCTTCTTTGTTGTTTATGGGAACGGCATAGACAAGATGCAGAGATAAAAGAGTTTCTAAGACTATATAGTCGTGAGAAAGTGATGTGTGAACTGATAGAATAATTATTTAAATGAGACATGGATCGGTGTTTGTTCGTTTTGTTTGAGAGGTGTGTGGAAGCGGAAAGAAGGTTCAGTGCGTCTAGAAATGATTGTAGTCTAGGATAGTTTTTCAGGCAAGCTCTGTGGAGACGCCCTGGGCATCGGGAGTCGCACGCCGATTCCCGGCCACCGTAGGCGGGGGATTGCGGAAAGCGAGTAATGGGTAGCTCGCCGTCCGATAAGGACCAGGCCCGAGTCGATGGCGCATAGTGTTCCACGCGCGCCTCAAAGAGATGTCAGCAAAAACTTACGGGATCCGCTAGGGCCGATGCCTGTCTTGGTCGCGGATAAATTTGAAAAAGAGTTACCGCGGCCCTGGCACAAGAAACTGAAGGAACACGGGTGGGTTTTAGTCATTAAAAGTCTGACACGCCTTCCACTTCTCCCAGAGTGGGAGAAGTCATTGGAAGATTTCCCAACCAAAAAAAAAAGACAAGCCCAGTAAACCGGAGACACGTTAGAATAATAGTTATCAATCGGTGACCTTTAATACATATAACCACTGATGATTTTAGAAGAATCTGGAACTAATTTTATACTTTATATTTCCTTTTATTGTTCGACATATAAATGTTAAAAACGTTAGGTATCATCATCATCATCATATCAGCCGAAAGAAGTCCACTGCTGAACATAGGTCTCCCCCAAGCCTCGCCATATTGATCGGTCCCGTGCGTCTTGCATCCAGCGGATCCCCGCAACCTTTACCAGGTTATCGGTCCACCTGGTGGGAGGCCTTCCAACGCAACGTCTTCCGGTACGCGGTTGCCACTCCAGACCCTTTCTGCCCCATCGGCCATCCGTTCTGTGAGCAATGTGCCCTGCCCACTGCCACTTAAGTTTGGCAATTTTTCGGGCTGTGCCGGTAACCCTGGTTACGTTATGTATGTTTTGTGACAAATTAATACCCTATTATCATAGCAGTTCCATTTTTTCTTCATCTCTTCGAGGCTTATTACAGCTGGCTTAGCTTCTACCAGCGGGTTTGCCCGCGTGAAAAAAGTTTTTTATCCCAAGGGAACATTATACCGGGATAAAAAGTAGCTTATCTGCTATTCCAGACTACAATCTATATCTGTGCCAAATTTCACCCAGATCCGTTCAGCCGTTCTGGCGTGATTGAGACATACATCCACACACAAATCCATCCAAACTTTCACTTTTATAATATTAGTAACATTTTCTCCGATCAGTAAGTAGTCTCTTTCGTAAGTCCCATTTAAGTACTGCAGGGAGCAGGTGGCTTCACTTTTTGAAGACATCAGGTATCTAATATGAGTACCTACTACTCGGCATAAAAATGATTTTAAAAGTAACAAGAACTATTTAATTTTAATCTTGTCCTATAGCCATTCATACACCGCCAGCCTAGCAATTGGAATACTGCAACTTGTAATTACGAAAGTTAAAGAGTACTGTCTATACCCTTTGATTAAACAAGCGCTATAGCTTATTAGTATAACCAATGTGGGAACATTCCACCTGACGTCATTTTATCATTTTTTGGTTACAATAGGAATTAAATATTTAAAACCATGGGCTTTTCTACTAATGGATGTAACGTTAATAAAAGACTGTAGTTTTAAATGGGTTTCAGTTTAATTATTAATTGATTCGATTGTATTAATTGATGTAGATTGATTACTTTCAAGCTACTATTTTTGATGGGTTTAGAGGTTTTAAGGAAGGGTTCTTAGAGTGAGGTCTTGAGTTTGTAGCTAGTGTGAAGCCAAGTTGTATAATAGTCACAACGGATCTTTGTGTCTCTGAATTGGCTGCAAGACCCTGCGCAGTAGCTATTTTTGTGTCAATGTTGAAGGTGAAGATAGCATTGTATAACTGTCTCTTTCACTCGCTTACTTTTGTCGCATCGTCCTGTCTCGCTTACTCTATGCAGTATACTCGATGACAAACTGTTTCTTGCGTAATGGTTCGCAGAGCCAATTTCAGAGACACAGAGATCCGTTGTGACTATTATATGTGGTAATCTTCTGTGGCTCAGAACCTGATGTACTTTAGCTATTTTGAAGATACAATGTTTACTAACAAAGTAAAACAGCTTTTTTTTTGCGGCTACCCTCTACTCAACAACAAAAATAAAACGAATTTGATATAGAATGTTGTATCTCTTGTATTCGTTTTAATTGAGTTATTAGATATGAAGGCTAGTTTGAGAGCAATAATATCCAAGGTCACAGGACTAGAAGATTAGGTTAGAGGGAACCTAAAACGTTCTCCGCTGCTGTCAGTTGATTGAGCTGTCAGTGCTTTTTTATTAAATATTGTACCTTCATCTTGGCGAGAGTATAGGTAGGCAATTTTCAAAGATAAGAATAATTTAGCCATTAAAAGTAGTATCTTACTTCCTGTTAAAGTACTTGGTTATAGGACTAATAAATTCACAGGCGAACATTTTCAGATCATTGCCGATCAGAATATTACTTTCATTAGGTACCATAACTATTTTTGTTTTTTGGATTGAGAAATTATTCAAAGAATTCTCCTGCTCTGGGTTAAGCGGGAGGGCGTCAGACTTTTAATGTCTAAAACCCACCCGTGTTCCTTTAGTTGCTTGTGCCAGGGCCGCGGTAACTCTCTTTCAAATTTATTCGAGACCCAGACAGGCATCGGCCCTAGCGGACCCCGTCAGTTTTTGCTGACATCTCTTTGAGGCGAGCGTGGAGCCCTACGTGCCGTCAACTCGGGCCTGGTCCTTATCGGACGGCTTGCTACCCATTACTTGCCGTCCGCAAGCCCGCGCTTACGGTGGCCGGGAATCTGCGACTCTATTCGGTACCTACACAACAAATTTTACACTTAAGTATCATCTCCAATGTGGCTGTACAAGTTTACATCTGCCTTCCCTTCGAGAAAAACAAGCTTGATGTTATGTGCTATAATTTATATACTACCAATTCTACAAAATTTCTAGTATAAGTTTTACTATAGCCCAAAAAGTTACAATTAAACAAACTATGAAAAAAAAATAGGACAAGTCGATACAAAAATCCAATAAGAAATAACACATACTATACAACACCGTTATATAATATATAGTAATGTGCGATACGGCTGCCGGAAATTATGCAAGTTAATATAAAAGTAACAATGGTCGTGAGCAGCTGTCGCGGCGCTTCTACAGTGGACACGTTTGATGAGGTCAATTGTGTTGGGTGATGATTTTGTTTAGGAACGTCATTTTTGAAGGAAAAATAATATTTTTGTTATTTTTGGCTATGATGATAGCTATTTTAATTACAAAGTCACGCATATTTTGAATATTAGGCTAAATAAATATAAATAAAAAAATAGTAAAAACATCGCGGTTGAGAACGCAAAAAATAAATAAATAAAATCAGTCATAAACAAGTTTTCTGTTGTGTGTGTAACACAGGATTATACTATTAACAAAAAAAAGCCTTATTTTTACAAAGTATTTTAAATATTCGTCTTATCCTCCAGAAATGGGCTAAAACTGATTTAACGAAAGTGCCAGTACCTAGGTAGAAAAACGAAAAAAAATCTAGGTAAAACTTTATCATTATTTGTAAAAAAAAAAACAGAGACAGACAAGAACTGTCAATAAAGTCCAATTTCCCCAGAAACCGTACCAGCACCCGTCTTAAAAATACCACTCACTTAAGCTAAATAAGCTAAATATTTTACAAGCTACTCAAAGATAAAGATAAGTTGCGTTTTAACCTGTCACTTGGCCGGGGAATAAATCGGGCTGGCCGTATCAGTGATAGATCTGCTACACCTTTCTACTTTATTGGTTCGGATGTTTGGTTAATTAGTTGCGTTTTGTACGCTGTTTTGTAAGAGTGGTTGTGGAGTAAAAAGTTGTTTTAATAGGCATTTAGGAAATAAATAAGCCAATGTTTAGTCGGTCTTAGTAAATGCAACGACGATTTAGGTAAGGTTAGAGAAAGATATGCTGCTGTGTCCACATCATGATTGCGGCACTGTTCAGTGTCAATAGAAACATAAAATTATCTTGGCATTCCATCGCCCGTCCAAAACAATAAAAAATTGCAATATTTGATTTAAAATGATTATCGATCAAAGTTTAAGGCCATTAAGAAAGTTTGGGAGGCTACCGACCAGTAAAAATTGAAAAAAATAATACATTTTAAGAGTCGTAGTATCTCAACACAATGATCACCATACATAATTCATATTTTCCAAAAAAAATCCAATAAAAAACACGACAAAAATATAAAAAAATAACATATACAAGTCCGCAGTGAACTAACCAAACCATTGAACCCATTGTAGAAGGCACCCTAAAACGTAGGGTCAACCACGCGGGCCATTCGATTCATTGTTTAATTCGATATTATTATTAGGATCGACTGTCTGTCTGTCCGTTACGGAGATGGTAAATACATTATTCATCCTTGGTATTTTAAGTTGTAAGGCCTCTTTCTTTATTAGTCATAATTAAATGTTTATATATCTAGTATTTATTCAGTCTGGCAAGGTATGCGGGAGACCTTTTCCCAACAGTGGGAAATACTAGATTTATAAACGTTAGCATTATTATTACATATCGAGATCCCAGTACTCTCGAAAAGCACATTTTAATTTATGACTTAATGATTGTCATAACTTTACATCGTTGACTGTCGTTATGTAATGATGATGATGATGTGGACTCCTTGTTCCACACTAAGACTCTCATTCTGCCCGTCGTGAGTGAGGTTCTGGCTAACACTGCCAGCCTAGCTCTTACCAAAATCACAGAAGATTCCTGCGGGATTCACAGGCTTCGCGGAGCGACCACATTGTTTCGAGGACTTCTTCACGTTGAGAAGCCACGGCCTCGCATTCCAGGATGACGTTGGTGGCTGATTCCTCGGCGTCAAGGCAGCCACTGCAAACCAGGCTGTCTGTGGCGCCTATATTAAAAAGGTGTTTGTTAATAGGGTTATGGGTATGGCCCGTAATTGTTTCCATGTTTATTCTAAGGTTATTTCTAAAAGATTTTTGATTAATTTCGTTATGCTATCAGCAGCCCGAAACTCAGACAACCGTCTTGCCAAGGCGTTTTGTATTATCAAGAATTGTGGTTTGTGGCCGTCAGATAGGCAATCGCTCCATGTAAAATACTGGTATCCAGTTGCACCTTGTTACATTGGAAGTTTGAGTCGATTGACAGACAGGCCAAGAGGTTGATCGGCAACGTTGCACTGGTCGACTAAACTCCAGAGCCTTGAACATCGACGACGAGTTACCAGGTTGTCGGTTTTATAAAGGTTAAATTTCGGAGAGTGTGCGACGTGTCACAATTTGATTCCACCTAGCCCTTTCCATCATCGGACTATACGACGTTTTGCGAATACTTTCATTGTGCCATTTCAGTTTTCCTTTTGTATTTGTAATGTTTATTTTGTGTACAATAAAGAATATGAATGTATGAATATGAATTGTGCGTACAGCTAAGGAGTGGAATTCCCTGCTGGAGTCTTTGTTTCCTGATAGCTGCAATCTAGGGATCTTTAACTCAAGAGTGAAAAGGTTACTTCTAGGCAAGGGTGCTTCACCGTCGACCACATCATCACTTAACATCAGGCGAGATAGTGGTAAATCGCGAACATAAATAAATAAAAATAAAACATTGGAAGCCAATCTCAACATAATAATCTGTATTTGGTAAAAGGCTTGTGAGCCACTCTCTGTTTAGGATGGAACAATGATCGTAGGGATAGTATAGATGAAAAGATGCTAGTCATATCATGGCTTACATTTATCATCATATCAGCCGAAAGATGTCCACTGCTGGACATAGGCCTCCCCCAAGCGTCGCCACATTGACCGGCCCCGTGCGTCTCGCAACCAGCGGATCCCCGCAACCTTCACCAGGTCATCGGACCACCTGGTGGGAGACCTTCCAAAGCAACGTCTTTCGGTTCGCGGTCGCTACCCCAGAACTTTTCTGCCCCATCGGCCATCCGTTCTGCGAGCAATGTGCCCTGCCCACTGCCACTTAAGTTTGGCAATTCTTCGGGCTATGTCGGTAACCCTGGTTCTCTTGCGGATCTCTACATTTCTGATTCGATCACGCAAGGAAACGCCGAGCATAGCCCTCTCCATTGCCCTTTGAGTGTCTGTAAGCTTTCTGATAAGGCCCATTGTAAGCGACCACGTCTCTGAGCCATATGTCATCATTGGCAACACACACTGGTTTCGTCTTGAGACACTGTGGTAAGTGGCTTACATTATGAATATTAAAACTCATTCAAATTCATGCCTCAAGAAGTTTTTGAGAAACTCATTTGAGAACTCGTAAGTGTCGTTTCACAGGTAGCTCTTTATAGACGCTCTTATGCGTCAAGCTAAGATTGCTTTGTATTCCCATTAGTCTCCTCCGTCAATAATTTATCACTTAAGGCTGCAAGGACTCTAGTTGGTCCAAAATAACCTCTCCTCTACTTTTAGCAACAAGTCTGCTTGCGTCTGCTGGACTTTTCCGTTCAGACGATGATTTTATTACCTTTGAATCAGCAAGGTTTCCAATATCTTTAAGGGTTCTAGTCAAGGATTTGACTTCGCTTACGTTAATCGTAACGTATTCATGAAAAAACTTTTTAACAAAAAATATAATAAACAGACTTAAAAAAAAATAACACTACAGAGCAAGAAATTACTTTCTTTGGCGAACTCAGTGTCATTTGGTCATATTGTTTTTCATTTTTGGAAACCGACTTCGGAAAAAAAAGTTATTTTTCGATTTGCAGTGTTTTTTTTGTAAGTTGGTTTAATTTTTTGTTAAAAAGTTTTTATTTTTCTCTTTTTAGTATTGATATTTTTTCAGACAGCGTTATAGAACTCTGTTTTCAAAAGTAAATAAGTCCTTAACAACGAAAGAAATCTTTTGATCTCAAGAAGAGGAATATAATTTTCGCATATTGTAGCGGCATCTATAGCGCCTTCAGTGCGTTGTCACTTCTTACGTCATAGAGAAAACTTTTAAAAAGTTTTCTTGTAATTATGTCGGCATCTAGATAAGTTTTTGTTTCAAAATGGGTAAAAAATCTATGTTTTGCTAACCAAGGAGAGAATAAAAGCTAGGCTTCATCCATGGCTACAAAAAATACTTTCAACAATTGAGATTAGCAAAATCAATTTTAAATATTATGAAATAGGCGCTAAAAAGTTAAACAAGATTCCAAAATTATAAAATAGCAAAAAAAAATGTCCAAAAATTGGGCATTTGGTAATATTGGCATTAGAACCTCGACATTCGGAACTAGTCTCGCCATCTATCGGTCACTATTTCCATCCTCCGCTTTCCCTCAGAGTTTTCTCAACCCTCGCGCGGCACTTAGAGCGCTCGCCAAGAATTTTGTTTCTTTTAGTTTATTTTGATCAATGTTATGGCCCTACTATATTTATATTCTTAAATTGTTAAGAAAAATCTTATCTAAATCTCAGTTTCAGAAATTAACAGCACTAACACGAATTTTTCAATACCCAATTCTAAATCAAAGTTCTTTGAAATCAACGTAAATTGTAACTCACTAAGTATAAAGTGCGGCATGCCATTATTGAACGTATATCCAGTGCTTGTTTTAGAAACTAAACTATTTAACTACCTAGTAAAAAAATTAACTCATTAAATATAACTACCAACTCTATCTAACTACCGACCAACAGCTAATCACTCCACCTTGAGAACACAATACGTACCATTTTTCTAAGTCATTTCAAATACCTACCGTGTGCAGACACCGTGTCATAGTCACTCCCATGTGTGCCCCTCCTGCACATTATATCGTTAAGGCAATTTATACTTGCTAATGATTTGTTGGAATACAGCGGGAGGTACGAAGGTGTGGTGATAGAAAAATGCGTTTATTTTTAAAAGTTATTTTTTTGATAAAATGGTCAATGTAAAGTTTTGGTGTATGTTAGTAAGATATTGGGTACTAAGACATAGGCAATTTTTAAAAGTTAAAATAAGGGTTTTTTAAATACATTATATAACTACAGTAAAAAAAAATTGTTTTTATAGCAAAGCTTACTGTCGGTTAAAAACGTAACACCCTTCTTCAACAACATACAGTATCGTTATAAAGAAAAAAAATATATTAAAATTTAAAACATATTTTTTTAAACGAATTCAATTAAATCTTTTATTAAATAACATATTTTCTAGATACAGTTTCGAATTTACATCGCGTTTCAAAAAACTGACCTAGTTTCCTAAGGGACAAATATAAAAGCTCAAACAAAAGCTTTTATTAGAAATCAAACACAATTCTATTAAAATATCTATAATAAATAAATTTTCATTTTTATATTAGGTATATGGCAACCCTTTTACCTCGAATAAAACAATTCCATAAAAGCATAATAGTTCATTATCCCTTATAAATAAGGGGTAGAGGGCAGTGCTGTGCATTCAATAAATAAAGTAATTTTACTTACACCTAAATAAAACTACACGGTAAAGTTACATTTGAGGCAAAGAATAAATAATAACTTATAATCCTAATACTTAATTTGACAAAATTTAAGTGAAAATGATCATATTTTGTTTAAGTATGAGACGAAGAAAATTTTCGCAGCTAGTTACGCCATCTGCCGTGGGGTAGCGAAAGGGGCTTTTCGCGGAGGAAAAGCTTCGCGGGGTTGCTAACACCGCGCCCTACTTAGATACCAAACATTGCGTATTTAGGTTGAACGAAACTTGAGAAAAACTACACATTTATCAGAGTCTTCGTTAAAAGTGATATTGTACCTGAAAATAGAAAAGGATAATGTTAAAAGATTTGAGCAACTTTATAAAAAATACTTTCCTCCAAGTTAGAAGAAGTAAATAAGTAAAGAAGGCGGAAAAACACAACTTCCGCAACCCACTTCCCCAACTTTAGGTAAAACAGGAAAAAGTAAAATCTCACAAAAATATCGTTGGCTAAATCCCCATAAGCTAAGCCCCGCCTGAATAGAAAAAAAAACACAATAGTAAAAGAGGCGTCGCGTAAAGAAATCCTCAAAAACTCTACGTGAAACAGCGATATACGAATACTCTAAGTGCGAGCGAGACCGACGTCATTAAGAAAAAATCACAAAGAAACCCATTCTTTTTCATTTCCTCCCTCACTAATAGCGGCTTAGAAAAAAATGGGGAGCTCTACTTGTCCCGTTCTAGCATGTAAGGGTGGGATAGGCTCGGGGTCGGGCGAGCGAGAGGGGCGACCACCCTGCGGCGTCCTTAGCGCCCTTTTTAATAGTTCTTATTTCGGCCGTAGTCCGAGTGGTCCGTCATGCGTTTTTGGGGAAATTGTGTCCGAGTGTGTCCGAGCGGCGCGAGGGGGGGCGCGCGCTCACACGGCGGCCGCTCGTCGCCGGCCGCGCCGTCTTTTCCTTGACCGGACGCATTTTTCCGCGGAAAAAACGCGGGGCGCGTGCGCCCGGCGTCGGTGGGGATGTTCTTGGCTACGTCTAAGGCGGCGGGGGCGGCGCCGCGTCTTGCTAGTTGGACCGGCGTCTTCGCCTGGCGCGCGCGTCCGCCCCACCCCGCAAGAAAGCGTCGCGACGCTCAAGTTTTCCACCAAGAAGTTAGTCGTCGTCCGCCCGCGTCTCAAGAAGGTCTCGTTTCCGCTTTCCACGGGACTTGCGCTTTTCCGGGGGTGACTCGGCCGCGAAAATTAAAATAAATTTTGAACCGCGTTAACTTTTTGCAATAAAATTTTTCGGACGCGTCGCGCTAAAAAGATTGTTGTCTTGCAGATCCGAAGACATCGTCGGAGTACGAAAAGAGTGTGAATAAAAGAACTGCGAGCGATCGCATGTCCTCGTTGTGACGATACGTCCGAAACTGGAATTAATGTTGAAATACTTCAATGAGAACATATCCCTAGCGCTGCAGGAGAGGTACAGGGACCTCCATGAGTATCGGAAGACGGAAGCGGTAGAGGAGGGCTCACCACGGGAGGCTAAAGTACCGAAAATAGCTGAGGAGGGCGAGCAGGTCGGCGGCGAGGGCGCGTTTGAGCCAAGCGCCGCGCCGCCGTTCCCGAGGCTGCTGGATCCTCCCAAAGAGGAGGATAACTTCGTGGCGAGCTGGCTCCAAAACTCCTTCAAGATGACAGCCGCTGAAGGGAACAGCGAGGCCTCCGCTGGTGGGAGTGCGCTGGACCTCCGCGCTGCTCCTCTATCGCTCCACATCCCGACCCTGCAGCAAGCGGCTGAGGCGCAGAGACAGTTCAAGATGCAGGACTTCTGGAACAGAAGCCGGCCGGGCTCTCCCAGCCAGGACCAGCTGGGGGAGGTCCACAGCCAGCCAGGGCCGGCTCCGCCGACGCCGCAGCCGCCAGCAACACCTGACCACAAGATTATGACTGAGAAGCTGGTGAATGAAATTCAGGTGAGTTTTTTGTTTTATAACTTTTTGACAGGAATTTCAGGATATTTTAGTGTTCGGAAAATCTTTCGGATATTTTATAAAATTCTCGTATATGAACCTATCATGAGGTTTAATTTTCAATTAACAATGAAAAGTTGCGTGATTAGAAAATACTTAGAAACTAAACTGTTTAAAAATGTGGAAGCTTCAAATGTTTTCACGAATACTGTAAACACCGACGGCAAGACAGCGGTGAAAACTTACCTGAAGTTAGAAAATTACTGAAATGTTTTCACTGAAACTCGCCTCACAGTCCTTGAATTTAACAGTTCATCACATCACTTAACATAACTATCAAATGTTAACAAATACGTGTTTATTTAAAAACAAAAATACTTTAAAATCACGTCTATCTTCTACAAACATTCTTGATCAACTGACATCAGATTACTCCGAGGTGAAACCCGTTCCAAATTTGAATGATCCCTTCCTTATAAATAAAAATAAAGAAACAAGCCAAGGCAACATATTGTAAAGCTTTGTTATCCAAGAAAGGGTTAAGGTCCTTCGTCAAAGTTATTATTAAAATCGTTTTTGTGTCCTTATGTCGCATCCGGTTTTACAAAGGATATGTAAATAACAATAATCTGTGATAATTCTATTATTACCTGTGATCAACTTGTCGGCAATGTCGATTATTTTTTTCTTTTTCAATTACTGTTTGTTTTGGGCATATGGTTTGATTATTTCGTGTTTGGCGTTCCCGTTCTGTGATATTTTTTGTGACACTAACGTATGTTTCGATTTACAATTGCCATTACTGGGTTTAAATTGGTTGGACGAATTTAAAAATATTCTTACAAAAAAACGAAATGGTTTTGGCGGGAGATTTAGGCCGTCTTACTTTTTATTTGTCTTGTTTCGTGCGTATTTCCGGATCATATGTGTAAATGCTTCGGAGTATATAAGTTGATTCATTATTTCACACAAACAAACAAAATGATCCAGAATTTTTTTAAATATCTAAAAATGTTGTAGTCTAATATCAACGTAACATTTCTACTCCGCCCGCAAAACTAGTTTTCCTTTCCTTCCATTTTCAAATCATAAGGAACACGAATCTAAATTTAAAATTTCAAAAAACGAAGCAATGTTCCAGCAAAAAAGAAATACGCAAATAGTAATAACTTTCTTAATTTAAAATTCGAAAACAACAGACGAAAGAATATTACATTTTAAATTAGTTTTAGATACGTTTCACCTTGCGATTCCCACGGCACAACGGATTAGGGACGCGATCATTTTATTTTTTAATTTTTTTCCTACTCTTTTGTTTCACCGAAGGGGTGTTGACAGTTATTTGTTTCCAAATCTTTTTTTTGTTTCACAAAATTTCTGTTTGAATAACGAAACCAGTTTTGCGAGATTCGTGTTCCGCATTCATCGGTTTTTTTGCGTAAATTGAGATTTAACGGTTCGTCGCGTTGCGCTTTTGTGGTTTAGTTTTTTTAGGAGAATAGTTAATTAAAATTTGATTTATTAATATTTTTATTGTTGAGTCAAGGGTTTGCTATCAAAATAATGAATATCATTGTTTTTTTCTTGTTGAAAATGTTTTGCGGTTGGCATTTCCGTGTTTACCGCATAAGAAAAAAGTGTGAACAAAAGATTCGAAGCTTTTAAAAACCGCAACAACTCTGAAAATTATTTTATCTGCAATCATAATATTCAGAGATATTTGAATGAAAAATTCGAAACTACTACGGAAGTTAATAGTAGGTAGTGTAGTAATTTAGAAGCTGCTCTAAGTATATATGGCCAATTAATTTTATATGTAATAATAATGTTGATGTGTGTAAAAAAGAAACTATATTCTTGGGGTGAAACTAAAAAATATATAAAAACATCTTTTCCCAATAAAAAGGTATTTTTATCCCTCCAATATTTAGTAAAACTACAAAAAACTGACGTACAACTGTCTCTTTTTCACGCCGCCTCTATGGATGACAGCAGCAGCAACAATCCCCATCAGCAGACTCCACAATGAGCGAGAGATCACTCGTACCGTTTGCGCTGGTAAATTTACTATCGTCACTCAATAATATCGATGTAAATACATTTTTAACTCTAAATGTCGTGACTGTCCTGCACTTTTTAATTTTTAGTTTTAACGTTTTTTACTGCGATTTTTTCGCGTTATAACTTTTATGTTGCGCTTTTTGGGAGACTTTGTCCACTGTTTTATAAAAAAAAGATAATATTGAAAAAAAGAAAACTATCTGAAATGAAGTTGCACGAATTTTTCACAAGAATCAGTGTGCTAAACAAAAAAACACATCGTGAGGAAACCGGCATGTCCTAGAACCAAAAAATCGAATACATGTGACATCCACCAAACCGCACTGGGCCCGCGTGGTGGATTACGGCCCATTCCCTCTCACAGAGAGGAGGCCTGTGTCCCAGCAGTGGGAACATTAATAGGCTGATGATGTGTGTGTGTGTGTGATGTGAACAAAAAAAAACTGATATATAATTATAATTATCAAAAGTCACTACCGTAAAACGAATAGGTAAAGTAATAACATCCTAAAGACACTGGAAAATGCAGTAATATCAGCACAATAATTTGTAACCAATCATAATTGCATAATGTTTTACAATAGTAGCATTTACCGAGATAGCTCAGTGGACATTGATCTTTATTTTAACCGGTTATGTAGCGTTTTATTAAATTTTTGTTTTTAACCCAGCATGTGCACGAAGTGTTGTGTAGACTTGGTAACACCCCTAGTTTGGGTAAGTGTATCTTTTTGTTTTTACTAATTTAAGATATGGGTTTATCTAACTTTTAAGTTGCTTGTATTAAAATGTTGCTATGTTGCTTTTAGAGGGGTTTTAACATTGTACTACAGAATGTCCGCATCTATGTCGTCTGTTCATTTCATCTTTGGATGTTTAACATCTTAATAAACTAAAACTTTTAAAACAATCAAAATCATGTTTTCCGAATTACAAACTTGTTCCAATTATTTCTATTTACCAAACAATATTCAAAATAAGACCACTACAGTTTTTAAATTGTTATTCGGAAATGTAACATCATAATTCATTAGTTTTCCATCTTTTTCCGCATGCGTCAAGTTTATTTTTCGAGTAATTATTGCAAAGAATAACTTATCTTTTTTTACGAAAAAAGTAAATAACGTTTCTTTATTTCCACACGCAGCCGCAACAGCAGTCGCCAACAGGAGAAACCCCGCTCGGTGATCGCAACGCGATGTTACCCTTCGCTCTGGTAAATGTCCTCAATAGCCTCAATATCGATGTAATTATTATTTTTCTTTCTTTCCTTCTTCTGTAGATAGTCTGCTATGGAAACTCACGTGTTTTTTCTACTAGTCTACTAGAAAATGAAGAGAAATAAAAGAATTGCGTTTTAATAATTACATTTATCTTTTGCATACGAGAATATTAATTTAATGAGCGACTTGTGATAGAAACTCGCTTAATTTTATTAAGAGTACCTTTACTTATTCGAGTTGGTACCTACCTCATTTTGTTATAAAATATAATTCATTTGAATGAGTTTTCATAGTGCCGTTTTCTAAAGTGAGCTTCATTTTTCTGTTTTGTTTCTATTTCATTTCACTTTATTATACTAGCACTTACTTTTTATTTTATCTTTCACAAAAGCGATGGAGCTCACTGTTATTCATAACTCTCATAAAACTTATTGCCATTTTTTCTATTTGTGCTGTCTTACTGAAAAGAAATACATTAAATTATCGCGCTTTTATTTTATTAACTATATAAACACACACAGTATCTGAAACTCTTTGTAAATTTTAAACTTATATAAGTTTAAAATTTACTTTTATTTCTTTTTTCATAAAAAAAGATAAGTGCAGAATTTTATAAACCTCATAAAGAGTACCAGATACTTCATGATGTAAAAGTACGTAAATCCTAATTTCTTCTTTTTTTACAGCAACAAGCGCGGTCTGGCCAGAGCATCAGCGAGAGAACCCTCGAGGAGTGCTGGTCGACACTTCAGCGAGTGAGTTGGCATCTGTTTCAATGTGTATTGTTATCTTCCAAGAGTAGGGGACGCGTGGCGGCGACTGTGTGTGTTTGTTTCAATTTTAGATTTTTTCAATTCCAGTTCTAATTTTAAAATTTCAGTTTTGTTTTTTTTTATTTGTTATATAGACAATAAATGTGTTCTATTTATTATTTGAAATTGAGTTTCAATATCATAGCTTTTTTTGCGTTTTTCTTATAAATGAAGCTATACACAGTCGTTTAATCGCAGTCCCCAAATAAACTGGGTATTGGTTACGTTACCAATAGCTATTAACACTTTTTAATATAAGGTGAGTTTTAATTTTTATAAAGAATCCCTGCTAGCGTAAAACCCCTCAGTAAATACTACTTTATCTAGTACTAAAGTGTTTTATCGTGGATCTAAGCAGTGGGTGGCGTAAGGCCTTCTTTTTTATATTACAGGAACTATAAAATATCTAGGCTCAATCTAAATGTTGCATATTCATTACTAGGGAAGCGTTTTCGCATAGAATCGTTGAAGATAAAAAATCTTGCGATAAAACGCCGCGGGCGTGTTAACAATTTATTTAATCGAGATTCAACCGCCATTTTCTTTTTTTTTTGTAAATTGTGTTACCATCTGCGTACAAGGTGGCGTATGATAACTCAGGAAGTACTTGTTACGGGATGTTATGCATCTGCATTTTATTGTTGCAATTTTAAAGGTATTGAGATATCGGATTTAATCATGTGTTTCGTAAGTGGGTACTAGATTTTTTCGCTTTTTTTATTACCTGCCTACGAGGTGTATTTTTATAGGTAATAGATGCGAATAAAGGTTCTGAAGAAGTTTTAGGTGCAGTATCTAGAAACAAAATAATTTAGACTTTATTCTTATAATTTTCTTTTTTTCTTAAACTACTACACATGCAAAGCGAAACAGTGTATCCCTGCATTTTTAAATGACAATAAATTGGCTGAAACCGACCTAATCTTTTTGCATGAACTACTCGTAAATTACGAGAAAAAAGAACAGCTTTTTACGTAAAACTCTTACAAAAACAGGGTTGAGCGTGCATTTTAAAAAAGTACAGTCATGTAAATAATGCAAAAAAGCACAGGTGCTTGAAAAAAATAAAGAGCCCGCCACGTCGGCCGAAACGGAAAAGTGTACTCGGGCAAAATAAAAACTGCACTCTTTGTACGCGGTCGGTACTTGATCTTTTGTGGGCGGCGCCGACGAAAACTGTGGAGTCGAGGGAAAGCAAAATGTTTGAGAAAATCACCTTGTTAAAAAATATTTATGGGCTGAAAGCCTGCATAGATAGATAGATTTTTTTTTTGTTTTAAATCACCTTGTCAGTTGATTTGTTTAAAAAAAAAATACAGTTAAATTTATAGGCTAAGAAGGGATAGATAAATAAATTGAATACTCATTTTGGAAACCATAGAATCATATGTTAAAATTAAAAACATACTAGTACATACGCTTAACTGTTTTAACTAGAACGTTTCGATAAATAGTAGACCGGTGTCAAAGTATCAAAATCAAAACGATATTAATTTGTAAGTATCTGGCAATGAAAGTACAATAGAAATCAAACATTTTGATAGGTGACAAAAATAATATTATTTGGAAATAAAATAAACGTCTGCTTACAAAGTCCTTGAAACTTGTGTAGTCTTCAGACTTATTAAGTTTATAGGTATTACTTAGTTGTCAATACATAGCTACGATATGTTTTTCTTTTAACTCTACGGTGGTAAAGACAAACATGTTTTTTTAACACACAAAAACACGTCACTTCACCAAAAAAATTACAATCAAAGCCAAACAAGCAACTCCACAGCATTCAGAACACAAAACAAAAGTATATCGTTGATACATATAATCGAAAAAAATCCTTCAACATTTGCATGTCGATTCGCAATGAATTTATCGTTATTGCCTCTAGATTTATTATAGTGCCGCTTTCCGAAAAAATCCACCGAAAATGACCGAGCGAATTTAAAATTCAAATCCCAATTGTTTTTCGTATTCGAAATTGAGACGATTTTGACGTTCGCCGTCGTAGTACGACATGTGTTTGTCTCTTTTTCTTTTCTTTCCGACTGTACTTTTGTTGGTACGTTTTTCGTATAAATCAATTCGGTTAAGTTGTCTTAGTTTTTGTTCCGCGGCCCCTTTAAGTATAAATATTGTTTTAAAAATGCTTTTAATGATGTATGTTGAGTGTTTGAGTTTTTAGAAGTTTTTTTCTTCCAGTTTGAATGTTGGCTTATTTATTGACAATGAAAGAGAATGAGTGTGTTTTGTGAACGTTTTTTGTACTTTTTTGAGGCTTGAGACTGTTTTAGTTTGTGTCAATATTAATTTTGAGGTTTATACAGAAATAGATAACTGAATAAGACGGTGTCTAAGCAATATTGCCTAGATATCACAAAGGAAGTGCCTACCTAGGCAACTACACGTCACAATTTGATTATATCCTCGAACAGCATCAAAGGTACCATTTCACTGGTATAAATAATGAACACAATATGTTTGGTCTATTTTTATTATGACTATCCTTAGCAAGTTGTTGATCCACAAATGAGTCACGGATTTCTAGGTATTGACTCAATTGCATATACTCTATGGTCTCTTATTTAATCAAAACAATATGTCAACGGAAACGTATTTAGATCGAAACTTCTAAGTCCATAAAAAGAAAAAAAACATTTCACAAAAACAACTTTTCAAAAAAAGAACTCCCGTTTTAAAATCACAGAAGCAAAGATAATGAAATTGTTTTTTTTTAAACGGTTCTAACTGTAACATCTTGTAACAAGGGGAGGTAGGGAGCGGTAATTATGAAAAGTGTTCTAAGGGAGGAGCGGGGGAGACCGTTTAAAAAAAGAACGTATAATGACCAGCCAGCTTTTAAAGTTAATAGCTTTGGACGGATCCTAAGACTTTTTATCTTTTTATGAAGTAAATCGATAAAATCTTATTAGGTGTAATGTTTTACGCCTTTTTGAATTTAGAATGAGGTGTTATAGTGATGTGACACTTTCGTAGAGTAGCATGTTTTTTTGTTAAAAAGCTGTGGTTCGGATACATATATTGTCACTGTAGGTACTAGTTAGTTAACTAGTAAGCTAGCTTAAGTATTACTAGTAGACAATGTATTTTACTTACACATTAACAGATACTGATGTCGCCAAGTCTGGTGTTCTTTTGTAACATAATTCCTAAAAAAGTTTGAAAATTTTTTTTAACCAGGCCCAAGTCCGACTGTTTTTTTCTTCAAATAAAAGAAAAACATCGACCAGCTATTAGTTGGTTAACATAACTAGATATGAAGATATTTACTGAAGGTGAACTGTATTTCAATATCCACATAATTGGACTCAACTGAATAATTTAGTATGACATCGATTTTTCCAAGGAACCGTTGTATTAGTGGCGAATTTTCCGTGGTTATATTAAAAGTTTTAGTACTGTAGCCGTGTATCGGTTTGGGAATAGATTTACCTCTCTAAAACGAAATCTGTTAATTTCGAAAGTTACAAAGAAATAAAGATTTATTTTAGATACTGTCTTTTGCAACACCAGCGCTTCGCCCGCTGAAAGTCGGCAATCATCCCGATGGCACATATTCCCGGAAAAAAAGTATTCTGGCCATATGGTGCTATTACAGACTATAATCTATATTTGTACCGAATTTCATCCAGATCCGTTCAGCCGTTCTGGCGTGATTGATTAAAAACATACATCCGAACACAACACAACCACACACAACCATCCAAACTTTCACATTAGTAAGATTATTTTGCAAAACACAGGTGCTGACCAAAAAAAACTTAAACTGTACCTAATTTATACCTATGTGTATACTTAGAATTTCATTTATATCTTTAGAATGATATAATAACTTAACGATTATACAAGCTCATCAAGGTGTTCATAGTTCTAGTCAATTTAGTAAATGATAGTTTCTGTAGACGAATTAACGATAGCGTACTCCACTGTCGATCACATCATACACTCACAGGTGAGAATGTGGTCAAACGCGAGACTATTAAAACAACATTTATTGGCACAAAACAAAAAAAAATATAACAATAATTGTCACGCTCTAAATACTGCCCACCCCTTTCAACAAGACGTGACACAACAAACGCTAACGTTCGAAATGACGTCAAGTTATCACCCTATCCCGTTTTGGTAATTTTTACCACTTTTCTTCCATCTCTCATAATTTTCTTCCAACCCATTATTGCCGTATTCATAGCCAGGACGAAAAGGAAAAAAAGATAAAGATAGATCTTTTGTATCTTCATATTTCAAAAATAAAAAAGTAGGAATAAAGAATTCCGTATTTTATAGCAATTGTGACAATAGCTTGCAGTTCCTTGATCTGCCAATAGAAATAAATACTTATCAATTCATCCGTCCTACAAAACATGGTTGTAATGATCTGAAGAGAAATGAAAAAGCCGTTCGTCGTAGCGGTAATTGTTAATATTACTGCCCACTAAATCTTAGCACTTGAGCCACATAGTCAGACACTAGTCTTTAGACATTTTAGATAAGCTTTAGTTCTATTTGAAGAAATCAAAAGATTTTGTGTAAAAAAAGTTAATATAAAAATTAAAAACCCGCATGCTTAAGAAGCTTTTTAAATTAACTTTTTTTATTTACAACTTTTTAGTTATAATTTTTTTTCGAATAACTTTTAAACATATAAGTAGTTTACATTTTTGTAATCTCCTCTAAAACCCCTTAATTTTGATACGCCACTCGATGGGTATGGAAGAAAAAAAAACTACAACCCCCACAATATGGCACCCAAAATCCGCCATATTCCTTATTTTTTAACGGCACGCTAAGAACACTTGGGCGGTCAAGACCTATCTAACGATGTCTTAATTATAAGAATCGGCCAAGTAGTTTGAAAGATATAAGATAATAAAGAATATTACATACATACAAACATACAAGATACGCGCGAAAGACATAACCCTTTCCTTGCAGCCGGGTAAATAGAAAATACAACAGTATTTTAATTACCAATAAAAAAACATTCAGTGAGCGTGACGATAAATGCTCGTTCCTTCTTTGTATGAGAAACGGCCCCTGCATCGTAGCGGGACTGTCATAGCTTGGTATTATGTCAAAAGACATAAATTATAATTTATTATGGTTCTAACAACGCCAGATTTACACTTTAATCAAATAAAACGTAAACGAATCTGTTTAAAACAAGTTCTGTGAGTATTAAGTTACTTATTTTCTGATAGTAGGTAGGTAACAGAATCTAACAATGACTCTAAGCGCCGTTCACAAATCAATTTTTTTTATTTTCTATTATTTAAATAATACTAATACACTAATAATACTTAAATAATTAAAACAGAGCAGGATTTTGTTAACGATTTCCCATAAATATTATTTCATAATTGAAGTTAATTTAATATTTTGTTTGAAATCCTACTGTCGTAATAGCACGTGTAACCGTTTCAATATAATAGTTGTTACTATTAATAATAACAGCCTGTTAAGCTTTATAAGTCACAAACGTATAGTATACAATACATTCACATTAATATTGTACTAATAACACTGATACACATGACAGTATTTCATATGATTCTAAGACAAGTAAGGTTTGATTCCGTTTTGGATTATTTATTTTATCAAAACTTAGAGACGCCATACTTTTCGAACCAGTTCTGCTACAATGTTAGAAAAAGATATTCTTTAGGTTGTACAGTTTTAAGGTCACAAACATAATTACGTAACTATTGGGTACCGCCTATGAATACGACCCAGTACACCGACGATCATTTTTCTTTTACCGTTCGCCATAATCTTTTTTTCCTTCGCCCGTAACTCATGAGAAAGAGTTTTTTGGTTAAAACTTGAAAATTTATTTCGCAATTAGCGGCAGGACACTCTTAACTCGGGACATTATTAGAAAAGTTTCTTAGTGGTCGTAAAAACACCGTTTTTTGTGGAGAAACGACACCTGCCCGTTTTTCGGTAATGAGTATTTTATTATTAATCATTTTTTAATACAACCGTTAATGAAGATGGCGTGAAAAATGCTCATGATTTTTATTATTTACCAAACATAAGGATTTATTGAAAAAAAAATGATGCAAAAAAAACAGAAAATATGCAAAAAGCAAACAGGAGACGCGCACAAATAACACTTCATTAACATGAAGTGAAACGGTGCGACATGACAACGGTTAAATTTTCACAAGCACACACAAATTGGCGGGAAAACACCGCCCTCTGGGGGCCGCCGGAATAAGAGAAAAACTCGGCAAAAATTAGATTTCTTCAGTACGGATGTCGGATGGAACGGTTTTGGTACTTGCTGAGGAGAAAGTTGATAACTTTAGATATTAGGTTTTGTGTAAAAAATGAGACAAATACAGCCCTTTTTTAAAACTACATTTTGTATACTAATGATGGGTTTCGATTGGGAGCGATATCAAATAAAAAAACGATTTTCTGTAAATTTAAATGCATTTTCCTCACCAATTTTAAAGTAGCATAGGTTCACAACCTTTTATTATAGCTATTGAGTATTTTATTGTAACTCTACAAAGTTATATTTTCGTTTTGCAAACAAACTACCTCCGCTATCAAATGAATATATAAACATAAAAAGAACAAGACAGGTATTTTAATCAGATCACAGAACTCAATAAAATTATACAGTAGACCGTTCAAAAGTAAAATAAAACCACATTGTTTGTTATTTCTAAATAAGGAACTTAGGTCTAACGCCACTATAAATAAAATAATAAATAATTACAACACCGTAACGACTTGATTACTACTATAATGCAATCAGAACAATTTTCAACTTGATCTTGTTATTAAAAAAATAATAAAGTATAATCATGAGTGCTTGGAACTGACTTTATTGAGCAGCCAATCTATACATTTCTACATATTGAGAGATTTAGTTACAAAACACAATTTAAATTTTACGCAGTTGCTCACAAGGACTAGTTACTTAAAGGACCACAAAAACGATGTGACTTCAAATAGCAGAATCTTTAAATGATTTGCAATCAGAACATTACTAATATATCTTCATTTCATTAAATTACAATAAAATACTTTAGCTAGTTTGATCGCCTACTGCTTAGTCAAATAAAGACGTAATAAAAAACACAACGTCATATTCCAAATTCAAACTCGAGAAAAAGTGTCTTCGAAGTATCAAGATCACTCCATCCTCCTAGATCACAGCTAATGGCTTGTGCTACACAGTAAAAAAGGAGTCGTCCCTGGAAGATAAAAATTAGCTGAAATTAAAAGATACTAACGAACACCATTCTCTGTTCTTGACTCAAATGGTTCTTAGCTTATTCGCTTTGCCCCTGATGTTTTTTGTTTATTCACCACTTCTTGGAGAAAATAGATAAAAATTAAGGTGTATTTTTTACGTTGGGAAGGCTTTTGACTGTTATTGCAAGTCACTTTTTTATTTTTTTATAATAGTTAGGCTCGCGCTTGACCACTATCTCACCTGGTGATAAGCGATGATCATGTAGTTGTATATACAACACATAGTTATGTGTCTTTATGTGGAGTTGCTCCAAGTAGGTTTAAGAGGTGTCTAGGTTTCCTCGATATTTTTTTAATTATTTGCTTTATTATTTATTTAATAAGAGGCTAGTGTTAGAAGGTAGGATAGTAGGCAAGTAGGATATCGGCTTATAACTTCGGCACATGATACAAAAAAAATGAGGATAGTTACTTTTGTATACAAGAGGTCAAATTGACCAGTTTGCTAGCAGCCCCCGTATCATATCCTCCTATCATAGTTCAGCTATAAAAAAGGAACAGATGTATACAAGTCATATACATCTGTCCCTTACGTAAACTTAAAATAACCTTATCTAAGAGCTTATGGTCACACCGCTGATCTTGCTATCCTACCTTATCCACCTAACTTCGGGGATTTCCATGCAACGCGCTTAAATAATTATTTAAAAAATAGAATCAATTTTATTCTTGCATACTCAGCACAGTTATTACAAAATAACCTAAGGTTTTAATTAAGAACCAATTTCAAAAATCAACAGACTAATTTAAAATCACAAAGTAGCTAACTTGCGGCCGGGTTCCGCAACTAAACGCACTAAACGCGGTCTTACCGACAGCGAAATTGACAATAATCGCTCCACAGTCCACAAGTGATCATTACGGAACCCCTTATTTGTGACATTCATCGGTTGGATGGGTTCTAAGTAACCTAGGTACTAGGGGACACTTTTTAGGGTTCCGCCGTGATTACAGCAAAACGGTAACAATTGACACAGGAAATTGGCGTGTGGCAAGGATGTGGCTATGAATTGTGTTTGATGAATTGGTTATTTTGTAATATTGCAAATTATAATGCAGTGCGGTTTAATACTTTATTAGGTCTTTAAATTTATTTTATCTACACTCACAACTTAATGTTCCAAATATGAATTTAAAAAAATTGTATAAACACATACTTTATATTCGTGGATATGTAAAATAAAAAAAAAATCCATTACAGTGCAACATTTTTCTCCGATTTTCAAACAACTGCATCATAAAATAACTTTTTAATTTTTATAGCACACTTTTACTTTTTAATTTATTGGCGCTTATTGACTTAATGTAGAAAAAATGTGTCATTGTCTTTGGATGCGCGCGCTGTGCAGTCATCATGTGCAATGAGAATCTAAATTACCTGCCATACCACATTTTTTTTCCGTTTCCATTTTTGTTTTATTTCAACTGTAAGAGTGAAGATAAAATAGTGTATGCAACGGCATATAATTAGGTATTAAAACACTCGCGTAATATTATTATCACTCTCAGCTTCGCCTCATGTGATAAACCTATGCTCGTGTTTTAATAACCCCTATTATATGACTGTTGCATAAACTACTATTACTACTGGATAAAAAAATCCTATGTCCTAGGTCTAAATTCGGTTTTGGCCAAATCTTTTGAGGCATAATTTGCTAACAATCATTTAGAGTTAAACATTTATAATATTAGTAATAGTAACTTAATAATCATAATTATATTTTGTCATTCTTCTGGCTACCTTAGAAAGTTTGTGTAAAATAACAGGGCATCATGGTTTAGTTCCCACGAAAAACTAATAAATCCTTGAATTTTACTATCTTATACACTGTTTTAATGAATGTAATTAATTAAATTCATTAAAGTTTACTATTAGTTAACCTATAATAATAGATCATGGTTGGTTACCTACCTACAATTTATTTGTAATGAACCGTTTGATATTTTTGCCAATCCCTTCTTGACGATTATTTTTTAATAACTGATAGCACAGGAGCGAGGATAATAATATGTCAAACTTATTATTATCTTATTTTACGCTATTTTGTTACTAATTACCTTTTCTGTTGACAATATTTGTCTTTTAAATTGTCAGAGTCACAGAGCAAGGAATAGCCTAGATATTTCACCGATACTTCGATATTTATAAATGCGAAAGTAACTCTGTCTGCTACCTTTTCACATCTTGACAGCTAAACGGATTAGGATTAAACTTGGCACACGGGTAGACCATTCCTTAGTTTAGTACATAGAGAGTATACTTTTTATACCGGGAGTGAACGGTGAAGAAAAACATCGTGAGGAAACCAGCATGTCTTAGAACTAAAAATTCAAAGACATAATCAAAAAATGCGAGTCCAAGTTGCGGAAAAGGGGTCCAACTATTAGGATAGTGGGAGTGTGTTCCCTTGGGGTGATTTCTGACTTTCAAGCAGGCGAAGACACTGGCAGAAGCTAAAAAAAACCCACAAGGACTCTACGAGTTATCTTCGACCCCTGGCACGCTTTTCAATGGACCGGGACCAGGACCGAGATTGCTACAGATATAATAAAGATACTTATATAATCTTTATGGTCGCGCAATAAACTGAGCTTCAACTTTCGCCAGTCATAGACAGAATGACCGTCAATTTCTATAAGAAATCGGTGGCTCTTCCGTCTCGCACCATGAGAAGAAAGAAAGAAAAATCATTGATTGCCACACAAACGGATATGCCTATAATAATGTTTAAACTAAAATCTAAAGTTTATCTGAGCATAAGTTTCGGCTGTCGTAGCTGTATTCAGAATGTCCGCCATTTTTTAAGAGTAAACAGTCACTAACACGCTTGGTTTTTATAGCACTACAGTCTCTAGCGCTGTCGAGGCGTCGCTATGATCTATGGTCAAAGTTGTATCATAAATTGCATTATAGAGTGAAACCCAGGAGTCTTAGCTAGTATGAAGTACAATTTTGTCTTAATAAGCAATATCCAGCCTTCACCGTAGACATAATATTGCGTAGTCTTTTATTCAATTTGCTTTGACGATCGGTTCGTTAAAAATAGCTGCGTCGATAATATGTTTAGTACAAAAAATAACATAGGTCATGTTTTTCGAGGTAGGTACTCTTCTGTTGAATTTGATCAGTATTGATTCAGTCTATGTCTTAGTAAACGTAAGGATTGATTGTGCAATAGAAGGATAACAAAAGAAAACAAAGAACACGTCAGGATCAGGATTTGTTTTCGTGATATAAGTAACCACTGATCCGATGTTATTTGTCATATTTTTTGTTTTGTGTAGTGTCATTAACATATTTGAGTTTTGGATTCTCAAAGCTCTTTCAATCAAAGCACAAATTCTTTGATCGGAAAATCGTTGCTCCTGGTTTAAAAAAACCAAAATGATCATATGGTCTTCGAAAGATATACTCATTCGAATAAATAGCCAAGTACATCGCATACTACGCACTTCCACACAACTCCTAGCGTGGGTGCTTACATATTAAATTGTATCGCAATTCGCGAGAGTTGATACAAAAACATCTATAGGTGTACTCAAAATAAATCTTCCATCTTCAGTGCAATAAAAAAAAAATACGCAGTTCTTCTTCTGCTTTTCGTGTGAGTATGTCGTGGCCTCTGGTGTCAGAGTTAAGTAAGCCGCCTTTGGGAACCCCACAGGCCTCTGACTTGGCTATTTCAAACTTACTTAACTGGCAATTTGAAAGTGGCGCCAGTGGCAGAAAAGTTGAAGGGAAACCATTTGTCCTGGTATGGTCATGTGATAAGGAGGGATGAAACGCATGTTACTAAAAGAGTCATGAATATAAATGTGGATGAATGGAGAGGGTGAGGAAGGCCAAAGAAAAGATGGTTGGATTGTATGAGGAGTGATATGAAAGAAAAGGGAGTCAGTAATAACGTGACAGGGGACAGGAAGGTATGGAAGAAGCAAACGTGTTGCGCCGACCCCAAGTACCATGGGATAAGGGCAGGAAGATGATGATGATTAACTATAAAAGTCCAGGTTTCCTCAATATGTTTTTCTTCACTGTTGCCTGTGATGTCCAAGATAAACTTAGAATACTGATTTTGAAAAAGTTACATTGGTACTTTGCCGGATTTGAACCCACGACCTCAAGCAAAAGAGGCGAGGTTGTAGTCACTGGGCACTGGGCCACCACAACAGTATTATTATTTACAATGCGCAGTGCTAATAACTCTAGTCACTGGTAAAAAAGTCGATACTAAAATATTTTCAAGAGGATCATGACACGTGTACTCCATCAAAACAATTAAGTCAGCCAAAGGCAATCCACTGCTGGACAATGGGCATATATACTCTTCTAAGTTGTTCTACAGCATCTGATTCTCTGCCATCTGATTTTAAGTTGTCGGATAAAAGTACCTTGTTGATAGCCAAGTGTGATAAAATGCTACAAACGATAAGTCTACCAAGCATTGGCCATTATGCTGAGGCTACTAATAAATCCATATTTAACAGTGGACAGTTACAATAAAGTTATTATTCTGCAGCAACAAAACTTAACCTCCAAGCAGAAAAGAATTCTCATCCGTGCCAGAAAATCTAAGCTGTAATTAAACTTGAAACACTAAAAACTCAGAAAAAATATCAGATTAAAACAGGCCGCAATCAAGACCACCAGCACAGGTCTCGGGATAGTGCAAAAAGTAAATATTTCCTACAAGAAAGCATCGAATAAGGTCTGATATAAAAACGATCCGGCAAAAAACTTCTCCGTACAACGCGCAATGAAAAACTGCAGACATTCCCTCTCTTTCACACACTATCAGTTACTGCGATAGTGTAGTCTTGATCCTTTCGCTAGAAGATGCAAGCAAGTAAACAGATATAGGTGTAAAGTAAAGGTCATTAAAAAAGTAATTATAAAGAGCTCTTAAATCTACCTGAGTTCTGTTTGTTTTGTCTATCAAAGGTAAAAAAAGTCTGAGAAGATAAAAAAATCAAAATAAAATCCTGACAATAAAAATTGTGATGAGTTACGTATTTTATAATTTTTCTTTAAAATAAATAAAAAAATGCAATGCATCTCATGAAAAAGTAATAGAGTTAGGCGTCGCGTCTATGGTTATGCTAAAATGAATCTGGCAAAAGTATTGATGGCATGCGAGTATGTGCCGCAATAAAAACTTAACTCATTCTGTATCAGCTGTATACTATGGAGAAATGTGTCACAGGAACAATCTTGATACTTTATAAAAAAGTGTTGTTTTAAAACCATGCGGTTGCTTTTCTTTTCTATTTATTTTAATGATTTTTTTTTGTAATAGTCCTGGATTAACTTAATACAATGTTCAAGGTAGATTATTTAGTACTTATGACAGTTCAAAACTTCATAAGCTTTAAAGATGTCTTGCCATAAAATAAAACAGTTTTGGTGTTCTTCCTTTTATAAATAGTAGTCTGCCCATAATTATTTTGAGTTTGTCCTACGGTATTTAAAATTAAATGTAGTAAGGAATGCGAATAGCGATTGTTATATTCGAAAGCGATGGCCGAGTTACTATAATGTACAATCTGTTTTACTGACATACTTATTACTAGGTAATTATTATTAACAAGATAAGGGGCCCGGTAGAGTTTTCAAACATAAACACTATTTTTAACGAAGAAACAAAGGTAAAACGAAGAAATAATGTTGAAAAAAATACATAAAACGAAAAAAAAGAAATCATGATTACGTAATAATGCAAGCACCAAGAAGTCGAAGGCGCGGAGTCTTAAACTAAGGAACCGCTCGGATATAACAGACTATAATAAAAAAGTTAGCAAGTACACATAAGTGCATTACGATGCCATGCCGTGCCTACTATAACTATAGTACTTATAACAGAACGCCCACGGCCGGAGTCGAGCACAACCATTTTTTTGCCGCACACTTACATTTGAAAAATACATGTTGACGTAAACACACACATTTCGCGTTGAAAAAATCGTGGAAAAAGTTTTTAGGCCGAATGAACTTTATACCTTTGTCAGTGAAAAAAAAACCTATGTGACTTAACGAAGTGACGTTTCGATTTTCTTTTCTGTTTTGTTATTTTTTTCGTTTTGTGAGTGATTGACAGTTGTGCGATGAGTTTAAGGAATCGATTTGGATGTGAATCGATAGTATTTCAATGCAGGTATTTTTGTTTTTATTATAATGACCGCTAAGAGCTTGTTGCGTAATTCCGCGAACTAGTTTCCGATTTATAGCCCGCTCAACGAACAGATAAACAACAGATTCCGGTAACATTCCTGTTAATGGTATTTGCAAGTAAAATAAAATGGGAAAAATGGCCAGCATTTATTTGGAATGATATTGCTTTTATATCTTTGAAGATTTGTGAAAGTTAAATATAAAATCAGAGAAGTAATTTCGTGTAATCGATTACCGAGCTTTTTCATAAGTTTATGGCAATAATGAAATTAGATTTTCACTTTCTTTTTAGGTGCCTTTCTTTTTCATATTTAACTAGAATAAAACAGTCTTGTTACCGATTTTATGCGAAAAAAAAACAGATTTTAGAATTGTCGCTTGTCACCCGGTTACACCAACTTAATTAGGTAGTTAAGTAAAAGTTTAAGTAACAGTTGATATAGACTTGTTTACTTAGTTTAACTTAAGTCTTTACTTAGAGAAAGCAACCTAAATCAAAGTGCAAAGCGGTAGAAGTCAGTGTGACATAAAATTTAGGTTGTCTTTTTTCTTAAGTATGAATTTGGAATGCTGAGAAGTAAAATTTTTAGCGGCCAGCATTTTCATTTATAGATTTTTCCTATTTAAAGTGAATTTCTTCTAATTATTTATTAACACGTAATATGGTTCCATTTTTAAAGATTTTCATTTAAGCGAATTTTTCGATTTGAAATCGAATTATATGTGAATTGTTTTTCAAATCATTCATCTTCGAGTTTCCACTTGACGTTAATTAACGTTTTAAAATGTAATTAACGTTTCAGTCTAATAATATTTTTATTTAATAAAACAGTAAATGTTTTTCATTGAGATATTTTTACACAGTAAATTGCCATAGTTTTGCAATTGCTGTGATCCCGTCGGGTTTAATTTTTCATTGTCTTTAACGAATTCTTACACTGACTAACATACCTACAATTCACACACTTTAATTAAATTAAAAATGAAAAACTAACGTCAAAATATAAGTTTCATATTACAACATTATGCAATAAAAACTGCATAAAAATAATAATAAGGAAATTTAAAATATCATATAACTTATACGGAAAGTTTTCCTTTACTTTCTCATTTCCATTTAAGCTTATTATTTGAAGTACTTAGTATATGATAGATTTGCCGTTACGAGTGCAGAAAATAAAATGGCGGAAACATCTGCATAATGATATATTGAGTAATAAGAATGGTATTAAAATGATTTTCTGTACCTAAAACTTTCTAAAAAGTATTAGGTAGATAATTTTATATTTGTTAATCTTTTATTGCACAATAAATGTGCGTTTTTTCATGATGGCTTTATTAGTTACTAAATTACTGCACGGTCGTAAAATCCATAAAGAAGGAATGCTAGCAATTTTTTTTTTTAAATTTCTTATTATAATATTCTTTTTAGTAATTTTACATTTAATCATAAAAACCTTAAAAAAAGTGAGGTGAGGTAGTTACTATTTTTTTTTCTGAATTAAAACTTTTTAACGTTTTGAAGAACAATTAAAAATGACACCAAAAACATTTTTCTGTCTTTCACAAAAGCAACATCGCAGAAACTTTTTACAAAGCTTCAATACAGTTTGAGTGAATAAAAATTTAATTATTTCAAACTCGTGCAGCGAGAGGCACTTTGTGCTCAGATCTTAAAAATAAACTTCTTTTGTACTAGGTACTTGTCTGCATGACTCAAACTTTGTTATAAAGATAATTATTATGATATTTTGCTCAAAACAACGCAATACCCGTTTGTAAAGTTTTTTTGTAGGTATTTGCTACAAAGAGAGGTTATAAGTTTCGGGAAAATAAATTCTTGACCTTTTTTACAGAAATAATAAAATAATATTAGTGTTAAAAATGTATTTTAGTAAAAGTTGTAGTAACAGAGATTTCAGCAGATGCTATGCGTAGCGTATTTAAAAGAGTATGAGCATAAACGTTTTAAACCCACTTCCATTGATGTGCTTCAGAAATAAAGTAAATATCATTATAATTCAGCTTACTTGCAAAATTTGCATTCAACTGTCGTACGCGCATTACAAATTGTTTTTACATTCTAAAACCAATACCAATTCAATAAATATTTACAATATCTCAACAAAAAATACCCATTCAATAAACCGCCTAACTGCAAAAGTAATACAATTTCCAATAAACATATTAAATTACATTGACAATATAACATAACACACTTTTTTTAACAATAACTCACTGAAAAAATTACGCAACCCACTCACACTCACACACTCACGTAGTTGTCGTAGGTCAAGAGTCTGACACTCACACACATAAAGAATCGCAAAGAGCAACGCACGCAAAAAGTTACGGTATCGGTTTTTGTTAAATAAACAACATTTATCGGTATTTATTAGTGCATACCTGTAATTTAATACCGATTAGACGACACTTTTAGTCGTAAATAGGTTGAAAGTTTTGTTATAATCAGCGTTATCGGAAGTGTGAAAATGTTTTCTTAGCTAAGGAAAATCGGTTATTACGTTGTTGCTATTAATTTTCTAGGACAGACATTGGCTCATAGAATTGCGCTTTTAATTTCATAGTTTTTTTTTTTTTGTAAGGTTCTGTAAATTAAAATTACAAGAATATTCTTCTCTTTTTAGATGAAACTAAATCGATAAAAAAATTAGTTATTGAAAATAATAGAATCGCTAGCTAAAGCTAAATCATTTTTGCAACAAAACGTGAAAAATAATAACTGAAACATGATGACTTATCGAAGAAAGTACCAAACAATAGCAATAAACAGCGACACCGACAATTTCTATTCGTATTTCAAACGACAAAAAGAAAGCCATAAAAATACATATTTCAAGAATAGAATGAGCAAATGCTGTACCTAAAAAGAGAATAATATTTCTTCCGTTTGTCTAAACTTGTTCGGAGCACGCGCCCCTCTTGTATGTGGGCGTGGTTTGTGTGTGTGCGTGCGGCTTGGTGTACATACGTGTGGCGACCTACAAACGCGCGTGTGTGCGTGATGCGTAAGCGCAAACTCTTGTCTTAGGTTAGGGAGGTGAGCGAACTCTCTCGTTCTGTAGAGACCATTTATTTTTATTATGGCCCGACACGTGGACGGCAGTGGACGTATATGGCGATTTTATTACGTTATCTTCCTCTTTGCACGATTTATCGGGATTTCGAGGTTTTGTTGAGTATTTGCGTTATATAGAGTTGTAATATTAGTCGGGTTATTACCTACTTATTATTTCCGGCTTTAATTATATTATGTTAGCACATAACACGAGACTTACATAACTTATCACACCTATATTTTTCAGCCACTTGAAATCACTCTCCTTAAGGAATTGACATAATAAATAAAACAAACATTAAAAAACCTGACATTGAAAAAAAACTATTAACACACAATTCGATTAATTACGAATACAATCGGAAAAGAAAATACATAAGTATAAAAAAATGGTTTCGATTCCGCGCACCCATTGTGGTGTAATCGATTTAAAAATGCAAGTTCGATGTCCGTGATCGTGACCTGCGCACGCACATGAATACTGTATGAACATTACTTTGTCCTTTTGAAAGTACAATAGTGTTGTGTCGGGAAACCTTGTGTTCCTGATATTTTATTGTTGAAAACGTATGGGAAAATTAAGTGTCGGTACTATTTTTAAGGGCTTTCTTTGGGTTGGATGTTTGTTTTGCGATGAGGTTTGGTTAGCAAAAATGAAGCCAGTTTAGTGATGAAATTATTTTTCATAACTATTAAATACAATGATTTTTTTTCAATGATGAATTCAGTTAAAAAATATCAAGGAAAATTATGTACTTAATTTAATGAATTGCTATTTTTGTAATGTATTTTTTTCCTGCCTTGCTCAAATTGCAGTTTAGCAAATTTTTATGTTTTTAAATTGTGATTAGGTCATTACTATTATGAAATAAATTGACTTGTTTGTTTGCAAATGTTATAGAAAATATAGACGTGATATTTGAAATTCGAAAAAAAAAATGGCTTTCTTGTTTTGTACAAAAACGCCTTTAAAAAAAGAATCAAGGTGAGCCAGTTGTTACTCTGCCAAGTCATTTTCTTCGTAGTGATAGTGGCCTTTGTCATCCTTATCGTGTAGCCCTGAAGGTTAACGTACCTTCAGGGCTACAGGGCGGGCAGGCCCTGTATTTTTAAAGAAGTTGACAATATCACAACGCAATTTTATTATACTCTGTTTGTACTTTTATTGGCAGAAGGATTAGAGGGATATGAAATTTATGAGCTGTTATAAAGTTTATTTTCATTCGAAATAATTATACTCATTTTGATCGAACGCCTTGTAATTATCTTTAATGGCGTTTTTCGAGAAATCCGTAAATTGATAAAAGTTTAGCGTGAAAATTAATGTCTTTTCATCCGTTCAAGGCAAATCCACCGTAAAGCGTAAAACCTTAAAATAATGAATAGTTGTAATTAACACTAGAAGGATAATTACGTAGGTTTTTTTTCGCATTCGTAGAGCTACTGCATCAACCGACAAAATTTAATATATCGTAAATACTGCAACAAATCCCATATACCATAAATTCTAAACAATAACCTTATATTATTCTGTATAATACAGACACTTAATTGCGAAACATCTAATAATAAAAACACATACATACGTCGTTACATAACACAATAAAAAATGCGCAACGCGTCGTCATTTCTCCGATAAACACGATTAGGTATTGCATCATCGTTCATACACACACATACATTCATATTGCACACACACATATTTGAAACGAAAGACAGTGCACACACACATATCGGAAATATAATTTTTATTGACAATTTATTGTTGTGGTAAAATCATTACATTCGATTAAGGTACTGTAATTTCATGAAATTACATTCATCTTAATTGTAATTTGTAATATTACGTGCGTATTGTTGTCTGATTTTATCTTCGTCCATCGTTGATTCAATGTATTTTTATTGTCTTTTCGTTTTAAAGTTGAGTAACATCGCTAAATAAAATATTGAGAAACTAATTTCTAAAATATCTTTTTCAAATGGTTATTTTTGCAATTAAATTAACTGTTTCTTGACGTATTGTTTTACGTTTATAATGCTATGCTTTGAAATGGATACACAGTTCTTAAATAATAGCATTTTATTGCAGTTTTACTTATTATTTTCAACTCAACGTATTTCAGTCTAAGATACGGCAATACTTTGCTTTGCGAAAAACGTAACAGGTATAAAGTACCTGCTTACAAGAATGAAAAAAAAATATTGCGTTCAATTCTTAGGTAGGTAAACTGAAAAATTACAATTTTTTTTTTAATCTTGTTTAGGCTCGCGCTTGACCACGATCTCACCTGAAGGTAAGCGATGATATAGAATATAATTTATTATTCTAGAATTATGATTAAAAGAAAAAGTTTAAAATATCTGATTCCGCAAAATCTACATGCAATAATAACAGTACATACTTTCGTAAAAAAAATAATACTTGAAAAACTAATTTAATAAAAAATCTCATTATTTTTAAATGGCGTTCTCAGATTTCATCCCGATAGTCGCGGCAGTTTCGTAGTGTGCGTCAATTTGTGTATGTATGTCTGTGTGTGCTATCGCAGAAAGAAATGAGGTTATCTGAATGCGCCTGTCATTGTCTCGTTGTTAGCACTTCAGTCGTAGACTCGTTTTTCCACAGATGTGGCAGTTATGAAACAATGTTTATGTTTTTGTGTGGCATTTTTTAATTATATACAAAATTAAATATATACGAGTAGGTCTTACATCAGTTACAGTAACATTTAATTTTGCAAAAAAAAAAATATATTGATGTGGTAATACAATCATATAAATGAGTTGAAAGGCAGTTGTTTTGTCATAAATAGTATTTATAAAGCAAGAACAATCTGCATCAGACAATTAATTTAATCTTACTGTATTAATCAGCAGCCTAAAAAGACTGTGTTCAAAGCTTCAATGTCAACTTAGGTGAAATAAAAAGGTAACAAAAATATTTAATTGTATTTAATAGTGATTGGAATTCACTCATATCATACAAAAACCCAACATATTTTACAATTTACCTTTCACATTTTCTATTCAGTTATTAAAACAATTGTTAAATAAGAAAAACACCATCACTGCCACAGATTTTCATTCCACAGTACAAAAACCTTGCATTCCTACAACCTTAGAAGCAAAACAAAAAATGCATTCTTTTACACATTCTATACTCTTGCGAAGTCTATACATGCACACACACATAGCGTTACACACACTGGCATATCGCTCTGTTTGTTGACATAGGTCAGTACCGATGCCCACTGCCGGGTTTTATTCGTTTTTTTATTGGTCCTGCCTCGCTTCGTAGGGACAATGCTTGAAGGTAAAACAGCGGAGTGTCAATTAGGAAAAAATACTGTTTTCGCTCGTGAAGTTTTTTTTTTTGTTAGAGAGTTTTTCTGTTGAGAATCATCTTTGAGAGATTGCATGGTTGGCTTAGGAGTCTATACAATCGACCATGCTGGTTTAACTTGACCAGCAGATTCGAAAATTGGGTTTGTTAAACTCTCGTGATGATATCAATAGATAATTAAAGAGATTAATACCAGTATTTTACACTAGCATCTGCCAGCGGTTTCACTCGCGTAAAAATTCTTCCATACCCATCGTGTGGGGTATCAAAACAAATGGTTTTCAGAGGTGATGGTTTTAAAATTATAACACTTATTTGTTTAAATATACCTAATTATATTATTAAATAGAAAAAAAAAACTAAAAAGTTATAAATAAAAAAAGTTAATAAAAAAATAAAAAACCCGACTGCTTAAGAAGCTAACTAAAGAGATGTAAACAAGAAGAAAATCATGCCGTGCAGTAGAAGGACACATTTGGTTTTGTTCAGCCAGCTCGCGAATATTTAAACTTCGACTGCACAGCATGCTTTTCTTCTTGTTTACGTCTTTTTAGTTGGCTTCTTAAGCCGTCGGGTATTTTTTTTTGTTACTAGAAAGATTTTTGACAGTGTTATTCAAAGAAATGTGGAACAGCACAAACACCGCGAAATAATATTTACATCATAAACACTTCTTTGGCAGAAGGATTTGTTATGGCTGCCAAATGACACAGCTCTGTGTACTTATATTTTTTACTAGTAACCGTTATAAGTAGGTACTGTATAAATTAATGACTCAATATCTTCATATTTCTGTTAATTGAGAACTTGTTGTCGTGAGAGTAACGTCTGATATACTTGGCCTAGCTACTTAGATTAAGTCCCATAGAGGTGATTAAGGGATTATGTTAGAGTTAGGATTAGTAAAAGAAAAGAGAGGATTTTGCCCAGCATTGGGTGGTACTGGGCTATGAATGATGATGTTGATAAGAGGGGTCACGAAGATATGGCGGCGGCTTTGTTTCCTGATAACAACCTCGGGGTCTTTAAGACAAGAGTGATTAGGTTAGTTCTAGGCAATCGTGCTTCACCGTCGACCACCACATCATCGCTTATCATCAGGCGAGATAGTGGTCAAACTCGAGACAACCACAAACAAAAAGTATTTTTCATTGCGCTTCTGAAAACATAGGTCCTGAATTCTTCATTCTCTTTGGTAGGCTTGGTAATATTCTGCAGTAATAATTTTAGTTGTACAAACTAGTTTTAAGACTTGAACTTGTTTCACACTTTCCGATTTTTCTCTAAAACAGGGATTTCCATAAGGAAAAGATGCTGCTTTTCTCTTTTTCAAAGATCTTTCTTTAAAATACCTCAGCTCTCTTTCCCACCCACAACATAGGCTAACTCCTAAGACCACACGGCAAAATAAACAGAGACAATAAATAAAAAGCCCCCATGTATTCGCAACACGCATTGGAGTAGGAAGTCCACACTGTCGGTTGACCACGGACATTCCCGTGGGCGGCAGCGATAGCGATATCTTAACAACTATCTAAACTAGCTCGTTTGCTGTCTCTTTTACTCTTGCAGGATAAAAAGAGATGGAAGATGATTTGTGTATAGTGTTAGGAATTGAGGCATTGATTGTTTTTTTAGAACATGTTGGAGATAGTATTGTACCTAGTATTAATAAGTTAGGTTTTGGTTTGTGAGGTTGAAATTTAATTCATTAAAAGATAAAGTATAAAATAAATAGAAAATACACTAAGGTATTCACTCTAGACGTGTATACTATGGTCATATTTGGCATTTTTAATTAAAATATAAGATAAGCTATCTTAAAGTAAAATCTTTCAAAAGTAAATGCCATGTTTTCTTTGCTATTGTAACTTTGAGAAACAAAATTACTTTCTTTTCTCTTTATCTAGCCTTTTATGGTTTTATAGTTAGTTGGAAATAATGAACGAACATTTAGCTTTCTGTATATATTTTGTTCTTCAAAAGTAGAATTATCATCACCAGCCTCCCCTATTACCAAATTATTAGAGATTATCGCAACATATATTATACTTTTTTCATAATCATCATCATCATTTCGGCCAAAAGACGTCCACTACTGGACACAGGCCTCCCCCGATTCTTCGTTACATCTTTTTATTTACCGTCATCTAAATAAATAATCTCCTCACTTCTTGCCATATCATTTTTCACACAAACATTATTGTTCTTCTCAAGTATTTACATTGGTTATTAATTGAAATTTTGTTTCTGGGTCGTAGAAGCCAGTTTGGCTGTAGCTGCACTAGGTTTGACTAGAAAGCGAGACCAACATAATTATGTATTTGAGAAATGGCTAGGCTATCAATCTGATTGTAATGTTTATATCATCTATCTATGTTTATAACATCATCTGCATCACAGAATACATCAAACGTGTGTAATTCTACAACGACAAATCTTTCTTAAATTGTAGGTTCTCAAGAATCTAAAACGACCTACTTCCTCACTACAACAAAAACTTCAATATATGTAATTTTATGTCACCGTTTATAAATGCATGTTTTCTGCACACGGCCATCTTTCATAATAAGTAATCATTATATCAAACACATCGCGATAAACGCTTGAACACACTCCTTCTTCACTCAAGGCCGGTTCGAGGTTCCTCGTGATAAGAAAGATGTATCGGTAGGGTTCAGTAAGTTCTGAAGGTTAGCCTTGAAATATTGTGCCTCAGGAGTATTGTTGGTTAGGATCAGTTTTTTAAATGGCTGCATTAGAACCAATAATTTTAGTTTTAGCATTGCTTGTTATATGAAAGACTTAACTTATGTTATTGGTAGACCTCAATGTTACTAAAATACCATTGTATTAAATATACTTAGTTGAAAGATTTGTATTTGTGTTCATTAGGACTAATTTTTTGTGATCGAATCATTATTTGTCATCATTCTCCTTACCTTAATCCCAAATTATTGTGGGTCGACGCTGCATGTATTCTTCTTCCATATATCTTATTGCCGTCATCTCAACAGCCATTTCTTTTCTAGGTATGTCAGCATCCATACAAACCTTCCACCGTTTCTTTGGTCTTTCTCTGAATTAGTTTCATATAAAATGATTATTTTTGTTGCAAATATTGTTTGTTTCTGTTACTGATATAAACTAGTTTCTACTATAGACTGTTTACTTACTTGAAGTTATGTCTAAAAGTTCGTCTGTTGGTATTCCTTTGGCTTAACTTTTCAGCCGGTAGATATCAATACACCAAGCTCACGTGGGTTTTTGAAAACGAGACTCGTGGTTGACCAAGAAATAAATTGCAAATATTTTGAAAACCAGTATTTAACTGTTGTACTTTCAATTTAGCATTTTATGGAAAATCTCATATAGGTTCTTAGAAAACAATTTGCGTATTGAATACATATCTATGTTTTATTAATAATTATTATTCATTGTCGTGTTGGTCTTGTAGAAGTTGTAAGTCATTCTGTTGAGCATGAGGTCTTGGTTTCGTTTTCCAGGTCAAGCAAAGTGTTATTAAGTTTGTGTATCGGAGAGTTCTCATTAGCAGCTCGGATTCTGGATTTGCACCCGGTTGATGTCAACAGGCTCGTCCTCTATCACATGGAACTTAAACATGACTCGTGAAATGTAGTTGTACTACAGGTACGCCTCTGCATAACTCTTCGGGAATTATAGACGTGTTGTCGTGATACTTTTAAATTAATTTCAAAATCTCACCCAAAGATTTAACTGAAAAGAAATTACACAGTAAAAACACCATAACTTTGATTTCTTCTCCCACATTGCAAAGAGCTTTGACATTTACTTCAGCTTGAACAATATCTTGTGCAACGCCTAGCATGTCTATTAGTCACCTCATTAATATAACATTATACACTTCTCACACGTGGGCGTTGTCTGTAATGTTGACTGCTTTTTGCATTTTGAGACCAGTCAGACCTGAATGGTCTAGACAAAGTGATAATGTATCAAATAAATCATAGTGATAGTGATTAGAAAATAGTCAAAAATGTATCAATGCATTCGAAATGCCAATAAGTAAAGGCAATTTGGCTTTTTGACCATCGCCATTGCTGACATCAAATAAAACTTTTCTAGAGCATACAAAGGCTTATATGCTATCAGTGATATTTATGTGATAAGTGGCCTTTTTCCACAGTACAGTTACAAGCTAGTATATTGACTTTGGAAATGGAAGGAGCAAACCATTTTAGGTCAAATACAACTATAGTAAATGCTAAGAGGCGGACAGCTTATTATTACAAAGAGTAACTTTATGTAGCTGTATCTTTGACCCCTTGCATTTATTTAGGCTGTGGTTTTAAGCAGTGTACTAATAATGATAGTCCTATAAAAGTATTGAGTCGCTAACGGTCTTGGAATTGTTCCTTTTGATAATGTTTCTTCTGTGAGGTAGATTGTATCATTGATATCATTTTAATTTTTGCATATTCACTGCAGAATATATGCAAAATCATGATCTTACAAATTATAAATGCTTGGAACCCTTTTAAAATAAACGGATGGTAGTTATATTTATGTTTTTTATTCATTGTTTACGAGTACTTTCTTGTCCAAGGTTGGTTTTATTTAAAGAAAGAGTCACTGAGCTGATACGAATGAGTAATTGTCGCCTTGAATCGATAAATACTTCTTATAAAATTCATATTTAAAAAAGTAACTTCTTGTGTTTGTATATTTATTAATGCTTTATTTGTATCGTAAATCTTACTTGATATGTTTATGTGGAGATCAATACGATGTATGTTTACTTAAAGTTCAAATTAATCAGTTTTTTTCGTATCTTTAATTTGAATGTTTTAAAGGACAAATTTCATAGTTAATAGTATTATCCAATAACTGGATTGTGGAACTCAGAAAGGCATACGCACCATGCAAAATACTGGTACCCAGTTGCATCCTTCTGAACTGGAAGCCGACCATAATAATATATATAGGAAAATAATAAGTAGCAAAATATGAATTTAATAATGAAGATATTGTTAACTAAATAGGTTCCACTATTTCTTTTCAGATAAAACGTAAAAAATATGTTAAGATTTTTATTTATAATCGTAAATCCCAATTTGAATTTGAAAAGAATGAAATGAATACAACCGGAGTTAGGAATAATAATCTTATAACAATCTTATCATTATGATGTCTAGTATTATGAACAATAATAAAATAGATATAGCGTGATTTCGTCATTAGGTGACTGATAACAAAATGTTTAAAAACAATATTGTTTGCTTGTAGGATTATTTTATTTATTCTTACGAGTATTGTTTGCATATTACTATGGCCTTAAATAAATAGTCTTTCATGAAGGCAAGTGCATAATGTATAGATATTATCATGAATAGCTCTTTGAAAAATTGCTAAAAAGGCTTTTGTTTTTGTAATAAGAGTTAAAGAAAAACAACTTTGGGGTCTTTAAGTCAAAAGTGAATAGGTTACTTCTAGGCAAGATGAGATAGTGGAAAAACGAGAGCCTATCAAAAAAAAAGCAATAAAGTATATTCTATTTCTATCTAAAATAAACCTAAATCTTCAAAAAAACTGTACTGTCAAAACTATCTTCCTAATTTAAAGTTCTTATCCTATCCTATTCTATTAAGCTCTAGACTTTTTTCTCTTGTATTTAATCCCAAAACAAAGTTATTACTAACCAACCTACTATATCAGTAAAATTTCATATGAAACCTTCACTTCCCTCGCCAGCAAAACCATTTTGCGTTTCTAAAATTACAAGGCTCGTTTGTCGACTGACATTAATCACTAATTACCAGAAAAACAGTATAGTTTTATAATTTTTTAATTGTCATACCACCCTCTGCGATATCCTTACAAATTGCAGTGTCCACGACGCGATAAGTTGTTAATGATCGGTTTGACACCTGCCGCAGTACAGTTGTAACAGCTTTTGATTTCCACACTAGTGTGTTTTACATTTTTAGTAAAACACGTGTGAAAGTTGTTAAGCGATAATTATTGTGGGTGTGCTTTTTTAATTAGGTGGACGGGCTGTTGACAATTTAACGGTTTGTCGTATTGGAAGAAGGATATACTTGTTTTTTTTTTGGCAAATAGGGACAGTATTTCATTAATTTACTATTTAACTAATGCTGTTCATTTTGCTGTTAACACATTTACGGAACATATAAGAATTTTTGAAAATAGGTTAGTAGAACAGAATAAATCGTCTTGGTCAATTCTTTGAGTTTTGATTAAAGGCCCAAGAAAGCTTGCTTTTAAAACTGTGTAAGCATCAAAAAGTAAGTTTTCTCTCACATCATAATCATTGACTGAACCAGCAATTTAATCAGAGTAATCAATAGGAACAAAAACCCTACATCTTTATTTTAACATGTTATTCATAACTCAAACAATCAAAAAAATTTCAATGAAAACGCAATTCCCTCACAACCAACAGTACAGATCGCAATAAAAAATAAAAACACACGTACAACGTAACTGAAAGACTGAATGACGCATTTTTGCTGAACTTGACTTCATTCTTTTTTTAGGTCGCCTTTTATAAATAAAGAAAAAACTCTGACTCGTTTTCCTGTGCCTTACTGACCGATTTTTTTGCGTTGCGCAACAAATTTGTCCTTAATCATTTTTCATGATGGGCACCCTACATTTTTTTTTTTTTTTATAATTACGTGTTCGTTTGTTTATTTTTAAATCGGTTTGTTGTTTTTTTTAAGAAATCAAGTGGATAGGGTTTTTCAATACAATAATATTGTAATCGAACATTAATTTGCTTACGTCTAAGTATTATGCACACAATCGATGTGTGTATGTAGTAACCTATGTTACAGTAAAACATGTAAAGCCAGTCAATGTTATATTTTACCAATAAATTAATTTAGTGTTAGGTAACTATCATACTACAACAATAACTGTTGTTGTGGTTTTCTTATGATAACCTTTCGTCTATGATTCTTAGAAAACCACATACCATACATATTTTATCAACTTTTTCCTTTTACTTAAAAATCACGGTTGCTCAATAAAAAACAACATTCTTGTCAGCAAATAAAAGAGCTGTTAAAACCAAAAGGGCAGTAATTTTTCTTAATAGAGCTGTAATACTGAGTGTCGGGACAATTTACGTAAAAATGAGGCGTGCATATTTCATTACTTTTTTTATGTCCGTAGAGCGCTCCATTTTTTATGTCGCTAATTACACCCTTAAGGGCTTGTCCGAGTGTCCGTGAAGGCGGCGGGACCACTTTAAGCTTTTGATTTATCAGATTTATCTTTTAAATTGTCGTTAAAATCTGTTGTAATAGTATATAAAATTATTTAAATATTATTTTCTAGGTACATATTAGGGAAAAAAAACCTTTCTGCCCTATTTTGATTTAGCCATAGAATGCGGAAAATGTTTTAATTCTTGATTATTCTTATCTCATGCTCATAGTTGGTAACTATTAAATGTTTTTTTTACCTCAAACTGTGGTTATGTATTTTTTTTTTAATTAAATAAAAGGATGTTTATGTATAAACACAGCACATAACAGTAGTAAATCGTAGTATTTACAACAATAAAATAGTAAACATTACGACAGAGTCGTTTAATTATTATTTATTACTCGTATTTCAATGATAATTGTTTTATTTTTAAATACAGTCACAGTTTTAAAATTATTAATTTATTATTATCCTTATCCTAACATAGTTATTATTGCGGTCATGTTTTATTTTAAATTAGGTGTTGAACACATTATTACAAGGTTTAATTTACATAATAACAAATAATATAGGTACTTTTGTTACCATGGGGTCAAAAAATTGCAATGGCATCGCATTAATTGCAAATTAGAAAAAAGTTTTAAATACATTTATTTTGCCCGATATGTTAAAATTGATTTAGGCGTTTTAGACAACGGAAAATTTACCTACTTTTCAATCGTGTAGGTAATCAGAAATCCCATATCCTCAAAAACAGAGTTTAAAATTAAAATGTTATAAGTACACACTGTTGTTCATAAAATACTACATTTAAAAATAGTTTTTCTTATCTTACGAGGCGGTTCCTCTAAATTAACGTACACAAGTCATTTTATTCAGCAGTGTCCACTTGGCGGGGACATTCTGCACCATTAACCGTGAAACATGAAAATTTTACATTTTTATTAATTATCTTTCCAAAGTTATTAGAAGTAGAATTATGAAGGTTTTCGAGTAAAACGGTTTTCATTAAAAAAAAAAACTTAAACGCGTCTAGAGACTTACCTTCCTTGAAATACCTCTTATTTTTGTAAAGATTTTTGTGAATGTCTTTTTATAATTTTCTAGGTCCCGATAATAAAAGTGGAAAGGACCTTATTTTGTGCGCTAGGAAAATTTATTGGTTGTAAATATGTTAATAAATCGATCCAAAACACAAAAAAAAACAAGTATTTTACAAGTAATGTTATAAAAAAAGTGATTACGTATTTCATTTACTTTAAACTTTGAATCGGGAATAAATCCCGCGATCCTCAGCACTATAGCCAACCGCTCAGCCACTGCACTTACAGAGCCAATTAACGGGATAAAAATCACTAAAATATCATTAAACTAAAAATAAAAGCCAATGTTTTATTTATTACCATTAAACAATAGAGTGAATAGCTTACTTCTGGGCAAGCGTGATTCACGGTCGACCACATTATCGCTTACCATCAGGTGAGATAGTGATCAAACGTGAGAATAATATTTAAAAAAAAACTAACTACTTTCTGACTTTACGACAGTCCTAAAACCCGACGATATTCAACACTAAATATTTCAAGTAAACTATAAATACTCAAGAAAATGGCAGTTACGTCGATACTAACAATAAGTCAAGTGTTCTTCCGGGAACAGAACCTTAGACCTCGCGTCATATCGTATCAAAAGCATAAATTCTTTGCAATTCCTTCGTTGCGTGATACGACCGGGGCCCACTTTCTACCACGCGTGAAAGGGTTACACTGTACAACGGTTTTATTGGCACATCTTGAGAGTTTTGTATGGATTTGTAGCTATTACTTGAGATACGCTTTTTGCACTGCACGGGTTTCAGAATAAGAATAACTTTTATTTGTTTATTTTTACAGATATGATCTCACAACTATAAAAAAAAGTATTATATTTGTAATAAAATTGATAATCGGTTTGTTTCGATGTTAGGCCACAACCTTAGCTAATTAATATACTTAGTTGGTTCATTTATGATTCATTTTTACTTTGGTAATGTGTGTTGTATTATGCGACCAGGGAGGTAAAAGGTACCAGGAGGTACCTGCAACGCAGTATTATTACGCAGTAGTTAGGATTATTTAAGCAGTTCTTGTTTTAAAATAAGCTTAATAAATATTGACCAATTAAAAATTTTCCACTGTCCAGTAAGATCCACCAGAACCTGCCTATTCTGCCCTGTTTTAGACATAATAACTCTTCAACAAACAAGGAAGGAACGAGACGTAATTTAATAAATTTTTAAACAAACATTATATGATGTTGTGTTTAATTGATTTTTGTAATATTTTTCCTTCCCCTCAAGAGTGGGACAGAATAAAATTATTATACAAATAAAATGTTAACTTCAGTTATATTGTTGCCCGCGATACCTACAAGTAGTTTGAGTAAAAACATTTTTTTTATAATTAAGTAACATAAGTTTTGCAAAAATGTGGATTAATCAAAATTCCGATGTCTTGTTTGAGGTAAATATTTTTTTTATAAACAAACAAAACCAGCTGTTTTTTTTGCCTAGCAATTAAAAACCACTTTAACAACAAAAAAAATCTTAAAAAAATTATTAACGTTAAATAAACAGCAATAATTAAATAATTAAACAGCAATAATACCTTTATAAACGTTAATATTTCCACAATTCCACCCGACAATACAGCAGGTCGCGTAACATAGATTTTATTACAATATTGTACGTATCAGTTACCACGGCCGCCACTGTACGGTTGCGTGTCCAAAGTCGTTTCTTTACAATCGTACGAACGAAGGGTTTTCAATAAATATACAGGCAAACGTATAAAATATATACTCTGAGATTAGGTCGAGATTAAACAATTCTAACATGACAACCGCTATTGATAAAACTTTTGTTGTTATGCTGTTCTGATACTAGAACGTAATGAAGTAAATTATTTAAGTTTTGAAGGGTTTCAGGAAATTTTATTTAAGCCTCCATGTTTGATGAGCTATAGAACAAGCTCTTATTCCTATCGTCTTTTTTAGGGTTCCGAAGTCAAAAATTTTTTACGGGTACCTCCCATAGACGTAAAGTAGGCATGTACTTTTTTTTCTCATCTGTCCCGTGGTGTGGGGTATCATTGGATAGGCCATTCAAAAATATTTCTTTCTAGCACTATCCCACTTCAGGTGGGGTCTGTTCTTTTAATTTTAAGGCGTAAGGACAATTTGAATGACTATATTTACTACTTTATTCCAAGAAATGTCCTCTTCTGGACAGAACCCCTCAAGAAATTAGAAAACTACAGCTTATTAGCTGCCGCCCTCGGATCCGCCCGCGTGGTATTAGTATTTCTCCCAATATCTTTATAAATTACAGCCTATGTGTTATGCTGATGTATAAGCTATATTTCTGTGAAGCTGCATCAAAATCCGTTCAGTAGTTTTTGCGTGAAAGAATAACAAACATCCATCCATGTATCCTTACAAATTTTCACGTTTATAATAGTCGTAGGATGTAAGTAGGAATTATTGACATTAATTTTAGTGTTTTTTCCGTTGTCATGGCAACTAAGTCGAGTAAAATGGAGGAATTTTCCTTCAAAAGCACTTAGAATAAGGTTTTACTCACTGATATTAATTTTCTTTATTTATTTCTTCCCGCACTGGGCCCTCGTGGTGGATTACGGCCCATTCCCTCGCACAGAGAGGAGGCCTGTGTCCCAGCAGTGGGAACATTAATAGGCTGATGATGTGATGTGATGTGTGTGATATATTTAAGTAATTCCAGCAATTTTCTTGTCATTTTTCCTTTCTTGAACTCATTCAAACGATTCTCAACCTTATTGTTTTGTGTTAGTGTACAAAATAAACCAACTGTTTGGGATGCTATATTATCATGTCAAGTTTATGAATAGCTAGATGAACATAGGCAAACGAGCTGGTTGTCTAGTTTTAATTTCCTTCGAAAATTAGGCGTTCAATGTTTGGTTTTACTTGAAGAAAACTAGGATTTCTTTGCTTTTCTTTTATATCTAATATCAAATCAAATAACAAGTAAAATTAAAAAAAAACTCCGTCACATTTTTATTTAATGCTACATAATTTATCTAGTAGTAGTAGACATGCTTCCATCTTGTACACATAATTATGACACGATAGCTTACGAAAACACACCGATTGGAACAGAAAAACGCCCATATCTTTTGAACGGCTGAACTGATTTTCATCAAATATAGCTAAGCTAGCTACGTCAAACTTTCTTTTTCCGTTGGAAGTTAAAAATCAATTGTATGTAAGCGCAATTACTTCAGAACGACTGTATTAGGCTTATTTTTTTGTTTTTGTTTTTGTAATTGTTAGTAAAAGGAAAAAATGTTTAATTTTCTTCATTAGTACACCCAGGCGAAGCCGGGGCAGTTTCTAATATTTAAGGAAAACCAAACTATGAAACTTTTTAGCTTTCAACTTATAAATTAACCTGAAAATACTAATTGATCAAGGTTTACTTCTACAAAAAACCCTGAATATATAATTGTTATGTTATTTATAATTATTCTAAGTAATTGACCTGTCAAATTACCTAAGTTCATGTTTATTTTTGGATTTCTGGGTATTTGTCTCGGTATTTGATTTCCTCAATTAAACATAATATTTAGTATTTTTGTTATATAAGAACGGGGCAAAAGGTGTGTGCAAGGATTGTAGCAGGTGGAGTTTTGTAGTTTCTGTGATATCCCCATGGGAAGAGGACGTCAGTTATGTTCTTAGAGAGTCTCTGCTCCAAGAAGTTACTGTCATTTTCTTAGCTAACTACTACTTTTCAGTGACCAATTACTAACTAAACCCACACTTCAATAATAAATTCACACCCACCAACTAATTAACTACCTATGGTTACTTTGCCATGGTACTTATTCCAAGCCCACACGAAAAACCGGCCCAATAATGTCACGACAACCAAGAAAATAGCGCAGGCAATCAACCACACTGCCTGGTTAACCCATGGCACTAAATAATATTAAAAACAAAAGACAACCATAATCTAAACAAAACATACTCTAAAATCAAATAAGTCTACGTCTATTACAAATTTAAAGAATTTCGTCCCGATATAATGTTCCCCTGTGATAATAAAACGCGGGCAGAAGCTAGCTACTTATAAAACCCACACCTCAACAGGAAATCCATACTTACCAACTAATTGGTTACTTTGGCATGGTACTTGTTCCAAACCCACACTAAAAACCAACCCAATAATGTCACGATAACCATGAAAATAGCGCAGGCAATCAACCACACTGCCTGGTTTACCCGTGGCACTAAATAATATTAAAAACAAAAGACAACCGTAGTCTAAACAAAACAAACTCTAAAATCAAACAAGTCTACGTCTATTCCAAATTTAAAAGTTTTCGTCCCAATATAATGTTGCCCTGTGATAATAAAACGCGGGCAGAAGCTAGCTTCTTATAAAACCCACACCTCAATAAAGTTACTTTGGCATGGTACTTGCTCCAAACCCACACTAAAAACCAACCCAACAATGTCACAACAACCAAGAAAATAGCGCAGGCAATCAACCACACTGCCTGGTTTACCCGTGGCACTAAATAATATTAAAAACAAAAGACAACCGTAGTCTAAACAAAACAAACTCTAAAATCAAACAAGTCTACGTCTATTCCAAATTCAAAAGTTTTCGTCCCGATATAATGCTGCCCTGTGATAATAAAACGCGGGCAGAAGCTAGCTACTTATAAAACCCACACCTCAATAGGAAATCCATACTTACCAACTAATAGTTACTTTGGCATGGTACTTGCTCCAAACCCACACTAAAAACCAACCCAACAATGTCACAACAACCAAGAAAATAGCGCAGGCAATCAACCACACTGCCTGGTTAACCCATGGCACTAAATAATATTAACTCTCTATAATTCCCCCTTATCTAAAGTATGGGTGAAGGCAATTTCTTTGCTGCAGCAAAATTATAGGACGCCGCGCGTGAAACCTAACACCACCTATAGAGAGTATATAAGTTATGTACCTGTATGTACTTGTGGTGGTATTTCCGTAGATTTGTTTGAATGTTGGTAGTATGTATTGGGTAATGGGGCTTATTTACTATAAGGAGTTTAATGGAGAAGGTTTTTCTTCAAATCTAGTTGCAGTACGGTTTGCTGTTGTGTTGTAGGAAAGAAGGATCATGTAATTTTGAGCGCACGGTTGGCGCAGTGGTTGAGCGATTGACTGCTGCGCTGCGTGACGCGGGTTCGATTCCCGCACGGAACAAATATTTTTATGACCTACAAATAGTTGTTCCTGCTCTGGGTGTTTGTGTATGTGAGTTTATATGTCTGTAAACGCACCCACGATACAGGAGAAATTCCTAGTGTGGGGCAACGTTCTTAAAAAAAAAAAATGTATTGTGGTTTTAAATGCACATGTATTGTGGTTTTATCCCAGCAGTGGAAACATTAAAAAGGCTGATACCTTTTTAATGTTTCCACTGCTGGGACACAGGCTTTCTATCTGTGAGGGGGAATGGGCCGTAATCGACCACGCGGGCCCAATGTGGGTTGGTGGATATTACATGTGTTCGAATCGTTTTAAAAGTATGTGAATGTATTTAAGAAGGTATTGAAAATCTCCAGAATGAGCTATATAAATACATCACAATCATCTCTATCGAAAAGTGTAAATAGAGATCTAACATCATAATGTTAGGTCTCTCCAGTCCACCACTACCATCACCAGTCACCAGTCTTTTCCTCTTGAAAGTCGTCGAAGACTGCTCTGTTCTGAGTGTCACGAAAATGATTAAAGAAATTGTACATATAGCAACCATTGGACATTATTTTTTATTTTACTATCTATTAAACATTGTATATACAGTTAGTTATGACCTAGTTCCTTTTGATGACCCATCAATAAAGCAAGCTGAAAGCCTCGATTTCTAAAATCGTGAACAATAATTTTCTTTGATTTGGAAGTCTGCAGCGAAATCTCATGTTCTTAAGACTGGTAGACACAATACAATTACGATACATAAAAGATAAGTGGAAAAGATACTCCATTTATTGGGTTTATATGATCTCAAATTAATAAGTCACGATAATGCTTCTAAATTTTAAGACAATAAACTAAACATATTTTCTGACTCTCAACTCAAAGCATTTATTTCAATGAAATTATTTACAGACACTTTTGAATTGTCCAAAGAGTCAGTTAAAGATGAAGATAGTTGTAATATTCTATTGCTCTGTCGCCTTTTTTGCAAAAACTCAAAGCATCCGAAATTTTAATTATAAGGGCACTTTTGAATTGTCAAAAACTCCGTCATTCCGTGAATTAAAGCTAGATTCTTTTGTATTTCAAGCGTATATATCTCTCTCTCTGTAACTCTCTACTGCTCTCTGACACAATTCCCTCCAACTCTCTATCACTTTTTCAAAAACTATCACTCAGTCAGGTCCTCAACCTCCCGACTAAACCTTAAAATAACACAGGTACAAATTGTTACAGATATTTATGCACAAGAACGCAATGCAGATGCACGCCAGAGAACTCCAACGCGGCCTAGGAGGAGAAGTGAAACCACACCAGTGTCAACAGTGCCTAAAATCCTTCAGTTCCAACCATCAGCTGGTGCAGCATATCAGGGTTCATACCGGAGAGAAGCCTTACAAGTGCTCGTACTGTGACCGACGATTCAAGCAGCTGAGCCATGTTCAACAGCATACGAGGTTGCATACAGGTTAGTAGTGTAAAAGCCTAGTGTCTTTTGGAAACAAAGTTGTGAAACATGTTGTAGCAACATGGAACCTTGCAGTGTTACAGGAAAACTTACAAAAACTACTCAATATTGTTGCATATTGTTGCGTTGCAGATTGGGACCAGTATACAAAAGTTGCTCAACATTGTTGTCAATAGTATTCAACATCATCATCATCTTCCTGCCCTTATCCCATATTACTTGGAGTCGGCGCAACACATTTTCTACTTCCATACCGTCCTGTCCCCCGTCCTAATCACAGACTGCCTTTTCTTTCATATCACTCTCACACAGTCCACCAATCTTTTCATCGGCCTTCACCTCCCTCTCCATCCATCCACATATATATTCATAACCCTTTTAGTAACATGCGTTCCATTTTATCCCTCCTCCTCGCATGAACATACCAGGATAAACGGTTTCAACTTTTCTGTCACTGGCGCCACTTTCAAAGTTCCTCTAATTTGATGTTGCAAAATAAAAATGCTATGCAATTGTGTCTCAACTTTGTTTCCAAAGAAAAACATTTAACCCAAAAACCCTTATTGTAAGACGGGGATAACGTTTATCTACCTGTTATATTGGAATTGTCATACTCAGTCTCGTTCTCGATTCGAGATATAGATTCAAAGAAGAACTATGAAGGGATATATTAGGATTGAACTTTATTCCAGTAGTAGGTAGTCCTGGTGGTTGGCTACTAACAGTAAATAATACCAAATAAGACAGTAAATCCTACAGAATATGTAGGTACCATTTATCTAGCTGTAAACAGAAAACAAGACCAAATAAATTGCGTACGAAAATCATCGCATTAGACATGCCATATTAGAAAAATACTTACAAGGATCTTTATATTTAGAAAAACATACATAATTAATACGTAAATTATTCTAATTGGATTTAAAATAAAAGTGCTTTGTCATTTAGGTAGGATTTTAAAATAATTTAACCACAAAACAACGTACAACATTTAATAAACCAAATGTGTTTGAAACTAATAAAAGAATAATACATTCACACCTATTTCCATACATTTTTATTTATAACAGTGATTCACTAGTTATACTGAACTCAGACTATTTAAATTATACCACAGCAAAACTACAGGCAATACTTTTTTTGCAATAGGTAAAAAAAATAAACAGGCATTTTAACCTACCGTGAATTGTCCAAACCATACGTGTATGCAAATTTTCAACTCAATCTGTTGAGGATAACTAACTGCTCTAAAATTGAGTTGGAAGATTGACCCATAATACTGACTAAAATTTAATACAAGCTTATATAAAAGTCAAGATGTCACACATTCCTGTTTCATTTTATAATCATCTAAAACTAATCATAATATTGCCATCTAGATTACGAACTGGCTCATAATAGATTCTTACGTGAAGCTATTTTAGTATCTTTATTAATACTTCTTATAACCCTCTTGCCATTGCTCATACTTCTTCAAACGAAACGAAACGTAAAAAAAACACAATTATGTTTTCAAACCACAAACATGAATTGTCTGTGAAAATGGGTTACGTAATTCTATGGTTTTGCGGAAGGAAGTTGCGTAATAAGCGCCACTCTAATATTTGTATTAGGGGATTTACTACATGAAGGTCGATGGATAATTGAAAGTTTACCTGTTAAATATAATTGCCTAATGTTTTCAGTATCTAGAAGTATCTCTACATTGTAAAGAAATCCTCACAATAACGCTATTTTCTAAACATAATCTATAGTACTGGACTGTGAGCCACATTCTAAACGAAACAAACACTAAAATCCAACATGTCTACTTCTATTCCAAATTTAAAAACACTACACTGTGCGTCACGAAAAAATAGAACGTTATAATTAAAATGGCCTCCCCACTATTGGCCGACGTTTCTTAGAAAAAAATTAGTACAACCGTATACGTGAAAAGCGGTAAAAAAAATTCTCCAATGGCCAGCGGCGAGTGGCGGCGCCGACCAATGGGAGGGGCACGTTGCAAGCCAAGTACGTTTTACGTGGCTTAGATAGAAAAAAAATTACGTGTTTTTCCACGTTCGCTGTAGCCAATGAGCGTCCGCCGTCCATTTGTATCTGCATTATAATTCAATCATATGTTTTTGTTGAGATTTTTATTGTTTCGTTTAGCAAGGCAATTAGTTTGAATAGATTGATTTTGTTTTAATAAGTAGTTGGAATGGGAGTCGTAAAAAACGATATTGTAAAATGAAGGTTCGTTTGTCAAGTTTTTCTGATTTGTGTTGTTTATATCAGTGTTTTGTGAAGCAGTAGGTATGTTTATTGATTTGATTCACTGAGATATGACGTCAATCAAGACATTTGTTGATTCTTGATACTTTTCTTGTAGATTTATACAATAACTGGGTGTTAACATCCGTTTTCCGGTTTTCCCAAATAGTTTCTGTACTTATCTAGTTTCTTTATTTATTTATTTAAAATAGGTATGCTAACAGCTTAATCACGGTATCTTTAATCCTAATAACATTGACAGGACACAATAATCACATACAATCAAAAAGCATGTTATAAAGAAAAAAAAACAGTCGTGTAATAAAAAAACAGCTTAGATTTACCCAAATACAAAACAGATTGAGAGAAATTAAAAGATACAAAATAATTTTAAAACTTACTATTTAAATGACTGCGCAAGAGGGTTTTCATAATAATTTTACTACTTTCCATTTTAACTTCCCTTCACAATATTGGATGAGAAACTAAACATCGTCCATTGAATACACTTTAGGACCAAACAGAGGTTTTAATCACAGACTAAAAGTATGGCCGTCCATATCAATTAAAGCATTTATTGCAAGCCCCTGATTGCAGGTTGACGGTAGTAATGAGTTTTTTAATTATGGCAATGTTGACAAGATGTGTTTACAGTTTGAGGGCGTTTTTATTAATTTATTGACTTCATGTGGGAGTGGGTCGTTTTTTTGTACCATATTTTTACGTTTTTGACACATCTTTTAAATAAGTCAGCTTGCTAAGAGACAGCATGTTTGTTATGTTTTTTCTATATTAGCCTTTACCGTCCCATTGTTGGCCAAAGGCCTCCCCCCAAATCCTTCCAAGTATTCTTTTCCTGTTTGTAAATATGAACGAGTATGTGAATTATAAGATACAAATTCAAGGCCCAATTCCTAAAAACATTTCCACAAAGAGAACATCGGCAACTGAATTTCTTTTAGCTACATTTTCGTGAAATCTTTTATTGTGACATGGAAAAACCTGGCCTTACAAACCAAACCGACATAAAACCTCATAGGTACCGACATAATTATTACAGTAGCAACTTAGTCGATCTAGGTATCCAACAACGCATGCCAAGACCCTAATTACAGGTTGCAACTTAAACACCTTTTTCAGCCTTTCAGTGATAATACACTAACAATGAAATTTTCCCACGTCGATACTGAGTATACTATATAATTCCCCGTAATAACAGTCGTAACCTTTCAAAGCACCCTATATGGTGGAATAGTTGAGTAAGACCTAAATGATAGCCTGTCTGAATTCGAAGTGAAAAATACCTACCGGTATCAGTGAGGGGTCTTCGCGTATGATTGTGGTTTCATAAGTTTTGGTTTCTTTAGTGGCTGTTTTAGAGCACTTGTACTTTAAATACGAGTGTGTGTCACAAAAGCACTGGTGTTCCCCATACGCAGCACGCAGCCAAGACCTAGACGCCAAAAGAAACCGAAAACAGTAAAATAGACGCTCTGGAAATGTGGTTCTGGAGGAAAATGCTTTTAGTATCTTGGACTGAATCTCGCACCACTCTATTTCCCAAGAACTCGGCATCAAGCAGTCTGTCGGCTATAGCCCAGGCTCGGATTTTTCAGTTCTTTGGTAACATGTCCCGTCGAGGCAACGACTCTATTGAGTGGATTGTGGCCCAAGGGAAAGTGCAAGGAACGAGAGCACACGGCAGGTCACCCATGCGATGGTCCGACCAGATCAAGTCCGTGGTAGGTGGTCCACTGCATGAGTGCACCCGAGTCACAGCCGACAGGGAGGGATGGCGTCGTATCTTAAGGCGTATCATGGCGGCACGGTATCTCACTGCGACATGCTGACTACGACCATCCTGTCAAGAGTGTACCGACGAAGAAGAAGTGTGTTATTTGCCTGTGTTGTTGATCTATTGATTACAAGCTTTACTGAAGAGTATGAGGTCCTGAATTGATCTCCAAGTCGGATAAAGTGTAATTGTTTTATTTATATGGAATTTCTCAATAGGAACCCGGAGTCTAGATATTTTGAGGCTCAGATGATGGCAATAATCTGGCCCTGGGACTTTCATGCAATGGCAAAATGATGATGATTTTACTATTGGCACACGTCTGCCTTATTCTTTGGGGCATACAGATCTGTTGTTACACCGTGTTTATTTGCTGTTTGTTACTTCAACGGCTTTTCATCTTTATTTTTTATTATTGTCAGGGTCACGTTTGACCAGTGTCTCACGTGATGGTAAGAGATGATGTGTTCGACGATGGGGCACGCTTGCCTTAAAGACATCCAGTTTTTAACTATCAGGAAATACTGACTCCATCAAGGTTTTCCACCCCTTAGCTGTACGCACAATAAAAGTATAATTCGAGTATACTTGTATACATGATTGAAAACTGTCCAGTTTTATACCACTATACGACCAAAATTACCGTAGGTACTTTGGCAGTCATAGAAACGTGTACTACTATAGATTTGTTTTCATTTTGTTTCTAAGATACACAGACAACTTAATTAAGAAAACATTCGGACCCCTCCCTATACCAAAAAGTGTCAGACAAAAAGTTTTTTATACATTCCCTTATATTCCTTTTATACATTCCTAATAGGCCGAAAAACTCATCGATCGCCCTCCCCAATTATTTTCAAGATTTTGCATGACAATGGCACAAAAAACTTGGATACGAGCAGAAGTTTAGACAAAAAGTCTTACATTTGTTTGAAAATGTTCTTTGGAGAAGTTTTTCTTGTTTATTTATATGGCATTTGTTTCAGTAAGTGGGGGAAATGTGCTTGTTCAGCGCTTTAAAATGTCTTCAATTATCGCCGTTTACATAATGATGGCCAGTAATGACTATTTATTTTGTGTTAAAGTAGCTAAAGCGTGGCAAATTGAGTGTTCTTTTCAAAAACTTATGCTTAAAACACTTTAGGTTGTTTTTTAATAAAAAAGACAGACAGAGGTAAAACATTAAGGCCGTACCCTGACCAAAAAATCAGCATGAGATATCAGCATTCCTATTGGCCTAGCGGCACTGGTGGCGCATGAATTACGGTAGTGAATACACCCAGATTTTAGAATAAAATCTTTTTAAAATCGAATATTGGTATTTTGAAAAAAATATAACTTACAAAATGTTCGTTATCAAATTGTCTATCCATTAGTGTTAGTATATAAAATATTAATGAATACTTTACGAGGAGATGCATGCTGTCAGTGATTATTTCACATTTTATGGTTTTGTTGGAAGGAGATTAGTGAAACATATACCTCTTTAAAAGAAAAGTTTACTACCATTTTAGAATCAACATTATGTAGAAATTTAATGTATTTTATTAATTGATATTTCTTTTTAAATAAAGAGTAGATAGCTCTTAAAAACTACACAAAAACTATTAGCGCAGCGTTTTGCTCGGGGAGGCGCCTTAACTTAAAATAGTCAAAAACAAATTCCAGTCAACGATATTTTGTTACTTTGCCATATCCCTAAGATAAACCTCCAAAAAGAAATTAAATTACTAATAATTTCTGTTATAAACTGTCACAAGATCCGCAAAGAAAATTTAATAAATTTTAAAGCAAAAGGACCAAAAAAATAACAGGTGTACGCAAAACTCGCGTTCTCTTCTTCCGGTCGCTACTGAAACTCAATATTAAACTGGAACTTGAAGTTTCAGTGAAAAATTCTCTAAAAGAACAAAGACTTCTGTCCAATGTTCTTGAAACTCTGTAGAGAAATATTCGAATAATTTCGCTGGAACCTTTCCGCCTTTTAAACATGAAACTTTTTATTAGTGACTTTTTTGTTGTGATTTTTCTTAAGATACTTTGTGTGTTTATGGATATATTGTATTTAAACGGTCAATGCCAAGTGTTAAAAAGGGACATGTTGCCATTGCCCAATGTAAAAATATTTATATTTTCAATTGCTAATGACGTAGTAGTCTAGATACTTAAAATAATAATAAATTCGTTTTTTATTTTTATTTGTCGTCTTCAGATATTGATATCCATGACTTCTGCGATATTTCGTTTATTAATTTTATTTGAACCAGTATTATAAAACTTAAAAGATATTATTGCAATTTTCTTTACACTAAGATTACTCCTAAACCCATTGGACAATGCAACTGCTTACAATTAACAGATCTATAAAACAGTTTAATAGCCATTTATAACTTTCTTACCAACAAAACCATTGCCTTTTCTGTCTCAGCTTCTAACATTACCATTTTTAAATCTACATCTGCTATAAAGCTTTTCAACTTCTTTCCCTCGTGTCTCATCATTCTAAATCCAGAACATTCGAATCGGTTTATATCCCATCCGTCACTGTTAGCCCACTATATATAGCTATATATACCAACGTCATGCTAATCCAGATTGTATGTGGATATGTCTATAGGTATGTAGTTTTGTACCTTGGCAATCAGTTGAATTTGAGCAGTGCTGTAGAAGTTGGGTTAGCTGTAGGTTAAGAAGATTTTGGTGAGTTACTTGATGATATATATGATAATTATCATGAATTAGTAGATGGAGTAACTATAGATGATGATGGTATAACATTTAAAGAATTAAGAGCAGAATTGTTAGGGACAAAACAACTAGATTTTTTAGTATCATGTGAAGACATTTCATTAGTAGCAGTTATTAAAATGAGCACAGACTCTATAACAACCACATTTTCGTTATCAGCGACCTATTTTTCTTTACCAAAATTATCATCAATTACCAAAAGCACTTTATCGAAATTACCGTCATTTTCGAAGGTTGAATGACCTACACCAACATAAACATCATAGCCTTTTACGGTTTCACGCCCAGTGCAAATTATTGGCGCTATGTACTTATATAGGGGGTGAAGAGGTGATCTCGTGTGTTCGCGGGTGGGGTAGGGGGCAGGGGGATAGTGGAAATCAATAGAATCATTGCGCCATGGTACACAGACGATGATTCTACTGAATCCGCGAGCGAAACTGCGGAGCAGTGGTGGGGATAAAAATTCTGCATGAGTAAATAATTTTCGGGACAAAAGGATGATTTTATTTGACGATGATGATTTTTTGAAGGGTTTCAAAAACTTTGGTGATTTAATCAAATTAAATTATAATGAGTTTTCACTATAGAATGATTTGCTGCTACGACCAACTAATATTGGGCTAATTTACAACTCTTAATTATGTGATAAGAAAGTACACATTGAACACACACACACACACACACAGAGACAGTGATTTTGAAATTTGTTTTGAGAAAATAATTATCACAACATTATGAAATCCAATCATATAAGTGTTATGAGAGACGTAACACTCTAGTAGTTTAACTAATGATGCATCTTATTGGAATATTTTAACCACAGGCTTAGTAGCATTGAGGATCCACGAAAACCTGCTTTTATACTTTTTGAGTATTTTCCATGTCACAAAAATCTTCACGAACATTAGCTATATACTTTGTATCTTCTAGAACTATATAAGAATCATTATATATCAAGTTAATGTCATCCTCCACCATCTCACCTTTACCCTTCTAAGACTCAACTTAGCCCAAAGACGTTGTTAGTCCTCTCATAAGCAAATGTACACAGATCTATATGTACGCTACATGTTTGCCGTCCCACGCAAGTTCTTAGAAGCAATTCTGTGCAATAGCCTTCTCTTGTGTGACCAAAATCGATATCTGTGTACCTACTAATATCACACATACTTTGGTGCATTCCGTGTCTCTGTTTAGCTTATTTGGCCTTGTAGGAGGTTGCAAGTGCGACTGTTAAGCTATGGGTTCTAAGTTCAGTCCCCGAGCTGGGTTAATCATAATTCTCTCGGTGTTTTCGAGTACTTCTCTGTAGCAGTTTGTGGTCTGAATTTGTGTCTGGTTTTAGGCGATTGGAAGTTATAATATATCACATGTTGGGTCTCCTTTTTGAATCTTTTAAATTCAGCTTTCCATCAAATATATCAGTGTAGTTCTCAACTTTACGTAGTTTCTGCCTTCCGATGCCTCATACAGCTTTTCTACGTTCGTCTTAATTCCAAACATAATGTCAAGCTACAACATGGCATATATAAACTTTACCTAAAGACCCAGTTGCTTCTTTCACTGATTGTAACTATGGCTGACCTCAGTTGGTGCTAAGCCGAAATGTCTAGGTTGATGTTCAACCTTATCTGGATAGACTGAAAGACTAATCTTGATAATAACAAGTATTAACTTAAAGCATAATCTAGAGCGACTCAATATATTCTCATATTATTCCTAAATGTGTGTTACGCTATATATTTCACATAATTTTCGAATCGATTTCCTTTTATAGCGAACACACAGTTGAAAGCTGTTTTATTATCTCGCTGTAAAACCTTGAAGGTAGTATAAAATCTTCACATCTGGTATATTACTGCCAATATTCATTAAAAATCGCGTTAGATTGTAATTAGATTAGATTTCTCTTAGGAACCGGTAATTGTTTTTATCGGAGGGATCTGGTTCAGTCAGAATGTCGTTTTTCCTACTAGTCGGTGACCTAAAAGTTGAATAGGGGAGTAGGTATGTTAAGAGGATAGGCAGTAGCGTCTTTCCGTCTTCTAATGACATGTTTTTAATCACTAATACCTCTGCTATTTATGATTTTGGCATTACTTTTCTACCTATTTGTTTAATATAAGTTTCAACTGTATAAGTGACTAGCTGTTCCCCGCGGCTTCGCTCCCGTGGACCACCCACGGGACCCGTTTTCGGGATTAAAAAATAGCCTACGTCACTCAGGAATAAGGTCCAGTAGTTTCGGAGCCTATTCGGTACAAACAAACACACAATATATAGACTAGCTCCTACCCGCGTAAAAAAATGTTTGATGACCTGCACCAGGTTTTGGCTATATAGATCTAAAATAAATTGTTAACAACAAAAGCAGTTTTACCTAATTTATCCACACAGTGTTACATAACACACTAAACACGGACAAAATTTCATTTTAACTTTTTCCTTCAACTAAAAAGGTAATACAAAATATTAAAATGAAGATTATTTTGGTCAAAATAATCTCTGCAGTAGAACCGCAGTTTTGCGGCTTCCGTAGCGCCCAAATGCATTTCCTTTAAATTTAACTAATGTGATATTGGGCTAAATAAACGATAATTTGCACCCTGTCTTGCTAAAATGTGGTGGCTGATTATGACTTGTTTGTAATAACATTGTGTTATAATTTTGATTATTGATAATGAATTGTGTATATTATACTGTTTGTATACAGAAAACTCTGTTAGTTTTGGTTGTGTGTTAAGAAATAAAACTGTCATGTGTTCTTTCATACGATAGATGATTAAAGTTACCGATTCTAAATTTAACAATTAATTTACTATTTAATACTTTATTTTATATACTGATTGGTAACAAGTATTACAACAGTAAAATATCTAACAGTAACAGCTTTTGTGATCAAATAAATAAAAAGTAATCAGCTGTTTCAGCGCTTAATCAGCGGCTTAGTAAATCTGTCTATTGAATTAAAATAGGTAAACTATTATTTTTCAATTCACTAAGATCATATAAAATTATCCACGTCGATGTGTGATTGAATAAATGGCCAATACGATCAGCATTTCAAGCAAATACAGTCATCAAAATTCATTGAAGACTCTTCGACGTGTTTCTATAATGTTGCTTAAGCACGTGATTATAATAAATCAATGCCATTGGTGGCGTTTAATTACGTGTTTAAACTAAAAATTATAATTTCCCATTTCATTCAATTAGTTTCTTATTAAATACTATCTTCTGGTCACGGCCCTTGTAAGAAGTGTTTTATTATTTCAAGACACTAATATACAATACACTATCGGGAATAAAACTATAGTATGTCCTTCCCGGGGTCTTAAACTAAATCCATACCAAACTTCATATAAATCGGAACAAATACACAAACAAACAAACACAGTTTCGCGTTTGTAATATTAGTATGGATAATTGTATTCTGACGTAAAAAGTCCGCCATTTTCTCGCACAGTTGTCTTGGAAACTTAGCTGGTTGTAACCCTAAAAATAACCTCAAGACTGAAGGGGATGATGAACCTGGGACCTTTGGGAATAACCGTTAATTCAACCACGTAATCCATCTTATCATTTTTGAGAAAAAATATTAATGGAAAAATTTGTCCGCGTAAAAGAAATCCTCGTCCCACTGGGGATAAGGGGTGGTTTATATAACGTGGTATTATAGTGTTAAAATATAATGTATTATTAATATATTAGGGTATATTTTGGCTGAGTGCCATCTTGCGTTTGGATGATAAGGTTGCTATTTTAGATTTAGTGGTTTTAAATAGGTTGAATGATTTATTATGGAGAAATCTTTAGTTTTATGTTTAGTTGAGGATCATATTATATCATCCTATGATCATAAAACTAATTTACTAAAAACTGCACTGATAAGCGAAAACCTTATTTAATGCTTAATATGCTTATCGATAACATTTCTCCTTATTTTGTGATTTAATTACTAAACGGGAAGTGAATACTGAATTTAAACAAATTAAACCAATTGAAAAACGTTTTTTTTTTCATTATATTTTGTAAGCGTACACAAAACAGACAGATTTATAATTCCAATACATAAAAAAAATACCTACCAATAACAGGCTAATTGGTTAAAAAACAAACATTTTATTCTAAATTTTCATTCAAACAGAGTCGTCCAATAGAAAACGTCGTAATTTCCATGATTGGTTCAACTCCGAGGGATTCAGTTATCTTTTTTTCTGTCGCGTTTTTTTTTTCATTTTCCACCGCGTCTTTGTGCCACCCTCCAGAAAAAGAGGGCACCGTTTACAAGGAGTTCAGATTTTGATACTTTAAAAATAAATTTCTTTCGTCTATTTTTAATTGACAACTACAATTAAGGCTACCGTCGAATGAAGGCATTGCAAAGGCATAAACTAAACAATTTTCTTTGAATGTCAGTTGTTTTTGCTGGAACAATAGTCTAGTTACTATTATTCAAAATAGTTGTGTAACCCTGTACTGATATAATTTGATAACTTTACCCTCTTCAAATGTAAAATGTAACTATCACTGCATGACCTGACTCTGATTTCTTTTCGAATCATATCTTTCCTGTGTCGTTAGGTACTACTCAAATGACATTACATGTCAAAATGCTCTATTTTTCAAAGGGACTGAGCTTACGTACAGTCTAATTCCACCAAACAAAAATAAAAAAACGTCAAGTATCAAACCGTGTTGCAGTATAAAAAAACTGAAGCCTATTTGCAGAAGCCGAGATGGAAAAAAGGTTGTTTCGCGTGATCGGCTTTTATTTGATTTTCACAAATGTTTGCGTCCAAATTAGCGCCCGTCTCGTCCTATTGAGTATTTTGTTTGTTTTTCGTTTCTTCTTTTTTTAGATAAGACTTTTCATGGCGTTTTGTGTAATTGTTTTTAAATATTAAGAAACTGTGCATACAAAAAATGGGGCCTGCTTAGGTAAAAAGATAATGTTTAACGAAAAAAGATAAATAATATCAGTGTTATGTTTTGTAAAATAAAACATTATAAACAAACGACGTACTTAACTAAATACGTCACTCACAGCAACCAGTATTCTAGTGAACCTAGATTTTTTATTTCTCCACTTTCTAGAAACAAAAGCGTCTATTCCTAGAATATTAATATTTCCCTCCGCTTTTATTCCACATTAATTATGAGTTGAACACTTCCATAACAGCGTGGCTATCTAAAAATAATGTTTTGCAAAAGGTTGAAGTTCACAAAGTCCATAATATAAAGTAAACCAAAGGTTTGAAACCCTTGCTTTTTTTATAAAATAAAAGAAACCGCCAGAGTTATCTTTCTATTAATTTGAAGTACACCTAACCCTCGGCCGAGAGATTTTTGTTAGATAGGGATGAGTTATTATGTAGTTTTTGACGTTTACCCCTTTCCGAGTTTAATTTTCATTGAAATTTTCTCGCCCTTTTTCTTGTGGGCAGTCAGCGGAATTTCAATTAGGTATCAAACTCTTAATACCTACATTTCCGATTGATATACTTTAGAACAAATTCTTGAGTTGCATTATTTTTAGGAGAAATAAATATTATTATATTAGAGGAACATGCTAAGAAAATCAAGGAGAGATAAAAATTATTTATACCGTGTCAAAGCCGACAAGCATTACAAGTTGACTATCCATAAATCATAATTAGAACACCTCATTTCCTTTACTAACGGTCACTATTTACGAGAAAAGGAAACAGGCAACGAAACACTTTACTACCCATATGATTTATCTTTTTTTACGAAAAAAGAAAACGGAAAAAAGATAAAAACAAAACTCACGCGCTCTAATCACATCACTAGCAATACTCAATTTTTGCCAACACAGTGAAACTCAATACCTACCTACTCAACTCCACCTAACAGTGCACAGTGGTCCGCCATTACCACTTAAGTGCTCAAATAGTAATGGGAAAGAAATCACGTTTCCCCCACCCCTAACCAACCCTCGGGCCGCAGATGTCGCTGCGAAGATTTTTCAGGCAAAATGAGCTTTTGCCTAATTTATTTTTTGCCGCCTTCTTTTACCCGGGTAAATATTGACATCATATCGCCGAATTGAATTGTGTGGATGTGCCGTATCTTTTTTTCTTTTTTTTGTTGAATTGTGATTTGTTTTGTGGGATTGTAAATCTGGGTGTGTTTATTGGGTTTAGACAAAACGTGACGTAAAATAAAAATATTTACATTGTCACATTGTAGGTTATTTTAATATCTTAGTAAGTTGATTCTACATATTTTATTAGGCCTGCATTTATTAAATATGAGGCTATTTTACAATTCTGTGATAAAAACACTGACATAATAAATGTCCTGTACTGACGTACTTATTCAATATTATTTTAAAAGCATATTTGTAAGGACAAAAATGGTTTTGTTTTACCTTAACTAAAATTAAAAAACATTGTAAACGAGTTAGTACAATTTTGGTGTACTGTGGTTACTATTTAACTTTACCTTAAACCACCAAAATCTTTCATTAATATTGTAAAAGAACTCTTTAAACAATTGTGTGCAATAAATTCTATCTACCTTTTTATCTTGTCAATTACAATGAACGTCAGAATGGCCGTCCTATCTTATCCACACTACACGAATTCTGACAAGACGCTCTGGAAGGTCGTATCTCAGTTTTTTGCCGGAACCGGACGCACGGTCCGACGATTACGAAATTATATTGGGGAAGAATTTCTTCTTAGAATTTTTTTGCTACTTTCTCGAGGTGTCGGACTCGATTGGTTATTAAATCGGACTTAGTGTCGCACCCTCTTTTAATTGTCTTGGAAATTTTTGTCTGGAGTTTTTTTAATTTGGCCCATTGTGCGGGTGTTTTTGGAGTTGTAGGAAAATGACCTTTGTGTTGAGAAGAAGTTATAGTAGAATAAGAATCTATTGGGACGGTTTATATTAATCGGTAAAGTTGCATGTGAAGCACACACAAACACGTAGCAAGTAGGTAACTTAAGTATGTGACAATACAACATATTGGTAGAATTACGAAATAAAATCGTCATACTCATCAAATCTCCACACCAGAAACACAGACAGCTCTATCGTCAGCTACAAAAGTTCCACACATTACTTACAAGGTTTACAAAGATTACTTTAAAAAAAAAAAAAAAGAAGAAATACACATTTATTTCTTCAAGACATAAGATTAATTCCATCAAAACATATCAAAACAATACCACCAGCGATGCATAAAGAAACAAAATGCTTAACAATCTAATTATAGAAAAAAAACAAGAAACCCTGTATTAATCTCACAAAGAATAATTACTGATATTAATTATAACCTTTTTTGTATTTTAACTCCTTTTGAGTCTACTGTTCTCCTTTTGTTCTACCATATGGTAGGGTAGGAATTGGTACTTTTTCTTAGGGTGCGAATTGCTTGAGACGAAGTGAAGAATTTCTTCTTCTAATCATATTTTTTGTATTGTTAAAATAAGTATGCAATTTTACCATCTTTAAAATAGGAGAAATGATTTTCAATCCAAAATGCAACTAAATAAGTTTAAAATGTTTTCCTAAATAAATAAATAAAAAAATGTTAACCCTTCAATGCTCAATGCCAAATTCAAAAACCATAATGTCGCGAACCAAAAATAAAACAAAAACATGTTTAAAAAAAATAATAGATATCTATTTTAAACGACTCGTGAGCTAAAACATTTTTTTCTACACCACTCCAAGACATCGAGGACACAATTTGTAAAACAAAGATGGAGATTTTAACATGACAATTACCATCGCATAATGAATAGACACGAAGTACAATATAGTTACAGAAAAACAGGTTTCCTTACTAAACATACGTTTTGTTGAACAAAACTTTATTCTCTTGTGTGAGGTGTACTTACCTGTTTTTTAAAGACACGCATTTCGAAATGGGTGCGCAATAGTGAGAACTAGCATTTTCCGATTAGCACATATTTTACGGTTGTGTTGGTATATGCAAAGTATAAGTTTGTTGTTATTTTACCTACTTAGTTTTACCACAGATAATATAATACTAGCATTCAGATGCCTCATCCCATACAAAGAAACCTTGCCGACGTAACTAGCGTTTTTCATCTGAATATACCGATTTTTTTTAAATCGATTTGCGTTCGGTTCCCTTTTACGGCGATAGATAGATCATCATCATCATCCATCTATATCCGTGGAACGGAACCGAACGCGATAAATGTACAAACAATAATCAGAATAATCAGTACAGTATGTCGGCTCGGTTTCTTTGTATGGGATGAGACACTACTGGTTTTACTTTTAAAATCTTAATAAAGACAATGAGTAAGAATTAATATAATAGTTACTAATATTGTTAGTTTCGCACTCAACGACTCTCCTCTCCAAATAATGTAAGCAATGAAGATTAAAAAGAAGTATCTATGATAATAATCGAAATACTACAACGAATAGGTAGATCCCACTGAACCAATCACGTGTTTGTTAGGAATTTTGTTATGTGTCAGTGAATTCACACTTTAACCCGTAACTGCAGCATGCGGTCTCGAGGAGCAAATTCACCATTAATAGTTATTATAGATTTCCACTTACATTACTACAATTTAATCTAAATTCTTGCATTCTTCGGTACAATAAAAAAATATTTTGCAAAAAAAAAATTGCACTCATATGATTGCAAAACCTAAGACGATTTCGCATAACATAAAAAAGTGCAAACTTTCTCCCCACTTCCTGTAAAAACCTATCATGCACATAAAAACTTCTTAAAACAGTCTCTATCGATCAATCCGTTGACTCTGAGATTTCGACGCACAACATCTGTTCATCCCACATGTTACCGAAAACATTTAAAAAAATACCTTTAAAATCACTCCTGACTCCTGATGGCCTTATTCCGGTATCCCAAGATCATTTTATGAGTGCATCGAGACAACAGATGTTCTCCGGGACTTTAAATCGATTTATAATATTAGTTTTATGGCTGTTTATGGTTATTTCGATTAAAACCGAGAAAAAATGGAAAGGGTCGCGGAAGTCGGCTGATTGGAGGTGATATTTGTTTGGTTTTGAAAGTGTTTTTGTTTTTTACTTTTTCTCAGGAACTATTGAAGTTTATACGTTTCTCTGCCATCTAATTTTAAATTATAATGAAACAAATTTTCTGTTGCTCATATTGTTGTCACATTTATCAGAATACAAAGCAACATTTCAAACAGTTAAATCATAATAATCTTGGTTCAATAGCCAACGAAACCGCCTATGACAAATCATTCTAATCGAAATCATATCTTAACCCCACAAAAGCAACAGTAAAACAAAAAGCGTAAAAAAACAAAAGCAAATCGTGACACAATTAGCGAGAAATAAAAATTCAAAAATGGAACGCCGCGAACTGACGCGAACACGCAAACTCTCTCGTTCGAAATTCAAATCCCTATGGAGACCTTTTGTTTTTTTACACTCCCAACTTGCTACTTAGCCGTTTCTTTCATTCTTCCTTCTTTAATTAGCAAAAGAATAGGATTGCGTGTAGCTCTTAATTTTTTTAATTTAATTACTTACTCTAGAAGACAATGGATAATGCGTTTCGCAATTAATTGTAGGGACATGCAAATTTTTGTAGTCTTTTGTTTATAAATTATTTGACGTTGGTTTAAAAGGAAGTATTGTGAACTAGTTATTTTACCCACGGTTTGTCTTGAGCGATGTTTGCTTACTTTGAATGTATTGTATGTCCATTGTTGCTGATATTTGCATTTGTAAGTTGTGATTCTTTGTAACCTTCTGTTTCTAACAAAAAACAGTATTACTTAATTTCTTTCTAACTTATATCCATTTCGCTATGTCACTCATAATGTTCCTTTGATATGTATCCAAAGATAAGTGCACTATTATGTTATTATAGGCATCAAAAGTTGCATCACCAGATGCGAAGTAACGGTACACGCTGTGCAATACCGCACGTTACCGACCAAAACTGGTTTTGTTTAGCAAAAATATGTAGATGTATAACAAGCCCGAGCTTGGATTTTGTTGCGTGCGGGCATTCGCGACCTTTGCAGCAGTAGGGTTAGCTTGTTTGTACGTTTTATTGATATTTATCTTATTTTTGTTATAATTTATTGGTAGTGGAGAGCCTGTTAGTGAAAAATCGTAGTTACAAGTGCTATCTCGCTGAAATAAATTGTTTATTTTCATAGCAAAATTTAAAAGCAGATTACCATGTGTGAATTCGTAATATGATGTAAAAGGAAGTTTGTTTATAAATTTAATATGAACTGTGCACAGTCACTTTATAAAATAAAATCAAATTATACACACTACTAAGAAAATCAATAAGTCTATGAATACTCCAGACGTTTCCAATCGTTCATCCCCCATATTTTTTTTTCACTTAATTTAAACTCAAAAGATACTCGAGTTAATTGCTCGCCTCCTTTCAAGAATCGAACCGATTTTATAAGAGAAAGGAAAATTTTCTCCATTTTCCCTATTTTTTGGCACCGTGGGGGCGTGGCGGCCCCATTGTGAGAGGAACGGTGATTAGAATTCAATTTTGGAACAATCGAACGAATGTGTTAAGAATGATGCGGTGCATTTTAATTGGAGAAACGATTTTTGATTTATCGCGATTAATTGAACACGGATTTTAAATCACCGTCGCATTTGAGGGTTAAGGAAAGTCTGCATGTTTTTATTCGAATAGGTAATACCAAAGTATAATGTTGGTTAATTCTTTCATAAATAAATATAAATTGCTTAAGAGAATAACCTATTGCGGTATTTGTATGTTTTGTTACCTACAAATGTAAATATGTATAAAGTAATTAATTATAATAAGCATATAGGAATCAGCTTTTATCCCACAGAGAAATAAATACATATTATTAACCCTTATGCTTTAATTGAAAATTGTGTACCTAGTGGTAATCATTTTTAATATTAATAAAATAAATAACACACAAGGGAAGCCAGCACTAAAACTCAACCCGTTCACTGCCATATGGTTTATAATTCATCAAAATTGGTCACGGACGCGCCGGTCAATAATAAAAATTTATAAAAAACTAACCCTGCTGCAACGACACACACTGGACACAATGGGGTACAAACGTCCCGGAAGATATTCTTTTCGTACCTGTGAACGAAATAATAGCCTTGCGCCGCATTAGCATAATAATAGTGGTTCCGTACTATTATTTTGGCGATATTGGCTAACAAACGCCCATTATGGCCTGGGCAGCTGCAGGCCATTTTTTTGAGGTCATTGTCCATTGGTATTTGGATGCGCTTGATAACAATACACGGGTCACAACCCTTTGGAAGTTTGAAAATAATAATTATTATTCTTTTGATTATTATTTTTATAATTAACAAAGGATTGATAAATGTCTTGCCAGTCTTTTGTGATTGAATGGGAGTCTAAACTATAGTAACTATTACATTGAAGCAGTTTGAATCCTTGTGCGGCCATAACAGATTAAGCTCAGTGTACTGTCTGAATACATTTTCGCCTACGAGTTTTAGCTCACACAATTTCATTCTTGCTGTACAAACTTAAACCAAATAACGTGTTTATATTTCGCTAATGTTATTCTTCTAACGAGTATTGAATATTCATGTTTAATTTAAGAAAGTTTTAACTATCTTAAATCTAAACAAAACAAAAAAAAACATGAAAACAAAAAGATAAAAATACACGAAGACAAATCACATGAAATTAATAAAACGACTCGTTTGTAAACGTTCAAATAATAATTAACAACAACTCTAAAAAAAGTAATACAGATTGACAAACCGGACCCCTCTGTCCATGTATGAAAAACAACAGGTATTCGAAGGGTTAACTTCAAGGGACAAACAATAGAGAAAGACAAAAAATTGGATCAAAGGGTTAATTTGAAACGGAAGATTTTATACGCGTATTGTTTTTTTGTTTTGGAAGTTCGTTAACGGTCAAGTTCTATTTTCTAAATTTTGAATGCGTTCAATTTGAATTTGGAATTTTTGAAGCGGGTAATAATTGGTCATAAATGAGACATGACAGAATATCATAGATATTCGTTCTCTATTTGTGGCTAGTGGCAAAGGCGTCCTCAATTTCCTTTCATTCAGCCTATTGTTGACTATTCAATTTGATATTCACTTTACATTCAAGTACAAATACTGATCATGAGAAATTCCGTACGCAGTTTAGCTCAATAGTCACCTAATATTATGCAACCAACTTCCATTCAAACGTTTTATCTATTCGGACTCCATTTTCTAACAAAGACTAAAAATAAAATCTCATCCCAACCATTTCCCAGATCACCACAGAGATAAAAAATAAAAAAAATCAAACTTTAAATCGACATTAAAATCCGATTCAACACTGCGACTGCAGATGAATTTTTAAATCGCCCCCAAGTTGGTGGAGACATTCTTTTTTTGTGAAATGTCCGATGTCTCAACGGGGAGGTGGGGGGCGAATAAAAATAATTGCCGCCCGGGACTGATGCCCGGCCAACCTCTTACTATTCACACGATCTTAGTGTTAGTGTTCAGGGTTGGCGCTCAAAGACTGAGATTTAGGCAAAGAAATAAATATTAGAACGTAATAACTTCGATCAAAAACATGTTAGATAGTAGCTTGCTTTATTAATTCTTAGCTGAAGTAACTATTGCGTCAATTCCAACACTTTTACTATTTAACCGTAAAATAACTTCGTGTCATATAAGACCATGTAAGGCCTCATTTCATCATTAAAATACACTGTTCCTTTTCCTCTTAGATAGTTCACATTTCCTGCATCCGCGATTTGTTAGAGAGACGGTTAATTTCAGTTTTCTTGCCCGTATGGTTATTTTAAACAGACATTAACCTAGATTTACAAAAAACGCATTAATTATAGAAAACATTAAGATAAAACACACACAGGGAAGTCGTTAGCAGCCCTAGCAGAGACTACGCCAACTTGAGGAAAACTTGCCAACTATAAGTTTTGTTCTTTTTGCATTTTTCCCGAGCGCAAAACGTTTGTTTTTTCCTTTTTTTTCGTTTAACCCGCTCCTCCTTCGGTTGAATCTTTTTACTCGTCGCTGAAACGTGTACCCTTTTCAGGAGTTGCTTGGCTATCTTTCTTAACTTGACTGCTTTAGAATTAGAGTGGCGTGGAGAGGGTTAGGCGTTTTCTTTTTTTTTAAGTTGTTTAGAGTTTCTGCTTATTTCATTTTAGAAGGTAAATACAAACCATTTAGCGGTTTTAAAATACAGGGAGGTAAAATTTCATTGTAAATCCACCATTTAATAATAAAACATTTAGGTATGATTCACCGGTTTTATTTTAAAACAAATCCAATTAGCGGACCCAGTTTTTATATCGGAACGAAAAATATGAATAATAGTAATTTTAGTTGAGTAAATAAGATGTTTTCCTCTAAACTTATTTTTAGGTATTGGTAAATTACCGTCGGTTTCTATTTAATGCAAAGTTCAAATGTTGAAAACAAAAATAGGTGTTACCTTAAAATTCAGGAAAACAATTTGTAAATATGTAATTGTAACAGTTTAATTACCTCATCTAAGAACGACTAATAAAATGTATTTTATGTCATATATTTGTACTTACCCGACATTCACAAACAAAGAAATAATAATATTTTTTACATAAAGTCTCCACAGCATTTCTTATTCCTTGAAAACTCCTTAAGTTTTTATTTGACCACTGAAGCATTCGCGAGATAGCGCCGCGGTGAAAATTAAAAAAAAACGTCGAGATAAAAAAGGATTCCTCTTCTCAGTAAGAAACTTCGCAACGTGGGAAGACCAACCCTCGACAAGCACTTTTTATTACTTTTACTAACTTAAGAAATACTTTTAACAGTCTGTTTTTTCTTGAATCGATTACAATTAAAAAGTTATAACTCGATAACAATTCGGATCGGGTTTTCGTAACAAAAATGTTGTATATTGATGTTCTGATTCTTCCGATTTGCATGACTTTCGGTGTTTAGACGAAGTTTCGCTTTCAGAACCATTGTGAAAGAAAAGAAAAGAAAGATTTTTTTTTATTCTGCACAAACTAAACGCACAATACCTACAAAATAAAGAGTGGCATTCACTAAAGGTACAAATTAGCCAAAAGCCTCGTATTTGAAACGAAAAATTGTGCTGTTACCTAACGGAGTGAATAGACCGATAGATAGAGTTCCCAATCCATGTAACGAATACCATGTACCCAAGTTATAAATTACAGCATAAACACAATACCTTATTGGTCCAAACTGTTTACAGAAACAACAAATACAATATAAAACATTAAATTCAAGTATACAACGCAGCTAGTTTAAATGTAAAATCCGTTGCCAAAATTATCAGCATAAAACAAAATGGCGGCGATATCCATATTTAACGGTACGTCAATACCAATTCCGCCCGACGGACGCAGGTGGAATACTATTATATTTTTTTTTATGCCCACTGCCCACCCCAAAATAGTTGGGGGCTAGGGAGGCGATAGTTGGGTGGGAGTGCGTGACCCGACCCCCTTTGGCCCACCCACCCCACCGGGTGGGGCGGGGGCGAGGTTGCACCACCATGTGTGCACGCAAATTCGAGGCCCAATAATTTAAATTTCCAATAGCAATGATTAATGTTGTATAAATTCACAAACATACATACAAATAGTTTGTACACGGGTGGTTTGGTCATTTTGGCCCTGTAAAATGTTGAATTGTATAGGTTGGATTTCAGTGCCGCAGCATTTTAGGGTTTTTATTTGAGGAAAAGTTATTTTTCAAATCTGCTGCGTAGTTGCAGCTTATCCATTTTGAACACTTGTACCACTATGACTGATTACTTTTATATTACTGAATAAACTTGTAGGTATATATTGCTTCGAATAATTCTAGGAGGGTTTTTAATCTTTTCTTTCTCTATAGATAGAACTAAGTCACACTCTTATTCAAATTACCAAGACCATAACAAAATCAAAACACCGTTAATGACATAATTATCAACACCACTAACCCGTTACCGCTTCCCTTATAATTAATACCAAAAACAAAAATACGAAATTGGAAAAAAACCCAATTGCAAAACTGCCAGAAACAAATTACACATTCGGCAGTGCATACGAAGCTTATATCGGCTCGAAATTCACGCCGCAGTATGCATTCAACGTTGCAGTTGCCTAGGTATAAATTATACCATTTATACCTACCTCATATTATTATGCCAGTGTATAAGCGACACTTCCCGTATCCGTTTTTACTGAAACTTTCCAATCTAATAGGAAAAAATTGGTTCGGGTTTCAAAATATAAGATGAAGTTGAATCTGTGATTAAAAATAAACGTAGATTATGAATTATTTTAATGAAGCTCTTGGCTAAATAATAAAATAGCATGTCTTCGAGGTTAAGCAACACTTGCCGAGGTTGGTCCACGGATGGGTGGGCAACTAGTACGTGCTGATACTCCTCTGACCCTCAGAAAGTACTCTTAACCCGGCTATTATTTTTAGATCTTAGAGACTTGGACAGTAGTAACTGGTAGTCTGAAAATCTGAAACCAGTCTTGCTAAGTGGTATTGTGTTACCCAGTTACTGGGTTGTGGAGTTCAGATACGCAGTCGCTTCATGTTAATTACTGGTATCCATCTGCGTTTGTTTAGATTGGAAGCCGACCTTACAATACTTGGGAGGCTGCGCATATTTTGTTTATAGCTTACTAGCGGACGCCTCACGGTTTCACCCTCGTAGTTCCCGTTCCCGTAAGTATACAGGGATAAACATTAGCCTTTGTCACCCGGGGATATATAGTGTAGCTTCCCAACGGTGAAAGAATTTCTGAAATCGGTCCAGTAGTTTCTAAGTTTATTCGTTACATACAAATCTTTCCTCTTTATAATGTTATAGTACAGATTATAATTATATTTATTTGCTAGCGTTACGTTATGCAGACGGTTGTAGACGATATTCTATTACTATAATATATGAAACTATATTCCTACATATCGTCTATCTACAGAAGAACGATATTAAAAATATTTCATAACTAATAGTTACCGTAAATTGATCGTTTGAGAACTTATTGGAGTTATGTAACGTCCCGGCGTTGACGGGTTAGGTTTAGTATAGAGTTATTATAATCTGTGCTTCGGGAAAGCTTGGCTGTATGATGTTAGTTTATGATTATTGTAGGATGAGTAGAGATTGTGAAGATTTTGTAAATAAAATTTTGTTTCAAAATGACGAATAAATAAAATATGTTTTTTCCTAGATGGGCAATACGCCAATAACAATTAAAAGTGTTTACGATTTAAGTAATTGTTATAATAACTTTTTAAGTAACTTCTTTACAAATAACTGGCTGATGCAAGCCTGTCCCATCAAAAATACTTTACAAATTCTTTCCCTACCAACTCGGAAAAAAATTAAACGAATAAAATAAACAGCAAAAACTCAAAAAAATATTGTCATTTAGAACATCAAAAACTCACAAATAATTCGCATGCAGTATAAAACGGCGCGAAGTCTGCGTTCCAAATTCAAAAATAAATTGTGCATCGCGCACGCGCCGACCGGCCAGCGTGTTTTAAAATCGACGCGCAACGAGATATGTTTAATTTTAATTTTCGAATTCACCGCCATGTCTATGTTTACGTAGTGCTATACGTTGTTGTTGGTAGATTGGCATGCATTTGTGTGGGTATGTTGTAGGTAGGGAAAATGACTAGTTAGTTTTAAAAACGACTTTGCTGAAATTGGAAAGCTGGACTTTGACTTAAAACTGAGAGTAACAGTAGTATAGAGCCAATTTAGCTGCCATAAGTTATTACATATTCTAATAAAAAAACCCTTATTTAAGCTTTTAAAATACGATTATCTTGCAGTAATGAATGTTTTGTCCTTTTTCACTCAATCCCTTAATGACTAGTCTTCTAGCTCAAAACACTATTTATTCTAAACGCCTAAGGCAAATAAATTAATGCACCAAATGTGTGTGTACGTAATGGCAATGGGTGTGCAGACAGATGACAGATTCATGACATTTCATATTAATATGTCTTGTCTGAAGTTTTTTGATGCCGTTTTTAGAGGTGGCCAGTATTAATCTGACAAATGGTTTTGGTTTACGGAGCTATGCCGTAATCTTGACGTTACTACAACATTATGTCATACTTACAAGTGATTACCCGGGGTTTCACTTGCATCCTAGTGAAAATACTTACTACCAGTAACGTATCCTACACCGAAATTAAACCAAATCACCTGTGCACCACATTATATACAAATCTGTTCAGAAATTAATTGAATACAAACACATTAACTTTCACGACTATTATATTAGTACGATATAAGTAGGTAACGCTGTAGTAAGAGGTTACAAATCCTTTCCCTCCAAGCATCTGAATTAATATAAATATGGGTGAATTAGCCTTACTGAAATCATGTCCATGCCCATACTTTGAAAACTTAATGAAGTATAATGTCATAATTTATTTTCCATTTAAGTACACACAAGGACAAGCTGACGTCAAAAAAGGACATTAAAAAATACCACAGCAAAAATCTTTTATCTTAAACATTTTTAATCTTTTATAAAACAAAAAGCAAAGTTCTTTTTAAAAGACAAATTAAATTAAATTCTCTTAAGTCACGTCGCGAGAGACACGTAGATTTTAATCATTATTATTTTGAGTTATATTTTTTTCGCATTTTACTTTAAAAAGATAAAGTATAAAACCTTTTTTGTAATGTCTGCGAAGTTTTTAACAGACCTATAATTATTATGTTGCAAAACTTGGCACTGTAACTGAATTCCTTTGCCTTTGTGAAATGTAAACGATAATTGTCAGTGTCTATGATTGTGTTCTTTCGGTTTTTAAATTGGCTGCGCATTTTCTTACCACTATTAGCCTTATAAAACAACAAATTTTAATAAGAGCAACATTAAATCAGTAGCTAATAAGGACTATACTTCATGAACGGTTACAATGACGCTAAAATTGTTTTTGACTTGACATGAGAACACGACCTATACAGAAGAATTTGACAGCTGTCAATTAGCACAAGTTGAACTTGAGCAAGAGCACGGCATTTAAGATTCTCAAGTAAAATAAATGTTCAATATTTCAACGACGTTCAATGTTCAATATTTATACTAGTCATCCACCCAAATCTAAATAAAAGATGTCTATACCCATTTGAGTTTACCTTGGCCAGTTTCACACAGAATCAGCACTAAAGTATAAAATAAGGACCATTTTAATCATAAATATGACAATAATATTGTTTTATCTCAGTAAATTATAGTATCTATCTCAAAATGCCGACCCAGGAACAGACTAACTGTCTTCGTAAGAATGTTTAATGCCTACGCAGTCAAGTCAAAGGTGGTTGGGAGGTACTTTTGTATGTAAATCGAACGCGTAGGCTTCAGGGTACCTAGGTCTTGCCTAGGCTTTGTAATACCTGGATTCCAGTTAGCTTTGAAATGTTTTTAGGTTTCTAATTGAGTAGCTGTTTTATGGTGTTCGTTGTTGAAGTGTGGCAGTGATGTTTTAGTTGAATCTAATATTTACTGATCAGCTGGTTTTTTTTTTTGGTTTTTGGTCTTTTGATAAGAAGTTAAGGTCAAATTATGAACTCACATACCTAGAAAAACTTACTATGACTAATAACTTATCTTAAACTATACCTACGTGCCATATAAAATAATAAAAATCTTTTTTCTAAAAAAAGATAAGTATTTTTTTTATCAGTTTCTTAACCTTTTGTGGCTTGTTTTTTTTTATTTTTCTTTTAAATTTACCTCGAAATAATTTAAATTTTTTTAATAAACCCACAAATTAACCAACTATAAATCCGTTCGCGATCTAAAAGATACCATCCTTTACCATCGCACATCGGCCGAACTGTGCTAAGGTAAGCGCCTTTCCCTTCCATTTATTCATAGTGAAATAACAAAAATATCTATACTGTAAAGTACCAGCACACATGGACCCCGGACAAAATTTACTCCTAACGCATTTGAGGGTTCAGTTACGCTGGTCGGTTCACGCGTAGGTTGTGCAAGCTATATACGTTGAAAAATGGCGGCGAAGCCACAATAGTCTATGGAACAGCGAACCCGGAAGACATATTGACCATAGACAAGATTAATCTTTGGTACGTTTGATTTTTTTTTTGTGTGTGGAAATCTATTACGTATAATAAGACATTTATGTGAATGTGTTATGTTGAGTTAGAAATAGCTTGAAGTTATTAATGACCGTTATTTTCGATATTAGTTTATTACGTTTTTCTACGAAATTAAAGTAGTTTTTGTAATACAATTTTAATAAAAAAACTTTTTTGAGCACTCTTAAATAAGGAGGTTTTGTGAAATTACTGTGTAAAAGTTCTCTCAAGTATCTCAAGTGTCCACTAATTGTCAAAACTATTTTTTTTTACATAGGCATCGAAAAAAATATTCAATACAACGGGCAAGAACTATAATCTATATTTTATTTAGATTAATAATCATTATACTACCCTCATCTTAATTAAAATACCACTTAGCCATAGACTAGAAATATAGACAATCCATTTAAAAATAACCAATAAAGTTTTATAGATGTTTGCTATTAGCTGAATGAAAAACTATAAAGCAGTCTTATTTATTGCCTATTGAAGTAATCGCTGTATTATTATTCTATGTAATAGTAATAATGGACCGTCTTTTAGTGCTATTATTATTATGTAATTTTCTCTTTGGATACTTATTGTAAATGAGAAAAGGTGTCTGCCTGTTTGGTGCATCTTTAAGCCTAAACTAAGGCGCCAATTTGATATATCCTTAAGTAGAAGATAACGTTGGTTGGAAAAGTACTTATGGACGAGGCGTTTTTGAACAGTGAAACAAAAGAGGTAAAAACAAAAAAAAAATTACACTGGCCATAATAATAGTCGAGTCTCATAGATTGACAGTTATTCCCTATTAAATAATGTATATTATAATACTAAATCGTAAAAGTCCACTTCTTTAGAAACTTGGATATATCAATAAAACGAGCAACATTGTCACAATTGGCTTTGTTACTTGTCAGCAAAGTCTAATAACAAAATGTTCTCCTGATATAATAGGTAAAGCTTATAACCTTAAAGCTGAATAAATCCAATAAAATACTAAGATAAAGAATAATAGAGTGCCAGCTATTCACTATTGTATAATTATCTCCTTACGGTACTCAAACAGAATTAAATAAATCCATACGAACATTGAAACCGTCAATGAATACATACATTAGGAATCTCTTGTTACAGCTATACTTACACATAATTAAGTCTTACATAACTAATATTGGTGAGAAATACAAATATTTTGCCCCGAGACGGCATTCGAACCCGTGACCGCATTGGTGGCGGACGCACCTTTTCGGTATGCCATTCTGGTATATACTCTAAATGAACACATTTTTTCGATTATATTTAAAAAATATTTTTTTATTTTTATTTTTATTATAATAAGTCATTTTTGAAAGCTAGATGAAATCGGAGTTATCGAACAAGAAACTTACTCAGAGGTCGCTTATATTAGAGCCCACTTCTGAACTAAAATATACTTAGACATCCATTTCAAAATAATTATCACAACAATAATTATTATCTGAAAATAATTATCGTTTACAATGTCAGTATCTAAGTCTCAGATATATGCAATCGTGACATTTATTCAACAATAAATTACACACATTCTAAGGTTAGAACATAATCACCACGACACAATAATCACCAGTCAGGAACTGGAATAACCGTGACACATCGGTGATTATTGACCACCTATGCTGTGCTGAGTTTTATGCCCAGAAAGATCTGAGACCTCGTTTAAGACATCATTCACTTTTATAATGTGGTGAAACGGCAAAAATGCAATAAATACCTACCTACACACTTATTGCAGTGAGCTTAGCTGTGAGGTATAGGTAATACTTTAACCAGTAGGTAACACTCGCAAAGAATTTTACAAAAAAAAAAAAACGAGTTTCAGAAAAACCATAAAAATGTAATAGGTACCCATTTTTTATACTACTACTACTTACTATAAATAAAATAAAACTAAATAAAAGATCGATTTTAAATAAAATTAAATAATTATAAATCTCAAAATAATTATTTCATAAACAATAATTTTATTGAACACACTGTTTAAACCAACCCAAAAATGTCATTACACAACCAATTAATTCCTAAACTAACCAGCAAGGACAATGCAATCTCCAAACACAGCCCATAAAACCTATGAGCCAATATTTAAATCACTTTTATCAGCTAACTAATAAAACATACACACTTATAAAATTTACTGGCAATAAATATGGCGATCGGACCGTTACAGCCTACACTAGATACACATACATATCTATCTAGTTGCATCTAGGAAATAATTCTACAATAATCTTAGTCCCTCACGCGTATAATATGCACGCATTCTTCCCAGACATGCAAAATTCACATACACCAACAAAGCCCAGGACTCCGTGGACACACGCGCCTCTGTGTGAGTAATGCGATCGTGTGCGTGCGTTCAACGACCTATGCATTTGCTTGCAGTACAGGCTAAAAGTATGCGTTCGTTTTATTATGGTCTTATTTTAAAAATGGAACGCCACGTTCGGTTTCTTTTGCGTTGGGTTAGGTCGCGGTCGTGATTTTTCGGCTTTTTAGCAAACGTGCCCTGGCTGGCTGAGATTGTTTCGAATTTCGAACTGGTTTGCGGTTCCGTTGTGTAAGATTACCGTTAGTGTTCGATTTTCGAACGTCGATTGTTCTAATTTTGATGTTTGGTTTAGCGTTAATAGGAGCATATGGTTCGGATCTTTTAGATTGGATCTTAAAAACATTGTGCTCGTTAATTATTAGGGTCAGATGTATTGCGTTGCGTTAGCTCTCACTCAGATAAATGACATTATGTGTGATCTATATATGGATTCTACTAACAAATGCAAAAGAATTGCAAGGAAATCTGAAACTACAGAGCAATTTTAAGTGGTTAGAATGAATAGAAAACTGAGTTTATATAACACCTCTTGGCACTTAATTCAAACAGATAGTCCAAAGTTCAACAAAATCTTAAATCTAGCCTTCTTTACAGGGGAACGTCCATACAAATGCCATCTGCCGGACTGCGGAAGAGCCTTCATCCAGCTCTCGAACCTCCAACAACACCTAAGGAACCATGATGCTCAAGTGGAGAGAGCTAAAAACCGGCCTTTTCATTGCAATATTTGTGGAAAAGGTTTTGCTACTGAGAGCAGTTTGAGAACACACACGGCAAAGGTCAGTATCTAAAAGTTTTGTTTTGACTAAAGTCACTTAGTAAGAATATAAATAAAATTTCAATTTCATTTAAATTTTTGGAATATAAATTGTTGCATCTTATTTAAGTCAATACTTTACTAAGATACTTCTTTTTCCCTATGATGTCCTTTTTGACATTATTTTTAACAAGACCTGAAAATATGATACTTACAATTATTCTTGAACCAAAATTGATTACAACACTTTTTGGCAATGATGTATTTTCTTTTATTTTACGAAATTTTTCAAGTTCCCCAAAACCGCGGAACTTGTTTTGATTGTTTATAATAATTTCAGCTATTTACTGTTCATTTCAAAATTACAAGCGAACTCAATTGGCAATTTCATATTAATTTGCACTTTACAAAATCAAAATTGACTGTTTGGCAGAAATGTTTTTTTCAAAATTCCCTTTCGACTGTATATTTTTGTTGTTGTGTTTTTTATGAATGTGTCCTAATCTTTGAACTGCTATGCCCGCATCGCCACTGCCGGTGGAACAGGAGCTTCAGCTGCACCTTGGTGTTTTGCAGCAACACGCGGCACTCATGATAGGTGGCGCAACCGCCACTCCCTGCCCAATATGCCACAAAGTTGTGTTCGGAGGCGAAGCCCTCGTAGAACACATGAAGAACACTCACAAGGACCCCAATGCATCCGGCGTTGCGAGTAAGTTTCAGAGTTCTCGGTTTTTTCAATATTCGAAGGATTGGTCCGTTTGAAAAAAGAACTCCGTCTATCGCAAAAGTCGATAAAGAAGTTCCTTTTTTGAATTCTCTCGAAATTTGAATGTCGATAACGGCGGGCTGTTTCAGATTCAGAAATGGAACGCAATTGACATTCTTTTTTCAATTTGTTTGGGTTTAGTTTTAATTAGATTTTAAATATCTCTTCTATTGAATACGTATTTTTCTATCCTGTTTTAATTAAAATGGATGATTTTATTTTAATAATGGCAATGTTAAAATCATTTTATTCTGGCAACGTATTTCTACGTTACAATAGGAGAGATACATTAGCGTGTAAGTTGTGTCACTGGAAGTTTGTAACTGGTCATCGTAACCGCGCGATAAGTCGTACTTATCTAACATTATGTTTTAAAACGTTATAAAAGCTTCCAGCTGGCACAAAGCCATGAGGGGTGTTGGTTTCAATATCAACGGTAAAACAAAAACGTATCGTATCCATAAATCTTAAACGTTAACTTAATAAATAAGCGCTGAACGCGGTCCGGGGACTAGATGTTATTGTTTAGCATCATTCAGAGGGTAGTATGTTTTGCAAACATTTCTTGCTTGTCCCTGGAAATACAAATTCTTCGGATGGCGTTCAGTCTATATTATCATAACATGTTTTGTGTATGTATCTAATGGCAGCGTTTTCCTCGTTTTCTATCGTCAATTCCGTTTCGTTGGCATTCAATGTTCAGTTAATTGGTTTCTGTTTTGGTTTTACTTATTGATTTTATTTAAATGTCATTTGTTTTCGCGTTTTGAGTTTGGTTAGATGAATGTTATTTTAAGTGTTAAGACGGTGTTTTGTTGGTTGAAAGCTCTTTTATTTGATTGTTATGAAACAGCCCCATTCATAACATCCCAAAGTAATTCAAGTATAAATATTTCACCATTACAAATAAAATCAATTCCCCATTTAAAATCACCACACCAACAAAGCATAGTCCCATCAAATACTTCACTAACAATGGAACTAACCTATTTTTTTTTCTTTTTCCCTTCCCTAACCTACTAACCCACCTTAATCCTGGTGACTAGGCCCTCCAGCCACGTCACCCTACCCGGCACAGGCTAAACCTGTTGATCCTTACATAGCGAAGCGACGGACGGCGAACCACCCCTGTCCTGTCTGCGGGAAGCATTATGTCAACGAGGGTTCCCTGAGGAAGCACCTGGCTTGCCATCCGGAGACTCAGCTGACTAGTGGACTGAGGATGTGGCCTTGCTCCGTCTGCCAGGCTGTGTTTACACATGAAAGTGGTATGTGGACTTAGATAGAATCTTTTTTGTAACGCTGCAATAGTCGTATAGTATGAAGCACATCTTCCAAGGGTGGTTTTGATACCCAACAGACATGCATAAAGGCTGCCAAACTCTGAGTATTTCTGCTAAGTTTTACTAAAATAAAAGCTTCTAAATGATACACTGTTCAAAAGTACATGCTTAACGATGATAACAATTTATTTATTTATTTAAGGATCACCAACGAGTGTTACAAAACCATAAAACTTACACAAAATACAAAAATTGGTACACATCATCATTATCCAGTAATGCACACTCAATTATAGGTTACCACATCTTTTACAGAGCCGAGCATACATAGCTAACAGATAACAGAAAACTGTTTGAACAACCACTCATTGGTCAATATTATAATCCAATGAAGTATCAAGAATGAGTTTAATTTCACAAAGTGACACCATAATACCAACAGAAACAAACAGTATACTTAAGTTCCTGGTTAATTATTCTGTAGGTATCTGACTGCATATTTGTCTAATATTGACTTCAGGTCGTATCAGTCAAATATGCAAACACCTTGTCGATAACAGCCAGGCTATATAATAGTTGTTAAAACTTGACACGGAGATAAATCACAACACGGACTAAAGCATAAAATGTTTTTGAACCGGAATCGAATCTCGTTCCCGAAGGACATTTATCATAGATGCCGTGAAGCCGCAGGCAAAGCTAGTTATGAATTTATTAAGCAAACAATGTATTTTGGTTTTCTGTTCTTCTTTTTGCGATCACATCCTAACAATAGAACCGATAAATTCTGAAGCACTTGCATCATAGCTACACTTATTGACAGCAATCATTAGTCTCTAATATAACTTTAAAATACTCATTTGTTATTCAAAATTTCAGGCCTCCTCTCACACATGGAGCACATGAGAATGGAACCAAAACATCAGTTCGCCGCCCAGTACGTGCTGTCACGAGCAGCAGCCGAGAGACGAGAGAGAGACATCATCGCCGCCGTCTCGGCCTCCGCTGGAGGATCCGGCCTCCTGAACCTCGCGCCACCCTCCCCAGCGCACTCAGACTCATCCTCGAACGGACGGCTGTCCTCCTCTGCCGGATCCGAAGCAGGTGCAGCAGTCAACAAACTCACGGACCTACTCAGATCAGCTAACAACGGACATCAAGCATACGGAGACGAAAGAGTCGCAGCCATAGCAGCAGCCGCCGCTAACATGATGGCCCAGCCTGGCGAAGGTGCTAGCGCCGTGCAGGTAGCTGCTGCCAACCTGGTATCCGCGATGAGGCAGCAACTGGCCAGAGAGCCACCCCCGGCTCAACCACCTGCAGAAACACCGCCAGCTCCCTCTGAAGCCGCCTTGAGAATCCAGCAAGCTGAAGCCCTCCTACGAAGTCAGGCCGAAGCGTTGCGACTCGCCGTCTCCCAAGCCGCTGCGGCTCACGGCAACGAGGCCGCCAGTCCTTTAAGACACAACGGAGGCTTCCCTCCGCAACCGCCGAACGATGGAAATGGACAGATTTCCCCTGAACTAGTGGAAGCATTCAGAATGGCACAGGAGCAGCGACTAGAGCAAGCACTCAGATTGCATGACCCTAGAATGTTGGGTTTTAACCTGCCGTCGCCGGTGCAGCAGGCGGCGCAGCAGGCAGCTCAACAAGCCGCCCAACAGGCAGTGGCTGCACAGCAGGCGGTCGTTGCGCAGCAGCAGGCTGCAGCGCAGCAGGCTGCTCAACAAGCTGCCCAGCAAGTGGCGCAGCATGCAGCCCAGGCCGCCCAACAGGCCGCGCAGCAGGCCGCGCAACAGGCCGTCCAACAACAACACATGCAAGCCGCACAAGCTGCTCAAGCGGCTCAAGCTGCCCAACAAGCAGCTCAACAAGCTGTCCACCTCCAACAAAATCCTCAGCCATGAAAATTCAGCTATTACTAATCCGATGCGATTTCGACGCAATAGATGTAATTTAGCTCGTAAAACTTAGTGAAAAATTATAAAAGGGAACTTTTGTATTTTTTGGATGAAAATTAGTTTTTCGGCCGGAGTTTGTACGAAATCGCCTCAGATTGGTAATTCGTAATTAATTTGTTTTTTTACCGAGTTAGTTTTGGACTCTAAAAGTGTTTTACGTTTAATTTTAGCCGGCAAAAGTATACAATTATGAAAAAAATATAAAGTAATAACATTAATTTAGATAGAACTAACTGTTGTAAATAGGGAAAACTTTTAGCGGAAACAAATTTTACTGTAAATAAAATAAAAAAGTACCTAAAATTAGTTGAATGAATGAACAAAATGGAACAAAAACTCGCCCGAACAAGTAATTAGATGTAGAGTTACGACAAATAATATTACAGTGCAATCTTCTATTATTTGTTTGGTTATATTTGAGTGTTTTATTAGAAATATATATTTATTTTTATTAGCTTTACCACAGAGCAGTGAATTTCTTAGCTTAGTACAAACTTTTAGATGTGCCAAACAGGTTTAAGCACGTTTTATCGCATTTAGCGACGGTTTATTGCAATATAATTAGTTGCATTATGTTTCCATAGGATATTTTTATTATTATTATTATTCAATTTTTAAAAATATTTTTTATTAATCTTTTCACGCAATAACACGTCTTATGCTAGTCACGTTTTGAACGCACAAAATAATTCTATTTAACAAAAAAATAATTTTATTTTTTACATTATTTTATTTTCATTTTCAAAATTTTTCTTATTTCTTGGCGTATTTTATTTTTAAATGCCATATTAGATAATAATTATATTATTTATGTAAATACCGTAGCACTTTACGTAAATGTTGAAGCTTTTGTTTTATTATATAACTTAAAAATAACAGTTTATTTTAACATCATACGATTATTTTAACTGGAAAATAATTATTTACAAAATGATTTGTATAGTTGTATATATAAAAAAAAATGTTCATTATTTTTTCAGAAGACTGCCGTTACTTATCTTTTGTATGTAAATAAATCAAAATGGAATTGTAATTGATAAATAAAAAATAGCGATTTTTCACTGAAGTTACAGTCAACAGGACATTTATAGGACAATCACCTATAGTTAATTGGACTAAACGTCGAAGTAAAGTAAAATTAAGATCCTATAGTAACTTTCGACGACAATAACTTTGAGTAGACGAACTACAGACAAACACAAGACATTCTTTTCATCACGGATGTTCACACAGCCCAAATACTTACATTTTTAATTTTAATTTTAAATCAAAGCATAATTAAACAGCAATAGCCCAGAAATCATTTCAAAATGATTAATAATTGCACTCTGCAATTATAAAATCATTATCAATAAACAATAATAATAATAATGCATACAGTTGCCGCAATAGATTTATAGTTCACGATTGCAAAATATCCCCCAATTCTTGAAAAAAAATCTGGGAGATTTCTTGCAATTTCAAATTTAAGAGAATGTCAAGTGTTGCCGAATATTAATTCTTTTTAATATTATCAACATGTATAATAATAAGGGACAATTTATGTGAACCAAATGAATGTATTTTATTTCGTTCATACAAATTGTATAATACGTATAATCGTAACATAGGTAAGGTACAAATAAGCTGATTTTAATGTACGTAATTATTTCATTCTTGAATTAATATTGGTATTTTCGTGCAGTGGTCTACAACTCCATCAAAAATTGTAGACCACGTAACTGCTACGTATATCAATGTAAATAGGAAAAAAAATCAATGCAATAGCCCAAAAATCATTTTTATTTCCGTATCGTGTTCTTATTTTCGAAGGAGAAAGATGATTTAATTGAATAATTATTTCTTATAATTAATTTCAGTTATGAAATACACAACTTTTCGGCAAAGATTTATTTATTGTTTTGGTGCGGAGAGGCAAAGTTACATCGAGACGCGAATGGTTACCCGATACCGTATACCTGCAGTTTTCTAGGAAACGTGAGCAAAAATTCAATTATATTGGACTTGAAAACGATTTTGACTGATAATAAACCAAAAATATGATAATCGCAATAAAATTCCAAGTGAACGGATCGCTATTTATGTAAAAAATGTCCTCATAAATTTAATATATAAATAAATTAATATAACAACAAAAGAAGTTCCTATGAATATTGTATAAAAGGTATTGTTTTAAATTTAGGTCTTAGTAGAAGGAAAAATTTATGAACGTTTGGTATTTTTAAAGTTATAATTAATGAACCATCATGTTAGGGAACTTAACTCGGAGGGTGTCGAGTTGTACAAAAATAAAAAAAAGCACGGATCATGAATCCTAACATTAGATTTTTAGATCAAAAGTTACGTTTCCAAGAAAGTGTTCATGTGCATCGTGGTTCAAATTTTTGTGCGGCGTACTTCATTGTAAAAATATTTGTAAAAAAATGTTCAAGCTGTATTTTCGAGGCGGTAAAATTTAATGATAAGATTTTTTGATTAAGATACGAAGAAAAAGTAATCAAAAATAGTGTTTAGGTATTGACGCCACACAAAAATCTGAATGAAAACGTATTTTCTGTGATCATCGAAGTGGAATAGTTATATCAGATCGTGTCTGCGAGTTGTCAGAGGTTATTTTTAAGTTTTTTTTTTTAACATTATTACGGAAAAAATAAAAAAGTTTTTCTACATTTATTTTATGACGAAAAAATTCCGTAGTTAAGCAGTGTACATTAAATATAAAGCCTAAATTATTAAGGCGATGTACTGTATCGCCGATACGGAGTCAAAGAATATTACAATTGCTAGCATTTGTAATATTTTTGACTGTTTTTTAGTATCAATAGTACTGGATTCAGTTCAATGTCATTTCACGTGCAGAGATTAGTCTGCATGAATCTCAATTTTTAAAATGCGCTGTCAGTTTTTATATGGATACGACGCCTTACAATTATGTAGTTTAATTGGCTATGAAATAATTATAAAGTTACATAATTGTGTTATTTACTTGTTTTGTTACTAGAAAATCTCGTTGACGAACGTTTTTGCGTCACTTTTAATGTTCGATACAGTTGACATGTTGATTGTTTTTCTTCGGGCATTAAAAAAGTGATTATTAAGTACTTACAAAGTGTTATATCATCTGAACATCGAAATCGCGACCTACAACTTGCGATTACATTACATTTTTTATTTCAAAGTTAAGTGAAAAATATTAACAGCTGCTGCTGTATTGAATTCTGCTTCACTTGCCCTTGTATAAAATGCAACACACTGAAAATCTTGCATTCAATTTCTAAATGAATTAACAACAAAGTTCAAGGTTTGTGTTATAGTATAAGTCAATGATTTATTTGAAATTCAAAATAATGATTGTGTTCAACACATTTCGGTAAATGAAAAAAATAAACTTATTAAAATTCAAAAAAAAGCAATAGTAAATGATGCATACAAGGAAAACAAAAATGTTGCTTCTGAAAACTTACCAGCTACAACAGTTGTTAATATTTTTGAAAATTGTTAAGTTTTTAAACAATGAATTGCTGTTGATTTGAATTAAACATCCTTATTGATCGTTAAAGTTATTTATTTTCTTGCTTGTTAGTTTACGTATCTGTATTTCACCTTGTTTTCATGACATATTTAGCTAAATATACATCATTAATCATAATATAATTAAGTGTAGTCAGGATAGCCAGGTTTTCAATTTAACTCACAATAGTAGTCGTATATCTTAATGTATCGTAAGTTAGCATAATTAATGTAATGTAATACCAGACACTATTCATAAATAAAACATTTCAAAATGTTTATTTATAAATGGCTGATAAATATAATATAAAATGAGCACTAGAACTGCGATTTTTATATTATACCGTAGTAAACAACGAATAAAAAAAAACAAAATAAATAAATACAAAAAAAATATCCGTGTACTTAAACGTACTTAAATGTCATAGATAATGGAATTTATTATTGGTGTTTTTTACGGGAACTTATTACAATATCCCGTTCTTGCGTCGTATCCATTTTAATAATAAAAATATTTTAGGGAAAAATATGCAATCATCAACAATTTTCGTGTCGTATTTTACAAACAAAATAACGGTTTATTTAAAGTCGAATTACAAAAAAAAAATACTACCAAAATTAAAACTTACACAAATGTCTTTTAAGAATAGGGTAAAAATGAAAATGGGTTTCAATATTGGGGTAACTTTGGTAACTTCAACCACTGACAGCGCATTAATTTTGTCTACTTTATCGTATTGCCTAGCCTCTGTAATGTCACATAGGGCATTTGCGTTGTTACAAACGTTTTGTTGTTATCGTTAACATTACTCTGTTTATCGCAAAAACTTTACCCAATTGGTGTAATTCTAGTCTTATCTTTTTTATCCTTAAAAATAATGTCGTGATTGATCAAAAAATGTTGTTGTAGGTACGTTTTTGGAAACAGTAAATTGTAAAAATTAAAATGAAAATTGTATAAATCAAAATTATTGTAACTACAATTATATTTCGGCGTAAAAATTGTAAAATTCAAAATGTTTAGACGTTAGAAATTAAAATATACGGTTTAGGTAGAAGTCAAAATTCGTGTTTGGCATGCTGTATTTAAACTTAAAGGAGTAAAAATTAAACAAAATTGTAAATAAATTTTAGAAATGTGATGTGACGATATTACTGTACCTAATCGATGTTTAGGCGAATAAACATACATGTTGGATATTTCTTATTAAATCTCATAATGTGTAAAGAGTGTTCACGACAGATAATTTTTTGTTTTATTATTTTGTAATTTTATTTTATTTTTATCATTATTTCTCGTGTATAGAGTTGTACCCTATAATTATAAGTTTAATAATTATTAAAAATTATTAATATAAAATGATGCCATGTTTTTAAGTAATTATTTTAGATTTACTCGATGTGTTTATTAAATATTATATTTTTTATAAAAGTTATTATTTTTTTTGTACTCGATATTTAGTCAAAATAAGAACTGCTATGTAATTTATAGTTAAGTTTAGCGTTGTTATGTTAAGCAATATTTTTTTAGTTATTACATTTTATTGAACAAATTTAATTAACCCATTAATTTTATTGTGAAAAATATAATTTTAACAACGGAAAATGCTTACTGTGTCATTAAATTGAGAATAGTGACTATTATTGCCGAAACGGTTAGCTATAATTATTTTAAAAAATAAAAAGGATGATTCATACGTGCGTTTTTCTTTAAATCCATTTCTGATGAGTATATAACTATTGTTTTATTTCATCAGTTTAATCGTTCTGCGTTCCGTGAAGGAAAACATCGTGAGGAAACCAGCATATCCTAGAACCAAAAATTCGAAGAAATGTGACATCCAACAACCAGCACTAGACCCGCGTGGTGGATTACGGCCCATTCCCACTCTCACAGAGAGGGTCTCCTCTCTGTGGTGTCCCAGCATTGGGAATATTAAAAGACTGATGATGATGATGATGAATCGTCCCGCAATAACTTCAGCCTTTATTTACTTACTCGTTTGTAATACATATTATGAATAGGCAAAGTATTTTATCTACCTCAAAATAATATGAGTGCAAATCAAATAAAGTCATCAATAATAATAAACAAATATCAACGGACAACAACAATAAACCAATTGAATCAATTATAATCAAAGAGTTAAAATAATCTCAAACATATTTAATAATGTCAGACTTCTAATATAGGCAGTGCCATCTCTTGTTGAGTAGCAGAACTAAAGTTCTAATAAGACTGAAGTCTTGTTAGATTCTGGGTTAGAGATCTAATTACTACTTATTAGATTAGTCAATTACTTATATATTTCAACATCTTGAAGTTAAACTCTTTGAAGGTCCATAAACATCTTTCAGGCCCTTATTAGGATGATATTTTTCTGTTAATAGTAAGTTTATAGTTTTAGGTCACCTTTATAGGTCCATAGAAAATAGCCCTGGATAAAAAGCGGCTATCTAGATTTAACTAAACTATTTTAATATATAAGTTTTTAAGCTAACATGGTCACAATCATTAGAATTAATATTTGTTTCGGGATATTTACCATGCTTATTTAGATTTTGTTTGAGAGCTCGATATTTCGGCACCGTCACAAGCGCCATGATCACGAGAACTTTCTCAATATACGTTGGACTTGGGTTCCATCTAACCGGATGCAGCTGTATCCAAGTTAAATACTAGTGGTATTTAACATAGAGTGAATATAAATATAGAAAAAAAACATTGACACAGCATCTTTAATTTTCAGATTAAGGAACATCTTTTAAATTAGTCCAATATTGGAGGAGGAAAGAGACGAGAGCCAAACCTCGGATTATGACTTTACTAAGGAAATTCAGTCGGCGCTCTCTGCCCCCGTTTCCTCTTTAGTGGAACTGGGCTGGTCATGTCTGCAAGTTAGAGATGTCGACCAAAAAAGTAACTGAGTGATAGAGATTAAAGCAGAAATAGAGGTCGGCCCAGGAAAGTATGGGAAGACATATTTCGGGAGAAAGGTGGACCTGGTTGGATGAGTAAAGCTGGGGACAGGAATTAGTGGAAGGAAATGGGGGAGGCTTACGCCAAAGAGGCGACTACTGCTTAGAGGCGTGATATACACTCGTACAAACATTTAAATTAATTTAGGAAAAAAAATGCAAATATAATCTAGTCTAAGTAATTAGTAGTTATTAAATTTTTATTATTTACTTGCAGTGGTGGCCTAGTGGTATCAGCCGCGACTTACAAGTAGGTCGTGGGTTCGAGCCCAGGCAGGCGCTTTACTTTATGTAAATTATTTCATCACCACTGCTCTCAAAACGGTGAAGGAAAACATCGTAAGGGAACCGGCATGTCCTAGAACCAATAATTCGAAGACATGTGACATCCATCAACCCGCACTGGGCCCGCGTGGTGGATAACGGCCCATTCCCTCTCACAGAGAGGAGGCCTGTGTCCCAGCAATGGGAACATTAATAGGCTGATGATGTGATGTGATGTGATTATTTACTTTGGTGTACCTAATTGTTGCAAGACGTTCCAGTGCGAAGATAAAATAATAAACAAAACAACGTGCTTTCTGAGGCACGGTGAAGTCTCTGTGTGGAGCGTTGCATAACCATTAAGATTGCCCTGTGCGGCAGTTATTTTTTAGCCACGATTGACTATAAAAAAATTATTCGAGAAGAGGTTAGTACCTAAATTAATTGGTTTTTTTAAAAGAAATCTGACAGTTCTAACCGGTCTTTAGGCTCGCGCTTGACCACTATCTCATCTGATGGTAAGCGATGTTGTAGTCGACGGTGAAGCACGCTTACCTAGAAGAAACCTATTCACTCTTATTAAAGAGCCCTAGATTGTAGCTATCGTAAAACGCAGACTCCGACAGGGCTTTGCACTCCTTAGCATAATAAAAGTATGTGTGAGAGAAATTATCGCGAAGTTATTTGTTTGTACATCTCAGATAGTGGTTCAAAAGCGTACGGTGAACCGAAAAGTATCGGTGAGTATATACTAGAGCATTTTCGCGAGAATTACAACGCAACGTTCGTACGAATGGTACAATACAGACAAATTCTCAGTTTCCTAAAGCAGTTCCATGTAATGTAACGTTCTTGCGAATGTTCGACGCTATGTTCGACGTAATGCTCGCGAGGGAGCATTTACCAGTAACATTTCTTTGTACCTTGCGTTCATTATTGACCTCACTCCACGTCACCCGCGCTCGTGCCTTTGCTCGATAAAATGTTACACCAAAACTCTCGTGGGTTTTTAAAATCAGGTTGTAACACAACACATAGCGTCATGTTCGAAGTGTGGTTCGAGTAAATTTAAAAACAACGAATGTTCGATCTATTGTTCTGCTCTATACTCACCTTTGGCTAATCTTGGCAGCAGAACTTGGTGCCTAGTTCTGGTGGAAATGAGTACCTAAATAATAACAGACACACTGGTTGATCTTCAACTATATGCAACGTTTCCTGAGGTTCGCCTGTAGAATTCATTCATTATTCACCAGATGCCTCCGTGTCTATGAAAACATGTTAAGTTGTTGGTCTTGGCTGCTGCAATTTGTAACTATTTTTTGTCAGTCGTTGGTCAGAAATCAGAAGATCTGAAACTAGTCTGGTCAGGTCAGACAGGCATGGAGTGATCCCTTAGTATCAAGCTGCCTCCGGTTAGATTGGAAGCGTTGGTACACCAACAGAGCTGGAAAAAGGGTGGACAAATTTAAGGGTGCCCTAGTCGGTCATTCTTCTGTACTAAAGTAGTATGGAGATTACTCCACTGTTTGACGGTGTACATTCCAACTTAAAAAAAAATATCAATTTGTCTCATCATTATCTAGCCCTGTTTGGAAACAAACATGTAAAAAAAATATTTGAAAGTTATGAGCGTCTAAAGTTCCATAATATTTCAACATTAATTTTAATGTATCTTTGGGCGGAAATTAATACCATACGAAAAAGGAAAATTGCAAAACAGTCACTATACAAGGATAGATTAGTAGTTGAAAAATCCAAATAATTTTATTTTGAATAGATAAATTCAGTAGTTTTTCATGATAACCATAATCCCAAAGGTCTGTTTATAAAAAAATGCATTATAAAATTGCGCATGTATGCGCCACACAGCGTTTGGAGTGTGTATTCGTAAGCGCACTAGCTTCTTACTACTCCACATAGTGTCTATACCTTTCGCACGTGTTGTCTGATGACATAGGCTGCATTTTAACCCCACACACAAAATAGTTCGTGCCGCCGACTAGGGCACCCTTAATGGTAGTAACCTGGTAAAAGTGCTCCTCCTCCACCGTACCAGCTCTTGCAAAAGCTTTTCACGTGTACCGTGGTGATTTACCTGCCTACTAACATTACTCAATCGTTATCTTTATTCAATGGCTTATTTTATACACCTTTGTCTGATTAAAGAAGAAACGTGTTGGTGTGTAATAATACCACTTCTTCCTTGAACTTAGAGACGGCCTATTACAATGTATGTGCAGAGTATTAGTTCAACCCTATTACGGTTGAAATTGGACTGGCACACGAGCGGGGCAATCTCCATTCAGGTATTCCAGTGTATTTTGGAATCAACCGGGTACGAAACCAGACTTAGGATTTGCTCCGTCAGCCTGAAATCTGTTGATGAAAGAACTCAATAATATTTAACCGACCTGGGAATAGAACCCAGAACCCACTACTCTGACCTGAATCACCCTATCCAGTTTGTGAAAATTAGGTCTAATTTTCGCAAACGCTAAGACTATAAATATTGTTTATTTGATATACTGCCATCTGCTATAAATTAGTAAAACTATATTAGAAAGTACTTGGGTAAGCTACGTGAATTTAAACAGGCGCCATCTAGTTTTAAATAGTAAAACTAATAACATAACAAAGACGTTCAAACAACCCTTGCAAATAGCGCCACCTATTTCATTGATTCAGTACTAGTATAAAAGTAGTCACATTGCGCCATCTGTGAAAATTTACTAATACCACTAATAAAATTGGTTGTCTTGACTTTTTCGTAATCCTGACATTTCTGTTGATGATTGTTTAACCACGAATACAAAGATGGCACTGTAAGCAGTTTTGTTGATTTAAAATTATTATTAACGAAAAAGTTTTCTATCTGGATATTTTTTGCTTCAGGTAAGACGTAGTACCTATTAGATACATATAAACTCGCATGTAGAAACTACAGAACTAAAGAAATAGTTTATTGTTAACTAGCTTCTGCCCGAGGCTTCGCCCGCTTCCAAAGTTAAAAAAAACTCCGATGTTTGCTCTGATCGCCAATAAACAGGATTATCCGCTGTGTCAATCGGTTGGCGCAGAGTGGGCGCACGGTTGGCGCAGTGGTTGAGCGATTGTCTGCTGCGGTGCGTGTCACGGGTTCGATTCCCGCACGGAACAAATATTTGTATGACCTACAGATAGTTGTTCCGGCTCTGGGTGTTGTGAATGTGAGTTTATATGTTTGTAAACGCACCCACGATACAGGACGAAATTCCTAGTGTGGAGCCAAGTTTAAAAAAAAAAAACTAAAGTTTCTCTGAAAATTTCATTAAAATCGGTCCAGCCGTATCGGAGTCTATAAGGAACATACATATATACTTTCTCTTTTATATTTAAAGAAGATAGATCATTAGGATATCTTCAATGATGCGCTGTGTAATTAATATATAAGAATAGCTTGGCATAATCAGAAATATCTACAGCCTGATTGCATGACATAAAAATTCATAGAATCGATCGCAAACTCTTTAATTTTGACTGACAATTCAACAGACAACATTGCGAATTTACATGTTAAACGAATAGGTAACTAAATATAGGCTAACCTAACCTACACACAGAACCAGGAATTATGGCAGACCGAAAAGTAGGGCTATAACCCAACAGTGGGTTATTCCATAGTAAAATAATCAAGATCATTATGAAGAATCAAAATCCTTCTGTTCATCAGGGACATTACCACGACCCTACCTATTAAGTTCAAGAGCTTTGTTGCTCGATAGGAATCCCTGCCGTGCAACTAAAGGACATTAAAGATACATCTTTAAGGCCGTACCCTGACCAAAAAATCAGCATGAGATATGAGCATTCCTATTGGCCTAGCGGCACTGGTGGGGCATGAATTACGATAGTGAATACGCCCAGATTTAAGAATAAAATCTTTATAAAATCGAATATTGGTCTTTTGAAAAAAAATATTTACAAAATGTTCGTTATCAAATTGTCTATCCATTAGTGTTAGTATAAAAAATAATTAATGAACACTTTACGAGGAGATGCATGCTATCAATAATTATTTCTCATTTTTATGGTTTTGTTGGAAGGAGATTAGTGAAACATACACCTCTTTAAAAAAAAAAGTGTACTACCATTTTAGAATCAACATTATGTAGAAATTTAATGTATTTTTATTAATTGATATTTCTTTTTAAATAAAGAGTAGATAGCTCTTAAAAACTACACAAAAACGACTAGCGCGGCGTTTTGCTCGGGGAGGCGCCTTAACACTAACAACGTAAATACCACAACAACGAGTCACGAGTGGACATCCTACAAAATAATGTAGTCTCTAAAATTAGGTTAGGTCCAGAATTATTTCACGGCAACACCATTTGCTGATGCAAGCAGCTATAACGGCCTCACATGCACAGATGATAGGGCAAGCGGCGCAAGTTGAATGGTTGGTCATAGTCTGTGGAGAGACGCCGCACAAACACTGAAGATTGGAGCCATCCGAGAATCTGTGGAGGTTGTCTTAGCTGCGGCCGACCAAGTCTATTTTAAATTTTCCAGGTCTCGGTGCCGACATTTTAATAAATAAAGGTAAGAGGGAGAGGGTTGTCTACATAATTTAAAGGTGAGCCATTTAAGCCTGTCTTGTGTGAGAAAAGTGATATCTACTTAATTATTGGACTATGATTTCCTACAAGATTTATGAAGATATACAAAACCCTGGTTGTATCGGGTGTCCCAAAAAGGACGCAAGATTTCAATTTGCCGCCAGTTTTGTATTTTAGTGCTGGCAACCCTGAAAAAAAAAACATTTGACAGCTGAATGTTTAGGATTTGTAAAAATGGCGGGTTATACGAAAGATCAACGCGTTTTTATTATTGAACAATATTTGAAAAGTAATGAAAGTTTGGCGGGTACGGTTCGAAAATTCCGTGCAAAATATGGTCGGAATATTGGCTTGAGTTCATCAACTGTGAAGAGACTGGTTGCAAAATTCAGGGAGAGTGGATCAATTAATGATGTTCATTCCACTGGTCGTCCAAAAACAAGCCGTTCAAATGGCAATATTGAATCTGTGCGTCAGAATGTCCGTGAACATCCAGGAACATCCATTAGGCATCGTGGACAAGAATTGCAAATTTCAAGAAGCTCTCTCCAGCGTATTCTCACTAAAGATCTGCATCTCCATGCTTACAAAGTTCAAATAACACAAGAACTGAAGCCCCGTGATCATGGACAGCGAAGAGAGTTCGTTGAATGGATTATCGACCGCCAAAACAGGGATGCAGATTTTTCAAACAAAATCATCTTTAGCGACGAAGCACATTTTCATCTCGATGGCTTTGTTAATCGTCAGAATTGCCGCATTTGGGGCTCAGAGAACCCACATGTGATTGTTCAAAAACAAATGCATCCACAACGTGTCACTGTTTGGTGCGGGTTTTGGGCTGAAGGCATTATTGGACCATATTTTTTTCAAAATGAGGCCGGTCAAGCGGTTACTGTTAATGGGGCTCGATATCGCAACATGATAACAAGGTTTTTTTTAGCCGAATTAGAGGATATCGATGTGGAAGCAATGTGGTTTCAACAAGACGGGGCCACTTGCCACACAGCCGGAGAAACGATGCAATTACTGCATGAAACTTTTCCTAGTCGTGTGATCTCTCGATTCGGTGATCAGAATTGGCCCCCTAGATCTTGCGATTTAACGCCTTTAGATTTCTTTTTATGGGGTTATTTAAAGTCTAAAGTCTATGCCAATAAGCCTACAACTATTCACGCTTTAAAACAGGAAATTCGACGCTGCATCGGGGAAATTCAGCCGCATCTATGCAAAATGGTCATAGAAAACTTTGACAAAAGAGTGCGTATGTGCCAGCAAAGCCTAGGAGGACATTTGCCTGACGTGTTATTCCACAAATAACCCTATTTTATGTACTTCAAGATTTTATATACAAATATATTATAACGAAAAAATAAAAGTGCTTTTCTTCAATTTCAAATCTTGCGTCCTTTTTGGGACACCCGTTAGTTACCCGCATAAAAGTTGTAGCTAGGCAAACACAGAGAGTAGCTCATGATGACTCGGGCGTTAATCGGCCTGTTTCTTAAACGCGATGTGAATTCGAAACCTAGCAAAGTACTGTTTCTTTTAGTGTTGCTTTAGTTACGTAGTATACCCTGCCATACTGTAGTATGACAAGTACACTTTAAATAGGTATTGCCAAAAAATATTGGACTCTTTCAAAAAAGACCAATGAAAGCGTCCAATAATTTTTGGCAATGCCTAATTATTTAATAGTACATTGTTATCCTAGGGGTGAAAGTAACTTATTTAGTCCCGAGACGGGGTTTGGCGCCCGGAACGAAGTGTGGGCGCCAATAGTTCGAGGGACTAAATAAGTCTTTAACCCGAGGTAAACACTGTGCTTTTCATTACAAATACAAGGAAATAAAAATAAAAACATGAATTAGCTAAAGAAAAAATGATTGCCGCTTTCCCGCCTATTTTGTTTGTTTTTTTTCTGTGGCAGGCCTGCTATTCAGCCATTATTTTTTATTTTCATCATTGAAAAAATGGTAAATATTTTGCCCAAATCTAAGTTATTTTAAAGAAATTGTTGAAACTAAATTATAATAAAGTTATTTAAAATATATATATTCTTTAATCAATACTTAACTTTAAGTTATTTCAATTTTACTTCGTGGTTGTATAGAAAGTTGGAACATGGTTCAATAGATATGTGAAAAGGAACTAGTTTTTTTTTTAAATAATTTGACAGCTGTCAGTTGAAAGCGATTCTCCCTAGGGCTGAAAAGTATTACTTTCAACCCGCTCTTCAGGCAACTTAAGACCTACTTTCAGAGTATGAGTAATGAAAAGAGTATTTGCTATGCTCTTTCATGGGGTCAAAGCCTTTGCCTTGCCAAATTCAATTACGCAAATAGGCTAGCGGTTTCTGCATTGAGGATGATTTTAAGTACCTATACATTACTAAATTTTTACAAGTTCTCACGTTAAGTCGCCTTTAAATTCCCATCGGGCGGCGCGGTGGTTTCTGTACCTAATCTGTACAGATTTTTTACCGTCTAAGTTCAGTTTAAAAGTTCAAACCGGGTGAAAATCTACTTACAGTTTGGTATTTGTTTGCAACGATTACATCTGCCTACCTCAGATAGTACAAATAAAACTCGCCGACAATGAATAGCGGGGCAACTGCAAACTGATGTAGTATCGACCATAGCGTTACCAACGAAGCGTGGTAATTATTATAATATTAAATAAATCACTGGTTTTCGCGAAAAAACTGCGCCGGTATACATTGAGACTGTACACTCCGGTGTAAATATGAGGTAGTGTAGCGTGGATAAGGTGAGACAGACTGACTGAATTCACAGAGAGTTTTCTTCTTCTTGAGATGTTTCTAGACTTCTTTCTACAAGCAACTAATTTACTTTCAATAGTTTGATATTGACCAGCATACTTTTAGTCTTGAGGATCAGTCAAATTTGAAATCCTGAGTTCCTGACTCACTTTTCATTGTCAAATCAAGTGCTATCACCGGCCGTCTTCAGAGGTTTCCAATATCAGAGAGTATTATTATTTATGCCCGCTACAGGATAAAGTTCTCCTTTTCAATCCTGTATAATTTGCGCTAACGCTGCATATATGCATTAGCTCTGCCCGCCATCTTCACCTGTCTACTGCGATGTCCCAATACAAAAAACTTAAAATGCCTAATATATTGCATCCACCAAACGGAACAGAGCAACGTTAACAAATGGCGGCAATCGGTACCAGCCTATGGTGATTTCTCAGTATAAACTCCTTAACAAAAACCATTCAAAGACAACAAGGAATAGGGACCATTTTAAGACTTTTAAATGTACCTTTCCAGTATCTTACTATTTTTCAGTATGTTTGTGCGAGTGCCTCCTAAAATGTATTGAACTGGTTCCATCACATATATCAATAATTTAATTCTAAAAATAAAATTTCCAGTCATATTCTCTTTATTTTCTAAGTCATGTCCACACAACGCACCGAGACGCAACGCTCGCGTGTCTCGCTTATCACAAAGAATACGTTCACTGCACTTTTTCTACTCCAACTTTTTCACATCGGCGATATGTAATTTTCATTCCCCGATGCCACTTTTTCACCGCACAGGGGCGCCTAACTCGATATTTTTTAGAGCCCGCGTCTTTTTTATTTTGACACTACGATTTAGTTTTTACAATGTTGAATAAAGTGCCGTTTTTGTATGGAAGCACGATGCCTATGATTTGATAATTATGTGTTTACATTTTTTCCGCGTTCAACGTTTAGTTTTTAGTGTATGAATGTTTGTGTTTCATGATTTTACTGTGGTTACTCGTGACAATTGAGTGTTTAGCGTTTTTCTTTTGTTTTCGCGGTTTGTGGTAATTTGTAAGTGACACTTTTAAGCGATTGATACGTTTGCTACTGTTTGTTGAGTGATTGGTATCTGTAATCGGTTTTCTTTTTTTATCGCATTTTCGTTATTAGTGGTTATTATTTGGATAATTATACGTTAATAAATCGTCGTGCTTTCATGATTTAGACGTGAAGATATTAATCGAAAGCTATTAATTTATTAATATTTCAATTATACCGAATTATGTGAAACTTGTTTTTCTTGTCGTCGTTTTCATGAATCAATCAACCTCAATACTGATGAAGCACACATCGTTTAACACTACAGTCAGTTTTCAGACCAAAAAGAAAAAAAAAATCTTTATTTTTTTCTCCACAAAGGTTCACGATCCCTGCTCTCTCCCGCGCCCAGACAACCACGGTCTATGGTTTTCTAACAAATAAGTGTATTGCCATCGGCTATTAAAATCTTCGCTTTAATTAACTAGAAAAAAAACAACCCCTTTTGCTTCACAGCACTTTATTCTCAACTTTAATGCTAGAGCGAAAAATAATAATTACAAATGTGCAGTTACCCCGTTATGGAGCTGGAACGTTAATAGGGAATGCTAGGGTAATGGCATTTTGTTGTACTCTAACTTATTTTTTTTCGTTTTAATTACTGTATATAGTTTCTATTAAGATTGTTTAAAGGTATATTATCACGCTATACTGTTTGTACAGGTATACGTCGGCAGTGGGTGAGAAAATTCTAACCTTAAATTCTTTCAAAAGTCGTGTTAAATTTATTATATGAGATTGCAAAATGCGATTAATCTACAATATTATAAAGAGGTAAAATTTGTGAGTTTGTAGGGGGTAATCTCTGGATCTACTGAACCGATTTAAATGAAATTTGGCTTGCAGATAGTTGTAGACCCTGAGAAGGACATAATATGATGGTTTGTATAGCCTTGCGATGATAAAATACTTTTTACGCAGGCGAAACTGCGGGCAGAAGCTACTTTTAAACTTGTTTTTATTTATTTATTTATTTAAACTTCATGCACAAAGATACAATGGCGGACTTAATGCCTTAGGCATTCTCTACCAATCAACTAAGGGAGGTTTTAATTGGTAAAAGTTTGCCTGAAAAGGGTTAAAGAATACAATATTAATATGTTAATATGGCCATTACACATCTTTCTACAGCTTGATTAATAGTACATTATGGTACAAGTGTGCAATTTTGGTGATTACCGTCTTAAGAGAGCCGAGGACGGTAATCATCAATACACACGTGTATCATACGACATTTTTCAACACACTTGTGCAGAAAATAATACTAAAAAATCATTTTCAACAGTAAATACGAGTTGTGAAATTTTTTCACAATGGCGGGCAAAATTAATGAGTTTTCCTATGCGCGCGCATTTAACAATGGCGATCGGCCATAGACTAAAAGAATGAGGTTTCTTTTTTTTTTTTGGCTTTACTAGGATAGTGTTTTAGCCACGTACAAAATAAAGAATTTAAATTTTTCTTTATTACAGAGAAAATAAAAGTTATATTTGAGTGAAAGTTTTATTTATTAAGCACGTACTCGTACAAGTTGAAATGATCTATTTAAATACGAAGTTGTATGAAATGACCAAGCAATAGGTACATTAATTTATTTGTACTATTGAGCACGATCTTTTTTGTATCGAAACTTTTTTAAGAACAAAGCAACCAAAAAAAAACTCTATATGAGTTATAGAGTTTTTTTTTTGGTTGCTTTGTTCTTTCTTGTGAATAATAGCAATGAAAAAGTCACAATTTGATAACAGGTATCATTATGTGCCTAATTGCGGGGAAATTAGAGCCACTTTATGCGCAAATGTGTTGAAAAGGTACTAAAAGTAAATTGCCTTTAAAGTGTGGTTAGAAATTGTGTCTTATTATGTTTCTAAAAGGTATAGTTCTCGCCAAACTTCTTGCTCCCCTTGAAGTTGGCTACAATGGCTGCGCACTAGTAAATCTCATACAAAAACAGCACCGATCCGTGTCTTGCGCATCGGGCAGCCAACTTCAGGGCAGCTCAGAAGTTTGGCGAGAACTATAATAATCTCAGGATTTTTAAAAGTATTTATTCGATTACGAACATTATTTTGCTCATAGAAACATGTGGATGATAAGAGACGAGGGATCAAAAAAACAATGGATGAATTGTATAAAAACCTTCTCAAAAAAATTAAACCGACTTCCAAACCATAACACTACAAAGCGAAAAATAACTTTCTTTTACGAAATCGGTGTCTTTTGTATGTTTTTCGTTACTAGACACCGACTTCGGAAAAGAAAGTAATGTTCGCTTTGTAGTGTTTTTTTTTCTGTTTTAAGTTTAGTACCACATAATATATTACCATGAAAATTATTTGTAGAAATAGTACATCTCATGATAATTCCAAAGAGCCCAAACATGACTAGGTAACATTGCTTTATTACGGAGTTCCAGTGCCTACCCGCCGGCTCCATCATCAATCCAGTTCGATGGTACCATTTCTATCAATGCCTTGTTCTATATATTTTTGCTTCAACAGTCGCTTAACTCTTCGAGATTTCTTATACCCATGACAATATTTATTAAGGAGTTCCAGTGGCCATCCGTGGTCTTCTTGAAAAACAATCCAATAAAAAAATGGAGATCCACGCGAAGTTCAGACGATACTTCACGCTAAAACAGTTGCTCAACCTGTATCAAGCGCAAGTTCAATCATGCATGGAGTACTGCTCTTATCTCTGCGACGGATCTGCCAAGTACCAGCTGGATGCACTTAGGTCGATCGAAAAACGGGCAAAGAAGCTTATCGGCAATGAAGTACTGGTCGAATCTAGGCTCCAGAAGTGTCCAGAACCTCGAACATCGGCGCTGAGTTGCCAGCCTCGGTTTTTTATCGGTTATATTTCGGGGAGTGTGCGTTCGAATTGCTTGAAATAATTCCTCCTAGCCCGCATCATCGGAGTACAAGACGTACGGCGATGCCTCACCGGTACATAGTGGAGAACTCACCCATACGCACCACACGTTTTGGATGCTGGATTGGAATCCCCAAGGCAAAAGAAAGCGTGGCCGTCCCCGTCAGACCTGGCGTCGCACTGTGTTGACGGAAGCGACAAGCATCGGTATGACGTGGAGCGAGGTGAAGCGTGAAGCTCAGGACCGATCGCGATGGAGGACTACTGTGGACGCCCTTTGCCCCATCCAGTTGACGTAAGACATTAAGTCAAGTAAATCAAATAATTTTTCAGTTTACGCTGTTAGATTTTTCCTACAAATTCGTGCTTACTTTATATTCCTGATGTACCACCGATGATCTGCAGTCTAATTGAGAATGTGAATTCGGCAAGGCAAAAGGTTTGACCCCATCAAAGAGACACAAACATACACAACACACAAATACACAAACAAAAACTCTTTAAATAATAAGGTATTGCCAAAAATCATTGGCATCTTTTGAAAAGATTATCGTCAACAATGAAAGCGTAGAATATTTTTTGGCATTACCTAATTATTTGAACAGAATTTGTCATACTCTTTCAGAGTCAAAGTCTTTGCCTTTCCGAATTCATTTATCCAAATAGGCTGCTGTTGAAGGTTGCGGGGATCCACTGGATGCGAGATGCATGGACCGGTTAATGTGCCGACGCTTGGGGGGAGGCCTTCGTTCAGAAATGCACATCTTTCTGCTGAAATGGTGATTACTAAAACTGGATGGACTGGATGGTAATCGCTAAAATGTAAACCTAGCATATAACGTATCGACAAGCAGGATTTCGCAGTAATATCTCTTCTTGGGCGGTATGGTCTTGGCCTCCAACAGCCACAGTTTGACGTTCCACTCACACCGGCGCGTGCGCAGCTCTTCCGGTCGCGTCGCTTGATGGTAATCGCTCGTTATATCGCAGATCTCATTCATGGTCTATGTCGGCAAGAGCCCTTGCTTTGATGTTTAAGGGTCACAGGTCGTAGGGAACAGGGGGGTGACCATAAGCTCTTAGAGTAAGGTTATTTTGTGATCGAGTAAGTGACAGATGTATACAAGTCATATACATCTGTCCCTTAATCGATCTCAAAATAACCTTACTCTAAGAGCTTATGGTCACCCCCCAGAGGTTATTCATAATAGAAATAATCACCCGTATTCTTTGTTCTAAATATGCCTTTCATTCGCCTAAAAACCGCCATTTGTCTATTTTCCAATTTTAATGTACAATGACACTCGCAGGGTTAAGACGAATCGACTGACGTAAGAACACATCAAAATCGGCAAACGCTTTTGGTTTGTAGAACGCCACATAGGAACAAACATACTTACACACATACATAAACTGATAAACACATTACCCTCCTTCGGCAGTCGACTAAAAATTGTCTAACGCGCATCAGCTTCTGAAATTAATTTTATTATTTTTATATTATGAGTACAGTACCTAAATAATGAAGGTAGATAAGAGCTGCTTATAGACATGTAAAGACTACACATTCTATTATCTAAATACCCAGCAGATGAACCTTAATCAATATTAAAGTTAAATAATATCATATCTCAAAAGTCACAATTTTATGCAAAACTTGACCTAAGCCAAAACCGGTCCCATTCCATCTAAAAACCGATAAAAACGGCAAAAAGAACCGCCGTAGACGGTTTTTTCATTAAAACGAACAATATTATTATCATATTATCGTACTAATTAAAAAAAACTTTATTCATATTTAGTGTTCCTTGGTGACTTTTGTAACAGTCTGTTTACGTAAATGTCCGTTTTATTGCCTGCTTTTTACCTACGTAAATTAATTGATCATTATAAATAGTTCGTGTTGCCCAAGACGGCTATCAGTTAGTTATAATCTTAATCTAGACTAGAAGTAAAATTGTAAGTTAATTTCTTTGTATAGATATTATGTTTGTAGAGGGTAAAATTAACTCTAGAAATACTGATCCAATTTCGAAAAATCTTTAACTATAACTAATTGGTGCACTCAGCGATATCACTTTATGCATAATTAATAGTGACCATCTCGTGAGCCAAATCCTTCCAATATACACGTAGACACATTACCACATACGTGCACACACATACACAACCACACACACAAATACACTCACTCACACACAAACACATTCACGCTGGACTTTGATTTTCATTTTTATTATTAGTTTGATATGTACCTTAGTTTTAATTTTACACTGTTCTGTCTGCATAAGAATTAACTGTAATTCCTCCTCGGAAGAGGGCACTGGCTCCTGTAACACAGGTCTATCACCTAGCACAGGAGTCAGAGAATCCATGTATATGAATGTTTCTTATGTAAATAAAGTCATTTATTTATTTATTATTTCTTTATTTATGCATAAGCTACATTTTATCCCGAAAAACATGCATGGCTATATGCCACGGAGAGTTTTATCATCGATATCATCAAAATAATACAATTGTAATGTTTGAATAGACAGGAATGCAAGATAAAATACTCGACTTCAAACAAGATGCAGAAACTGAAACGAATCTAAAAACAGTTACAAATTCTGCTTCATAATCAATCGGAAGATGCTTACTGCTAAACTTGCGTCCGATTTCTGAAATAAGAATTATTTTAAAATGGATGTGAAAAAAAAACTGTAAAGAGCTCGTGGCTAAATAATAACAGCCGCACGGGTCGATCAACAAGGTTAAGCAACGCTTGACGAGGTCGGTCAGTGGATGGGTGACCATTTTCAACATACCGAGTTTCCTCCGTGCCTCGGAAAGCACGTTAATTCGTTGGTCCCGGCTGTCATTTGAAGATCTTTGACAGTCGTTACGAGTAGTCAGAAGCTTGAGATCTGAAACCAGTATTGCCAATGGGTACCGTGTTACCCAGTTACTGGGTTGTGGAGGTCAGATAGGCAGTCGCTCCATGTAAAACACTGGTTTTTAGCTGAATCCGGTAAGACTGGAAGCCAACCCCAATATAGTTGGGAAAAAGGCTAGGCAGATGATGATGATCGATCTAAAAAACTGTCTAACGCGCTTCAGCTTCTGAGATTGATTGAATTATTTTTATATAATGAGTAGAAGCTGCTGGAAAAAATCTGCTAGACTTAAATGGGAGTGGGTGGGCTGGCCACGTCAAACAGTGCATCGGAGAGATGACCAACACAGCACCTGAAGTAAGACGTCGCCGTCGAGGACTGCGGTGGAAGTGCCATAACGATCTGAGACAAAGGCAAAGTAACTTTTTTCGTAGGTAATAATGAGTACTTTAATCAAATAATACATAATGTATGTATCATCAATAGTTTTCTCAGCGCACGCAAAATAATGGATTTTATAGGCAAAATTTTGTTACTTTGGATGACATTATTGCAATTTTCTTATGGATCTCTAATTTATTTGAAAATAAATTATAGCTTTCTATTGGTGTAAAAATGGTTAAACTCGGTCCAGTACTTTTAGAACTTATTCGGTACAAACAAACAAACATCTTCTTTATAATATTAGCTTAAATGACGAGTCGAAATGCTAAAATGCAAGAAATTGATCACGTGACATATATTCGATAGTGCTTGGCAACCCATACATTTTGACATTTTACCAATCGCTATATTGCTACACTTGATAGAATGCGTACTGGACTTGACTCGTCTAGAGCCTCCGAACACGTTAAGTTTTAAGCTATTCGAAAAAATTAAACCAATCGTATTAATTGACTCGTGGCTTTTAATTTTTCAATAAATTGAAAGTGAGGTAATATTTATCCAAGGTTTTTTCAATAATTTTAACCAAAACAATACAACATAAAAGCAATTAATCTAATAATAAAAACAAGAAACAAATAAAGAAAAACAGCGTCTATTAAAGTCTCCTTATACCATAGACATTCATCATAAATTCATAGTAATTCCTCATAATGGGTAAAAGGTATTGCTAGCTTGTTTATTACGCTCGACTGCTCTTAGAATGTTAAGCAGTTACCATAGATTTACATTGTACGTATGAACGTAGATTATGGTAAATAGGCAATATAATGGTTTTCTATTTTTAGGTTTATGTTGCCAGTAACTTCTTTGTCATTTCCCTTAATTATGCAATAACGGGTAAAAATCTAAACATGTAAAAATATTTGCTTTAACTTCGGAAACTTGAATGAATTTGGCTTTATTACAGAGAAAAAAAGTCAGTTACTTTTATTTCGCTTATAGCTTAGGCAAATATCAAAACAATAAATGCCAAATATGCATCCAGTGGATACAAGACGCATGGTACCGGTCAAATGGCGACGTTTAGGGGGGCTCTGTTCAGTAGTGGACGCTTTTCAGCTGGAATGATGATGCTGATGATGACAAAATACCTACTGATGACGTCTGGTCTGCCAATAGACACTAAGTACATCATCATCTGCCTGCCCTTATCCCATGTTTCTTGGGGTTGGCGCAACAAGTTTTCTTCTTCCATAACTTCCTGTGTGTCACGCTCTCACTGACTCCCTATTCTTTCATATCACTCCTCACACAGTCCATCCATCTTTTCTTTGGCCGTCCCCTCCCTCTGCATCCATCCACATTTATATTCATAACTCTTTTAGTAACAAGCGTTTCATCCCTCTTCACATGACCATACCAGGGCAACGTACTTCGTGTACTTTCAAACTTTCTCCAATATACTTATTTATCTTTTTATCCATTCTCGTCACGCCACACATCCATCTCAACATTCTCAACTGTGCTACATGCAATCTCTTTTCATTCATCTTTTTCACAGCCCAACATTCTGATCCATACAGGTCTAATCACAGATTTGTAGATTTTTCCCTTTAACTATATAATAGAAACTAATTAAACAGAACGTTTATAAATAAAATCGACACCATAACTTCATACATTCGGAAGATAAATAGTAATTATAGCAGATTGTAACGGTTCCACTGCATGGCTAAAGTCTCTTTTTTAACTTTTAGACTATCTTCAGCCAGCTGCTTCGCCTGCGTGAAAGTCGAAAATTAAACATATTCCCTGGATAAAAAGTATCCTATATGCTATTCCTGACTATAATCTGTCTCTGCGCCAAATTTTATCTAGATCCGTTCAGCCGTTCTGGCGTTAAGAAGTAACAAACATACACACTCACAAACTTTCGCCTTTATAATATTATACTAGCTTCTTCCAGCGGCTTCGCTCGCGTGAATGTCAAAATTTATCCCAAGGAAACATATTCCCGGGATAAAAAGTACCCTTTGTGCTATTCCTAACTATACTCTATCTCTGCGCCAAATTTCATCCAGATCCGTCCAGCCATTTGAGCGTGAAGAAGTAACAAACATACACACTCACAAACTTTCGCCTTTATAATATTATAATATAACTAGCTGACCCGGCAAACTTTGTTTTGCCATAAAAACTCCAAACATTCACCTACCCTACACCTACCCGACACCTACCCTACACCTACCCTACACCTACCCTACACCTACCCTACACCTACCCTACACCTACCCTACACCTACCCTACACCTACCCTACACCTACCCTACACCTACCCTACACCTACCCTACACCTACCCTACACCTACCCTACACCTACCCTACACCTACCCTACACCTACCCTACACCTACCCTACACCTACCCTACACCTACCCTACACCTACCCTACACCTACCCTACACCTACCCTACACCTACCCTACACCTACCCTACACCTACCCTACACCTACCCTACACCTACCCTACACCTAACCTACACCTACCCTACACCTACCCTACACCTACCCTACACCTACCCTACACCTACCCTACACCTACCCTACACCTACCCTACACCTACCCTACACCTACCCTACACCTACCCTACACCTACCCTACACCTACCCTACACCTACCCTACACCTACCCTACACCTACCCTACACCTACCCTACACCTACCCTACACCTACCCTACACCTACCCTACACCTACCCTACACCTACCCTACACCTACCCTACACCTACCCTACACCTACCCTACACCTACCCTACACCTACCCTACACCTACCCTACACCTACCCTACACCTACCCTACACCTACCCTACACCTACCCTACACCTACCCTACACCTACCCTACACCTACCCTACACCTACCCTACACCTACCCTACACCTACCCTACACCTACCCTACACCTACCCTACACCTACCCTACACCTACCCTACACCTACCCTACACCTACCCTACACCTACCCTACACCTACCCTACACCTACCCTACACCTACCCTACACCTACCCTACACCTACCCTACACCTACCCTACACCTACCCTACACCTACCCTACACCTACCCTACACCTACCCTACACCTACCCTACACCTACCCTACACCTACCCTACACCTACCCTACACCTACCCTACACCTACCCTACACCTACCCTACACCTACCCTACACCTACCCTACACCTACCCTACACCTACCCTACACCTACCCTACACCTACCCTACACCTACCCTACACCTACCCTACACCTACCCTACACCTACCCTACACCTACCCTACACCTACCCTACACCTACCCTACACCTACCCTACACCTACCCTACACCTACCCTACACCTACCCTACACCTACCCTACACCTACCCTACACCTACCCTACACCTACCCTACACCTACCCTACACCTACCCTACACCTACCCTACACCTACCCTACACCTACCCTACACCTACCCTACACCTACCCTACACCTACCCTACACCTACCCTACACCTACCCTACACCTACCCTACACCTACCCTACACCTACCCTACACCTACCCTACACCTACCCTACACCTACCCTACACCTACCCTACACCTACCCTACACCTACCCTACACCTACCCTACACCTACCCTACACCTACCCTACACCTACCCTACACCTACCCTACACCTACCCTACACCTACCCTACACCTACCCTACACCTACCCTACACCTACCCTACACCTACCCTACACCTACCCTACACCTACCCTACACCTACCCTACACCTACCCTACACCTACCCTACACCTACCCTACACCTACCCTACACCTACCCTACACCTACCCTACACCTACCCTACACCTACCCTACCATATTTTTTTTTTTTTTTTTTGGGATTAAAAATAGATGTTGGCCGATTCTCATAGATACCGGATAAGCACAAAAAATTTCATCAAAATCGGTCAAGCCGTTTCGGAGGAGTATGGCAACGAAAACTGTGACACGAGAATTTTATATATTAAAGAAGAAGATATAGACTTTTGTCTCTCAAGACAAAAGTCTATGACCAGTGTGTGTTGCCAGTGATGACATATGGCTCTGAGATGTGGTCGCTTACAATGGGCCTCATCAGAAAGCTTACAGTCACTCAAAGGGCAATGGAGAGGGTTATGCTCGGAGTTTCCGTGCGTGATCGAATCAGAAATGATGAGATCCGTAAGAGAACCAGGGTTACCGAAATAGCCCGAAGAATTGCCAAACTTGAGTGGCAGTGGGCAGGGCACATTGCTCGCAGAACGGATTGCCGATGTGGCAGAAAGGTTCTGGAGAGTCGACCGCGAACCGGAAGACGTTGCGTTGGAAGGCCTCCAACCAGGTGGACCGATGACCTGGTGAAGGTGGCAGGGAGCCGCTGGTTGCGGGACGCACCGGACCGGTCAATGTGGACGTCTTTCGGCTGATATGATGATGAAGATAATATAATATAATATTAAGTGTGATAGTGTTATTGTCAACGATTTAGTAAGCCTCTTTGTTCAAAATGTGTCGGGTCCTAGTTGAACCCAGGCATGTACAAATGTGACCGTTTCAATTCGTGTACTTTCTAAGTTTATTACTTGGACATGTCTCACAACAAAAAAAGCAAGAAAGTGTGGAGGAATCGCAACATTACCAAAGCCACCAAAATCAGGCTCTTCGAACAATTGTATTCCCCATTTTTCTTTACGCGGCCGAGACTTCACCAGACAGATCTTCGCCCTTTCCAACTCACGAACTGTCCACAGTGCGTGAGTTGGAAAGGGTGAAGATAAATGCTCTGGAGATGTGGTGCTGGAGAAAGATTCTCGGAATATCGTGGACGGATTTCCGCACTAACGTGTCCATACTCCAGTAACTCGGCATAACGCAGCGTTTGTCGAACGTAGTACAGTTGCGCATACTGCAATTCTTTGGACACGTCTCTAGGCGGGATGGCGACTCCATAGAACGGCTGGCCGTACAGGGAAAAGTGGAGGAAACCAGATCGCGCGGCAGATGACCTATGCGCTGGACTGAACAAGTGAAATCCGCGGTAGGAGGCCGCATATCTGACTGCGCCAAACAGCCCGCCAACAGGGAGAGATGGCGGGAGATCGTGCGGAAGAAGATATCTCTCACAACGGTGCAGAAAAACATCGATCGATTTTTGCTCTATAGCAAGCGTGGTTGTTAATGCTCGTGCCTTCTCTGTATGAGAAGAGGCCATTGCCCTGCAATGGGACTGTAACATGCTGGTATTATTATTGGTGCACCGAAGTTACGATATAAAAAACAAATACTACGGAACCATGACAAACCATATTAAAACGCTTGCCCAATCCTTAACGTTATCAACATTAATATGTAAAATTGCAATAAATAATGCTCGCGTGTCCGTATCAGATAAACGCATAACTGTTTATCATTGCGACTCGGCTTCAAGGGGGTAAGTAGAAATACGCAACGTGTAAAGCTTGTGTTGTTGAGTATTTTAACGTTAGTTTAGCCTTGAGCAATTTTATTGATATTTTGCAAAGTTTTACTCATGTTTTTCGGGCTAGGTGGTGCAACGATCTTCACAGAAGAATGTAGCAGGTGGGTGAGTTGTCGCGGATCTAGTTCAAAATGGTGTGCCATTTGAGAGAACCATGCACTAATTCAGCATTGATTTTCGTTTCAATGGTCCCTACATTTAATTACACTGTTTGGGCCCAGTATCGCCACGTTTATTGCAGAGTTGGAGACGTTGTACAAGTCATCTAGGGTGCAAGTGAATGGACATTTGGAATATTACTCATGTAAATGGGACATAGTCGGTACAAAAGTGCCGAACTAGCACCGGGTTTTTGATGAATCGATTAAATGCCCCATTTCCTCAAATTATATTTGCAGCATTCAGCACTAGTTTAATATCGCGGCGATGAAAAATATATAAATGAGTATTTTCTTCGGTTTACCTTGAAACCAGTCATCTGATGGTTGGAAGCCTGGCATTTTGTATCTTCCATTATTATGACTATGGTAACGAGTAGATGCAGCTGGTTTAAGAGGAAATGCGGGCAGACAGCTCCGACTAAATTTACTTAGTAAAAAGTCATAATTATAGGTTTAGCTCTCGCTTATATCCTCCTGCAGTATTGGACTTTAAAAGATTTTCCATTAATTGAATAAAAAAGATATACGTTGTGCTTCTATGTTTTTCTTTTTTCATTTATAGTTGTCAAATTTCTACACTGGGCCTCTGTAGACAGCGCATTTTGAGCATTTTTTGAGGGTTCTAATGCTTCTAAAGATAATGTATCATCAAAAAGAAAAACGTAGAACACAGTAGTACGTCTTTCGTTTTCAGTTTTTTAAATATCTTTTAAATTGGTCCAATATTGGAGAAGGAAGTAGGCGAGAGCCAAACTCGAAACATGTTTTGTTTTGTTAGGATATTCAGTTGGATGTCTGCGGCCGCGTGGTTGTTATGCATGGTTGTGGAGTCTACTGTAGCAAATATGATTACCTATAAGAGCTACCCATTTCTGGTAGGTAGCTCTTCAATGCATCAGCCAACACGATGTAAGTAAAAAACTTAGACTCCAGACAAGATGACATTTTTTCAGCGATAAAGATTGTCCAAATTTACTTTTTCTGTATTCGTCTTATAATATATTATTTAAAAAGCCAGATATGAGTTGAATTTCAGAGTTCCAGAGATGAATTATGATCCTCGGATGCCTATGATCTCAAATTAAAGGGGAAAATTTATACAAGTCCGTGATTAAACCTGTCGTAATGTGTGGATCTGAATGTTGGACTTTGAAAAAGATGGATGAAAAAGATTGCATGTGGCAGAGATGAGAATATTGAGATGGATGTGCGGAGTGACTAGAATGGCTAAAGTGAAAAATGAGTATATTAGAGGAAGTTTGAAAGTGGCGCCAGTGACTAAAAAGTTTATATGATGAGGAGGCACTAAAGAGTTGTGAATACAAATGTGAATGGATGGAGAGGGGGAAGAAGGCCAAAGAAATGATGGACGGACTGTGTGAGGAGTGGTATGTAAGAAAATGTAGTCAGTCATAGTTTGACGGGAGACAGGACAGTATAAGGAAGAAACCTAGCTAAATCAATTCGATTAAGACCTCTTACTAAAAATAAATTAAATTCTTTTAATAATAATGTTTTTAGCAACCTTTGTAACGCCAGTTTTGATTTAAAAGACCCCAATATAAATTACGGCACGTTGTTTTCTACAATTTGCCAAGAATTCAATAAAACGTGTCCTATAAAAACAGTTAAAGTCAACAATTACAAATCGAAATTTAGTGAATGGGCCACTGTGGGCATAAGAAAAAGCCGAGATAGAGTTAGAAACTATTCCAAAATATTGAAAAGAGTCTGCGCTCAAGCAAAATCTCAAATAATAATTAACAAAATTGGTGTTTCTAATAATAAAATAAAAACTGTGTGGCAAGTAATTAATAGAGAAACTGGAAAGACACAACAACGCGATCAGAATGAGTTGTCTTTGAAAATATCTAATCAAACCATTTCTGATAAGCAAGAAGTCGCTGAGACATTAGAAAATTTCTTTACCAACATTCCAATAGAGGTTACGAAGACACTTCCCTCCTCATCTAAATTGGCTGCAGCTCTTCTTAAAGAATACTTTACTAAAGACATACCAACCTTTAAATTTAAACCAATATGTATTGATACAATTAAAAACGCGTTCAAAAGTCTCAATATTAAAAACATTGAAGACTTATGGGGGATATCCGTTAGGGTTCTTGGAGATATTATTGACTCAATTGCTTCTGTCCTAATAGGCATATTCAATCAATGTTTGAACAGCGGCACGTTTCCTGACTTAATGAAACACAGTAAAGTAGTACCAATTTTCAAATCAGGCTGTAAGAACGATCCCTCTAATTATAGACCTATATCCGTGCTACCAGCATTGAGTAAAATCTATGAAAAAATCATGCTGGACTAGATGTTGTCTCACTTCAATTCAAATGGGATCCTGCATAGTCAGCAGTTTGGTTTCACGAAAGGTAGGTCGACAACGGACGCGAGAGGAAAACGCATCGGCCGCATCTTGGAATCTTGGGAGAAGTCCCAGGATGCCATTGGCATTTTCTGTGATCTGTCAAAAGTGTTCGACTGCGTCGACCATAACACACTGATCTGTAAATTACAACACTACGGAATTCGAGGACAAGCTGCTGATCTTGTGCTTTCCTATTTATCAAACAGACAGCAAAAAGTAAATGTTAATGGGGCGACGTCCTCCGGGTCTCTAGTCAAAATGGGCGTGCCCCAAGGTTCAATTCTCGGCCCTTTCCTTTTTCTTGTTTACATTAATGATCTCCCTTTTATGATGGCCAAATTATCGGATATAATTCTAGTTGCTGATGATACTTCGCTAATTTTTAAAGTAGATAGGAAAGATACGGATGTCTTACATGTCAACGAAAGTCTAATTGTTCTCTCGGAATGGTTCGCAGCTAACAATCTTTTACTGAATGCGAAAAAAACAAAATGTCTAAAGTTCTCTTTACCAAATGTACCTCAACATGACCTAAATCTAAATCTTGAAGGCAAAAATCTTGAAATTATAACGGAAACTGTATTCTTGGGGATTACTATCGATTCAAAATTGCAGTGGGGCGCGCACATTAGAACTCTTTCGGGCAGGTTAAGTTCGGCTGCCTATGCAGTAAGGAAGATAAGGCAGTTAACCGATGTAGCCACAGCTAGACTAGTATACTATGCTTATTGCCACAGTATTATGTCTTATGGCATTCTGCTGTGGGGATCAGCAGCAGACGTTGACTCAGTTTTTATCTTACAAAAGAGGGCAAACCGCGCGATCTATAAAATGGGTCCTCGCGAGTCCCTCAGAGAAAAATTTAAAGAGATCGATATACTGACTCTACCTTCACTTTATGTTTTGGAATGTATTTTGTGTGCCCGCAAAAATCGAGAGCTTTTAAAAACTAGAAGTGACTTCCATAATTTAAATACACGCAGTAAGCACGAAATTGTAATACCCAAATTCAGATTAACGAAAACTAGCAAGTTTTTTCTTACAAACAGTATACGCTTTTATAACAAGTTGCCAAAGTCAGTTATAGAACAGACCGATGGAAAGTTCAAAAACTACATCAAGCGTGTCCTTATTAAAAAAGCATAATATTATAAAATCAAGGACTACGTTGAAGATAAAAAATTTGGCTTTAGCTCCTTCTGCGCATGCGGCTTCTCTGGTAACTCATAAACGGCACAAATATATGGATGTCTAACTATTCTCAATCTCCTTTTTTTTCTCTTTTAATTAGACTTTTTTTTTACCTTTGTATAGATTCTTTTACCGATTGTGAATGTGTGAACATTGTAGGCTTTCTAGATTTCTAGATGATTGTTAACATTTGTTAACTTTTCATTTCGTTTTACTTTTTTTTTTTGTTTGTTTAATAATTTAATAATTTTTCATTTCGTACGACTTATGGTCGGGCCTACTTTGTCCCCCCATATCCAAGTACTAATGCATGTAACATGGAAATATTGTAGGTAAACACAATTTTTTTAAAAGAGTAACCATGGAGTTTCTTGCCGGTTCTTCTCCATAGGAAACGACTAACCCGAACCGTGCACCTTTTGTCGACGTTTTATAAGTGCCCATGTAGGCCTATGTAAAATGAAATAAAAATGATTCTGATTTTGAAGAAAACGTGTTGCGCCGACCCCAAGTAACAAAGGCAGTAAGATGATGAAATGATTGTTGTTTGGTGATAGAAATACACAGTTGGTATATGAAAAATATCGTTTCCATACCTATACATCTGGTGTTGACATCCAGTCTCAACTTCGGCGCCTCCATTGACAACAAAGCCCAAATTGCGACCAAAAAACTGGGCATCCCAAATACTTACGCCGAAAGCGAAAGTCCGATCCTGCATCGAGTATTGCAGCCACCTTTGGGATGGCTCAGCTAAGTATCAGCTTGCCGTGCTTGACTCGGTGGAACAATGCCAATGAGCCAATGAGCCAAGAGGCTCATTGGCGAAGTTGAGCTGGCGGATGCCAAGCTTCACAGCTTGGCTCATCGCCGCAAGGTTGCCTGCTTGTCGGTCTTCTACAGACTGTACTTCGGTGGGTGTGCTCAAGAACTCCACGACCTCATCTCGCCAGCCCCCTTCTACCATCGGACATCTAGACGCACTCCAATTTATCATCCTTACCTTGTTGCCATTCCACCAATTCGCACCAAGCGCTTCCAACCATCCTTCATAATGCGCACAGCGAATGAATGGAACTCACTACCTGCGTCTGTTTTTCCGAACGCATTCAACCCGATTCCTTCAAAGTTAGAGTGAACGGGCTTCTTCTGGGTAAGCTCGCTCCATCGTTGACTCTGTCTCTGTCACCTCTGACCTAGACTAGAGTCAAGAGCAAACCCATCACAAGTAAAAAAAATAAAATAAAAAAACATCTATTACCGTTGCCTACAATACCGTTTTTGTCTATCCCTTCTGGAATCAAAAACAACGGGAATGTAATTAAAAGTATATGTAAAACAGTGTTATGATTTTTTCCACACAATCTGAGATCGGAGGTTTCTGTTATTTTATGTGTATCTGATAATTTCATTGTGTGTATGTGAATATTTGTGTACCTACCAAGTTCCTTGTGGGTTTCCCTTTTAATGTTTTTCACTGCAATTTCTGTTATTGTTATATTTTTTCTAGAAGTGTAAAAAGGTGCTACAATGTTGCTAATAAGTGTTATTTTCATACTTGTGATTGTATCCCCTAGTTCATTGACTTCCAGGGACTAAGGTATCTTATGGGAACGTCTGAAATTGGTTAAAAATCTATAGCTACCGGAAATATTTTGTCATTTCCAACTTATCAGAGATGTTGCTTCCACAATGCTTCAGCAATTGACTTGCTGTTTGATGATTATAAAGGGGTAGTTACCACTTTTTGTCTGGTGTGCCGTCAGCTTATTTAACAATTATTTTACTTTACACATTATTTCATTGGGTTGAAGGATGATCATCTCCCATGCAAGCAAAGTAATACATGTGTGATAAACAAGCGGCTTCAGTCGTTTTTGTCTCGCGAAATTGCATCCGAAAGCCGGTTTTCAAAGGAAGAGGAACAAGATAACAACGATCCTCTCTTCATATGCTTCGTGGATTTCCATAAAGCATTTGACACTGTGCAATAGCGGAAACTGTTGGAAATTCTTTCAATTATCGGTGTACCAGATCATCTAACGTACCGCATAAGAAGAGTGTACGAAGACGGTACAGAAGCGGTTCGCGTGAACGGAAGACTCAAGCTCATTGAAAACAGAGGCTGGCGTTAGACAGGGATGCATTCTATCTCCCTTGCTCTTTAATATTTACATGGAGTACATCATGCGAATCGTCCTAGAGCGCTGCGACAAAGGTTTTTCTGTTGGAGGTCGCAAGATCTCCAATCGAATGTATGCCGATGACACCACTATTCTAACAACATCTAAAGAAGATTTGGGTTGGGGAAGGAAGTGTTGTTGTGTAGTCAGAAGCCAGGAAATGTAACACCTGTCTTGTCAAAGACTAACATGTTACCCAGTTACTGGGTTGTGGAGGTCAGACATACACATCGTTCCATGTAGAATAATGGTGTTCCACTGCAACCGGCTTGACTGGAAGTAGACTATCCCAATACGGAAGAGGCTAGGCATATTGATTGTCTATGAAGAGGCTTCGTTGAGATTGGCCGCCATGACTCGAATAACTCGAATAAGAGGCTATTTTTCATGGGGTTTTTCGGCTTCAAATAAAATCTATCAAGCAATCACTACTAATTCACAATTTGAACTTCACAATATTCATAGCTAATTAAATAATTTTAAACCATTTACTAAGGCACTTTTGAATTTTCAAGGAGTATGGACATTCCAAAGCATAGATTTAATTTCTATGGTAAAGACCGTGCAAGACGGAGTGTCTTGCACGGTCTTTACCACTAAATTCAGCTACGCAAAAGGAAACTCAGCGGTTATTTAAAAACCTTAACAGTAATAATTCTAATCAAAATTTCACATCTACCTACATAAGTACTGCCAATTACTATAATTAACATACACGGCCCATGTTTATCGCGATGGTCGCTACATCGCCGATTGTTAGCAGGTTCGAAATAATTGTATGGGCATTGTCACGGTGCTTAAGTATGGCCGCGCAGGAGTTTAAGTATATAACACAGAAATAAATCTATCTAGATGACGTGAATGTATGTTCTTCACGAATCAAATAATTAAAAGTAAAAATCTTACCATACTAGCTATGCCCGCGACTTCGCTCGCATCAACTGCCTACCCTGCGCTACTTACCTTCCTGCCTACCCTACCTATTTCATTCTTTCGCGAAGTCCGCCGTTCAGAAAATGACTTCAAACGTACAACGCCATCTATCGAATATATGGAATTCAACAACCCAAGTATCTGAATTGCGTGTGTTGTGATAATTTTACTTCTGGAACACTTTAAATTCATCTAACTTTACGATAGAATGAAACGATTGCGATGAAACAAAAACTAAGTAAAGGTCTATCCACACATATCAGGGCCGTGTCCGGGACGTGAAAGGGCCGGGCCCCGTCATTGAAGATCTGTCACTGGCCCGTGCACGGTCGTGTGTGAACGAGTTCATATAAAATGTACACAACGATATTTTTTTGAGCCCCTGACGGGGCACGGTCTGTCCACGTCCCAGGCACGGCCCTGATATGTATGGATAGAGCTTTATACATCAAGTTACGCACAATTTTTTTGTATAAAAGTTATCTACATTAGTTTCGTACATTTTAAGCGTAAAATACATAGCGCATAGCGATGCGTGCACAAATAACAGACAAAAATGCTGGCAATGGTTGTTGTTGGTTATTCTTTAACACACTGGCTATTTTTTTTGGAAATATTTTCGATGTACAAAAAACGACTTTTCAGCTTAATCGGTTGCCAAGAAGAACTTGAAAATGGATTACTAGTTGCTGGACACACGTACGAAAGCATGGTAATAATAATTATACAGCTTGTAATAACAAATAAATTAAATTAAAAAGTTAAAAACCCCCGACACGCTTCGATCGACAATCTATTGAACACGTAATTATGACACATCTTGCGAAAACATCCCGATTCAAATAATGCCCATAACTTTTGAACGGATGAACCGATTCTAATCAAACATAGCTAAGAACACTTTCGATAAAGTCGCCTTTCAAACAAAAACAAACGAAATCGAAATCGGTTCATCTGTTCAGGAACTTTGATGCCACAGACATACACATATACCAACGTCAAACTTTATAACACGTTTCTTTTGTCGTCAGAAGTTAAAAGGTGAGTAAAAACGGGAGCAATGTTCCTACATCTACTTCTTTTATTTAGTGTTATCGGCACTGGACATCAACCAAAATCTAGAAAATGCCTAATTGTCTATGCTAATATTATAAAGAGAATAGATTTTTTTGTTTGTACCGAAAAGGCTCCAAAACTACTGGACCGATTTAAAAAAAATCTGTTTCCAATAGAAAGCTACATTATTCCTGAACGACATAGGCTATTTTTTAATCCCGAAATTGGGTCCTGTGGGGTGGTCCACGGGTGCGAAGCCGCGGGCAACAGCTAGTAGTGTACAAAGCTGTACAAAGCTGCAAAATCTTTACAGAAAAAGTTGGCAAAGAAATGGATTTTTTTTCTTTCATTGGTATAAGTAAATTTGTTCTTACTGTGTGCGAAAAAAAGCATGTTACTAAAAGAGTTATGAATATAAATGTGGAGGGATGGAGAGGGAGAGGAAGACCAAAGAAAAGATGGATGGATTGTGTGAGGAGTGATATGATAGAAAAGGGAGTCATTGATAGCGTGACAGGACGGTATGGAACAAGAAAACGTGTTAACATGGGATAAGGGCAGGAAGATGATGCTTGTGAGAGGAAAAGGGTCACGATTAGTTTTCATACAGATGGAGGGACGTGCGTTATCTAGTTAAATTGATGTCTGTGGCTGCGCAGGAGTTGAAATTTTAAAAAGTCCGCCTGTAGTTGGGTCAGTTTGACGTTTGTTAATTGCTTGATATTTTGACAAACGATGTTAGTATTTTTGTGTAAAAAGTCGTTCCGTGACCGATTGACTGACTGGACTGACTGTCAGATAACAACAAGGAGTAGGTTCTAGAAAACGTGACGTTGTCTCACTGACAACGATTGTAGAAAAGTCAAAATTTACGGGCTTGACCAAGTGACATTTTACAAGTGAATTTTTGTCTCTCACTCTTGTTGATAGTTTGATATTTTGTCTGGAGCCTTTAAACTAGTTTCTACTTAAAACAGTAGCAAACGGGATAATTAAGTGGATTTATAGGCTCGCTTATTCCACCCTGGGTTATCTTACTAACTCAAAGTTAGTAGCTAACCCGGCCAGTTTTGTATGACTTATTTGTTAATTAACCTTTCTGAGATAAGTTTTTGGCGCAAGTAGGCCTTCGACTAAAGTAGGTTATAAAAGTATCCTGGATCGTGGTCACTGTCCTAAATCTAACTTGATGACGTGAATGTATGTTCTTCCCGTGTCAAATAAAAAAAAAAAAACCCGACTGGTCCCGTTTAATGTAGCCAGTGACTATCGCAAGGTTAAGACGAATCGATTAACGTAAGAATAATCAAAATCAGCCAACGCGTTTGGTCTCTAGAACGCCACATAGGAACAAATATACATACATACAAAGACTAATAAACACATTACCCTCCTTCGACAGTAGGGTAGAAAGGTAAGTAAAATTAAGAGAAATGCTCTAACTTTGAACTGTTTCATTTGTTGTTATCGGCACCGGACATCTATAAAACGCCTGAATGGATGATTGATTGACGAACTGTCAGAGGACTAAGGAGTAGGCTCTAGACGTCACAAGGCGTCGCAATAGCGATTGCTTAAATGTCAAAACTTTTATTTTTCCTTGGTAACTGAGCCGATGCCGACTATTCTGCCAGTGTCATGTAGAGACGAAAGCGTGGTGAGGTAAGCCATCGAACTTTGCTTATTCTTTCAGTGTCATGTAGAGACGAAAGCGTGGTGAGGCAAGCCGTCGAACTTTGTCTATTCTTCCAGAGTCATGTAGAGGCGACAGCGCGGTGAGATGAGCCCGACGAACTTTGCCCTTTGTGGTAGATAACAAAGATAGAGACAAGAGAGATAAAAAACAAAACGAAAAAACTACATTTTGATGTCACTGTCATTTATGCATTTTGAAAGGAGTTTGATAACTTTAGGAGAGAAATTTGTGAAAAGGGAATGGAAGTTGATAGGGAGGGGGATTTTAATGTTGGGAAGCAATATTGAAATGTCACATTATCAATCCCCAACATTTTGGCATTTTGACCATAGCCAAAGTGATTACTGACATCTAATGACACATGTCTAGAGCTTCTGGAAAAAGTGATACCCTCAGCGACAATGGCTGTCGCAAAGTCAATATCTGTGTATTTGTGTGTCTGTCTGTGGCATCGTAGCTCCTAAACGGATGAACCGAGTTTGATCTGTTATTTTAAGCGTTTCTACGCTGGAACGCAGCTATTTCACTTTGAACGCCCCCTACGTTGGCGAACTGCAACTTCACGGCGGACTTCACTTCAAATAGCATTTTTTGGCATCCAAGGCACTGCCATATTTTTGTCGCGACACAGTATATTTTGATTTCTGCATAATATTGTTGAAGAAGAATACTATCATAAGAAGAGGTCGATCTTTCATTGTATCGCCCACAAAGTGTCTTTATCGAGAGTGTTCTTAGCTATGTTTGATGAAAATCGGTTCGGCCGTTCAATAGTTTTACTATTTGAATCCGGGTTTTTTCACAAGATATCGTGTCTTAAGGTTACACTAGTCGAAAATTCTGCCATACAAACGTAGTCTAGGGATTATTCCACTGTTTGACGATGTACGTTCAAAATAAAAAGTGATATCAATTTGTCTCGTCATTATCTAGCCCTGTATGGAAGCGAAAAAGTAAAAAAAGTAATACATATGAAAGTTATGAGCGTCGAAAGTTCCACATTTCGACACTAATTTTAACGCATTTTTGGGCGCAAATAAATACCACAAGAAGACGGAAAATTGCAAAACGGCCTGCATACAGGGATAGATTAGTAGTTCAACAATGCATATAATTTTATTTTGAACAGATAGATTTAGTCGTTTTTTCATGATATCTTGACTGCCAAAGGTCTGTTTATAAAATTTCGAGCGCTCGGTTTCATCCGAAATCATCCATTTCGCTACAAATTTGCAAAAGTGTGTATTCGTAAGCGAACTAGCTTCCTACTGCTCATCACAGTATCTATCTCTTCCGCACGTGTTGTCGGTTGATATAAAATGCATTTTAACCCCGCGCACAAAATAGTTCGTGCCGTCGAGTAGTGTACCCTTAATTACTTATTGAAAATCGTTATCGCTGACATGTTGACACTTTGTGGCCATAAAGTATCTAAAGCATACTGCCTAAAGTTTCTCCTGTCAAATAGAAAAATACACAAGACGTAATTTCACGCTTGTTTTCTCAATAGGTAAGGCAGAAATTCTATTAAATCTCTTATTTTCTTTTTCGTGGTACGAGGTGGTACGAGGTGGTACGGTGGCGCAGGCAAAAGTTCCTGGTTAGATTTGGGAATGGCGTTGGCCTGGCAGTGGGACAGTATAGTCTTAACAAAAAAATCATTAAATCATTCATCATCAATCAATCAAAATCAATCAGCCTAGCCTTTTCCCAACTATGTTTGGAGTCGGCTGCCAGTCCTACTGGATTCAGCTGAACACCAGTGTTTTACATGGAACGACTGTCTACCTGACCTCCACAACCCAGTAACTGGGTAACACGGTACCCCTTGGCAAGACTGGTGTCAGATCTCAAGTTTCTGACTACCCGTAACGACTGTCAAAGATCTTCAAATGACAGCCGGGACCAACGGCTTTACGTGCTTGCCGAGGCACGGAGGAAACTCGGTATGTTGATAATGGTCCACCCGTCCGCGGACCGACCTCGTCATGCGTTGCTTAACCTTGAAGATCGACCCGTGCGGCTGTTATTATTTAGCCACGAGCTCCTATCTCCTATTATCATCAATCATCAATACATATAATAAATCTGTAGAAAAGTGGTTTTTGTACATCGAAAACATTGCCAAAAAAATAGCCAGGGTGTTAAAGGATAACCAACAGAACCCATTTCCAGCATCATTTTAAACTTAAAAAAATGCTGGAAATGGGTTCTGTTGGTTATATGTCTGTTTATTTGTGCACGCATCACGTAAAATGTGCGAAACCAATGTAGATAAATTTTAGACATACAAATTGTGGATAACTTAAAGTATTACTCAGTTTTTGTTTCATCGCAATCGGTTCACTCTATCAAAAGTTAGATGAATTTAAAGTGTTCAAGAAGTAAAATTATCACAACACACGCAATTCAGATACGGACGGTTGAACTCGATATTCGATAGATGGCGATGATTCTCCGCGAAAGAATGATGACCCTAGAAAAAAAATTGGTAGGTAGGTAAGTAGGGTAGGGTGGGCTAGGCAGTCAGTTAACGAGAGCGAAGCCGCGGGCATAGCTAGTTTTAGAATAATTGTGTTCCTTTGAATGAACTTTAAGAACAAGTTACAAGTTTATTTTCACTATCTTTCATTCTGAATTTATTTTAATTGGCATATTCACAGTCATTATTAAACTTTTACGAGGTGTCATAAAGTTTTATAACATGTCAAACAACTACATAAAGTTTAATTTACAAGATTTTATACTTAAAGGTTATAGTTTACTGGGCATGGTTAAGTAAACATTAGTTAGTCTTATAAGTTTTATTGTTGAACCCATTTTTACTTTTATTACTTGATTATAACTACAATTATTCTATCGTATTGTTTAATTACTGTAGTAAATGGTGGTTTTTTATATAACTGTGAATAGGGTGCATTATATACCTAGTATATAATTATATGCCTGTGATGTTTGTAGTGTAATATAAAATGATGAATTCTAAAACTAAATTGAAGTCATTATAGGCTTCATCATTTCAGTCCCACTTGTCACACGACGGACGTATGCCTTTCCAAAGTGTCAGCAAATTAACAGTTCCAGAGCGTCACGTATCCGGCCCACTCTCGCAGCCCTGACTCAAGGTCTATCCATACATATCAGGTCCGTGCCCGGGACGTGGACGGAACGTGCCCCATCAGGGGTTCAAAAAAAAATCGGTGTGTTCATTTTAATATGAACTCGTTCACATACGTCCGTGAACGGGCCGTGCACGGGGCAGTCACGAAGCTTCAATACCTGGGCCCGGCGCTGTCACGTACCGGGCACGGCCCTGATATGTGTGGGTAGACCTTAAGGATAGTAAATATGAGGGGCATTCCAACGCTGCGCCACTCCAGATCCTTGCAGTACCATCGCACATCCGTGGCACCCGCTGAAGTATATTGCCAATGAATTAAAATAATTCTGTATAGTTTATGCTTATATTTTTTTATACATGATAGGCTAAGGATTGGTCCTTAGCCGCCCGAGTTTACGGCGCGTAGTTTTCCACGCGCGCCTCAAAGAGATGCTTGCAAAAGTGACGGGGTCCGATAGGGCCGATGCCTGTCTGGGTCGCGGATAAATTTGAAAGAGAGTTACCGCGACTCTGGCACAAGCAACTGAAGGAACACGGTCAGCCGTTGTGTTAAGTCAGTAAAAGTCTGACACGCCCTCCCGCTTCACCCAGAGTGGGAGAAGTCATTAGATGATATCCCACCCAAAAAAAAAAATGGATTACCCTAATCACTCATGAAAGACCCCAGGTTATAGCTATCAGGAAATACAGACTCCGGCAAGGATTTTCTGCTCCTTAGCTGTACGCATAATGTAACTATTTCCACGGGGTCTAATTGCTTATAAAGAAAATTTGGTTCAAATAAATCTCACTAGATGGCGCGATATGCACCTGTCTGTTATTGAATGTGTGTAAAATTAACATTTTGTGGAATTACAACATAAAAATTGTATTTTCTTGTTTAATCAACTCTCCTAAGTACAAAATTATGGAATATTGGGCTCTTAATTCACATTTCAAAGATTATTTCAACGGATCACTTAAAATTGATGTCAATAGATGGCGCATTTTTTAATTTTTGAGGCATTCCACTCGATTGTTAAAATTTGCATTGTAACATATTTTGGTGCAAAAAAACTGTAAAAACGTGCGAAAAATTACTATAAAACGAACTTTATTTAAAGAATAAATATTCACGAACCTAGGAAATCCTTTTACTTGCAAGGCGCTGCTAACACCATTTATCTATCACCGTGAAACAGAACCGAACGCGTTCGATGTACAAAAAAATAACAAGATTAATCAGATGAAAAACGCTAGTTACGTCGGCACGGTTTCTTTGTATGGGATGAGGCATCTGTATGCTAGTATTATATTATCTGTGCTATTTCTAAAAAGTTTAGTGCGTTTAGTGGGGTGGGATGTCCACCGTGTATCGATGGCGCGTTGCCGTACCTCTTGTAGTCCGATGATAAAGAAGATTTAGATTTATCCTATCCTCTACCTCTGTCCCGTAGGTAAACATGTGGCGGGGCCACTATCCTGACCCGTCACAGGGGGACCAAGGGTGCCATACACGGGGTGGTCTGGCGCCCATGTGCTGGTTTGGTCCTTGGGGTTGTCTCGTGTTCTGATGCGTCGGTGATGGGGGGTGCCCGTGTTCCCACCATAAGTGGCACAGGAGAATACCTAAACCAGTGTGTGTTGCCAGTTGACCTACGAAAACGTGGTCGCTCACAATAGGCCTCATCAGAAGGCTTAAAGTCAAACAAAGGGCAATGGAGAGGGCAAGGCTTGACATTCCTAATGTGATCGAATCAGAAATGAAGACATCCGAAGCCTGACATAGCCCAAAGATTTGCCAAACTCTAGTGGCAATGGAGGGCAGGCACATTGCTTGCAGAACGGATGGTCGATGGAGCTAAAAAGGTCTGGAAGGCCACTCTCTAGGTGGAGCGATGACCTGGTCAGGGGTGCGGGAATCCGGAGGAAGCGATGCGAGACGCACAGAACCGATCAGTGTAGCGACGCTTCGGGAAGGCCTATGTCCATATTATGATGAACCAAAAATTCGAAGACAAATGTGACATCCACCAACCCGCAATGGGCCCGCGTGGTGGATAACGGCCCATTCCCTCTCACAGAGAGGAGTCCTGTGTCCCAGCAGTGGGAACATACATAGGCTGATGATGTGATGTGATGTGTGATTATGATGATGATGAATCCATTCCCCATAACTTCCCGATCGATTTCCAATCCTACTTACCATACCTTTGCATGTAATTTACCCATCAGCCAGAGTTACTATGGGAAGATTTGACTCCATCGATTAAGTAAATAATAAAAGGTAACATAATTAATGGTTTTCTTAGAAAGCTTATGTTCTCAGACTAGTTTTCTAGTAGTTATTCTATTGTTCTATATTGTATATAGTGATGGGGTAACCATGGTGCGTTGTGATTAAGTGGATAGGATCTTGATAAGGTTTATATTTTGAAGTGGAGTAGGTGTTTTTTGAGATACTTATTTATTAATCTTTCAAAAAGGAATAATAATTATTCCGTAAATATGACTATAACAGTCATACTTACGGAACAGAAAAATCATCCATTCCGAAGTATTTTTTTTTTATTGTAGATAGGCTTGCGCTTGACCACTATCTCACCTGATGGTAAGCGATGATGTGGTCGAAGGTGTAGCACGCTTGCCTAGAAGTAACCTATTCACTCTTGACTTAAAGCCCCCTAGATTGTAGCTATCGGGAAAAACAGACTCCGGCAAGGAATTCCACTCCTTAGCTGTACGCATTATGAAAGTATTTCCAAAACGTTTAGTGCGTATGGGTGGGATGTCCACCATGTACCGATGGCGCAACGCCGTACGTCTTGTAGTCCGATGATGAAACGGGCTTGGCGGAGTTAGATCATGCAATGCCATCACACATTCCCCGAAATGTAATCGATAAGAGACCGACAAGCTGGCAACTCGGCGACGATGTTCAAGTCATACTCCTTTGCTTGCATTTAATCTATACTTAATAATATTATAAAGAGGAAAGATTTTTTTGTTTGTTTGTTTGTTTGTTTCTTACCAATAGAAAGCTACATTATTCCTGAGTGACATAGGCTATTTTTTAATCACGAAAATGGGTCCTGATGGGTGGTCCACGGGAGCGAAGCCGCGGGTAACAGCTAGTTCTACAATATAAGTAATATTGACGTGCAATTAGTGGGGTCTGCTTCTTAAGTACGAAGATGAGTTCTAAATTAAACTTAAAATAATTATTAATTTAAATTAGGCTAAGAGTCAGCACTTATTAACCCGGCGTCATGGGGGTGGAAAAGTGTTACACGGAGTCTTGGGTGGGGTCATACAGACCCGCTTATTAGATATGAATTATACCAGCACTTTATTATAAAGAAGATGATATTAATTCGGTTTTTTTTTTAAATTATTCCTGTAAAAAAATAAAAGGAGATAATAAGATATCTATCTTATTACATTATCTTTTAATTTTATTAATAGAGCATTTAAAAAATGCGAAAATATATCAACAAAATCTTTTTCATCTAGTAACATGTAATTTTATTATTAATTAACATTAAGACTGGTTGTTAAACCAGTTTTAATGTTTTAATGGCACATGTAACAAAAGTAGAATATTTATAGAAAAAATGAAGTCAATATCACTCCGCATATTATTTATTATTGGTTCAGTCAGCATAGAAAGGTACAACATTCTCTCAATATATATGTTTGTCGCAACTCTCGCAAGTGTAGTTTGATTTACGGTCTTTACCTAACATTAGCTTTCTTTGCCGGGTCTCACAGACCCAACCCCCATGACGCCTGGTCTCACAGACCCAACCCCATGACGCCGGGTTAAACGACTGCCCCAGACGAATGGTCATGTGAGTCAAAATTAAATAAGACAGTGTTTTAGGTAGAAAGAAGTGGTGCTACAGCTTTTCCAGCAACTGTCTAACAACTTATGAGGTGGAATTTCTGTACCTACCTTTTACTTGGGTAACCTATTTTACTTGGGTAGCACTTAATCATTTGACCTGTGTTTAATCGCTTTAATAATATCCACGAAATACAACGCAAGTCAATCCTTTGTAATACAAGTCTTTACTAGTCGGTGAAACTTGGAATAGGTAAGTAAGTTATATATGTATGTCGCATCAAAGCTGGCCGATAGATGCAAACCATCGGGAAGTCAGGATGTATTCCCTTAGGTTAAGACATCGTGTGTGGGCAGGTACGAGTAGGTGGGTCAATCGTGAAAATGAAATCACACAAATTGTTCGATACACTGAGTATATTCAAATAGACACAAGTTACATTATTGCTTACTAATATTACGGATCGACATTGATTCTACGACGTCTTAGCTCTACGGCTGTCAGTACTCCACTGCTATATTCTGCCGTTCCCACTACGCAAGCGGTTAGAAAAAGCGCGCCAATGCGTAGTTGCTCTTGTTTGCCGCTAGGGACGTGCTTGTGATTTGACTTTACGTCCGTATTATTGACTAAACCCGACATGTACATATACCTTAATTACATATCGGTGAACCTCTGATTTTCAGGGATTATCGCCGTGATGTAATGTTACCTATTTTTTGTGTTATGTAGTTAACTTTTCTCGGCCCAATGTAGTTTTCTGGCTGTGTCGTAACATAATCCCGATTGTTTCATAAAATCATAACCGCCCTAGTGTTAACACAGATTAGCAACACTATTGATTGATTGATTGATAACAACGCAACGCCATTGTAAGTTATGATTTATGTATTGCAGGATTTATCAATCGTAGAAATTATAGCGCAGGAATTTCATTCGTGTAGGTATCATTGTAATTGGATTAGTTGAGGTAATAAGTACATACTATGCTACTGTAAGAAAGATGATCTAATAAATTAATAATTATGGTTCAGATTTGTCTATGTCAACGACAAAAACGGTAGGCGAATAGGCAACTTGAAAGAACGATATTTCGATAATTCCGACTCCAGTACTAAACGTTGTTGCATTACAGGTCATCATCTGCCATAGCCTTTTCCCAACTATATTGGGGTCGGCTACCAGTCTTACCGGATTCAGCTTAGTACCAGTGATTTACATGGAGCGACTGCCTATCTGACCTCCACAACCCAGTAACTGGGTTACACGATACCCCTTGGCAAGACTGGTGTCAGATCTCAAGCTTCTGACTACCCGTAACGACTGTCAAAGATCTTCAAAAAGCAGCCGGGACCAACGGCTTAAAGTGCTTTTCGAGGCACGGAGGAAACTCGGTATGTTGAAATGGTCACCCATCCACGGACCGACCTCGTCAAGCGTTGCTTAACCTTGATGATCGACCCGTGCGGCTGTTATTATTTAGCCACGAGCTCCTCTGTTGCATTACAGGTGAGGAGTCTTTTTTTTTATTGATAGCGAGGGTAAGCGATGATGTGGTCGACGGTGAAGCATGCTTGCCTAGAAGCAACCTATTCACTCTTGACTTAAAGGTCCCTAGATTACAGTTATCGGGTAACGAAGACTCCGGCAGGTAATTCCACTCCTTAGCTGTACGCACAATGAAAGTTTTCCCAAAAAGTTAGTGCGTATGGGTGGGATGTCCACCATGTACCGATGGCGCATCGCCGTACATCTTGTAGTCCGATGATGGAACAGGCTAGGCGGAATTAGATCATGTAATTCCATCGCACAGAGCCTGGTTGTCTCCTGATCACCGCTGTGTGAACGGTGGACACATGCGTTGATAATTTGATGTAGACCTGTGTCCACCATAGCCCACAGCGTTGTGAATCTAGAGTCCTCAGGGTTACGGAGACGTCGCCTTTGGCGTAAATGTATCTATACACCCGCGCGTGGTTTAAAATTGTGTTCCAGGGTAAACCCTGGGTTAGCTAAATACGACACGTCTGACGGACTCCCTATTTGCTTCTCCGAAAGGAAAATAGGGCGGGTCTCTCAGCCTCCAAGTGGTGGTGGACTGCAATGAAATTTTAGTGCAGTCCTTTAATGTTGGTGAGGTGCACTTTGTGGGTAAGGGGTGCCGCTGTTGAACTCCAGTATTCTTTTTTATTACCATGAATGCATAAGAGTGAAGGGAGGAGAGGAGAAAGAAGTGAAACGAGGTTCCATGCTGCTAACCTACAGACACGCACTGGAAGGATCCCATCATTGGGGCATTAGTCCGGAGCCCCGCCGGAATGTCCATCTGGTCACCAACAAGCACGATGGTGCATGCCGAGATTTCCGACCCAACTCCTCTATTTGGCTACACCCAGCATCGTACCGGATCACGGCTAGGCCGCTTGGTGGTACGTCTTTGCACAGTGGGTGGTCACAAATCTTCGGCCGAAATCTACCACCAGTCAGTATCACCTGATTTGCACCACCCGGGGGCCACGTGTAGGAAATCAAATAAAGTACACTCTTACGGAAGTTGGTGACACGGGCCCGAAATATCCTATTCACCAGCAATTTAAGCATTTATTTAAGAACTAGCTTCTGACAGCGGCTTCGCCCGCGTAAAAGTCGAAAGATATCCTGAGGGAACACATTTCCGGTATAAAATGTATCCTATTAGCTATTTCTGGCTATATTTTCTATAACTGTGCCAAATTTCATCCAGATCCATCCAGCAGTTTGAGCGCGCAGAAGTAACAAACATACAAAAACACACACACTCAAAAACTTTGACCCTTATAATAATAAATAATGTGATTTTTAAACAAATACGACGATGTTTCAATCTAGAACCCAGAAGGGAGGAAAAGTCTAGAAAACAAAACACCTAGGCTCCCTAATTACCTACCTGGAGACTTGTAAGACAGGTTTTTCCACAAAAACTTACAGGCATCAGTGTTATTTTTTATGGTTACCAATAGTGTAGGGCGAATAAATTACATTCGTTTGACTCTTCCATCTTTGAGTTGACCTTTAACAAACCTCCAGATAAAATTTTCCCTCACTCGCAAACCGAACACCAGACCTCTGACTTAGCAACCGCAACACCAACAACTAAACAATAATTAAACATTATCATTAATTAAAAGTTGTGAATAAATTCTACATACATCCAGGTGCTTATAAATCGTAATACAGGTGTTAAAGTCGAGGTGTATGCACGCTAAACTGTCTTTCAATAACCGGAACTGTAGTTAATCGACCGGAATAGGGTTAATGAAGGTTATATTAAAGTTATAAGTGGTATCTTTATACTGATGTTTCAAGGGGATGTATAAAGGTTGAAGTGATCAACATGTCATAACAAATAGAGCTAGCTTATTGGAGTTAGACTCACCACCTTGTTACCTTTTTGTGAAATAACAGACACATTGCATAAGAAATTTATATTTTAAGCTCAAATGCAGCTGAATTTCAGTGATTTTAATTGAAATACTGACTTCAGCAGTGGCCGTTACCACTGGGCCAGTGGTATCGGAGGCATGTGACATCCAGCAATCCGCACGGAGCCCGCTTTGTGAATGTTCTCGCCAAACTTCTTGGCCGCCCTGAAGTTGGCTACAATGGCTGTGCAGTAGTAAATTTCATACATAAAGTTAATTCAAAAAATCAAAAAGCCCGACTGCTTGAAAAAAGTTTAGTTTAGGATACAAATTTGCGAGCTGGCTGATCAAAACCATATGTATTCGCCGACTGTACAGCATGATTTTCTCCTTGTTTACGTCTTTTTAGTTCCTTTTTCAAGCAGGCGGGATTTTTGATTTTTTTACTTTTTTATTTATAACTTTTTAGTATTTTTTATTTTTCGAATTGGGTACATACACATATAAGTGTTTTATGTTTTTGAAATCATCTCTTAAAACCCTTTATTTTTATACCCCACACGACGGTATTGTAAGAAAAAAATATTGCCCAAAAGCCGCCATTTTGCTATTTTCAAATTTTAATGTAGCCAGTGACACTCGGTTAAAATGAATCAATTGACGTAAGAGCCATTAAAATCAGCCGACGCGTTTGGTCTCTAGAACGCCACATAGGAACAAATATACATACATACATACTTACATACATAGACTCATAAATGGTAAAAGTAGCAGCGTTTCGTGCGTTGTGCATCGAAAAGCCAACTTCAGGGCGGCTCAGAAGTTTGGCGAGCACTATACAACCCACTCCGTATCATAGAAATAAGACCAATGTCCCAACAGGGGACATTTTAGGCTGAATATGCTTGGATACCACTTTAGTGAGCTATGTAACTATGGTTTAGGTGCATAACTCAAAAACAGAGGTATTATAACAAAAAACCTCAAATACCAATTCAAATAATATCCATATTTTAAAGAGGATTGACTCCAATGGCAATCGAGCTCGGTCTGATTTCAGGACCTATCCTTTTCCCAATCAAACTTCTTTCCCGAAATGTTTTGCAGTTTGTAAGCTATGCTCATTTTAAAACCATTCAAAAGCGGCAAATATCTTCACTCCAGGTCTCCAGGGGCAAATAATAAAACGTGTAAAGTTACTGCTGGGCGGGTCCAGGCTTGCGACTAGTATATAATTTCGCGTCGGCATAATACTCGTGTGGCGTGCGCAGGAGTGGATATCGTAACGTCTATGCGTTATGAACCGTGCAGTTTGTGAGGATAAAGCTGTGGAGTCGACTTTGGTGAGTGTGTAACATTTTTGAGTTATTAAAATTATCATCAAATTGGTACTTATTTATGGTAGATTTTATGAAACCAAGATTCTCCAAATTCGTCGGCAAATAATTGATTGCGATGAGATTCCTGAATTTAAAACTTCAAAAAGAACTCTTAACATGAGATTTATTTCAGGTTTTATTAAAATGACTGCTAGATTTTCATTTTAAATTCTTGAAATGATGAACGAATTTGATTACGCTCATAAGAAAGGGAGATTTATTTGTTTTGATCATAAAGGTCTATATCAGCTAATTTTCGAAGCTCTCTGCGGGTTGATGCGAACTCTGAATGCCGAATCCCAGCATTAATATGCAGACTAATAGCAGTAGCAATGACAACAATAATTAAGAACAATACCGTTACATTACCTAAGAAAAAAAAAAAGAAAACAACACAGCTCCACCCCACCTGTCTAATAAAGGCGCTATCACACACACTACAAAAGCGGAAATGTTGACATTTCTATATATAAAAGTTATGCACTATAATTCCGTTGATCGTGCAAAAAACAGGTGCTTTCCACTAGCAAAGGTCAGGTGGTTCTGACCGCGTGTGTTTAACGGCTCTTGTTAAACTGCGGTTATCTAATCGAGCCTTTTTGTACGCAGGTTTGCAATCCTTTTAGTTTTACGATGATCTGTCGAGACTTTTATGGGCTTGAATTGAGATATGCTAATAAAGTTATGGAGTTGTTAAGTTTGTGTTATTTTTTTGAGGAGTATGTTTGGATATATGCTAAGTATAATATTTTTTGTTGGACTGCTGATCTTGTGGACTAAGGCAATAGGGATATGTTTCCTGGGTAGAAACATTATAATTCTATTGAGTCCGTCTCTATATTAGAAATAAATATATATTATATATAATATTATAAAGAGTTAAAATTTGTATGTTTGTATGTAGGGGGTAATCTCAGGAACTACTGGTTGTAATTGAAAAATTCTTTTTGTGTTAGATAGTCAATTTATAGACGAAGGTTATAGGCTATATAACATCACGCTACGACCAATAGGAGCGGATTATAAGTGAACAATGTTGCAAAAACGGGAAAGAATATTACTTTTTGAGGGCTTTCGTTGCGTGCGCTGCGTAAACGGTTTCAGTTATGCAATCATGTATGTAGGGTAGGTAGGGTAGGTGTAGGGGAGGTGTAGAGTAGGTATAGGGTAGGTGTAGGGTAGGTGTAGGGTAGGTGTAGGGTAGGTGTAGCGTAGGTGTAGGGTAAGTGTAGGGTAGGTGTAGCGTAGGTGTAGGGTAGGTGTAGAGTAGGGTAGGTAGGATAGGGTAGGTACGTAGCCAGTTGACGGGAGCGAAGCCGCGTGGGACAGCTAGTAATCTATATATATAAAAGAGAAAGTATGTATGTATGTTAATGAAATTTTCAGAAAATCTTCAGATTGATCCAGCGGATAATCCTGTAAAGTTCGGTGGCGATCGGAGCATTTATTTTAACTTTGAACGCGGGCGAAGCCGCGGGCATAAACTAGTATAAATAAATAAAAATTGACAAAGATTAAGCGCATCAAAGTTCAGGAGTGGGGGCTTGTGACGTCACTTTGTCAGTATAAAGTGTAGCACACCGTGACGTCACACGATATTTCAATGCACTGTATCGTCGTCACTTTATGTTCTTCTTCTTCTTAGCGTGTCGATGACAAACACTCTTTTTAGTTAAATGCCTTGCCTGGCCCAAAATTCTGCCACGGCAACGCCCTCCGCTGAAGCAGTCATAAGGTCCTCAGGTGAACAGACAACAGAACACGCGGCACAAGACGAAAGGTGGGCCATGGTCTGCGGGGAGACGCCGCACAAGCACCGAAGATCGGAACCATCCGAGAACCCCCACCTATGAAGATTGTCTTTGCTGCGGCCGATCTGAGTGCGGAGCCTGTTCAGAGTTTTCCAGGTCGGCCAAGGCAATGCGTGCCCAGGCGAAAGGGTCTCCGATGGCTCTAGGAAATGATCAGGGAGTTTAAATTTCTCTCGCCAAAGATCGCATCTTTCCGTGGTGATGTTTCCAGTAGATGGACTCACGCAACCAAGAAAACTTTTTCGACTTTAAGCCTCTGGGGCACCGGGGTGGCGCTAGTCACTTTCTTGCTTCTGCCCTTTCTATACGGTTTCCCATAGTCCATATTACTTTATGTTTACGTGTCAAAAGAAACAATACGTGTCCAATATTTTTATTAATTAATCTACCTGACGAACAAAAAACAAATTTTCAGTCGACTACCCTATTCAATAATCGGATCACTACATTTCTGTGTCTTGGTGCTCCGGTCGGTAGGATTCCTAGAGTTTTTTAGAATATCAGCAAACAGTAAACTCTTGACACCACCTGCAGAGGGCTGGACTTTTCTTAGGCTAAAGAACCAGCATTATCATTCAACTTGACATTGCTGCCAGTATTCTAAGCAGTTTTCCGTTGGCAATGAAATTGAATCATTTGATGCCCAACTTTCTTCCCATTTGCCCTTTGTAAGTTGGTATCTACAAGTTATTTATTTTATTGATATTGTAATCAAGTACGTTCTTTGCAAATAAAATACTAAATGATTGATATTTGTCGATTATAGAGAGATTCGGAGGAGACACGGATAATTTTAAGGATTTTTGCCTTTGTGAAACTGACGAGGGTTAATGACGTCATCTCAGGCCCTTTCAAGCCAGAAAAAAGGGGTAAGACAGGGGTGTATTCTTTCTCCTATTCTCTTTAATATATATTACGGTGAATACATAATGAGGAAAGCCTTAGAAGGATGGGAGGGAGGCGTACTAAAGATCAGCAACCTGAGATATGCGGATGACACTACACTCTTTGCGGCTTCAGAAAAGGAGCTGGCAGATCTATTTCGTAGAGTGGAATATGAGAGTGGAATGGTTGGACTCACCATTAATAAGTCTAAGACAAAAGTCATGCTTATTGACAGAACCGGTCAACTCTCTAGAACGAAAGAACTCGCGGACTTAGAATTTGTCAGCGAGTTTATATACCTCAGATCGCTACTTACTGACCAGGGAGGGAGCGAAAGAGAGATCAGGAGAAGGACTCAAATGGCCAAAGCTGCGATGAGTAAGCTGACACGTATTTGGCTGGACAGAAAGGTCTCCAATGTCACCAAGATGAGACTAGTCCGGACACTGGTTTTCTCGACATTCCTTTACGGATCGGAGTCGTGGACGATTCGGGCAATAGAACGGAAAAAGATAGAAGCTTTTGAGATGTGGTGTTGGCGAAGAATGCTCCGCATATCATGGACCGCCAAGAAAACGAACAAATCTATCCTTGATCAACTAGGCATAAAAGACAGACTAACCACGCTCTGCTACCGAAGGATTCTCAGCTACTTTGGTCACATTGCCCGTCGGGATCCGGACAATCTGGAGAAGTTGGTGGTAATGGGCAAGGTGGATGGGAAAAGACCTCGCGGCCGGTCACCTAACCGCTGGTCAGAACAGGTAACCGCCCTCACTGGACTCTCTGTTACAACCGCCCTGAGAGAAGCTGAGAACCGACTGAAGTGGAAGAACATCGTGCATAAAGCTACGAGGGCCTTTCAGGGACACGACCTTCAGTAATGAAGAATGCGATCAAGAAGAAGAAGAGAAACTGACTCTCACAATCCAGAGTCATGGTAACAAGCAAAAGCTTTTTTTTCGATTGGAGTTTTAGAAGATAGGAGTTTTAAGTGTTGCTCTTTTTCCCATGCTTTCAGATATACTTGCTACTGCAAAACGAACTGTATTAGAGTGCGCACAAGATAAGTCTGCGCGCGACGGGTGGCGTGCTTAATGTTGCCAGCATAACTGATCTTTTTTCCTTCATTTACTCAAAAGTCATTTTTCATTACTCGTATTTTAAGAAAAGCATAATTAATGACTAGCTTTTTCTACTTGCATAGAATATGATGAAAAAAGCTTCATGAAATGATTGCTATACTTTTATTGAATACTTAGTCATGCAATAACTACTGTTAAATTTGGTCTAACAATGTTCCTGCAGTGGCTAATACCGTCAATTTCAATACTTTTTTAATTTCAATTTTTTTTTAACAAAATAACAATGATGCATTATATTACATAATGCCGGTCCTGTCCCGCTGGTATATTTATGTACCACCCAAAAACTAAAACTACAGGCACTGGTAGTACGAAAATTTAGGGAAATTTTAGTATAATGGTATCCCTAAAAGTTACCTGTCAAATAAGCAACGCGGGATATATCTTTGTAAAACGGTACCGTAGGCCCGATAATGTCTTGGAAACTTCAATTCAAGGCAACATCCCTGCCAGCACTTTAAATTACTTTTAGCATAATGATAGCGATTGTTTGTTTCGGAAACGAATAAAAACACGGATCTACGATTGCCTCTCCGTAAAGGTGGGACCCGGAGTGGTCTACGAGAGCGTAGATTGCTTTCATGCAGTCGCCTTCTTACATTTTGGTCACTCACAAGCACTTGGTGTTCCACTCGCAGCCTTTGGACCAATTGAGTCGCCGTTGCATTTGGTTGAGCTCGCGCAGTAATTTTTATGCCACCGAAACAAAAGAATTTTCAAAAATTTTTATTTGGAATTAGTCTGAGATAAATTACAAACAAATCGGTGTATAAAAGATTCCAATGCGGCCAGTACTTTTCGAGTTATTTAATTGAGTATGAAATATCCCTAGACCGTGTTGATGTGTGTATTTGACAAACGATTAGTTCCGATTTTGGCTGCGCGCAGACTTATCTTGCGCGCACTCTAAGCTTACAGGGGGTGACCATACGCTCTTAGAGCGGTATCAATTTGAGATCGAGTAAGTGACAGATGTATACAAGTCAAATACATCAGTCCCGTATTCGATATCAAATTGATACCGCTCTAAGAGCCGAGAGATAGTCACCCACCTGATGTGCTAAAATAGGGATGTATCTTGGGTACAAAAAATATAATTCTATTTAGTCTGACAGTAAGATTATAAAATAATATTGGACCCTTATTTTTTGCTTTATCATCATCAATCAATATCATCATCATCATCAATATCAATCATCAATACATATAATAAATCTGTAGAAACGTTATTTTTGTACATCGAAAATATTTCCAAAAACATTGCCAGGGTGTTAAAGGATAACCAACAGAACCTGTTTCTGGCATTTTTGGAATTTTTGTTTGTTTATCTGTTTATCTATTTATTTGTGCACGCATCACTGGAAATGTACGAAACCAATGTAAATAACTTATATAAATGAAAATTTTGCGTAACTTGAAGAATTACTTAGTTTTTGTTTCATCGCAATCGGTTGACTCTATCAAAAGTTAGATGAGTTTAAAGTGTTCAAGAAGTAAAATTATCACAACACACGCAATTCAGATACTCGGACAGTTGAACTCGATATTCGATAGATGGCGTTGTGCATTTGAAGTCATTTTCTGAATGGTGATGTAAATATTCTATAGAAAAAGATTGGTATACCCTACTTACCTTCCTACCTACAGGGTAGGCAGGAAGGTAAGTAGGATAGGGTTGGCAGACAGATGACGAAGCCGAGGGCACAACAAGTCAAATAAATAAAAACTGACAAAGATAGAGCAAGCGCATCAAAGTTCAGAAGTGGGGCTTGTGACGTCACTTTGTCAGTATAACGCACAGAACAAAAAAAACGCCTACTACAATAGAAGTCGCAAGTGGGCGGGGCCCGCGAACCCCGAGTTTTGCACAGTTCCGCATTTGTTTCCTTCCGCGCACACACTACGCACATCAGTCTTGGTTTAACCGTCACGGTGACAAAAACTTGAAAAAAAATTACAAAAATGCCTTATTGTGCTGTTTTAGAATGTAAACACGATAGCAGAACCAAAAATGTATCAAATGTAGGTATATCTTGCCATCGGCAAGTCTTAATTTATTTTATTTCGATAAAATGTAAAAACAATATTTTATTAAACAAGACAAGTAAAAGTTGATTTTATGACGTTAAATTTAAGGTCTACTTTCTTTAAAACTCAAACATTGTTCTCGAAGATTCCAACTATGCATATGTCACATTCGGCTACTCAATTAGAGATTACCAATATCGATAATGAGTTATCGATACTTTAAACTTACAATATTCGAAAAAATCTTCTTACACGCGAAAAACATAACCCTTTCCTTGCAGCCGTGTAAAAATAAAGATTACGACGAATTGAGAACCTCCTCCTTTTTTTGAAGTCGGTTAAAAAGACAACAGCCTTCAAAATCAACAAAGTGTAATAATGTGTTAGTCTGAAATTTAAGATCTACCTGTGTATAGACCTAAATTTCATCAGTTCATTAAGGAGTTAGTCAAGCTAATCATAATAAGAGTGTAGCCGCAGGCGAAAGCGTAAGCTTCCCATATCAGTAGGACGTATTGCATTTGTAGTGTAGTCTATCGCATCATCATCATCAATCAATATCAATACATATAATAAATCTGTAGAAAAGTATTTTTTGTACATCAAAAATATTTCCAAAAAAAATAGCCAGTGTGTTAAAGGATAACCAACAGAACCTATTTCCGGCATTTTTGGAATTTTTGTCTGTTTGTCTGTTTATTTGTGCACGCATCACGAGAAATGTACGAAACCAAAGTAAATAACTTTTATACATAAACATTGTGCGTAACTTGAAGAATTACTTAGTTTTTGTGTCATCGCAATCGGTTCACTCTATCAAAAGTTAGATGAATTTAAAGTGTTCAAGAAGTAAAATTATCACAACACACGCAATTCAGATACTCGGAGAGTTGAACTTGATATTCGATAGATGGCGTTGTGAATTTGAAGTAATTTTCTGAATCACGGTGTTAATATTCTCTGCGAAAGATTGATGAGTACAGAAACAAATATGGTCGGTAGGTAAGTAGGGTAGGCAGGAAGGTAAGTAGGGTAGGGTTGGCAAACAGATGACGGCAGCGAAGCCGCGGGCACAGCTAGTAATTAATAATAGTACACCAAAGACTACCTACAGTACTGTATTTCCTTTCATTTTTTAAATCCATGCAAAGGTTGTCTTGAAAAGATCGCTTTTAGCGATAAGGCCGCCCATTGTGCCACCCAGTGTAATGTTTTCTTCGTCTATACTTTCTGTAACTTATATGGTGTACACAATAAAGAGTATTGTATTCTATAATTCTATTGATAGAACAAAAACACCACATACAAAGATACGCCCATCTTTGTATCAATAGAATCATTTTCAAAATCGGATCAGTAGTTTACCATAAAATATCTTAATTATACTTTCTATAAATCGTAAGTATTGGAATAAATTTATATAAAAAACTTGATTACAAACATAATAATATTTATCGACTCTAGATATTGGGCGCGCGGTTGGCGCAGTGGTTGAGCAATTGACTGCTACGCTGCGTGTCGCGGGTACGATTCCCGCACGGAACAAATATTTGTATGATCTACGAATAGTTGTTCCGGCTCTGGGTGTTTGTGTATGTGAAATTATATGTTTGTAAACGCACCCACGATACAGGGGAAATTCCTAGTGTGGGGCAACGACTTTTTTTTAAACTAAACTTTATTTTGTTTGAAAATAAAACGGAATGTCGATAAATAAGTCAACGACCGTGGTACATCACTACAGGAGGACGAGTAGTAATGACCTCATTTCGCAAATATAAATCTTATCGGTAACGAAATACGGCTTTAAATTAAATGAATTTATTATAGTGACATCTAGCGGCGGGTAGCGTAACTTGCTCATTAAACTATTCCGTGTGCGCTTTAAACGAAAAAACTAATAAATACTCAAAAAGAGTAGATAATAAACCAACTCTACTGTCATAAAGCTGTGGTTTATTTTCAAATGAGCGACGACTGACATATTTTCTACTTTCATCTAAAAATTAAACTACCAATCACACCAAAGATTTCTTAGTGTTATGAAATACAATTAATCTGTGTATGTGTGAGTTTGGGTACGCTGGTTCCGATACTAATAAAGCTATATGCGATTTCTACTGTCTTCTCTGTTCTGTGGTATAACGTGTAGCATACTTTGACGTCACATGATATTTCAACGCACTGTATCGTCATAATTTGTTGTTAACGTGGCAATAGAAAAAATATGTGTCCAATATTTTTAGGTTATCTAACTGACGGACTCAATAGATTTATTTTGTCAACTACCCTATTTTTGTTCTTTCGTCTTTTATCTTTCTCTCTAAAATACTAGCGGGTTTCAGTTTTATACCACTAATAATTACCTGCCTTTTAGCCCAAAATGTTGCAATAATTATCCTTCCATAATTCTACATTATAGTTCTCACTAAAGTACGAGTAATTACAAGGCTGTTCGTAATGAATCATGTAAAAATATGCTTATAGACTGTGGATCAAGTACATAAAAATAAAATGTTTCCTGACTAAACCCACACTTATAAACGGGTGGGTACAGTAAAAAAATTGTAAAGTTTATCTCCTTCCTCAATGTTAACGCAGTACTGGCCGTACGCCAGCTCGGCACCAAAATATCAATATTGAACCTCCTTTTAGACAGTTTAGTTTGAAAAATATTCTTATATTTACATATGCTATTTAAGTTTTGAAGAAATTCTAGCCATCAAATTTTCTGTGTAAAAATATTTTTAAACATTTAAGTCGTTTTGGAGGAGTATCCAAAAGTAGCGAAAATAAATTGTATTGTATTTGGACACTGATCAGCAAGAAGTTGAACAAATTATAAATGGTCTAAAAACAGATTGTGCATCGGGTTGTGATAAGATTAGTAGTGAGTTTCTTAAAACTGCATAAAAAGATTCTTATTCCACCTATTACGAAAATCATTAATGACAGCTTAAGGTCAGGCTATTTCCCTGATTCCCTGAAAAGGTCGGAAGTGTGCCCAATCTATAAGAGCGGGGACAGAAATCAAATCAATAATTATAGGCCAATATCCATTCTACCGGCATTATCGAAGATATTGGAAAGAATAATAAATATACGCTTAGTGAATTACCTGGAAAAGAATAATTTACTGTCTAAAAATCAGTATGGTTTTCGTCATGGTAAGTCCACCGAACAAGCAGTGAAAAAACTCACCAGCTTTATAAGCACAAATTTGGACAAAGGTAAAAAATGTCTTTCAATATTTCTCGATCTCGCCAAGGCATTTGATACGATTTCTGTTTCCCTCTTATTGACTAAACTCGAGAAATTGGGAATTAGAGGTACTCAGTTAAAACTCTTTGAAAGTTATTTGTCTGGGCGAAAGCAGTGTGTCCGTGTGAGCAAGTACAAAAGTACCTACCTTCCAGTTACACATGGCGTACCACAGGGCAGCATCTTGGGACCCACCTTATTCCTTGTGTACATTAACGGACTTACGAGTCTTAAGCTCACTCATGGCGAAATCATCTCCTTCGCAGACGACACTGCTTTAGTTTTTGCCGCCAATACTTGGGATGAGGTATTTGATGCTGCTCCGCAGGGCTATAATATCACTAGAAGCTGGCTTCAGGCGAACATTCTGACTTTAAATGTGGAAAAAACAAAACATATTTCTTTCAGCATCAAAAAATATTCAAGTCTCAGAAACAGCCACAAAATTATCTCTCACGAGTGTACCCTGAAAGCCGACTGCACGTGTTCATCTCTGGAACGTGTTCACACTGTCACATATTTAGGTGTTACTATAGACAGAAATCTCAATTTCAAAGAGCATATCAAGCTGCTTGGTGCACGAGTGCGCAAACTCATATATGTCTTTAAAAATTTGCGGCACGCTGCTGAGCCTTATCTCCTAAAACAAATTTATTATGCCCTAGGTCAGTCATTATTAAATTATTGCATTTCATCCTGGGGGGTACTTGTAAAACCACTATGAAGTCCATTGAAATCGCTCAGCGCGCAATTCTAAAGGTGTGTATTTTTAAACCCATCCTCTTTCCCACTGTTTCTCTATATCGGATTTGTGGAGTTCTGACCGTAAGACAACTTTTCATCCTCAACATCATTCTGAAACAGCATATAAAACTGCCTTATGACCCACTCGCGCAAAAATGTCGAAATAAAAGAGTTCGTATGGAACGGACCACTAGAAAACCAAATTTAGCGAAAGATTTATGGAATTTCTTGGTCCGTTTCTTTATAGCAGAATAAATAATAAATTAAATATTTACCCTCTTACCAAATCTAAATGTAAACAAATAGTACGTGAATATTTGCAACAGCTAAATTATGAAGAAACGGAGTTATTACTATATGTTGTACAGTAAGTAGTATGTTGAAGTGGTATTAATTAGTAAAATTAAAATAAAATATATCTCTATCTTAGTCAAAACCATGACCATGAATTTACAATCACACACACTCACCCATACACCTACACACATTCACCCTCGCACACTCTCATATACTCATATACTCACACGCACACACATCACTCATACTCCACATAAATCACCGTATACAATGTTAACATTGAAGTTAGTTATAAGTCACTCTATATGTATTATTAGAACAATCAAACATTTGCTTTGTTGGCATTTTACTGTTGAAATATCGAGGGAAAAGGCACTAAAAACCGAAATACAGGCATTGCCTAGTTCGGTTGCAGTGACTACATCCATTTACTAGAAATAAATATAGCCAAACTATTTTTTGTAAAAATATTATTAAGTTTTTTGAGAAAATAAAGTTATTTATTTATTTATATTTTTAAGCAAATTTAATTGTTATACAAAAACACCATGTTTTAAAAAATATATAATTTTCCAAACCTTTTAACCTAGCCATTACTAAGGAGTATGCTTTAGAAATTTACCGAATTACGGCACTAAAGCGGTTGTAGGCCCTTTAGGTTTAATGACATTTGCTCGTCATTAAACGAAAAGAGGCTCTATACAAAATTACTTTTTATCAGCGATAAATTAACTATGCAACAAAGCAACAAAGTATGCAACAAAATAAATAAATTCGTGTACGTTCTATACGAACTCTCAAAAACATCAGCATTAAAATCTGTATTATCTGCATACTATGGCTACGTTGATTTTGTGTTGAGATATGGTCTTATGTTACTAAAAGAGTTAAAAATATAAATGTGGATGGATGGAGAGGGAGAGGATGGCCAAAGAAAAGATGGATGGACTGTATGAGGAGTGATATGAAAGAAAAGGGAGTCAGTGATAGCGTGACGGGGGACAGGACGGTATGGAAGAAGAAAACGTGTTGCGCCGACCCCAAGTAACATGGGACAAGGGCAGGAAGATGATGATATGGTCTTATGTGGTGGCCAAATGGTATCGGCCGCGACTTACAAATTGTAGGTCGTGGGTTCGAGCCCAGGCAGGCGCTTTACTTTGAGTAAATTACTTCACCACCACTGCTCTCAAAACGGTGAAGGAAAACATCGTGAGGAAACCAGCATGTCCTAGAACTAAAAAATCGAAGACATGTGACATCCACCAACCCGCACTGGGCTCGCGTGGTGGATTACGGCTGATTCCCTGTCACAGAGAGGAGGCCTGTGTCCCAGCAGTGGGAACATTAATAGGCTGATGTGATGTGATGTGATGATGGTCTTATTGCCTGGGGTTACTCAACAGAAAGTCAGAGAGTGTTCATCGCACAGAAAAAATGCATCCGCGCCATAGCGGGAATACGCACATGGGAATCTTGCAAACCCTTTTCCAAAAAGTTCAAGATACTAACCCTTCCAAGTCTGTATATCTGTATGCGCTAAATTTGATAAAATTCCCCGGAATTATTTAAGAAAGCTCATGAATTGTATCCAAAAAGTAATAGGCACAATAATAGAGTTTTTACAACACAATATTTTTACTTTTTGACAATTTTAATCTAAATTTTAAATTGTGTCTTTCTTATTTAATTTATACTTGGATCCCTGTTATTATAAATTCATTAAATTGTTTTCGTGTCATGTACTGATTACTAACACGTGCAGGAGCTCGTGGCTAAATAATAACAGCCGCACGGGTCGATCATCAAGGTTAAGCAACGCTTGACGAGGTCGGTCCGTGGATGGGTGACCATTTCAACATATCGAGTTTCCTCCGTGCCTCGGAAAGCACCTTAAGCCGTTAGTCCCGGCTGTTATTTGAAGATCTTTGACAGTCGTTACGAGTAGTCAGAAGCTTGAGATCTGACACCAGTCTTGCCAAGGCGTACCGTGTTACCCAGTTACTGGGTTGTGGAGGTCAGATAGGCAGTCGCTCCATGTAAAACACTGGTACTTAGCTGAATCCGGTAAGACTGGAAGCCGACCCCAATATAGTTGGGAAAAGGCTAGGCAGATGATGTACTGATTACTAACACTAATTATAAGGTGTACTAACAAAAATGGATACCAAAATTGTCTGAATTTGAAATAAATTTAATTTAACAGTTTTGTCAATAATCCCTAGGACAGCACTATATACTAAAAATAGACATGCAAAGAGTGGTCACATATTCAATGCTATACCTAACACTATCAATATCTTAACAGTTAATACATTTTCAAGGTATCTTAAATTAAGGCTATTGGATAAGAATTACTAATTAGTAAGCGACATATTTAATAGGGGGTTGAAAAATTTATAACAAGCATAATCATTTACACTCGGACATAAATCATATGTTTCTTTTATAATTTGTTTAATAATACAATCAATTGTGAATTATTAATTATAACTTGAAATATATTGTGTTACTATAAATAAGTATTAACTCAAATGTTTGCATGTCACATTATTATAACGAAGTGATTATTATTTATGTATTATTATATTATTATTTATTTATGTATCTGTTTTAATATTTAAGTAAATACGAAAATTGTACCAAAACTTATCTATACCAATATTATAAAGAGGAAAGATTTTTTTAATTGTGTATGTGCTTGTTTGTTTGTACCGAATAGGCTCCGAAACTACTGAGCCGATTTTAAAAATTCTTTCACCTATGGAAAGCTACATTATGCCTGAGTATTGTAGGCTATGAATTATTAAAAAAAAATGAGATCCTGATGAAAATTGCAATGATTTAACCCAAAGTAGCTAAAGTAGCTAAATTTTGCTCTTATTTGGTAAATTAATTATTTGGTAGTGGCAAGGTTTGTACCTACCCTGTAGGTACTTTTTACCCTACCTACCCGGTAGGTAGGGTAAATAGGTAGGTAATAGGTAGGTAGACAGGCAGTTGACAGGAACGAAGCCGCGGGGGTCAGCTAGTTGCGAATAAATTGATTTGATTTGAACTATTGTCAAAAAGTCCAAAATGTACGGATTGACAAGCACTACCAAAATGTCAAGTCACTAATCACAAACATTTGACAGAATGTCACTTTGTGTCAATTGACACAAAGTGACATTGTTAACCGACGTTAAAAAGGAGGAGGTTCTCAACTCGACTATATGCTTTTTTTGTATGTTTGTTACACGATTACTCCAGCAATTATGATTAAAAAAATCATTTTTTTGTTTGAAAGGGTAAACTCTGGAGATGGTCACATTTTCATCAAGTCAGGTTCTGTTGAGAGTATCCCATGGAAATCGAGGGAACGTCTCTCTGTCTCACACCTCGCTGGAGAAGGATAGGTTTCGTGGTCTAATCCTGAAGACGGACTGACAAGGTGGCGTTTTTTGTACAAACACTTCAACACCTCGATGTACTAGCCGATTTGGCACCGTTGGAGAGACTGCAGTACAGCCCAAGTCTTGATCGAATCGAATGCTTTCTCGTAGTCCACAAACGCTAAGCAGAGAGGCGGTTATATTTACATTTGCTTTTTCTTCGTTTACAGACATATCCTCCAGGGACTAGCCATAATCATACACGCATGCCGCCACTAACGCACCTAGCCTTTCTGAAAAGCATAAACAATAAGATACCTTTCTTTAAGCCAATCTAATTGAAAGTTAATCTGTGTAAATTAATTACTCCTATAATCAGCCTGTCAAACCATACACAACAATACCAATTTACGACTCCTCTGATTCTCAGCACATACCAATCAAAATATCACGCTAAAACAAGCACTCGATATTCTATGGTGGCCTACTTGAAATAAAATATCTTTGTCTTTGTCTTATGTAGATTGAATTACAACTAGGGCTTGTAGCACCTGCATTTTTATCTCCGTAAATATAAATAAAAACCATAAACCTATCAGCATAAGCATAAGCTTAACTTTCACATTTATAATTTTAGTAAGATTATCTTATGATAATCTTACTAAAATTATAAATGTGAAAGTTTGGATGTATGTTTGTTACCCAATCACGCCAAAATGACTGAACGGATCTAGATGAAATTTGGCACAGAGATAGATTTTAGTCTGGAATAACAGATAGGCTTTTATCCCGGTATAATGTTCCCTTGGATGATAAAAAATTTTGCACGCGGGAGAAGACGCTGGCAGTTGCTAGTTTAGCATATTGGGCTATTGCTCACCTTGCAATAAGTTCATGTCACCCACTATTTCACCAGAAAAGTACCATTGAAAATATTTGATAACGGACGTGCTTCACCCAAAATGTGAGTGTAAAAAAATATGACTGCGGTATTGAAATTAAATCCATAAAACGACAAAGACTCCTTAGCTGTAGATACATTGACTCCGGACCATTGATATATACCGGACGATTTGCGAATTACTTTTAAATTATTGACTGGCGTGCATTTGATCACAATTTCATATTCAATGTTTTATTCCATTTCTTATTCAATGAATTATTATACTTCATTGGTGTGGTATATAATGTTTCGTGTCGGTACTTGCGGGCTTCTTTTCAATGTTGTATGATTATTTCTGGCGGAACAATGGCTCTTAAAACACAGGCTTTTGGTCTAGTTTAGGAGGCAGCAGTTCGCCCTTGTTTTTGTCACTATATTCAACATTTATTGTTTGTAACTGAGTAAATTAATGTTAATGTAAATGTAGCAAATGTATTATTTTTATTTCACCAGATCATAAGCGATGATGTGGTCAACGATTCAGCAGGCTTACCTAGCTTGACTAAAGTGATCTTTAAGTCGATCTGTGTAGACTGCTCGTACAATAAAACTGTCAAACTACTCCTAACAATACCAATTCACGTCCCCTCTAATTCACAGCACATACCAATCAAATTACCTCGCTAATACAAGCACTCGATATTGTATGTACACCGAATACTTCCCATAGGCAACAATGAGCTGACAAAAAGCATAGGTTCCCATGGTAGACTTTCGCTCGATATGATCATTTGGGTCGTGTGTAAGCATGGATACAATGTTTCTTGTTAACCTGGTTTGAATTTATTTGATAGGTACAGTCATGTAGACACTAACCTCTCTTGGGAGGTTCATATTGCTGATGTGAGTTAGAAGGTTTTCTACTCGTTTCAGTCTCTTAAACGTCTCCAAAAATTCTTACCACTTCACACTAAGGTAACTCTTGCGCAATCTCTTCTTCTGCCGCTAATAGACTATGCGGATGTCTGTTTTCTAAATGCAACGGAGGTACTCCTAAACAAACTCGAGCGACTGCAGAACTTGTGCATCCGCTTTATTTTTGGCCTCCGCAAGTACGACCATGTGTCGGAATTTCGGACCAGATTGAAGTGGCTGCCAATTCGGCGTCGACGAGATACCCACATCCTATCCCTTCTTTTTATTATCCTGCACAATCCTACTTCTCCTCAATATCTTCGTGAACGGTTTGAGTACCTCGTCCCGAGGGGTAAACCTTGTCGCACAGCCACTTCCCTTCTTCTTCGAACTCCGCGTCATACTGGAAGTATGACGCGGAGTTCTGCTATGATGGCTCCTTCTCTGTTACTGCAGTGCATCTCTGGAACTCTCTCCCACACTCCCTACGCGATAGCCCTTCTCTCAATGTCTTCAAGAGGAAAATTAAGGAGCATTTTCTTACAACGCAATAAATAATATTAGTAGATATATATATTTGTATTTATGAACGTAGTTATTTTATGTATGTATTATTATTATATATTTAATATTTTACTGTAAAACTGTACACTGGATTACTGCCCTCATTTATTATGATCTCTATCACTCAAAGGTTTGCTGGAAGAAAACTTCATTTTGGAGTTAAGCTCGCCTTTGTACATGAAAATTGATTTCACTTTGTATAAATGAATAGTTTTGGTGTACAATAAAGAATTAAGATAGTACAAAAAGATCTTCAATATCTATGGCGCAGTCGTCCGACTGTATATCCTAAGTAAAAAGTCATAATATGAGGTTTGGCTCTCGCCTATTTCCTCCTCCAATATTAAACCAATTTAAAAGATATTGAGTGGAATTGGAGAAGTGGATTGAGTGGAGTTCTCAGCTGGAGTCTGTGTTTCCGATAGCTACAATCTCGGGTTCTTTAAGCCAAGAGTGAATAGATTACTTCTAGGCAAGCGAGCTTCACCGTAGACCACATCATCGCTAACCATTAAGTGAGATACGACTCACTATCTAGACACGCGGCAGTGTGTCAAGCCAAGTTCATGCAAAAAAGGAACTGGCGACGAAGCAGCTGTGTGATTACACGAACCATTTGGAGCCACTTTTGTCATCTTCATAACTCAAAATCTATTTAACATAAACACATGAAATTTGGTTTATGTATTAAAATCGCTAAGATGAACTATAAACCAAAATTTCATAAACATAGCTCCAATAGCTATTTAGATATTAACGTCCAAAAATCGTCATTTTTAACACTGACTGACCTATAGATCAAAACTCTAACCCAGTTCCAGATGACCTAGAAAGTTCAAATTTGGCATCCAGATAGGCAATTGGGTGAATACACAGGAATAAACCTGAAACTAGTAATTTTTTATCATTTTATTATAATTTTTCAATAAATTGATTATATTAGGAACACTTACCTAAATGTAATGTAAGAATCAGCCATCAAAATTTATGACAGCCGGTTTTTATGTGGATTTTAAGGTCTTCACGTGAATATATAACGAGTGGAATACCACCAGTCAAGACCAAGTTTCAGATTATAAGTAATGTATACGTTAATTAACAGCGAAAAATTCCCTATTTGCTTATCATATGCTATTACTATCCATAAATCGCAAGACCTTAGCTTTGACAGTGCTCTTCTCGACACAGGCTTCTCTATATTAAGTAAAGGGCAGACTTACGTTGGACTCTCCAGAGTTAAAACCTTAGATGGAGTTCATCTTATCAATTTAGATCCAAGTCAAATCAAAGCACAAGAGATCTCTATTGTAGAGTCAACCGTCGCGCACGTTATACCGCCCCGACTTGGCAAAATTAAAGTTAAACAGAAACCGCGTAAGAAAGATCCGGGTACTGAATGGGCAATTCACTCGAACATTTCAAAGGTACAAGAAAATATAGAAAACAACACAAAAAGACAATTATACCCCGTAAACGTAGGAAAATTCAGTAGATGAACAAAAACCATTTGGCAATCATTTTATTATGAATTCAAAATTACTAATAATTTCTGTACAAAAAGTAATGATATCCCATCAAAAACATAAATGTGAAAAAGGGAGCCAAGTTCAATACTAAGAATTTGCGCGGTTGTTGATAACGCCGACAAAAGAATTGAGATCTAAATGGGTGCCAAGTACTGTATCCTGAAATTTATTTACAAGAACATAAAACATTCTAAAATAAATTTATAACACAATTTCATGCTTTTTCTGCTACAACAATACTTGCTGTTTTAAAATATAACTTCTTAAATTTGAATAGTCGAATTATATACATAAAACAGATAACTTAGGATAAATTGTGTAGAGTTTTCAGCAAGGTTTTTGAGAAGATAATGCTAAATCAAATGCTCATTCATTTTAATACGAATAACATTTTGCATGATAAACAATATGGTTTCACCAGAGGACGTTGTACAACTGACGCTGGTGTCACCCTATTAAAACACATCTTTAATGCGTGGGAAGATTCGCGGGATGCCATAGGTATCTTCTGCGACCTGTCGAAGGCGTTTGATTGCGTTAATCATGAAACATTACTTCTGAAACTTGAGCATTACGGGCTAGGTCAATCAGCGTTAAGTTTGATTAAATCTTATTTGAATGATAGACAGCAATTAGTTCAAATAAACGGTGTGAACTCGTCCGGGTTAAACGTGGAAATGGGGGTACCCCAGGGCTCAATTTTAGGTCCTTTCTTATTTTTAGTATACATCAACGATTTACCTCGTTTATTGGAAAACAAACTAAACATGGTGTTATTTGCTGATGACACATCTTTAATTTTTAAAATAAATAGACGTGCTTGTCAGGTTGACGACATAAATAACGCGCTACGGCAGGTTCAGGATTGGTTCACTGCCAATAATTTAGTTTTAAATGGTAAAAAAACCAAGTGCGTAAAATTTTCATTGCCGAATGTCAAAAGTTCTGATTGTGACATTATGTTAAACAAGGAGAAGCTAGAATTCGTCGATAAAACGGTTTTCCTGGGGATCACGCTGGACTCAGGGTTGCAGTGGGGTCCTCATTTGGTGTCCCTTGCGGGGCGGCTGAGTTCGGCGGCTTATGCTGTTGGGAAGATTCGTCGGTTGACGGATGTGGATACCGCGAGACTGGTATATTTTAGTTATTTTCATAGTATAATGTCTTACGGTATCTTACTATGGGGAAGGGCTGCAGACATTGAGTCAATTTTTATTCTGCAAAAACGAGCCATCAGAGCAATATATAATCTTCGCCGGCGCGATTCCCTAAGGGAACTGTTTAAGGACATTAACATCATGACGGTTCCTTGTCAATATATTTATGAAAACATCATGTACGTGAGAAAGAATTTACATCTTTTTAGTAAAAACGGCGACAGACATAATTACGTTACTAGAAATAGGGACCAACTAGTTCAACCAGGTTTCAGACTGGCAAAAGTAGCCTCTTCTTTCATGGGGTACTGTACAAAATGTTACAATAAAATTCCACCCCACATTCTTGAAATGAATGAGACGAAATTTAAAACTTGTATAAAACGCACACTATGCAGGCTGGCATATTATAAGTTGGGGGATTACTTCACTGATAAAAATGCTTGGCTAAATGCTATTCCTGCTCCACATCCACTAGGGCGCAAAACCAAGTGATATGCAGAACATTATTGTTTTGCAGTGTTCTTGGAACTGCTGAAGACTGAATGAATATATTTGTATTGTATAAACTCAATTTCCTTACTATTGTATAACTGCAAAGCACGTGTGTGAGTACTATGTACCCAACTGTAAATCTACCATTTACTGTACCTGTGTGTCGTTCGTTGACTTGTGTGTGCCCTGGCAGTTGAGTGTGTCATGCTCTCTCAAATGTCTCTCTGAGGGTGGCGCGTGTGTTGGATCATCCGGTTCCCTTCATGATGGTTGAGCTGGGTGGTGCCAATTCATGCGTCATGTTCGTGAACGGACGCCGTCAGCTGGGATTGGTCATAACTTAACTGCTTTAGATGTTAATGCTTTTTTTTTTTTCTAGCTTCTATTATATAACTGCACAGTGCATGTGTGAGTATTTTTATTACTTTATGCCTGTACGTAGTATAGTGTGTAGTGCTATTCTGGGTGCATTGTCCTCACATATATGAATTTATTAATGAATGTACTTATATGTAACTAAATATTGTAAAAAAAACTTTTTTTTAAAAAAGAGTAAGTATGGAGTTTCTTGTGCATTCTTCTCCATAACAAGCTACTTTCCGAATGCACGGTAGAATCAACTTTTATAACTTGTAAATTTTAATTTACCTAACGTTCAAAAGTGCCGCTTGGTGGCCTACTTGAAATAAAATATCTTTGTCTTTGTCTTATTGCAGCTCATGATTCGCAACTCAACAGCAACTCAGTCTATTGCAGTCCAAGCTAGACGTGCAGGTTCATAAATGAGCTGTTCTATAATACACCGACCTGTTTCATCCACCCTTTTAAGGCCGTTGGTCTCTTAAAATTTACTTACAAACCTGTTGATTTAGAACATAAATGACACAGTTTTGTTCAGAAACAAAAATGACAAAGTTTTACGTTTGTACTATCCAAAGACTTTACGTTTCTGTTTACGCTTACAGACATAGGTACCAAAGACTTGGGACACTACTCAGAAAGTAACCATCTTTACCCACCCACTTGTCTAGGACATCAGGTGGGTCTACAACCTACGTCTAGCAAGAAAGAAAGAAAGAAAAATTGTTCATTTGCGCCAGGCACGAGGCATTCCATAAAAAAACAAAAAAAAAAACATAAATACAATCATTACAAAGTATGCGTCACAACTACGCAAAACGGTCATCGCTCAGCGTAATGCTCGGACGCGTGTGCGATACAGCCACAGCTCTGGTTTTCAGCGATAGCCGGTGTCGACTGGGGTGACTCCGAACCTTTAATCTAAGTAGCAAGTGACGGAGCAAACAGTTTTATTTAAGAATAAAAAATAAAATAAATGATTAACCTCTTGTATTGCCGGCATTCGAGACAATGAAAAAGCCATTGTGTCTGGCTTAGATCTGCGTTCCGGCATACAAGAGGTTAAACATAAATAGGTAAATGAGCGTTTAAAAGTTCAGATATAAAACAAAGGGTTATACTTTTTGTTTAGTGTAGGTAGTATAGTAGTGAGTATAGTGAATATTATATTCAAGCAAAGGAAGGTATGATTATAAAGAAGTTTAAGGTAGGTTAATTAGAAAAAATATTATCACATAACAGCACCTCCGGACCGGGGACACACATGGCAACAACCATACATATTTTGTGTGACACAGATGGAAAGGATAAGTAGGTACTGTGGCCATTTTATAAAATTGATGTATTCATTGTTACCATGTCTTGTTTCCGTTGAGCATCTATCAGATACTGCCGCAAACGTGATCTGAACGTATGGATGGTACCAAGCACTCTCAATGGTGGTGGAATATTATTCCACACCTTGGATGCAGCGTATCGGAAACTGCCCGTGAAAGCCACTGTCCTATGTTGAGAGCTGCTGCGCACAAAGTCTAATAATACTAATAAAGTTTTTATTTACTTCAATTGTACAAGAAAACAATTATCTAAACACGTTGCGTTACAACTAGGAAAAAGAGTGTTTACGATGAACTCTGGCACCCAATGTAAGATTTAACTTGTGTTTAGGGTGCCAGCGTCCTCGCCTATAATTTGAACATGTAACAGCAGTTGTAAGACGATCACAGTACAATTATCATTGTTGGCGACTGGCTGGGATTCCACCTTCTTTTTAAAAACTATATTTTGAACGGTGGTTCCATTTTCTTGTGTTTTTTACTTACGTTGTCAGTGTCAGTGATCCATTGCTTTGTACATAGTTTGTTCTGGTATTAAATAGCAATTATAACATCTAACAGTGTTTCTACCATCTCCAACCCATCCTAAATAACTACAGTCCACATTGCTCATCAACATTTTGCAGACGTCCGCACTAAGGGCGGCATACTGCGCCGACCGGCCCGTAAGCTCATTTTAATGGAAGCTGCTTCCCAGCCAGTAGCCACCGGTTGTTAGTGTCCCACTGGGGGTCCGGTATGTTGGCGACTGGCTGGGATTCCACCTTCTTTTTAAAAACTATATTTTGAACGGTGGTTCCATTTTCTTGTGTTTTTTACTTACGTTGTCAGTGTCAGTGATCCATTGCTTTGTACATAGTTTGTTCTGGTATTAAATAGCAATTATAACATCTAACAGTGTTTCTACCATCTCCAACCCATCCTAAATAACTACAGTCCACATTGCTCATCAACATTTTGGTCCATTCTCGCCGTAAAAATAAACCATTTTTCAACATTTTCATTTTGACGTAAGTTTTTTCATTTTTTCATTTCGATTAGTAAACATTTATTTCGTCATTCTTATTCATTAACCATGGTGGAAACACGTAGTCAAAGCAAGGCAAACACGGACACTACGGCCACGGAAGTCAATCGGACGCAGCCCGAACGTCGCGAACGTTCACGGGGCGGCGACCGGCCGGCTTTGGCCACAGCAATTAGCTCGACCACACAGCCCGCGGGCACTGAACCTTGCGACCAGGCTAGGTTGCTCTGCAACCTAGCCTCGCAAATCGCCCAAGCGTTCGACCTAATTCGGATTTAGACGCAAAAGCAAAAGCACCTTCACGCAGCGCACATAGTGTTCATAGTACACATTCGTACAGTGAACGCACTCACTCCTCGAGGTCTTCGGCGACCGTTCGCGCTCACAAACTGGCCATCGAAGCTGACGCAATGCGGCGCCGTGTAGAGCGCGAACGTCAACAAGTGGAGCGCGAACGTCAACAAGTGGAGCGTGAGCGCGAGCTTGCGCGACAGCAGGCGGAACGTGACCACGAGCTTGCGCGACAGCAGGTGGAACGTGACCGCGAGCTTGCGCGACAGCAGGTGGAACGTGACCGCGAGCTTGCTCGCCTCGAGGCTGAGGCGGAAGAGACGGAATTACAAGCCAGACTAGCCGCTCTGGAAACATCAGATAAGTCATCTAAATCCCATTGTTCACGTTTGTCTAATTGTCATTCCGCAAAACGCACCGCGACGTGGGTTCTCGAGCAGAACATGACCACGGTAAGTAACGCGAATATGCCTGGTGAGGCACCGACTGTCACCTTGGGCAACCCCCAAGGACAATATTCGCAGCCGGCCGCCCCTACCAACACGGTATCGTTCTACGTACCGAATGTCAACCATGCAGCCCCGTCGTCAGATACACGCGCCGCCTGTAACAACTACCACAACGATGCATCACAAAAATTAAATACGTCTGAACGTCTTATCTCAGACCCCGTAACTCAGCTTACCCAAGCTATAAACGCCCTTTCCAGCAAACCAAAGAGACCCGAACTTATCACGTTCTCGGGCGAAGTTAGTCAGTGGATGGCGTTCAAGAGTAGTTACGAACGAACTAAATCTAATTTTTCTCCGTCAGATAATTTAGATCGTTTAAACAACGCTTTGCGCGGTCCGGCGTACCAGTCCGTGGCGTCTCTCCTGTGGACTTCTGGGGAACCGGATGACATCATGAGCGCCCTAGAGCAGACGTACGCGCGCCCGGAACTTCTCGTCGCTTGCGAGGTCGCCGAGCTGCGCAACAGTCCTAAGCTAAGTTCTCCCGAAGAATTAAATCGTTTAGCAAATAAATTACGCAACTTCGTGACAACGCTTAAGCTACTTAATCAGAGCGAGTTCTTATGGTCACCAGAGCTCTTTCGGTGCATATTGATGAAGTTGAGCGAGCACACGCGCGCTCGTTTTACAGACTTTGCTTCCGTTAATGCACCCAATCAACCAAACTTAACAAAATTGGATATTTTGTCACGCTTTCTTTTAGTAGAGGCTGATAAACAGTTAAAATATAACTTTGTTGCCGACAATACGGTTAAGGCACAGAACACAACGCATCCTACTAGATTCCAATTGAAGAAGGAAACAATTCATGCCACCGTATCTAACAACAAAGTGCCCGAGCGTTGTACCTATTGTAAACAAGGACCTCACAACATAAAAACCTGTAAAGTTTTTTTAGCGCTCTCAATAGACGACAGATGGCGTTGGGTCCGTGAGACAAAAATATGCTACCGGTGTTTGAAGTCCAGCCCACACACTTGGAATTTTTGTCGCGCCAAACGTTGTGGAGTAGACGGATGTCCGAGACGTCACAACGCGCTCCTTCACGGCACAATGACAGCGAACTCCAAACCTAGCGTAGCATCCAGCAGCCAATGCAACAATACTCAAACTTTGTTTGCTGAACCGACCACTCTTGTCAACGTGGACAATTCAACCAACGAATTTGAACCATCTGTCAAAATTGGAAATACATATTCTGATACCTTAATTGATGTCACAGGGACTTCGCGGTCAACCGATCGCCCTCGCGGGCTGCTGAAGGTAGTCCCGATCGTGCTCGAGGGTCCTGACGGCGAGTTCCACACGACGGCGTTACTCGACGAGGGCAGTACTGCGACGCTCATTGACGGCGAGGTTGCTGCGCGCATCGGCGCGAAACCCACCTGTCAGGAGCGGCTACGCATCGAAGGCGTCAGTGGTATGACGAAAGAAGTTGACATAAGTTACGTAGACTTTTATATTCGAGGTCGAAATTTGTCTGATCGTTATTTAGTAAAACACGCGCGGGCAATCAAACCTTTGGGGTTGCGCGCGCAACACCCAGGCAAAATTATTTTCTCAGATTATGATCATTTGGTAGACTTATCCGACGAACTTTCATACACTGACGTCACCCCTACTGTCCTCATTGGTGCGCCAGATTGGCACCTGTCTTTAAGTCGCGAAGTGCGATGTGGCAAAAAAAGTGATCCTGTCGCCTCGAGAACTTTGTTAGGTTGGGTACTTCACGGCGCGCTTTCCGTTTCGTCTAAGCCAATCGAATTTGTGAACCACGTATCGGACGATTTAGACATTCTCATCAAAAGTCAATATGACATCGATGCCTTAGGCATAACGAAAAGCGCCCCACGACCAAACGATGACGATAAACGAGCCGTAGACATTATCGAATCATCGGCGCGCCAACTTGATGACGGACATTTTGAAGTTGGCCTACCCTGGAAGAAAGAACTGCCAAAGACTTTACCTGACAGTTACCCGCAGGCATTATCGCGCTTCAAGGCCCTCGAACGCCAGATGGCAAAAGATGAATCGTTCGCCACAGCTTTTAACAAATTCGTAGACGACGTCATCGCAAAAGGCTACGCTGAGGAGTGCGAACCAATCACCTATCACCAACGGAAACCGCCAAATAGTTCATGCGCTGACGTAGAAGCTGGTATTCGTTGGTACCTGCCTATTTTCGGCGTACTTCACCCCCAAAAGAAGAAGCTCAGAGCGGTCCACGACGCCGCCGCGGTGACGAAGGGTGTAAGTTTAAACAGCCTGCTCCTACAAGGTCCAGACTTACTTTGTTCTTTACTAGATATCTTGTTCCGCTTTAGAGAAGGCGCCGTTGCTCTAAACGGTGACATAAAGGAAATGTTCCCTCAAATAAAAATCGCTCCAAGAGACAGAGACGCCCAACGTTTCCTCTGGCGTGGCAAAGAAGGCGAACTGAAAGAGTATCGTATGTCCTCTATGATTTTTGGCGCAGTTTCGAGTCCGTTCATTGCACTCTACATTAAAAACAAAAATGCAAGAACACTCCAAGCCGATTACCCCGCCGCCTGTAAGGCAATAATTGACGACCACTATATGGACGACTATTTAGGTAGCCATTCCAGTGTCGCCGACGCGGCGCAGCTGGCCGCCGACGTAGTCACGGTTCACAAAGCCTGTGGTTTCGAGATGCGCGCGTGGGCGTCAAACGACCCGGAGGCACTTTCGCTTATCCCAAAGGAACTTCGAAGCAACTCAACCTCAGACGTCTATTTACCGCCTAGTAGCGAGGTTGGCGTATTGGGTGTTAAGTGGAACCCACGTCAGGATTCGCTGGGTTTCCGAGCAGTGTCGCATTTACCGGCCGGTACCCTAACCAAACGTAGTCTTTTGTCAAACGTCATGAAGGTCTATGACCCCCTCGGCTTATTAATGCCGGTCATCATATGGGGCCGCATTCTGATACAGAAACTATGGAGGGCAGGGGTCGGCTGGGACTCACCGCTTCCAGACACGTACGTTAATGAATCTGAAGACTGGTTTTTACAATTGCAGGTCGCGTCCAACATAAAAATACCTCGTTGGTATATGACTAAGACAGATGTAGTGGATACCCAACTGCATGTATTAGCCGATGCTGGCGAACAAGCTTATGCATGTGCTGCCTATTGGCGTTTTAGATACGATGACGACTCCGTGTCGACAACTCTAATCGGCAGTAAAGCACGCGTTTCGCCCTTAAGGCCGGTCTCAATTCCACGCATTGAGCTACAAGCTGCGCTTATAGCCTCTCGTTTCGCGCAAACAATTTTGCAAGCACATCAAATTAAGCCCTCCGAGATCACTTTTTGGACAGATTCAACCACCGTCCTTAAGTGGATTCGGAGTGATGCTCGGGCGTTCAAACCATTCGTGGCGCACAGGTTGGGAGAGATTTTAGAAACCACAAACCCGTCCAACTGGAGGTGGATCCCTACCTCTCTCAACGTCGCCGACGATGCCACAAAACCTAAAAAATTAAACCTCACAGAGTCTCATCGATGGTTTACGGGTCCTCTGTTTCTGTTGCAGCAACCATACGCTTGGCCGACCGAGCGAGTTGCTGACATCGAGGAGACTCTACCAGACTTCGAGTTGAAATCGGAGCTGGTGGGGTTGCTCCTCGACGTTCCGTTCTCGAATCCAGTACCTGACGCGTCGCGTTTTAGCTCTTGGCTGCGCCTTTTGCGCGCTACCGCCCGTGTTCTCCAGGGTGCGCGATTATTCCGGCTTAAACGGTCTCGGTCAATAGATCAAAATTCAAATATATACATCGACAGCACCACATCTCCTTCACAAGTTCACGCGGCGGACATCATAACAGCTGAGAAGATGATACTCCAACGAGCTCAGAGAGACAGTTTCCCCGACGAGCTGAAAGCAGTCGAATCTTCACAGCCCATACCGAAAAACAGCCGAATAGCAAAACTCGCGCCAACTCTTGGCCAGGATGGCTTGCTGCGACTGGACTCACGGACAAAGTATGCGCCAGGAGTGAGTGAGAGAGCTATATCACCTGCAATTCTGGATGGTCGCCATCACATCACACGACTCCTCATCCTTCACGAACATATTCACGCCGCACATTGTTTTACCGAACTTGTACTTAATGAGCTCAGGCAGAAGTTTTGGATACTCAAAGCAAGAGACAGCATCCGTAGCGTCGCCAAAGCCTGTCTCCAATGCAGAAGGTGGAAGGGCCAACCTGCTCGACCTCAAATTGGCAATCTTCCGAAAGAGCGACTCGATCATCACAAGAGGCCGTTCACCCACGTGGGCCTAGATTATTTCGGTGCGATCACGGTCACAATATTCCGACGCCACGAAAAACGCTACGTCGCGCTTTACACATGCCTAGTAACGAGAGCCATCCACTTAGAACTTGTCTCTTCACTTTCATCCGATGCTGCCATTATGAGCCTAAGACGTTTTATTGCTCGCCGAGGATCGCCTTCAACAATATTTACAGATAATGGCACCAACTTTGTCGGAGCTTCCCGAGAGCTACGCTCATTACAAGACGACGCAGTGCAAGAATACGCCACAAACCACAAAATCAAATGGCGTTTCATCCCACCGGCATCTCCGTTCATGGGCGGAGCATGGGAAAGATTGGTAAGAACCGTGAAGACAGCCCTGAGAGCCTGCCTCGCCGAAAAAGTATTAAAAGAAGACGTACTATCCACACTACTCCTTGAGGCAGAAGCCATAATAAATTCGAGACCTCTCACGTATGTGCCATCTTCAACCGACTCACCAGAAGCGATCACTCCTTTCCATTTCATCCTGGGTTCCTCTTCAGTCGTACCTTGGACCAGCACGCTCACAGACGCAGACTTAGACAGAAGATGTGACTGGCGTCGAAGCTTACGTCTGGCAGATCAGTTTTGGGCACGATGGCTTCGCGAGTACCTGCCCACGCTCCGAGCAAGGGGACCCTCCACCAACACATTTAATTTCAGTGAGGGAGACGTGGTGCTGATCGCTGACCCTACCCTTCCACGTGGCTTATGGCCGCTAGGAAGAATAGTGTCGATCTACCCAGGGCCAGACGGAGCGGTCCGCGTGGCAGACGTCCGCACTAAGGGCGGCATACTGCGCCGACCGGCCCGTAAGCTCATTTTAATGGAAGCTGCTTCCCAGCCAGTAGCCACCGGTTGTTAGTGTCCCACTGGGGGTCCGGTATGTTGGCGACTGGCTGGGATTCCACCTTCTTTTTAAAAACTATATTTTGAACGGTGGTTCCATTTTCTTGTGTTTTTTACTTACGTTGTCAGTGTCAGTGATCCATTGCTTTGTACATAGTTTGTTCTGGTATTAAATAGCAATTATAACATCTAACAGTGTTTCTACCATCTCCAACCCATCCTAAATAACTACAGTCCACATTGCTCATCAACAATCATAATTAAATTATACATAAATTTACCAGCTAATGCAACTATGATGTGCCCTAATTATTAGTACCTATGTATGGATGTGTGTATGTGTGTGAGGAAGAGCTAAATATAGTCTGGGCGCACATTCCCGTTTACTAGCCATCCAACTGAGCTTGTCGTATAAGTACCGCGGTTTCTTAGTCTTAATCACGCCAAAAAGAAGACAAGCCAAGTGCAACTTACTCCTCTAAGAATTTTGTGTTTGTTTAGAAAGAGTGTGACATGACTTCTAGGAGGCATTGAGTAACAGAAACGAGCACATGAATTTTGGACTCTCAGTATAAGTCTATCAGTTCGAGCCAGTAGTGGCTTCAGTGAATAAGTACACCATGGTTAATGGAACTCGGAACACGCATTCACCAGTCTCGCTTGCGTATTCAGTTTCTTGCAGCAATCAGTTCCTTCTGACTGTACTTTCGAGATACTAAGTACTCTCGGAGTAATTATTTAATCTCGGAGTGCGTGTGTAACATTTTTCTCACTATCTGATATTATTAGATGACGCGAACTATATAGCTTTTTATTGTACATAAGTGTACATGCATACTTTATCATATACTTACATGGATATTAATTAGGCTTATTGGATTGATTTCAGTTTTTAATAGCTTGAAGATGTTCGTAAATGGGCTGAAAATGTTTTGGCTCTTTTGATTGGTTTACAAAATTATAGGGGTGTTGGATGATTCGCACGAATTGAACTCGCATGAAATGTGCGAATCGACATTTTTTAATAGTATTATTTTTAGATAAGCTTAGAACCAGGTCATCGGTCCACCTAGTAGGAGGCCTTCCAAAGTATCGTCTTCCGGTTCGCGGTCGCCATTCCATTCCAGGTTGAGGGAAGGCGCTGGATGCGAGACGCACCGGATCAGTCAATGTGGCGACGCCTGGGGGAGGACTATGTCCAGAAGTGGACGTCTTTTGGCTGAAATGATGATGAAGCTTAGAACACGAACCGATGTATTTATTACTGAACTGATATACGAAATTAAAAGCTCTCTTTAAGATAATAAAGCAAATAAACGATAAGACCGCCCATAGTACACTTGTTACTGTGAATGTTTATCCTGTATGTTTTTTGTGGTGTACAATAAATTATATAATAAATAAATAATAAAGTATCGATGATTTTATCAAGAATCCAAAACGTTTTGATAAGTTCCTTAAGTCCTATTCTATATAATATTATGATCCTATATATCCTGTAATGGTCTCGACTCCTTTCTTAAAGAGAGATTTTAATTACGTATATCAGTTCAGTAATAAATGCGTCGGTACTTATTCTTAGCTTATCTTCAGTCCATAATCCACATGTTTAGGTACTGTGCGAGTGACATACCAACTACATCGATGTCTCGTGCCAAGAAAAATTGCTTTGTCTCGTAGACTTTTGAAGGGCGCGCCCCAAATTATGTGTATGACAGTCAGATCCTACTTCGTGTGAATAGCCACAAAAAATGTAACATTATTAAAAAAAATCGATTCACACATTTCGTGCGAGTTTAAATCGTGCGAATCATCTAATAACCCAGTAATAGCTGTCAATGACATGAAGTTCGATTAGTTGACTGCTGTGAAACAAATTGTCTAAGGAATTCTTTTCGCCATACCTTCTTATGCCTCCAACTGATGTTCATTATTTTCTGGATGATAAGGATACCTGTTAACTCATCAATTCCCAGTACCACCCGTAGGAGACAGAAGTTACTATTTTTATTTTACTACAGTACAAACTTTGCAATCAAGTAGAAGAGATTATTTTGTATTTTATTTTTTTTAAGTATGAGAATTGGAAGGTAGGGCCAAGTGCATTTTCTTCTTTCTCTGGATGAATAATAGTAGGTGCCAATACTGCGTGTAACACGTAGGACATTCTTAGACACGTTCCTGTTATAACTTAACAAATATACATCTAAACTGGAGTTCACATCTAACCTGACCTTTGGTTCACCTGACTTACACACACCTAGCTTAATTCTATCACCACAGATCTTCAATTTCCAGAACGCATTTGAGGGGTCAAGCAAATAAGTTGCCGTCGGATGAGAAAATCATCACATAAATTTGAGCTGCTACAGATATGTTATGAGCGCGTGCATTGTGTATACTGGAATAGGTCCTAATTGGGGTCTTTAGTCTATGTCACCCATGGCGAAGAGCTGTAGGCTTTGTTGAAACAAAAACAAAATATAAAAAATGCCATCGTGTGTATTTAGATAGTGTGCCAATTATGATACCAAAGTACATAAAACAGAAGGTATCTCATACCAAAAGTGTGTAGGTATCTGTGCTGCCGCTGCTTTGCGGAACACTTTTTTCGGTTGTTTTGGAGTGTATAACGTATCTGTTTTTTAGAATATCGCTGCTATTTGCTGCTTGTGCATTGTTGCACGGTTAATAGAACTGCCAAATATTTCGAAATACTTGAAGCATGAAATATTTTAGAATGCACGGGAAAATCACTTTCATTACTCTTGTTGACGCCCACAGTTTTGAACTTAGAGATACTTGCTACTTTTGGACTTCACTTTTAAATTCCAGGAAAAGTTTAAGGAAAAATAACAGGAAAACTCATCACATATATCATCTTTGGGCAGTGGTGGCCCAGTGGTATCGGCCGCGACTTACAAGTTGTAGGTCGTGGATTCAAACCCAGGCAGGCGTTTTACTTTGTGTAAATTATTTCATCACCACTGCTCTCGAAACGGTGAAGGAAAACATCGTGAGGAAACCGGCATGTCCTAGAACCAAAAATTCGAAGACATGTGACATCCGCCAACCCGCACTGGGCCCGCGTGGTGGATTACGGCCTATTCCCTCTCACAGAGAGGAGGCCTGTGTCCCAGCAGTGGGAACATTAATAGGCTGATGATGTGATGTGATGTGATATCATCTTTCACTGTATATTAGCGAATCTTTTGAGTAATTAGTGGAATATATTATGCAATACCTATTCAAATATACTACAGAAGAGATAGACGTTAAGCCATCAAAGCGACGATTTTCGTAAAATCCAAATTAAATCACAATTTCAAACCGAGATATCCAAAATCTTTAAACCTACATCGCACGACCACAAACTGTCATTAAGCATTCCATCTCTTTCACACAATACAATAATAAACAAAGACAAAAAGCTTTCTCTTGCCTTGTCTTCTCACTTTCCAATGTAAGTTGACCCGTGATTTTATAAGAAATTTTCCAGTTGATTACAGATTTTCCAAACGTACAGTGGTCAAAGGGTTCAGGTAATGTTGGTGGAGTGTATGTCGGTCTCGCTCTTACGTGGAACGTATGTGATGAGTATAAAGGACGCCCTTTTTGCGCATAGTCTGCACGACTAGGCGGCATATTTCTGAAGAACAGGGATTGACGTGGAGACGTGTTGCTTAGTTAAATCTTTTGCAATATTTTTGCCAGGTATTTACTGACTTTATTTTAGTAAATATATCCTTATTCCCGTAACTATCTTGGAGCTGGTTTTGAATCTAAACGTATTTGAAGTTTAGGAACATGGAGTGAAGGATTGCTTTATAATTTTCACAGTATTTTTTTAATTCAGGTCATAATTTTCCAAAATTTGAGTGTATCTTCAAGACCTATTTATAACGTGAGTTGTAGAACGATAGTTTCTTTTAAAGACGAACATGAATAAAATGATTATGAGGTAATCGTTACTGACTTCGTTTTACAATATCACGAAACTCGTTTGTAAGTTAATAATTACCACGTCAAAGCTCCATGTTCGAACTTTAATTACACACTGAAAACGTCAAAAACATGAACTAGAATCGTCAATTACATTCTTCGTTACACAAAATTGCAGGCAAATTAATTTAATTGCTGGAATTAGCATTATCATTAGCTGGTAAATTTTGCTGCGCTTGAGTAGACGTTATGAAAAAGTAAATGAATCCATTATTAGCAACGTGTTAAACAAAACTGGTTGACGTAGTATCTTTTATTTTTTTCTTAAAATAAAGCAGGCATTTTAAAATGCTGTATTTCTCTACTATAAATCAAAATGAAAAGATTATTTACAACTTATAAAATAAAAGACTTTTTATGGTTTTGTAGATACTACTCCACTAACAAAGCTAGATAACTGCAAAGTTTCGAGAAATTAAAATGGTTTTTCTAGATTTTTTACGATCATTGCATCTTGGATTGACTTCCTGAAAACTTCTATGTGGTCAATTTATAAGATTTAGGGTAAACCCACAGTTTCTTCGTCAGATTTGCCCATTAATGTCAATTGCCACATCTGCTGTTCGAAAGGAAATGAACAGCCCTGCATGATGCATGAAGTGTCCTGCTTGGAAATACCCACGTAATCCTGGAATGCGAGGCCGTGGCTTCTCAACGCGAAGAAACCCTCGGAACAGTGAGGTCGCTCCGTGAAGCCTGTGAAGCTCCCAGGAAGCTTCTGTGCTTTTGGGCGGAGCTGGGCTGGCTATATTAGCCAGTACCCACACGCACAACGGACCAAATGGGAGTCTAAGTGCGGAAAAGGAAGTCCTACTACTACTACTACTACCTGCTTGGAAATTTGAAAGTGTCCACTATCTGACTCTGATCAAAGGGCTCTATTTGAAACTTTTTATTTAAGCACTAGCTGTGCCCGCGGCTTCACTCCTGTCATCTGTCTGCCAACCCTACTTAACCTACGTACCAATTTTGTTTCTATAGTCATAATTCTTTAGCGAAGAATCTTAACATCGCCATTCAGAAAATGACTTCAAATGCACAACGCCATCTATTGAATATCGAGTTCAACTGTCCGAGTATCAGAATTGCGTGTGAGGTGATAATTTCTTGAACACTTTAAATTCATCTAACTTTTGATAGAGTGAACCGATTGCGATGAAATAAAAACTGAATAATTCATCAAGTTACGCAAAATTTTATGTATAAAACTTATTTACATTGGTTTCGTACATATCACGTGATGCGTGCACAAATAAAGAGACAAAAATTCCAAAAATGGCGGCAATAGGTTCTGTTGGTTATCCTTTAACACCCTGGCAATTTTTTTTAGGAAATATTTTCGATGTACAAAAATTATTTTTTTACAGATTTATTATATGTATTGATGATGATGATATTGATTATTCTTTACTGGACCCTTGCTCTTTTTCATTATTGTAATATCTGCAATGCAAATATATAAAGCGAGCTCGAAAATGTTTAACATGTCATATTCACGGTGCTCGCTCAGCAAGCAGAACCTACTCAAAAACTTTCGGCCTGAATATGCTAGCTCGATAATCCTGCCAGCTATGGTATATGTCCATATCTATTTTAGCCTGTACAAGATAGGCAATAAATACATTAAATAACTTTTAATAACAATCCTTTTAAAATAAAATAATTCACAGAAAAATATAATAATATGATTGACAACCTCTCCACATCTCTCTATGTCCAACGCAGATGACGGCGGGCATCGCGCGCTCAGTTTTTGCGCGTCATCCGAACTGGACGTTCCAAGTTCAAATTTGAAAATTGGAACTCGAACGTTCAATATTTGAAATTTTAAATTTAGCATAAAATAACCGTCGCAGTATTCGATTTTGAAATTCCATGTCTGTAATTTTATTTTAAACAAAAGGAGGGTGAATTTGAAATGTAAACGACTTACTTGCGTTTAAATATTTTCACACACTATAGTTTATTTTCAAGCATATTCAGAGATATTGACATAAAATTCCGTCTATTTTTTTCCAAGTTTTTTTTGTCTCTTTGTTAAAGTGAACAGATAATAAATAAATTACTGGAGCAAATAAAAAGAAATGCTTGACATAACAAGTTTGCCTGTTTGATCTAGTGTTCGCAAGCGTTACTACTAAGCACGCGGTTCTGTATTCGATTTCCGGGTCAGGCAAAGGTTTATTGGGATTTTGCATATAGAATTTCATAACAGCAGCATTTTATTTTTATTTTTTGTTTGCTGTGGGAGACCTTCATAAGGCGCCTGGACTTTTGGGGAAAGACCAGGGAGTGTGGCTTTTTTACCTGACTAAAACCACTCCAGAACCCCCTCTGAGCAACGTCTGTTCGGGCACGTCCCTGGGGAGACTGAGAAGCGTCTCCCCTGAGCCTCGCTGTGCACGGCAGCTCGTGATCACAGTGCCACCATCTTACCTTTGTAAGGGGCCCCGTTACCTCTTGAAATATCACTCCGATACCACCTCTGTACAACGCCTGTTCGGGCACGTCCCTGGGGAGACTGAGAAGCGTCTCCCCTGAGCCTCGCTGTGCACGGCAGCTCGTGATCACAGTGCCACCGTCTTACCTTTGCAAGGGGCCCCGTTACCTCTTGAAATACCACTCCGGTACCACCTCTGTACAACACCTGTTAGGGTACGTCCCTGGGGAGACTGAGAAGCGGCTCCTGAGCCTCGTTGTGCATGGCAGCACGTGATCACAGTGCCACCGTCTTATTTTTGTAAGGGGCCCCGTTACCTCTTGAAATACCACTCCGGTACCACCTCTGTACAACGCCTGTTAGGGTACGTCCCTGAGGAGACTGAGAAGCGTCTCCTGAGTCTCGTTGTGCATGGCAGCACGTGATCACAGTGCCACCGTCTTACCTTTGTAAGGGGCCCCGTTACCTCTTGAAATATCACTCCGGTACCACCTCTGTACAACGCCTGTTAGAGTACGTCCCTAGGGACACTGAGAAGCGGCTCCTGAGCCTCGTTGTGCATGGCAGCACGTGATCACAGTGCCACCGTCCTACCTGGGGTCACTTAGTAGGCGGGCAGATCATTACAGCAGCCTGGAGTTTCGATATGTGCCCTGTTGACGGCAATGGGTTCAACACCTGTAACATAGAGCTATCTTTTTACAGGTCAGGCATTTTAAACAAACATACAAACTTTTGGCATTGAAAAGATTTTAGGTTATTAAAATAGGGATGTTTCCTGGGTAGAAAAATAATAATTCTATTTACTCCGTCGTTGAGTCTATCAAATAATACTGGACACGTATTTTTTGCTTTACCAAATCAATAAAATATACAAAGTTAAAGTGAAAATACGTGTCCAATACTTTTTATTAATCTACCTGAAGGGCAAAAACCATTTTTTTTTGTAAACTACCCTATTTTCTGGTTATACGTGAGTGGTAGTTTCGCCGCTGCCTGACCCTTCGATTTATAAAGTCGTGATGTTATGTTGCAAAATAAATGTTTATATTGCACTTACTCATTATGAATTACTGCTATAGTTACTAAACGCCTTTATGCGTGACAAGTTCCTAAGAAATAATGTAACGCATGTTATTATATTATGCAAAGAAGGTAAACTAAAGGAAACTCACACGACTAAATCATACGTTTAATTGCGTGTGAGTGTGTCTTAACATGGGTTCAAACTCACGCTATCACGATAGACTAGCTGTTTGAACTGTGCTGGGCCATATCTACACAGACAGACAGATATTTATCTTGGATGAAAGAACCAAGTACCTATATCAGCATTTTCCATCCTTAAATTCATCAGCATTATCACATCAGCCGAAAGACGTCCACTGCTGGAAATAGGACTCCCCAAATAAAAATACTCATTTGATATAATAATAAAATAGGACGAAGCGGGAATAAAATAATTAAAATTGTATTTTGGGACGAAGGATGCATATTGTTTGGGACGAACCAGACTTTTATCAGCCAAACGAAGAATAAATCATAAATTAAAACGCATTTCATTTCATACTTTCAGAAACCCATGTAACCTAAGAATGTTAAAAAATACTGTGGAATACCTACACAACCCCGTATGGTACACCATAGTCTGTTTCTGCCGCAAACTGACACAAATTTGGTGCCTTTGAAATTAGGAATATTATAAGCTTGTCTCAAGTGGCAACGTATTGTCAATTTTCTTGTGGTTGCAGGGGGTAGCAGGTCCATACAGATAGTGCAATCCACGAAGACGCGCCCCACCAATTATATGATTAGTATATTCTTCTTCTATAAATTATTATAATGATTAGTTTATTCATTGTAGTGTGCGTGTGCACTCATAGGTAATTAGTGTGTACCGATAACACTCAAACATTGACGGAAGCTTGCACACATATACTATAAACGGTTAGGAGGAATAGTGGTGGGGCGCGTCTTCGTGGATTGAACCAACTGTAGACGGCGTTAACAATTTTCCATAAGGTACCCCATCGTGAAACTTCAAATACCATTCTCAATTTTAGCAACTATATCTACAAAAAAACCGGCCAAGTGCGAGTCGGACTCACGTACCGAGGTTTCCGTGTAAGAGTTAGATTCACCAAAATAATTAGGTAACATTACTGACGTTCATAAACAATGAAAGAACCGAACATTTGTCTATCGAAGGGACAAAATTAACTTTGCCGTTCGTAAACTTTTGTACCCATTCATGAATATTGGTCGCCAACGTACCAACCGCAAATAAGTTAATTATCCTTAATTTTCTATACAGGTACAAATTTACAGTTTTCAGAGATTTTCCTTTACATTTGCTGTAAGACCAAAGTCTTCCTGAAAAATTTCATGATTCTAGGTCAACGGGAAGTATCCTTTAGATTTTGATTCATTTACGATTCGTTAAATACGTTACATAAACGGCTATATCTTTTGATCGCATTGATTTAGAAGTTTGATTTTTACACGGCTCCAAAGCAATGCAGTTTAGAGTATATTATATTAATTTTAACTTGACACACTAGGCGTTCCAGAGAAAAAGGTCGAACAGACAACAAAGTGATCCTACAAGGATTCCTTCTTTTTTCATTTTGAGAAATGGAACCCTAAAAATAAAGAGCCTACTTATATTCGTTTAAATCCAAGCTAATTATATGTGAAGGTAAAATTTATTGTTTGTTTGCAGGAGTAGGTACTGATAAGACTACATAAATTCCTACACGCCCAGAAACACATACATAAGTGCCACTATCCTTAAGTGCCATCGGCTACTTTGTGCGAAAAAGCTATTGTGTAGTTTATAGTGTTTTAATCATACTAATATTATAAATGCGAAAGTTTTTATGCATGGATGTATGTTTGTTAATCAATCACGCCAGAACGGCTGAACGGATCTGGATGAAATTTGGCACAGAGATAGAATATAGTATTACCTTGAGATAATAAAACACTATAACACGGGCGGAGCCGCTGGAAGAAACTAGTATATTAATTAGTTTATCCTCGCACTGGGACGCCTTGCAGCAATTACACCAATAGAGCACAAACTTATAATAAACTCACTATAAGTCCAGGTTTCCTCCAGATGTTTTCCTTCACCGTTGTAGCGATGCCCAAGATAAACTTAGAAAGTACATATGAATTGAAAAAGTCATATTGGTACTTGACCGGATTCAAACCCACGCCTCAAGCACGAGATGCGAGATCTTAGCCGCTGAGCCACCACGACATTATAATTTAGGTATCGTTACGTCACGTCGGCAAAATGATCACATCATGATAACTGCTAAGCAAAAGTTTTCACACAATATTTGCAATATGGACAGTGTCACCGCCCAGAAAACAGTGGCGAGATGAACTGGACGCGCACCACGACGTCTCTATCGAGACAAAAAAGGAGTGTCTGGAAGGAAACGGGGCAGACCCTACCCCAGCAGTACAGATATACTAAGCTAATAAATAAAAAAAACAAGGAATTTTTACTTTTTTTTTTGCAATAGGCTCGCGTTTGACCACTATCTCGCCTGATGGTAAGCGATGATGTGGTCTACGGTGAAGCACGCTTGCCTAGAACTCACCTAACCACTCTTGACTTAAAGACTCCTAGGTTGTTGTGTTTTATACTTGATTTTACCTATTATTAATTATAATAATGAACATCATGTACCCTTGTGAACTTGTTTGCATTTAATAAAATGAAATAAATAATTATGATGACGCCATTTGAAGAGCAGAGGTTGAACAGTCAATTCACATAGAACTTTAACAGCTTATAACCGCTAGACATATTAAACGTAACTTCATAACAGTTTATTGTTATTTTAACTGACATTTACGTGTTGTTAATCAGATATTTATTTAGTTTTAGTCACCCTTTTTAACACAAATATTATTAAACTGTGACAGGTGTAAAATATACCTTTCATTAGATGCATGCAGACTTTCGTACTAACATTTAAGTGGGCTCTAGGAGGAGCTCGTGGTTAATTAATAAGAAAGAAAGAAAATAAATTAAAACGGTTACTTTCTGAAGCATACTCCTTAGTAACGGCTAGGCTAAAAGGTTTGGTAATAAATTATTATTGATGCATGTACATTATTTGTGAAACATCGTTTTTAGGGTTCCGTACCCAAAGGGTAAAAACGGGACCCTATTACTAAGACGCCACGACTCGTCTGTCTGTCTATCTGTCATCAGGCTGTGTCTCATGAACCGTGATAGCTAGACAGTTGAAATTTTCACAGATGATGTTGCCGATATATCAGCAAATACTAAAAACAGAATAAAATAAATGTTTATGTTTTTTTCCCATACAACAAACGTGATTTTTTGCCGTTTTTTGCGATAGTGGTACGGAACCCCTTATGCGCGAGTACGACTCGCACTTGGCCAGTTTTTTCGTGTAATAATAGTTTTGCTTTAAAAAAAAATAACAACACGATATTTTTTTGCTACTTTTAGATACTCCTCCAAAACTATGGCTAGAATTTATTCATAACTGAAATAGCATATGTAAATCAAAGAGTATTTTGCAAACAAAACTGTCCAAAAGGAGGTTCAATATTTATATTGTGGCTCCAAGCGAGCGCAAGGCCAGTACTGCGTTAAGATTGGAGAATATATACGCCTTAACATGCAACCGTCAACAGTCAACCTCACTATTATCTTGCTGACTGACTGTTTTTATTCCATAAGATGAGCTGTTCACATAGATGCTCGTGATAATCCTAAGACACAGGCCTGTCTCACTGAGAGAAGTCAAGAGATAAAATGGTGACTACTTGTATTAAATCGGTATGATAATGGCACTTAATAAAGAATTTTATTAAAAGGGAAAGGGGTATTTTAAGATTTTTGTGGTTATTTCTCGTTTTATTAACAGGCAAATAGAAGTTTATGGTAACGAGATTGATTTTACTTATTATTAATTATAATAATGAACATCATGTACATAGTCTACGGCATTCTCCTTCAATGTTTATTTTGGTAACGACATGGTCTACGGCATCCTCCTTCAATGCTTATTTTGGTAACGCCATGGTCTACGGCTTCCTCCTTCAATGCTTATTTTGGTAACGACATGGTCTACGGCATCCTCCTTCAATCCTTATTTTGGTAACGACATGGTTTATGGCATCCTCCTTCAATGCTTATTTTGGTAACGACATGGTCTACGGCATCCTCCTTCAATGCTTATTTTGGTAACGAAATGGTATACGGCTTCCTCCTTAAATGTTTATTTTGGTAACGACATGGTCTACGGCATCCTCCTTCAATGCTTATTTTGGTAACGACATGGTCGCCGGCATCCTCTTCAATGCTTATTATAGTAACGACATGGTCTACGGCATCCTCAATCAATGCTTATTTTGGTAACGACATGGTCTACAGCATCCTCCTTGAATGTTTATTTTGGTAACGACGTGGTCTACGGCATCCTTCATCAATGCTTATTTTGCGTAACGACATGGTCTACGGCATCCTCCTTCAATGCTTATTTTGGTAGCGACGTGGTTTACGGCAACCTCCTTCAATGTTTATTTTGCGTAACTTGGTAATTATGACATCTTAGACTGAACTTGTGTATGCTTTACTACGTCTACTTACAATATTACTAGTGCTCTATGTGAAGGAACTCATCCAGGAAAGGCTCACTGATTGAGGGTGCTGCTGCTGGCTAAATTACAGATTCATCAGATCATTTCAATTTTGTTTCCGAGATAGCAAGTCACCTGCTTTTCCTATGGTGTTTTTGAAGATGTACATTTGGCTAAATTAAGCAAAGATTGAAAATGTAGCTAGAGTAAGACAATGCAGAAGGAGTCATTTAGTTCATGGAACAAAATATTTTTTTTTAGCACCACAGCTTTTTTTTGAAGATATTTAGGTATGTTTTATCTGTGAGGAAGAAAAATCGGTTTTCCTAAATCGGTACTCCTAAATCAACAATAATCTATTTAAAAACCAGCAAAGCTGAACAAATCAATTCAAGTACAGGAGGCAATGCAAAAAAAAAGAAAGTAAATTAAGGTCCACCTCTTTTGCGGTTTTATTTTTTGCCGGGATGGATATTACTTGGTGAACCGTATAAAGCTATTTATCTTTTTCGCCATTTTAAATAGTTTGGTCGTTAGATTATGAGAATTTATAGCAAAGGTAAAAGAAAAGGGAAATTCTATTCACGAACAATCGTGTCAAGTTTGTGCCGTGCAATGGTTCACAATAAGTACAGGGGGGTGACTATAAGCTCTTAGAGTAAGGTTATTTTGAGTGTGTGTAAGAGACAGATTTATATGACTTGTATACATCATATACGCGATCTCAAAATAACCTTACTCTAAGAGCTTATGGTCACCCCCCTGGTCAAAGAAATATTAAGTAACTATTGTCAATCCTCAAATATGATGTAAGCTTAGCTCTATGTTTAAGCTATATAGAGCTCAACTCAAATATATTGATGGAAACCACAAGAATGGCTCACGATCGACCGAATCTATCAGTGTCGCGTCGGTTGGTAACATAGCTGACTGTCCAAGGTTCGCCAGACATACTGACTGAAGTATCATCATTCGTAGAGGCTTTTAAATCCATACCTATTTTGAGGATAAACACCAGTAGTGTTATTTTTTTGGTAAACTTATTAAATCTAGTAAAAACCGGGGCGACTAGAAAATTCAGAAAGACATTGAAAACTATTTTCTCAATAAATGAGTTCTAAAACATTTATTCAAATTCATACTCATTAATCATGATGGATGGCTTAGCTTTTAGCTTTTATAAATGAATACTATACAGCCCCTATCTATTAAAAAGAATAACCTTAATAAACCCTATAAATTCTAACCAAGTAGCAATCTAAAAATATCCATAGATAACCCTAACCTACCGCAAGCGAATCGAATTAAAAAGCAAACACTACACCACGGAGTTTCATAGTTCATCCTAAAAAAAAAGCCGAGACAATGCACTTGCAGCAAAAACTCCTTGATCGTATAATATATTGCTCGAATCGGGCTTAACACTGCCTCTGCCGACTGTACTGAACTCAAAGCGGTTTATGCAAACTTAGGCCACTCCTTCAACGACACGCCTCCGCTACGATCAACCATCCTGCTTACCCCCATTGAAGGTTCTATCTCCATCTCTATCTGGTTTATAACGCCTACACATTTTCCGAGGCAAGTTTTTAGTCGATCAAAAGACATCGTCGGTGTTGACGCTTTCGGCAGAATAAATAGCGTTGAAAAAAAATATAACGCGTTTTTTTTCCGTTTCGTTATAAGCATGGAGCGTTTTTTTGTGTTCTTATCAGTGTGTGATAGTGGTGTTTCTAAGTCTTCCTGACTGTGTATTTTTGTGTTGTGTACTGTGTTGTGTTTTTTTTATCTCGATGAAGGTAAATTTTTGTTGATGTTTTTTTCTATGAGGGTTATTTTTAAACTAAAGTTATTTTAGAACTAAAATTAATGTTATTAATAATATTTGAATTGAAGGCACACACAAGGTATTTTTAAAGGTACCGTAAAAAAAGTTACTGCTTTAAAAAGGTATAACTTAATAGAAAAATACTTAAAGGGAGATAGTGTTAAAAACCTGGATTATAAACGTTGAATCTGAATTAAAGTAAAAAAAAATCGTGTTTACTGTCAGTGACGTTTCGCAGCCATTTGATCGAATCAGTAATTTAGGTTACATTTAATCAATTACGAACCATAACTTAAATCAGCGTTTTCATTATTATAGATATTAAAACAATTGCTGCATAGATAAAGTAATAAAAAGCAACAAAAAGAGTTGTATGGTTAAATTGCTTCATAAAAAAGTTGCAAAAACTAGTATTTAGGTGCCAGATTTCACGCTGCATTTGGTAGAGATTAAGAAACTAAAGAATTACCAAAGTTTTAAATATAAAGATATATAATTAAAAAAAAAAACGATAAGTCGTGATGTTTTCCTCTCAATGCAGTTTTTGCGAATATTGCATCATATTGCAACAGTCAGTTCAAGTTGTTTTTTGAGGGTTAATAAAAACTGCTTGTTATGATATTTTAATTAATTTAGCGTCGGTTTTTTTATAACCACTTTTTTGTAGAATGTTTAATTAACTACCGATATTTCGGCAGATTATTAATTGAAGTTATCGTTGTGAAGTTCTTATGAATATAAATCTATGATAATTGAAGATAATTACCTAATTTAAAATATCTTTAAAAGGTCTAGTACTCGCAAATGCTACTGCTGAGCCTTTGCTGCTGAGGTCTTGGGTTCGATACTCTGGTCAGGCAGCAGGAATTATATCTATATCTAGAACTGTAACAGTAGTATTTGGCTTTTTGTCCGGTTGATTGCAACGAATTCGCCCTCTGTTATAGGGCACTTAAATATTACTAGTGAAATGTAGGCGTACAATACGTATACCTCCACCTGATTCTTCGAGGAATACATGGTAACACAAGATGATTTTTTGATATATGCAAAAAAACGCGTTTATTAACTCGTTGGCGCCAAAATAATGACAGTGGGTGGTTATTTTTCATCGTTTTTCTTTCAAATGTTAGGACGTTTCGTGATAAATTGTCAAAGCAGTATTAGCTGATGTTATTGGGAGAATGAATTTTCAACAGCCAATCGCATCACATTATTTGATTTTAATTTGCAACGCGTTGTAATTTCTCTATCTCCATAATTCGTCGTTTATCCTTTGATAATTTGATTACTAAGAAAGGTGAAATGATTTCTTTCCATGAACCGTTGTTAATCCTTTAATTACACAATTAACAATAAAAACTACTACTAATAATTGCAACTATTCTCAATCAAATTACTCTCAAGATTATCAAACAGTACAAAGCATGCGATACAAAATCTATTATTACAACATAATTATAAAAAATCAGAAAGTATAAACTTGAAAACGAGGTTTTAAAAATACTACTTACCGAATAAATAAATGCTGATTAATAAACAAAAAACTATTAACAATTATAAATGTAATTTGACGTCAACAATAGTTGGGTTCACGCTGATTCGTGGGTAGTCGCGATTAGCTTAACTAGCGTTAAACGTCGGGTAACGATATGGTGCAAGTGACTGATTGTAGCGACTAAGGTTTGCCTGATTTATTTTGTTAAGCCAGCACTGTCCCGCTGTTGGACGTGGCCTCTTACAAATTCTTTTCTGATTTATTTAAGTTAATTAGATATTGATGATTTTCGTAAATATAGTGTATTATGTCGTTATTGGGACTAAACCACGGTTTATGAACGTGGGGTTTGAAGTTAAGAATTTGGCAAAATTTACTACATTCATTGATGTATTAAAATGAGGTAGATACGGGACTGGTCACAGCGCTTGGTCCTATTAAACTAAGTGATTGCCCGTAGTTGGCACTCAGTCGCGCACGGCACATCGTTGATCACACAGCTCAGTAATTTCAGTATTTTTATGTTTTTTGCAATAAATACGCATCAAAATGACTTCTTGTGTAGCTAAACAGTGTTTAAATAATTTCAGGAAGAAAAATAAGACATACGGGATCACTTATGTTGTAACCAGATATTTGCTAACTACCTCCAAGTGGACTTAAAATTAATGTGTCATTAACGACGAAAAAACTAGATCCCACGACACAGGGTATCCTAGTCTGTGGTGTAGGGTTTCTTTAATGCAATTATTTTAGATACTATTATAAAAAGGCTTCATAATTAAGGCCTCTTTGAATACGAATTTCTTAATACTCTTTGCCGACGCAACATAAGTTGTTCGAAGTTTAACGTAATTTTAAACGATTGACGCTTAGCAATTGTAACTGAAAATACTTAAATACGTATTTCCAAAACCCATGTGTGGCTACGGCGTGAAAAGCAATAAAATAAGCTTTTAAATATGAAAAGTCGCGTTTCAATATTTTTTAAAGTTACAGGTGTGGTAACTCATGGGCATGTGAACAATTCCAGAGTTACATAGAAGAAAATTCGACCGTTGGGCTTTCTGATTTTACTTTGCTACAGGCATACATTTTCGCAGTATTCGCAAATTATTTCTTCCTTATTTTTCAAAATTGAGATCTCAAATGGGTACTAAAGGTGGGTGAAAATAGTAATTTTTTTGTTTATGAAAAATATCAATTTTATTTTTGCAGTCGAAATTGCGATAACTTGATATCCAGTCTAACTGGACGCCGACTACCAGTGCTTTACATGGAGCAATTGCCTATCTGTCTTCCACAACCCAGTAACAGGGCTACACAATCATCATATCAGCCGAAAGACGTCCACTGCTGGATATAGGCCTACCCCAAGCGTTGCCACATAGACCGGTCTGACTCAGCGGATCCCCGCAACCTTCACCAGGTCATCGGTCCACCTGGTGGGAGGCCTTCCAACGCAACGTCTTCCGGTTCACGGTCACCACTCCAGAACTTTTCTACCCCTTCGGCCATCCGTTCTGCAGCCCACTGCCACTTAAGTTTGGCTACATGATACCCCTCAGCAAAACAGTTGTCAGATTTACTGGGTTCTGAGTACGCGTTACGGCTGTCAAATGGCGACACGGTTGGCGCAGTGGTTGAGCGATCGGCTGCTGCGCTGCGTGTCACGGGTTTGATTCCCGCACGGAACAAACATTTGTATGGCCTACAGACAGTTGTTCCGGATCTGGGTGTTGTGTATGTGAGTTTAAATGTTTGTAAACACACCCACGATACAGGAAGAACTTCAATTGATAGCCAAGACCTGGCTTGCTTAACCTGGGAGAAGAGTACGATCCGAGCGGCTTTTAACGGATTATTATTATTAAGTTTTTTAACTTTCAAGTTACAAAATAAATATAAATCCTGATGGCTAAATGCCCGAAACGCACGTGCGTCTGCCTGTTTTGGGTTCAATCCCTATTTTTTTTATAGTAGCGTATAGGTTATAACTAGCGAGTTGGCGACTTTACTTGCCTGCTTACTCCTTCAGAGATTACAAACGTGACTTTACAATAGGTTGCACGTGTTTTCTGACATTTATATTACCTACTACTGTATTAACATGACGCACCTTCCGACGCGACATCTTGATCTTGTATAAAAACTTTACGCATACCAATGTGACATGACCGATGACCTTAACAGTTCAACACGTATTTTTTGTCTTGTAGATACTCGTAGTAGGTTCTTTCATTACCTATTTAATGAATCAATGAAATTCATCACAGTGAAATGATAATAAAATTTTAGGGCGGTTACGCACTGCATCCGAAACTAATCCGAGAAATGTCGGTCCGAAGTAGCCGTAGTACCGCCCGTACTCCCTAGAGGTCCTCCTCTCAGACTGCGCGGCTGTCAGATCCTTCTGGTGACGGACAGCCACGGCGGGTTCACGGGCCAGGGCTAACGCGTGCCTGCTTTCCCGCCATAAGTGGCACAGGAGGACACCGTGGAGTTTTAGTGGGTTGGAGTCCCACATAACTACGCAATCTTCCCGTGGTAGCCGGTATGCATGAGCATATATCGAAGCAAAATAAAGGGGAGGTTTCGCAGTGTATCCGAACTCCGTCCGTCTGCAATCAGTACAAATCCAATTTGAATGGAACTCGGATCTCGGATTCGGATAGAGATCGGATGCAGTGCGTTACCGCCCTTATTTAGTGACGTCCATAAGTAACCCTTTTAAGTAATATTTTGTATTTACGACAATATTTTGATTGTCAATATAAACTGGACAAGTTCGTTATATAAGAGGAGAAACATAGGGCCACTGAATTGTGTATTAGAGGTTAAGGACGAGTTCAGTATTTGTCAAACTATAATTAAGCCTGAAAACCTGTCAAAATTTGGCACTAAAGAAGGGTTTGACACGTTCTAAACCTCAAATATTCAATTCAGAAATTGGACCATAGGTAACTATATGATCTCTTCTAGTTTATAGGTACCAGCAATACATTATATAGTGATTATGGTATGCCCATTCACACCAGTACTTGAAAACACAAGATCAAACTCAAAACCTCTCTCCTCTTTAACCAACAGCCGCTTATAACTTAATCCTTTTGTTAATTTAGTGCCCGTTTAGCTCAATAAACAGGTACAAGTAATAAATATCCCTGCTAAGTTATTTTATTAATCACATTCGTTAAAATAAAAGGTACGTTATCACGATTTTTATTAAGTTGATAATTATTTGCACGATGTTAACTTGAAAGGTTTATGGTTATTTGAGGAGAATTCGCATATTTGTAGGAGAGCAACATAGCTTCGGTCATGTTTTGGATAAATATCCGTAGTTTATAATAAGAACCATAATATCACAAGTGGCATTCGATGTCAGCGAAGGCGATAGTCGAAATATCAAAATGTATGGGATTTATCACGTGATTTTTTTATATCGCTTATCAATCCCATACAATTCGCTTTTGATGATAGAATGTCACTTGTTTAGGGCCTCTGAAAGTGTTATTCTATAAGCGATGGCCATGGGTCAAAATGCCAAAATGTAAGCCAGGGGAACGCGGTCCGGGTCCGGACCACCGACCTATTATGTGTGGACCTTAAGTAAACAGTACAATAAAATTAACATGCGTTCCTTGAGTATGTAATATTGTATATTTAGCCCGCGCTTTGTCATCTTCGAATATAGATATTTACATATTTACGGTTACATACATAGAATGTCATTCGTCACTTGTCTTAAGGTTACACTAGTCGAAAATTCTTCCATACAAACGTAGTCTAGGGATTATTCCACTGTTTGACAATGTACGTTCAAAATAAAAAGTGACATCAATTTGTCTCATCATTATCTAGCCCTGTATGGAAGCAAAAACGTAAAAAAAGAAAATATTTGAAAGTTATGAGCGTCGAAAGTTCCACATTTCGACACTAATTTCAACGCATTTTTGGGCGCGAATAAATACCATAAGAAGACGGAAAATTGCAAAACTGCCCCCATACAGGAATAGATTAGTAGTTTAACAATGCAAATAATTTTATTTTGAACAGATAGATTTAGTCGTTTTTTCATGATATCTAGACTGCCAAAGTTATGTTTATAAAATTTCGCGCGCTCGGTTTCGTCCTAAATCATTATCCGTTTCGCTACAAATTTGCAAAAGTGTGTATTCGTACGCGTAGCTTCCTACTGCTCATCACAGCATGTATCTCTTTTGCACGTGTTGTCGGTTGATATAAAATGCATTTTAACCCCGCGCACAAAATAGTTCGTGCTGTCGACTAGTGTACCCTTAAGCCTCCCTCTCTATATTCTCATGGGTTAGTCAGAATTCTATCTATCTACAGCACACTTAAACGCTATTCATGCTTAAACCCCATGCAACGAGGAGGAGGTCAAAGTCAAAGTCAAAATTCTTTATTTGAATTAGGGAACACTATCATATAAATATGACTCATAGGTCTAATGCTCCTAGATATACATTCAGTCTCTAACTTTCCTTCACTTTTGCGATGTTAACATCAGTTGCAGACGTTGATGGCCTACCAGAGCGAGGCAAGTCTTCCATCACATCTCGACCGCTTTTGAACGCTTTGTACCACTCATAAGCACGTGTCTTTAATAAAAAATCGTTTCACCGTAAGCCTTCTTTAACATTTTTAGTGACTCCAAACAAGAAATTTCATTGGCGATGCAAAATTTAAGACAACTCTTTGTTCAATATTTTTGTCCATTATGAAATTCGCAATATGCACTAGATATGATATAACTAAAAACACCACTGTATTTAATCTAAGTAACAGATGTAACTCAAACTCCGCGCCAAAATGGAAAACATTTGTGCCAATCTAACAACAACAACAAAAATAATTTGGAACCATAAACAAATCATCCATTCCCGAATCTTTTTGACTGAATGTGTTGTATGTAGTATGATAGTGCAATCCTCCAATAAGCGGCACTTTTGAACGTCAAAAATTTAATTTTATAAGTAATAATAATTGATTCTACCGTACATTCGGAAAAGTAGCTTGTCATGGAGAAAAACGGACAAGAAACTCCGAACGGAGGCGAGCGAAGTGATTATTGCTACCAAGCGGGAACAGATTCAGTCTTTGAACTGCTACCGAAAATTTCCAGATGAAAACACCCAATAAAACTGACCTATCTTGAACTTTGATATAATTTTATTCTTATTTAGATGTACGAGTATATTCACAGTACTCACGATCTAAATTTAATCACTTTAACCATGGTACCCATTATATTTACTCGATCATTCGAAATTGCTGAACTATCCATCTAACCGTACTACGGAAGATGCCTAAGTCAAGCAGTGAACTGCGCTGTGACAACCTCCTTTGAATGATATATAGGTGACAGATTGCCATTGTGCAGCCCTTTATAGCCTCGACCAATCGGCACAGAGAAATTTTCTCCAATTTAAAGGGAAACTGTTAGTACGGAAATGATTTTTTCATTACTCATACTCGGAAAGTAGGTCTGAAGTTGCTTGAGGAGCGGGTTGAAAGTAATACTTTTCAGCCCTAGGAAGAATCGCTTTCAACTGACAGCTGTCAAATTATTTAAAAAAAAAAAAACTAGTTCCTTTTCACATATCTATTGAACCATGTTTCAACTTTCTATACAACCACTAAGTAAAATTGAAATTACTTAAAGTTAAGTATTGATTAAAGAATATATATTTTTTAAATAACTTTATTATAATTTAGTTTCAACAATTTCTTTAAAATAACTTAGATTTGGGCAAAATATTTACCATTTTTTCAATGATGAAAATAAAAAATAATGGCTGAATAGCAGGCCGGCCACAGAAAAAAAACAAACAAAATAGGCGGGAAAGCGGCAATCATTTTTTCTTTAGCTAATTCATGTTTTTATTTTTATTTCCTTGTATTTGTAATGAAAAGCACAGTGTTTACCTCGGGTTAAAGACTTATTTAGTCCCTCGAACTATTGGCGCCCTCACTTCGTTCCGGGCGCCAAACCCCGTCTCGGGACTAAATAAGTTACTTTCACCCCTAGGATAACAATGTACTATTGAAGCTTACCTTTCAGTTAGAAAAGCGTCATGAGGTAACCGGTGTGTCTTGGTAGCAAAAATTTTAAGACACCAAACATCTATCAATTTGCACTGGGCCTGCTGCTCCAGGACAGTATGTTTCAATTTAGTCATTAAATTAGCTGCCTGCCAGTGTAACAGAAAACCGGCATGAATAGATGTTTAATGAAAGTCCATTCGAAGCAAGCAGCTTAAGTCAATGGCGCGAAGATTGTGTAAACACGTTCCTTGAACTATGCCATTCTATTCGAGCTATACCCACTTGCATCTTGTTGTGACCTGCGATTTCAAGCACTCATCTCACTGATGCACTGACTCAGATGCTTAGTACGAGCAGCTCGTAAATATTTCCACTGTTAGAGCACAAGCTTCTTATCTATGAGAGGGACTGGTTAAATTCCACTACGCGGGCCAAGTACGGCTTGGTAGATATCACAAAATGTATTACAATTATTGGTTCTAGGACATACTGTTTTCCTTACGAAATTTCTCTTCACCGTTTTGAGAAATAATTTATAAATAATAAAATGTTTCTATCTAGCTGGGTTTGAAGCTATGACCTGCAAGTCCTGCAACTTATAATTCGCCTTTGGACCAAATCTAGTCCTTGCGATCGGATCCTTTTTCCTTTTTTTCGGTTCCAGACCCGAAGGGTGCAAATGGAGCCCTATTGTTGTCACTCACGTATCCGTCTGTCTGTCCGACTGTCCGTCTGTCCATCTGTCCGTCGTCTGTCACACATTTTAACTTCTCATTGACCTATAAACTTGAAATTTGGTGATAATGTTTATTTTTACGTATATTTTACTAAAAAATACCAATATATTGATAAACTAGCTGTTCCCCGCGGTTTAGCTCCCGTGGACCACCCCACAGGACCCGTTTTCGGGATTAAAAAATAGCCTATGTTACTCAGGAATAATGCAGCTTTCTAATGGTGAAAGAATTTTTTAAATCTGGCCAGTAGTTTCGGAGCCTATTCGGTACAAACAAACAAACAAAAAAATCTTTCTACTTTATAATATTGGTATAGAATGGTAAGGAGCCCTAAAGGTGCGAAGTCCCTTGTCCTGTTTTCTTGAGTCAATGATTAATTTTCTTGATACTTTGGGCCCAATATTTAGTAGTATCAGTAATGTTCATCCCACCTGAGGACCTATCCTTAAAGATACAAGTGTGTGGGCAATTAGGGCACTCTAGCATATGGGTTTTCTTTCTGGATTTCTGCCCACTGCATTTTCCATTACATCGACACCATCAAACAACGTAACTAGGCCGACACGCAGCACCTAAGAACATCGCTCCACACTACACTCCACAAATTCACGGCCAGGGGAACCGAGCAAAACCAACTGAAACGCGTATAATTTGCCAATAATTTGCATATAGTGTAGATACACTTTTTTCAACTCATTTGCACATGCGTAGAAGTTTTTTTAAGACGCAGTGCGTTCGTTAGGTAAGTTTGATATCAATGCCAATGTTAATGGGCCAGTAGTAGTAGCATTGGCAGTAGATGATTAGCATGTAAAATAAGAGTTTATTGAGTGGTCGGTTTCATGCTGAACGTCGGTCGTTTTTTTTCCCGTTATTCTCCGTTATTGTTGAATTAGGTATTTTACTTAAGTTTGCAATATTTGTAAGTATGTGAGAACCATGATGATGATGATGTGAGAACCATGTTCCTATTTATCAAATAATCGAATTTACCTGTTATTGCTTTTAATACTTTATACCTGTACGTAGTATAGTATGTAGTGCTTCTTCGTGCATATATGTGAAGACGATCCTCACATATATGAATGTATTAATGTATGTACATATGTAAATATTGTAAAACACTTATGTTTATTTAAAGAGTAAGTTTGGAATTTCTTGTCCGTTCTTCTCCATATCAAGCTACTTTTCCGATTGAACGGTAGAATCAATTGTTATTACTTGTAAATTTTAATTGTTGACGTTAGAAAGTGCCGCTTAATGGCTTAGTTGAAATAAACATACTTGACTTTGACTGTAAACTCTGTTTTCTTGCATCACATACCGAATGGTGCGTGGAACTATTTGGTCAAATTAATCCTGGGGATGAGATGATTTTACTATGTCGTCCATTCTTGGAAGGATTTTTTAAGCAGCTGGTATTTTTCATATTCTTATCATGAATATATAATTAACTAACCATCATTGTGTTATTGCTAGTCGCTAAGAGACAGAGTTGATAGCTCAAGATATAAAATCGCTACAGAAAATTGCATTGTAGAAAATTTTGTACAATACTTATGAGGTGCTGTTCGATTAGGCACTTTTTAGAGTTCCGTACCTCGAAAGAAAAAAATGGAACCCTTATAGGATTACTTTGTTGTGTGTCCGTCCATCCGTCTGTGTGTCTCTCAAGACCCTTTTACTCAGGAACGCGTGGAGGTATCAAGCTGACATTTATATCAAATAGGTCTAGTGTCCCTTAATGCTGTGAAAATCAAACTTTTAAGCCAACGCAATCAAACGATACAGCCGTTTATGCCGCAAATTTCTGCAAATTTTCGACACTCGCAATGGAATCAAAACCTACTGGGTACTTCCCGTTAACTCAGAATCTTGAAATTTGGTACGAAGCAACGTCTTATAATAAAAATAATAAAAAAACCTTTTATTTCCATATCCTATTATTGTACATTTTATGTGTTGTTAATGTTTATTAGTAATTTGCTTATTTACTAATTGTTAGTATTGTTAGTATTTGGTTTTGGGATATGGACCCCTACTTGGGTGAAGGTCTCCTCCATCTTCTTCCACGACTCTCTTGGCCCAGGATCAACCAGTCTTTTCCTGCTCTCTCAGTTATTTCATCAGCCCACCGTCTATTAGGCCTGCCCTCTTTCCTCTTGCCTGCTGGCACTTTCCATATCGTAGTCAGCAACGTCTTATAGCACAGATAAAGAAAAAATTGCGAAAACCGTAAATTTTTAGTTACATCATATAATAAAAACATTTTTAATAATTTTAAACTTACTACCCCTTTCCTATTGAACGCGTAGAGGTATTAAATTGAAATTCATATCAAGTACTCAGGTCTATATTACCTTTAAGCTGAGGTTTGTACGGCACCCTCGGTGCGCCAGTCCGACTGGCACTTGGCCGGTTTTTTTTAGTATAAGACTCGTGAAGCAGTTAAGTTATAAGATTTTCATTTTTGGTAATAGGCGTTTATAAGCGTTTCGTTTAATAGAACCAGACAAAAGATCAGGTTAAAAATTTCAGTCCATTTTGCCCCGGTAATACTTTACTATTTTGTCGGTTGTGAATAGTATCTCATCATCAGCCGATAGCAACTGCTGGACAGAGGCCTCTCCAATTGCACGCCATTTGTTTTGATTTTCGGCAGCCGTCATCCAGCTGCTTCCAGTCACCCTGCGATATCGTCGCTCCACCTAGCCTGAGGGCGTCTTACCTTACGTTTACCATTTTGCGGTCTCCAATCAAGAACACGTTTACTCCAACGGTTATTGGTTCATACGACTTATATGGCCGGGCCAATTCTTAGAAAATGTAATAGTATGTGCCTATGTGTATGCCTTCAAAACCTTTTTGTACTTTTAGTATATTCTTCTTCTTCATGTACTAATGTGATTTCCAGTAGTATGTGCTTTTCGTTATGTTTTTTTTTTATTATTTGCAAAGTATCATGCACTGCTTACTGTCAGGTCAAAAGCAAGTTCATTAGGAAAAGCTTATTTTATTATTATTACCTTTAGATCTCATCTGATTAACGGTGAAGTACCTATGTTTGCCTAGAGGTATATTTGTTATTGGGCAAGTGATTAATACGGCATTATTCATAATGCCCAGACAATTTCAAAAATGCCCAATATGAGTATGGCAATATGCTAAAAACATAAAATTATTAAATTGACCGAGCTTTCTGAATAATGCCCATCTTATTGGACCATCTAATAAAAATATGTGTTTTTAAAAAAAAAAACGTTGATTTGTATTTGTCTGCTGTGTCTAAAGTAACCTAACATGAAGGAGATGACGGGATCTCCTTTGAACCTAACCTATCCGTGTCGGGGTGCCCTAAGTTCCCAAGCTCACTTCGCTCGCTTTTGGACTAATTCATTGACCATAATTTTATTTTATTTATTTTTTTATTGTCTATAGGCTTGCGCTGAAATGCAATTATTGAAATGCCCAACTGTTACGTAGCAATATTCATAATGACCAGATAATGTTTAATCAGTATTCATTACATTGCTCGCTTTGACTTGACTAGATTCATAATGCCCGGTCATTATTCATAGTGCCCTGATTAATCACTTGGTCTATGACATATTCAATCATGAAAATTATGCAAGTCTCTTATTATAAAATCTCAAGTTCCCTGTTCCCAATGATATTTTGCCTGTACCTATTTATTTATTTATTTAATACTTCATGCACACAAACGTACAGAGGCGGACTTAATGCCTTAGGCATTTTCTACCAGTCGACCTTTGGGTGATGACAAATAATGTAATATTTTGAGTAAAACAAATCACGTTTATATACTGATTGTTGTAACAAAATAACTCAACATAATATAAGCTCGTATCTGATTTGAAAACTGTATTACGATCTCTGCTTATATTCTTCTATAAAATAGCGTTAAGACACTCCATACCTACCTTACCAGCTAAATTACGTCACGCCAAATTTTCTCTGGGCGGGGCTTACGCTGGGCGTGTAGCGGGGGCGTGGCCACTCGGTCATTGACCTATACATAAAGCTATGTACATATAACTTTATCAGTATGTTGCTATATTTGCAATTCTAAGTTGGTTGCTATGTAGCAGAATTTGTAGAATTTAATTAAAAGATGAGTTGGATTATATGCAATGGTATATAAGGTATAAACCAGTTGTCCTGTGCTCTTGACAAAGTGAAATTTTATCAACGTTAACGATTGACAGAAATGAAGCCAAATGCAGAGAAATCAAAGTCCTAAGTCAACATAAAACTAACCCAATAAATCTAGCCATTGTTGATGTCCTAAAAGAGACAAAAACCTTCTTTCCCGAATCAAGCGTTGAACATTTTGTTCGCTCCACCGTGCACAACGTGTACATGGGACTGGTTGAGAGCCAATACTTAGGTACAAGATTTTCATTATAAAGTGGTCGAAAAGTATCAGAAAAACCTCGAAGGTTGTATTTTAATTGTTGATAGGCTTGCGCTTGACCACTATCTCACCTGATGGTATGCGATGATGTGGTCGGCGATGAAGTACGCTTGCTTAGTAGGAACCCATTCACTCTTGACTTGAAGACTCCCAGGTTGTAGCTATCAGGAAATACAGACTCCAGCAGGGAATTCCACTCTTTTGCTGTGTGCATAATAAGAGTATTCCCAAAACGTTTGGTGCGTATGGGTGGGATGTCCACCATGTACCGATGACGCATCGCCGTACGTCTTGTAGTCCGATGATGGAACGGGCTAGGAGGAATTAGTTCATGCAATTCCAACGCACACTCCCCGAAATGTAACCGATAAAAAACCGACAGCGGCGCGGCGATGTTCGAGATTCTGGAGCCTAGATTCGACCAGCAGTGCTATTCTCTAAGGATACAGCCTTGAGCGCAGTGCTGGTGCCAGCGACGAATCTAAGTTTGGTATTCGCTAAGCCGCGAATAGCGACACTAGCGCTCTAAGCTGTGACGGCCGTGAGTTAGAACTACTCAATGTCGAGCAAGTTGACAGTTCTTCATACATTTTGGTATTCCGTAAGAAAAAACAGCGTCGAAGACGCTCACAGCCTGGCTTACAGCCTCGTTTTTATCTGTCAAATCCAAAAGCCACTATTTTTGCGCGTAACGTAATTCTTCTTGGATTTTAATCTAACTAATATTATAAATGTGAAAGTTTGGATGGGAGTTTTGTTGGTTTGAATGTGTGTGTGGATGTATGTTTGTTACTCAATCACGCCAGTGTTACATACTCTTTGAATCACGCCAGAACGGCACTGGATGAAATTCTGCATAGAGATAGATTATAGCTAGTTATAGGAATAGCATAAAGGATACTTTTCTTCCCAATATAATGTACCCTTGGGTTAAGAAAACACTTTTCACGTGTTTGAAGCCGCTGGCAGAAGCTAATAAAATAAGTTTTTACCAGCTTGGTTAACTAAAGCTACATTTATTAGAAGAAGCTAAGAAAATTAATGATTTTAACAGAGCTCGACAGGCGAGAGAATTAGCAACGTTGATAACAATATCCCGGAATAGAGACACTTTATCCATAGTTACCTTCAGGCTTTCTTAGGATTTAATAACATATCTAGGTAATGGAAAACGACTTAGCTCTTAGCGTACAGGGGTTTTAAATGTTTAATGTCAATTTTAATTTATATATTATGTAATTAGCTGTTGCCTGCAACTACGTCTGCGTAGCATTAGTATTTCGAATAGCCATTTTTTTATATCAGGAAATAATATTGTAGGTTTGTGTGGGCCGCCTTACTACATATATTATTAATTCATCATACAATTAAGGAATATTTCCATGATAAAAATTATCCTATGAAGGACATAGGATAGTTAGTTACCTACTGTCTCAAACTGTTTCCATAGGTACCAAATTTCATTTAAATCAGTTCAGCGGTTTAAGCGTGAAAAAGTAATAGACAGAGTTACTTTCGCATTTATTATATTAGTATGGATTGCATAAGTTAATTAGTAGCTTCTTTAATTAAAATTATATGTCATAAATATATTTAAATAATATTTGTTGTGATGTGAATCATGTTTATTGGTCCGGCTTCATCATCATCATATACGTCGAATGACGTCCACCGCTGGACATAGGCCTCCACCAAGCGTCGCCACATTGACCGGTCGCGTGCATCTCGCATCCAGCGGAACACCGCAACCTTCACAACCTGCCTTCCGGCTAGATACTCAATCTTAATAGGCCAAATTCTTGTTTGTACAAGCAAAATTGTGCATTAAGACTGCAAAAAGGATTAATGGCATAATTTATTATGGAAAATAATTAGACATAATATACATATTGACTAATAAAAAAACTCAAAATGATAAAACTCAGATTTATTTATTGAACTATTTTCCAGTAATCGAATTTTATCCTGTAAATATCTTCAGTGTGTCTCCATTTGTGACTGCCTTTGTGAAGGTTGTTGTGAAATGAGCATTGGATTAGATGGCCTCATACCGTTAGCAAACGACACCTGCGAGGAGCTGTGAACATAAAAATGAAACAAATTACTATTATAGGTAAAAAAATATGCAGGATACTATGTATAACAGCATCACTCTCTCTTTCTGAAGGAACAGATATCATAGGCAGACAAATTATAGTATTGCAGGTTAATTGATTTTTTGGCTACTTATAAAAACACAAACAACTTGGTCCAACCTGGGAATGAAAAGTGAGAACACTATTTAATTATCTAGAGCTTCTTACACTGCACCAACAATGCATGAATAGGCAATTGAGGCATCTCTACTATCACCTGCAGTGCCTCAAAGCAGAGATCTAGCCTCAAAGTGTAATACGAAATGTAAACAAATTATAACATACCTAGTAAGACTTTTCTAAAAAACTTCATCACTTGTTTTGTGTTCGGCTGGTTTTCCATCGTAATATTGTTCTTACGCCAAGATAGCCCTGGTTTTACATCCTGAAAATTTAATTCAACGCAGCACTATTATATTTTATCTAAAGATAAACATACTATACTTGACTTCACTTTCTTGGACAATAATAATATTGTCACATTGTCACTGTACCTATATATATATACTTAATATTAAAATACTTACATTTCACACAGTCACACAACTAGGTATGTTAAAATCAATAGCTGTAAAAGCACTTAATTTTTTTTAAACTTGTAAATCATCATGATGATCTACCTAGCCTTTTCCCAACTATATTGGGGTCGGCTTCCAGTCTTACCGGATTCAGCTAAGTACCAGTGTAAAAACTTGTAAATAGTTTTAAATAAAAACAAACAACAAATTATCAAACAAAAAGAGTCGGTTGCGATTTTGCGTGTTGTGGCAGCGTCACAGACAGCGCGTTGCTTTTACTTACGAAATAGGCAAAGAAATTGTCATTCAGCCTTAAGATGCAATAATAAAAATACATTAGTTAAACTCTTATAACTATGAAATCGTTTGTAGTTTCACTCTATTAATTAAAATACTTAAAAATAGACCTATACTATACATTTTAAGCCTATAAAACTCTCAGTCGAGATTTATCGATTGTAATTTAAAAAATTTGTTTCAAGCCCTAATTCGTCTACGAAATTGTGACACGAGATGTCAGCCTTAGAGTTCGTCGACGACCATAACCGCGCTAGAGAATACCGTTTGAATCAGCGCTGCACGATCGGTCGATCTCGAGACTGTCTCGAAGACGAGCTCGTCAACGAGCACAGCCAAGAAACTGTCTCTTAGAGAATAGCATGGCAGTACTTCATTGCCGATAAGCCTCTTGGCCTATCTTTCGATCGACTCATGTGCAAGATATCATCAACGAGTCACAAATCAAGAGACTGCTGTTGAAAATTTATTTGCTCTAACTCGCATTTGGTAATTTGTTAATGTAATATTCGTTCCAAAAACTAGGCCTTAGCAACACAGATAGACCAATCCGCGTGGAAAGCTATTTTTAGTCATAAAGCCTCTTCAAGAAACGCCTCCTTTGCACTCAAAGAACCAGCCAAGTGCGAGTCGGACTCGCGCACCGAGGGTTCCATACAAACCTCAGCTTAAAGGTATTATAGACCTGAGTTTTTGATATGAATTGCAATTTAATCCCCTCTACGCAAATCAATTTAATCTCTTTTTTTATTCTTTCTTCTATCTCTATTTAATCTCTACGCGTTCATGAGAGCAAGTTTAAAATGATTAAAAATTAAATTATTAATATCATTATGATGTTACTAAAAATTTAAGGTTTTCGCAATTATTCCTTTATCTGTGCTATAAGGCGTTGCTTCGTACCAAATTTCAAGATTCTGAGTTCATGGGAAGTACCCTGTAGGTTTTGATTCCCTTGCGAGTGCCGAAAATTTGCGGCAATTTGCGGCATAAACGGCTGTATCTTTTGATTGCGTTGGCTTAAAAGTTTGATTTTTTCAAAGGTTTTACATACAAAGCAAAACCGTTTTTATTAGATATTTGTCAAACATCGCTACATATTATAACATAAATTCCCCCGCCGCGTCTGTACGCGATAAACCCAAAAACTACTGAACGGATTTTCATGCGGTTTTCACAAATAGAAAGAGTGAGAAACGAGGAAGACTTTTGTGTATGTAGGTAGGTAAGGTGTAGGTGGTGTAGCCGGGGCGGGCCGCTAGTTATTTATATATTGTTTTTTTTATAAGACTCTTTCTATGTACGTTGATAAATTGCAAAAATACCGAAAATTAAATCATTAATTTCTTTATTTTCAGATGCTGCCCACAAGATAAAAACACGAGAAACACAAAAATAATAGTCAAATATATTTATTTTGAAAAATGTACATATTGCAATAATAATTTAAATTTATATTGATTCTGAATCAAATTGTTTTAAAAACGGGTTCAATTTAATTGAAAAAAGGTGCTTTTATTATTCTTTTTATATATTTTGTTCTCGTTTAAAACGTCTAATTTATAACTATTAAAATATTTTTATCTTTCAAAAAGCTGTTTTTAAGAAACATAATTTACTAATAATTTGTTTTTTTTTTTATAATAATTTAAAATTGTACGCCGAATCAAACGCAACACTAAAAACTTCAAAACAAAAGTGAAGAGTTTTTGTGCAAATGTGTTAAGTGTCAAAAACTGACTGCGAAAACGTTTTAAAAACTAAAATGTGCAAACTGTTATGTGACGAACAAAATCATTTAAAAGTGGAACTTAAAACTTTATGAGTGAACTTTAAAACCATGAACTTTAAAACTGAACCACGTTATTTCAAACTCAAAAAGCGTTTTAAACTAACCGTCTAACCCGATAATGAACTATGCAACCCAAAAAACAAAATTAAAACAAAATTTAAAACTTGCGTAAAATTTAAAAAGTTTTAAACTTTGCGGCAAATCGCAACAGACTTTATGTTGAACGCGATAGGTGAAAATGAGTTTATGAACGACTACCGGGACCAGAACTGCGGCATGTACACCACATGGTACAGCCGTGGTGACAGTGGGGTCCATCACCACCAGATGGGACAGTTGTACCACCATGGACCTCCCATGATTAAGACTGAAGCTGGAGTCAACAGCGATTGTATGATGGCTGTGGACTATGCGCCGCCGATTAAGGTAAGATTTTTGCTCATTTTCCTCGTTTATTGAATCGGAAAATTGTTTAATTAATACCTATTTTTATCAGGTGTTTATTTTCACGCTACAAATCAATTCTTGTTGTAAACGTTTTAGATCACAAAACACAAGTGATTTATTAAAGCGTTGAATAAAACCCAGCTCATAATAAAAATTCTGCCATTTAAGAAATTCAGTTTTTGGCTTTCAATAGAACTTTCCTTAGATACGACCATGTCACACACAATACTTCGGCTAAGCCCTTTTGGTGAAAACTTGCTCCACTAAAATCGACTCAGGCTTCATGATAAGTGAAAAACTAACCGACAATTAATAACAAAAATAACAAGCTAATACACCTGACAATATGATTAGAGTTGACTTGAGGAAATTACTTAGATCTTATATAGGGATAATGACGATTATAATAATTCACCAACGAAGAAACACGAAGCAAAATAAACCCAATAATTATAAAAATAATTTATTGAACTGTGTAGCATGTAATCTGTTACAAACAAGTGTGTTTAATTGGATCAATTCCAATAAATGTAACACATAACTGAATGATTGGAGCATAAATTAGATGTTTACATTTTACTGTGGCCACTACTATGTTATCGACGCAAACGTTTATTATAGTCATCATCATCTGCCTGCCCTTGTCCTATGTTACTTGGGTCGGCTCAACGCGTTTTCTTCTTCCATACCATCCTGTCCATCCATCTTTTCTTTGGCCGTCCCCTCAGTCTCCATCCATCCACTACTCTTTTAGTAACATGCGTTTTATCCCTCTACATCACATGACCATACCAGATCAGACCATAATTATCATATCATGGTATGGTCAAAAATACCGACCTTTTTTTTTTTTTTTTTAAATATAATCTTGCGATCGGCTTCTCAAGCCATTAGCAGATGCGTTCTGTGCTTATTGGCGCTTCGAGTACGGTCCTCCAGTGAGAACCGACCCTCTATTTGTTACTCGAATATGTCAGAGTTTGTCCCATGTGTGCTGTCTTTTCAGTCGACGGTGTTCCTAAATTATAAAAAATACCTACCTAAATTATATATTTATGCTGACTGACTTGGTCAGCGAGCTAGGCCGCTGCTCGCATGTTGGCCAGTACAGCAACTTTGATTTATCTCGAAGAAGGTTGTCAAAATAATGCTCAAATTTCCAAGCATGTTTGAGAGCTATAAAGGAATTTCAAAAAGTGTTCCAACTATCCGGCTTTTACCCTATTGTACCGGGCGTATCTAAATTCCCTTGAGATAACTTCCGACTTTCAAGCGAGCGAAGCGCTACATGATAAATAATGAAAAACACAATTAAAACAATAGCGTGCCTTTATGCACACAAACTGACAAGCAGACCAACTCTACCGTAAAAATGGCCATACTTAATGAATTCTAAAGATTGCACAGGAAAATTACCTCCACCTGCCCGTCACATAGAATATATAATTATCACCTGAGCGTTATTTAATATGTAATTAAATTTTCTGAGTAAAACATTATAAATAGAACAGATAGTCGGAAATAAAGATTCAAAGGCTGGTTTAATTGTTAAAAACTGGCCAAGTGAGAGTCGGACTCGCGCACGAAGGGTTCCGCACCATTATCGCAAAAAACGGCAAAATAATCACGTTTGTTGTATGGAAGCCCTCCTTAATTTGTTTTATTTTAATTTAATTATTATTATTTTTAAAGCGAATATACAACTAAATATTCTGTGAATATTTCATGCGTCTACCTGTTGCCGTTATTAATATCGAGCAAAAAACGGCAAAAAAATCACGTTTGTTGTATGGGAGCCCCCCTTAAATATTAATTTTATTCTGGTTTTAGTATTTGTTGTTATAGCGGCAATAGAAATACATCATCTGTGAAAATTTCAACTGTCTAGCTATCACGGTTCATGAGATACAGCCTGGTGACAGACGGACAGACAGACACAGACAGACGGATCGTGAAGTCTCAGTAATAGGGTCCCGTTTTTACCCTTTGGGTACGGAACCCTAAAAATGTTGTTGATTTAATTGAATCTTCTTAGGTTTTATGAATGAGGTAAGTTATACCAAATGCTAAGGATTTTTGATTGATTTTATGGACAGAAATTGTTAACAGGTATGGCAGAGACATTGACGTGTCTTCAGATGTAATATAGTATAGATTATATGACAAAAAAAAACTATTTAGTCCGTCAGTTAGATAACCTTTTTTTATCCTATATAGGCTCGCGCTTGACCACCATCTCACCTGATGGTAAGCGATGATGTGGTCGATGATGGAGCACGCTTGCCTAGAAGTAACCTATTCACTGTAGCTATCGGGAAACACAGACTCCGGCAGGGAATGCCATTCCTTAGCTGTATGCATAATAAAAGTATTCTCAAAACGTTTAGTGCGTATGGGTGGGATGTTTACCATGTACCGATGGCGCATCGCCTTACATCTGGTAGTCCGATGATGAAACGGGCTGGGCGGAATTAGATTATGTAATTCCATCGCACACTCCCCGAAATGTAATCGATAAAAACCGACAAGCTGGCAACTCGGCGACGATGTTCAAGGCTTTGGAGCTTTGACTTAACCAATGCCTCATCGCCGATGAGCCCCATGGCCTGCTTTAAAAAAATAAAAAAAAACACGACAAAAAAAAAAATCTATACGTATTTTTCTTTTGCCACGTCAACAAAAAATTACAACGATACAGTGCATTGAAATATCGTGTGAGGTCACGGTATGCTACACTTTATACTGACAAAGTGACGTCACAATATTCATTTGATAAAGCAAAAAATACGGGACCAATATTATTTGATAATCTCACTGACTGAAATGAAATGAATTATTATTTTTCTACCGAGGAAATATCCTAATTGAGTATGACCAGATACTAAGGCCCTCTTGCACCATAGCTCTTACTTCAGGTATCTCTGGTATCTAACAGGGCATGATTTTATTTAGTTTTAAGACCAACTTGTAATACATAAATAAGTTGCTACATTTACATTTAAGATCCCCTACAAGTTTCATGAGCCAAAAACAGAAAACTGCTACTTTTTTGGCGAAAATTTCTCAATAACTACAATATATAGTTAAAAAAAAAATTGAAACAGGTACGTCGTCTACAAGCCCTTGAACCGAGACTGAATGCCTCTTGCAAGCGCAACGGTTTATAAGGCATTATTTGGACAATTTATTACAATTAAATAAGTACTCAAAAATATAATATAAAAATTGGATTAGATTGATAAACACACAATTTCAAATTATTTACCAGTTATTTTTATATTCAACATATTCTCAACATAAAATTGCCATTTATCCGCGTGGACAACATTTTTTTTTAAGTACAAATATAATAAACTTTGAAAAACAAAATTGATGGCTTACTAGTACATATACTATATGCCCAGTCCATACCATTTTTTGCAGATTATTTTTCGCCACGAGTATGCTGAAAAAACAATTGAAAAACCTGGTGTTTCGGGATTTCGTAAAAACGTGTGTTACGAATTAATTTTTCTAATTTAATTAGAGCAGTTATCAAAAATATGTAATGTACATTTACTAGATAACTATATGACGCAAAAAATTGCATTAAAAGATTTATCATATATCTTGTAGTTATTGAAAGAATTTCGCTGAAAAGGTAGGTATTTTCTGTTTTTCGTGAAACTTGTAGGGGCTCTTAATACTAAACGTATTCTGTTTCAGTAATCATGAAAAAAAATTGATTAACCGAAAAAAAAAACGATAATTTCAAAGTCGTTTAGAGCTCAATGCATTTAGTCTAATATTTTTGTGGTATTTAAGTGGATGTTTTATAAAAAGATATATATACCTTTTTATCGAAACATAAATAGCTATTTTCAGTAATTATTTGCATATTATATGCAGCGGATAGCCGAAAGAGACAAATTGCTATGAATAATTTAAGACTCTCCTCATAACAAAACCTTGTAATCACATAATTTACATTGATAGATATGATTTAACAGTTGTAACTGTAGGTTTTCAGTTTTTTTAATCATTCATAATAATAATATGCGGTCCCCCATGACGAGAACCTCGTGAAGGCGGAGAGAGAAAAGAATAGTAAGTATCTTGATCTGGCTCGCGAGGTTGTCGACATGTGGGATGTGAATACAGCAGTCATTGTGCCGATAGTCGTGACGGCCAATGGTATAATAGCCAAGAGCCTCGACGAACATCTTAGGAGGCTCTCGTTGGGCAGCTGGATCAAGGGCTTGCTCCAGAAAGAGGTACTCCTGGACACGGCTCGTATTGTTAGGAGGTTCCTCTCTCAGGAGCCCTGACCACCGGTAGCTTGGACCCTGTTCCCGATACCGGTGGGCTACTATTTTTGTATTTTTAAATGTTTTTTTATTTTATTTTTTATAGAATGATATTTAAAAATGTAAAAATATGTAAATGTAATAAATAAATGAATAATATTGATACTGACTTAATAATAATAATTTAATAAATGTTTTTTTTTTTCTGCAACTTCTTGTTTTTTTTTATTGTTTAATTTTTTCTGACATCTTTCTGTTTTTTTTTTATTTTTTTTTGTAATTCCAAATTTCAGTTTTTTTTTTGTATACCTAATAATTTAATAATAATATTTACATAACAATAATTGTTTTGTTTTTGTATTTTTATATAACTACTTACTTTTCTTTCTTTTTATGCATGCCGTTTTTACTTTACTTGAAAATAATGTACTTTTTGATTTAAATATGATATGAATTGTTAGGTAACGTCGTATTATTTTTGTAAGATTCATAAATGTTCTGTGGAAAACGTCGTTGGTTGTACATTTGTCACACTGTTTTGTTTAAATTTTTATTTATACTGTAATGTGTAACCGTTTGTTTTTCTTAATAAATAAAATAAATATACTTACAAACTGCTAATAAATATGGAAAGTTTAAAACTAGAGAGATCAAATACCATACCCAATGCAGGGAAATCCCTACAGCCATAAGACCCTACACAACACCTTCATTCACGAACACACCACTCCCATTGACACCCACACACCATGAATGGACGCACCTGTCCAAAATCAACAGCTAAGCAGGTGATTGCTCACGTCAGGGGAACGTGACCAACTTTTTTCATCTCACCCAGCATCTTAGACCATAGGAAGTAGAAAAAACGGTCGCCTTACGCCAAGGCATGGAAAATCGTGGGTAGTCGTGCGTAAACATTTTAGAATAATACAAGCTAGTATTTTTTTTATAAGTTACCTGTTTTTTTGGTTTCTTGTGGTTACTTTTTGTGTGGTTCTAATGGCACGGGCAGTGTCATGGACCTGGTGGTTTAGGTTTTATTGGTGGATTTTAAAGTAAATATAGAGGTGTTGGGTAACTAGATTTAAAGTAAATATAGAGGTGTTGGGTAACTAGTTTTCTGAATGGAGTGACGGGTGCCTCGTGGAGTCTTGATTGGGTTGAGCGGGGAAATGCAGTATAGTTTTTGCTTATACAAATTAATTAAATTAACCTGCAAAATGTGGAACTGGCTAATTCTTGAGGTTTTTCCGCAGGGCTATGATTTCGAGGCTCTTGGAGGAGCGAGCCTCTAGAAAAATTACTAAAAGAATATCAACAATAATGATCAGAGATGTGACTTATTTGAAATACTTGTATAGAAAATGTAAATACAAAATAAAAATACTATTTTCTATTTTGTATTTTAATACCTTTACTTAAAAAGCATTTTGTATTATATTTGATATACGTTTTCGAGACGTATTTTCTATTTGCAAAATGCAAAATACCTTGCGGTTAAGTTAAAAAAAGTATATTCATTTTGTATTTGAATCCTTTTTAAAACATTTTGCACATCTCTGATTGACGATTGTCAATTCATCAATCAAACATTTAGGCTGTAAAGATTTATCGGTTTCACATTCTGCCAAAGAGCAGACCACTTAGTATGAATCTATTTTTCAACACACTTGCTCATAAAGTGGCTCTAATTTCACCGCAATTAGGCACATAATGATACCTGTTATCAAACTGTGACTTTTTCATTGTTATTATTCACTACAGTTATAGAGTTTTTTTTTTTATTTATTGGTTGAGTTGTTTTGTTCTTAAAAAAGTTTCGATACAAAAAAGTTCGAGCTCAATAGCAATATATTCAATTTATATAGCTCAATATATTCATGCAACTTCGTATTAATTTCAACTTCTACATGCCTAATAAATAAAACTTTCACTCAAATATAAATTTTATTTGCTCTGTAATTATGAAAAATTGAAATTCCCTATTTTGCACGTGGCTAAAACACTATCCACGAAAAGCCGAAAAAAAGACACCTCATTATTTTAGTCTATGGCCGATCGCCATTGTTAGATGCGCGCGCATAGGCAAACTGATTAATTTTGCCCGCCATTGTGAAAAAAAAATTCATAACTCGTTTTTACTGTTGAAAATGATTTTTTGTATTATTTTCTTTACAAGTGTGTTGAAAAAAGTCGTAAGATACACGTGTGTATTGATGATTACCGTCCTCGGCTCTCTTAAGACCTTCACCTGGCGCCTCAGCGGTAATCACCAACATTGCACACTTGTACCATAATGTACTATATATATGTTATACTCTGTATGTGTCTATAGGTAATACTGTTGTGCAAATATAATATGTAATACGGAGAATATATTGTGCAACAGAATATCTCAATTTAATTTCATTGAATCCAAGTAAACCTAAACCTCAAAATATTCATATAAATATTAATTTGCGCAAGGAGGTTGTATAGCATTGAGATGGAGGTCGAATATATTGCTGTGTTCTAAATTCAAACACCAAAACAGTTATTGAAAGTGCTTTTTATTCACCGTTTTCAGTGAATAAAATAAGCTTTTTAGAGAGGCAATGGTATAATAGTATATTATGGTACAAGTGTGTAATGTTGGTGATTACCGTTGAGGCGTCATTGAGACCCGAGCCGTTTGGTGAGGGTCTTAAGAGAGCCGAGTAAATTTATTGGGTCATTTGATGCAACGCAGACTGAATAAGTTACGAAACTATTAGCTAAATCCGATGCCCAAAAAGAAGGCAATAAGCAAAAGTAAAATTAAAACAAAACCCGACATATTTTTATTTAATACTAAATAATTTATCTAGAAGTAGACACGCTTCGATCGACAATCTATTGAACACGTAATTATGACACGATATCTTGTGAAAACAACACATTCAAACAGTAAAACGCCAATAACTTTTGAACAGCTAAACTGATTTTTATTAAAGATAGTTTGGGGTATGCGGAACAGGGTGTAAAGTCCGAAAAACCTCCATAGAAAAGGGAGGATCCTCCAACCAGACGGGTGTTGTGTCTGGTCCGGGCAACTGCCCAACGGTTGTTGTCGGACTGTTGTATACGTCCATATCGCACCGCAAACTTTACATGCGCGATGCAGGATTTGTGTGACGTCATGTCATTAGTTCGTAAGTGGCGGCGTTGGTGCCGCTACAATAGCTAAGAACACTCGATAAAGTCACCTTTCAAACGAAAAGAAATGAAGTTAAATTTGGTTCATCCGTTTAGGAGCTATGATGATGCCACACAGACAGATACACAAATACACAAACACACAGGTACACACGTTAAACTTATAACACCCCTATTTTTCCGTCGTAGGTTGAAAAGCATAATTACCTAATTTATTAGTAAACCCCTAACTAATTAATTCTGTAGTTAAATAATTGCAGACCTAGAAAGATCACTAATAACAGTTATTTTTCTCCTGTGGTAGGTTTGAAGGTAGCATTAAAGTACTTATAACAGAAGCACGTGCCTCAGTCATGAAAAAAAAAATTAACGTTTTAATAAGAATAACTATCTAGTTACCTACAACAATAAAATGAGAAGGAAATATAGATTTGAATAGTTAAGATACGGCCATCCAAACGTTTACTTATACGTGTGTATTATACCAGAAATACGGCATTGAATGTCGTTTCATTCCGCGAGAGATTAAATAAAAACTCTTCACAAAAAATAAACAGACTTCTAAATAAAAAAAACACTAAAATGTGCAAAAATAACTTTCGTTTCGGAAGTCGGTATCTTTGGTACCACTTGTTTGCCGAACCGACTAGTTTATTTTTAGTACCCTATCACTAAAAACTGAGCCATTTCTATAGTAAGGTAGTACCTAAAGGGCAAAATACCCATAATAAATTAATTTACACATTCGTGCTGTTTATCGCTAAGGAATTCGGTTGAAAATTGCTGAACAGATTTTGATGAAACTTGCACTGTTCCCTAACTTGAGAGATACTTAATCCAATAAAAATTAATGATACGATAAGTAGTTTCGGAGAAATGCGTGGACAAACATACATACATACACTTATGAAATTTGGCACATATGTTCAGATACATGACACAATATTTACATATGTTACTCTATATTAACATGTAAATATCGTGGAATTCTAACAATATTATATACATACCGTGTCGAATTGATTACTTCCTTCTTTTTTGAAGTCGGCAAAAAAATTAATGATGTCTCGCGCACACGACCGCTCCCGAAGAGCAACCGCGTGGTCAGTTCGCTTCGGCTCTAGTATGACCTATGTATGAATAAAGTGTGGCGTAAGCAAATCCGTGGTTTGACCTGTCTATACTATCAAAGAAAGTCAAAGGAAGGAAGACATTTGCATGTCCAAGACTGCAACAATAATTACAACTATATCACCATCTCTGCCTCAATAATCTCAATAGCATTACAAATCATTAACATTATCGATCGTGAAACCAATACCGCTAAGAAAGCGATCCATCTCGCTAGTCCCGGGAAAATGATCGCGGTGTCCCGGACTCCGGACTGCGGGACCCCGGGATCTTGGTTACATGTCGGTGATGTCATTAATCAGGGATAGTCTACTGGGGATCGGTTGGTGACGGGAAGGAGCGGGTATGTGGCAAAAATTTTGTTGAACTTTTCTTTATTTTTGGTGGCTGATTCAGTAAGCTATGAATTAAACGTAATAATGATTTTGGTTCATTTTAGATAGGTTGGGTTTAAAAAAAAAAATATTGTAATTGATTTTATAATTTCTAATATACATTTCTAATTAATATAATATCTGTATAATAGATTGCAGTAGATGTCGTGATAAGCTTCGATTAGTTATTGAGTTTTGTGAAATATTAAGATTTTCTAGAGACGATTATAAATTGTTTATGTTCTTGTTTAATTAACTCTCCTAAGCAAAAAATTAATGAATATTCGGCTGTCATTTCACATTTCAAAGATTATTTGAATGGATCATTTAAAATTGATTCCTATTGATGGCGCGGTTTTAAATTTCTTAGGCATCCACTCGGTTTTTTTTTTAATTTATTTTGTATCTTATTTTGGTACAATGAAACTGTAAAAACGTGCAAAAAACAATATTAAACAAATCGTAACCGTATTGAAAAAAAAATTAACCACGCAACGAGTAAACCCTTTTACTTGCAAGTCGCTGTTAACACCATCTATATCCGTGGACCTGAAACAAACGCGATCGATGTTCTTAGAAAAATTATCAGTATAATCAGACGAAAAACGCTAGTTACGTTGGCACGATTTTTTTGTATGGGATGAGGCATCTGTATGCTAGTATTATATTATCTGTCCTATTACAAATCTCTCAATATTTAATAACAGAGTTGTGTCTCTTATGACCCACATGTGAGGCATTTCGAGGTTTAGATGAAGCTTGAGTGCACCACATGTGGGTCACTCCCCCGTACAAAGTTTTAGTCTTTTCAAATCTCGCACGTATGAGTTAAAACATTCCAATTGCCTTACAGGTGTGGCTTTGTAATTGTAAACAAAAACCTTGAAAGACTTGAGGGATCAATGTATAATTTTCAGTTGCATAGTCAAAGTGTTAAATTAGGTTCTAATTTGTTTCAATATGTTTAAGATTTTCTTGAAAAATCTCACATGGCCATTTTTTTCTTCTAAAACTACGTAAAATGTTACATGCCCAGAAAATCCAACCACACACAACGGAAAAAAACATACACTCAACATAAAAAAAAACAGTAACCCGAGTCTGATCGTGGAAATCCGAAAACAGTTTTATCAACATGCATAGTGCATACTTGGTAAAAGTAAAATGGTATGGTAGCATAGCTCAATCTATAATCGTGCAAGTAAACGCACTAGTGCTTATTCTGATTCTAAGTAGATATGTGTGCTGTTATTTCCTGCGTCTGCCTGTGGAATCCTAAAGTGCAAAACAATTTTTTGTTGCCCGTTTCACTGGAGTGTGCACGTAACTTTGTGAGGTAAACTATCTGAGCAGAACTGTGGCTGTAACCACAGTTTAGTAATGTAAACTGCTAAATACAGCAGCCATTCGCAAAAAAAGTATATCAAACAAGGATTTTTTTTTTAAGTATATCGTATAGTTTAGGATATACTTATTTTGCGAATGGATAACAACATTTGTGCCACATGTTAAATTTAGTGTTGACAAAACTTTTTTGTTTTTAAAATTTTGAGTTTTTTTTCCTTTGTATAGATTCTTTTACCGATTGTTTTGTGAATGTGTGAACATTGTAGGCCTTCTAGATTTCTAGATGCGTGTTAACATTTGTTAACTTTTTATCTCGTTTTACTTTTTTTTTTATTTCTCACGACTTATTGTCGTGCCTACGTTGTCCCCCCATATCTAAGTACTAATGCTGTAACATGGAAATATTGTAAAACCAAACCATTTTTTTTATTTTATTTAAAGAGTAACCGTGGAGTTTGTGCCCGGTTCTTCTCCATAGGAAACGACTAACCCGAACTGTGCACCTTTTGTCGACGTTTTATAAGTGCCCATGTAGGGCTATGGAAAATAAAAATAAAATGTTTTATTTTTTATTTTTGCATTAGCTAGGAGACATTTTATCAGCGATAAAAATAGTCATCTTAACTAAGTTCAAAATGTTTGGGATCACACGTGAATTCACGTAACACATGTAAATTTCATACATTTTGGATTTTGGAATGTGACAATCGCAGTGGCTTATGGAATATCACTTTGTATGATCAATTTACAGCCAAATATTATGTTTTCATAGACCATTATATTTACAAACGTTGAAAATAAAAACTTTTCAAGAAAAAAAATTAAACCGAGTTCCAAAAAAACACTACAAAGCGAAAAACAACTTTATTTGCCGTAGTCGGTGTCTTTGGTACCTATTATTTTTCGTTTTTCGACACCGACTTAGGAAAATAAAGTTATTTTTCGCTTTGTAGTGTTTTTTGGCAGTCGGTTTATTTATTTTGTTTAAAAGTGTTTTAGTTTTGACACCTCAAATTACCTACCGTAAAAAATATTTATAGCCAAAGTACATCTCATTACAATTCCAGTAAGCCATAAACACTTCTAGGATACATAGTTTAATTTCGGAGTTTCAGTGTGGTACCATTTTCATCAGTACCATTTATTTTAAAGTATTTGCTTAAACATAAGTCGGTTAACTATTCGAGATGTACCCGTGGCATACTTATCATCAGGGAGTGCTAGTGGCCATCTATGGTCTTCTTCATCAGTTCCACTTCACAAGATGATACATTCTGAGTTAATACCAAAATCGCTATATACGTGCCTTTAATATTTGAGGAGTTCCCTCGATTTCCATGGGATCCCATTATCAGATTTTGACTTGGTTTCCATGTGATGGCCTCGAGAATATACTCTTTCAAACACAAAAAGAGTTTTCGAAATCGGTACACAATTGGCGGAGTTATCGCGTTACAAACATACATGAAAACATACAATCAAATTGAGAACCTCCTGCGTTTTGAAGTCGGTTGAAAAATAAAAATAGGATTTAAATATTGACAATTGAGCTTGTCAATATTTAAATCCTTACGTCACGACGACGTGTTAGGCCCTAACATTTTTCCTTTTCGACAATCGTTGTCTCTAAGAGGAGCTTGTGGCTAAATAATTACAGCCGCACGGGTCGATCATCAAGGTTAAGCAACGCTTGACGAGGTCGGTCAGTGGATGGGTGACCATTTCAACATACCGAGTTTCCTCCGTGCCTCGGAAAGCACGCTAAGCCGTTGGTCCCGGCTGTCATTTGAAGATCTTTGACAGTCGTTATGGGTAGTCAGAAGCTTGATATCTGACACCAGTCTTGTCAAGGGGTACCGTGTTACCCAGTTACTGGGTTGTGGAGGTCAGATAGGCAGTCGCTCCATGTAAAACACTGGTACTTAGCTGAATCCGGTAAGACTAGAAGCCGACCCCAATATAGTTGGGAAAAAGGCTAGGCAGATGATGATGACAATCGTTATCTCTAAGAGCAGGTCTTTCTTAGAGGAAGGAGAGGAATGTGGTCTATGCGTGTAATTATAGAATCCACAATTAAAATAATATTTTCATAATCTTGTTCTATAGCAGCTGTAATTTGAAATTAAATTCACAACACCAAGAATTCCGATAGTCCAATAACGATAGTTTAGCGTGAAGACAGGTATAAACAATGAATTATGACCACAATGTTAATTGTATGTAAAAAGAAACAGGTGCCTCAAGTAATGACCTTACAAGTTATAACGCAGTACCACAGATATTATATAATACTAGAATTAGCATAGCAGTAGTAGTACTATTTGCATACTACAGCAGTTATTAGTATGAAAATAAAACTAGCATAGTAGTACTATTTGCATGGAACAGTTACATTAGTATTCTAAAATTATTATTTTTACTGCTTAGGTTGTAACTATTGATTATAAATGGAATAACTCATTTGCACATTAATGGTAAAACTTATCTTTTGACTTGGACATACATGTTTTTATTTTGTTATTACAAATATTAGTTGCAAAATTTAATGACTTTAGGTACGAGAATATTTCCGTACAGGTTACTTTTTATTTTTTTAAACGTATTTTGTAACTAATATCTAGGAAAGAATATTACCTGAGCTAAAATAAGAATATTAAGTACTTAAATTCCTACATTGAAATTATAATGACCTCATTAATGAAAGTTCTTTTATTTATTAATTTCAAACTTCATGCACAAAGGTATAATGCGCACTGGATACAATTTATTCGCGTAGATTTTACAAAGTTTTTTTTTGTTGATTTAATGGGCACCAGTTTTTTTTGTTTAATAAAAAGCTAGGTAATTAATTTCTAATGAAATAAAACTACTCAGTATTTGGAGTAATTTGAATTCTATTTAGCTTTACCAAGAAAAACTGTCCACAAATACAGCAGATACCGCGTTATTCCCGGCAGGAGCACTAAATACATCAAGATAAACGCACCGTATGATTTGGCGACTCGCCGCGCTGTCAAATAAAATAGAAGAAACTGTCTCTGGAACTCTGACAAATAGTTAACGAAACGTCTATTAACTAAATAAGTTATTTACACATATAAAAAACAAAGGTAATCTGACCGAATAGTTTAGAAGCAAAATTGTTTATTTATAGGAAATAATCTCTGGTAGAAAGCCGTTTTAGAAAATTATATCACAGGTAGAAAGCTACACTTGAGCTGATTGTTATAATTATATAGAATACTACAATTTGATGCCAAAAATATAATGGCTCCTATATGATATCCATTCTCAAAGAACTCAGCTTCAAGCGGGCGTCTATCGGCTATAGTACAAATTTGAATACTCCGGTTCTTTGGTCACGACTCCATTGAGCGGCTTGTAGACCAGGGTAGAGGGAAGGTACGACCGACCAGATTAAGTCTGCAGTAGGCGGCCCATTGCATAAGTGCACACGAGTGACAGCTGACAGAAAGGGATGGCGTCGCATCCCTTTCTGTCAGCAGTAATGCAATCATGTCGCGAATAGCGTTCTGAAGTTGCATTATAATGCAGACTAAGAAGAGGGTTTTCTTGTTGTTACATAAACATTAAGACGACGACTAACGCCAACGACCTTGAGGGAACAAAACGTGCACTCGTTTCACACCCACGCGACCCGAAAATTTGTAGATTTTTGTACTTTCCTTATTATTCTATGACTTTAAAAAAAAAAGCTTCAGATCAAAATGTAGATAATTAAATTGTCTTTGAGATGGTGTCGATTTCATTAAAATACGGCCAGCTGTTTTGGTGCGAATGTCGTGTTTTTGTTCGTTTTAGACACAACTTTACAAATTAATTACACTATGTTATACGAATAAAACTCAAAATTTGCTCCGATCAAATAATTCAGAAAATTGTCTAATGTAACATACATTTTATCCAAAAAAATATGACTAGCCGTTTAGACGTGATTCTCATTTTAAAATCAGCTACGCAAGGGTATCTGCGCCTTTCAGCGGCACACAACGTCTAAAAACGGGCCCACATTGGATGATGTTTTTTTTAAATCTATATCCATCGCTCCTGATGGTAAGCGATGATGTGGTCTACGGTGAAGCACGCTTGCCTAGAAGTATCCTATTCACTCTTGACTTAAAGTAAAGAAGGACTAACTGGGAACTGAAGAAGGAGTTATAAAATCCAACTTCGCAACTGAAATTAGAAAATCATTATCTATTTGAGAACCACCGCGGGTGCGAATTGCGAAAGGAGCCGATACGAGCGCGCGTTAGAGCCCCGGGGAATGGTATGGTTCGTTCCTGTATCCTTGCGCGCACGATCCTTGTTTATTTATCTTTCGGAATTTGAAAAATTTCGTATTTATTCACCCTTAATATGCGGTATACCCTATTTCGTTCTGGAATGTTTTACACTACTCAATTAGTGATGTAGTCGGGTCGATTATTGACTTTATAATTAGATATCGACAAAAGAAAATAAGTAATTTGCTTGGCAATCGAATCTCATTTGACTTTAGATTACAAAACGTCGAAAATACTTCTGCACTTACACAAAATAGAAACCCCCGCGCGCATGCGCCGTATGAACTACGGACCGGTACTGCCAACCACTCCGGCCACTCCAATGCGTTATTCGAGCTTAAATATCATTAATTTAGAAATCATTATTATTTGTTATTGTTATGATTTTATTTTTGTGTTTTTGTATACATGGTTCATAAGCATAATTATATTTACTACCTGTTTTACACAGCTAACAACGTTGATTAACAAATTTTTCAATAGCATTTGTACAAAAATGTCACTGTTCAATTTATAATTTGGTCGACTATTACTCGTAAACTTGAAAAGTCTGTTATGATTTTATTTTCAATATTTTTAAATGGTTCATAAGCATATATTTACTCTGTTTTACACAGCTAACAACGTTATTAAATAAATTTTTCAATGGCATTTGTACAATATTTTTACCGTTCTAAGTACATTTTATAAGTTGGTCTACTATTACTCGTTAACTTGTAAAGTTTACTTATCTGTGATAGTTTTCCTTTTAATTTCGTTATATTTACTATTGCCGTGAATTTTTTCACATAACCAAGAGCAATCATATCGCTGGCAAGGGGGGGGGGCTACTTGACTCTGACATAAATTTGCAATTTAAAGCTTAATTTTACGCAAACGGATCACTGAATCGAAAAATGTTTTCCACAGACTCACAATATTTTTGAATGACCTATCCAACGATACCCCACACAATGGGACAGACGAGAAAAAAAAAACCACCAAACCCAAAAAAAAAAAAAAAAAAAATTTACCTCTTTGTCTGAATTATTAATAATTATGTATATCCATGCCAAATTATAGCTTTCTAGTACTTAGATTCTCTGAGCTAAGCTGTGGACGGACAGACGGACAGAGCGAAACTATAAAGGTTCCTTGTTGACTTCGGAACCCTAAAAACCAGTTTTTAGTAATTGTATGTGAAATAGGATACGATAAAGAAACTACAATCTTTGCTTAAAATCTAATATCAATAGAATACCAACAACAAAACATCACAAAATTTAATAATGCACAGAATTACTAATAATATGTACATCAAGATAAATAAACCGTATGATTTGGCGACTTACGAGTCACGACGCTATCACTTAATAAATTGTAGTTCAAAAAATAAAAAAAACACGCTTTAATGGTAAATTGCACTAAAAAGTCGCTAATCCTGAAGATCCTGGAAAGGAATAATTGGACAAACTATTTAAATGATTGCATTGTCATCGGTCCTTGATAAGTGTGCAAAGTTTCAAATCAATCCGAAGTTTTGAAGGGGGTGAAAATCACGTTCAAAGATTCCGTTACATTGATACATGCATACCAACCTATTAAAAGCGTGTTAAAATGGAAGAAACGTTCCTTGTTCTTTGGCACTGTAGTGAGCATTTAACTAAACGATTATTAACGAAATAATAATTTTAAAAAAATCAGTTTCTGATTGTGTAATTTTCACTTTGTAATAAAAATAGTGCTTTATTGTTTTGTGTTGTTAAACAATTAGCTTCAGGTACGTCAATTGAAAAAAAAATCGAACTAATAGATATTGTATCTTGTATTACGGCTCAGGCTTTTTCCATTTAATAATTACATACAATAAAAACAATATTCGAGGAACTGTGAGAACTGTTGAATGAAACACTTATTGCAAAATAAGTAACATAGGTATTTAAATTGCTAAAATATATTTTTGAATGTATAATTTTGACTTTGTAGTAAACCAATCTCCGTATTTTTTGCTTGTCTGTCATTCTGAGTATAAAATAAATAATTATGGATGTGGTACAAACTTAAGTTACCTTGGTTTATATGCAATAAGAAACTAGAAATGGTAGATTGCAAAATTTTAAAAAACTGGAAAGTAATAAAGTCAATTTTGCAAATTAAGGGTACACTAGTCGACGGCACGAACTATTTTGTGCGCGGGGTGTTGATATTAAATGCAACATGCATTTAATATCAACCGACAACACGTGCGGAAGAGATAGATGCCGTGATGAGCAGTAGGAAGCTAGTTCGCGTACGAATACACACTTTTGCAAATTTGTAGCGAAATGGATAATGATTTAGGACGAAACCGAGCGCGCGAACTTTTATAAACAGACCTTTGGCAGTCATGAAAGAACGACTAAATCTATCTGTTCAAAATAATTATTTGTATTGTTAAACTACTAATCTATCCCTGTATGGAGGCCGTTTTGCAATTTTCCGTCTTCTTATGGTATTTATTTGCGCCCAAAAATGCGTTAAAATTAGTGTCCAAATGTGGAACTTTCGACGCTCATAACTTTCAAATATTTTCTTTTTTTACTTGTTTGCTTCCATACAAGACTAGATAATGATAAGACAAATTGATATCACTTTTTATTTTGAACGTACATCCTCAAACAGTGGAATAATCCCTAGACTACGTTTGTATGTAAGAATTTTCGACTAGTGTAACCTTAATGATAAAACATTAAATAATAAGTATTTTAATAATGACTGTTTAAAGCTCACAATAACATTTAACTAGCTTCTGCCGTGTTTTGTCATCCCAAGGGAACATTAAACCGGGATGAAAAGTAGCGTGTGTCCTATGTGCTATTCCAGACTATAATCTATCTCTGTCCCAAATTTCATCCAGATGCGTTCAGTCGTTCTGGCGTGATTGAGTTACAAACATAAATCCACACACATCCATCCAAACGAAGATAACACCAGATAAATGCAATCAGTGACGTCTCACAAGAGTGACAAGTCACAGCATCATCACATAAAATGGAGATATTGTGTTAACTGCGATAACCAATTTCGTGTTAATTTCTTGATTATTTTTGTATTTAATCGTTTGGTAAATTTCATAATGAAGGGATAATGTACCTTCTTATAAAGAAATCAATCATTATAACGTTGAATTTTTCCTTTGTATCATGACATCTTAAGTATAATAATTTTGTCATTAAATACCTGCATTAAGTATTGTTTTCTTATACCTTTTTTTCTGTTTTATATTTTTGTTGCCTAAGATAATTTTGTAAGCCTTTTATTTTTTGTGGTAAATAAACCTATTTTATTTCTTTACGTCTTCATCTCCGATTGCTGTTAGTTTTTTTTCTAAAATTACTACAAACTGATTTAGTTAATGGCATAGATAACCTACTTTGTGGTGGGGTTATTTAAATATTAAACAAATAATTTAGATCTGATGACAATTTGTCACTATTGCTATTTTGTCGATATAACTAGGCGTTTTTTTTGTTCTGTGATTTAACTAATAATTTACCTCGATTTTCATTTATCTTCGGAGTTATCCGAAGGTTTTGGTTTAAAAGCTATACGGATAATTTAAAAGAGTGGGTCTATTTGGTCATGCCTTTCACAACTATTTCTCCAAACCGAAACAAGCTTTCGTTTAATTAGTACTACCAGAGTTCAGCCAGTGGTGAGCAGTGGTGGCCCAGTGGTATCGGCCGCGACTGACAAGTTGTAGGTCGTGGGTTCGATCCCAGGTAGGCACTTTACTTTGTGTAAATTATTTAATCACCACTGCTCTCAAAACGGTGAAGGAAAACGTCGTGAGGAAACCGGCATGTCCTAGAACCAAAAATTCGAAGACATGTGACATCCACCAACCCGCACTGGGCCCGCGTGGTGGATTACGGCCCGTTCCCTCTCAGGAGGCCTGTGTCTCAGCAGTAGTAACATTAATAGGCTGATGATGTGATGTGATGATGTGAGTTCAGCCAATTGCCTACGACGAGTTTCTGTTTCCACTCAATAGATCAAAATAAATGCAGTGTATAATTCGGCGATGACGATTTCGTATTCGTCACCCGTGTGACAGCGGCTATAGTTCTCGCCATCATCATCATTATATCAGCCGAAAGACATCCACTGCTGGACATAGGCCTCCCCTTAGCGTCGCCATATTGACCGGTCCCGTGCGTCTCACAACCAGCGGATCCCCGCAACCTTCACCAGGTCATCGGTCCACCTGGTGGAGGCCTTCCAAAGCAACGTCTTCCGGTTTGCGGTCGCCACTCCAGAACCTTTCTGCCCCATTGGCCATCCGCTCTGCGAGCAATGTGCCCAACCCACTGCCACTTAAGTTTGGCAATTCTTCGGGCTATGTCGGTAACACTGGTTCTTTTACCGGATGTCTACATTTCTGATTCGATCATGCAAGGAAACGCCGAGCATAGCCCTCTCTATTGCTCTTTGAGTGACTGTAAGCTTTCTGATGGGGCCCATTGTAAGCTACCACGTCTCGGAGACCTTGATAGGAGTGAGTGTAACATGGGCATTCAACATCACCTTGGTTTTGTCCATATTAATTTTCAGACCCACTCTTTTGAAAGCTCTTCTACTGAGGTCAAAGAGCATTGTACTGAGTCTCTCCATGGTCTCAGCCATGACCATTATGTCGTCGGCAAACCGAAGGTCGGTGATGTACTCACCATTAACGTTGATGCCTAGGCCCCTCCAGTCCAGAACCTTGAATACATCCTCCAGCGCAGCAGTGAACAGTTTCGGCGAAATGACGTCTTCCTGTCTCACGCCGCGCTGGAGATGGATTGGTTTCGAGGTCTGATCCTGAAGACGGACTGACATGGTTGCGTTTCTGTACAAACACTTCAACACTCAATGTACCGGTAGTTGATCTGGCACCGTTGGAGAGCCTGCAGTACAGCCCAAGTCTCGATCGAATCGAAGGCTTTCCCGTAGTCCACAAACGCTAAACAGAGAGGCAGGTTGTACTCTTCGGTCTTCTGTATAACCTGCCGAAGCGTATGTATGTGGTCTACGGTGCTAAAGCCTTTTCGGAATCCGGCTTTTTCGGGAGGCTGGCAATTCGTGGTGACTCTTGAAAACAACTTTTAGACATGGCTAAGAAGTTAGATCGCCTATAGTTCTTCAGCCGGGTACTGTCGCACTTTTTAAGAAGAGTACCACCACACCCCTGCACCATGCCTGTGGCGTTTGCCCTCGAGTATGACGGAATCAAACAGCTTCTGAAGGGCCTTAAGGACCGGTTTCCCACCTGCCTTCAGGAGTTCAGCCGTGATTCCGCGTCGTCGTCGTCGTTGTTGTTTTTAAGCTGCTTGCTGTCCGGGATATCTTCGGTATAGTGTCGGGTCAATCTGGCTCTTGGGTTGTTTGCTAGATTCGCAACGGGTTTACTGGTTGACGTGTACAACTGCCCATAGAATCTCTCACTCTCCCTCAAAAGCTCCGGTTTGGCGGATACGATCCTGCCATCATCGGTCTTCAGTTTCGTTAGCTGGCTCTTCCCAATAGACAGATATCTTGCAAAGAGAAGACCTTGAAGCCCTTATTCCGCTCAAGCGCACTTTAATACTTTCGGTATTAAAGCGGCGGAGGTCGCTTTTCAAGGACTTTGAGATCCGTCTATTTAGCTGCCGGTATTTCACCGCATCGTCTGAAGACTGCAGAATCATCTCACGCCTCTCCTTCACTAGCTTGAGAGTAGTCTGGATCAGAGAGCTTTTTGTTTCTATCTGTACGATGGGTCTTGAAAAATTTAGACCCGACCGTATGGACAGCTTCCACGAACCCATCGCTGTATTCGTCGACGGAGTTCCCTAGGCACTCGAAACGATTCTGGAGTTCGAGCTGAAAGGTTTCGGGGTTTTGGATCTGGATCTGTGCTGGACGGAGCGTGGACTTCATCAGTCGAGACCTTTCAAGCTTGATATTAATGTTCAATGTGCCTCTTATCATGCGGTGATCGCTCCCGGTTTTCACCGAATTGACCACAGAGACATCATTGAACATTTGCTTCTTGGTTGACATGATGAAGTCGATCTCGTTTTTAGTTGCACCATCGGGGCATTGCCATGTCCAGTTCCTATGCTCACGCTTTCTGAAGAAGGAGTTCATCATATAGAGGCCTTCCTTCTCCATAAAACTAGGCGTTAGGTGACCCCGGTGGTTCCGACGTCCATCTCCAAATTGCCCCACTTGCAGCTCATCCTTGTCTCGTTTGCCCAGTTTTGCGTTGAAGTCCCGCATGACAACGGTGAAGTGAGTTTTGAAATCGTCGGGGTGTGCCGAGGTTGGGGCGTAGACCTGTATGACGTTCAGCGAATACGTTGAGGTAATTCTGAGTATAAGGTACTCCACCCTGGTCGACACACTCTCGATCTTCACCACGTTGTTCAAAAGGGACTTGTGGACGATAAACCCGACACCACCCTGAGACGGTCACCCTCTCGGAAATAGAGCAGGTTAGCAGATTTGAGAATTATCGTGTCCTCCCCCTCTCTTCGGACTTCAGATAACCCTATAATACTCCATCGTAACCTGCTCAATTCATCCTCGAGTTTGGATATCTTCAAGTTGTTCCGGAGTTTTCGCGGGTTATACGTTGCCAGGTCCAGTAGTCGGTGTGTATTGAGGTAGCTGGGTCCACTCCTGGGATTCTTTGCACGTCTTGCTACGCCATCGCCTCGACCGCTGCCGTAGTCAAGGGTAGACGAGCTGTTGGGCACTCGGGGCCGTTTTTTTAATTGTGCTTTTCATGGTTTGGGGGGGTTTGCCGTAATCGCCACGCTTGGCAGGCGGGTTGGCGATCGCAGTTTGTTCTTAAAGTGCACAGAGAACGCTGCTGCCCATTCTCTGGTATTTCCCTTAGTCGCCTTTTACGACACCCACGGACAGATATGGGATGGAGAACTTCTTTACGTCCGTCACCATACGGTACCATGCATATCTAGCGAAAGATACATATATAGATAAAACCCACATGGGTTCCCTCCCCCTCTCCCTGGATATCTTGTAAAATTCACCATGAGCCAAAACCAACCCATAAATCTGACTTTCTTTAGACAAAGGCGAATTAGGCCTAATATTCCACAAGACAGTTGGCACTAAAACAGAAATGGCTTCAAGTCTTTCTTCATCTTAAAAGCACTTCATCTTGTTTTAGCACTTTTATTGGTTTAAAACAAGATAAGTGTATCGATTTATCAACAATATCGTTAATCAATTTCAATTTTCTCGCCATAGAGTATAGTAAATAGGTTCTCGCCAAGCTTCTTGGGCACCCTGAAGTTGGCTACAATGGCTGCGCAGTAGTAAATCTCATACAAAAACAGCCCCGGTCCGTGCCTTGCGCATCGGATAGCCAACGATTCATTGCGATAAAATTTCGCGAGACGTCACGTTTTATTAAATTTTTTACCCAAAAGTGACGTCACAAGCCCTGACTCCTGAACTGATACGGTTTATTCTTTTTTTTAATGATTTGTTAAAGCAAACAATACATGTATTTTTGTAAATAATCTAACTGACGCACGAAATTTTTTTTACCCAGGAATCATCCCTATTTATGGACCGCAAATTCTCCTCAAAACTGAACAAACGCAATGCTATCCAAAACTTTGGAACAAAATCCATCAGTTACCATAAGGCGGTACACATATTAATGATCGGAGCGTGTGCCTGAAAGAACAGCGTTTGTCTTTTAAATTAATTGTTTCTCGCTTCTGTGTGTGTGGCTTTAAGAGGGGAATACTTGGAGGTTAGCAAAGTTTCAAGGAAGATTATAGGGGTCTTGGGTAGTCTAATTTGGGTGTTTTCTGCGATATTTTTGAACGTCTTAAGTAGCTACATGTTTCTTACTATACTACTAATTGTTGAGACTAAAAAAATATGCTAATGAGTATAGAAAATCCGTTCATACAGGCCAAATGATAGTTCAGCTGCCATAATAAGGATATACCGATTTTCATCAATCGGAGAATCGGTGAATTTTCACCTTTCAAACAAAAAAAAATCAAAATCAAAATCGGTTCATCCGTTTAGGAGCTATGATGCCCAAACGCACATATATACGGATACACAGCAACATATGTCAAAGTGTACCTTAACACCCCTCTTTTTTCTGTCGGGGGTTAAAAATGTAGTGTTTATGTCAGTAAAATTGGGTCATAATTATGCTTCTGCTAAACTATATTACTGCAGAATCCAGTAAGCCTTCCTGGCCAAGTATGAGTTAACCGGACCGAACCGCAGGTGAGGTCCGGTTATATACGAGGCCAGGATGGCTTTCTTACTGGTTGAGGCTTGTATAATGCTTTTCTCAAAAATGAAAGAAAGTTTAACAACAAATTCGTTTAATTGATATTGAAGGTTACATTCATATTAGGGCAATTACTGATAGATATTGATATTATTGATATCGATTTACTGGGGCATTAATATTTGTTTGTTGTACATCTTGAATAACGGACTCTTGGCTGGCAGTAAATGTCTGTAAAACATTAATTTGGTTGTTTGGGAAGGTGAAAAATATTATTTCTATATTCGACTCTGATTCTATTTATTTTTACTAAACATTGCCTATAAAAAAATGACACGTTGTGATTGTCGGGACGATGTGGAACAACAAAACGTGTTACACCAACCCCGAGTAATATGAGACAAGGGCAGGAAGAAGACGAAGATCCAGTCCTAATTGTAGATATTTATTTGTTTTTGAGTTTTTTCCAAACTCTTCAAATGTTTGCATTAATCTAACACACATTAAAACATGTCGCCCCGTGTTAAAAGACTTGCGAAGATAATTATTTAATTTCAAAAGTATGTGGTAATGATCACTAAACTGTGATAGATCGCGCCACTTATTTCTACTGCAATTTTCTTCGACGCCTAGCAATCAACTTTCTCTGACAACACTGTAAAGTAGACGGAGACTTAACTAGTGGTTGCTACCGACTTCTTTCGTTACAAAACGGGGCGTTTAGATACATAATTTTAAGGGTACACTAGTCGATAATTCTTCCATACAAACGTAGTCTAGGGATTATTTCACTGTTTGACGATGTACGTTCAAAATAAAAAGTGATATCAACTTGTCTCATCATAATCTAGCCCTGTATGGAAGCAAAAAAGTAAAAAAAGAAATTATTTGAAAGTTATGAGCGTCGAAAGTTCCACATTTCGATACTAATTTTAACGCATCTTTGGGCGCAAATAAATACCACAAGAACACAGAAAATTGCAAAACGGCCTCCATACAGGGATAGATTAGTAGTTCAACAGTGCAAATAATTTTATTTTGAACAGAAAGATTTAGTAGTTTTTTCATGATATCTAGACTGCCAAAGGTCTATTTATAAAATTTCGCGCGCTCGGTTTCGTCCTAAATCATTATCCATTTCATTACAACTTTGCAAAAGTGTGTATTCGTAAGCGAACTAGCTTCCTACTGCTCATCACAGCATCTATCTCTTCCGCACGTGTTGTCGGTTGATATAAAATGCATTTTAACCTCGCACACAAAATAGTTCGTGCCGTCGACTAGTGTAACCTACTTTATTTTTTAAATTCATTGGAGTAATTAATTATTATCATATTTTTTTTATTTTTTTAAATAATATTTGCACGCCATAGTATGGCAAACATGGCTGAACCTTTATTTTTTTTTGTCATCCTGCATGCAAGTGTAATGATTTGTTGTATGTATACACATGTTTGGGCAAATAAATATATCTTATCTTATCTTAAATAATGCGATAGCCTAGTTCAATCGTGGCAATGTTTTGCATCAGTTCAGAGCTGATTCGATTCGATGGGACGGCTATACGCCGTCTACTACTCGAAACTGCTACGAATCGAATCAGCTCTGAACTATGATGAAAGAGACTGGCTTCCATGACACAGGGAATCCTAGTGTGGAGATCAGTGATTTATCTGATATAAAATGTATTTTTCATTACTCATACTCTGAAAGTAGGTCTTAAGTTGCCTGAGGAGCGGGCTGAAAGTAATACTTTTCAGCCCTAGGGAGAATCGCTTTAAACTGACAGCTGTCAAATTATTTAAAAAAAAAAACTAGTTCCTTTTCACATATCTATTGAACCATGTTCCAACTTTCTATACAACCACCTTAAGTTGCCTGAGGAGCGGGCTGAAAGTAATACTTTTCAGCCCTAGGGAGAATCGCTTTAAACTGACAGCTGTCAAATTATTTAAAAAAAAAAACTAGTTCCTTTTCACATATCTATTGAACCATGTTCCAACTTTCTATACAACCACGAAGTAAAATTGAAATAACTTAAAGTTAAGTATTGATTAAAGAATATATATTTTTTAAATAACTTTATTATAATTTAGTTTCAACAATTTCTTTAAAATAACTTAGATTTGGGCAAAATATTTACCATTTTTTCAATGACGAAAATAAAAAATAATGGCTGAATAGCAGGCCGGCCACAGAAAAAAAAAACAAACAAAATAGGCGGGAAAGCGGCAATCATTTTTTCTTTAGCTAATTCATGTTTTTATTTTTATTTCCTTGTATTTGTAATGAAAAGCACAGTGTTTACCTCGGGTTAAAGACTTATTTAGTCCCTCGAACTATTGGCGCCCTCACTTCGTTCCGGGCGCCAAACCCCGTCTCGGGACTAAATAAGTTACTTTCACCCCTAGGATAACAATGTACTATTTCTTGAGCAATAAAGATTATTATTATATTATTAGCTAATAAACTGAGAGTGCATTACCGGTGCTTCTGATAAAACAAAATTATATACGAAACCACTGCATCTCTGCCCTGTACAACCCAGTTTCCATAGCCAGAACCAATATTAGTGCCCAGTATCTAATCTCACATATTATCAAAACACCAGCTGTCATTACTGACCGATAAACTATGAGACCATCAAAGCATCCCTCACAGAGGATGCAAGGGGGACGTCGGGGATGATCGTGAAAAATCGTTATTTTCCGTTTTTTGTGCCACTGAGCGGGATGTGGGCCACGCCTCGCTGGAGATGTCTTGGCAATTTATTTTTATCATCACGGTTTGTGTTTTGGGGGTTGGTAGGTGGGTGTCTTTGTTGATTTGGGCTTTTGAGATTAAAAATTATTTGAGTAAGGATTTCGCTTGGATTGAGGAGCCTGGATTGTTGAAGGTGTGATAAAATAAATTATTCATTAAAAAATCTTTTTTAAAACAAGCATTTTTCGTATTTTTCTCACCAAACCCTTTCATTTGATACCCAAATATGGCAGTGCACAAAAAATAACTAGTCCGCCATCTTAGGTCGTCCGCTTTATTGGATTTAGAATGACGTCACTTACCAAACCATGCATTGTCATCCAAACTAAACGTGTATGCAAAATTTCACATTAATCAGGAAAGGGTAACTGCTTTAAAATTCAGTTGCAAGATTAGACCCGAACACATTTACATACACACATAAATTGCAAGTTGAAAAAAAAGCTTGTAAAA